>JAKFHU010001670.1:20801666-22260833 GCA_023783475.1 Daubentonia madagascariensis
ATTTTTGCAATCTACTTTTCAAACACAATATATCTTGGCTATTGTACCATATCAGTGTGTATAGAACTATCTATCCCTTTTAATGGCTGCTTTGTATTCCATTGCATGGATGTGCCACAATTTATTTAATGAATACTTTATTAATGGATATAAAAGTATTCAACTGCTTGCTCTCATGAACAATTTTATGATAAATAATTCTTGCAGCTTCATTTTGTACACATTTGCTTAATTTTTTAAATTAAATTAATTTAATTTAAATTCATACATATGAAATTGATACATTAAAAGGTATGTATGCTTATTTTGTATTTGGAAGTACAGAAAAATTTTTCTCCAGAAAGGTCATGTGAAATTTTGTTTGCTTAGCAGTATATTGTAGAAGTAGAAATAATTTCACAGACAGGGTTAAAAATTATAAACTATAATAGATTTAGTATTGAAGAATTTAAACATGGAGTTGAAATTGTCCTTCTCAGTTAGACAAGTAGGAGATGGTCAGATGTTTCTGACTGGGGTGCTATTTACATTTTGGGCAGGATACTTCTGTTTTGTGGGACTAGCCTGTGCCCTTCAGGAATTTATTATTCTGGACCTGACTATTAAGTGCTCTGTGGTGTCATTGTGACAAAGACAAACACTTCCACACATTTCCAAACGCCTCCTAGGGCACAGGAACCTGGTAAAATAAGAATATTGTTCCAGGACTAGACAGGTAGGGGGAAGACTTTATTAAATTTAAATTGATGCAGGACCTGTCTCTCTCTTGCTATGCTTACAGAGCAGATTTACTCTGGATTTCTCATCCTGGGATATTCAGTCCTTAACTACAAAACTTTTTGTAATCATCTAAGAATGCAGTCTTCCCATCAGAAAGTATGGAAATCCCAAGGCATGTAAAATATTGTCATCTTCTTTTTAAATCTTTAGAATATAAATTTGTTGTAGGAAATAAATTTGTTTACTTTAGTTACAAAAGAATTTTTTTACTTTAATCCACCACGATATAAATTATATAGGGTTTGTGTGTATGTGTGTTTTTGGTATTTAGAAAACCTAACATGATCCCCAGGTCTAATTTTCACCTTGTGGCCCTGCTCAAAATAAATAGTGCTTCTGGCAAATTTAAATGCAAACATGACTCACAGTCTCCTTCTATAATATGAACATTTTTTTGTCCTCATCAAATCCGAATAATAATAATAATGGAGTAGTGGTTAAAAGTACAGCACTGAAATCAGACTCTCCCGGTTCAGAAGTAGTTCAATCTTTCTGTGTCTCACTTTTCAAATATGAAAAGTGCAAGGATAATTATATAACTACTTCAAAGAAGTGCTGTCAAGAATTAGACCCATCCCTGACGTACAGAAAGCACTCAATGTCTGCTTGTTATTATTATTACCTGTTATTGTTATTTGTGGTGACTTTGTATTGTGTCAGCTGAGCTGGAAATAACACTTCCCAATATCCCTTCCCCCCTGCCCGACATGATATGAATTAGGGCTGACCACAAGAGAAATCTTCATGCTTGGAAGATTATTCTGGAAGGGGATTATTCATGGAAGGGGAAAGTGAAGCAGCACCCCTCTTTGGTAAGACATGGTTGCAGCTCACATATGTTGTCTGGGCTCTGCTGGCTCATTTTGTTGGAGCAGGACAGCAACCTGGCCCACAGCCCCACCAGCTCCTGCTTCTCTGACTCCTGGGCCAGGTGCATATTTAGCTCTATGAAGTAGTATACCACCGTTTCGTCTAGTCAACCCATCGTCGAAGTTGGAGCTTTGGAAGCAGTGAGAGATCTATGAGTGTTCTGGTTCTCTGCTGAGAGTCATGGATTCCTGCCTATCCTCACGGAATTACAGTTTTTTCTTATTGGCACATCCATCTTCCCTTCTGACTGCCAGCCCTGTTGACTGCAGGCAGACCCAGCAACAGATTCAAGGGCAACTCAGTTAGGCTGTTTAATCAGGTTGCATAATCACGTCAAGTTCAATCCCTGTGACAGATTCCTTATAGCTCTCATAAAAGTTCTGCTTCTCTGATCAAACCCAATACCTTGTTCATGTCATTTTGCTGTAGTGATGGGCAAACATCCCAGACTCAAGACTGCTTTTGTTTTAATTTGTACTTCTTTATTATTAGAAGCTCTGAATGTTTTTTGGAGTGTTCATTGGCCATTTATATATCATCTATATTTGCCTATTTGTATTTGCCCAATTTTCTATTGGATTGCTCCTTTTTATACTGCTTTGTAGGAGTGCATTATAAATTAAGGATATCAGAACATATTTGTAGTAAGTGTCATATGTGTCATATGTGTTGTTTTTCTTTTAACTTTATTTTTTTGCCACACAGTTTAAAATTGTTTTTGTAATTAAATCTGTCAAATTATCTTACCTTTTAAGTTCTAGCCTTGATATTGTGTCTTCCTCAATAAAAAAATAGAGAAAGATTTATATATTTTTTAATTGGGGAGAAAATTTATCACCAAGTCTTTGATATGTGGCTTATAGTAGGAATTATTTTTATTTAAATAAAATTGTCAAATATTTTTATTGCTATACGTATTATTGGATGGACTTCTCTCACAATGAATACACACTGCTCTGTATATGAGAGATGAAAACTACACAAGTATTGCCAGCTTTACAAATGGGTTTAGTAATCAGCAAAAAAAAATTCCGAAACAAACAAAAAACTGGAAAACAAATTTATTCTTTGAATTTTATGGAGTCAAGTTTGGAAAGGATATTAAAGATCACAAAATCTAAACTCTCAGTCATAAAAGGAAATTTCTATCTGGTTTTCTTGTGCATGGGGAAAAAAGTAATACCTTTTGTTCATGCATCACAAGATTCTTAGTTGAGACTTCTAGTATAGAAGACAGCTTAACAAGAAAAACACATACACATTTATTTAATATAAGTTTTATGTAACACAGGAGCCTTCAGAAATGAACACCCAAGGAAATAGAAAAATCTGTGTATTTTTACACTAAGTTTAGTGAAGAAGTGGATAGTTGTGGAGAAGTACCATTGGACAAAGGGGCTATGATCTAAGTAATGACTTGAGGGATGGTTAGCAAAACCTGTTTATTCAAATTCTTCTCTGTGTTTCTACATCTTCAGAGATAAGGACATTCCTTTTCTCTGGGTATAGGGAGGGTAACCTCTTAAATGAGGGTCTTATGACCTACTTTAGAGGAAAGTCAGAGAATTATTTTGTGGCCTACTTTAGCGGGGAAGGGTGGGAGAAGGTTAGAGAAACCTTCCTGCTTCTGCTGTTTTCTCAAATGCCAAGGTGCCATATTTTGGAGGAGTGTGTCCTGAACCCCATCACTTGATAGTTTATTCTAACGTTATTAGAAATTCTTCTGTAATTCTATCTTGTTGGTTCTAGTTTTGCTATCTAGAGCTCTACAAGAGGTGTTTAATATTTTCTCTTTCACCCCATATCATTTACATTTTTGAAGGCAGCTTTTATAGTTTTGTTGTTATATGTTTTCCAGTCTTCATTCACATTCATTTGTTAATTTATTCAATAGATATTTATTGAGCACTGATTATATGCCAAAGAATATTTTATGTGTTGGTTATATTGCAGTGAAAAATACAGACCCTGCTATCACAGAGCTAAGTAGTTGAGTTCCTCATATGACATAATTTTTGCACTCTTTATCACTTTATTGAGACTTCTACATTTATCAATTTCCTCTTTAAATTCTTTACCTACAATAAACATAGCATTATAGATATATAGCTGCAGCAGTAAGCCACATGTTCTTTGTACACCAAGAAACATTTTTCCATCAAGAGCAACTACATTCCAGCAAATAAATTAACTTCAAATATAGTAGCAAGATGGGCTTTAATTTTAAGCAGCAACATAAAAAAATGTTGTCTGATTACACTTTATATTGTATCAGAAGTTTGCTTAGGAAAAGAATTTGAGACCAGAAGTCAGTTACAGCAGGGAAATGGTCAGAATGCAGCACTTTTTGGAATACTTTTTAGCAAACCAGTTTGTAACAGACCTAGCCTCTAAATCTTCAAGTACATACATAGAGGATAGGGCTGTTACTGGAGGGGGACTGTCAATTTGATGTCTTCTTATTTTATAATTGATCTATTTCTTGTCTATGTTCTGTGCCCCATCTGTTTTGTTTGAGGACATGGCCTTTGCATTAAAATAAGTCACAGAGGTAGAATAGGAGCCCATACTTTTATCTATTAAAAATTAAAGTGATAATGATTGAGAAATTATGAAATGTATTTATGTCTTCGATAATGAGTATGAATGCTTATTGATAGAAAAATGCTGGGGCAGTTATAGAAGGAATAAAATTTCCCACTCCGTTTTCCTCCTAGGGCTGCAATTACACGTTGAATTGCAGTTTTTCTCACCTTCTCTTCACTTACGGTACTGAAAGTCATTAGTCTAGAATGAGTTAAAATGAGAGGGTCATTGGATAAGAATTTGGATGCCTGTTTCCTGTCCCTGAAGAAGAAAATAGAGGGCATTTAGCCATGATAGGCAGTTCACTGATTTGGGCAGTAGCCTTTTGTAATAAGAAACTTCCCTGGGAAGCAAATGAAGGCTTTCACACTTCCATACAGACTTATGAAATGCTGATGGGATCTGCTCGTATTTCTATGGAAATGCTGTATAATTAGAGGAGTCACTGCTTAGTATTCCATCAAGAGGCTGTTTTTCATCTCTTGAGTAACATCTTTAAATTTCTTATGAAGCAAGCAAAAAAATTTTCCTCTATAAAACTGAACAGGCAGAGGGTTTTTTCAACTATTCAGTTATATAAAGGCACATGCCACACATTTTATGAGTATCAAAATAGGTTAAGCTATCCTAAAACCATTCAAATTTGTTTTGTAGGAAAGAAAATTGCATATTCTTTTATCAATAGATTCAAAACAAGAATATATTATCATTTTAAAAAACTTTTAAATCTATTTTAAAATATGACATTAGGATGATCATTTTGTTGTTTATTTTCCTTTCTTCATTATTGTTGTAAATTATAGCATACAATTATTGATATCATTTATATTTGAACTTATATTTTAGTTAATTTTTACAATGGCTTGCCTTGCTTGCAAAGATAGTCATTTTCATTCACCCATTTATTCATTTATTCATTGAACAATTACTTATTAAGCACTTATGTGCCTAATCAGTGGTAGGCACTATAAATGCAATGGGAAGTTCCAGTTTGGGAAAAATAGGGTAGGAGAGAAAAATATGTAAGACTGTGGAATGCACTGGTAGCAGATGGAGAAGGTAAGAGCTGGGGCTGGAGAGATAAGCAGGAGTCAGATCATGAAGGTAACAAACTAACAGTTTGTGCTTCATCTCTAGGGAAGTGGGCAACTCTTAAAGGGCTTAAGAAGGGGATTAATGTGATTAGATTTGGGTTTGAAAAAGATTGCTTTTGGCTGCCATGCGGAAAATAAATTGCAAAGAGAACGGAAGTACAGAGACTAGTTAGGAAGCTGTTGTAATAATCCAAGCAAATATTATGGTCTCCAGAGTAGGGAGAGAAAGCTTATAGACAGGTCTCTTCAGAGAATATGTGTAAGGTCAGGAGGGAACAGACTCTGAAATTCTTAGGAAAATAATATTTAAGAGACGGGTTGAGGAGAGAGAACCTACAAAGAAGACTAGAAGGGGTGGTGAGAGGGGGGAATAAGACCTGGAGATTGTTTTGGGGGAGTCCAGAATGAAATGTTACACTGTGTTACTTATATACCTGGGAAGAAAAATGCTCTGATGTTTGTGTTAGGTGAAAATAAAGCAGTGGTTCGTTTTTCAAAATGAACTAAAGGCATAGCATACAACAAATTATCACTATTACTTGGTTGATTGTCAGTAGGTCGCTAGTTATTTTGGGAAAGGGAATTGGAACAAACCTCCCTGATGTGGGACTCTATTTGAGATTTTTTGGGGTTTGATATTTCTTCAAATGGGTAATGAGGCTAATCTATCAGCATCATCATGCTATTTCAGGGATGCAGTGATGATAAATGTGAAGCATGGGATAGTGCCAGAGACGCTCTGTAATTAATCATCACCTTGTAGTTATCTTCAGACATTTATTAACAACACTGAGACTCAGTTTTAAGAGTCTATCACAGTGTGTTTGAGTGGGAGGCTTCTAAATCCCAGCAGTTGTTTTCATTAGCTGCCAAATAAAGAGAAATATGACCATGTGCTCTATGCAAGTCAGAAGAGCCAGCAGCACTTCTGTTTTCCCAAATGTTCACTTAACTGCAGGGAAAAACAACAGCAACAAAATTTAAAAAGAACTACTTTTCATTCAGACTTGTTTCAAAGAACATTTTAAGTATCACCTTTATATTTTTTGTTAATAGCATCTAATAGATATGAACAAAATGTGATTTTTATAGTCACTGTCTTTGTCATTTCAGGCTGCTATAACAGAACACCTTTGACTGGGTGGCCTAAACAACAAACATTTATTTCTCACAGTTCTGGATGCCAGAAGGCTGAGATCAGGGAGCCAGCAGGGTTGGGTTCTTGGCGAAGGCCCTCTTCTTGGTTTCTAGATGACCTCTTCCAGTTGTGTTCTTCACATGGCAGAGAGAAAGAGCTCTAGTCTCTTCTCTTTTTATAAGGGCACTAAGCCTATCACGGGGCCCCACTCTCATGACCTTATCTAAATCTAATTACATCCCAAAGGCCTCAAGTCCTAATGCTATCCCATTTGGGGTTAGGGTTTCAACATATCAATTTGGGGGGGATGCAGTCCATAACAGGCATTATTCAGAAAATTCTTACAACAATCCTACCAAGTTAGTATTTACAGTATCTCCTGTTAACTAGTAAGGGACCAGAGGCCCCAAAGTGGTTCAGTTTGCACATGTACAAATGGTTGAACTGGTCCTCAAAGGTAGACTTTTGAATGCTCTAGTCCTTGGTCATTTGACTTTTCCAGTGGTTTTAAAACATGTTTGTCTTTTGAGTCCAGAACTCTGTCTATAAAAAACCTAATCTGAAATAGCTCCTACCCTTTTTCCAGAGGACTGATGTACCTTCTCGGAATTTTTATGGCTCCATAAAGCTAATTTTAAGCTATGTACAGGCCACTGAGCTGCCTCATATTTAGATGAATTGGGCCTCCAGTGTAGAAGAAGATGGAAAGAAGAAAAAAAACCTAATTTGATATTGATGAATTTTTAAAAAAACGATTTATGTTTATTGAGAACAGATCAGTGTTGTCTGCAATTTTTTTTGAAAAGTATCACATTTAAGTCATCACTTTTTAAAAATTTTAATTTGAAATAATTTTAGACTAGCAGAAAAGTTGCAAAAATAGATCATAAAGTTTCTGTATTCCCTTCACTCATTCCTTTCCATAATGTTAACATCATAGATAACCATAATTTATGTACTTACACAGTACATTTATCAAAACCAGAAAATTAACATTGCTGCATAACTATTAAGTAAACTACAGATTTTATTTAGTTGTTCACGAGTTTTTCCCACTAACATGCTTTTTTTGTTCCATAATTCGGTCCAGCATCCCACATTGCATTTAATTGTTAGTTCTCCTCAGTTTCTTCCAATCCGTGACAGTTCGTTAGTCTTTCCTCATCTTGACATAGTTAAAAAGCACTGGTTAGTCATTTTGTAGAATGTCCCTCACTTTGGGCTTGTCTGATGTTTTCTCAAGATTAAATTGATGTTATCTATTTTTGGCAAAAACACGACAGAAGTGATACTGTGTCCTTCAGTGAATCACATCACAGAGTGCATAAAGTATTATTACTGGTGATGTTGACCTTGATCAATTAGTTAAAGTAGTGTCTGCCAGTTTTCTCTACTATAAAGGTACTATTTTTCCCTTCATAACTATCTTGGGGAGGGGAAAGACTTTGAGACTATGCAAATATCCTGCCTGTTTCTCCTGAAACTTTCATTGTGACATTCATTAGTAGATCTTGCTGGAAACAGTTATTACTGAAGTGTTGGCCTCATGGTGATTTTGTATTTCGCTCATTCCTTCTATATTTATTAATGAGAATTCTGTGTAGAAGAGGTGGCTCTTTCCCAGATTTATACATTCTATTATTTACATTTATCACTATGGATTCATGGTTATCTATTTCATTCTACAGGTAATAATCTAATATCATTGTTACTTATTTTATTGCTCAAATTATTCCAGCTTTGGTCACTGGGAGATCCTTCAAATTGGCTCTTTTGGTGTGCCCCCTGTCTCTTTTTGAGCATGTCCTTACTTCTTGGAACCACAAGATAGTCCAGGTTCATCTTGTATTTTCCCTACCTCAATCCTGAAATCAACCACTTTTCTAAAGAAGTCTGGTTCCTTTTTTTTGAGGAATGATGCGTCTCATTGCTTCTAGACCCTCTCAGTGGACAAAGCTTAGAAATATATGTATATATACTAACCCATTCATACATGAATCTGTATTTCTGTATCTATCTATTAAACAAACAAATACAAGTTCATATTGATACCTTAGCTCAGGATCTACAGCTAAATTGATCATATAAACTGTTCTAACTGAAATCCTTAAAAAATAAAATTTTCAAGGTTTCCAGCTCCAAGTACACTAAGCTGTGAGTGAAGAATTTGTGCTTTGTTTCCAAATTTTCCAGAAAGCAGCTGTATCACCATCTTTCCTTTCCTGCCACCTGAACTGTAAAAGTAGAATAACAGTGCCTGCCCTGTCTAGGTCACCAGGTGATTGCATGGATTCAATAGAAGTCTTGATTCTCTCTCCCCTTCTCTATTGATGTATCTCTGTTTTCCTTCATACACAGTCTTCCTCTACACCTCCAGTCTTTTCCCCTCAAAGCCCTCTGACATCCTGCAGCCAGAAAATTTTATCAGAAATGAAAACCAGGTTTCATTTTTCTTCCTCTTTAAACTTTTTAATGGCTTTTTATCTGCCAAAAAAAGTAAGATCTAAGGACCTGACAAGGCAATCAAGTCCCTCCATGCTCTGATTAGTTCCTTTCTGTGAGTCTCACCTCTTGCTATTTTCTGTCCTCCCATTTTATACCTTAATATTACAAGATTTCTTGAGATCTTCTCCACTCTCTAGCCAACATCAGTTTTTCTTCTAACTCTTTGCTTTTGTGATACTATTTGGCCAGATTCAGATTGGAACACTCTTGACAGTTCCTTTTAGCTAACTCTTTCCTAAATTTCAAGGGTCAGTCTAGTGTCGTGCATCCATCTACCTTGTTATATGCTTGGTCAATTCAGTCAATACTCCACGGAGCTTGATGACTTATCTATTTTTTCTGTTACCACCTCCTCAGTACTTTATCTGATACCTGAAGCCACTATAGTTTGTTTTCTGATTCCATTCCATTCCTGATCTAAAATTGCTCTTGATAAGGTCCTAACTGCCAGATCCATAGATGCCTTTTAGTCCTTATCTAACTTGACCTCTAAAGAGTATTGAACACTGGAGGTAATACAGTGTGGTTGCCATGCAGAAGGCCATAATGGCACTGTAAGAGTGGGGGGCTTATTTGGGAGGAGACAGTGTTGGCAGACAAGGCTGGAAAGTAGACAGGGGTCATCTCTTATAAAAATCAGGAGGCCACGGTAAGCAGATCACATGTATCTCAAAAACAATGGAGAGTTATGTAACAGGTTTAAATAAGGCAGGTTGTGTTTTAGGAACATAATTTAGTAACATGAATTAATTTGGCAAGACTGGAGCACAAGTAAAAATGAAATAGGGCAAGACTGGAAGGAGGAGAAATTAGGCTGTTCCATAATCCTGGAGTGAGATCATGGTTTATATAAACTAGGACAGCAAAAGCATGGAGAGAAGTGGATGTTTTCAGTAAGTATAGTAGATAGAATCAATACAACCTGATGAATCAGAAGTGAAGGATGAGTGATAAGATGAAATAATAGAGTTTTAGCTTCTTATTAAATGAAGAAATTTCCTGAGATGTAGGTAGAGGAGTAGACTTGGGAGAAGAGGGTGACTTTGTTTTTGGCAATATTGTTTGAGCTGCCTGTGGGACAACTAAACGGAGCTGTTCCATTGGCAACCTCACATGCGACGAAAGCCTGAAACACAGATGTAGGCAGGAGGTGCAAGTTTTGAAATCAGTAACATATTTATGGTAAATGAATCCATGCTTATGGATAAGATATCCCAGGATTTCTGTAGTGTGAAAAGGGATAGGTCATTTTCCCTTCCCTTCCCTTTTCTTTCCTTTCTTCCCTTCCCTTCCCCTTTTCTTCTTAGTGAACAGAACCAGCACTCACCCATTTCACCCAGCTAGAAATCATGGAGTCATGTCCAGCTGTCCTCTCTCCACCACTTTCTCAACTTGTGCCGATCCCATCTCCTGCTTAAGTCCTCTCTATTGCAATTGTCTTTGCTTTAGCCCAAGCTCTTAGAATTACCTCATGGACTACTTATTATCATTCTTGCTGGTCTTTAGGTTGTCAGTTTATCCTCTTCAAAGCCATTCATCTTAAGAATTTTGTACCCTGAGAATCTATACATTATTTATACTTAAAATATTAATTAAGATATTTCTGAGATATAAACTAATAACTTTTAACTGAAGTTGAAATCTCAAATCTTTGTTCTATAATAATTTATAGGTAAGACTAAACTACAAATATTAATGTTTACTTTCTTTGTGGGTATTTAATATCATGTATCATGGGTAGAAGGAAAACTACCCCTCAGAGTAATCTTGGAGAAATACACAATTATTATCTGGGGGTGTCATGTGGAAGGTTATCTGGAAAAGCGGATAAGAGCTGTTCTCCTGAGGCAAGTGGGAGAAAGGAAGAAAATCAGAAAGAACTTACCAGAGTAATTGTATTACCCCAAATTTCTGACATGATCTTAGAGGTGGTAAGCCATGAAATAGCAATGGCTAGCAGCCAAATTGTGTCCTCTAGCTAGTAGCCAACAGCAAGATGGTGGGGAGCTACTGTACATACCACCTTACCGCCTCCTAGGGACAGTGATGGCACACACAATAGTTTGCTGATGAACGCTAACATGGCTGATGGTTTTATAAAATGGAATAAGAAAGAAATGGTAATTTTAGATACTTAACATTATGTGTACAGAGCCAAAGAAGAGAAGATAAACTCCAAAATGGTATACCTGAATCATTGTATGAATTTGTTGACAGGCAGGACCAGACAAAAGGTAAGGGCAAGGGAAATATCAAAATTGATTTTTATTTAAAAACAACTTTTTGTGAATAAAATTTCTTAGCCAATTCAATAGATATTTATTTTTTCCTGCTACTTTAACACTCCTTTTCTTTGTGTGAAATGTCCAGGTATAATTAGTTTTTTTATACTGAGAGTTTTGTTTTCACACCATCAGACAGAGAACACTCTGTAAAGCAGCAGAAGACAGACATTTAGTTCAGTCTCTAAACGACAACCTTGCTGATAAATATAGTGGGTTTTTGAAATCACCATAGCAAAGTAGTGAATTTGGAGTGAAGAAATACAATGATATCCACAAAAGTTGTATTTGTTCACTTATTAATTAGCATATACTTACTGAAAAATAAATATGCATCTGATACTGTTACTGATGGAGCGATATGGCAGTGAGTAAAGCAAGGTCCCCGTCCTCAATACACTTACATTCTAGAAAGGGAGATTGACAATAAACAAGTAAACAAATATATATTATAATGTCAGATAGTGATAGGTGCTACAACGAAAAATGAAGTTAGTTTTGGAAATAAAGAATAAAAGAAAAGTTACTTTGGAAAGGAGTAGATAAAATTTCCAATAGGACATCTGAGACCATTTAAAAGTCTCCTAAGTATTTTATTTATAAACGTGGAAGGGCTATCATTTTGTCTGTGACACTGTCTATTGCAATCCGTATAAAAATCGGATGCCTTCTGCTGTTCATTACAAGATTGTTGGTCCTTGATTTTTCCAAGACCTCACAGTGACACTTCTCGACCTAAAAATAACATAAAAAGAGATAAATTTTTGTGTCTGGGAAAAGCCCTCATAAAAAGTCTGTGACAACTGTATAAATTTCTGCATGGAGTTATGTCATTAATTTTTATTCCTAGCAGTAGAAATTTAGCCTTAGGATTAAAATGCTAAATGCACCTTCAAGGCGCTGAAGGACTAAGACAGGAGAGACAATTATCCCCACTTGGGCTACTTCAGGATGAGGGGAGGCTGAGCAGAGTCCTAAATTCACTATGCATGAGCAGGTTGGTTACATTTTGCAGCACTTTACATTCATAATCACTTAATAGCTACACCGGGGAAATCTTTTAGGACTCAGTAAAAGCTCCATTTTCCCTTTAAAGAATGGGATGATATCCTTCCATAGAGTCTAGAGGCAGATTGTCTAATAGAAAGATAATATGGGCCTTATATACAATCTGAAATTTTCAGTAGCCACATTAAAAAAGTAAAAAGAAACAGGTGAAATTAACTTTAATAACATATTTTATTTAACCCAACATATTCAAAATATCAATTCAACATGAAATCAATATAGAAAAGAAAAAGAGACATATGAAATGTTAACATAGAAATAATGTTGCTAAATTCATGCTTTAAATTTTATTTACTATACTACCAGCCTTTATCTCTTCATCTGTATTGCCAAGAGAATAAAAAATGGCAGAATTTCTTTACATTAAAGCCTCATAACATTGACTTAATATGCTCAGATCCTCAGACGGTGTACAGCTAGTTACATTTCAGAATAATTCAAGTGGCGACTCCATTTAAAAAGAGATTCAAGAAGTTAAAGAACTGGAATAACTGGGAAGAATACATGAAAATTTCAGGATATATCAAGTGAAAAATATGCAACAATATGGGTTCAGAATGATTAATTCTAAAAAGACACCCTTAAGACATTTTGGAGTGGATTGTTACTTCCCCTTTATCCAGCTAAATATTTTTATTAGCACTTATGCAACCTAACATTACAGTTATATTAATTTGTGTATTTGTTCATTGTCTTTCTACCTTACTAGCATTTAAACTTTATGACACTGGAGTGTGCTCCTGCTACCTATTGCCATATTACCTGTGCCTAGAACAGTGTTTGGTGCATAGTAGGCACTAAATAAATGATTTTTAAATGAATTAGTGGGTGAATGAAAACATTAAACTCTCTACTTTTGCATTGTTAAGACTAAGTAAAAATGATGTATGGAGATTTAGAGCTGAAAATTCCCTTGGGAATTATTTCATTTTTTTTAACTTTACAACTGAAATAATTGAAGTCCTTATAAATGTACCCTTGACTTAAGAGACTACAGGAAAAGATGAAGAGTCAAACACAGAAAGCCGCCTACAACTGGATTTCTTTTAAGAATATGAATGTACTATGCTAATGTCAAGTAAGTCACAAGTTATCTATTCATTGGCAAGATAATTTTATAAACACTACTTCTCTGGTTTCAATTCCTTACCAAGCACAACCCTGCTCCCAAGCCCCTTAAAGTACTGAATATGAAGATGAATATAAATGAAAAATATAAATATGAATGTTTATTTAAAAATTAAAATTTGGAGCCTCTGAAATGTACAGAGGTTTCAACTATATATTAAAATATGAAATATACATATCAGTATTTTATATGACTAGGTTTTGTTTAAGCCAACATTATGTGAAGCTTCCAGAAGATCAAGACATGATGTCATGAACCCTGTGACTAAATGGGGCCCACTAGGATAATCTTCCCATCTCAAAATGCTTAACTTAATCACTTCAGCAAAATCTCCTTTTCCATGTAAGATAACATATTCGCAGATTATAGGGATTATTAGGATGTGGACATCTTTTGCAAGGGACAGGGAGGGTGTCATGATACTGTCTACCTCACATCTCTACTGGAACAATCTACAAATTAACCTCCTCCTCTGTAGATTTGTAAATGACACAGTCAATAGAAAGTCCAGCCCATTATGTGTTTAAAGAACACCCAGTAATCTCTTTCATTTGTTGCTGAGTTTTGGATAATGTTTTTAAGCATTTGAAATTCAGTTATATTTTAAGGCAATGCTATGAAGGCAAAGGTCATTAAGAACAACAGAAAAGAGATATATTTTCAGAGGGTAAGACTATCACTTGGAAAAGCAGCTCTGGCTTTAATTTACTAAATAGTTTTGTTAAAAGGGACTCATGTGGTTCTGCTGTGGAGGTTACATAGCTACCTTTGTTTTACTCCAAATTCAAGAGAAATGGTAAATGAGCAAAAGGAGTAGACAGTACCCACACAACACCATGTCTCACACCATCTGAAAAATTTTCAGCATATCACAAAGAGAATGCTCATAATAACAGCTCAAGGTCATAAAAAGAGTAAATCATAGCAGGTATTTTAAGGATGCTTTCTAGTTTTGAAAGACTAATTTCAAAAAAAGTTAAACAGTTGTGATATAAAGCTCCACCATTAATTAAAGTGTTTGATAATACTCAATGCTAGGGAAAAATTTGTTAATTATATTGGAAAACAACTACTAAATTTCTAGCATGTTTAATCGTATTTATGACCTGGCTTGGAATGTCAACCTTGACTTATAATATTATTTATTAATTAACTTTTAGAACATGAGCCATTTGTTAGGTGGAAACTATTCTGTTCGGCAACACGTAAATATTTTAACCTCATGGGACAGCAATGTATCCTTTTATATTTTATGTATATTGTCGGTTCTCTGCATTGAAAATTAAAGCCAGTTATGTGGATCCTGTTACATGTTGCAGTTACTTACTTATTAATAATTTTCAGCTGATGTTTATTCTAGTGGTTCCAGGGTTGCACTTTGCTGCTTTCTCTGATCCTGCTGGAAGTGAGAGGCAAGCAACAGCACAGGTTGGGTCAAGGACAGCACAAGGACTCAATAGAACTAGTCTTTCTTTTTTTATATAATCTTTCACAGTGCAAAATGCAGGATTCAGTGGCTGCTGAATATCAGATACTTCAAATCCAACTAACATTCATACAATAAGTAGCCTGTTAGCAATGGAAATATTCCAGGAGCCATACAGTAAGTACACAGGGCACGGGGTTTGCAGGCACTTCTTGGGTTGATGAATATTTAATCCTATTGAGCATTTGGAGAAAATGTAAAGGCTTTACTGAAAATCCAGTTTTAACAATTAGGGCTTCTTGTATATTCTTATTCTGAAAGTCTTGGAATTTATCACGTTAAATGGCTAAGGAGGGAAAATAGGTTTTAAGTCTGTTACTGGAAATTACTTGGGATTTTTTTTGGAGGGTGAACAATAAGTGTAATTGCCCTTGACAAGATTCTCTTGATCCGCTACCGGCAACTGGCAGAAAGTGCTCTAATGTTCTTATTTTATTCCCAAGGCTCTGGTAATGGACTCTGTTATAAACAGGCTAAATGACATCTCTTTTAATCATCACAATTCTCTTTCTTGCTCCCAAGAATCTTATGCATCTATTAGAATTCCCAAAATGGTGGACATATAATCATAAAGATATTTTGTGAAGCAGAGGAGGGAGAAGAGAGCTTTCGCCTCCTCTTCAAAACATCCCTGAGCATTTACCCAATTCAACCATGAGAATGCGTGTGCAGTATTTTTCCCCTTCTTTGTTTTGCATTTCATTCTTATTTACTCCGGCTCTGTGCTCAAGTGATCATCATTTCCAAATTTCCTGTATTTTTCGATGGTACTTGAAATAATCTCATCCATTTAGTCCTTCATGTCATGCTCTGTTCTCATTTAAAGAATAAAGAACATTGAGAAGAAAGTAAACGTTTTTCATCAGTTTTAAGAAACGGAAAGAGATTGAGAAAAAAGATTGAGGGAATGATGATATAGCTTATCTGACACTTGTCTGTCACATGAAAACTCTGTTGTGTTGGGAACTATTTTCCTTCTTTTACAAAAATGTCTGGAGAATTTGAGTAAATGAGACAGTATAGAGAACTGTGGAGATCCTGAAAGCACTGACTGGACCGGCCTGACTCGTGACTGTCTTCTGAGTCTGTGTGCTTGCATTCCACAACTTCTAAACCTTTTCTCAAAATACTCAAGGAACGGAAGAAAGTGCTAGGGGCTCCAAATGTGAGGGCAGAAGGAAAGCAAAAACTTCTCTGGTTTTAATTTTTGCCTATCACTATTATTATTTTATGCTGCATTAAACGTTTTATCTTCCCATCCAATAAATCTTTCCCCAGAAAAATGAATTACTGTGGAACAGGTGACCTCAGACTTTGGACAAGATTTTCCAGAAACTAGTGGGGCTTTCAAGGGAGAATTCACTCAAAACAAGGGTTGTCTCTTGAAATCATACCTTGAGGATGGAGAAAGAAAAGAAACTTTTTATCTGAGGAATGTGAGTCTTCTTTAATTAGCAGGCTCAAAGAGGCATCGAAATGTGACAGCATGTGATAGCAGTCATGTCTGACCACACCTCTTGAGCTAAATAATTCCCTCTTAAAGCCACTTTTATGTGGGCTCTAGACTGACACCAACTAGCCATAAAATGCCATACATAGGACATCATAACTCATATTGTGTAGTTCAACGATGTATAGACAATCACTAATCAATGTTACTTCTGTAAACCAATGAGAATTCTTGTCAAACAACTTTGTATCAGCCCATTCCCCGTCCCCTTTTGCCTTTAAAAACCTGCTTGTAACCAAAGTATTTGTACTCCCATAATATTCTGAAATTTAAAAATAAAAGCAAATAAAAACCTGCTTACAACAAAAGCCGAAGGGAGCACTCCCCAAGGCAACTTGGAAATGTGTCCTGGGAAGCTGTCTTCAACCTTGGTCCAAATAAACTTTTTGTATTAATTTTGCCCCAGTTTCTTTCATTAGGTTGACAGGATAAAAAGTAAATTATGCCACGATAATGATCCATTTTCTTAACTCTGTTCACATCAGTGTTGTTCCTGCATACTAAAACAAAACTGCAAGTAAATTATTGTTCTCATTGTTTCAGGAGACAACCTTCTTTAGCCTGAAGTATATGAAGACTCATATAATAGTGTCAGTAATGCCAATAAAATCAGAGTGATCTAACAAGGTCATTTCTCAGGACTTCTTTGCCAAACCAGTTGTCAGTTGGTATTCATTGAAATAAACTTGCCACTTGCTGAGCTACTTTCTATGAAAAGAGAACAAGAAAGGTGAAAGCAAGTGAAATATAAAAGGTGCTTACAATTGGCAGTAACAGAAAATCTCACTCAAATTAGCTTAAACAGAAATTATTTCATTGACGCAGAGAAAGCATTTGACAAAATTCAATACCTTTTTAATGATAAAAACACTAAAAAAAAATTAGGAATAGAAACTTCTTCAACATGAAAAAAGGCATTTTTGAAAAACTCCAGCTAATATAATAGTCAATGATGAAGGACTGAAGGCTTTTCCTCTCAGATCAGGAACAAAACAAGGAGGCTCACATTTGCCACTGCAGTTCAGTACTGGCTTGGAAGTCCTAATCAGAGCAATTAGGCAAGAAAAAGAAATAAAAGCCATGTAAATTGGAAAGGAAGAAGTAAATGATCTCTGTCCATACATGGCAGGATTCTAAAGGTAGGACATCCTGAAGAATCCACATACACATACATGCATAAAAAATTACTAGAGCTGATAAACAAATTTAACAAAGTTTCAAAACACAAGACAAACATACAAAATTCAGTTGTGTTTCTATATACCAGCAAGAGACAACACAAAAGGAAATTAAGAAAACAATTCTATCTATAACAGCCTCCAGCAGATTAAAATATCTAAGAATAAATCTAACCAAGGAGATTGTTTTAGTCTGTTTGGACTGCCAAAACAAAATACAATAGACTGAGTGGCTTATAAACAGCAGAAATTCGTTTCTTACAGTTCTGGAGTCTGGGAAGTGCAAGATTTGGTGTCTGGTGAGGGTCTGTGTAAAAGGAAAAAAAAAACAAACCATTTTTCCTCTCTACTTTCACACTCAACACAGAAAACTTTTGGGACCAGACATGTGTGTGAGTGTATGTGTGTGTAGAGCACCAAGCAATTCTTTAGTGGACACCACTTGGGTGTACTATAATTCAATTCAATTCTGACACTATCTACTATCACACAGGTTGAGGGTTCAGTCTCACAAAGGCTGCCCCTACTTCAGATGACGATCAAAAATAGCATATTTTTACCTATACACTTGATTGACCAATTACAAACAGGGGTTCCTGAGGCCCCTTCCTCAGTTTTGCTTAATCTGCTAGGATGGCTCACAGAACTCAGTGAAACATTTATTTACGTTTATGAGTTTATTATAAAGAATATTATAAAGGATACAGATGAACAGTCAGATGAAAGATGGATAAGGCAAAATATAGGGGGCCTCAAAGCTTCCATGCCCCCTCTGGATGAGTTATCCTCCCAGCACATCCATGTATTCAGCAACTCAGAAGCTCAACAAATTTTGTTGTTCAAAGTTTTTATAAAGCTTGCTCTTCATCCCTAGCCCAAAGGGGTGGGTGGGTGGGGCTGAAAATTTCAACCTTCTAATCCTCTAACCACTTGGTCTTTCTGGTGACTGACCCCATCCTGAGTCTATCTAGGGGATCCACCTCAAATAACTTCATTAGCATAAACTCAAGGGTTATCAAAGGGCTCATTACAAATAACAAAAATTACACCCATCACTCAGAAAATTTCAGGAGTTTTAGGAGCTCTATGACAGGAACTGGGGTCAAAGACAAAATATATTTCATATTACACCACAGGCCATTTCCTGGTTTATAGATGGCACTTTCTTGTTGTGTTCAAACATGGTGGAAGGGTCAAGGCAGCTCTCTGGGGCCTTTTTAAAAGGGGCACTAATCTCATTCATGAGGGCTTTACCATCATGACCTAATCACCCTCCAAGGGCCTTACCTCCTAATAGCATCACATTGGTGATTAGGTTTGAACATATGAATTTTGAGGGGGTCACAAACATTCAAACCATAGCAGAGGTAAAAGACTTCTACACTGAAAACTACAAACATTGCTGAAAGAAATTAAGGAAGACCCAATTAAATGAAAAGACATCCCACATTCATGGATTGGAAGACAATATAGTTAAGATAGCAATACTCCTCCAAATGATCTATAGATTCAATATAACCCCTATCAAAGTTCAAATGGCCTTTTAAATAGAATTGAAAAAGCCAATTCTCAAGTTCATATTGAATTACAGGGGGCCCAGAATAGTCCAAATAATATCTAAAAAAAAAAGTTAGAGGACATATATGTCCTTATTTCAAAACTTTCTAAAAAACTACATAATCGAAACCATGTGGTGCTGGCATAAGGATACCACATATGGATCAGTGGAATAGAACTGAGAGTCCAGAAATAAACCCAAACATCTATGGTCAATTGATTTCAACAAGGGTGCCAAGACCATTCAGTGGGAGAAAGAATAGTTTCTTCAACAAATGATACTGGGACAACTAGATAACCAAATGGAAAACAATGAAGGTAGACTGCTACTTCACTCCATATACAAATGTCTCACCATGGATCAACAACCTAAATATAAGAGCTAAATTTATAAAAATATTAGAAGAAAACATAGGGGTAAATCTTCATGACCTCAGATTTGGTAATAGATTCTTTGACAACAAAAGCATGGGCAACAAAAGAAAAAAAATTAATAAATTTGACTTCATAAATTTTTAAAACTTTTGTTTCTCAAAGGACACAATCAAGAAAGTTTAAAGACAAACTATAGAATGGGAGAAAATATTTTTAAATCTTATATCTGATAAGCATTCAGAATATACAAAAAACTACAACTCAACAACAAAAAAGACAACTCAATTAAAAATAAGCACTGGACTTGACATTGCTCCAAAAAAGATATTCAGATGGCCAAAAAGTATATGAAATTTTTCAATTTCATTGATTATTAAAGAAATGAAAATCAAAACCATAATCAAATACCACTTTACACCATTAAGATGGCTATAATAATTTTCTTTAAAAAGTAGAAAATAACAAGTGTTGGTGAGGATGTGGAGAAATAGGAACTCTTGTATATTGCTAATGAGAATGTAAACTAGTGCAATCACTACGGGAAACAGTTTGGTGGTTTTTCAAATGTTAAACATAGAATTACCATATGACCCAACAATTCTGCTCCTCGGAATTTACCCAAGAGAAACAAAAACATATATCCACACAGAAACCTATACAGAGATGTTTATAACAGTATTGTTTATAAAAGCCAAAAGGTGGAAACAACCCAAATGTCCACTTGTAGATGAATGGATAAACAAATTGTGGTATATACATGCAACAGAATATTACTCAACCCTAAGAAAGAATGAAGTACTAATACATGCTGCAACTGGGATGAATCTTGAAATACTATGCTAAAAGTGAAAGAAGCCAGATGAAAAGGTCACATATTGTATGATTTCTTTTATATCAAATAACTAAAAAAGGCAAATCCATAGAAACAGAAAGCAGAATACTGGTTGCCAGGGGATGGGGGAGTGGTTGAAATTCCTTACAGAGTGCAAAGTATTCTCCTTGGGTGTCTTAGTCAGGGTTCTTCTGAGAAACAGAACAAATAGGATGTGTATCTACATAGAGAGAAATTTATTTTAAGGAATTGGCTTATACAATTATGAAGGCTAGCAAATCCAAAATCTGCAGGCTGGAGATGCAGGGAGGAGCTGCATGTTGCATTTAAGTCTAAATGATGTCTGATGGCAGAATCCCCTCTTGCTCTGCTGGTGGGGGGGGGTTCAGTCTTTTTTTCTCTTCAGGCTGTCAACTGATTAGATGAGGCCTACTCACATTATGAATGCCAATCTGATTTGCTTTAAAAGTCCACCAATTTAAATGTTAATCTCATCAAAAACACCCTCACAGAAATGTCCAGAATAATGTTTGAGCAGATATCTAGTTTCCGTGGCCCAGCCAAGTGACACATAAAATTAACCACCATATGGGCAGATGAAAAAGTTTTGAAACTGGAGAGAGGTAGAGGTCACACAACATTATGAATGCACTAAATACCACTGAATTGTGCACTTTAAAATGTTAATTGCAGGTTGTGTGAATTTCACCTCAATTAAAAAAAATTTATTGTGTATATCACCTACAAGTTTAGAGGTTATGTTGACTTTAGGTTCTGTTTGACCAGAGCTTCTCTGACTTTCTGTCAGCCATGCCCCTCTGTGGTGCAGCTGGGTCCTGAGACTGACTTTCCTCATGGGGGAAGTGACTTTCATTAAAAAATATCTAAAATCGTAACTAGGAACCAAATAAAATCCCATATAGAACAAAGGAGTTTTATCTATAGATTCTTAGTTAGATTCCTGAAATTCCCTCTTATTGACTAAGCTTAGTCATATGGAAACCTATGAATCAATCACAATGGCCAGGTGATAGAATGTTTTAGTTAACTTAATCTTGGTCATGGGATCCACTTCTAGGCCTGGGGCACAGTAGGTTTCCTCTCAACCATATGGTTCCTTTTTGAAAATGAGAACTACTGGAAAGGGGAAAGAACAAAGGGTGTTGGAATGCAATCAAGAAGTTATAAACATATGCATAATGGCAATGTATATTCATTTTAAATGCAATTGGTTCTCCCTTTCTTATTCAGAAATAAATTCAATCTAAAATAAAATAATGTGTGTGAAAGCTACTCAGAAGCAAAGTCTACAGAAACTTGGTTTATCTAGCATGCTATGACTGAGCATTTTATTTAGACTCACAGTAACATGATTATTGATGCTTATAATAAATACCCTAAGGTAATATAAAATCTCAAAAAGCCTTCTGAATCAAAGATATTGTTCAGGACAAGTTTTTTTTTAAACTTTTAATTTCAAAATAATTTTAGATTCACAAGAAGTTGCGAAAAAAGTGTACAGGGGTTTCTGTTTAACTTTCACCCAGTTTTCTTTGGTGGTAACATCTTGTACAGTTATAGCCCACCATTAAAACCATAAAATTTACATTGATACGATCCATAGTTCATTCAGATTTCACCAATTTTACATGCATTCATGTGTGTGTGTGTATGTGTAATTCTATGAAAATTGTTTGCATGTGCAGTTTCATGTAACTACCACAACAATCAAAATAAAGATCTGTTCTATCATCACAGAGTAATATATATTTGGTTTCTGTCCCAGGCTCCTGAAACAGATCTCCTAAAACCCTTGTAGATAGAGGAACTGGGAGAATCTATTGTTCTAATACTTGATCCTTGACCCCAGTTCCTAATACAGAGAACAGAAGCCTAAATGATAGGAGATTCTAACACAGAGCTCCTAAATCACTTGGAATCTTCTGGGTGATAGGAGCAGCTTTTGTTCTAATGAGATGACTCTGTGTAGGCTCCTGAATAGTCTCTGATAGGGGGCTCATTGCTAAGGGAACTATCCATGTGATTAGAGGGTTGAAACTTTCAGGGGAGGGGAGAGATTGAGGTTGCTGAAGGTTGAGTTGATCACCAATGGCCAATCATGTATTTTATTATGCCTATGTAATGAAGCCCCCATAAACCCCAAAAGGACAAGGTTTGAAGAGTTGACCTATTGTTGAACATGTGGTGGTTTCTTGAGGTTGGTGTACCTGAAGAGGGCATGGAAGCTCTGTGCCCCTTCCCACATAATTTGCCCTATGCATCTCTTCCATCTGGCTGTTTATCTGTATCTTTTGTAATGTCTTTTATAATAAATGGGTAAATGTAAGTAAAACACTTCCCTGAGTTCTATGAGCCACTCTAGCAAGTTAATGGAACCCAAGGAGGAGACCACAAGAACCCTGACTTATAGCCAGTACATCAGAAACACAAGTCACAACCTGAGGCTTGCAATTGGCATCTGAAATGGGGAGCAGTATTGTGGGACTAAGCCCTTAACCTGTGGGATATGACACCCTCTTCAGGTAGATAATGTCAGAATTGAGTTAAATTTTAGGACACCCAGTTGGTGTCCGCTAGAGAATCGTTTGGTGTGTGGGGAGATACCCCCATACATCTGGTGTCAGAAGTGTTGAGTGATGTGTGAGAGTAGAAAGAAAAAACAGTCTTTCTATCAACAAAATTTCCTTGAGCTACCCTTTTATAGCTACCACCACCTCTTTCTTTACTCCTTGTTAACCCTTGACAACAACTAAATTATCTATTCTCCATCTCTACAATTTTGTTATTTCAAGAATGTCATATAAAAGGAATAATATATGACATTTTGGGATTAGCTTTTTCTGGTCAGTGTAATTCTCTTAAGATCCATTCAAGATGTTGTGTGTATCAATAGTTTGACCTTTTTTATTGCTGAGTAGTATTCCATGGTATGAATATTTCACAGTTTGTCCAATCATTCAATATTGAAGAACATCTGGGCTGTTTCCAATTTTTGGCTGTTACAAATAAAGGGACTATGAACAATTGCATGCAGATTTTTGTGTGAAAATTCATTTTCATTTATCTGGGATAGATGCCCAGGAGTGAATTGGTTATATGTTAGTTACATGTTTAGTTTTACAAGAAACTGCCAAACTATTTTCCAGAGTGGCTGTATCATTTTACATTCCCAGCAGCAATGCATGAGTGATCCAGTTTTCTCACATTCTCATCTGCAGTTAGTTCTACCATTATTTTTTATTTTAGCCATTCTGATAGGTATGTTAGTAATATCTCATTGTGGTTTTAATTTGAATTTCCCTAATGGCTAATGTTATCTGCCATCTGTATAGCCTCTTCATGTCTTTTGTCCATTTTCTAATTGGATTGTGTCTTTTATTACCACTGAGTTTTAAGAGTTCTTTATATATCCTAGATACAAAGCCTTTGTTCGATATATGGTTTGCAAATGTTTTCTTCAGCATGTGTCTTATCTTTTCATTTTCTTCACATGGTCTATCATGGAGCAAAAGTTTTTCATTTTGATGAGGTCCAAATTGTCAAATTTTCCTCTTACTTATCATGCTTTTGGTGTCACAAGACAGCTTTTAATATGTATATACTTGCTGTATAATTCTCTGAGAACTAGAAAAGCCATGTGAGACATAGATGTACACCGAATGAATAGCAAATTAATAAAAACACACTATTCCCTCACTGCTTTGAATATTAAATATTTCCTATTGAAGCAATATTTTAAATTATAGAAGTTTAGTATGACATTGTGCTCATTCTTCATCTTTCAGGAGCACAAAGCGAAAAAAAATAGATGTTGTTAAATAATATCTACAAAATAATTGCTGCCAGTTCACTGGCAGAAATGGCAAAAGACTATTTTACCAAAGTACAATTTTTGTCTTTTGAGGAATTATAATAAGCTGGTTGAAAATGTAGTTATGGTGCCCCAAAAAATATAGCATTCTCAGTTAAACTTGAATTTCAGATAAATAGTGAATATTTTTTAGCATAAACATGTCCCAAATATTGCATAGGACACATTTATACTCAAAAGTTATTTGTTGTTTATCTAAAATTCAAATTTAACTGGGTTTCTTGTATTTTTATTTGCTAAAGCTAGCAACCTTAAATGTAGCACGAATTTTTTAATGTAAGAGGTACTAATGGACAATTTGATGAAGATCACACAAATTGCGTATGTTGAACAAAAAACTTTTCAATAAATTTTAACTTTTCTTATTATTACATTTTGTGTTTATTCAATTTAAGTGGCAATCTAAAAAGCATTTACATTAGAAACAAAAACTCATGCAACTGGAATGAACCATAAAGATCACCTAGTTCATTTCTCACAATTTACAGATAAGAAAACTGAGACCTAGAGTTCTACTGCAATTCTAGGTTTAAAAGTGGGAATAGATGCCCCCTTCCTCACTTCTATTGCAGTTTCAAAATTCCCCCACAATCTCAGAATGTATGAAGAGAGCGAGCATTGTACAGCCTATGCCACACAGGGCCCCAATAACTTGGAGCCCAAGGAAATTTTTCAAGAGTTGACAAGACTTGCTGTGTCTTTATAGGCATCTACATTAATATTTTGAGTAAATAGAGAAAAATAAAATACAAATACTACCCTATTTGTTTTGGGAGTATATAGATGCTTATTAAGATGAGTTGAAGAAATTATAAAGGGTTCCAAATGTGAAGGCAGAAAACTAAAGCCTCACTAGTTATTTTTCACTTAACTACTATCACTAAATGAGAGCCAAAGTCATTAGAAATAAGGATCAGAAAGAAGAATAACTATTAGTAAGGACATTTTCTATAGCTAAGGGTTTTCTCGGTGGCACATCTATATCATGACTACTTACAGGCTTGTCTCTTTTCTATTCTCTCTCTTAGTCCAATTTTTTTCTTTCTTTCTTTTTCTTAAATATTTAATAAAATCTCTTTATTCCTGTGTCAAAAAACCCATCATACTGAAAGTCTCTAGAGACATACAAAATCTCTAAGAAGCACACACATTCCTTTAAGACATGCTGTAGTTACTAAGTCAGTCAAGGCTCAATTCATTAAATGTTCTTTAAAAATATGCACAGGTTCACAGCTATGTATATAACTGGAGAAGGGGTGAATAATGTGCAAGAAGAATTCCATTTGGTGGAATGTAGAACTGTAAAATAAAAGCAACCAGAAACTGGAGAATGAGTGACGATAAAAGCAGCAAAGCTGTAAAAGTCAGATCAGACTGTGAGATGAAGTAATGATGGGTTATTGAGCCTGTGGAAATCTGCAGGGGAAAAGCTCCAGCTGTCTAGCTAGGGAGGCAATGTTTTCTGCATCTATCACTCAAAAGAAATATTTAGGTTTATATCGTCACAAATAATAAACTCATTTGTATTTATTCACTTGATTCTCCCCTGTGTATTTCTGCTTTGCATACATATATTCTTTGGGACACACAAAAAGAACTATGTTTTCTCTGTGTCCTTCAGTTTCTCCTCCTTTTTCCTCTTCTTCAAAACGGGAATTTAGCGTTTCCAGCACTTTGTGCAATGTATATTTTCCTTGTACAGGGAGACCGAGGTAACTGAAGGAGCAGTTAGTGTTTTGGCCTTTGGCTGACTAAGGGACAGGTGAGAAACACGGAGATTACACTTCTGTCTCTGGGGAGCTGCCTCTCATTCCAATCCATCCACTTCTTGTATGTTTTGATATTTTAAAAATTTTATTGGAATTCAGGACAGACAGACAAGCACTGTTGTTAGGTTTCCCAACTCTATAGGGTTTTGGCTGTCTGAGCCTTCATCATCTGCATGTTTACTTCAAAAAATGAAACTGGAAAGGATTCTAAAAATGTCACCTTTCAAACTTGCATATCACATCTCTCTCATCTGTTTGTCAGTCAATGCGTATCCATAGGCAAAGCCATCTTTTATTTTAATGAGAAATTTCTACAGCAAAAAAGAACTGATTTGAACTGTAGACTTACTTAGCTCTGTCTCTGATTTTTTCGTCCTGTGGAAAGTCACTGTATACTTTTAAATATAGGTTTTGAACATGATACAAAAAAATAGGAAAACATACTCTTATTATTTTTCCTTTTTCTTTAAATTTCAACATCATGCTTATTGCCCTCACCATTGCTAAATTGAGAGTAAAAATATCAGGATATCAGGGGAAGGGAAGAGATTATACAAGTAAAAGTTATTTTTGTTTGAAATGAGTTTGTATTTTTAAATTTATCTTTTGAACATAAAACTAACTAAGCATAATATAAAAATGGTTTAGCTACAGAAATCACTTGACCTACCTACTTTTCCAGCCCTAATATATATTTTTTAAAAATCAAAACAATACAAAATTATTGCAAAAGTATTATATTTGGAAGCAGAAAATGATTAGACTGAGAAGGTAATAAATGTTGAAGAGCAAAGGTCAAGATTTCCCTAAATATGTTTTCATAGGTATAGTCATTTTAGTTGAAATATTAATTATACACTGGCTGAAGTCATCAATTTTGTCATTAATAGGCAGGTAAATATATCATATGACTCAGCTGATGCTCAAAGCGCTTATAAAAAAACACTTTTATTCTATTTTCTATATCTCATTCTCAATTTTAAGTTATTTTCAAGTAAACAGACAAAAAGTTTAAAATAAAAGGCTTATTAGCATAAAAATGTGAACAATTCCTACCTGGACAGAAGAAGATAACTTTATTTTACTAAATTTAGAGTGGGTGGCAGGAGAGAAGATTCATCTAGCCTAGTCTTTCTCAGTCTCACGGTTACCCCAGTCACTAGAGGTCTTGCTGAAATGAAGATGAAAGGACTCAGTGGTCTGGGGTAGAAGCTGAGATTCTGCATTTCTGATAGTCCCAGCTGAGGCCTGTGCAGCTGGTCCTGGAACCACACTTAGAATGTCAAGGATCAAAAAACAAAGATGTTCGTGTAATAACAACACATGTAAAGAACTGTAGTACAAATAGGCTAATGCTAACATTGGTTGTACTTTACAACAATTAAGATAGGGTGGTCTGAAAATTCTTGTTATAAAAACACTAAAATTATTACCTAGGCAGTTTTTTATTTGAATCAATTTTGTAGTGATTGCTGTCTTTCAACAGCTAGAATATTCTGTCCTTTTATGAATACAGACAGTGAAGGGCAAGCAGACTTTCAAGTACATCATATTAGAATCTTGATATTTGAATCTAATTTATATGTGTACTGGTTATTGACTGTACAAGTCTGACTGAATTGTCTAAAAAAAAGTTTACTTGTCCTCCAGACTGTAGGATATGATATAGAGCAGTGGTTCTCAACCAGGAGTGATTTTGTCCCTCAATGGACATTTGGAAATATCTAAAGATATTCTTGATTGTCACAATTTAAGGGGGTGGGCAGGGAAGTTTGCTACTGGCACATAGTAGGTAGAAGCCAGAGATGCTGCTAAACATCCTACAATGCACAGAACAACCCCCCCCCCAGATTTATCCAGATAAAATGTCAATAGTGACAACTAAGAAACCCTGATGTGGAGGATAAGAGAAGTATAAGATAGAGGTCTTCTATGTAGGGTTGTAGAGATATTTGAGGACATAAGATTAACCTAAATGAGATAATTAAAGCAAGTCTTGAACAGTGTTGTCTATGGGGAAGTAAGAACAGGACAGTGGGAGGTATCCAGGTGCTGAGTAGGCAGAACAGTTTTTGAAAGGCGCAGCTCTGGAATAGAGACGGGCAGGATTTGGTTTAACAAACAATAGTGGAACAAAAGAATTATACGTTTCCTCTTCCTAAGAAAGTGAAGATGCTTCTCATCTTAAAAATTGAAATTGTTAGCTTACTTAAGAGAAACTTTTGAAAATTAGCTTTTAAAGTTTTTTTACTTGAAGGCAATTGAAGTTCCAGTTTAATGGATATACAGCCATTGGCTATAAATACATTATGAACACAAAGTCCTACTCCTCTTTTATGTAACAATATTGCAACTTTCTAAAGAATGTTTTTCCTAGGAACACTGAATAAAACAAAATATTTACTAAAAGTAGAGGACTGAAGTTCTAAAATTATACATGTGATTGATTAGTTTTTCATTTGAGTTCTAATACCTCCATGGAGATATAAAGATCCCGGGGGAGAAAGAAAAAAACTAATCATGGAGAATGGGTAGCATGGAAAAGTTGTCTTTCCTTCTTATGTAGTAATTTGGCTGTTATTCCTGTGAGATATCATATTGTTTACAGTATTTATAAATATTATAAGTATATATTATTATATATCAACATATATATGAAAAATCCATTTAAAATAGTAGATTCATACTGTGATATCACACCTTTATTCTCTAAGCTATTTCCAAAACATGCTATGAACCAAGAACATTTAAAAGAAATAAAGTCAATCTTCATTATTTGCAGATTCCATATTTGTGAATTCAACTACTTGCTAAAATTTATTTATACTCCAGAGTCAGTGCTCACAGCACTTTCGTGGTCATTTGTGGACATGCACAGAGCAGCAGAAAATTTGAGTTGCTGATACACATGTTTTCAGCTGTGGATGAACAAGGCAATGCTCTGCTGTCTTGTTTCAGTTCCCTTGCTCTAAACAAGTGTCTTTTCACGGTCTATTTAGTGCCAGGTTTTTTGCATGTTTTTGGTTTTTGTGGATTTCACCATTTAAAATGGCCCCCACGTGTAGTGCAGACATGTTTTCCAGTGTTCCTAAGTGCAAGACAGCTGTGCTGTACTTTACAGAGGAAATGCATGTGTTAGGTAAGCTGCATTCAGATATGAGTTATAGTACTGTTGGCTATTAGTTCAATGTTAACGAATCAACTATATCTATCTATCTATCTATACACGCAAGGTGTCTTTCAACAGAAACACACATAAAACAAGGTTATACATTCATGTGTTGATAGAAATGTTGTGACCGGAGACTCATAGGAGCTTCACCTTGTGTTTCCCCTAGGAGCAATGCTTCAGCATTGGTGAATTCAGTGTTCTATAAGACTTTATAGAATACAAGTATGTGGAAATAAGAATTGACTATATTGACATTACCTTTAGTAATCATTTTAGCAAATTGAGTATTTTTGTTTCACAAAATTCTTTTCATAGAGTAAACAACATCCTCCATTGCCTGCATCACAGACCAGATGGTATCAACTCTCGGCTGGTTTATTGCAGAGCTTCTAACTGGTCTTCCTGTTTCCACCCTTGTCCCCCATGCCTACTCTCCACAGAACATATTGTAAGTCAGATGTGGTAGTCCTCTGCTTAAAACCCTGCGGTGGGTTTCCCATTCCACTCAGACTAAAACAAAACATCCTTACAATGGACTCTGAGGCTGTCCACTGTTCTCTCACAATACCAGTTTACCTATCTGAACTTATTTCCTACACACTGTTCCCCTTTGTTCACTCTCTTCCAGCCCCTCTGGTTTCTTTGCTTTTTCTTCTGTCTGGAAACCTCTAACCCTGGTATCTACATGGCTCACTCCCTACCCACCTTGAATTTTTTGCTTGAAATTCTTCTCAGTGAGGCCTTCCCTGATCACCCTATTCAAAATTTCATCCCCCTCGTCCTCTAACCTACACTCCCTATCCACTTTTCTGCCTTTTTTTCTGTATCACATGTCTTCTAATATGTTATAAACTTTATTTATTTATTTGTAGCTAAAATCTAGAAAGAATACACTTCTGAAAAGAAAATAACTTCCAGGGTTTACTGAAATTTTTCATTTTCACAATATTTGTCCAATTTTGGTAATCTGGAAAAAATTAGGCTCTCTGATGTTCACTATCTCATAGCTATAACAACAACAAATAATTATTACACAGTTCAAGTATTTAGTTATTGCCCAAATTAACTACACTTTTGCATTAGCAAATTTCCCTCAGTTTAAAAACATTATATTGCTATGATGCATAAACTATATACAGAGTCCATTTTTAAGTTCCTAAAATAATCAAGTAATTTTAGGCTGGTGAAGGGAATGATCACCATACATACACCGAAGAATCCCAAATCCATATGTCTAGCTCAGTGACCTCTACTGAGCTCTAGATCTATATGGTAAGCTGTCTAATTGATGTTGTAATTTGGAAATATCACAGAACCTCAAGCTCCACAATCCCCAAATCAGTCTGTCATCTTCTATAACTCAAATGTGTTTATTCTCTGTACCTCTCTCCCACTGAGCTATTTCATCTGCCCAGTTGCCCAAACCTGAAATTTATCCACTACTTTTTCCTTTCACTTTTCCCATCTAATCAAGCATCAGTTCCTATAGACCTCATCCTTTCAACTAGTCCTCTTTTCTCCATCTAGGGAGCCTGTCTTTGGTCCAAGTTCTCACAATGGGCTTTCTAGATTCCATGCCTTCAGACAATGCTGCCTCCTAATCAGTGGAGAGTGTTGTTTTGAGATATATATCTGACAATGTCTCTCCTCATCCAAAAACCTTATAATGGCTCTCTGTTTCACTGGAGATGAAGCTTAAACTTCTTACAAAGCCATTTTTGTCTTCTTTCAGGCTTTAAACATTTGTTTTCCTTTCCTAAGCCCTCTTCTTTCTCATCATGAAAAACTTCTTTCAATAACTTGTATGAGACAAGGCTTCTTTTGACTATAGACCTTTGCACATGCAGTTTTCTTTGTCTGGAACACAATCTAGAAATCCCTCAAAACATATTGTTTACTACTTAACCTGCAGATCTTAGCTTAAATGTAGCCTGATTTCTCCAAACCAGGTTAGGTGCTCCTGCTGTGTTTCCACAGCATCCTGTAGTACTCTTCACACTTCACTGGTGCTTGTTGAATATAAGCTCTCTACAAAAGCAAATACTCCAGGAGTCTCTTTCTAGTGCTTAACATATTGTCCAGAACATAGTAGATACTCAGTATATATTTGACTGACAGAAAACAATAGAAAAATGGTAACACAAATGCATCAAAACATGTTTTTAAAAATTTTTGAATAGTGTGAAAAAAATGCTCAGATAAAATAAGCAAAAAGTACATGCCATAAGATTAGATGGTGTGATTTAATTTTGTAAAATAAGAAACATGCACATTTTTTACACTGAAAAAATATTTAAAATATACCAAAATGTTAATAGAGAGTGAGTTTTGTTGACAAAAATTGTCAACAATTTTTTTTGTTGAGGGATTTTTTCCCTCAGTTTTAAATTTTCAATTGTATAGAGTGAATGCATATTAATGTTATATATGATCAGAAAAAATAAATTATTCTAAAAGGAAAATCAATGTTTTTTCCACTTTCATGTGAAAGACATAAATAAACATTAAAAGACTTACAAATTCAATGCAATCCCCATCAAATTACCAAAGTCATACTTCACAGATCTGGAAAAAATAATTTGTGCTTTGCTTGGAACCAGGAAAGAGTCTGAATCGCCAAAGCAATCTTAAGCAAAAAGAACAAATCTGGAGGCATCATGTTACTAGACTTCAAACAATACTACAAGGCTATAATAACCAAAGCAACATGCTATTGGTACAAAAATAGAGACATAGACCAATGGAACAGAACAGAGAACCCAGATACAAAACTATCTACCTACAATCAATTGATCTTTGACAAAGCAGACAATAACATATACTGGGGAAAAGAAGCCCTATTCAATAAATTGTGCTGGGGAAACTGGATAGCCACATGCAGAAGAATGAAACAGTACCCCTACTTCTCACCACTCACAAAATTTAATGCAAGACGGATAAAAGACTTAGGTAAGAAATGAAACTGTAAGAATTCTAGAAGAAAGAATAGGCAAAACTCTTCTAGATATCAGCCTAGATAAAGAATTTAAGAAAAAGACCCCAATAGCAATCATGGCAACAACAAACATTAATAAATGGGATTTGACCAAACTGAAAAGCTTCTGCACAGCTAAAGAAACAATCAGCAGAGCAAACAGACAACCTACAGAATGGGAGAAAATATTCACAAGCTACATATCCGATAAAGGGCTAACAATCAGAATTTACAAAGAACTCAAGCAAATCAGCAAGAAAAAACCAAACAACCCTATTAAAAAGGGGGCAAAACATTCTTCGAAGTGAAGTATCACAAGAATGGAAAAACAAGCACCACTGGTACTCACCATCAAATTGGTACTAACTGATCAATACTTATGTCACACATGGCAATAATATTCATCAGGGGGCAGGCAGGCAGGAGGAGGGTGGAGGGGATGGGAAAACTCTCACTGAATGAGTGTGGGGCACACAGTTTGGGGGATGTCCACAATTGTAGCTCTGACATGGGCAGTGCATGGGCCATATATATAACCAAAGTGTTGTACCCCCATAATATTCTCAAATAAAAGGAAATAAAAATTTTAAAAATTTTTTTAAAAAATGGGCAAAAGACATGAATAGAAGCTTTTCAAAAGAAGAAAGACAAATGGCCAATAAACATATAAAAAAATGTTCAACATCACTAATCATCAGGAGAATGCAAATTAAAACCACAATGAGATATCACCTTACCCCAGTTAGAATGGCATTTATCAAAAAGTCCAAAAACAATAGATGCTGGCATGGATGCGAGAGAAAAGAACACTTATACAGCATTGGTGGTGGGACTGCAGATTAGTACAACCTCTGCAGAAAACAGTATGGAGATTCCTCAAAGAACTAAAAGTAGACCTACCATCCAATCCAGCAATCCTACTATTGGGTATTTACCCAAAGGAAAAAAAGACTTTTCACCAAAAAGACACCCGCACTTGAATGTTTATTGCAGCACAATTCACAATTGCAAAGCTGTGGAATCAATCCAAGTGCTTATCAATTCATAAGTGGATTAACAAAATGTGGTATATGTATACCATAGAGTACTACTCAGCCATAAAAAAGATGAATTAATACCTTTTGCAACAATCTGGATGGAACTGGAGACCATTCTCCTAAGTGAAGTGTCTCAAGAATGGAAAAACAAACACCACATGTGCTCACTATTAAATTGGAACTAACCAATGAGCACACGTGTGCATAGAGAGAAGTAAAATTCAGTGGAAATCAATCAGTGGGGAGAGGGAGGAGGGGAGGAGCAAAAGCCTACCTAACAGGTACTATGAACACTATTTGGGTGATGGGCACAACTTTAGCCAGGACTCAAGCCTTACAAAAGTGATCCATGTTACCTAAAACATTTACACCCCCTTAATAGTTTTAAATAAGAAAAAAAGATTAAAAGACATTCTTTTACAACTCATCCTTTTAGTCATTTTTAATGGAAAGTTTTATCATTGGTATTACCCTTTAGGAGCTATAAAACATTTTTCAAACTAGGTCTAGAAATCTTATGCCAATATAGCTTTTCCTAGGCTTGGAGACACCCATAAGCGTTAATGTAAGGACTCCATTCTATTTGACCTGTGGTTTCTTTTAAGACCGGTTTTTCTCCCACGTAATTGTTTCTGAAAATGTCACCTTTTTCACTTACTAGCATTTTGAAAATTTGGAATTCTTTTTTCAATGTTCAAGTTGAAGGACTGTAAAATTCCTTATATTTTGATAAAAAAGATGTGATACTACCGATGAGCTACAGATCACCATTAAATGTGAACTACTTCATAGTGGAACAATACACAAAATACATCCATTTTTGCTACCTCGTAGCTCAGCAATTCTGGCCGCCTTATTACCCTCTTATATTTTTTACCTTTCAATTACATATTAAAATTATTCTGAAATGAAAAATACATTCTTTTTTGAGATTAATTTTAACTTGTTTATTCAATAAATGTTAGGTAGAGCACCTTCATGTGTTTGGCAGAGTGTAACCTCTGAGAATGCAGAATGAATAATAGTCCTTGTCTTTCAGCTGCTCACAGTCTATTGATGGAGAAATACTATAAAAAGATATATGATAATATAGAAAAATAAATCTTATTCTATAGGGAGAATAAAGTACCTAAGGCTCAAAAGAGATTGAAAAGGGTGTCATGAAACCTTGCAGTTTTTACATCTTTTTCTGATCTCAGCCACCATCATCTCTTACCCAGATTAGTATAATAGCATTCAACTGGTCACTCCACTTCTACCCCTGCCTTCTGTAGTCCATTCTCAACACAGCAGCCAGAAATATACTTTCAAAAGTAAGCTAGAGCATGTCTGTCCTTTGCTGAAGCCCCCAATGGCCCCCCATTTCACTAAGAGTGAAAACCAGTCTTATTAAGGTCTTCCTGATCACCACAGCCCATCCGCACCCCCTGCCCTGCATTGCCTCTATCCTCTGCCCTTCCTACTCTCCCTTTTCATCAATCTGTGTCATGTTAACCACTTTGCTGTTCTTCAAATCTGCCATTGTGTTTCTACTTTGGGGACCTCAAGCTTGCCATTTCTTTTGCTGGAAACTTCTTGACCCATCATGATTCATTCCCTCCTTACTTCCTTGGTCACATGTTAACTTTTCCATCAGGTGTACCCTGACCTATCTAAAGTTACAATTCTACACCCAGACAATCCCAATTTCCATACCCTGTCCCTGTTTTTCTTATTTGCATTGCACCTAGCACCATTCAACATTCTCATTATTTACTGCTCTCTCCCTGAGGTTAGAGATTATTGTTTTATTCACTAACATATTGAATACATTTACAATAAAAAACCTTGCACATATTCAATGCCCAATGAGTATTTGATGAAAGAATAACTGAATCTTGTTTTTGTTATAGTAAAACCTTGGTTTTTACTAACTCAGAATTTGTAATAATTTTTTATGAATTTTTTTGAAATTTATCTTTACATTTCTTATTAAAAATTGTGGTTCCTTTGTAACTACATAACTTTTTTAAAAGTTGGAATGAGAGAAAAGAAAAACTAGCCTCTTTAAGAAAATTGTTTTTAACAAATTTTTACTAAATCCATATGTAGACAATAAATAAAAGGCTGATTTCTAGATGAAAGCCCCTGCCTAGGATTTTGACAGTTATTCCCTTGTGTAATTACATGTTACTGAAAGTAATAAAATTGCATTTACTTTAAATTGGTGCATTCTTCAGGCTTGAACTAATTTTGGACTGGTCTTCTCCGCTAATTGCTCTGCACTAAAGAACACTTAAAATAATATTAAAAGAAATCATATACAGATATATAATGGAGAGTTACAAGAATGTATTCTTCAGCTTTAAAACCTCTGACATTGTAGGAGCCTTTGGTTCCTGACAGAAGGCACTAATAAGAGCCTTTAGTTTCTCTAATGGCTAAAGCATGTTCTATTGGAAAGGCAAATTAACGGCACATTAATTATTTGAGGCGACTGTAGTACCCATTATTTCAACGCAATATTTCAGTGACCTTAAAAAAGGGAAATAGAAAAATGGACTAGTAACAAGGCCCTGTGACATTAAATGATTTCTGCAAAGTCTGGAAGACTTAATAAATGCCATAAGTATTCAATAGTCATAGAAATTTGGTGCCTTCTCCTATTAAGTCAAGGTGCTGCCTCCACTGAGCAATCGAGAGGGTGGGAATTGTGAGTGGACTTAAATTGTGAGTTCTGTGGTGTAAGAGTTTACCTCGAACTCTTAATACTTTGGGCAATTCCTCATTACACGCGATAACATGTATTTGTGGCTATTGTGCAGGAGTATAGTTTAGTCTCTGGCCATGGACCTATGATCTGGGCTCATTACCAAGCAATCAGCATTCATTTTCAGGAGGATCCGAGCTTTTTCTCAGTGGAACTTAAAGAAGTTAAGTTTGTTAAGGAAAGAAGACATGGTAACAATAATGATCTGTCAGTAATTTTAAAAGGCCCAGGGCTCCTCCCACTCTTCCAGAGAGAAATTACCTAACTGCTAATGTGCTATGCAGAACAGCTTTCCAGAGTGCCTACTGCCTAATTAGCTTTATTAAAAATACACATCAAACTTGTTTTGAGTGGTGGGATTATTATGTGAAAAATGGCGCAAACACAAGATTATTGAATGAAAACGAGTAAACAAATGCTCACTTATCATCAAATTTGTTAGGATTAACCAAAAAAGCATATTAGTATGTTGGTCTTTCTTCTCAAATTGCCAAGCAGGTGGGAGGTGTGAAGGTGTCTTTTATGAGCTCTGGGTTTGAAACAAAGATAGTGTGAGCTTCCTTCCACCCCCGATTATTTTATGTTCATTTTAATTTTCAGTTCTCAAAGATATTTCAAAGTGAGATGCTGTTTTTGATCTTCCTCTTTCAAAGTTTCATCAATTAGTGTTTGACATGTGTATGAAATGATAGGCATTAGCTAGCATAATAAGGAAGCAGGAAAGCACATTGTCTATTATAGCCATGTATTTGAAAAATTAATCAGTGCTTATAAATCTGTCCCAATCTCCTTTTTTCCCCTATCAAATGAGTTTGTGTTCTGAAATTATGAGATTTGAAGAGTACTTGCAGTATAAACTGAAAATGGTGAATATAGGTTTGTCTGAATTAATTCTATTCAGAATTTGGCCACTGTTTTCCTCATTGCTAATTTAGTAATCTCAGTCTAGGTTGGATATGAGTTAATGTATGTGATATTGCTATTGAATCTTTAAGATGCTACAAATTGAAGAGACCCTAAACAGTAGAAAGATCCTCTCTGGAGAATCTAGATTCTGTCAGGATTTGCCTTTCTGTGCATCCTTGGGTAAATAAACTTATCTTTTCTGTCTTAGTTTCTTCTTCATAGCATGGATATAATAATAGTAGATTATAAATGGATTGTAAGGATTATGGAGCATCCTTTCATGGCACTCCATAAAGTTAAACCTTCATCTTGATTTTCTCCTCTTCCACATCTGCTTTGACCTTCAGAGGATCAACATTGACCTTTCAATGCAGAGACCAAAGACAGATGACACCTACTTTCTAATGTAATTTTCAGGTGAAGGGTATAAACCTTAGTGTTTGATAAGTGTGGCAAAATATGCAGTTTTTGTGTGGTTATGTCTTTGAAAACTATTTCTTTTGTCTATATGTGATTATTCTTGCATAAATCTGAGTTCACTTGAGGGAAGGTTTCAAGGAAAAACTGGAATATTTCTGGGTTGAAGGGACTCAAAGCTCTGACTAAATCTTAAAAACAGAGTAATTTTCTTCCCTCAGATATCAGTGTGATGGAGAAAGTGGTTGGATTATATGGATGAATATGAAAAAGCTTACATAAAAATCTGGAGAGGGAATACTGTTATACACATGAATTCTAGTTTACTTATAAAAAAGGCATATATATTCTAGCTTATTTACAGAATATTAGCCTTCCCTAGCCTTTTAAAGAATGAGTCCTTTAAACTAGGAGTAAGTTAGCACAAAATCCAAACACCACCATACTTCACTAATGTCACACGTCTCCCGTTCTTCTTGTGTAATACAAACCCAACGCAAAGCAAAGGGAAACAAAACAAAACAAAACCCCAAGACAAATAGCCAAGAAACTAGTATGAACACCATCAACACTAACTCAACAAAAAGCCAAACACAAATCATAGTATCTAACAAACATTTCGAAGTGACTGGGATAGTTAATATTACCATGTTTCAGTAGCAGAAAGAGTCTTTAGTTCATATGTAATTAGGAAATTGTTAGGGAAGCAATAGAATGATAAAGTTCTAAATGCCAAAGATTTAAGTTTCTAGCACACTTCTGCTATGTCCTTAATATACTACTGAAACTTCTGGAGGGTTCAACATTCCTTAACTAAAAATTGCTTTTATTGAGAACCATTTTTTTTCTTTTTATGTACCTGATATAACTCTACTACCATGTTGGAGAATATTATTGTTATTCTTATAACACTGTATTAAAAAAAGGTACACTTATCTTTGTTTGACAAATAAAGAAACCTAGTTTCAGAAAGTTTAAGTTACATGCTCAAGAATTAAAGGTGATTAGTGGTAGGCTCAGGTTTTGAAGCCTAATTTCAAAACTGGTGCTCACTTCATTCTACCATAGATTTCTCTGAATAGTAACTACCTTGCCTACTGTATAGGGTTATTGTAAATGTCAAATAAAATAATGTGTTTGAAAACATTCTAAAAAAACTGTAAAATTCTGTATATGCATTAATTATATATGTGATATCTCCCTTTGGGGGAGATTTCATGAGAAACTAAGCCAAGTGTAAACAGTGTGGCATAATGAAAAGAACTTGACTTTTAGGATAAAATGGGAGTAAAAATTAGGTCCTACTGGGATGTTATTTTACACTTTATTTAACAGTGGAGAGAGAGCCATGGCTGTGTCTTTGGCGTTTTCCTCACTCACAACACATTTTGTTACAGTTGACTCTTCTTCATGATTCAGACCCCAGCCCTAAATTCTCAGAGACCTTCCCTGAAAACCCTATTTAATATCCTCATTCCCACTCAGCTATTCTCTATCATTTTCCCCAATTTTAATATTTTAATAACATTTTATATTATTTAAATAATATCTGGATTTTGCTACTGTTGTTTGCTTGCTTGCTGTCTTTACCTGCACCCCTTGGTATCCAGGTGATGTTTAATAAATATTTGTCAGAAGACCATCAGAATATTAGTTAGGAGACCTCAGTTCCATTTTGAGATTGGCCACTAATTAGTTGTATGACATAGAAAATTACTTAACTGTTCTGGACCTCACAATTCTCGTCTTTTAAAATAATAGCAAAACTGTAGAGTCTACAGAGATCCATTCTTGCCACATACATTATTGTCTTAAAGTAAGGAAATGAGAGAGTCAGACTAAAAGCACACACTTTCAACTTTAAAGTTTGATGTATCTAAAATTTGATGTGTAGCTTACATGTGATTGGCCTATATGCAATCACACAGAAATTTGTATGTGTATGAAACATATTGGAATATGGAATCTGTATACATTATTTCTATTCCTTTACTGACCATTTGTACTATTTATAATCTAGGCATTAGGACTGTGACTATTATGCCTTTATATTTGGTAGAAAATGAAAGTTTTTAAAGTTGATACTGTGTGGTATCTTTTAAATGTATTTTTCCTTAGAATTTTAGTCAAGACCTTGATTGGAATTATGACTGATGCTCAACAGCGTCTGAAGAAATTTGCCCTTTGGCTGCGTATGTCATTTTATTTCACATTTGTCATGACTTGGAGTCTATTCAGATAGTGATCACCTACTACTAGCTATTTCTTTCAGTCAGAATTATTATTCACATATCACCTTTTAAAATATAAAATAGTAAGGTAGGCTTCTATAGGGATACATTGTGTTTAAAACTAATTAAATAAAGTGAAGAACCTGAGAATGTTGATGGTGACCCTGTTGAAATAATTGCTAAAATGCATTTCATTATTGAATTAAAGGATCATGCCCTAGAAGAATAGAAAGACCACAAAGGAAATTCAATGAATATGATTTAATTCAATATTTATTTTTCAAGTTTCCACTGCTAAATTATTTTAGGACATAGAATATTATCAAATAGCATTTGGGGTGAGCTCCTTTTAAATTTTTCTCCTTTAGGTGCTGTAATTTTTGGTCTAAAAGAGGTCTTTGGAGGGATTAGTTCAATAGCAAATTGTATTTCTATTTCCAGTGATTTCCTAATTTAAATTTTTTTAAAGTTTCTATATCTCCAAAAAATATTTTTTACGTTAATTACACAAAATTGGGGTAATCATAATTCTTATTTCATGACACATTTTATATCATTGGTCTGTGTATCTGTGTATGGCCTTTATTTATTTATTATAAATAAGATAAGCACCCAAGAACATATCACCTAACACAAAAACTAGAATATTGATAATAACTAACACTCACCTATACAGTCTTTCTCTAACCTGTTCCAAATGATCTCAAACCTGCTTGTATCATAAACTTGCCTGTTATCACCTCTACCTACCTGCTTTTTTCTACCCTGATTTTCATTCTCATCCACTACCCTTAGTCTATAAACTCTGTCTTGTTAAAATGAATTATCTGTTAAGGTTCCTTGCTTGTTAACAAGAGAAATTGATTCTAGTTAATCAGAATTAACTAAAGTTAAACTGATTTAATATAATTAAATGGAATTAAAATTTTTTAAAATAATTCTAATCAGAAAAAAATATTGTTCTGATTATGAGAGAGCTTAAACAATGGAAGGAGAAGCTAAGAACCAGTCTACAAAAGAACAGGAACTAGATTAACTACAGCAGAATCACAAAAACAATTTTTTTTAAAAGGAGAGAGCATGATTCAACTCCAATGTTGTTAATGTGTGATTGGTCTGGCTGGTGTCACGTACCACCTATATCCTAAGAAGAGAGTAGGGCATCTTGATGAACTGCTCCTCCAGACTATATCCAATAGAAAACATGTCTCCCAAAACAAATTTAGGTTGCTTTTCATAAAGGGGAGTGAATGTTGAAGCCAAAGGCAGCTCAAGTTCACACCAGAAATACTTTCATCACTCCGGACTCTTGGACTAGCCATCTTAACACAAATTTAAAATCCCCAGCTGAATTTAACATTGCCTATATCAACCTATATCTCAGGTCCCCTTATTCCACTCCTATTAATCTTGAACTATTTATAGTTAATAGTATTTGTTTGTAACCTAAATAAACGACAATTTCACGTGGTTTAACTAAATATAGCTTCATAAGGAGCAAAAGTGATGCACCACATACTTACACTAGCCACTTTCTAGTTACTACAAGAGGAGCTCACAGTTCATTTCTTCTGATTCTTTGAATTTACAACTTCTTCAGTTATTTTTCTACTTTGTTGTAGATATCCTCAAATAGTTTTCTAAGTGAACATAGAATAGCATGGGCTATGGGGTCAGACAGATTTAATTCTAAGTTCCCATAAAATATACTAAGTGTGTGACCTCAGGGAAATTACTTCACTTCTCTAAGACTCAGTTTCTTCATCTATTAAATAGGGACAACTAATGTTTCTAATCTCACATTGTCCTGAGTATTGAATGAGATTACACATTTAAAATGCCTAACACAGAGCCTGGTATAAATGAAGCATGGAACCAGTGTTAATTATTGCTATTGAATAATGGCACTTAAAACCTTTGCAATTTGAAAATTTTCATATTAAAAGCTGCAATCAGTTCTGCTAATCAAGCATAGAAAATTGAATTCATTATGGGTGCAGCCATTTCCTTTATTTAGGGAGAATCCATTTTAGTCAAAAGAATGAACAATACATACCACTTCAGAGAGTCCTCCTTCAAACTGAGAATTTAAGTGTTTTGTTTAACAAGAAGAATGGTTCTATTCACAGGACAGCGCCCTTGCACAATCAGGGAAATGTGTGCAACTGTGAGTGAGCACCCATGGGAATGTGTTTTCTAGTTGGGGATTTATAATAGACTGCTCTGAAAATGATCAGTTTTCGTTGGGAGCCATGTATGAGTTCTGTCCAAGTGATGCCCTTAAGAAATAAGGACCAGAAACCCCATTACTAATCCCATATACATCTTTTATTTTTCCCTCACATGTGGAATATTTTTTTCTTGACTTGATTATCTAAATCTTTCAAACTTTTAAAAGTTCTGACCTGTAATACAGGAATAAGGTGGTCATGTGTAACTCACAGAGTAGTTGTAAGTTTGCACGAAGGCAATGAAAGTAGAGTGGAGTTTTGTGCACAATAAATCACCTATACAACTAAGCTACTATTATTATTTTAAATATGTTAATTTTTTCAGCTCAAAGACAATATAGATTAGTAGCTAAGAGTGTGGACTCTAGAGCCATACTACCTGAATTCACCACTTTGGGCAAGTGACTTGAACCTAAAGTGGCTCATTTTCCTTATCTATAAATTGAGGATAATTATAGTACCTTTCTCGTGATCATTTTCAGAATTACATGAGTTCAATTACGAAAGTACTTAGAAAAATGCCTGACATTAAAAAAGTGATATATAATTATTTCTATTATTTTTATTGTCTTCCTTGTTAAACTCGATACATTGAGTTATACTTTTTACATTTATTTCAAGATTTGTGATTACAGCTTGCACCACACTGTCATGCCTTATTTACACGGTATCCTGAAATTATAGTGTTGGGTGAATTATTCGTATCTTTATGTCTTGTTCTTGCATCTGGATAATCTGGTCCTTTGGGGTTGGATTATGTTGTCTACATAATAGACAATAGGCTAATAATTCTCTCACACATGAGAGAATTAAAACCTCTCTTTCATTCCTTTTCACTTATATATTTATTTCTCTCAGTCATTTTGCAGTTTTTATTTTAGCAGAAGAGCAGTGAAGCCTGCCAGATTACACTGAAGTACTCTTAGTGTCAGTTCCCAGTTTCGTTTCAAATCTGAAGGACTTTCCTTGCACAGTGAATAATAAATAGCTAAGGCAGTTGGGTCAACATAAAAAGATACTCAAAATCTAGTTCTGGTAGGACCACCTTGGCTACTAATTTCATAAACGAGATTATAAAAACATCTTCAAAAAGTCCACACTTAAAACTTTTACTTTGAGGAAGAATGTCATTTCTTGACAAAAACAAACACACAGTAACACTCACACCCCCAAAATAAAAACAAAAAGATATGGAAGTGAATTTTCAAACAATTATTTCAAAATGATTTCCTAAAAATATGGCCTGTAGATTTTGCCATAATGAAACATATTTGTCAAAGCAGGAAGGCATGATATATTTTAACACTTTTAGCTTGTTTAATAACTGTTAAATGTTAAACATACAATATTTATATATTTAAACATATGATAAGTTGACCTACATTTGTACTCTTTTATTGTGTTATGATGGTTTAATTCTTTAATGACAGATAACTGGGGTATACTTAATGTGGATATAATTTGTACGGAAATGATTTCAGAGAGAAATGCCATGCTATATCGACATGTTGGAGTTTTATAAGTATTAATAAGTAGTTCTATTTACAACAATGAATTCATTCATCCAACAAATATTTACTGAGTTTCAACTATGTTTAGGCATTGTTATAGATACTGAAGGGACAGCAATGAACAAAATAAACAAAAAATCCTTGCTTTGAGGCACTTATGTTCTAGCAGACGAGGAGATTATAAACAATAAACAGGTAAATATATTATGGGATCACTTAGTAATAAATGCTATGGAGAAAAAGAAAGCAGGGAAGGGGGAATAGAATTCTGACTGCTGCTTTATGTGGTAGCCAGGGAAGACCCTTATGGGGAGATGTCATTGAGCAGAAGCCTGAAAGAAATTAGACAGAAACTGCAGATATGTGGGTGGAGAGCATTCGAGGGAGAGGCCATGAGGACTGCAAAGGCCCTGAGATGAGGGTGAGACAGGCTTATTCAAGGAACAGGGTGGAACAGGAGGGAAGAAGGGAAGGGAAGAGAGGTAGGAGGTGAAGTCAGAAAGGGTAGTGGGCAGCAAGGCTGCATGGTTTTTGTAGGGCATGACAAAGACTTTGACCTTGATTCTGAGTGAGGTGGACAGCTACTAGTGTTTTGAGCAGAGGAGTGATATGATCTGGATCAAGTTTAAACAGTATCTCCGGCTAATACTGGACACATTAAAGTATGGGAAATCTATAGGCTGAACAATCTCAATGATGGAGTTGGGCAGGGGTTCAATCTGAGAGGCATTCAGTGCAAGCAAGAATTGTCATTTTAGACATTCTTTAAGAATAAGCAAAATCTTTCTTAAAGGGCCAACAGTTAGGTATTAGTGTGAGTGTACTATGCTTCCTCAAATTATTTCATGTTACACCAACATCATTATAAAGAATAATATTTTCCCTGAAAGGGAAAACATGCTGGGTGTAAAAACTTTGAAATGAAGATTTTCTGATGTTCTAAAACACAGTAATATCAAACCCAATAAATTATCACATATTAAAAAATTTTTCTGATGGAAGAACAAGTGCATATTCTAACTTTTAGAGAACCTATAAATTCTATCAGAGAAGCCAAGAAATAAAATATTAATGAAATTATAATTTAAATATTTTGTAATATTTTTATAAAAACATGATCATAAAATATGACCAGATTTAAATGAAAAAATTAAAATGCTATGTGAGGCATTGGTTCATATTCTGTGGTCTTTACAATGTCAATGCTACAATATAAAAAAGAAGATTCAAGTTAAGTCAGTTAAGAGTCAATTGCTGGTAGCTGTAAGTTCAACTCCTGCTTACGTTATTAGTGAAGTTAAAACAGTAGAAAGAGTTCCAACAAAATCATAATTCCCTTTTCCTGCTGAACTTTAACCTTACCCTTTCTTTTTGCATCATGAGAATGAATACTACTGATATTTGTTGCTGAAATATTCATTTACCATGTCATAAAAATCTCAATCTCCTGAGATTGAATCTCAAGTTTTCAATATTGTGGCTCTCTACAGATTGTGCCTCATTGATTTTGTATGTTATTATTCATTAAATGGAAATTTTGTGATGATGTTTAAGATAATAATGAACTAAATAAACAAAAGTTTTAATTACTTACTCTTGTATAGTGGATGCTGAGCTGTAGTTATTCAGGTATACCTCTGCTTAGCTAAGCAAACTGAAACACAGATTTCCTTGAAAATATACAATGATTTTAGTTACAAACTCTTTCACACATCTTTAATAGCATTTTATTCTATTACTTATTATGTATCCTTGAGCCAATATATAAGCTTTTATTAAATTTCCATGTTAGGCACAGTACTATGTGCTTAGGAGAAAAAATGAATCAGAGGTCCTTGCTCTTAAGGAACTTGTTGTACAACCTGGAGAAACCATTTTTCTAAGATTTAAGGTTTTTCTCCTTACTACGTATAATTTAGAAGCTCTGTTGAAGACTTAAATTCAAGTATCATTAATGAAAACTCTCAGGGCCATGTTAGGTGCAGGGGAGTATATAAAGATGTGCTACCTGTTCTAGTGGAAGTTGCCATGGCTAACTAGAGAGCCACACAGAGCAACTACTGGTGATGGTGAGAGTGAGTGGTCAGACTCTGAATACTATAGGAGCTCAGAAAGAGATGGGACCATTATGGACTTGGCTTGGTCAAGAGTCATAAGTACGTGGTTCTGGAACTATAGCCTGAAGTCTTGGAAGTCTGTAGAAAACAAGAAAAGTGTTCCAGAGATTGAGTCTATTAAGAATAAGAAACTATCACTACATTTGGATGTAGTAAAAATAGATGGGGTTATGTAAGTGCCATAATGAGTAATACATGGCTTGATATTATTCCCACCCCCCTACCATTCTCCTAGCCTTGCAGTGAACTGACTGCTGAATGATATTTTTCATTTTTGGTAAGAAATCAAATAGTTATTTTGGCATCAGGAAGTCATTGTAGAAGTTTTCACTCTTATAATTTGTCACTTTCCTACGACTTAAAAATATGGAGCACAAGTTATCTTGACCGCCTTTCATTTAATAACAACAGTTTGTAAAAGCACTTTTTGTCCTGAGCTACTGCTAAGATACAAAACATAGAGTATACGTATTCTTCCAAGCAACAAACTTCTTGCAGAAACTGGAGGGAAGCCAAGAGAAAAATCAATCACAATTATACTGAAGTGAAGTTTCACAATGTTCTCCTCATGTTATTATCTATGAGTTCTCTGAGGTCACTGACAATGTCTTATTCACCTTTGAGTCCCTTGGTGCCCAGCACTGTGTCCAGCAAATAATATGATGCAAATATTTGTAAAATATATAAATAAATAATAAGTAAATTTGGCATTCATACCAGGAAATCCAAGCATTTGTCCTTTCACTCATTAACTATATCTAATCTTTTTCTCCCATGTTGTTTGAAATATAGAAATCTCTGTAATAATTTTTTTGTGTATCCTACAAAGTAAAAGCTAGAATAAAAGATCTGTTCACAGGATGGATTTTAAATTTCAGATTTCTACCTTATATACCTCTGAAATCTACTATGGTGACTGACTGTTCAATAAATTGATGCATCCTCCCCACGGAAGTTGAGAATACAGAACTTTTCCTTAATTTACCTTTGGAATACTCTGGAATGTCTCCTTGGAGATACTTTTAGAATCAGGAGATGAACCCATAGGGCAAAGGGGGGCCCACAACAAACACAGTTTTCTTGCTTCAGGTAACATCCCTGGGCTGTTCTAAGGCAGTTATCTTTGTTATTCATAAGAGCAGCTGGCCACCCAGGGATTTTGCATAGCCCTTTTTTTTTTTTTTTTTTTTTTTTGTAGGGACAGCCACTCTTGCTGGGTTGCCCAGGTCTTTTGAACTCCTGGCCTCAAGCAATCCTCCCACCTTGGCCTCCCAAAGTGCTAGGATTACAGCTGTGAGCCACTGCGTCCAGCCTTGCATATACCTTCTTTAAGAAAAATTGTAGTCAATAAAATCATCTTTGTACAAAAAAATGCCAATTTGTCAGAGACAAGAAACAATACATTCTGGTAAATAGAATTCCATGAGGGGATTTCTGATGTTGGAGGAAATTGGATACAATAAAATACACTTAGAATTTAAACTATGTGGTAAGCAATTTATTATTTTGATGACTGAGAAAGTTTTTCAGATTTCTGCAGTTTTTCAGGATCCTGAGACATAGGTTCATTATTTGGTTTATATATGCATAATAAAAAGGCCGGAGGTTAAACTAAATCTATAATAATCCTGTGATATAACCCCCCCACCATCACCAATAAAGCACTGCTTTTAAAACGATTATTACAACAAGGTGTTTATGGAATGTTGTTCTTCCTCTGGAAATATGTAATTGCTTCACCTTTACCTTAGTTGTTGAAATACACTCCTAGTTAACAGATTACTGAATAAACCTGGATTTTAAAAGGAAGACTGTATTTTTATATTGTTCCTTGCTTCCTGCCTTCCAAACTCACATATTGAGACTTGAGGATATGATAACAGAAAAAAAGACATACGGAAAAATTATGTATGAACAGTGAGCAAAATCAAGAGTGAAATTTAGAATTGAAAACAACTTATCAACAAAACCAACTTCTTCTGTTGGATTGACTATAAAGAAAACATTACATGAAAGAACAGCTACTCACTGTAGCTCATTGTTTGCAAGATAATACTTTCACAGAGTTTGTTATTGGAAGATGAATTCATTTACAGCAGAGCTTTATAGGTAATATGATCCTTCTCACCTAGATTAAAGGACTGTCTCTCCTGAGAGATTTTCATTTGTTTCTGCCTGGAGCTTTAGGAGTATCATTGGCCCTAAAATGTATTTTGTGCAGTCTGCTAAACTTCACTGACCAGATAAGTGCTGTATATTTGAACCTGGGTCTATGATGGCTAATTTTCAGAGATGTTTTCATTTTGTTAGGGATTCCAGGTCTCCTAGGGACGAAAGTGGGTGCCTTGCCTTGGTGCTGCCTTAAGCAATTGCCCCACCTGGAAAGAAGGACAAGGGCAGGCCCCAGGCCTCCATCTTTGTGCTGCCCTACCTTAATACTGTTGTGAGCCACTGCCATACCTGGGGAAGGAGGAAACGCCCTACCAATCTATCAATCAGAACTTAGCATGCCAACTGCAAAAGAATGCAGAGAATTCTCTAGCTCACAGGCCAAGTGGCATAGGTACAATAGAGTCTGGAAGGTGGCTTAGGACAACCTAAGGCTAGTTATCATATCATTAGTTTAAATCTATGTTGCAATTCACCCCCCAAATGGGCTTTCAGAGAGGCTCATGGGTGATCCACATGCGCAGTAAGACTTAGGTCATATAACTTCCAACTGTCCATCAAAGTGGTTCCATAATGACATCTGAACCACGGGGAAGTCCCTATGTGGACACTATAAAACAAGACCCAGACCATAACCAAGGTCTCTTTTGCTACAACAAGAGGTCCGGTCGTCATCTGTGGTGTATGTATCTTGCTCTGTAAACCTATATCTTGCTCTTGCTCTATAATCCTATCTTGCTCCCCCTCAATAAATTTCACCTTGTTTTTGCCTTTGGTGTGTGTGGTCATTCTTCTGTCAAGAGCACACCAAGAACTGAGAACACAGAACGAGACTGCCAAACCTGACAATTTGACCTCTGAAAATTTTTCTTACTTTTCTGAGAGCTCACCTATGCATTTAAAAGGATGTTTATTATATTTTATCCAGTGCTTTTACTTTTTCTATAATATTTCTGGAAATGTATGTTATTGCTTTTTATTTTATAAATAAAGGCTGTAGTATTTCATATTTGGGCCCTATCTTCTCATTTGTTATATAAGATTCTCAAATATCAAAAAAACTTTCTGAAAGTTACTAAGATTTCAGCTTTGGAGATGAATTATTCCTTGTGATCCTCCTAAGTTTACAAACCCATTTATATTTAACTTGCTGTAGTATGTGCATTTTTGGACGTTAATAGGCTTCATAAACATCTTCTGTGGGCACATATTTCTTTATTCATTTTGGTTTGGCCATGTGTTTTTTTTGGAGTGGGGGCAGGTCCTAGACATCACATGCATGCTATGGCATTACTATTAAATATATGAACAATGGTAAATTCGATGTGTAAAATTTTCATGTTTCCTCAAAAGAGATGCATATCCAAAAATACGACAAAGTAAGTCATATGAAGTCATTTTTCCTTATGGTTTCAGAATCTCCACTAGTCTTCAGAGAATTTTGAGGTATTTCACGCTATTAGTCTTTTAAGTGAAATGACACCTCTTTTTTGAGATGTTATGTCTGCCTTGGGGGCGGTGTGTGTGTGTATTTTTTTGTGTCTTTTCCCTCAGTGTCAGCTGCTGTTTCTTGCTGCTGGTGTTGTGACTCCCTCTAGCAATCACCTCTGCTTTTAATTTGCTATTTTTAACCACTTGTGGATTGATTAGAACTAATCAATCACAACTAGAATTAGCATTCAAAATCGGAAAACAAATATTTGAGTGAAGAACTGTGAGGCCATCTAATGAGAAAATTACTGAAGATTTAGTGTGTGGGCCTTCTAAAATCTGTTCTGACTGTTCAGAAGAACTTTTTTTTTTTTTAATTTGGGTTTCTTCTAGACACTTAGATTGAATCATATAACCTCCATGTAAATGAAGTATTGACCTTCCCTGATGGAAAGAGAATGGGTTGATCGACCAACAAGAATACGGCCCAGTTGGAAATCACATTCCGCAGTGCAAATTAATAAGCTATTACTTTGTATTACAATTTTCTTTTTCTTGAGACCGGTAAGAATGAGTTGATTTACCAGGTGAATCAAAGGTGAATTTTAAAAAGGTGAAAATAAAAAAAGGTGAATTTACAAAACTGAAGCTAAGATCCTGAGTGACAGGACTATAAAACCAGGGCTGACATTTCTTGTCTTTTTAATTATATTGCTATATATGGCATTAGTTTTAGATTAAAAAGCAGTATGAGAAGTGGGGGAAAAAATCTTCCAAACAATTAAAGTGGGTACTTTTGCTGAATATATGTGCAGAATCTGCATCAATCACTCAAAGATGGACAATATCAACCTGGCATCATTCATCCTGTTTCATTATTTGACAGGTAGTTTAAAAAATTTCCTTACGTTTTATGACAGTTTTGCTGATGCAGCTGTGCAAAACTGCAAGCCTGGGGGCTGAAAATACAAACTTTAAGAATGCGAATGTGTGCAGCATTAAGATAGTTACAATTCCTGAAATTCTTTCATGAACATTGATTTGTTATTATCTTTGAGGCCCAAGTTTCACTTTTTGGTTTAAATCCAACTAAGTTCCATGCTTTGAATTCAGTTCGGGTTTAACGAATTAAGTGACTAAAGGAACGAGTGTTTAGTGCTGTGCTTCTCAACCTTGGCTGCACATTAGACTCACCAAATGAGCCTTGGAAGTTCTTAATACCTGGGCCATACCCCAGACTGATTAAATCAGAATATTTGGGAGTGTGACCCAGGCAAAAGTCCTTGCTAAAGCTCACTAGGTGATTACAATGTTCAAAGAACCTCCACTTAGTAATAAAGCCTAATCAGGTTGGATGCATCAAAGGGCCTGACAGGTGCCATTATAAACACAGGTCTCCAAACCCAGCTGGACTGTTCAAGCTTCTTCAGGACTTAACTTTTTATTTTTTAGTTTTAACTCCCTCTCACATATATCATGGAGTACTATTCTATAACCTATATAAATCTTCATAGTATTACTTCACCTTTACTATTTTCGCTCTTAGCAGAATATCTTACCTCCGACAAAAAAAAAAAGGCAGTCATCTGATGTGAAATTCCCCAATTTCCCTCACTTCCTCTTCCTCACTTACCTGTAACATCCTGGATCACTACTTCCATCTGACTTGGCAGCAATGCATCCTCTTTCCTCTCCTAGAATGTTGCTCTGGCCTGTCCTCCTGTCTCAGCTCCTGCTCCCCTGCTGCTTCCCTTCTCCTTGTCCCAGCCTTCCTCTTTAGATGCCACCCGAACTCTTTCCTTGTCTTCTCCTCCAGACTATTTGAATGCCTACTCTGTAGTCCCAACTTTCTCAACCCCGACTCTAATCTGGCTTCCACTCTCACGCTCTTCTCGGAAAACCTCCCCAAGTTCCCACTGGTGACTTGCGCTGGCCAGTTCCAAAAATCCACTTGCTCTCCCCTCTCCCTGCCCCTGGCTTTGTCTCAGCTGCCCCAACCACACTTCTCAATCAACTCCTTTCTCTTTCTCTGCTTAAGTATTTTTGTTCCATAGGGTTCTACCCTTAGCTAGCTTCTAGTCTCTTCCTGCCTGTCTCATTGGGTGATTCTCACCAATCTCATGGCTTCAGTTAATATTAGGTTATTAAGTATGGAATGTCCGATTTCCTTAAGTACTAAGTTAGACAGTTGATACCTCTGACATTTCACTTTGACATTCCTTGTTTTATTTTTATTGTGAAGGTATATCCTCATACTTTCAAACTCACATTTTGGCTTGCAATTATCTTTCCCCCTTTTTTATTAGAGCAACTTTTGTGAAACCATAGATAAGTCAAAAATTTGTGTTAGTTTTTAATATGATTTCCGTTGTGGAACCAATGAAGTGCAGACAGCTCAAAATATCAAAGAAGTGTTTGGGAAGGATGTGGCTAATGAACACACAGTATGTGACGGTTTGAGACATTCCATTTTGGTGATTTTAATCTTGAAAATGAGCCATATAGGTGACCTGGGACCAAGATGGGTAATGATGAACTGAAAGCTGTAGTGGAAGAGAATCCATCTCAACCTACGCTTGAACTAGCAGCAAGGTTTGATGTTACTATTCCAACAATATTGGACCATTTGAAACAAATGGGCAAGGTAAAGAAGCCAGATGGACGGGTATCACATGAATTAAACAAGCATCAGAAGAGAAATCACCTCGAAACTTGTCTTTCTTTCCTGTCATGACGTAAAGGCAAACCATTTCTACACTGTATTGTTACGTGTGATGAAAAATAGATTCTTTTTGACAGTCATAAGCGTTTGGCACAATGGTTGGATAAAGATGAAGTGCCAAAACACAGTCCAAAACTGAATATTCATCGAAAACAGCTAATGGTGTGTGTTTGGTGGTCCAGCGTTGGTATTATCCACTACAGCTTCATGAAACCTGGTCAATCAATTACGGCAGATGTCTACTGCGACCAATTGGACGAAATTATGAGGATGCTTGTGATTAAGCAGCCAAGATGGGTCAATAGAGATGGGCCAATCCTCCTGCAAGACAATGCTTGACCACATGTTGCACAAACAATGCTGCTCAAACTGCAGAGGTTGCATTTGGAAACGCTCTGCCATTCACCATATTCACTAGAGCTTGCACCAACTGACTACCACTTCTTCCAGGCTTTGGACCACTTCTTGCAAGGAAAAATATTTGATTCTCATCAAGCTTTGGAAAACACCTTTCTCGATTTCATCACCACTCGCTCTCTAGGCTTCTTCACTGCTGGCATAAACAAGTTACCATTAAGATGGCAAAACTGTGTTGATAGTTTAGGCACACACTTTGATTAATTGTACTTCTTCTTGTTTGAGACATAAGAAATTAAACTTTTGATTTGAAATCGGAGATTTCATATTTAATGACCTAATACTTACATGGTGTTTGCTGATAACCCAACCTCTCTCCTAAATGCTGGGTTTTTACACTCATTTACAGACATTGCAGAGAGCTCAAAAATCTCTCTGCTTATAACTGCCTAGAACATTCCTTCACCAACCACGCCTACTCCTATTTTGCAAAAATGTATCTTAAAGGAACAAATAAACCCAAACAAAACAAAAAATAACAGCATACCAACAAAAAGATTCCTTCCCGTCTGTTATGTGTATTGCAATTTCCCCAATCATCCAGTCTTTGAACTGCTGTATTTCCAGTCAACTGTGAGACATGCTGACACTTAATGCTCTTTTAAATCCATCTCTTTCTCTGCATTCCACTGCCTGAGTGAAAGAACTCATCTTCTCCCACACCAATTATCATAGTCTCCTTTCAAAGTGCCACCAGAGGGATTTAAAAAAGCACACAAATTTTATTGTATTATGTTTCTGCGTACAACTCTCTAGTGGCTGCCCACTGCTTCCTGGGCACTGTCACATCCTTTCCCGCTGTGCACTGACCCTTCCTTCCTCAAGTGTCCTCACCATCCTCGAAGGCTCCTCACTGGCACAGCCTGTCCCGGCTTGCGCTCCAGTCCCACATGGCACTGACCCTGACGAGGCCTTTTCTGATACTGCTTGTTGTGTCTACACTCCCTCCCTCAAAGAATCCTATGTACTCTTTAAGATTCAGACAAAGAGTTACTTCTTCTGTGAACTTTTTCCTGAAAGTCGTTCTCCTCTTCCACCTCTGCCTCTGTTACGGAGTTAGTCACTTCCTGATTTGGGCTCACGTCGAGAGGAGAATAGAATTTATCACATTGTTTTGTAATTTTTAAAAACCTAATTGTAATTGCAACTTTGGAAATAAGCACATCCTTCTTGGATGGATTAAAATACTAGAAATAAAGAGAAACTTCACTTTGATTATTAGCCCCAATTCCAGTGTCACCATAGTATCATTCTAAAGTGTAGACCCTTCACTACAATTTGCATGTACACATAGAAAAATATTGAATTATTTTTAACAGCTTTATTGAAATATAATTGATATATGAGAAACTGCACATATTCAAAGTATGTAATTTGATAAATTTTGATGTACAGTATGTAGATATCTGTGAGATCATCCAAGTTTCCTCCTACCACTTTGTAATCCCCGTCTCCCAACCTTTCCTGACCTCCAACCCATGACAGCCACTGTGTTCTTGTTTTATGTTGTTATGTTTACATTTCCTAAAACTTCATATGGGTGGAATCATACAAAATGTGGTATCTTTTTTTTTCAGTCTCCTTTCACCCAGCAAAATTGTTTTGAGATTCATCCGTGCTGTTGGGTTCCTTTCTATTGCTGAGCACCATTCCATTGTTCAGATATACTACAATTTGGGTATCTGTTAAACTATTAATTGAAATTTGGGTTGTTGTCAGCTTTTGGCTATTACAAATAAAGCTGCTGTGAACATTTGTGTACAAGTCTTTGTACGAGCACATGCTTTGATTTCTCCTGGGTGAACACCTAGGAGTGAAATGGCTTCATCATATGGGCCGTATGGTCATACGAGTCTTTTTATGTCTGCTTTATATATTATGTCCAGGGTTTTTGGTCGTATTGAGCAGGAGGAACAGGGAAAATTACATCTACTTCATTTACCTAGAAGTGGAAGTTGAGCTCCAAATTCAATTTTTATACTTCTTTAGTTCCATGAGATCGTCCAGATATCTACTGAATTCTCTGACTCAGCTGCAGTTCCCCATTTGGTCTCTCAGCCTCTTGCCCTATGCCTAGAATTGGCAAATGCTTTATGGGAAAAAGTAGCTCAGAGAATATCAGTTCACCTCTCTGAGATTTCCTTCCCTCTCTGTTCTTGGCCTCCCACATATGGGTTGCCTTCACAGCTTTCCTCTTTCAAACAGATGTCCTTTTTTGTTTGTTTGTTTTATGTCTAGCTTTTCTAAGTTTTTATAGTAGAAGCATTAGTCTGCTTCAATCAATTCCATCAGAGCCAGAAATAAAAATTTAAGATTAAGAAACATTATAGTCATGTCATACTCTTGTATTATTAAATAAAAATATTTGCCAATCTGGTTTTTTTATTCACTTATTCTACAAATATTTGTTCAATAGCTATGATGTATACATTCTATGTCAGATACCAAAAATGCAACAGTGACTCAAATAGACCCAATGCTGACAGGAACTCCAGGTCTAGTAGGGGACTCAGATGTTAAACAAATAATGACATGCATAAATATAGAATTATAAACTGTTATAAATGCTAATAATAATGATGATTATACACTAATAGCTAAGCTTGATGGATTTTTTCCCATAAGCAAGTCTCTGCTGAAATGTCATCTAACTCATAGCTATCTCATTCAATGGGAAAGTAAGCTTATTGGAGAACCTTAAAATTATGGTTATTTGAAGGCCTCGTTAAGGCTGGAGATTATAAATTAATAGTGCTATTAGTCTGTCCAGTGGTGGTGGATTTTCTCCTGCAGAGCTGAGCTGCTGGGTACAAGTATATAGAAGGCAGATGAATGGATTGGAAAATGAAAAGAAGCTTATGAACATTGAGAAATTGGAGATGCTAATAGGTTGAGTAATGCATTGACTTTTTAAAAATAAAGTAAGTTGAACAAGTAAGTTGGAAAAAAAAAGTTGTGATCAGAAAAAGGGAGTATTTGATTAATTGATAATGAATGTAAACAGTTTTTGCTGATGAGAAACTCAAGGATATGAACAGGAGTGGGTGGCTATGGTAGAGGAGAAATTCCTAGGGATGAGGAAGTGTAGGAACTGAAAGTTTAGGGCTGGCTAATCTACAAGATTATCAAAGTCACTCAGGATGCTTGCCAAGAGCTATAGTAGAAAAGACTGTAAGTTTGGAGGAGAGTGTTGGAAATAGTTTTCAGTTTTTGTCAAGGCTCTGTATTATGGCTGTAGCTCCTAGGATATGCTTCTGAATTATTTTAAGCAGTAAGATTCTGTGCTAAACAAAATGCTTCATAGCTAGCCTGCAGTGGCCCAATGTTATATCCACAGGAAATTTCAGTAGAGTTGCATATTTGTATATTTAGCAATAATTTATAGAGTTTCCAGTGTGGAAAAATAGCTTAGAAATTACTTCTGATGATAAAAGTTAATCTTTTACTAACAACGGAGAGTCATGTGGCTGTATAAAAATCTATTACCTTCACTTAGTAATTCAATACAAGCTGGAACAGTACCCAACTCAATGTTTTACTGAATCATAGGGTAGTCCTTGGCTTTTAAAACTCTCAGGGGGTGAATTTTCAAAGGCATTAGTTATATATAAAAATATCCTATTCTAGCTAAATGCCTCATTGTAAAATTAGGTTCTATAAAAGCAGACTTCTGGAGTAAGTGAAAGTTGAGTTTTTCTAGTAAAAATTGCTTTTATTCAACCATTTTGATGTAAACATTTATAAAATGAAATATATATTATATATATAGTATAGTTATAATTATGTCTATGTATCATAATATGAACATCAGTTAGGTAATTGTGCTGTAATATAGTGACTCTGAGAACAACCGACTGGGTTGTTTCCTCTTTTATTGCCAAATGTCTAATTTTACTGGGCAGTGTACACATCCACCTCTGGCAGTCCTCCTTTTAATTTTTTTTCCTTCTTCTAATTTATTCTGGACTGGGGAATCAAACAACTAAACTATTTAATTGCACAGAAAGTGGAAGCAAATAGGCTCTGAATAAACACTTGAAAGAATTTACTCTTATGATATTTGTTACAAATATTTTACCTGCCTTTTCAACATATTTTCAGATCCTGAACACTTGAGATTATCATTACATAACTTCAGGATAAGCAAGATATCACTATAGTTTTTGTAGAGACTTTGATTTCACCTTTTTTTCTATGTAGACTCAAGATAAATAGAATTGCTATTAATATTAATCAATTGAAATCTTTGTATCTTAGTTAGGTAAACATAGCCTCACAAAATTTAAAGCTGAAGAAGGCTTTAGGGGACTTTTTTTCCAAAGTTAGGTTTAATATTTTATTTCAAAAAATATTTTGAAAGGGTCATCTATAAAGGATATTGAAATAAATATATTGCCCCAGGAATGCTGGATATTAAAAAGTATGATATGAATCTCTCACTCAATATGATTGTCTTGATTCTGGTTGTCCAGAAATTGAAACTGGAATTTCCTAATATTGAAATAAGTACAGTTTTTATACTACATTTATTTAAAATGTATCTTCATAATCTTTAATAAAACTATCTTGAAACATCACTACAATGAATAACTAAAGAAAAATATTCCTTAAATTCATACATGAATATATTCAACATTATATAAAATCAAGTGTAGTTATGAACATATAAATGAACATTAAGTATTTAATGTTAATGACAGAAATATGGCTTCTAAACTTAGAAGATAAAGTCAAACTTAGAAGACATAGTCAATCTGTGTTCAAAACCAGGCTGCTTTATATTAGAATTTAGAAAATAGTTTTAACATCATAGTAATATTCACGATGAGCCACTAAACTTCAGAGAAAGAAAGGACTCCAGAAATGATCCAGTTATACACTTACTAAGCTTTGAAATAATCTAATTTTCTTTGGAGAAATTTAATCCTAGAAGGTTTAAGTAAATTTCTTGAGGTTACACAGGGAGTATTGGCATTCATTCATTCATTATTCACACATTTATTATTGGTCTAGTGTGTGCCAGGAAGTACAAAAGACCTTTGCACTACACAATTTTAAAAAACCTCCAAGAAGTTCATAATTTAATGGCAAAATGGGGACTGGAACTCAAGACTTCTGATGCCTGTTCTTGGCTGCTTTCCAAAATGTCTTCACACCTCATTTATTTGTTCAATATCTCAGAAGACCTTGGTTCTATTCCAAGAACTCTAACTTTATACAAATTATTTTCAGGTCTTTTAGGCCCTATTTTCATCATTTTTTCCATATTCCACTTCTTTATTCAGTTTTTTGCATGAAAGATATCTAATCTCATATTGACAATTCTTGTCACGGATAAAAGCAACAAAAACAAGGCAATAGCAAGATGTGCTTCACATATAAACAATTGTGTTTTAAAAAGAGGAAATGTGGATCTTTCTACAACAAAAGGATTAGAAAGCAAAATATGAATAATCCCTGTATTCAAAATATACTCAAATGTGAGGGCAAAGACAGTGCACCCATAATATAGCTCACCTAATTTCCTTTGTTTATGATGCATAATTCCTTAATCATCCATTTGTGAAAGAAGGATGAACATTAAGAAACACAACATATGAATTTCATTAATTTTCACAATATCATTGCTAATCTCAAGTAGCAACTTCTTTGGCTCTAAATGTTAAATATTTCAAAAGTAAAAGGCAATCAATTTTTTTTAATCCTCTGAATAGGGTCTGTAAAAATGATGTATATACTCTACTTGCAAGGAGACTAGGTCTCAGCCTACACTTAAGTAGCAAGAGCAACAAGGGACAACCAAGAAATGTTACTAATAGCAATGCCCACACATAACAAAATATATAGTTGAACAATATTCTTTTTACTTACATAACAACCAGCATACTAAAAGCTTATACTTCGTGTGACAGAATTAATAAACTAATACCCATTTATTAGAAATTTCCAAACCCCTGCTCCCAAAATAATTTTAGTATGCCTATTAAGTACTACAGATCATTTTGAAAAATAGAAGTAAAAGATACAGCCAGTCTTTACAATTTAAAATTTTCATAGCATGTGAACACTGTTCAGATATAAATTTTGAACCAAAAATGTTTTTTTCTAAATATAATTTAGATAATCAAGGCTTTCTTAAGCAAAGACAGTTAATAGGTATGCGAACCTGTACAAAATTTTATAGTAGTATATATTCCAAATAAAGATTTTTTTCCTATTATGATATGAAAGTGAAGGTATATGTTAAGGCTTAAAGTGTAAACATTTTGGAAGGCAAACAACATAGTAAAGAAATGACCATTCATTTAAAAATACATATCATCTCATAATAGGCCCCTGAACTTTCAAATTTACATGCAAGAATATATTTACAGCCTAAATTTCTAGGAAAGGTACAGGCTTTATGTAAAAAAGCAGCAAAATTTTAAATATATCAATTTATTGAAAAAGCTGTTACTTTTATTAGAAATAAATAATGCCTTTCATGATATTGGCAACAAGTCATAGCACAGACATACATTTCCTAAGTGTATTTCTCTCTTTAATTATAATATATTCTAGCGAGAGATGGAATATCTCCTTGGATATGAGAAGCAGAAGTATTTGATGGACTGTGTAAGCTGGTCTCCTTGCACACAAACCCAAGCATTTCCTCCCCAAAGTATCATATTCAGAATGCCAGAGATCACAGATTCATTTAGGGATCCCATACTAGTCACAGAGCAAAAATAATGTGTCACTTCTGGCTGCTTATAAGGCAAAGATTCCTGGACTCCTGGACAATATTGGGGATTGGTAGTTATTTTAGTATTTGTAAGACGTTTAGCCCAGGTTGAAGTGCTCACTAACCACAAAAATGTGGCAACAAGAATAAAAGCACTGTCAGTCATGAAAGTTTTCAATTATCCCCGTAGGTATTCATGTAACAAACATAAAGCAGAAGAGCGGAAAGGCAGTACAAGAAGGCAGATTGCAAACGCAACATAGAATTGTGCAGAAGAGTAACCTCCTATAAGGACATGACTTTCCTGATTTACATCACCAACACTTACATCTGGAAGTGACTGAAACCATGCCTGATTGACCCTGAATGTATAACCAGAAGTAGCTGTAATAGTTTTATTGTCACTAATATTAGGAGGACAATTGACACAAATTTTTGTTTTGCCCTTAAAATCTCTAACAATGGTAAAAGTAAAGATGGAGGTAATGTACTTAAACCTTGGTGAAGGGAAGCAGCTCCTTGAGCAGGCTGAGGCTGATCTGGAAGGCAGACATCCTCTGACGGGAGGAGAGAGAGAGAGTCAGGAAGTTGGGGACAGACATTTATTTTCCTCATTTTTAACCTAAAAATACAAGCTTCGTAGTCTATCTCCCTCGGCTGCTTTAATAACAATACAGTAATGTGAAAACATCCTGAATGCAAATAGAGTAGTAGGTGAGGAAATAGGTGCAGAGTAATTAAAAAATTTATCCACTTCACTCAGGCAGGCAGGGATGGAGATCTCCTCAGCACCCAAATTTCTTGACGTTTGTATCAGGCAGTTACTTGTTCCTATGCAATCGCTATTGTCCTTCTTGATTCTGTCTGGATAACATGAATGAAATCTTTCAAAACAATGGCTTCTAAACTTACTAAATAAAATGTTAATGTTTTAGTCGGGGATATCCAGAGAAACAGAAACAATAAGACATGTGTTTATATAGAAAGACATTTATTGTAAAGAATTGGCTCACCCTGAGGTGGAGGGCTGGTGAGTCCAAATTCTGATGAGGGAGGCTGGCAGGCTAAAGATTCGGGAAAGAGTTGTAGTTTGAATCCAAAGGCAGTGTTCTGCAGAACCAAGAAAAGCCAATGTCATAGATGAAGTCTAAGGGTAGCCTGCTAGTGAATTCCCTCTTTCTTGGGGTATGCTAGCCTTTTGTTCTATTCAAGTCTTCAGCTGATTGCATGAGGCTCACCCACATTATGGAGGGCAATCTGCTTTATTGAAAGTCCACCAATTTTAATGTAAATCTCCTCCAAAAATATCCTCACAGAAACATCCAGAGTAATGTTTGATCAAATATCTAGGCATGATGTCCCAGCCAAGTTGACACATAAAATTAACCATCACAATTAATACTGATTAATATATGTATATAACATGTGTTAAAATGCCTAACTTAGTTTGGAATAACTACTGAATAAATCATTTTAACTCTCACCTGTAGGCATTATTTTAACTCTGCAGGCCAGTTTTTTCACCTATAAAATTAAATTTGCTGAATAGATGATTTATAATATATCTTATAGACATTATATTCTACAGTTCATCTTAAAGCCTGAATTAAAACTAACTAGAATTTAATTTAAAACATTTATAGCAAGGGAATATTCATACATTTCATTTATTCAACAGATATTCATTTAAACAATAAATTAATTTAGTGCTCCTCTTGGTTGCCATTTCAAGCACAATTCCACACTACTGATTTAAATTAAACTCAAGATTTCCGCTTCTAAAAGTGAAAGTTGCAAAACTTGAGATTCCATAGCTGATCATTTCTAGTTTATTTCTCATATTTGGCCAGCCATATTTCATTTCATTGATCTTACCTAGATAGTAAATGTATTAAATTTATATTTCAATCAATTGATAAATCTACTAATAAACCAGCCAACCAACAAATATCTACTACGCACAAGCTATTTAACCAAAAACGATCTGAAGTCTTGAAATATGCCTCTGATATATGCTTCTATTTGAGGGAAAATAAGCCTTCAAATCTCAAAGGGATACTTCTCATTTCTTTAGATCAAACAATCTTATACTAAAAAGAAAGGGCAGAAAATGCCATCTGCCTTAAATAAATAACTCTAAGGGAGGTTTATTTCCAAAAGAGCAAAGCTATGAAGTGCTATGTATAATAAATGCTCATTTGTATGATGCAATATTAACAAAGCAAAAACATTTTCATGATTAAAATCAGGCCAGATTCTACAGAAGCTTTGAAGAATGATAAATTAAGTATTTAATTTTCAATTAATATAATTATATTCAAAACTATAATGTTATGAGCATGATGGCAGTTCATGGTAATGGAACAAGAGAAAGGCTAAGTAGTTTTTTGTCCTGGTTCCTTCACTCACTACCTGCACGACTTTGTGTTATATTTTTACTTTTTCTGGGCCTTAAAGCAGGATTAATTTTCTGGCTATAAATTGGGGATAAAAGTGAATACATTAATAGAAGCAAAATTGCAAAATACTCATTTGACACACCAAGGATTCTAAGCCAGTCAAACTCAAGAAACATGTTTTGAAGTTGGGGTTGCCTTAGAGATTATGACAGATATTTATGGCAACATAGGGTTATAGGCAATTATATTTTTTTAGAAAATTAGAATTATAACTACAAGTTTGGGTTGAATGTAATTTTAGGAATCTCTTCTATTTGAAATTCAGGAGTTTAATAGCAATTAGATTGAAAATTTCACAAATACAAGTAAAAGAGTTACTAAAAAAGCCAAATTTGATTTATATAATTTTAATATTTTTGAATACCTCCTTTTGTAGGATCACAAAAGTACAAAGTAACTTTGCTACATGGTTTAAAAATGGAAAAGAAAGGAAAAGAAAGTTCTTCTAGGTGATTTATGTTGTATGTATGGCAATTTTAAAATACTTGTTTCCTTTCATTTAAGGTATCTAAATTTTTTGTTTTTATCCTGTAAACAATCAGCATTTCTATCTTTTTTAGCTGTTTAAGCTCCTAAGGGGAAGTTTTGTCACTAGTTCATTGATGCATTGATTGTTTGCTTGCCTGCTTGATTCATTCATTCACTCTTTCCATAAACATTTGCCCAAGTCACAAAAGGGGTTGTTATAGGAATTACTCAAGATTCTGAATCCTGTCTCTTCTTCTGTCTACCGTTTATTTCCATCTTCCCTTTCATCATCTAGCTTCTTCCCTGCTGTCAGTTGTGTTCCCTTTAAATCTAGCTACCACATTCCATCTTGATAATCCTTCTCAATAGCGTTCTAAAACACAAATCTGGCAGCCCAGCACAGTGCCTCATGCCTGTAATCCCAGCACTTTGGGAGGCCAAGGTGGGAGGATCTCTTGAGGCCAGGAGTTTGAGACCAGCCTGGGCAACATAGTGAGATCCCCATCTCTACAAAAAATAATAAAAGAATTAGCTGGCTGTGGTGGCATGGGCCTGTAGTCCCAGCTACTCAGGAGGCTGAGGCGGGAGGAATACTTGAGCCCAGGAATTCCAGGCTGCAGTGGTCTATGATCACACCACTGCACTCCAGTCTGGGTGACAGAGTAAGACTCTGTCTTAAATAAATACATACATGCACACATACACAGGTCTGGGTTGGCGGTCTCCATCCTGTTATTTGTCTCATCCTCTGCCTAACTTTTTGCATCTCATATCACTGAACTAATAGTTGACACACACACACCCTTTTCATCCTTCGAACTCCTTGCCTTTGCCAATAGCCTCCGTCTGCTTGCAACATTCTTTTACATTTTCCCTTTCCTAAACCACTTTAACCTACCCTACATGCCCCCAGGGAAATGTCTTGTTTCTTAGTTGCCCTTTTATTTATTGTATTAGACTGAAAGTATCATTTCTGTATTTGCGTCTAAATGCAGTCCTTAATTCAGTGATTCTATTTCATAGCCAGCAATCAGATTTCTCATCAGGCGCCCAGGGTCTCTGATTGTCCCCTTTACATGTGCTCTTCCTACACTGTCCCCCATCAGAGGAAATGACAGCATTCTTTCATCAACAGAAAAAATGTTTTTAGGGCTTACAGCTTCAAGGCACTCTACTGTGATGAATAGGAAAGACATGATCTCTATCTTTAGGGAGTTTGACTTCCAGCAGACAAATGAGGGAGATATTAAACAATTGCCTAGTAATTTCTTTAGTCACAATTAGATTTAGCATGTATTCTTGACATTATTTCTGTTGTTATCAAACAGAAAGGTCAATTTATTCATATATACACACACACACAGACATACCAATAGCGGACTGCAGCAGCTGGTGTTCTTAGAGCTTTGCTCTGCACTTCTAGGAGTGCTGATGTCCAGGAGTCCTGCTTGCTCTTGCAGCCCAGCAGGCAATGGTGGGTGGCCCAGCTGACCTTTGAGTTTAGGGTGTAGCTTGCTCCTCCTGTTCCATTATGCTGGGTAACCTGATGTGTGTGTGTGTAGGGGGGCAGTGACAGGGGGAGCTAGGGATTCAATTCAGGACATGCTTCAATTCTGATTTCCATAAGGAACTTAAACTCCTGCTTTTCCAATTTTGGCTCAGGAGAATGGGAGAAAGTTTGAGGATCATGGCCATCACTTGTTATGACCCTACTCACATTCCACTTGGATAGGGACACATTTGCAGAACTCATTCCACAAACCCCAGCTGACAAACTGTATAACTTTCTCCTTTGCTACAGATGACTCCAAACTCTGGAGTTATATGAAGAGGAAGATGAACAAGTGCAAATGTGCCACATTCTCTGACTCCCCTAATGCTCTCTCAAGCTCCTTTTCTCATTCTGTCTTTAGCTACACTGAACTTCTTTCAGGTCCTGGAAGACACTGCTCTTCCTTCTATGTGGGACTTTTGCAGGTGCTGTAGCCTCCGCCTTAAATTTCTTTACCTTTACCCCCTTCCTTTCTCAACCGTTTCCTATTCTTCAGCTTTTAAAATAAAAAACTATGTCCTGGGGCAAGTTGTCCCCTCTATCTCTTATATGGTTTTACAGCAACTCAAGTACCATCCTTTGTGGCACTCATCTACATAACAATTGTTTTGTCTTTATTACTTACACTTAACATTTGTAGTTGAGAGCCCCCAGGAACAGAAAAGATACCAGTAGCTAAAGCCAGCTAGAAAAATATATATATATATTTCTCTATATATACATATTCACTAAATTGACCTTCCTGTTTGCTCATAATTGAGTCAAGAATTTCAATAATACATGCTACATATAATTTTGAAGGCTAAGACACATTTATGCTGACCATTGAATATCAGTGCCTGATACAACGTCTGGCATATATACCAGATAATAAATATTTGCTAAATGAATAAATATTAAACTTAAGGAAGTTTGACTAAAAGAATCTATAAAAGCTTTATTTTCACAAAACATAAATTTACATGCAAAAGCACTATAGATCAAGTTTATCATACCTGCAGTGAGCTGTCCCCCCCACCCTCAGGAAGAAATGTAACTGCAGTGAAGTCCATGGTTATAGTTCCAATGAATTATGGTTTGGTGATTAGAGAAAAAACAAACAAGGCTCAAATAGCAGAATGAAAAATAGTAGTCAGATGCTCTAGTAAAAACCTACTATGTGTGTGTTTTATTTTCACTTTAAGACAGCCCAGATGTTTGAAACAATGCCAGTAATGATGAAGTCATAAACTGCCAACATGGAGACATTTGAGTAATGAACCATAGGCCTGAACCTGAGCTTCTTAAGAGTCCATTCCAAGACTTTGTAAAAAATATATATCTCTAAATGGACTGTCTATACTAAATTAAAGAGGGTACTTCAAAGTCCTATAATTACCAAATTCATCTATTGAGATAAAACTCTTATCTTATAACAAACACATCTGTCATACTATTCTTCTTATGTCCCCTGCAAACAATGACAATCTGAAAACCCTGTAAATCTGTGTTAATTCTCAACTCATTAAATTTGGGAACATTGCCATTTTATCCTAACCTTGCTCTGAGTGCACAGAATTTCAGGAAGATGGACGGGACCTGGGCTTTGAGCTAAGAAAACTGTCACTGTGTTCCTGTCCTGTCTGTCAGCCTAACTTCAGACAGGACCAGACCTGAGCACCACCATGAAATGAAGACCGTGTTCCTTCAAACACATTCACAAAAGGTGATGATTACACAACACTTTTTTAAACATATTTTTCAATCAATATTCAACTGAGACTGGAGACACAGACTGTTTCTTGTTCTTAGGTTATCGATCTCTGAATAAGTGTTAGTTATATACTGAAATCATACTAAATTACACTTGGCTATCTTTTTTTTCTGCCAGAATGAATCTAGTTCTTTTTCAGTTGTTTGATTTTCAGGTGTCAAGCATTCTGCTGTTACTTGACTGAACTTTTTTTTTTTTTTTTTAAGGAACAAACACTTTAATGAATAATATACACAGAGATCCAGGGCAGTGGGGGTGTGACTGGGTGAGACCAGGCCTCACACCTGTTTGGCCAAAGTACATGGTCTGCCTACAGGGTTCAGGCTGGAGGAGGAGCAGGGGGCAGAAGCAGAGTCAAGCTGCTGTTCTGAGTGGTGGGCGTGAAGGCACAGATGCAGGCAAGAGCCAATCTGGGGTGTGGGTGTGCAGCGCTGGGGCCGGGACATGTGCATATCTGTGTGAACAGATATTTTTAAAGCATCTGCTGCTACACAGGATTAGTCCTTTTTTAGTTATATGGATTAAATCTGGACATTGTGTGGACATGATCAATCAATAAAAATCTTTGAAAACCAAATAGCTGAATGCATAAACAGGTAAGCGGAGAATTTTAACCTGTCAAAGTTCACCCTAGTATATACAAGTATAGCAGTTGCATTTCCAATTTCCTTCTTTTCCCATCAAGGCTCCTGAGAATTTAATCTAATAAGACGGTGTCTAGTTGGGGAAAGTGGCCTTCACCTTAGGGAAGCCCAGTTCTGCTATACCATATGTTCTCTGGCTCTGCTATCAGCGTGTGCACATGCCCACAGTCACCCCCCCCACAGATACACTTGTGCACACACAGATAACATAGTGGACCTTGAGCAATTAAAAAGAATAGAAAAAGTTATTACCCAGTGAAATTGGAGGCAAGTAGAATCCATTATAATTTTTGGAGCATGGGAGTAATATTATTATTTTTTTAAAAGGTGTTTTCAGCAGATCCATATGGCAATGAAAGCTGTGTTGTGCTTGCTAGATTGATTTATCAGCTTGAGACAGAGTTTATTGATGTTCTGCTATGTAGTGGCGAAAAAACAGGAACAGGGAGATTTATTAGAAAGCTGCTGCAGTGAACCCAGCATGAGTGAATAAGGGTTTTATCTAATAGATGTGATGTAGAGACTGACGGGAGTTGAAGGAGAGGAGGAGGCAGACATGCTTCTAAGTTCAGGAAAAAAGAGGGGGCAGTGAATTGTGGGGTAGTGGATAAAAGGAGCAGTACATTTGTCTCTAGGCATGTTGGTTTATGAAAATACTGGTCTATCCAAGTGAAGATGTTATGTGGGCAGCTGGAGATGGGTGACTAAAACTCGGGAGAGGGAAGGCAGAAAAATGAGGGTTTGAAATACAGAACTGTGGAACATTTTACATCAATTTCCGCATCTTATTCAGCTCAGTCTCACTGCTTTTTTTGACTCTTATCTTTCCTTCCATTGGCAATTAAATAGAAAGTGTTTGAAATTTTCTTCATTCTGGTACTAATCATCCCTTGATAGGACTATTGCAGTAACGTGGGATTTGTTTCTTCATTTTGTTCTTTTCCTTGCTTCAGTACCTCATATATGACATTGCATGCCTTGTTTTTCCAAACACAATTCTGCATAAGTAATGTTTTTGGCTCCCTGTTGCGAACAGAATCTAAATTGGACTTTTCTTAGCCTGACTTTTTAGCTCCAATCTACTATTTGCAACTTAATTGTTCATTATTCTCCTTCACGAGAATAAGGAGAATTCTTACTTAGCAAACTGATTTACTTGCTGATCATCATACCTACCTGATGCTTGCCCATCTCTGTGCACTGCTTCTGCTGATTTCGATGCCTTTCCTAAGTCAGCAGGCCCAAATCCTACACTTAGGCCAAACATTGCTTCTGCCATATTTGCTCCAACTGAACAGATCCCTTTCCTCAATCCCCTTGACACTTCACCTGTATGTTGTATAATCCCATTTTATCACATAGTTATTTGATTATCCTTCTTACCTCCCTAAAAAAAACCTTTAAATTGTGTAAAGACAAGAACTATTTCTGATAGAATTTTGAATTTGTTGGCACCTACTACTATTTCGCACATAGTTACTAAAATAAGTAGGCTTTCTCTTAATTGTGTTGGATTTCCAATTTTTTAGAGTTCTTTGGTTACAAGCAAGAGAAAATTACTCTGCTTAACTTAAGTCAAAAAGAATTTATTAGAAGGCCATGATGCAACTCACAATAGTGAAGGAAAAGTTGAAGAACTACCTCTTGAAAAGTAGAGAAAGTGGGATGTCCTGAGGATTTAGAGAGCAGGAACTAAGGAAAATCTCCTCAGGGTATTACTGCTGACATGAACCAGCTGGAACAGTTTTACCATGTCAACCTCATTCTAGTCAAGATTCAAATTCCCTGAGGAATAAATCTGATTGGCTTAGGTTGGGCCACATGCCAGGCGTGAGTGGGATTCCTTGGCTAACAGTCCTAATGAGACTGCATGCAATAAAGACTGGGTCATTTCCCACAGAAAAATCAGAGGAAATAGATGCCTGGCAGGTAAGAACAATAGATTCTAATGCACCCATCCCATAAAGCCTCTATGTTTGTTCATCCATTCATTTATTTAACCAACCACAATTTACCAGGCAATGTGCTAATTGCTGGGGATATAAATATAAATAAGTTGTAGGCCATATGTTTAAAGGGTTTACAGTATAGTATGTTTCTATTGCTTTTCCTAATTAATTGTATAAGTTTATCAAAATGAGTGTGCAAACAATTAATAAGTAAAGTCCCTGGGGAGCTTTTCATTGCAACATACCTCCCCCATGTTCTATATGACTTCAATGCCATATGGATCACCCATCCAACAGACTAGTCTCTTAGTTTCATGACTTCCTCATTAGTAATAAGTGTGGTAGAAGACAAAAATCAGAGAAGTCTGCAGGGCAGATTATCTAGAATCTTGGAGGACTTGGTAAGGAATTTAAATTTTATTTAAGGTATGATTGGGAGCAATTGAGGGAGTACTGAACTCAGAGCAGGTCACTCTGGCCTAGAGGTGACATTATGAGGAGACCAGAGAGACAAGAGTGGGAGCAGGATGTTTGTTAGCAGGATGTCATAGTGGCCTAATGGTACATTAGACAAGGGTATTAGCAGAGGATAGGTGAAACGTGGTCAGGTTCAGAAAATACTTTGGTTATGGAGCTAACAAGACTTTCTTGTAGAGTGGATATGGGGATAAGGGAGAGATTAAGGATGACCTCTATGTGTACAGAGGTGACATTTTCTAAGATCCTTATTTTCTGTTCAACTTACTTCTACCATGCCAATACTTTTATTGCATTTGGATGCTTTTCATTGACACTTCATTTCATTTGACGCTTTTACTGTTTTCCTATCAGTTCTGTCCTGCATTCACTTTCTTCCCTATAAAACTTGGATCAATGGTACATTATTTCTACTGCTCTTATTAACATCTCAAACTCTTCACCTCAATGTCTTCCCATTGTACCTGCCTAGTAAAACCAAACTGCCCACCTTTTCTGACCCTTTGACTGGACTCTTAAAATATCACACAGAGAAGCCTATTTAGGACATGATAAACTCAGCCTCCAATCTCAATTCTGAACATTGGAAGTTTTGCAAGTTCCCTGTCAACTCTTGCTTTTCTTGTCCATCCTGACTACTGTGAAATCTCTGACTCTTCTTCTTTACTGTTCCTGGTTCTCAACATGTGACTTCACCATTTACTTCACAGAGAAAACAGAAATTTGAGAAAGAATCTCCCATGTCTTCTTGTTATCAAGTCTGCAACCTTTCTGTCTTGTTCCTCCTCTTGCACGGACTCTTCTTGCCACCTGGGTTCTGATTCTGCCCTGTCATGACCTAACTTCATCTTTTTCCTTTGGTCAACTTCCTTATTTCCCTGTTTCTTTCAATAAGGGATTTGGTGTCTGCAAGCCTCTTTCTTAAAAACAAAATTGGAAATACAAACAAAGAAACAACTAAACCTCACTCATTCCAACCCTCCACCTCTTCCAGTCCCTTCACCGAATGTCTCATCTGCTTCACAGCTAAACCCTTTGAAAGAACTGCCTACATTACTTCCACCAATATTCTTATTTGCCACTTATTTCTCAACCCACATTCTGGCTTCCCCTCATACTACTCTAAAGAAAATGGTCTTGTAAACATCACAAAATAAAACACATGAGGGTGGTGACATTCAGTGAGCATGCTTCCACTCTCATCTGCTTAACCTCACCTCAGCATTTGACACTGGGCAGTGTCATTTTTTTTGGCTTATGTACCACTGTGCTTTATTTCCTAGTGCTCCTACCTCTCTGCCTCACTCTTTCCTCCCTTCTTTCCTTCCTTCCCTCCCTCTCTCCCTCCCTCCCTCCTTCCTATTTTGAGTTTTATTTTTTCAATCAGTTTCTTAAGTGTTACACTCCTTTTTTAAGTTTCTCTTCTAGGCCTTTTTTTCCCCTTTGGGTAATCTGTAATGTAAACCTTTTGTAGGTCTTTCGTCTGGACCCATGAAGTTCTTCTAAAAATGAATCTTCTGATGATATGTCACTGCATGTGTGTGTGTGTATGTGTATGCTCATGTGTTGGTAATAAGCTTAGGTGCCTGTATTCTTTGAGCCAGGCAAGGAAGGAGGTTGGGGGTGGGGTTGCTTACTGTTCTGCCTGCAACTGTTCAATTTATTCCCCTGTTTTCAGTCTGGTTTTTTACCTTTACCCTTTGACAGATCTTGTATGCCCCATTTCATATCCTCTCTGGTTCTTAGAAATCAATATCCTGCTTCCTTCAGGGATGGGGGGAGGGAACTCGCCTGGCCTCTTCAGTTAAAGTGGGATTTTTAATAACCCTTAAAAAGAGAGTGCCTGAGCAATATTTTTTTAAATGACATCATCTCTATACTTGAAGTTGTTCATTAGGATGAGAAATTAAATTTTAAAAATTTGGAAAAAAATTATCTCATGAGCTAATTAGTGACTATGTGAAAGAGAAGGCTTGGAGTCTTTAATTGTTTTATGTCTGGGAGCAGTTGCCAAAGATGCTGCCATATTATTATAAAGCTATTTTAGCTTAATAGTATATAAAGTTCACTGGCTATATTAGATATCACATTCTTTGGCTTATCTACTAGCCTTGGCAAAATTACCCCTAAAAACAGCCATGGCTTCAAACTATGGCTTCAAAAGCTATACTTCTGCAGTGTTTATGTGTATTAACTGAAGAATTTTCTGAAGGTTTTATTTCCAATTTCCTACACTTTACCTAACAGCTGCTCTCCCCATCACCCTCCCTCCCACATTCCCTTTTCTGTATTGTCTGATGAGTTGACCCTTTTTTCATTACTTACAGAAAAGTAAACTGCATTCCAGTCAAAATTGTACTGTTCAAGAGATTGCTCAGCTGAGGACCATTAGTAACACTACAGTGTGTGACTTTAAATTAATCTCTTTTCATAAGAACAGACATATGTACTTTGGAGTTGTGGTGTCCTTGTAAATGTCACCTATTTATTTCTCATCTTTAATCAATGAGCTATTTCCCAAAAGTCACTAATGTAGGATATTTCCCTTAATTAAAACACAACTGTATATTTAGAAAATGGAAAGAAGAGCTTATACTCAGTAAATATTCAGCTATAGTGAAATAGTCGCAGTTTAAAAATTGATGCTGGATTTTATAGATAACAGAATAGATCTTAAAAGTAGGTGTGGATTTTTTTTCTTCTAAAAGTGAGGTCACAATAAAAAAGAATAAAATCCTATTAATTGCAACAATATGGATGGAACTGGAGGTCATTACGTTAAGTGAAATAAGCCAAGCATAGGAAAACAAATATTGTATGTTTTCACTCATATGTGGGAGATAAAAAAAGTAAATCTCATGAAGATAGAGAGTAGATTGGTGGTTACCAGAGCCAGGAAGGGGAAGGGGGAAGGATGATGAAGGGAAGTTGATTAACAGGTACAAACACATGATTTGATAGATGAAATAAGACCTAGTATTAGATAGATCAGATTGTAACTATTGTACATTCCAAAATAACTAGAAGAGAAAAAATAGAATGTTTCTAGCATAAAGAAAAGACAAATATTTAAGGTGATAGATATCCCAATTAAACTGATTTGATATTTACAAATTATATGAATGTATTAAGTTATCACTATGTACATCTATTATGCATTAATAAAAATTATTTTTAAAAAGAGCCATAAAAATGAGGTCTCAGTAAAGGAGAAATGCCTCTGTCACCATTTCTCCTACACTTGCTCTTCTGCTAATTCATTTAAATTAGTGTGAGAGATGGTCATTATGTTTCAACGTTAGGTGGAAACACTAGTCATTTGGGGAGTGGCACTTGTATCATTTCAACTTCTTCACTGCCTGCTCTGCTCCAAGCATAGCATTAGGCGCTGGATGACAGTGAACGGTGATCAAGGCACATGAAGCACTTGCCATGACTCTGTAGATTGGGAGACGGAAATAGAGAAGTAAATTAAGATAAGTGTACTCATCGTGAATTGTGGCATGTGCCTTCAAGGAATAGGGTGTCAATATCAGAGCCACTTTGGATCAAAAGGGTGGGGTGATCTTTTCTGAGAAGCTGACATTTGAGCAGAAACTTGAAGGATGATAAAAGCCCGGCCAACCAAAGAACTGAGGAAAGAGAGTTCCAGACAAGAAAACAACAAATGCAACCTTCATGAATGGAGCAAGGGCTTACAAGAGTTAAAAAAAAAAAAAATGATACCAGTGGGACAGAAGCATCACAAGCAAGGGAGGAAAGGAGGTATGATTAACGGGAAATAGGGGCCAGCTCTGCAGGAAACCACACGCCTTGGTAGGAGATTTCACAATTTGTTTTAGGAGCAATAGACATTGGTGTATTCACATTAATGCATTCAAATTAATTAATAGATTAGAGGAAAACTAATATAAACCAAAAAAACTTCTAGTCCTGAAGAAAAAGTGGTAAAGTAACAACTAAACCACTAAAATAATTGAAATTGTATTTTCTGAAAACTGTATAAAGATATTTCACCAATAAAGCAAGAGGGGAAGTAGAATTTAGTAGTTAAAAGCATGGACACTAGAGCCAGCTGTGCAATCGTGTATAAGATATTTAACTTCTTTGTACTTCAATTTCCTGATCTGTGAAATGGGATTAATATTAGAATCAATTGTATTGGGCTGTGGTGAGGATTAAGTGAGTTACTACATTTAAAACACTTAAACTGTGTCTGAAACATAGTAAGTCCTATATAATTTTTAATATTACAATGTCTTTGTAAAAACTGTAATCAGATAAAAAGAAATATATTTCAGCAGTCATATTTAAGCTGAAATTACAAAAGAAAGTGAATGGGTTGAATAAAACAATGGATAAATCTGAAAACTGGATCTGGAAGATAAATAGGGAAAGCTGTTCAGAACGTTGAGACAAAACAGAGAGACTGAAAATGTGACAGCAAAGTTCTGTGACACGCGGGGATCACTTCAGACGGTCCATCATCTGCTTAAGGGAGATGATGAGGCTGGTGACAAAAAGCAAACAAACAAACAAACAAAAAACTGGAGAACAAGTCATATTTTAATCAAAGAAATAAGAAGAGAAAGTAGTGTGTAGAGAGGAATAGTTCACCAAGTGGCAGGCGGGACAAATGAATGATTTCCAAACATAGGAAGGTCCTGGAAATTTTAGAATAAAGGGGGAAAAGCTTGAAAGCCTTCATAAAAGTAGAGATTCCTTCTGAAGGGAAGAGAACCAGAGGACACCAGAACTCTGGTCCTCACCACTCCACTCCAGACTCAATCAAATATGTGTGCAAATTAATATTTTGAAAATGCAAAGACTCAAAGTTAATTATTGTGTGCCTGGTAAGAAAAATAATAGCTATATGAAGACATTCCCATAAAATGAAACTGGAATTTTTAAAAAAGTTAAAATACAAATTCTAGTTGATTAATGATGTAGATTTAAAAAAAAATTGATGAAAAGTAGATAAAAATGGATTGCAGCACTCTCCAATACTTGGAATAATCCCCTTTAAGCAGTAAAGGGTTTTTTTTTTTTACATAAAAGTACATTTATTTCTTTTGTCCTATTTATACTACTTGGTTCTTGAGTGAATAACGTTTATCTCATCATAAATTTGAAATACCCGTATGTGTTACATTTATAGAACCAAATCTGGATAAAAAGTGTAAGACTAATTATTGTTGTGGAACAGAAGGTAAAGATGTTTAGAACATAAAAATAATAATATAACCAAAATATAAATCTGGAGGTAGAGATAGGGAAAGAGGGTGAGAGTAGTACAAAAATACCAAATTCCTCATTTTTCATAGCTCAGAATCAATAGGCATTTCTGCAGTTGATAAAACTAGCATTGAAATATAATTCTTATTCAAATAATCTCAGAACTACCAACTTATTATTTTAAAAAACTGTTAAATGTGCCTACATATCTTGGTAATGGAACTTGGAGTTGGGAAGTGAGAAAGGATTTTTTTATTTAGACATTTCTGTATTTTCATCTTAGACACATCTTTACCATGTTAGTTTTTGCAACTGTTTGCAAGCATAACTTTAATTTATAAAACCACTTTAAAAATGAAAGTGCATATTTATAAATAGAAGAGTGAGTATATAATATGTAGCACATCCATATGCTGGAAGGCTATGCAGCCTTAGAAGGAATCAAGTAAATTCACACGGACATTTAGGGAAGTATGCCCAATATGTAATTCTGTGTGGAAAAATAAAGATGAAGTCACAGAAGAAGCTACATAGTAAAATCCTTTTTGCATATAAAAATTACATCATTTATGTATAAATGACCATCAATAGAAAGATCTTTTAAAAATTGTGGTATTCATACAAAATGGAATACTACTTGGCCAAAAAAAGGAACTACATGTGACAACATGGAGAAAACCCAAAAGCATTATATTGTGCAGAGGAAACCATAAACAAAATGTATGTAAAACTTAAGAAAAGGCAAAACTAATCTATGATGTTTAAAGTTAGAGTTGTTGTTACCCCAGAGGGGGGAGACTGTTAGAATTAACTGGAAGGGGGCCTGAGGGAACTTTCTGGGGTGATGGATAGGTCCTATATCTTCTTCATTGAGATGATGATTACTCATGTGTGTACATCTGTCAAAGCTCATTAAATTGTACACTTAAAATGTGTGTATTTTATTGTATATAAGCTATACCTCAATTTATAAAAACAATATGAGTGTATGGAGGTATATGTATACATGCTTACATATGCATAAGATAGTACTGGAAAAAGACTTCATATCAAATTCTTTAGAAGAGGATACAGTGAATAATTTCTACATATTTTTCTATATTTGTTTTATAATTTTGATTTTATAGATTATATTTTCTTCTTCTGTATTTGTTTCTGTCCATGTTTGTTTTAATTTTTATGAGTGTATTACTCTTATAATAATAGATAAATTAAAAATCCATTTTAAATCTTAAAAGGCACTGATTATAAATGCTTTAAGACAGAGGTTTTCTGTACTAACGCTGCCCTTCTGCCTCTCAGTGATAACGGAGATGCTTTTCCAGGGTGCCTGTCATTTGGCTTTTTTCTCTCTGGGGATGGAGAAGCTGTGAAGGATAGAGCAGCTACTGGGCTGGCTGGATATTGTTTAGAAATTGAGCACACTGGAGAGAAAAAACATCAGAGGAGAGGGGGTGGGTAAGAAAACCAGTTCTGAGTTTCAGCAGAAATGTATAAAAAGGGTCAAACACAGAAAGAAAAACATATTCTGCAAGATCTCTGTTTCCAGAGTTTTCTGCCTTTGTCTGCAACAACCTTCCATGTACACCAGAATCATTTGGAAAATTGTGTGTTAGGTACATATGCAAAGTCAGTAGTGAATTGTTGTCTCTGCAGGAGACCCAAAACCAAAAAATTCACGCAATCGGGAGGCTGCTGTCAGCAAGCCTTGTCAGCTGTTTTAAAGAAGTAAACTCCAAAGGACTTCTAATGTTTGCTTTATTCTAAGCCTTCCTCCTGCCACCAGCTTTTAACTCACCATTCCTTCGACTTACTTTCCCTTTTCACCTTTCATTTCGTACAAAACATCTGCTGCACCACAACCCAATTGTTAGTTTGTGCTAATAAGCCTTCATTTACCTGTACTGGTATTTTGACCTTCAGACACTTATAAATCCCAGGAGTTGCTAAACTCAGGCAATTAGTGCTTTGAATTTCTAACCCAGACAAGCCTTGCAGAGGGCAGAGAGAAATTAGCTTTTCGTAAGAGAATTAACTTTTTGCATGCTAACTTCCTGCTATTAAATTATTGTTTTGACAGGCATTGGCTCTTAGTTTCATTGTTTTTTGTTGGTGTTTTTGTTTCAGCCATAAAGATTACAACTTTTTATCTACTATCAAACTAAAGCAAATTCAAGTTTTTCATAATTTCCTGAAATATAATATATAGTTTTTAAAAATGTAGCTGGAAGAGAAGGTTATTTTGAAGTATAGGCCTTTATAATTTACTACTAAAAAGTATTAATGTGTGCGTTGTTTCTGAGTAAAATAGTGAATCTTTGTATACTATTGTTCAGTTTCTCTTATATTTTAGCCCAAGATATTCCCAGAGATGAAAAAGGCCATTAAGAGTTAAAGTTTTCATTTATGTTTAGCCTAGAGGCAAAATAAATCATGCCCTATTATTTATTTCTGTTTATCTATGGATATAAATGACCTACAGGCAATATATCCATAATAATGAGAACGATTTCTTTATCATGACTTCCCATACTTTATCTCCTATTACAATGGCATGAACAATTTTTTTTATAAGAACAGATCTTTCATTTGTGTGGCCTTCAATGCTGACCTACATACCCTGTTAGCTATTCGAATATGCATTTTCAGCTTGTGATAGTACAGTGTTATATGATCACCAAGTCATTTTCTGTTTCTCTTGGGCATACAGGAAGACATTTCCCAGACTATGTGTATTTAAATGGGACCACCTGATTAATTCTGTGCAAGAAATGTGAGTGGAAGAGATGTATACTGCTGGGCTTCTAATAGGTGCACAGGATCTTTCTCATTCTTACTTGTCCACATGGTCAGGAATAAGTACTCCAAGATCACGGACATAGGTGGAAACAGCCTAGTTCTTTGAATCATCTCAGAAAGATAACCTAGAAGTGATCCTAGATGTCACCTTTAAGTCACCAAGAAGATCCTCTTGTTGCACACCATACTTTGTGAAGGCAGGACATAAACTCTTACTGTGTTAAGAAATACACATTTGAGGGTTTATTTGCTATTTTAGCATAGCCTATGCTGAGAATATCACATTGATGGCAGTCATGGCTTTGATTTCAGTAACTTCATAAAAGGGAATACTTTGGCTGTCAGGTGGAATCAAATATTCTCCAGAGTTTTTTCCAACTTAACTTGAAGTTTCAGAATTATTCTTAGAGACTTGTTTTGACACTTTGTCTTAATGGGCTAGATGATAAAAATTTTTCTTGTGTGAGTTGTTAAAAATCTTATTGGACTATACTCGAGAGTTGAGGGGAGCTTTTTTTTTTTGACATTTTTGGCTACATGTTGGCTTCAAGGCTGTATTTCATGAAAGAAGGAAGAAAAGAGCTAGGAAAGAACACAGAGAGGGAATACCAAGATAAGAGAAGGAAGGAAGGAAACTTCTGAACACCTTTTTAAACTCACAGTGCCAGAGGGGAGAAATCAGTCAATAACATCAGATGTTGAGATGATTTCAATGTGCTTTCTAATAATCCAATTTACAAGTATCTTAAAAAAATCGGCATTTGGTACTGTGAAATAAATATTAATTATTAAAATTTGTCCTAGTATGATATACAAATAAAAACATTAAATCTTTTATCATATTTTCATTTATTGCAAAAGGGAGATGAGCATAGTTCCTTAAGAATTTAAAAGGATTTAATTACACTCTTTAACATCACATACAGGTGATAGCAGGTGAAGCTTTTTCTTGATAAATTTAATTGTGATTTGAAATCTGGTTATTAGGTTAAATGTATTAATGTGAACGAACCAATGACTATTGCTTCTAAATGAATTTCAAAATCCCCTTCCCTGGCTTGTGGGGTCCTACATAATTGGTCCCCATTTCCCCCCAGTCTTACCCTTGCTCCTCTTCCGTGTTGAGGTTCTGCCCTCCTGACCGCCATTTTCTTTTTCCCTGACTCTTCTCAGCCCTGTCCTTCCTTAGGGTTGTAATTCTTACAATATTTTTTCTCTGGTTCTTGAATCAAGGTTATGTTGGCCTCATAAAAATGGTTGTGAAGTTTTCTCTCTGTTTCTATTATTTGGAAGATTTTGTGTAATACTACTCTTATTTCTGTTTTTATGCTTGGAATAATTCACCAATTAAGTTGTATACCTAGGATTTTCTTTGTGGGAAAAACTTTTAACAGATTTAATTTCTTTAATAGATATTCACTATTCAAATCTTCTATTTCTTTTGTTGTCAATTTTGGAAAGTTGTGTGGTTTTAGAAATTTGTTTATCTCATTTGAATCATTAGACTTACTTTTATCTTTTTCATGTTTTTAGAATGTGTAGTGAAGTATCATTTTCATTCATATTGATAATTTACATTCTTTTTCTCTCTTTCTCTGATTCACAACTTGATTCCATTGTGGTCTGAAAACAGGGAGAATTTCTTTATAATGAGCATGTTATGATTAATATTGTGTGTCCATTTGACTGGGCCGTGGTGTACCCAGATATTTGGTCAAACATTCTGGGTATTTCTGTGAGGGAGCTTTTGGATATGACACTAACATTTAAATTGGTAGACAGAGTAAAGCAGATTGTCCTCCATAAGGTGGTGGGTTGCATCCAATCAGCGGAAGCCGTGAATAGAACAAAAAACTGACCCTCCCTTGAGTAAGAGACAGTTCTCCTGCCTGGCAGCCTTTGAACTGAAACATCAGCTCTTCCTGGTTCGATAGCAGTTTCTAGCCTTTGCACTTGAACTGGCACCTTGGCTTTATAGATTTTGGACTTGCCAATCTCCATATTTGTGTGAGCCAATTCCTAATAATAAATCTCTTTATATATATGTTCTATTGATTCTATTTCTCTGGAGAGCTCTGATTAATACAGAGCATGAGAACAATCTTGTACAATGTGTACATAAAAATATGTTAAGTCTGTCATTGTTTGATGTAGCATTCTATATATGTCAATTAGGTCAGATTTAATTATATTGTTCACATCTCCTATGTACTCACTTTTTAATTTGATTTTTCTATCATTTATTGCAAAAGTCTCCACTGTGAATTTGTCTACTTCTTTCTGTTGCATTTTATATATTTTGAATCTATGCTATTGAATACATATAGTTTCAGCATGTTGATGTGTTCTGTTTGTATTGACCCCTTTATTTGTGAAGTGTCATTCTTTATCTCTAGTAATACTTCTTCCCTTGAGGATATTTGATCTGAATATTAGTATAGCTGCATCAGTTTTCTTTTGTCTAGTGTTTGTATGAAATTATCCTTTTCTACCTTTTTACTTATACCCTTTCTGTGTTTTTATATTTAAGATGTATTTTCTATAAGTATCATGTAGTTACTTTAATCCAATCTGATAATCTTAGTATTTTACCTATAATATTTCATTTATTTATATTTAATATTAGCACTGATAACCTTAAACCTATATCTGCCATTTTACAATTTATATTGTAATCATTGTTAATTTTAATTCTACATATATTTCAAACATCCCAACACATTACTCGTATCATTTTGTATAATCATTTAACAATATTTATCCACATGTTCATCCTTTCTGATACTCTTAATTCTTTTCCATGTTTTCATATTTCATTTTCCTTCTGCCAAAAGAACTTTCTTTAATATTTTTAAAGCAGGCTTACTGGGAATTAATTCTCTGAGTTTTTATTGAAAACTTCTTAGTCACCTTTATTTTTGAAGGGTATGAGTATTGGGTATGGCATTCTAGGTTTGCAGGGTTTTTTCTTACAACATTTCAGAGATGTCATTTCATAGTCTTTTGACTTTTTTTCTTGATGAATCAGCTGAAAGTCTAATTGTCCCTTCTTTGAAGTGTCATTTTCCTCTTACTGCTTTTAAAATTCTCTTATATTTAGGTTTTAATAGAATTACTATGATTTGCTAGATAGCATTTCTTTCTATTTGTACTGATTTGGGTTCCCTTTGCTTCTTAAGTCTGTGATTTGATAACTTTTCATCATTTTAGAGCCATTATCTCTTAAAAACATTAGTTACAATTGAGTTTCATTTCTGTCTTTCCAGGACTCCAATTCCCTGAATCGTTTCCTTCTGAGACTCCAGCTACGTGTATATTAGAACTTTTAACTGTGTTTTGACACTATTGGTGTTTCGCATATTCTTAAGCCCTTTTCTGATTTATTTTCTCAGTACTTCAGCTTGAATATTTTTCATTGACCCATTTTACAGTTCATCAAGTTATGCTGTGTGTAATCTTCTGGTAAATTGAACCATTGAGTTTTTCCCCCAGATAGTATATTTTCAGTTCTAGAATGTCACTTTGATTATTTTTTAGTTTCAAATTCTCTGTTGATATTCTTCATAATTTTACCAAATTTGTCTATATTTTACTGTTTTTTCTTGAGTATATTAATCAAAGCTATTTTAAGTTCTGTTAACTCCAATATCTACGTCATCTGACTGAATGCCATATATTGGGTATAAAAAGGAAACTGTAGAGTCATATTTTTCATCACAGGATATCTTAATCCCACCAAAAAGGGTTTACCCTTTCCACTGCTATAAAACTGGAATGTAGAACTTATTGCTTTTGTCCAATCATGAACTACACACACTCAGGCTGGGATCCAGTTTTGGTAAGACTTGGTCTAACTATGATTTGTATCTGCTCCTATGGTATGGGTTTCAATAGGTTTTTACTTGTGAATTTAGTAGATCATTTTCTCTTCAGTGCTAAGGATATTGAAATTTGCATTCTGCTTTTCAAAGTTATTTGTCTTAGTTCTTTAGGCTTTTGCTTTACACATCTTCAGAATATAACAAATTCTTGAGATGGAAATTGGCTGTATTTGAGGTCTCTTGAGTCTCCATTTTTGTCACTCTAACCCACATAACTGCCAAAACTGTGATTGTTTATCTGTGTGCCAGCAACAGCTCTCTGTCTTAATCAAGCTCATATTCTCAGCCTTTAATTCATACCCAGAATCAACAAATGTCCCCAGAGAGAAAGAAAACTACAGATCCTCAGTCTACCTCTGAATTTACCTCTGTGTTCTCTGGAATGTTAGTCTCTCTAAGCCTTTTTACTTCAGCAGCTCACTGAGACCCTAAAAAATACATTTTTATAGTTTATCTGGCTTTTCTAGCTGCCATGAATACTTCATCCTGCCCTAAAACAGAAGTCTTGATATCCATATTACCTTTATTTAGAAAACTCCTAAAAGTATATAATTAATTTTACATCTTTCCTATGCTACAGACTTGTTTTTCTATTTCTTTTTTTCAATAGAGAGCTTTTATTACATCCTTAAAATATCATAAATAGGTCTTACGAATCATTTAGGATCTTGTTTTTGTAGCTGAACAACTCTTAGATCTTATTCATCAGTCTGCTGAACTATTCCTTTTTCAGAGACATTAACACATCCAAAAATTTTCTGATATCCTTGTTTTTAACTGTTATGGCTTGCTGAAGCAAAGCAGCTGATTTGATACAAGTTCAATGTCATTTCCTTCAAGAATTAACTCATCTTTCTGGGCTTGAAATACTGAAAAAGTAATGCCTTGCCTCATCTGAACCCTGTGGATGTATTTTTCACCAAAGACATTTCAGATTTCAACAAGAGACTATTCTCCTGAATAAGAATGTTGATTGAAAAGTAAGCATGCACAGACCTCATTTTGTAATGGAAACCCAGTGTCACAACCTTGATCGTGTTCTCTATATGACTACAAATACTGCAAATGATAGCCAGCTACTTTCTATTCCCCCACCGTTTGCCAACCTGGTGCCTCTTCTTTTTCTTTCCAAGGTGACTGAGTTCTATATCGATGTGATTGAAGTCCCTCCACAGGGCTCCTCTGGGGCCTTTCATAATCACTGTGCATCCTTCAGAGTGATGGCCACATTTTCTGGAACATCAACAATCCGATTGCTGAGGATGGTCTTCATTCTCATAGTAGATGCAACAAAGAGAGCTACAGACTTGTTTTCCTAACTGCCTTTAGAACATTTCTATTTTAATGTACTCAAAACAGAACTCATCGCTTTATTCTCCCATATCTAGATGAGGGATGGTTGCAATATTAAGTAGGGGGCTCCTAGAAGTCCACACTGAGAAGATAACCATGGAACAAAGACCTGACAGAGAGAAAGAGCAAGCCTTCTCTTGAAATGTCTGTGGGAAGAGAAGCAGGAATAGCAAGTTCAATGGCACTGACGTAGCAGTGTGCCTGACAATTTTGTACAATGACAAAGAGATCAATATAGCTGGGGCTGAGCGAGCAAGGGGAGAGTAATGGGGTGTAAATTCAGACCAGGACGGATCTATGCATTGTCTCTAACTCCTTATTCTCTTTCAACACTTCACATTTAATAAATATTATGTCCTACAGGTTCTACCAATGAAATATTCCTCCCATACAAGCCTCATTTATAATCATGTTGAAACCACCCCCATTTGTCATGTACTGCCTACAAATAATCACAAATCAGAACCTTATTCTCCCAGTCTTAGAACTCCCCACTCCAAGTAAATTCCAAATAAAATATTCTCTTCTGCCACCACTGCTATCTCAGTCACAGGATAAGACTTTAAAGATTCCTAACTCTGGATTTTTCCATTATTATGTATTAAAAGGACAATTGAAGAGGAGAAAATGGCCTAGTTTTCTATGACCGGTAATTAGCATGTTTGAATATGAATAACTATTCTATTTTAATTTATAACACAATATTAGAAAAATTTGAGAATTTTGGAATTAGTTCTAAATCTATTCAAAATTCAAATGGATTTTGTGAGTATAAGACTGTGGAAGCAAGTGAATAAAATGTTCAACTTCCTGTTGTTGGGAAAAATCTAGAATAAATTAATCGATTAGCCTTATGATTTCTTGGCAAGAATTTCACCAGAACAGCAGTGCTCTGCTCCTTCAGACAACTGTTACCTAGAGAGCGCTTTGAATTTCTCATTGCTCCATTCTTTGTCCACGTATATCATCCTGACGCAAACCGCTTTCATAAAATAGCTAAATGTGATTATTGCTTTTCTAGAGAAGAAGCTATTTTTAAGACATACAAAAATATAAGCACATATTGCCCATATAGCCATAGACTTCCTGATTCTTTTACCAACACAATAAAAACTAGTTCTGTATGCTCCTTTGGGAAACCATCTGCTGTTTTCTACTAAATGAAATAACATCAATTTGCTTTTCCAGCCATTGCCCTGGATCGTCTGCCTCTAATGTGGCACATTTGAGAATCTTATCATTCCCTCTGCTCGCAAAAGAAATAAAGTTTCAAAGGGTTAATAAATAATGCAAAATTATTTGGAACCAAAAAATTACAGAAACCAAACAATATGTATGAAAATAACATTACTACAAATCTCATTTCTGGGAGAAATGTTAGAAAACTTTAATTTTTGAGAGGCAAAACATTGTTCTTATGGTTAACACTGAAGTTTTTCCTTTGGAGCAAGAAAATGGAAGCTACTATAGCAAAGGAGGGAAAAGAAAAGGATGAAAAAGGATGGTAGGTAAATTTGCATACCACTTACACTAGATGTTACATTCTAAAATATTTGAAATATATTTTAAAAAGTGAAACATATTATGACAGGGGTTAAGCAAGGGAAATGGGATATTTACTAGATTAAGCACATAAATTTCCTCCCATGTTTAGAATAATCTATGGTTGACACAAAGTGAGCGAATCTATGCAATCATGAAAACACTTTTTCAACATCTGTTTTTCACTTGATTTAATAAAATTAACACCTAGGTTTGTGTATACATAGAAAATATGTCAAAAAACTGTCACAGCTGTTATTATAGATGTTACAGGTCTATAAAATGTAGAATATAGCATTCTATTATAAGGTACATTTTAAAAGTTGCATGAGAGCCATGCAAATGACTTGTTAATTCATTTACTTGTTTAGAATCTCAAAAAACTTCTTTTTTAATTTGAAAAAAGAGGAAATTTATTCTTTTAGGTGAACTTTAATTTTTTTCATAGTATATTTTTATTACAAATAATTTTATGAGCCACGATAACAATGCTCTCTATTTATTTATTAGATCCCTCTTACTTTTCAGAAAATGTGGTATTTGTTTTAGTTATTGAAGGAAACAGAAAACATGCAAGAATACACCTAAATATAAATGACAGTGTTTTATAAACTGCTTAGTTTTATTGATTTCAAAGATTTTGTGGCATTTTCCCTACTACTACTGAAACTTGTACCCCCTCTCTATATTCTATGGAAAGAATTATTAACTTTTAGGTGACGGGGCATTTAGTCCTGCGGTTGTTCTTCGCTACAGGGTAGATTTTGGCACTGGGAGATATTGAGATCATTGTACTTCTGAGCTAAGCTCCCAGGCAGGAAAAACATTTTAAGTGCCATCTTCTTCTTCTTTTTTTTTTTTTAATTTCAGAATATTACAGGGGTACAAACGTTTTGGTTACATATATTGCTTTTGCACATTTTGATTCAATGTTTTAAGTGTGCCTATCACGCAGATAGTGTGCATTGTACCCGTTAGGTGTGAATTTACCCAACCCCTCCTCTCCCTTCCCACCTGCTTGATTTCTGTTTGAGTTTTACGTCCATATGTGCATATAAATGTTGATTGATTAGTTTCAGTTTAATAGTGAGTACATGTGGCGATTGTTTTCCCATTCTTGTGATACTTCACTTAGAAGAATGGTCTCCAGTTCCATCCAGGTTGTTACAAAAGGTATTAGTTCCCAATTTTTTTATGGCTGAGTAGTACTCCATGTGATTTGAAAGTCTGCCCAAATCTTAAACAAATGCTATTAAAAGCACTTTATACATTTAGTCTTGGCTTATGAAAAGGATATATAAAAATAATATATTGTCTGTAAAAATGTCTCAGTTAAAAGTTTGCTCCTATTCTGAAATACACCAAATTTGTTTTACTTTATGGCCGCATGTAAAACTCAAGACCATCAATGAGGAAGGAGCTGTTCTATGTACGTGGAGAGACAGTACAATACGCCAAAGTCCAGGTTAAGGCCTGGATGAAACAGGAAGAGAAAGAGAGCAAAGCAGATTCACAAGCATTTATATACTTCTTAGAGTAGCTGATTTGGGGCAGTTTTATGAAAAAGCAGAATCACCAGAAGAATTTTCAAAAAGAGTTGGGACATCACTGGGTAGAAAAAAGTTGAAAAAATGGTTCCAAGCAAGAATGAAAAAGAGATGGTATCATGTAGGGAAAATGGAAAGCATTTGTGAGAAGATGATAAGATCTTGGGAGAGAATGTTTTCTCTCTTTTTGCCATGTTTATTTACTGTCGAATTGAGGGAACACTTTAAAATAAAGTAAATCTCTCTGAAATGACTCCATTTACAAATAAGCCTTCTTAAAGCTTTCAACATTTAAGCTTTCCTGAACCTAAATCTCTCATACCATAACTAACAGGATAAAGACAAGTCTGAAATCCAAAAATCTCTGAAAGCTGAATTTTTATTGGTCACTCATTTGGCGGCAAAACCTGACCTGGCCTGAACTAACATGAAGCTACTTAGAGTTTTTCTTTACACCACTCTGTGAGATTATTCATATGTTTGGCTGCAGAAATATTAATGTGTTTGGCTGGAGTCCTGCCCCAGATCCTGCTGGAGGCAGTTGGAGGAGGGAGTTGGTTTATATATTACAGTAAATGTACAGGTATAAACCTTTGAAAATTTGAAGCTTTTTGAAGTTTGAAACACATTTGGTTCTATGGGCTTCAGATGAGGAATGTGGACCTGTCAGAATCACCTTTCATCCTTTCTTTCTCTAGTTAAAAATTACGACTTTTAAAGTGACTGAGTCCAAATTTAGGTACAAAACTTAACTAGACATCTGACCCATTCCTATTATATGGTTTATTCTCATTTCCTCCATCTCAACATTTATAACCATTTTTTAAAGAATTGTTGTGTGATCCATTTACAGTAGATTAAACAGACATAGTTCTTCCTCAATATCAACTCAGAAATGATCAGTATCTGGTTGGTGCTTTGCATGGGATATGATGTCAAAATTTGGTGAATTAATCAAAACATGACTGATTGTTAAAGCCCTATTCTTGTTCGTGCACTTCTGTCTTATGCTTATTTTTAAAATGCTAGTTTCTATGCATACTTGTCGTGATTCTTTTCTTTCCTCCTTCTATTTGTGCAATTCCTTTTTTATTCCAAAGAATGTCACTATAAACTTGTCCTTGCTAAACTTTATTTCTGATGACTCCTCTTTTTTAAAGTTGTTTTGAATTTTAAGCAGAAGTCCCAGGATGATAGCAGTGGCTCTTAGCTTAGGGTCATCTAATGTGTGCTTTTATACACTTGTTTATTTCCAAATTACCAAAAAGGGCATAAATTGATAAAGAATAGCAAAATTTGAAATATTGAAAAATGCTTATTCTATACCTGATCTTGCCATCTTCAGTCTGCAGGGAACACAATATAAAGATAGATTCTCAAAATTGACAATATTTGCCATTTTTAGTCACAACATGAACATTTCAATTATGCTACATTACAGCTGAATAATAAACATAGTCCCTTTCCTGAAGAAGCTCATAGTCTGTTGAGGAGGCAAACACATGAACAACTAATTTCAATACAGGCTTTTGAGTAAAATGACATGATATGTAAAAGGCACAGTGTTTTGGGAAAGCTTAAAAAGAGGATTCTCAAACAGAGCATGATTGTACTGACCATGGTGAGGGAGGAGGAAAGATGTTTTGGGAATATGAAATAATGACAACAAAGGTATAGTGACAAAAGAAACTACAGTGTACACAAACACACAGAGATGCGAGGGAAAACTTTCAGCCAACCAGTGTAACAGGGTCAAATATAGATATGGGCTAAATCAAAAAGGAGAATTTGGACCATGGTAGGACTTTGGGCTTTGTCTGAAGACAATGAGGCACATTGATATGGAATCATAGCATTCTAGAAAGGTATTTCTGGCTGTATTACTGAGGCTAGATGGAGGGTTCAAGGACTGAATTTGGGTGGGGTAGTTACTGTAGTCAGTGGGTTATCACATGACTGGAAAATGTGTTGAAAAGTCTTCAGCAGGTCTCTGGAGTTTCAGGCAGCTTCTGGGTTGCCAAGTGTGTTTATATTGGTTCAGAGAGGAGTTTATAGTTGGATTTGCATACTGAATTTTTGAGTTTTATAATATAAACAAACAGAAGAAATACATATAAAGAAAGGAGGTATGTTTAAGACTGTTGTCTGAAATAATTGTCCCTACAATAGAAAACTAAGGTTAATATCACAATTCAAGTGGATTTGATGGGGGGAGTATATACATATAAGTTAAAATTATTGACATACGGTTCTACAGAAAGCTACTCATAAATCAATATATTTACAGTATAAGCCTGGTCCTATTGTTATGGAGAGAAATAATTGCTCTTAGTGTCTGTCTCTGACCATAAGTGCATTTATGATAGATTAGCTGATGTAATTTATTTAAAGTTTATTATATAAATTGTCACAGACATGACACCTTGATACCAAAATTAACTTGTATAAAATGCATAAAGGCATTTTTCTTCCATTTCCCACATCAGGTATGTTTAATTTCTTCATTCTATAGCTGCCCCTCCTTTCCTTTCCCTCCCTCCTTCCTTCCTTTCTTTATTCCTCTCTGCCTTCTTCCTTCCTTGTTTCTTTATTAGATCTTACATTGAAATTTTGAGTTGATAATTTACTAATCAAGCTCCCTGGAGTTGCTCAGTGCACAGCCTGCACAATGGTGTGCTTCTGAAGTAATTTCTGGAAGAAAACTTATGTATTCATGATCTTTTGAGTCACTCAAGACTACAGATAATGTTTTGGTTTGGTCTGTTAGCAAATTTAGATGAACTACAGATCAATTCTATTTTACCTTCATTATAAATATATTATTAATAACTACCTAAGTTATTATCAGGAAATAAGTTAGCAAATTTAACACTTTAAAACCATTGCATTTGTGTGTGTATGTGTGTGAGAGAGAGAGAAAGAGAAAGAAAGGAAGGAAGGAAGGGAGGGAGGAAGAAAGAAAGGAAGAGAGGAAAGAGAAAAACGACGCTAACCTCGATCAGATCGACAAAAAGAATTGATCCTATGCTGGTCTAGCTTAGTCTTCTTTTTTCATCCCTGTTATTCTAAGTCCCCTCAAGGCAGGTGACATAAATGAGCGGTGCAGCCATGGACGCCTCTGCACACCATTGTTCAGACAGTGCATTGAACAACTCCAGGGAGCTTCGTTCACGTTTATAGTCTTTATAGATACCTATTAAGACAGTTTTCTGGACGTTGGCGGTGAAGTACCTTAAGAAAGGGCAGCCATTTCTAATTTGCTCAAAAGTATCATTTGGACTACAGTGAGGGCTATGGATAATGGGGAGGAGTGTATGTTTTCTATGGGAGCAGCTACTACTCAATAGCAATCATTTGTTTTCATGCAAAAATGCCATTCTATGGTTGAAGAACATGGATCTTTCTCAAAAGAAGCTAGAAATACAGCATTTTATATAAAATCCAATTTTTAAATACTTGCTCAATTGAACACATAAACAAAGCAATCATGCCCCTGGGCTGGATGGAGTCCATAAGCCTCTGGTCACAGACCTCTGCTCTTAATCCTCACAAAGTCCCTGGCCTGGGTAGGTGCTTTTCACTTTAGGTGTCTCTATTTTGTGAATCCCCACAATGCAACAAATTTCCCTCTTTCTTCTGAAGAACTTTTGTTTAAGCTCCCTCATGTTGTTGTTTTCTCTGTAGGTTTAATGTGTCATTCTGGTTCACTCACTTCCATTCCCCTTTCAGGTTAGAAAGTTCTTTTGGAATGGGTTGTCATTTGATTCCAAAAATTAGTCTTCTCTCCCTTTGGGTAAAAATCATGACATCGCTTTCTGTAGGCCTCCTCAAATACCTCTTTCTCTATACCTTTTGCACTAGCTTTACAAGTTATCGTTGAACAAGTGCAGGAACAATATTGCCTAAAATATTGTGCAAAATTCACTAAAATGGTTTGAGCCAGGAGAGAGTTGTAAAGTAGATAGGCAATTTTTTAAAATGTGATTTCCCCATACCGTCAAAGATTATATAGGCTGTGACGTTTTATAAATGATCAGCTGTATTTAGGTGATCACTGCCCTGAGAACTGAGAATAGAAGTATTGGCACCTTTTCTTTAGGGTAAAAATCTGAAGGAAGATGCAAGAATGACCTTGTCATTCCATTCAGTGTTATCAAATCCACACAAAGACAGAAAACAGGTAGCTCTATTGGTTATTTGCAATGCTCACATGCTTCGTAATTTTCTAGTCCATCTTTTTTATTGCTTGTAATATTAACAGTTAGTTTCACCTAAACTATTTCTTATAACAAGTTTATTGAAAAATAGCACTACAATTTCAGATTACTATGTTATGTGCAGAATACAAAAACTGGCATTTAGACCCATCTTCAATTGTTTATTCCACTAGAATGCAACTAGATTGAAGCAGATGTTGACCAACAGAAGAGAATATTTTTAAACAAGATTTAGAAGAATATACCTGTTGTAGTAAAAAGACATAATGATTTAATAGTGTTTTCTTTCCTATAAATAAATAATATTTTAAATAATTTTATCTTCTGGAAGGTTTTAAATAATTCGAAACTAAAATGATTCTAAATATTTGATCTTCTGATAGTTTCTTACAAAGTATTGTCACAGATTTTTTTAAACCTTGGAAGACCAAACATGACCATAGAAATGTATAATCTGGCAATCCTTCATTCATCTATTCCCTGTAATATATACAAGTTTGCTATCTTAGAGGCTACTCATGACTTAAATTTGAAATAAATTTTGTGGGAGATCAAATAACCAACTAGACCTCAAAAGCATTGCATAAACCATTCCTGATGTGATTGAGTTTTACAATGTGCATGGAAAAATGGTTTTATTTCCCTCCAGAAATGTTCTACATATATGTAAATGTGGGCATGTGACTGTGTGTATATGTTCAGAAAAAATGAATGGTACCCAACAATACCTATTGTGACCTTCTGTCAAAAAACAAAATCATCATGAACTTTGAACCTAGCTTTTCACTTAACAATACTAGGACATTTTTCCATATCATCATATAGATATTCTTTGTTCTCTTAAATTTTGCATTATGCTCCACAATGTACTTAACCAGTGATCAGCATTGGTTGTTTCAAGTTTTTTGTTTTTAAATATAACACTTTAAGGAATATCTATCTATCTATACATATATCTACACGCACACATATATATATATATACCTATGGTCTTGTATATGTGCAGAATGAATTTCCAAATAGGTAATTGTGGCTAAAAGGTGTGGGAAATTAATTTTAATAAGTAGGGCCAAATTACTCCTTAAATAGTTTTTGCTTCTACTATCTGTGTATAAAGGTGTTCGTTTCATTATATTAATTTTGTCAAATTGTCTAATATTTGGCAATTTTCCTGGCATATTTCAATTACAAATAAAGTTAAACATCTTTTCAAATTTTTGTTGTTTTTACTGAATTATTATTTGCTCATGTTTCTATTAAGTTGGGTTTTTCTCACTAATTTTACCCAGAATTCACTCAACAAATATGTATTTATGGCCAATAATGTGCTAGGCACAATTAGAAATGCTAGGAGCATAGCAGCCAACAAAAACAGAGGAAAACCTTTTCCTCCTTGTATTTACATTACAAAGGAGGGAGACAGAAATGAACAAAATAGACACTATAGTATTAGAATGTTAGGTGCTGATAAGCTCAGTGGTGAAAAATGATTAAGAAAAGTGGGATAGGAAATGAGAAGCATGAGGTTGGGATATTAAATAGTACAATCAGGGAAGGCTTCAGAGAGAAGGTGACATTCGCATAAAGACCGAGGAGGTGAGTGGGAAATCCATGTGATACCCAGGCCAAGAACAGCCCATACTGCAGAGCTACAGATGCAAAGGCCCTGAGGAAAAATGGGTCCAGGGTGCTAGGGTAGCTGAAGCAGAGCAAGCAAAGGAGGGGAGATTGTAGGACACATGACCAGCATTTAAATGAGAGGACAAGTCGAGGAGGGTGACATAGGGTTTTGCAGGCCATTGCAGGGAGACTTGGCTTTCATTATGAGTATAATGGAAAGCTTTTGAGGGTTTTGAGAGAGTAGTGATCTACAACTTAGGTTTTTAATCAGGATTACTTTGGATTACTTCAGTTACTGTATAGAGATTCAACTGTTGGGGGGGTTGATGGAACAGGGAGAGGAGTATCAGGGGATGGGCAGGTAGTTCAGGGGAAAGATTCCTGCAATAATTCAGGGTGGAGACTCTAGTGCCTTGGACGTGAGTGGTAGGAGTGGAGATGGTGACAAGTGGTCAGATTTAGGGTATGCAGATTGTCCCTGACTTACAGTGGTTTGATGTAATGATTTTTTAAGTTTATAATGGTATAAAAATGGTACTCATTCAGTAGCAACTGTATTTCTATTACCCATACAAACATTCTGTTTTTCACTCTCAGTATGGTATTCAAAACATTACAGAAGATATTCAACACTTTATGATAAAATTGAATTTGTGTTAGCTGACATTGCCCAACTAATGGAAGTGTTCTGAGCACATTTAAGGTAGGCTAGGCTAAGCTATGATGTTCAGTAGGTTAGGTATATTAATTGCATTTTTGACTTACATTTTCAACTTACAATGGGTTTATTGGGATGTAACCCCATTGTAAGTCAAGGAGCATCTGTAATTTAAATATGAAACTGACAGGATTTGCTGATGGATTAGATATGGAGTGAGAGAGAATAATATGGATGATTCTGAAGTTTAGCAAAAACTTTTGTGTAAGAAGGACATTCAATTGTTGTATTGTATTTCCAACCCCCTCCCCCCTTTAATGTTAAATTTTATTGTGGTAGTTTTCCCAGGAAGAACATTTTAATATGTAAAGGAAAATTTATTTTGTTTTCCCTTATAGATTCTGGATTTTGAATCATGCTTAGAAAGACTATCCCCATTCCAAGAATTTAAAATAAAATTGCTTAATTTTTTTAGTGGTTTTATAATTCAGTTTTAAGTTTTAAATCTTTATCCATCTGGAATTTCTTTTGGTATTTTTTTTATATTTTAAATGTTTATTTCTCTGGCTTTTAAGCATTCTTCATTTCTTAGTTGCCCTTGGAATTTAGTTTTCACTTAATGGCTTATGGGTTCACCATGACAACATTGTACAGCCATATGTGATATGATGCATCATTGATATGATACCTTCTCATATAGATGAAGTTCTCCTCAATCCTCAAAGCCTTTGTGAACACTGTCATGTTGGCCATTATGTAATGGAAATGGGAGCAATTCAACAAGAAGGCATAACAATCCTAAATATTTATGCACCTAACACATGTGCACCCAGATTCATAAAGCAAACCCTACTAGATCTAAACAAAGTGATAAATAGGAGCATTGTAATAGCTGGGGACTTCAATACCCCACTGACAGAATTGGACAGATACTCCATGCAGAAAATAAACAAAGAAACACTGAACTTAAATGAAACTCTAGAGTAGATGGGCCTAACAGATATTTACAGAACATTCTACCCAAAAACTACTGAAGATATGTTTTTCTCATCAGCACTTGGAACACTCTCTAAGACCACATCTTAGGCCACAAAACATGTTTCAACAAATTCAAAAAATATATAAATTAAACCATGTATCTTCTCATACCACAGTAGAATAAAATGAGAAATCAACTCCAAAAGAAACACTCAATTCTACACAAAGTCATGGAAATTAAGCAACCTACTGCTGAATGATTATTGGGTCAAGGAGGAAAACAAGATGGAAATCAAAAGATTCCTCAAACTAAATGGCAAAGGGGACACAAGTTATAAAATCTGTGGGATTCAGCAGAAGCAATACTAAGGGGAAAATTCATATCCTTAACTGCCTACATCAAAAAGACAGAAAGATCACAAATCAACAATCTAATGAATCACCTCAAGTAATTAGAAAAGGAAGAGCAAACTAACCCAAACCCAGCAGAAGAAAAGAAATAACTAAGGTCAGAGCAGAACTAAATGAAATCAAAAACAAAAAGATAATACAGAAGGTTAACAAAACAAAAAGTCAGTTCTTTGGAAAGATAAACAAAATCCATAGACCTCTTGCTAGATTAACCAAAAACAGAAAAGAAAGGACTTAATAAGGTCAATCAGAAATGAAAAAGGAGATATTACAACTGATACCACAGAAATACAAAATATCATCTGTGAATACTACAAAAATCTCTGCACACATAAACTTGAAGATGTTGAGGAAATGGACACATTCCTGGAAACACACAACCTCCCAAGGCTCAATCAGGAAGAAATAGAACTCCTGAATAGACCAACAATGAGCAATGAAGTTGAAGCAGCAATAAAAAATCTTTCAATGAAAAAAAAGTCCCAGAACAGATGATTTCACAGCAGAATTTTATCAGATCTACAAAGAAGAATTGGTACCCATACTGCAGAAATTATTTTGTAACATCGAGAAGGAAGGAATCCTCCCCAACTCATTTTACTAAGCCAGTATCACCTTGATACCAAAGCCAGGAAAGGACACAACAAAAAAAGAAAACTACTGAACAATATCCCTTATGAATATATATGCAAAAATCCTCAATAAAATATTAGCAAACCAAACTCAGCAGCACATCAAAAAAAAAAAAAATCCATCACAGCCAAGTGGCTTTAATCCCAGGGATGCAAGGATGCTTCAACATATGTAAACCCATAAATTTGATTCACCACATAACAGAAGCAAGATAAAAGATCATATCATTTCAATAGATGCAGAAAAACATTTGAAAAAATTCAGCACCCTTTTATGATAAAAACTCGCAAAAAATAGGCATAGATGGATCATATCTCAAAATTATAAAAGCCATATAAGACAAACCCACAGTCAACATCATACTGAATGGGGAAAAGTTGAAAGAGTTCCAGCTTAGAACTGGGACAAGACAAGGATGCCCTCTGTCACCACTTCCATTCAACATAGTGCCGGAAGTCCTAGACAGAGCAATCAGACAGGAGAAGGAAATTAAGTGTATCCAAATGTGGAAAGAGGAGGTCAAACTATCACCCTTTGCTGATGATATGATCTTATATTTAGAAAACCCCAAAGATTCCACCAAGAGACTCCTGGAATTGATAAATATATTAAGCAAAGTCTTAGGTTACAAAATCAAGGTACACAAATCACTAGCATGCCTATGTACCAACAACAGTCATGATGAAAATCAAATCAAAGACTCAATACCTTTCACAATAGTTACAAAGAAAATAAAATACCTAGTAATATATTTAACCAAGGGGTGTAAGGTCTCTAAAAACAGAACTACAAATTACTGAAGAAGGAAATTGAAGGTGATGTAAACAAATGGAAAAACATATCATGTTCATGGGTCACAGAATCAACATTGTTAAAATGTTGGATTTACAGATTCAATGTAATCCTCTTCAAGATACCAATGCCATTTTTCTCAGATCTAGAAAAAATAATTCTACTCTTCATTTGGAAGAAGAAAAGAGCCCAAATAGCCAAAGCTACCTTAAGCAAAAGGAACAAATCTGGAGGCATCTCTTTACCAGATTGTAAGTCATACTACAAGGCTATCATAACCAAAACAGCATAGTACTGGCACAAAAATAGAGACATAGACCAATGGAACAGAACAGAGAGCCAAGATATAAAACCATCCACATATTGCCATCTGATCTTTGACAAAGTAGACAATAATATACACTGAGGAAAAGAATACCTATTTAATAAATAGTGCTCGGAAAATTGGATAGCCACATGTAGAAGACCGAAACAGAATCCAAAACTCTCACCACTCACAAAAATTAATTCAAGATCATAACAGACTTAAACCTAAGACATGAAACTGTAAGAATTCTAGAAGAAAATGTAGGGAAAACTCTTCTAGATATCTGTCTAGGGAAAGAATTTATGAAGAAGATCCCAAAGGCAATCACAGCAACAATAAAAATAAATAAATGGGACTTAATTAAATTAAAAAGCTTCTGCACAGCCAAGGAGACAATTAACAGAGCAAATAGACAGCTAACAGAATGGGAGAAAATATTCACATTGTATACATCCAATAAAGGGCTAATAACCAGAATCTACAAAGAACTCAAGCAAATCAGCAAGAAAAAACCAACAACCCCATTAAAAAGTGAGCAAAAGACATGAACAGAAGCTTTTCCAAAGAAGATAGACAAATGGCCAATAAATATATGAAAAAATGCTCAGCATCACTTATCGTCAGGGAAATGCAAATTAAAACCATGAGATATCACCTAACCCCAGTTAGAATGGCTTTTATCAAAAAGTCCCAAAACGATAGATGCTGGAGTTGACGTGGAGAGAAAGGAACACTTCTACATTTTTGGTGGGACTGCAAACTAGCACAACCTCTATGGAAAATAGTATGGAGATTCCTCAAAGAACTAAAAGTAGATCTACCATTTAATCCAGCAATCCCACTACTGGGTATATACCCAAAAGAAAGAAGTCCTTTTGTCAAAAAGACACTTGCATTAGAGTGTTTATTGCAGCACAGTTCACAATTGCAAAGCTGTGGAATCAACCCAAGTGCCCATCAATTCATGAGTATGTTAATAAAATGTGGTATATGTATACCATGCAGTACTACTCTGTCATAAAAGAAATGAATTAATACATTTTGCAACAATCTGGATGAAACTGGGAATCATTCTCCTAAGTGAAGTATCGGAAGAATAGAAAAACAAACACCACATGTACTCACTATTAAATTGGAACTAACTGATCAGCACTCATGTGCACAGATGGAAGTAAAACTCACGGGAAATCAAGCAGGTGGGAGAGGGAAGGATGGAAGGGGTGAAATCATACCTAGTGGGTAGAATTTACAGTATCTGAGTGATGGGTACACTTATAACTTTGACTCAAGCAATACAAAAGCAATCCATGTAACCAAAACATTTGTACCCCCATAATATTCTGAAATAAAAAGAGAGGGGGGGAGAGAGAGAGAGAGAGAGAGAGAGAGAGAGAGAGAGAATGCCTGCTAAGAATGGAACACTTTCCCAGGCTCTGGGTATATAATCTTGAGTAGATAGATAGGGTCACCACAATTATAACAGACATAGTCTGGCAATCTTGAATCATTAACCTACATTTATAATTAAACATAACTGCCCATTTTATAAAGACAATTAAAAATAGTTAATACAACAATAAAAAATTTTAGAAATCATTTTCCCTTTTCTATTTCCCTTCTACTGTATGCTGCTTAAGCTTTCTCTTTCCTAAGGCTGTGGGTGCCCTCGAGCTCAGATAATAAAGGAAGAAGGGGTGGACAACCATAGCAATCTTTTCTAAGGAATAGAAAAAATAAAGTCAAGGTAAACATAGTCATACTTTTGACTTATGCTGTAAGTGGAAGACAAAATCAGCAAAAACAAAAAAAGAAAAAACAATACCAATTTGATTATCTCATAAATAAGTTGTTTTCAATGAAATGAGGTGGTGATTTTGTCCCCCAGGAGACATTCGGCAATGTCTGTAGATATTTTTGGCTGTAACAACTGGGTGAGAGGTTGTTACTGGCATCTAGAGGTCAGGGATCTGCTAGACATCCTACAATGCATGGGACTGCTACCCGCAACAAAGAATTATCTGACCCAAAATATCAATAGTGCTGAGACTGGGAAACCCTGACCTAGATAAACATTCTTAAAATACAAAGTCTAATTATAATGAGTTGTCAAATAAAGCCCTGCAACTATTAATACTGGTTTATCTAAAATAGTTATCTCTATGTGTGTTCTCTACTTTGGTATTATTAGTCAAAATATTAAAGCAGATTGAACAAATAACCAAATCTGAAAACTATATTATCATAAAATTAATTTTGACATTAAGTATTCTGTCCAAGGTCACAATGTGAAAAAAAAAGATATAGCTGGAATACATATTACATATCAAGGTTTTAACTATAGAGAGTTGATGACAATGTCATGTAAACCATGACATTATTTGGGTTATACTGTGTAATCTACTCCTGTAAGCAGACCTGTATGGGAACTAAATTATAACCAGAAGATAACTTTATGAGTATAGAATTAAATATAGAAGAGTTTATTAATTATTTGAATGCTTAATGTGCATGTTGCTAAATAATACCAATTAAGTAAACCATTTTATGGGTTATTCAATCTTAATTGTTTTAGCTATTGACATAGATATTAAATATATTCCTAATATATGACTATAAACAAGCAGTTACAAAAGCAACACTAAAATAAGGTACATAACTAAATATTCCATGTTGTTTAGGATAACTTTGTTGAAAATTTAAAAAAAAGGCCTATCTCAAAATGTTATGAACAATAGGTGGGTTTTCTATTTCACTTAAGAAGTCAAGAAGTAGTTTGGGTATGATCCTTAAATAAGTCATCAAGGGTCCAGGGTTCTTGAATCTTTCTGCTCTGCCATTCTTGACCTGTTTGTCTTTTGTCTTCAGGCTTGTCCTTTTGTGGTCATAAAAATGACTTCAACAGCACCACACACATATCCTCATATACATATAAATATCAGAAGTGGAATTCATTTTCTTATGTCCTTTTTAAAGAGAAAGATAATCTGTTCCAGAAATTTTAAAGGAGAAAATTTCCCCTTGTCTCACTGGCCAAATAAGACATATGCCCAGTTGTAAACCAATCACTTTTAAAGGGAAGAAATTACCATGTTTGCTCTAGATTAGTTGTTCTCAAATTTTTGGCTTCAGACTCTTTTATACCCTTAAAAATTATTAAGGATCTCCAAAAGTTTTTGTTAATGTGCTATAGGTATCAGTATTTACCATATTAGAAATTAAAATTGATAAAAATTTTAAATGCCTATTTACTAACTGATTTTAGAATAACAATCAACCTATTATATGTTAACATAAATAACATTTTTACTAACGAATAACTATATTTAAAAAAAATTTAAAGAGAAGCATGGCATTGTTTTCCATTTTTCTAAATCTCTTTAATGTCTGGCTTAATATAAAACATTTAGATTCTCATATCTGTTTCTGTATTCAATCTATTGTGATGTGTTGTTTGGTTTGAAGCATATAAACAAAATCCACCCTCACAGAGACTATGTAGTTGGAAAGAGAGAATTATTTTAATAACCTTTTCAAACAATTGTAGCTATTCTTTAATACTACTAAAAATCTTGATAAGTTTCAGTATTTTAAATGTTAGTTGTAATGCCGAATCTGAAGCCATATCAATTAATTTTCTTACTATGTTACCTTAAAGATCTATTGGTCTGTTTTGCACTTTGAATGTGTCTTTTACACATGCATTATTTTGTAATATTTTGAATGGGTCATTTGCAAAATATATGCTCTCTGAATTTTACAGCTATTCCAAGTGTTGACACATTTCCTTATATGATATCAAACCTTCACATTTTAAATATCATCACTGATCTCATCAGAAAAGTCTTTAAGTATAGGGAAGGCGTGCATGTTCACGGCAGAGGATATGCTTTCCAAAATTCTAATTTTCACTTGAAAGCCCAAATTTTATCATTGGCAACAAGTGTTAATAACTGATTACCTTGATTTGAAAGGCTCACTTGGTTTGTTGTTGAGAAATGTGCAACAAAAACTAAAGCCTGATAACTGTAGTTTGTGAGTCATCTTTCAAGTAAAAAATGCTATTCCATGAAAAATAGTGGCTAATTCAGCTCTCAACTTTAACAATTACACAAGCACTTCTCTGTGAAACTTTTCAGAATGGAGCAGAAGTGCTTTCTGTGTACAACAATAAACCTATTACATGTTTATTTCTTCACAAAGAATGTCAAAATGATAGGTATTCAAGAGTCAAGATTTAATAAAATTAATAATTTTTACTGCTTCATGAAGAAAATTCTTGAGTGAAACTGTATTTTCTTTTTATGTTTTACTTTGAGTGTGTGGTGGTGAACAATACAATGGCTACTAGCAGAGTTTCAACCTTTGCTTTGCTCTGTGCTGAGGTGCTAACAATTTTATCCATCATTGCTTTTGAACCATCAGTGCAAATGTCAACACAGTGAAAAAGGTAACTGGTACATTAGTATTTTTATGCAAATATTTTTTATACTTTAAATTATTCTCATATTGATATTTAATTATTTTTGTAATAATGTGTATTGTCTGTAAACAATACTTTATGGACCAGTTATCTAAATTACCTGAGATTTACTTATAAGACCTAAAGGTTAACTAAGCTCCCTGGGAGCATGTGACCACCCAACACCTGAACAAACCTGTGGTTCTGTTAGTAGAAAATATGATTGATGAGCAGGCAAGTAACATTGTATGCCACAGTTTTGCAAATTTATGATAAGCCTAGTGAAACTATTTCTTCAAGTGAAACTATTTCCTGTCAGGAGAAATAAGTCCTACACTTGTCTGTTAAAATGCGAGATAAATTAGATGAGAATTAAAGTGAAATTTGAGAGGGAAAAATGTACATAGTATAAAATGTGTTTTAAATATTGTTATAAATTCAATAATTAATAATAACATTTCCTTACTGGTTAGATCTATTTTAGTATTATTCCTGATTTCATTACTTACTAACTCTGAATTTGGATAAGTTACTTAGCATCTTTAGGTCTCAATTTTATACTTAAAAGTGGATACCATGTAACCCATTCTGCTAGATGGTTATAGATAAGCACAATTTTTTTTCTAGCAAGGTAATAACTCGGTGCTCAGAGTATTTACACTTAAGCCAAAAAAGTGGAAGAAATATTTCTTTAATCTGGATGGGCAGTCTAATGGGGCCACCATTCTTTACTGTTGACATACATACTATCTGAATTTAACAAACTTTACCTTCTACTGTATGCTACCCTTGTACTGACCTGCTGTGGGTAAATGGTTATATTCAACTTCTAGATGATTTGTGCAATGATTTCCTTTGGAAGGTGGCAGCATGTTCAGGGAAAGACTTTTGTCTTTGGTTTTATTTGAAATAAGTGTTTCCAGTTTGGTTTTTACTGAGAAGAGATTATGTCTCTTCAAAAAAATAACAGGTGACCTTTAAAAATAGAATGACAGAAGGACTATGTACTCAATTAAATTTGCATAATTTAATATTTGGAAATTAATTCAAGGGAGAACCCCTAAGTTTTCAAAACATCTTAATTTTCAACAGCCCAGGGATGAAGCATTGGGGGGTATATCCCAACTAAAATAAGAAAAGGAGAATTAAAAAAAAATAACCTTTATAGAATCTAGTAAACTGCCCAACCTCTTCTCTATTACTTTTATCTGTTCAAATTTGTCTCATCTTTTAAAATACTGGTTTGAATCCTTTCTCTTCTGTGTAGTTTCCCCTAAATTCTCCAGGCCTCTGGAATTTAATTCTCCTTTGAATACTTACAGTCTGTACTAAATACTTTAGCATTTATTCCATTGTTTATTTTTGCATGACTTTTAAACTTGTAAGTTGGATTATAACAAAAATTTCTTGTGGTCAAACATCATAATGTATAGTTGTTTTATTATTGCACATTGCTTAACACAGTGATGCATGTATAGTGGGTACTTAGTAAATATTTGCTGTTTGTTTTGCAACTCTTAATTATGAAAAACTTTAAAATAATATAATGAACCCGTGAATCCATCACCAGCTTCAACAATTATTAACTCATGACCAACTTTAGTTTATCTTTACCCCTATAAATTTCCTATTCCTGGATTGTTTTAAAACGCATGCCTAACACCTTCCCATTTTATCTGTGAACATTTCACTATATATCTCTAAATATAAAAATTATTTTAAAGACATAGATCACTGTGCACAAATAATTAAATATAATTACATGAGGATATACAATATTTTTGTCATTATTCAGAATTGCCTTGGTTGTCACAATTTATTTTACAGTTTGTTAGAATCAGGATTTATATAAGATCCATAATTGTAATTGATATATGTCTCTTAACTCTCCAATAATCTCTAGGTTACCCTCTTTGCATCTATTCTTTTTCCCAACATTTATTTGTTGAAGAAAAGGGAATGGTTTTTCCTGTGGAGTGGCCAACATTTGAATTTTGTTGAAAGTATCTCTGTGATGTTATGTAATAAGTTTCTCTTTTCTCTGCTTCCAAAAACATTGTAGTTAGATCTAAATGCTTGATAGGATTCCTTTTTTTCAAGACTAATTCATAGGTGAAAATTGTGTTCTTGCATCTGGAGATGCATAATAACTGGTTGTCTCTTTATGATTTTAGCAGCCTTTGGTATTCATTGCATAAATCCACTCATTCATTAGAGTGGTAAAATCCAACATTTATTATTTGTTGGAATATTTCTATAAAGAAGAACTTCCTCTAATCAAATTTGAGGGACATTTAATTACCTTGACAAACAGTTTTTATAGGAAAGACAGGAAAATGCTTTGTTCTTTAACTCTACTACTTTTCAGTTGGTTCCCTTGCAGCCTCCAAAGGTAGTCAATGAATTATTTTGCATCATTAGGATTTAAAAAATAGTCACATTGGTATCAAATTATCTCAACTTTGGCCAGTAGAGATTTCTTTAGGTTGGCTCTAGAATACTTTTGACATGACCCCAGAAGTTTTTTATACCCTCCTAGCTATCTGGTATGACAAGATATTCCGGGATCTTCTTATACATTTCTCACCTCAGACCTGGAATCAGCCATTTCTGCAAAGAGCCCTATTTCTTTTTAGTAGGAAATGGTATTTAGAAACCAAAATATGGTTGCTGGGGTATTCATTGCCATTGGCTTGGCCTTGTTTTTTAGATTTTTTTCAGTGAACAGAAGTAAGAGGATAGATATGTCATATTAACATTTCCAATTCAAATTCAGGTCCGTAGGATTATTTTCTTAATTTCATTTATCTTACACCTTTATCTTTTTTCTCCCAAGCTGAAAATCCCAGTTCTTAACGAGACCAACATAAGTACTCATTATCATCATCCCACAATACAAAAACGACAATCTCAGAATTACAGTACCAATACTACTGTTGATTTTTGAAAATAGGTTAAGCTTTTAAAATTTTCCTTAATTTTAGAATATATGCCATTAGGGATATACAAATTTCTGTGTTTTAAAGCTGTTAAAATTATTTCTTACTGTATGTTTATGCACTTACTTGAAACATAGTTAAGTGCATTAGCTTCATATTATCTTTTACTTTGAAGATTACATTGTATTAAAAACATTCATAGCTAGGTAAAATATGTACAAGCTTTCAAATTCAAACCTATAAAACAAGGTGTATTTAGAAAAATTCCAATCCCTTCTATAGGTTAAAAAACTCATGATTTATTCTTCCATTAAATATATTTTTAATATATATTTAACATGCATGTTCACATATGGAAATATATCCATATATAAATACACACATTATTATATTTCATACACCCATTCTTGGACAAACAATTGCATTCTCTAAACATTTTTATCTATTTTTCTTTTTCACTTAACGTATCCTGGAGTTCATTCCATGGCAGAATATAGAAATGGCCACACTGCTTTTACATCTGCATAGTACTTCATTGTGTGGGTATACCATATGTTATTCACTCAATTTTCTATTGCTGGGTATTGAGCACTATAATTGATAAACTTGGCTATACCTTTTTTCACATTTACCAATGTATCTTTGGGTTACATTTCTACAAGCAGAATTGCTAGGCCACAGGAAAGATACATATGTAAGTACTAAGTACAGCCAAATTTCCCTCCTTCTGAAGGGGATAAATGGTGTCTTGGAATAGTTTAATTTGAATTTTTTTCTTATAGTAGATGCTGGGTATTTTTTTTTTCATGTGATTAAAGATCATTTGCACTTTATTTGCAAATTCCCTGTTTGTATTTTAGCCCATTTTTCTTCTCTGTTTCATGTATTAGGTTTTTAACTTATTTGTGTATGATATATGTTGAATTTTTTTTTTTTTGGTTTGTCATTTGTCTATTCTTGCTTATGGTGTTTTTGGTATGCAAAAGGATTTTGAAATTGTTATATAATGAAACATATTATTAGCCTTATTGCTTCTAAATTTGGTTCACAGTTAGGAAAATATGCTTCGATCTCAGGTTATATAGAAAAATCAACGGGTATTTTCTTGTATTTATCCCTTTTCTATTTGAAATGTATCCTTTTGTATACTATGAAAAATAGATTCAACTTTATCTTGTTCCATATGTATAACTTATTATTTAAACATCACTAGATTAAAAAGTTTATGCTTTCCATACTGGTTCTTGAAGCTACTTTGAATATATATTAAATTTGGGGGGCAAGGGTGTGGCAGGGTAAAGAGCTCAGAGAAGACTCCTCCCCAGAGCAACAGCTATTAAGACAGTCAAAATCAACAAAACCAATAATTCAAAATCTCTGGAGATTGACCAAAGGGCTTACAACAAATTTAGAAGCATTTAGTGAAAAAAGAAAAAAGCTATGGAGAGTTGGTAAGAACACTGGAGGCCATGGCATTTGGGAGAGTAAATGCACCCATTCCCCCATAGCTCTGCCTTGCAGGAGAACTGTTTCCTCTATCACCCCCACCCAGCTCCAGCTCCTGCTCCAAAGGACAGAATCTTCCCATGTGGGGAGAAGGAGTAGCTGAAAGCTTCAAAGAAGACTAGCAACAACCTGTTTTGCCAAGAGGCTGAACTTCAGTTGGCTCAGACTGTGGAGTAATTTATTCAACAATTATTGAAAACAATAGAGCAATCAGCTACCAATTAGTGGAGTTTAAGAGTAGCATATGATACCAATAGAGATAAGCCAGCCAGAAACTTAATGGGGAGATCAGGAAAAGAGACAGTCAAAAGAACAGGCTGAAATCATTGTCATCTCTGGTGCTCAGGAAGACTGTCTAAGGTTGTGCCCTGTGAAGAGTGATGTCAGAGACTACATACTGTGAGGGAAATACTCTTCACTAAATAAGTATAGGCAAGTCACTAAACAAATAAACAAGCAAATAACAACAAGCTTAAGGGATAAAAATCCATATCCAGAGTTGCTACAGTATGCTATTAAAATGTCCAGTTTTTAGCAAAAGATCGAGACCCAAAGAAACAGAAAGGTGCAACTCATACTCAGGAGAAAAGGAAAACTACTTATGAGGAAGCCTAAATATTGGACTTCCCAGAAAAAGATTTTAAAGCAACTAAATAAATATAGGAAAAACTAAAGAAAACCATGTTTAAAGAATTAAAGGAATATGTAATAAAAATGTCACATCAAATAGTAGAAATTATTTAAAAAAACCAAATGGAAATTCAAGGGTTGAAAAGTATAACTGAAATAAATAGATCACTAGAGGGCTTAACAATACATTTGAGCTTCCAGAAGAAAGACTCCGTGAATTTGAAGATAGAGTGATAGAAATCATGCAATCTGAAGAACAGAGAGAAAAAATAGTGGAGAAAAATAAAAAATAAAAGGAGCCTCAGAGAAATGTGGGATACTGTTAAGTGAATCAACATATATGTAATGGGAGCACCAGAATGAGGGGAGCAGGAGAAGGAGACAGAAAAAATATTTGAAGAAATAATGGCTGAAAACTTCCCATTTGAGTTAAAACATCAATCTACATGTCCAAGAGGATCAGCAAACTCCAAGTAGGATAAAAACAAAAAGATCCATACCCAGTCACACCATAGTCAAAATGTAGAAAGACAAAGAGAAAATCTTAAAAACTGCTGGAGAAGAATGGCTTAGCACATACCAGGGAATACAAATAAGATTAAAAGCTGACTTCCCACCAGAAACAATGTGCTGAAAGAAAAAACTGCCCACTGAGAATTATATCCAGGAAAACTATCTTTGAAAAACAAAGGGAAAATAGAGGCTTTCCTAGATAATCAAAAGCTAACAGAATTTGTTAATAGCAGAACTGCCTTATGAAAAATACTAAAGGAAATTTTCCAGGGTGAAAGCAAATGACTCCAGACAGTAGTAATTCAATCTACAGAAGAAAACAAAGAGTGTCAGTAAAGGTAATTATGAAGGTAATTATAAAGGACAGTATAATTGAGTACTTCTTCTTTCTTCTCTGAAACATTTTTAAAGACAATTGCATTAAACAATATGTATATAATTATATTATTTGGCCTATAACATATAGAAATGTGGTGTATTTGACAATAACAGCACAAAGGAGGTAGGTGGGAAGAGGTGTGTTAAAGTAAAGAATAATGTCAGACAGTGACTCAAGTTTATAGGAGCAAATTAAAAGAACCAGAAATAGTATATAAGAAGGTTCACATGAAAACTATGTAAGTGTATACTTGCTCCCCATTCTTCTTTCAGCTTCTTGAAAAGACACAAAATTATTAATGCAATAATTTTGACAATATATTCCTGAATTTGTCACAAATGTAGACATAATTAGCCTGTTTAACAATGACACTACATAAAAATGGGAGACAGAGCTATACAGGAGTAACATTTATATTATCTCAGTAGAATTTAGTATAAACCTAAGGTAGATTTTGATAAATTTAGATGACTATTTTTAAGTCACAAAGCAACCACTAAGAATATAATTTAAAAAATATAATTTGAAAAATCATGAAAGGAATTGACACATTATACTAGAAAATGTTTTCTAAGTGCAAAAGAAGAAAAAGAAGGAACAGAGGAATAAATAAGATAGACAAATAGAAAAAAAAAGTAATGTGATAAATTTAAATCTGACCATATAAATAATAACATTAAATATAAATGCATTAATCAATTCAATCAAGAGGCAGATATTATCAGTTCAGATTAAAAAATGAAGATCCAACTATAACTATACACAGTCTACAGAAGACACACTTTAGATTCAAAGATACAAATAGGCTAAAAATAAAAGGGTAGAAAATGATACACCATGCAAACTGCAACCATAAGAAAGCTGGAGATCAATGTAATAAAAAATATAATTATAGAAAAATCATTAATCCCAAAAGTTGGTTCTTTTAAAAGATCAACAAAATTGACAAATAGAGAAGACTCAAAATTACTAATATTGGGAATGAGAGAGGGAACATCATTACTTAATTTACAGAAATAAAAAGGATTGTATAGGAGTACTATGAACAACAGTATACCTACAGATTTGATTACTTAGATAAAATGAATAAATTCCTGGAAATATACAAGCTATGAAACAGACTGAAGAATAAATATATAATCCAAATACACAAATAACAAGTAATGAGATTGAACAAGTAATTTTAAAAACTTTCCACAAAGAAAAGTCTAGGCCAGATGACTTCGATGTCGAATTCTATCAAAAGTTTAAAGAAGAATTAATATTAATCTTTTACAAACTCTTCCAAGCAATAGAAGAGGAGGAAATACTTCCCAACTCATTCTCTAAGGCCACTATTACCCTGACACCAGACCAGATGAAAAAACAGCACAAGAAAACTATAAAAAATATCTCTCATATAGATGCAAAAATCCTCAACATTATACCAGCAAACCAAATCCAGAAAAATACAAAAAGTATTATACACCAGAGCCATGTGGTATTTATCCCATACAAGGGTGAATTAACATGCAAAAATCAATTAATGCAATACAGTCTGTTAAAAAACTAAAGAGCAAAACTACATGATTATATCAACAGATTCAGAAAAAAGCATTTACAAAGTACCATACCTATTCATAACAAAAACATTCAACAAACTAAGAATAGAAGGGAATTTCATCAACCCAATAAAAGATGCCTGTAAAAGAACAGCTAATCTCAAACTCAATGATGAAAGACTGAAGGCAACAGTCAGGAAAAAGATAACATATCAGGAACAAGACAAAAATGTGCCCTCCTACCACTTCTATTCAAGATTCTACTGGAGGTTTTAACCAAGGCAATTAGGCAAGAAAAAGAAATAAAAGGTATTCAGACTGGAAATGAAGAAGTAAAACTATCTCTATTCACAGATGATATGATCTTGTACATAGAAAATTCCAAGGAATCTACCAAAAAAATCATCTTAATGAATAATCTCAGCAATGTTGCAGAATGTAAGATCAATATACAAAACAGAATTGCATTTCTATATACTGTCAATAAACAATCTGAAAATGAATTTAAGAAAATAATTCCATTTTTAATAGCATCAAAAATAATAAAGTACTTAGGAATAAACTTAAGGAAATAAGTTCAAGAATTATATACTAAAAACTACAAAACATTGTTGAATAAAATTAAAGAAGACCTGAATAAATAGAAAGGCATCTCATGGTTATGAACAGGAAAACTTAATATTGTTAATATGGCAATACTCCCCAAATATTGATCTACAGATTTAATGCAACCCCTAATCAAAATCACAGTTGGCTTTTTTGTGTGTGTGAAATTGATAATCAGATCCTAAAATTTATATAGAAATGCAAGGGACCCAGAACAGCCAAAACAATCCTGAGAGAAGCATAAAATTGGAGGATAAAGTTCTGGATTTCAAACTTTACTACAAAACTACAGTAATCAAGAGAGTGTGGTTTTGGCATAAGGATAGACATACAGATGAATGGAATAGAATTAATAGTCCAGATATAAACCCTTACATTTACTGTTAATTGATTTTCAGTAAGGGTGCCAAGACCATTCAATGGGGAAAAAACATTGTTTTCCATAAACGGTGATGGAACAAATGGCTATCCATATGCAAAAGAAGAAAGTTAGACTCCTTCCTCTCACTAACCAAAGATGAACTCAAAATGGATCATAGACCTAAACATGAGAGATAATACAGATGTTCATTGACATACAATGGGGTTATGTCTCAATAAATCTATCATAAATTGAAAATATCAGAAATTGAAAATGCATTTAATATGCCTAACCTACTGAACATCATAGCTTAGACTAGCCTACCTTAAATGTGCTCAGAACACTTATATTAGCCTCCAGTTGCGCAAAACCATCTAAAAAAAGCTTATTTTATCATAAAGTGTTGAATATCATATGTAGTTTGTTGAATATCATATTGAAAGTGAAAAACAGAATGATTGTATGGGTACTTGAAGTACAGTTCTTACTGAATGCGATCATTTTCACACCATCGTAAAGTCAAAAGATTGTAAGTCACACCATTATAAGTTAGGGACCACCTACACTGTAAAACTCTTACAAGAAAAGAGAAGAGTACCTCTTCATTATCTTGGGTTAGGAGATGGTTTCATAGATATGACACCAAAAGTAAAGCCACAAATTTAAAAAATACATAAATTGTACTTCATCTAAATTAAAAACTTTTGTGCTGCAAATGATATCATCAGGAAAGTGAAAGAACGTCTGACAAAATGGGGTAAAATATTTGCAAATTATGTATCTATCTGATAAGGAACTTTTATCCAGAATATATTTTATAAACTCTTACAACTCAATAATAGAAAAATAAATAGCACAGTTAAAAACTGGCCTAAGGACCTAAATAGACATCTCTCCAAAGAAGATATAAAAATACCCAATAAGTCCATGAAAATATGTTCAACATCCTTAGTTATTAGGAAAATGCAAATTTAAACCTTAATGAGATGCTGCTTCACATTCTGTAGGATGTCTGTCACAAAGAAGACCAACAACAATAAGTGTTGAAGAGGATGTAGAAAAATTACAAGTTCATTTAGCACTTTTGAAAACAGTTTCACAGTTCCCCAAAATGTTGACTATAGAATTACATGTGAACCAGCAATTCCACTCCTAAGTATATATCCAAGAGAAATACAAAGATACATATTCACAAAATCTTGTGCAGGAATTTTCATAGACACTTTCTTCATAATAGCCAAAAATGAAAAGAATCCAAATGTCCAGCAGGTGATGAATAGATAAATAAATGTGGTATATATCCATAAAATATAAGATTATTCTATCAATAACATTTTTAAAAATGAAGTACTAATATAATCTACAGCATGGATGAATCTTGAAAACATTATGCTAAGTGAAAAAAGCCAGTTACAAAAGACCACGTACTGTATGATTTCATTTTATATGAAATGTCTAGAAAAGGCAAATATTACTATATAGAGATAGAAAAGTGGATTAGTACTTGTCCAGGGCTGGGGGTGGGCTGGAGAGTAATGATAAATTTCTACTGATGGGTACAGATTTTTCTTTTGAGGTGATAAAATGTTCTATAATTGGAATGTAGTGATGACTGCACAACTGAATGTACCATAAATTACTGAATTGTACACTTTAAATGGGTGAATTTTATGGTTTGCAAATTATATCTTCATAAACTGTTAATGAATTTTATATGATATAGCCATATGCAATTAAGTTTATTTTTGAATTTTCCATTCTTTTTCATTGGTCTATTTAATCACAAATACCATACTGTTTTAAGTGCAGAAACTTTATGTCTTTGGGTCTGGTATGGTTAGTTGGTCCTCACCGCATTTCCTATTTAGGAATTGTCTGGCTATTCTTGCTGGTTTACTTTTCCATTTGAATTTTATAATCAATTTATCTTACTCCAGGGAAAAAAGCCACAAATATTGTTTTTGGCTTGTTTTCAGGAGTAAAAAAGCAGACCTGTAAAACTTTTGTTAATTTTAGGCAGTTGGTATGTATTGAGTAGTTTGTTGTAACACGGTGGAAAGAGGGTGAATTTTGTAGATATGTAGCTTCAGGTTTCAGTTTGCCTTCTCATTAGACATGGAAACTTGAACAACTTGATTAATTTCTCCATACTTGAGTTTTCTCATTAAGAATGTGGAGATAATCATACTGAAGATACAGGTTGTTTTGGGAATTAAACCTCCATATGTGTGGGGTTTTTTTCTGTTTTTTTTCTAAAGGGAAACATTTTTAGAAACTCTGATACATTTCCAGTGCTAGAATAGTGCCTGGTCCATAGTAGAAGCTGAATAAATATTTGCTGAATAAATGAATGAAATCTCTATCAAAGTTCTCAGTATTTATTGGACAAACAAATGTTAGTTCCCTTTTTTTCTTTATTTTAGAAATGACAGCATCAAATTTATAATCTTAAACTACTTCCTTTGGCTTTTCATATTACTGAAATATTTTAGATACAAGCAAGGAGTGACATTTTTCTCTGTGATATTTACTATGAAATTTTGAAATGGTTGAATATGATTTTCTAAAGTTTATCTTTTAATTTCATATTTTCTTTAGTTTTGTATGAGTACTATATAATCACTAAGTGATTGCATACTGGACACAGCTTACATAAATAACAAATTAAGAAGGGACTTACAGGAATAATGAAAAGAAAGGGCAGTAAGTCATATCCATATCATCCATATGCACGTTAACACTGCAGGGTTTGCAGTTGGAAGAAAATGCTCTGCATAGACATTTTTATTAGTCTGACTTGTTCATGAGTTAGATCATGTTTGTTATTTAATTGTAGAATTTCTATAGTAAGTGACTACAAAACAAACAAACAAACCCTGAAAAACACTAATACTTCATGAATTGGTAGCAAGATAAGATTAGAATGAGAAAATGACTAACATACCTGTGAGTAAGATTCTCAGCAGTGGTAAAATAGCTTGAATTGCTGAATGTCTTTCTCTGTCACTATATATTCTCTCTCTAAATATATATAATATATATATTTAGAATATTCTACATATACAAAAAGAAAATACAGAATACAGAATATTCTAAATATATAGAATAATTTAATGTATATTTGGAATATTCTAAGTAAGTATATAGAGAGAATATAGAATATTACATATGTGTGTATACACACACACACACACACATACATAGAGAGAAAGGCAGAGAGATTTTTAAATTCCAAAGAACCCAGTTCACCCTTGTACAGATAGGTGTAGGGTATGAAAATGCATGTTGGTTTATTGACAGCAGCTCTGGCTTCTGACAATGATTGCTGGAACATCTGGCATCCTTAATAATTTAGGAAGTTTGGGGTACTATGTGAGTATTATGGGAATACGATTGTCTTCCTTTAATTAGCTGGAACTATTCTCCTAATGGTATCATGGAGGAATACCTAAGCTAGTTGTAAACACAGCTACTTTTTCCCCAAAATGTGGAGGTTGTTTAGACAGCAGCCAACACTAATTGGTTTGGAGACAGCCTTCCCTCCTGGCCTTGGACCTTCTGGTATGAAATTTTTTCTCCAAATATCTCTCTTTCCATCTTCTTTTTTTGGGGGGGGATTATGGTTATAATGACACCTACACATGATGAGATGTACGTCTCTATTAATATATCATTGTGGTGTAGTAGAATGTGTAGACTTCAAAATCAAGAAAAAAAAATTCAAATTTTGGTTTTACTATATATTAACTGAATGATGTAGGTCAATCATTTAATTTCTCTGAACTTCAATTTTTCCATAGGCAAACCACAAGTAATTTCTTTATCTATAAACTGATGGGTAATACCTCTATATCGGTAAGGTTAATATCTCCTAAATGGCTAACAGTGCCTGACACAGAGTAAGCGCTCAATCCAGAGTTATTTTCATTACCATTAGTGCATTTCCATTTGTTATAATCTGAAATTAAGTGGCTCACTTTCTTTGAAAAGGCAATATAACTGCTATGTATGTCCTCCCTTGGGAAGTTGTTTGGTAGAAAGGAAACAAAGTATCTTCTTTTTAAGTTGTCAATGACTTCCACATTTCTAAAAGCACTGGTTAATTCTCAGGCCTCCTTTCAGCACTTGACATGGTTGATCTCTCCTTGAAATACTTTCCACCCACACCTTTCAGGACACTGGTTTTACTATCTTTGTAGATGCTCCTTCTCTCCCTCCTTTGCTTGTTGCTTTTCTTCTCAGAATCTTGAGACCTAAATTTTGCAGTGCCTCAAGGTTTTGTTCTTTGCTCTTTTCTTCTTATACTCATTCCTTTGGGATCTTTTCAAGTTTCATGTTTTTATTAATAATGATGATCATTTCCCATATTATAGCTTAGCCCAGACCTCACACCTGAACCTCAGGCACAAATATCCAGCTGCTGATTTTTCTCAGTTTTCTCATTCATAAAGAGCAGTGATACTATTCTATCTGTGTTTTTGTACTCATTGTTTGATGATGAAAAAGAATTTGTGAATATTAAAAGCCCCAAAGATAACTTAAAAGTCAAGCTGTATTTGTTCTCACAATAGTTTTTATTTATTATAGGAAATATATTATTTAAACACTATAGTAACTATATTTTGTGATCAAAACAAGACCTAATCTATTCACTAGCATTTTTTCCATAACTTTCTATTTAGGTATGCTATAGTCACTAAATCGTTTGGAAGCTTTTTAGCTATAATTTGCAAGCTTCTACAAAAATTTTATTTTTGGATATGGATGGTATAAATCTATATTAGCGTGTTTCTTGTCATTATATTTACTTACTTTATTTCCTGATTTATATTTCACTATAATGTGAACAAAAAGTTATTATTAAAAGTTTAGAATGTCAAATTGAATAAACATAAGATGAAAATAAAAGAATTTTCAGTTGGAAAAGCTATAAAAGTGACTCAGAGGAAACGAATGACACACAGAAAGCTAAAAAAAAAAAAAAAAACCCATGAAATGCTAACAGAAAGAAAGCAGAGTAGAAAAGTGTACCTACTACAGAGGAAGTTCCCAATAATCAGGTAGACAAGAGGACCCATTCCATGGATAAGAGTCCATGTTTCTACAGAAATCACAATACTTGCTCAATGAACTCATAGATAAATAAACTCATAAATAAAAGATTTATATGGAGGAAAAGAGGTTATAAATGACCTTGACAATAGAAATTTCCATTCACCAATGCCAATCTGGATAACAACTCTGCAAAGTCTGCCTGACCTGCCAACAACAGAGCCTAGTATTGAGCCTCCAATATGGTATCATTCCTCCAGGAGTACCAGACAACCATCTGACACAGGCTGATTGTGCTCTACCCCTCTAACACAGACAGAACTGCAATTTGGCTTCCCTGGAATAGATACTTGCTCTAGATACAGGTTTGTTTTTCTCGCTTGTCATGATCTTACCATGGATACCATCTCAATTAGGATATTGGTACTGGCATAGTCAAGATACAGAATATTTTCATCACCACAAGGATCTCTTATGTTGTCCATTTATATGTCCATTTGTATGTTTATATTGCCATCTCTCCCCTGCACCCCCATCCCTGACCCCTAGCAGCCACTAATCTCTTCCTCATTTCTATAACTCTATTTCAGGAATGTTATGTAAGTGGAATCAGGTATCATGTTATCCTTGAGACTCACTCTTTTCACTCAACATAATCCCTTGGCAATGCATCCAATTTGTTGTGTGTATCAATAGTTCATTTCTTTTTATTGCTGAGTAACATTCCATGCTATGGATGTACCGCAGTTTGTTTAAACATTCATCTATTAAAAGACATCTGGATTGCTTTCAGTTTGGGGTTTGTATGTTCCCATACAGTTTTTTCTGTAAACATAACTTTTCATTTCTCTGTGACAAATGCCCAGGAGGGCAATTGCTGGGTCATATGAAAATTGTATATTTAGTTTTATAGGAAACTGTCAAACAGTTTTCCAGAGTGGCTTCACCATTTTCCACTCTGCCAGAAATGTTTAAGTGATCTGGCTTTCACTGCATTCTCTGCAGCATTTGGTGTTATCACTACTTTTTATTTTATTTTGTTTTATTTTAGCCACTTTGATAGGTGTTCAATGACATCTATCTCATTGTGGTTTTAATTTGCATTTTCCTAATGGCTAATGATATTGAATATCTTTTTAGGTGCCCATATACACCTGTAAGTCCGTGAAATGTCTATTTATGTCTTTTGGCTATTTTCTAATTTTTTTTTTTAGTTTTGAGAGTTTTTCTTATTTTAGGTTATTAAGTGTGAAATATCCGATTTCCTTAAGTACAAAGTTTGACAGTTGATATCCCTGATATTTCACTTTGAAACTTCTCGTTTTATGTTATTTTGAAGGTACATCCTCAGTATTTCAAATGCAGGTTTTGGCTTGTGATTATCTTTCGAATTTTTTTAGAGCCATTTTTGTGAAACCATGGATAAGTCAAAAATTCGTATTATTTTCCAATATGAGTTCTGTCGTGGAACCAATGCAGCCCAGACAGCTCGAAATATCAACAAAGTATTTGGGAAGGATGTGACTAATGAATGCACAGTACTCAATGGTTTGAGAAGTTCCGTTCTGGTGATTTTAATCTTGAAAATGAGCCACGTGTACAACCTGAGACCAAGGTGGATAATGGTGAGCTGAAAGCTGTGGTGGAAGTGAATCCATCTCAACCTACGCATGAATTAGCAGCAAGGTTTGATGTTACTATTCCAACAATATCGGACCATTTGAAACAAATCAGCAAGGTAAAGAACATGGATAGATGGGTTCAGCATGAATTAAATGAGCGTCAGCAGAGAAATTATCTGGAAGCTTGCCTTTCTTTGCTGTCACAACATAAAGGTGAACCATTTCTGCACCATATTGTTACGTGTGATGAAAAATGGATTCTTTTTGACAACTGCAAGCGTTGGGCACAATGGTTGGATAAAGATGAAGTGCCAAAACACAGTCCAAAACTAAATATTCATCAAAAACAGCTAATGGTGTGTGTTTGCTGGTCCAGAGCTGGTATTATCCACTACAGCTTCAGGAAGCCTGGTCAATCTATTACAGTGGATGTCTACTGCAATGAATTGGATGAAATGATGAGGATGCTTTCAACTAAGCAGCTGAGATTGGTCAATAGAAGCAGGCCAATCCTCTTGCAGGACAATGCTGGAACACATGTGGCATAAACAACGCTGCTCAAACTACAGCAGCTGGACTTGGAAACTCTCTGCCATCCACCATATTCACCAGACCTTGCACCAACTGACTACCACTTCTTCCAGGCTTTGGGCCACTTCTTGCAAGGAAAAACATTCAATTCTCAACAAACTGAGGAAAACGCCTTTCACAATTTCATTGCCACTCGCTCCCCAGACTTCTTTGCTGCCATAAACAAGCTACTGTTAAGATGGCAAAACTGTGTCGGTAGTTTAGGCACATACTTTGATTAATTGTACCACTTCTTGTTTGAGATATAATAAACTATACTTTTGATTCAAAATATATTCTAGACACTAGCCCTTTGTCAGATATGTGGTTTGCAAATATTTTCTCTCAGTCTATAACTTAGTTTTTAACTTTGATGAGGCCCAATTGAACTATTTTTCCTGTTATGGATCATGCTTTTGGTGTCAATTCTAAAAAAAATCAGACTAGCTCTGGATACCAAAGATTTTTTTCCTAAAAGTTTTATATTTTTATTTTTTATATTTAATCTTGTGATCCATTTGAGTTAAGTTTTGTATAAGGTGTAAGGTTTAGGTTGAGGTTCATTTTGGGGTGTTTTGTTTTGTTTTTGTTTATTTGTTTGTTTGCCTATGGATGTCCAATTCCTCCAGCACCATTTCTTGAAAAGGTACCCTTCTTTATTTTTATATACCAACAACTGCCAAGTTGAGAAAGAAATCAAGAACTCAATCCCATTAACAACACTTTTTAAAAAAAGTACTTAGGAAAAAATTTAACAAAGGAGGTAAAAGATCTCTATAAGAACTACAAATAACTGATGAAAGAAATCATAAATGACAGAAATAAATGAAAAAACATCCCATGCTAATGGATCAAAGAAATCAGTATTGTTAAAATGACCATACTACCAAAGCAATCTACAGATTCAATGCAAGTCCTATGAAAATACCAATGTCATTTTTCACAGAATTGGAAAAAACAATTCTAAAATTCGTATGGAACCAAAAAAGAGCCCAAATAACAAAAGTGATCCTAAGCAAAAAGAACAAAACTGGAGGCATCACATTACCTGACTTAAAAGTATACCACAGGGCCATAGTAACCAAAACAGCATGGTACTGGAATAAAAGTAGACACATAGATCAATGGAACAGAATAGAGAACCCAGAAATAAAACCATATACCTACAACCAACTAGTCTTAAACAAAGCAGACAAAAACATACACTGGGGGAAGGACATGCTATTCAATAAATGGTGCTGGGAAAATTGGATTAGCCATATGCAGAAGAAGGAAACTAGATCCCTATCTCTCATCATATAAAAAAGTTAACTCAAGATAGATTAAAGTCTTAAATGTAAGACCCCAAAACATAAAAATCCTAGAAGAAAATCTAGGAGAGACTCTTTTAGACATTGGCCTAGACAAGGAATTTATCATTAAGACCCCAAAAGCAAATGCAGCAAAAACAGAAATAGACAAATAGATCTTAATTAAACTAAAAATCTTCTGCACAGCAAAAGAAATAATCAAAAGAGTAAATAGACAATCTATACAATGGGAGAAAATATTCACAAAGTATGTGTCCAGCAAAGGACTAATATCCAGAATCTATAAGAAATTCAAACAGCTCAGCAAGAAAAAAACCAAGCAACCCCATTAAAACGTGGGCAAATGGCATGAACAAGAATTTTTCAAAAGAAGAAATACAAATGGCCAACAAACATATGAAAAAATGATCAGAATCATTAATCATCATAGAAATGCAAATTAAAACCACAACGAGGTGATATTATCTTACTCCAATTAAAATGGCCATTAGTAAAAAGTCTAAAAACAATAGATGTTGGCATTGATGCAGTGAAAATGGAACACATATGGAGCACTTATATACTGTTGGTGGGAATGTAAATTAGTACAACCTCTATGGAAATCAGTATGGAGATTTGTCAAAAAACTAAAAATAAGTCTACCTGACCTTTCAATCCCGCTACTGGGTATCTACCCAAAGGAAAATGTATCAGTATATCAAAAAGACACATACACTCATATGTTTATTGTAGCACAATTCACAATCACAAAGATATGGAGTCAACCTAAGTGTCCATCAAGTGAGAGTGGATGAAGAAAATATGGTGTGTATATATATATATCATGGACTACTAGTTAGAAATAAGAAAGAATAAAATAATATCTTTTGTAGCAGCTTGGATGGAAGTGGAGGCCATTGTCCTAAGTGAAGTGACTTGGGAATAGAAAAATAAATGCTACATGTTCTCACTTATAAGTAGGAGCTAAACTATGGCTACACAAGGACACACAGAGTGGTATAGTGGAGACTGGAGACTCAAAAGGGGGAGGATGGGAGGAACTGAGGGATGAATAATTACTTGTGGGGTACAGTGTACACTATTCAGGTGATGGGTACACTAAAAGCCCAGACTTCACCACTGTACAATATATACATGTAACAGAATTCAACTTTTACCTGCTAAATTTATTAAATTTTTTTAAAAAAGGAAAAAGAAAGGTATTTATTTTCCATTGAATTTTTTTTCACTCTTGTCAACTGACCATACTTGTATAGGTTCATTTCTGAATTCTATTCTATTCTGTTTGTCTATGCATCTATCCTCTACTAATCCCATACTGTTTCAATTACTATAGCTAAATAGTAGGACTCAATATTGAGTACAATGATTTATTCCTCTTTATTCTTCCTTTTAAAGATTGTTTTAGATATTCCAGCACTGTGTCTTTCCATATAAATTTTAGAATAACCCCCAGACTTTCAAATGCCTTATTTATCACCCACACTTTCAACCAAGGGTTCACTGTCTTGCCATTTACCTCATCATGCAGCAGCAGATGGCCTGATAGAATAGGGGAATGACCTATTCAAAACTCGATTATGAAGTCAGCTATGTAGCAACACATTTGAGGATGGAATCCTTTCCTGTAAGATGCAGTATATGCTCTCAATTAGCTATCAGCATATGGAATTATTTCCTATCCAGAATCATGGCTCCAGAAACCCAGAGGTGGAAGTTAGTGGCTCCTCTCTTTTTTGTCATTATGAATCACTCACAGAATTTCTTCTTCTAGTGCGACAACCTTGGATTCTGTTGACTTAGAGATGTTGGTTAATAGACAGGCCTTCATGAGGAAACATATATTTGTCCATCAAACTGGGTTTTAAATCTTCCATCCGGCTGTTTGGAGCTTCTTGTCCCTCTTTACCAATAGGCAAAGAAGTTCACTGTATTAGCTGGGGATCTTCATCCTGATTATCAAGAAGAAATAGGGTTTGTGCTTCACAATGAGGGTGAGGAGACCTAGTCCTAGAAACTAACATATTTCTAGAGTGCCTTCTAGAACTTCTGTACCCAGTAGTAAAAGTTTATTGAAAATTATAACAGAACAGAGAAGACAAATAAGACCTAAGTTACTTTAGGAACGAAGGTTTGGGTCATAAAGAGCCATGCCCATTTGCGGGACTGGCAAAAAGAAAAGAGGATATGAAATAGACACTAAAAAACAAAGTTATAATTACCAGCTGCAACCTTATAGTGAAGTGCAAAAATGAGGGTTGGCATAGCTGTGCATATATTTTCCTTGCTTTATTGTGATGATATTTGTATATATTAGCTAATCTTTCCATCTCCCCTTCCCCTACTATTTAATACAAAGTGTATTGGTAGTTGTGAATCTAATAATCAATCTTTAAGTTGCAAGATATCAAAGGGGATTGTGATTTTACTGAAAAAGGAATGAGTATTACTTCAAGATGAAAACAGTGACTTACGGGATTTGGGGTCTTCCCTTTTGTGGGAGATGATGAATGTATCTTATACAAGGAATAGTTGCATTAGGTAGGTAGAAACTCATTTCTGTTTCAGTTTATATTCTCAATGTGATTGAAAGGTGTGCATGAACACTGAGTAGCTATCAAGGCACTGGCACTCATTCTGAGTCTTCTCTTTTCTGTGTGTTTATTTATCCTAAGAGGTACTTTCTGATGGGTGAAATGGAAGGAAGTCAGGTCCCTGAGGTAACAACAGAGTCATCACATCTGATTTTGTTTCCTGTCTGCTTAGCTGGATAAAGCCCTACCTGCCCGTGACCTTCCCAAAGATTCAAATGCAGCTCCTCTAAGTCTTCTCCCAGACCTGAAGTCCAGCCAGTAGCTTGTTTCCCTGCTTCTCCACTTGCTGTCATTAGGAACCACACCTGCAACATAAGTCTCAGCCAGGCCATGGGAGGATGGGGCTGAGACCATTCCAAGTGAACACCCCCGGGCTTGTAGGGTAAATGAGACCTGGTACAAAAGGGTTCTCCAATGGCTATATTCATTTAGAGAACTAAGTTTAAAGTGTTCTTTAATTAGCAGGAACTTGATGCCTGATTCCTTATCTGTCTGAGCAGCTGGAGAAAGATGAAGCCAGTACAGTTGACAAGTAGCTGGCACACTTTGCAGGCAGCTGCTGTGTCATAACACAGTAAGACACCGGCCAGAACTCTGTTTTCTCCTTCCATTTTCACTCTGTAATCTTCACGATCTGAGCCTATGGGTGGAAGCCCTTATTTCCTCTAGGGAATGAAAAATCAGAAACTAAAGAAAGACAAGTTAATGGTTATAAAAGAAGCTTATAAAGTCAAAATGAATAGTCCAGAAAAATAACTGAAGGTAGATGGGATCCAGTAGAACCTGTTTTTTCTTTGTCCTTAAAATATGTAAAAGTCATCTGAGCTGGGAAGAGAAGAAAGTTGTGAAGGAAAGAGCTTGGTGCTGGCACTTGTATATTGGGGTAGAGGAGGGGGCTGTGCCATCTTCCTCCTCACGCCTAAAATAGACAGTAATTTTACTCTCTATGGATATGAGAGTAAAAGAGCACATGCCCTGCTTCTGCCTTGTTTGCCTTGAAAAGTAGCAAATCCCAGAATAATTTTCCTTTTCCTCAGTGGGTGTTAGAATAAAACTGTGCTGCATGGGGGCTCAGGTGTGGGTCTGAGTGCAGCCTCAGGAAGTCCCCATATGCCTTGCATGGCTGGTTAAACTGCTAAATATTTTCTTGTGAGGCAAAAAGTGGCCCAGATATGACATTAATTACTGGAAGATGAAAAGGGTTCCCTGATGTGACTGATGGTGCAGCGTGGATGTGAGCTGGCAGCCAGGTGGTGCATGTGGCCTTCTCGTGGATCCTGCCAGGGAAAGTTCAAGACTGAGAAGTGAGTAGCCCACCTCGTTCATTTTACACCACTGACTACAGCTAAGAATCAGCTTCGGGAATAATCCTCTATGACTGAGTTTCAAACTTAAATGATGAGAGAACACAAATTTTGATTAGTGTACTTACAAGTGACTAGATTAATGATTCTACCATTACGTAGAGATGGAGACTCAAAATAGAAACCAAGTCCATATATACGGAAAAAATTAAATATCAGCACACCTGATATATCAGCAAATAATGATATGTTTATGGTAACTGTATCCTGTTCCAATTATTCTAATTAACTTCCTCTTCTTTTAGTGAGAGGTGGGCAGAACGTCTTATTTTTATTTTCAGCAAATGCAGAAGTTATCTCAGCACTGGTGGGATTGGAGAAGTCATGGGTATTAAGTCTTTTGAATAGAGCTTTTCAAAATGCTAGCATAGCAAGCAGTTCTAATAAGAAATACAACTGTTTAAAAAAAAAGATTTTGTAATTGGCCTTTAGTAATTGCTTCACACATTTTAAAGCACGTATATTAGTCAACAGGGATTTTTACTTCACAATTGGCTTACATCAGTTCTTCAATTTGTCTCATAAAGAGTTCATAAAAAATGCTAACTTTAATTATATGGCCACTGTGTGTATAAATATAACATATATGTTAGTTAACTTTTTTAAGATAAGTTACATTTATTTTCATCAATAATATAATATTATTATTTTCACTATTCCCATTGTCAATATTTTTCTGATCCTCCTTTCCATTTCAAGAAAGCACAGGTGATCTGAGTGTGCAAATTCTTTCTTTGAAAATAACTTTTTATAAGAAAACATACGGAAAATTTAATAAAAAAAACTAGCATTTTTCCACATGATCTTTAGAGTAGAAATTTTATTTCAAACGCTGTTTTCACAGATGACTGAAAAGTAGTTGATTTTTTTCAGCTTCTATTTTATCTTAAACAAAATTATGCAGATGTTTTGTTATTTTTACTCGTTTCTTCACCATAAGAACACCTTCTTAGAGTTTCTTCCTTCAAAGAATATGTGATTCTAGTGCCTAAAGAGGCTCAGAATCTCTCAATATTATTTGTCTGTAAATTGTTAACTGAAAAGACTTTTTTGAAAAGAACATCACATAGCAACTGCCCTAAGAGGGGAAAGTTTGCCAAGAAAGAGACTCATGGTTATTAGAAGCTACATCTGTACCTACAATGTGAATTCAGCTTGTCATTCCAACATTACAGTCCTTTGAGACCATAATTTACTTTACTAGGGAAGATTTTTTACTTTAACTCACATTAAAGCCTCATTCCTACAGAAGACAATTACATAATGAGACACATTCACTATCTCATGCCGCCTAGTGGTTTCAGTTAACTGGAAGCACATCACTACTAGCTCTTGAGCAGTCTGCCTACAGATGAGATCCTTTTCCATTTTTCAATCATTTAGAGACATAAATTGCACATAATACTCAGTGCACAGAAAGAAGATAAGCTGGTTAGATTTCCATTTTTAACCATAAAGGAAGGTTATTTATAAAATGGTGGTTCACGAGAGAGAATAAATGGTCTTTATTAAAATGAAGGAAATTGTGTGCTTCTAAAAAAATCTTAAAATAAATAATTCCAACATTGCAGGAAGCAATATCACCCCTCGGCAAATCTTGATAGATTATTTGCCTGGAATGAGGATCTTAAGCATACACCATCCTATAATTAGTATGTGTAACACAGGATTATCATAGCACTGTATTGTGTTACATAGCCAGCACTAATCCCTTTCAATAGAAGCAGCAAATGTGATTAGTCTATAATCAGAGTAGACCAGAAAATGATGGCTCATCAGAGGAAAGTGTATAATATAACCATGATTCTATAAATTGCGCTTATGTGGTAAAACACAAAATACAGCCAGTCTAAGATCTGCTTTGAATGTTCAAAGATAATCATAATGTCGTTCCTTCAAAGGGGTGACAATGCTGGATGGGACTAAAAGGGAGACATGGACATGAGGGAATGAGGAGGGGAACTCAAAATAATCAGGGTAAGTGTGAGTTGATATTTTGAAGTTGTGTTGGACTGCACTCCTCTCCTCTTTGTTCTCTGGAAGAATGTTGCCCTGACTGTGTAACACCTTGCGTCTTTTTATCAATAATTATTCCAGAAGATACATTAAACTGCCCTCAGTGTTTGGGTTTGCAATCATCTTCTCTTCTGTTCACCATAAACACTTTATATGTAATAGACAGCATCGTCTCTAATGTCTTGTATTCTCTACAGGTTTTTGTGGCTGAGGTATGTCTAGATAATCAGAGCTGGAATTCTTGACATTCCCCGTATTTACACCGCATGCTTTCTATAACCTTAGTCTATCCCTATCTGTGGATGTTGGTCAAGTGCAGAGGGGTGGGAGCACCTATCTTGGTGTCCCTTATGTTAAGAGCGCAGTTGCACCTTGATGTAAAAGAAAGAGTTCACGTGTGCCTTAGTCTTTTTTAGGGACCACAAGTTCTGTGGAGAGACTCTTGAGAAAAAAAACTACTGAACTTTGGAAAAATGTTACATTTTAAGGTTCTGTCATCCCATCTTTTCTCACAATACCCCCTGCAACTATTACGGATGGAGGTTGTCATTGTTATAGAATACAATGGAACTAAAATAGGATTGTGAAAGTTGTTTCTCTGTGAATGAAGGTAAAACACATATCAACCATGGTAAAATTTTATTCCTTAGAACTAGTTTTGAGATATTATGTGGGCTTGTTATGCTTTTGTGCCCCAAACCCCAAAAGTCAGAGCAGTTTCTGTCTTTACTAACTTACCCTTTTAAATAGGTGCCATATCTTACTCAATTTGACACATCTTTATGAGGAAGTTGTAATACACTTGATGTGAAGTGAAAAATAAATTTTCTCCTTCATTCCAAAAATAAGTTTATGGAGAAACAATACAAAGTAAGAAATGAGCCCAGTTTAAGGGTCCCTGAAGGCTGAGTTCCTCGCCTAAGCCTACATTTTCTCTATGTTGTCTTACTGTTCACACGAGTATGTGGGAGGACCTGTGTATTCTTCTACGCTTCCGTGACTCACTGAGTATCTTTATCCTCTCAGAAAAGTGTGTATCAACCATTTGCTGCTGTCTATGCACTTCTCTTCACCATTTCACCATTTCAGATAATAATGACACTTTATAAATGCTTTTTGATGATAATGCTTCATAAGTGGTGTAATGGATTAGGAGTAAAAGATCTGATTTCTAGTATCTTTCCTTTATTCATATCTTTTGGAAATAGGATTTTCATGTATCAATTTTGTGTTAGAGGTGGGAAGGATAAAACTTTATTTTAATGCAGTGGCTTATGCGTGTATGTGTGAAAAGTGCCTCATATTTTCAAGGCCAAAATGTTCACATTATCTACTTTAATGGTACAGTTTTAAGTGGAATGATGTCACCTATAAAAACCAGAATACATTTATTTTGATTTATCTTCTTTTTATTTCTTTTAAAGTTTTAATTTCTCCATATGTAAAAAAGGTTCCTATAATCTCCAATGATCAGAATTAAATCTATATTGAAAAATTATGATCCATTGGTTATTTCAAGTAGAAAAGAGGCTACAGATTTTATTCAGTACCCTTAGTAATTTGGATAAGAAAACAAATAAAAACATTGTTTCTCTGTCTACAAAATTAAATGTATCTTCTATTGTAGAAAATTTAGAAAATGTAGGGAAAAACTAGTCCTACTGCACATTTTCAAATAAATTTGACAGTTTTTCCCATCTTAAAAGAGAGCATGGTGTCTACAGATATGTAATGTTTGCCTTAAGGTTCAAAGTTATGGTCTGTCTAGCCACTTCTGTCATTTTCCAGTACATTGCAGTCTTAAGTGCAGTCTAAATAAGGTCAAGAACAGACTGCCTATCTATTACAGACATGGCCATGGGAGAGTCAATAACCTCTCTACGCCTCTGTTCCTCCTTTGTAAAATGGAGATAAGGTTTACCTCTGAAATTTATTGTGTGGATGAATTGAGCTAATATGGTAAGCAATAGTGCTTGACATTATTAAACATTCATTAACATTAAGTGTAGATATCACACTGAATATTTTTCCTTTAGCAACCAATTTCAATACTATCATCTATGAATCCATATAAACCTTTTGAAATGGTGTCTGTATTCCCTCTGTACCACTGGCAAAGGAATGAGGACCCCAGTTTTACTACTCTCCATTGTTTATTTGTAGAGCTTTTCAACAAACAAGAATCTCCCCTTGTTCTTATTACTCTGGAGTGTGGTAGACCAGCCAGTTCACCATTTGCTAAGTATTCACCCAGCTAGGCTGATGTTCTCACCGTGTCTTTTCCTGTCCTCAGATGAAAGTTCCTTACTGCTTGCTTGTAGATTTGCCTTTTCTCATGTTTGCCTTGTGTCATCAACTGTGAAAAGCACTATGAGCAAATGGCATATAATTCCATATGTGAATGACCCATGATTTGGGAGATTTGATTTTAAGTTTTGGCAAAAGGCAAAAAAGATCTCCATGCACAGCTTTTGAAAAACAAAACAATTAAGACCCAGCTCTAATCTAAAAAAACTGAAATTTAATGATGTTGCTTTTTCTTACAGACTGCCTAGAGATCTTTTAGGACTACACAGTAATGTTCTGGGAAGGTCAGAACATTAAAAAGCATAATAACTGAGTTTCTTTCCTCTCCTTCCTTTAATGTGCAGCTAGGGTGCTTTGTCAGTTGATTAAATCTCTAGTGTCTGCCACATTCAGTACCATCCAGAGAGAACATTGTGAAAACTTTTCTGGAAATATCCTGGGCTTGAGACTAGCTTTATTTCTAGGGTTTTCTCAAATGCACAGATTGAAGTTTTGGCATTTTTTAGAAGTATAAATCATAAAAAAGTTTTTTGCTATACAAAAGACATCTGTGCCACGTACAGCAGCAACAAATCGAAGGAGACAGTGTCAGCACCCAGGTAATGGATGAGAAAACAGGCCCTTATGAATACTCAGTGTACCATGCCATAATCAAGCTTTTCAGCGTTTGTATCACATCGTGGCCAAAATATCTGTTGGCCACTTATTTTGTAATATGTTTATGTAGTTTATATCTATGTAATGTATTTTATAAAACATGGGAAAATATCTCACTACATTAAACTTTTAAGCACATTAGGGGGTAAATACTACTGTGCAGAAGTTCAAGCAAGTTGAGATTTTTTTCATTCTTTATTTCTTATTTAAAAAAATTATAAAATGACATAAAAAAGAAATTTTGGGTAGATCCAGCACTCAAAGATCTTAAACTATTGTAGAGGACATAGAACACCTACTGGAAGTAAGACACAAAATGGAAGATATACATTCCAGAAGAGGGAGCTACCTACCTACGTGTCAGGGACGTTTGGAACAGGGAGAGGTTACAGGAAGTTTTATTGATAAAGAAACATTGGAAGACTCCATGAGGAGAGATACAGCCATGACGTGGATGTGAGGATCAAATAAAGGGCACTGAAAGCAGCAGAGTCGTATAAGCAAAGGCCAGGAGAAACTGTAGTTTTATTTGAGAAGAGTGATAGGCAATAATTGTCACCACATTGTTGGAGTCCTTCAGTGTCACAGGAAAGAGCTTGAACATGACCCTCTAGTCAGTGGGAAGCCATTAAAGACCTTTGATGAAAAGATTGCTATGAAAAGATAGATAATTAATTTAGCCATGCTATTTAAAATGGATTAGATAAGCAATGGCAGGAGGCAAAGAGAACTTTAGGAGGAATAAGAAAAGGTATCTTTTATGGAGCATTTATGCTTGCTACTTTCATATCATCTCGTTTAGTATTTAACACTTAAAACATTCCCAATGCATGGGAAATTGCGGCATCAGCACAATTTTGTACATGAGAAAATTAAAGCTCAAATTTGAGAAGTAGCTTGACAAAGTGTGAAGCTTTGTGGCATATTAGAAACAGCAGATTTCAAAGTCTTAAAAAACTATGCTCAGAACCTGGCTTGGCAACATTGTGGAATTTCTCAGAGCATTAGTGACATTCCACTGTGAGAAAAAAAATTTTTTTTTGCCTTGTGAGATTGATGCAAGGATTAAATGAGAAAATATGAATTAAAGCCACCGATACATTTTAAAGGCTCAACTAATTTCTTGCCCGTGGTCACACAACTAGGGTGAAGTGGAGCCAGAAGTCACACCTACATCTTTTGCTGTTAAACCAGGCTCTCTTTTCGTTTCACCACGCTGCATGGTGAGGGCCTCGTGTATCAGAGGGGAGGATGTGGAGCAGGGGACGGGGAGCTGCAAAGAAGAGAGAAAAGGTGCATTTGATATCAGAGAGCTGGGATTGCCAGGAATCAGCAACTGACCCAATTAATGTTTCTTTGTGCCTTTTGCACAGAACATGTTCTAGAACGCGTAATGGACACAGTACTGATGCCAGGGCCATGCTGGCATCCTGTGAGCACTGTGCACCCACATCAAAATATTCCACGATGGACACGGGGGGAAGGTGCTGTTAGGTTCTGTTTCTATTTCAGTCCAATGTGTTGCTTCAAGTGATTCTGAAACTTTATATCTCATTTGTGACAAAAGACAACTTTGAAGGAACATTTTCAGGTGGTGAGGTAACTTCTTTCCTTCCAATTCTTCCCTGCTAGGAATCTACAGTGTCTCCTGTGCTCCATATGAAAGTCAGACGGAAAAAAGTGACTTTTATCAAATAATATGTGGCATCTGACTATGTTAAAATAGGTAATGAAGAACTGATATTTAATAGGAGTAAAACTAGAGAAAACCTGTTAACACCAGGGCTTGTGATATGAAGGACAGCCACCTTCTCTCCTTCCCTCCCATCCCCTTTCTTGAAAGCACAAACTGCTCATATTATTGAAGGAAATGATCTTTGTACATCAAATCAATGAATTGTTCAATCACATTTCTTTTGTTTTCAGAGTCAAGCTGCAGCATATTATGTGGTAATTTGGTATATATGGGGGAAATATCAGCTTTCTCCACCTGTCTCCATTACACAAGCAGTGCTGCCCTCACTGCGCAAAGGAAAAGAATTTATCAAATTTTCCATCACCAAGGTGGCCAGTGAAGGCTCTAGCTCTACTGTGAAGGGGCCAGCAGACCTAGGAGAAGGGGCAGGATAGGCTGAGATCCTCCCGCCTGCAAAGGCAGAGCCGTGCCCAGCTGTTAAAAGAGTATAATTTTTGATATACTTTTATATCTTTGTTTGTACTCCAGGTTGTTTAGAAAGGAAGAAGAAAGGAGAGGAGAGAGGGAAGGAGAGAAGAAAGAAAGGAAGAGTGTAAAGAAGAAAAAGAGGAAGGAAGGATGGAGGGAGGAAGGGAATGAAGAAGAGAGGGAGGGAGGGAGGGAGGGAAGGAAGGACGAAGGAAGGGGAATGGACAGTGTGATTGCAAACTGGCATTCCACTGCAAACTTGGCTAATGAAGTTGAATTTCCCACCCTGACATCAGTCTGTCTATCTGTGAAATGGTGTGGTTTTAACACTAATTGAAGGATGTTTTCATGATGTTCACAATGACTGACATCTTACGTAGCATCCTTCCTTGAGATAAACAAAGTGCTGATGACATATTTTTCATAGACTATACATTATTCCAGGAATGTAGATATTATACCAAGTTTTGTCATCATCAACCAAACTCACCTTCAATGAGAAGACCTCTATTTGATGGCATTTTAAAATTAAGTTTCTGAGACAAAACAAAAATTCCATAAGTTCATTTCTATGTTAATAATATGGACAATTTTTAGTAGTTTTCAAATATGAGGCCAGTGTAAATCCCATTTAGACTTTAAAAACTGGCAGTCTTTAGCAATTTACCTAGCATCTCTGTCCTTCCCAAATGACCTGAAGCAAGTAACACAAATCTGACACCTCCCTTCCTTAAGAATAGTTTTTTAGGAAAAATTCATAAAAGCAGATGTGGAGTACATTTAACTAACTCTATCTGCAAGGCACTATTCTTAGTAGGCCCATTTGTATTGAGGAATTACATTAGGGTATTTTGTTTCAGGTAGGCCCAGAGATTTCAGAATATTTACTTTTCATGTTTTCTTTATAATAAACAGACTCATAAGTTACATCACTTTAGTCTGATCACATAACCCTACAATGCAGAGTTTATTTGCTTAAGAATTGGCTAGTGTACTTGAAATCATACGCTCTTGCAGTAAATTGTGAGACACTGATGTGTGCATGTGTGTGCATGTAATCACACATACACATACATGTATACCTTCCTTCTTGCAGTCTTTGTTAATCTGGCTTGAAAAGTCATATAATAGGCTGTGAAAAGGACTTCCACCCCCCTTTTTTAAATCAAGGGTTCTTCATCTTTTGTTTCTATGTGATACCTCAATTAAATGGGAGAATTTGACTAAGACTATTGAAAATCAGAAAGAGGTATTTTTAAAGAAATAAGACATTGAAACTTGTAAGTGATTTCAGTTTGTAGATAATCCAGTGCGAACGTGAAATGTTGGCTATGTAATTTTTGCTGTTTTATAAGAAATAATTTCCACATTCAAAAGTCCCCTTTATTTATAAAAGACTTTCAAAGGAGGAAAATCTAGTAATTTAGGCACTTAGCAACACAGAGAAGTGCTTCTTGAAATTTAAGGAAGGAATCAGTAGCATTTTCTTTGACTTTGTACACAATACTGGTTACCATTGCTATATCAATTCAAGGTTATTTAAGAGCAAACAACATGAAAAATTGACACTGCAATGAAAAATATATTATAAATGATTCCAGAAATACTTTGCCACCCTTTGGTGAAGTCCTATTGTAAACTGTTTGACTTTGTTTTGACCTTCTGCAGAATAACTGTGTGTATTTATATATGTATGAGGGAAGCTCCTGGAATCCTGTGAAGATCGCAGATCTCGATGGAAGATCATGAAAACTCCTGACCTCCATGATTATAAAAATCCTCCTCAATTCTGTTTAAATTTGAATGAGGACAAAATGAAGGGTCATTGCTATCATAATTATGGCAATAAGTTTAATATTAATTAATTTATTCATTGAATTAATCTTAGTATCCATCAGGTGGTAAGCACCTTCTAAGTACTAAATCTTCAAATATTAATACGGCACTTTACGTAATCTTCAGAAGCTCACCTAGTAGAGGAAGAGAATTATGAAACATAACAAATATGATATGATAAATGCTATAAGAGAGATCTGCATAAGGAGCCATAGGAACACAAAGAATGATGATTTGAGGGAGGAAGGGAAGAGACAAGGGGCAGGACGTGGCAGGATTTCCAGAGGAGGTGCCATTTCACCTGAATATTGATGGATTTGTAACAAGAAAAAAAGAAGTGTAAAGGGTACTCAGAGGGAGAAACTAATCTGAATGAAGTCATGGCATACCAAGTTTTAGGTGCAGCAAACATTTTTATGTGATTAGAAGAGGTCATATCAAGGAGCATCAGGACAAACGATTTGGTCAGGGCTAGACTGTAAGGTGTTTTTCTGTGCCACACTAAGGGGTATGTTTTTGCTCTTATAGGCAATCAGAAGTCATTGAATATTTAAAATAGGAAATAAGCATTGGCACACACATATTTTAGAAAGGTAAGCAGAGTATATATGTGAATTGAAAATGTAAGAACCTGGAAACAGGGAATCAAGTCAGGAGTGACAAGTTCAGGTGAAGAGCCCAACTTAGGCACTGTTAGTGTTAATATAAAGAAGGAGAAATTGTAGGGCTTTCTTGGTGACCAACTGAACTTGGTTGGGAAGAAGAGATGCAGTCATAGATAATTGGTTTCCAACAACCAGAGATACAAAGTTTTTCAAGAGTATAATCTGTCATTTTTGTCTAGGAAAGCTATGTGGGTAGTTGAGAAAAAAAATATTGACTAATAAAATTTTTTGGTATAGAAATAATTAAAGCAAAGCAGATGTTGTTTAGATTATCATTTTAACCAATATTTTATTAGGCCAAAATCCTTTTTAAAAGATTGATAACAAAAAAGCCCATCCTTGTTTAAAAAGTTCCAACTTTCAGAGTAATGTAGAGACTAAGTCTAGAATGGTGATAATGTTGATATTAGAGACAGTCATTTTAATATTCCTGTAGAAGGCTCAGATGAAAGGCCAAATATACTACCAAACATCAGAGTATTAAAAGAAGAGGTCTCTAAGACAGTGAAATGTGGAAATTTGGCTGGTAGTATACTGTAAACCAAGAACTATAAACTGGGAAGGATGGATGTAGCAAAGCCTCACCATTACACTTTATAATGCACAAGAGGGTGCATATTGGAGAGAAGTTTTATGAATGCCATAATATGAGAAAACTTTAACTCAGAATAAAAACTTTATTCAATAGTTTTTTTAAAAAAACCATACTCAGAAAAAAATCATCTAAATGTAGTATCACTCCCCAAACTAACACCATTGCCCATGTTCCTATTTTCCTAACTCTTCAATTAGTGCCATCTTTCTGTAAGCTCCATCTCATCCTGATTTCTGTGGTGAGCCAGTCATGGGTGAGGTATTCTTGCCACCTTAGTCTTTCCATCTCCAGTCTGGGGAGGTTTAGCACTCACTGCAGTTCTTAAGCCAATGGCCTGAAGGCTTCTATCACAGGTGTAAATAATTGATTCTGTGCATTGTCAGTAAGTCCATTTCATCTACTAGAGATATGGCATGGTACCCAGGTGTAAATGGCTAGCTTCCACATTACATTTGGATGCTGAGTTTGTTATGAAAAAATCCTGGGCCCCAACGGTTTCACAGTTTTTTCAGCAATGCTTTGTTCAGACATCCTATCCAATGATCTGGGTCACCCTGAACCCACAAACTGATACTATACTGGCCTCTAGTTTACAAAAACCAGATTGCAAATATGTTCCCTGTTCATAAGCACATGGGGTTTTCACACTCTGCTATACTATGTGCCTAAATACAGAATTTTAGAGTCTTACCAAATCCATCCGGTGCATTTACTGTGAATTCAAGGCTATCATATCCTACACACTCTGGGATTTCATCATGTGAAGTCATCCCTACCAGCCAAATATGGAATTATGTCCCATATTCCTTAAGTCCTTAACTTCTTTACTCTCTTAGACTCTTGTATTTCCTACTAGTCACCTGGCCCATGTCCTTAATCCTCCCTTAAGCCCTGAACACTCATGGTGAAGTGATTCAGAGCACATAGGGAGTTCACTCCACTTAAACACCATTTCTGCGGGAAGATGTCTGCTGAGTTCCAAACAGTTAACTTAAAGATGGCCTTAGAATCACAATTGGTGGTTGTTTTAAATTTTTGAGGCTTTGATTGGAAAGCCATTCAATGTAAGCAAATGGAGACATGATTATGTAAAGAAATCACAGTATTGCAACCAAAGAAACTTAAAGTTCAATTTTCATATTTATTTTAATTATATTTTATTCTATAGTAATTTGAAATCAGTGGCAAACATCTGATTGAAATGACTAAAAGGCTTTTACTTTGCAAAAACAATTTGTTGACCTAATCTTGCAGAAATGAAGAGAATCAAATAAAAAAGAGGTTACTTTCTTTATTCCTGAATGCCCTTTCCATTTCTAAATTTTTTTTTCTTTAAGCTGTACAACTTAGGATGCGCCACTTAAGTAAGGCCTTCCTGGGAAGAAAAAGAGGGGCAAAAACCATGGCTTGCAAATACCTTCTTTCAGCTAAGTGGAGAAAGTAAGTTGTGGGAGATTTTGTAGAACAGAGTTATGTTGATGTCCAAAGGCAAAGTCTTGGATATTTAACCTATAGCAACCCATTTTCACGCTCCTCAGTCCCTCCACAGAGTACCCTTCATTTCCTCAAATATTAGCAATAAAAGATGCCTTTTGTTTACCAGATACCCTTGGGAGCCATTTTCATGCCATAGATTAGTTTATTCATCTTTCTTTCTTACCTAGATAAGATTCCCTGAGGAAATTCGAGTTTTGATGATAGGTGGGGTGCCTAGTTGGGTAATGATTAGGGGTGAGTGAAAAATAGTTTCAGAGTTATGACCATTGCAGGAGCAGTCAGGGTAGGTTGACATCTTCAGTAGCAAGAGCTGGAGGGGTGCAACTGGGCCACATGAGCTATTGGGTCTGGGAGAGAGAGCGAGAGCCAGTTTAAGCATCATGCTGTTCTATCAGGTCTGCACCCTCTCAAGTGAGAATATAGTGCCATTGCCCCTTGAAGAGAGGCAGATGAAGGTGTGCCCAACCTGAGAAGGGGAGTTTCTCATCCTTTCCTTCACAGCAGGGTTAGAACACCCATTCTCATGTCCTTGTCTTCCTGATCTATTTCTTGATTTCAGTATCTCTTACTAGAGTTTTTACTGTCACTCTGACATTACTCCATTATGAAATGAACAGAACAAGGGAATATTTTGCAGGAAATAATTTTTGGATGCTGAAAAAGTAAACATAGGATTGTTCCTCTTCTAGAGCCCTACAAGCTGCTTGCACCTTGTGGATGATGGTACAGGTTGCTCAGGTTAGTCAAACATAGAGATTAACAGAGTAATAAGAAAAGTTAAGCCCGCCTTGACAGAAATTCAGGTGTGCACGGGAAAAAAAATTAATTCTTTTTTAAATCTACAAATGTAATTCTGAGCCCTTATCTTTCCTGGGTTAGTGAAAAGTCAATTTTGGGTTCTGTAATCCCTAGACTCTTACGTAGGAACAAAACATTCAAGAGGCCCTACCAGGCACTGATGTATTTTCCACACAATTTATCACCAAGATACCTTTTGTAACAGCTTGCATGTTTCTTTCATGTCTCATATTCCAATGCTTCTCAGCTGTGCTTAGAGCATAAAAGTTAATAGCCAATAAATAATTCTTCCACATTGAAAAAAATGTTTTTAGGGGTTGGGTCTTTGAGGAGTACTGCCAGGTAAATAGTAAGGACTATCTAGTATTCATAATCATACCTTAGGCTCTTTCTATGGAGTACAATATAGATGATTGGAAAAACAAATTCACTTAACAAGGTTTTTAGTTTCTCACTGAATTTACTGGCAATGTTTCTGGATGTGCATGGTCACAGATTTAGTTACTCTTACATTTAATTATAAGCCTCTTAAATACTAGAGTATGTTTAATATTTTTCTCCCCCAAATCGATAAAGTCTAATAAGAGTGATACCATGTTGAGATAATCTGTCATGGGCATTGGAGAAAGGAAGCCATGGCCCACATTGTAGTGAACCCAGAATTCTATAAAACTGCACCAGACCACCCCAATCCATGTGTCATAGGGACAGTAAGTACCCTTCCAGCTGAAGATCTTGCTCTGGGGCCTGTAACCCACCCTCTTGAAATTGTATGTAAAGTGCTGTATTTATTTGTATTTCTCCGGGGAATGTATCTATAGCTTCCCTTAATATCTCAAAATTTTCATAAGAGCCTTATATAATTGCAGCATCTTTCCAATGGTTCCCTGCACTTGTGAATTATTACGACTGATAATGTTACTCAGCACTCTCAAGTGTGAATTTGTTATCAGTCAATGATCCTTATAAAACTGATGATTAAATTGAACGAAGGAGCATTATTTTCACCAGCAGAATCTAGAAGTCTGAAAATCTGGCTTGCAGTTCTTGCAGTTGCTGACATGAATTCCTTTGGATTCTGAGGTGATTTTGTGTTTTTGTCTAGAAAATAGAAATCATATATCATTCATCTCTCTAAGTCATAAAAATGAATTGTGATGTATAAATTTATTAAAATTCTATAAAATAAACATATGACAGCAAAGTATTCCTATTACCAAGGACCCAGAGTCACATTTCTGTTGTTTCACTTTTATTTCAAGGAAGAACAAGGTCATTAAATGCAGTCTTGGCCATATACTGCATTCTCACTGGCTCAAGAGGATGTTGCCTGCAAAGAATGTAGAACAAGTTAGTAGAAACGTTAAGCTGAAAGAGAATTTTAAAATGCAGAGGGTAATTTGACAAAATTGAAATCTTTTATAATAGCACTGCAAAGATTAAAATAATTATAGCACTCTTTATCATTCTGTTCTTAACATCTGGAGATATTATGAAGTAGATTTGGTATTCTACTATAATTTCTACCAGCATGTGCTGTTACTTCTTTCAGTCAACTCTGCAAGGCAAAGCTCACCCGAGCACATTAGGCACATGATTTCTTTCAGTTATTTTAGGGCAGGTAATTTAATGGTCTTCTAGCATTCTCCTGTGACCAGCTGAGCATAACACCTCCAGGCATTTCATATTTCCTTCTTGTAAGTGGACTTAATGACATTTATTTGGTGAAGGAATCTAAATTCTTTGCAATCTGTCTCTCTTCTCTTTACACAAGCTTGCATAGGCATATACACATCCACATCTAACTGATATCTTTCTCGTTGAAAGCAAAATATTTCTCTTCCATATAACACTGGAGTGATACTTAGTTACTGCATTCTTGGTCATTAAGCCCATGAGTCTATGGGGAATACTGGGATAAATGTATGAAATCCTTCTAAAACTTTTAACCAAAATATTTTATTTTTTTCCAAGTGAATTAATTTAATGAATTCTCTAAAAAAAACCAAATAATTCCCTTTGTTTTAGCTTATTTTCATTGCTTTTTCCATTTATTCATGGGGATTTTTTTTTATTTTAAAAAATTTAGGGGGTATGAGTGTTTTATTCTTATGTGGATAAATTGTATAATGCTGAAGTCAGGGCTTTAAGTGTACCCATCACTAAAACGGTGTACATTGTACCCAACAGGTAGATTTTAATCCCTCACTCTCCTTCCACCCTCCCCACTTCTTGGTTTACAATGTCCATTACTGATCTTTATGACCACGTATATACTTCGTTTAGCTCCCACTTATAAGTGAGAACATGTGATATCTGCTTTTCCATTCCTGAGATACTTCACTTAGGATAATGGTCTCCAGTTCCATCCAAGCTGCTGCAAAAGACATTATTTCATTCCTTTTTATGGCTGAGTAGTGCTCCATGGTATATACATATCACATTTTCTTTATCCATTCATGAATCGATGGGCACTTAGGTTGATTCCATATCTTTGCAATTGTAAATTGTGCTGTGATAAACATTCAGGTATACATGTCTTTTTTATAAAATGACTTCCTTTCCTTTCGGTAGATACCCAGTAGAGGGATTGCTACATTGAGTGGTGGGTCTACTTTTAGTGATTTGAGGAATCGCCATACTGCTTTCCATAGGAGTTGTACAAGTTTACATTCCCACCAACAGTGTATAAGCATTCCCTTTTCACCACAACTGCACCAACGTCTATTTTTTGTTGTTGTTGTTGTTGTTTTTCTTTTTAATAACAGAGCTTCTGACAGTGGTAAGGTGGTATCTCATGGTTTTAATTTGCATTTCCCTTATAATTAGTGATGTTGAGCATTTTTTCATATACTTTTTGGCCATTTGTCTATCTTCTTTTGAGAAGAGTCTGTTCATGTCTTTTACCCACTTTTTGATGGGGCTGTTTGTTTTTTTTCTTGCTGATTTGTTTGAGTTCTTTGTAGATTCTTTGTAGATTAGCCTTTTGTCAGATGTATAGTTTGTGAATATTTTCTCCCATTCTGTAGGTTGTCTGTTTACTATGTTGGTTATTTCCTTTGCTGTGCAGAGATTTTTTAGTTTAATTAAATCCTATTTATTTATTTTTGTTGTTGCTATATTTGCTTTTGAGGTCTTACTCAAAAATTCTTGTCTAGGCCAATGTCTAGAAGAGATTTTCCTACATTTTCTTATGGAATTATTATAGAATCAGGTCTTACATTTAAGTCTTTAATCCATCTTGAGTTAAATTTTGTATATGGTGAGAAATGGGATCCACTTTCATTCTTCCACATGTGATTATCCAGTTTTCCCAGCGCCATTTATTGAATAGGGCATTCTTTCCGCAGTGTATATTTTTGTCTGCTTTGTTAAAAATCAGTTAGTCATAGCTATATGGTTTTATTTCTGGATTCTCTATTCTGGTCCATTGATCTATGTGTCTACCACTATACCAATACCATTATGTTTTGGTTACTATAGCCTTGTAGTATAATTTTAAATCAGGTAATATGATGCATCCAGATTTGTTCTTTTTCCTTAAGATTGATTTGGCTATTCAGAGTCTTTCTTGGTTCCATATGAAGGTTAGGATTATCTTTCCTAGATCTGAAAGAAATGAAGTTGGAAATTTGATGAGAATTTTGTTGAATCTGTAGATCACTTTGGGCAGTATGGACATTTTAACAATGTTGATTCTTCCAATATATGAGCAGGGGATGTTTTTCCATTTATTTGTGTCATCTCTGATTTCCTTCATCAGTGTTTTGTACTTACCCTTATAGAGATCTTTCACCTCCTTGGTTAGGTATATTCCTAGGTATTTTATTTTCTTTGTATCTACAATAAATGGTATTGAGTTTTTGATTTGGCTCTCAACTTAGCTGTTATTAGTATATAGAAATGTTATTGATTTGTGTACATTGATTTTGTGACCTGAAATTTTCCTGAATTTATTTATCAATTCTAGAAGTCTTTTCCTAGAGTTTTTAGTGTTTTCTAAGTATAAGATCATATCATTGGCAAACAGGGGTAGTTTGACCTTCTCTTTCTATTTGGAGGCCATTTATTTGTTTCTCTTGCCTGATTGCTCTAGCTGTGATTTCCAGCACTATGTTGAAGAGAAGTGGTGACAGTGGGCTCCCTTGTCTTGTTCTGGTTCTTAGGGAGAATCTTTAGCTTTTCCCCATTCATTATGATGTTGGCTGTGGGTTTGTCATATATGGCTTTTATTATTTTGAGGTAGGTTCCTTTTATACCTAGATTGTTGAGAGTTTTTATCATGCAGAGGTGCTGGATTTTATTGAATGCTTTTTCTGCATCTGTTGAGATGATCATATGGTCTTTGTTTTTAATTCTGTTTATGTGATAAATCAGCTGCAGTACCCAGGGCTTGCAAGACATTTGTCCCTTCTCTCCCAAGCTATGCAACCACACTGCCTCCAGTCAGGCCTCTGTATCAGTCCAGAGGCTTGCTGCAGTGGAGGGGCCCTCCTGCTGCTCCAGTTGCAGTATTGGCAGGGGAAAGGGGGAGCCTGGGATTCTCTCCTCTGTCCCTTTCCCACTGAGAACCTTCCCTAATTACCTTCGGTCCTGCTGAGCAGCTCATCTCACATCTATCTTCTTCACTTCACTTCCACCTTCTCTCTGTGGATTCCCGGTACTCTCACTCAGACAACCTATCCAAAGGTGGATGTCTATTCACCACCTTTGATCCTCTCTGAGAGAGCGGCATTGTTCAGGCTGCTTCTAGTCCACCATCTTGGCCCCCACTCCTAATCAAAATGTTTTAAATGAATATTAGTATGTATCATGGTAAAGTAGTTATTGAATTGCTAATTTATACTAAAGATAGCAACTATACTTGTGGCTGGTCTAGAATAATATGATCTATTTTAAAATGACTTAACAGAACTGAAGGATACAGAAAATGATGATTCATTATTCTGCCAAAGTTTCCAGAGTTTTAAAATACGCAGCTTTACTTTTTATCATACATTGTCACCTCAGGACATCTCCAAAGCTTAGATGTTGCAAAATAATTAACTTCATCCCACAATAAACACAAACACTTTACTAAAAATGCACATATAGACCTATGGTTATAATCTAAAACCATCTTCTAGGTATGGAGATAACAGCAAAGAGCCCTTCCCTTCACCCTTCCTCTTCTTCCTCTTCCCCAAATTCAGTGACAAAGTACAGGACTACTAGTGAATTAGCCATTTTTTGAATATCTTTTTGTTATAATTGATGGAAAAGATGTATCTTGGACATGGAATTGTTAAGCCACTTCTGAGCAGTGTATGTCAGGACTTGTTCATTAGGTTGGCAGCAGAGGGACAAAAGGAAGTATGAAAGTTGAGATGTATGCAAATGTGTTCATATTTACATTTTGACGGTAGCCATTGATGTATGTGCATCTCTTTTGGCTATACTATAAGAATATAAAGTAATTCAATAGAAACATACCTTCTTGCTAATATTTTAAGGGTATAAATCTGATAATGAATCCTCTTAGAAACATTACACTTACTGTACTCTGTAGCTTTATGTTTTATTTTAAATTGAGCATTAAGGGAATGTAGTATTTTAATAGGAACTCTGCCAGTACTTTTATCTAGAAGCCTGTTGCCATTTTCATCTTCAATGAAATTTTTGTCCCTAGAAAGGCAGTATTACATTTTTTCCTAACAGATTGAGTTGGTGTAGTGTATTCTTGGTTATCAAAATACTCATATAGCTTTGGGATTTTGGATTGGTAAATATTCATGATGTGTGAAAAAGCATGACACATACTGTACAATTTCAATCCCATAAAATTGGATGTTGTGTATGTACAGTTAGGATCTAGAAGGACACTCAAACTGTAAACTGCTTGTGATTGTGGATGACTTTGTTCTTTGCTTCTTCTGTTTTTCAGTTTCCTATACTGCATATATTAACTTTTAAAAAAATAAGGCTTATTTTAAAACCTTGAAAAAAATATGCAGCCTTACATTTTAAAAAATTGATAAATATTCTCAGGCATTATATAAATACTCAATGAGATGAACGGGGCCTAATTACTTCCATGCTTCCAAAAATCTGTTTTCTTACTTAGATTTTGTATTGAAAAAAATGCAGCTTTGCAGAAGTAAACCTAGATAAGAGGAATAAATTCTAGTGTTCTACAGCACTATAGGGTGACTATAATTAAGAGCAATTTATTATATATTTTCAAATAGCTAAAAGAGCAGATTTTGAATGTTCCCAACACAAAGAAATAATAAATGTTTGAGGTGATGGATATCCTAATTATCCTGATTTATCAGTACACATTGTATGTGTGTCAAAATATCACACTGTACCCCATATGTATGTACAATTATTATGTGTCAATTAAAAATAATAATAAAAGCAAAAAAACAAAAAAACAAAAAAACAAAAAAAAGAAATGTGAGCCAAGAAAAAAAGTGGCTTTAGGTTAATGTCTGCTTCAAAATTCTATCAACTTTTCTATATAAAAAACCTAAAAATATCAAATAAAAAATGTACACATTTAACCATCAAATTATTCTATACCTCTTGTTTCTTCATTAGGTATGCATGGGAATGTTAAAAAGAACAAAATAAATGAGTTTTCTTTTTATTATTTAGGTCCTTATAAGAGTGAAGAATTTAAATAATTGTTGTTGACACTGTACTTATCAAATGAGCTCCCGAATCATTTCTTGATGAAATCATCAGTGTGTGTGGAAAGAATAAGAAGACAGAAGCTGCTTCTTTCCCATTTTCATGCACACTTCCCAATTCAGTCTCTACTTTATGCCTGTGACAACTGCCCTAGCTTTTAGGATACTGTTCTATCTCTCCTTCCTTTAATTCCTCCTTTGTCACATTATTGCCACTTTGTAACAAAACACCTGCAATGCCTGCCTGTCATCTTAAAGAAAGAAATGTAAATGTTTTAGGCATTTTAGATGTGTAGCTAAGTTTTCAGTATTGTCTACCATGACCATCTTCTGCAAATTCTTCAATCCATCAGAATTAATTGCCTGCCAAACTCCACATTCATTTCCTGATTTGGGTGATATCACTCATAAACTCATCTTGCCTAAAATGCCTCCTCTTTGATTCTCTCATCTTAGCTATGCCTTACCCTCTTTCTTTGGCTGATCAGATTGTCTCCTGTTCCCTGAACAATTCAATCCACAGTGGTTTTTCAACAGTCAATTTCATAGCACTACTGGTCTGTTTTCCTTTTTAGGCAATCCGTCATACTCTGTATTATAATATTTAAGGGAATAGAGAATTTTATTTACCTGAATTTCAGAACAGCTGTCCTTTTTATAATAAGCAATCAGAGCATGGAAGTGAAAGCATGAAAGCATGTTGCTGGGGGCTCGATCAGTGGGGAACGGTCATAAATTGTGAGAGTGAGGAGCAGAGAAGGGAAGCAGAGGGGGAAGGGGGTGGAGGGACATATGGTGGCAAGGGGACTTTGTAAGTAGAGAAGAGAACAGCTGTGAAAGTGAAATACTGGAGAAAATCTAAACTATCAGAAGATGTTTAGGAAATTGTGTTGAGTGATGTACTATGTTATCTAATCTCCTATGCTATTTCTTCAGGAAAGCCTACTGAAAGAATAGCCTTATTTTTCAAGGCTACCAAAATGAAATATGCATTTCTTTTGAATGCACTGAGACTAGGCACAAAGAGATGCAGGTTTAAAGTAAGATTTATAAAGGTTACCAATAATTCTTGAATTTCTTATTTGCTTGAATATTTAAATATTTTCATGAGTTTATGATATCTTCCTTATTTATACTCTTGAGAAAAGGAAATGTATGCATTTTGTTACCTTATAATATGTGATTTGCAGAGCAGGACTAATAACATGATTAATGCTTCTTCAGTGCTTCTGTGGAGACTCCAGAAAAATTTTTTTGAATGAAAGATTCCTCAAACTCAAAGTTTCCTTAGAAATCAAATTACATTATGCAAATTTTAAAAATATATTTAATAACTCAAGGAGATGTCCACCTACCACTTTTAAGGAAGCGTGTTTGCAGGTTTGTTTTCTGGCCTTGAAAGCTTAAGGGACATCTTAGTTAAGATATTCAGACTAATCTTCAATTCATGGCAAGAAAGAATTAGGAGGTGCATAATCTACTGCTTCAGAAGAATAAGAAGAAAGAAAGGTGGTGATTGATAACATCAATTCTCTTTTGAGTTACTTATGACATTTTTAGTTTAGTTTCCTTTTTCAAATACCAATGCTGCTGGAATCTATTCTGGACTCATTGTGCCACAGATGAAAGAACATTCTACCCCCCCCCCCACCAAGTGCAGCTAGAGCATCAAGACCCATTTTTATGTCTAAAATCCAGACAGTGGAGTACAGTGGATAGTTTTCTATGGTGGCTAGTTTTATGTAAGAAAAATTAAAATCTTTCCATCTTCTTTTGTGAGTGAAACAGTGAATCATGGTATGGGAGCCTGAGGAATAGAAATGAGTGGGAGGCACCAGAATCTATTCCTGGACCTGCCCCTGAGTCATGGACTATATTTGGACAAATCCCTAAATGCCTCTCTGTCTAGCATCATTAGAACATTGATTTATTTATTCATTCATTCATGCATGGAACATTAGTGAGTAACCGTAAGGTGCTCATACATAAAAATGAAAAGCCATAGTTCCTAGAAACCACCATCTGGGAAGAGAGACAGAAATATAAACAAGTCATTTCAATTCCTTGTGATGGGAGTATAATATGTGTGCTTAAGGTACTGTGGTGGGACAGAAGAGTAGGGCATGACAGGGTGGGGTTCAGAAAGGAAGAAATTACTTTAGTTGGTCTGGAAGAATAGGTAGGAGTTTACTGGAAGGGTTTGGGAAAAGAGAATTTCAAGAACAAGAAACAGTATGTACAAATACATGAAAGAACATTTGGGGAAGGTATTATAAATAGTTTAATATGAAATCATAGGGTGGGAGAGGAGTGGGAAGCAATGCAGGTTGAAGTCAGAGTGAGAAAATAGGGCCCAATATCGGAGGACCTTTTATACTTCATGAAGAGTTTAGTTGAGTATTTTAATTAGGATAGTAATATAATCTTATTTCTGGTTTTCAGAAAGATTACTCTGTTGACCATAAGACAGACAGATTGCAAGGTACAGAGACTAAAGTTAGGCAAACCATTTAGATGTAAATTGCAATCATCCAGGCAGACGATTATGAGAACCTTCAGCAAAACAGTGGGAACGAAGAGGCTGAGGCAGATATTACGATGCTAACAAAGTGAAACGGAAGGGACATATAGAACCATTAAAAATGGAAGGAATGAGGGGAAGGAATTAGTCTGCAATACCTCCCACATTTCTTGCTCAGTTTAGAGGTTACTTTCTCATGGCATTAACTTATTACTACGAGAAAGACAATGAATTAATATTTGTGTGTGTTGAATTTTAGGTGATAAGCAAAAAAACTTGGGAAATTTCATTTTTCTGTCTCAATGAGTTTTCGAAAGATTAATCCACACCTTTTCCAGAGTCTGGAGTGAGTTCAATGAACTTTATATTTCCAGACTTTTCTCTTGAGCTGGTAAGGTTTACCAATGCTCTCTTTCTAAAACTTCCCTTCTGTTCACTTTTCCCCCTTTAATTTTGGTCTCACAGCAGACGACTGAGTGGCAGTCCAGAATTTCTGGAAAGTTTGGAGAGTGACACCTATAAATAATGTCATAAGAAATTACTCTGAACTCTCACATTGCCATCAATTGTTAATTTTTTAAAAAGCACTCTTATTTTTGTTGCTATACTGAAAGGGTAAATTCAGCACTATTTGCCCATGTACTTTCTAACCCTTTATAAAACCCCTTTCCAGACTATGGATGGGTTCACCATTTTCAAAATTAAATGGTGTGTGATAGCTATTTAAATTTTCATAATTTATCAAAAAATCATCCTAAAAAACCTGTGCAAAGGCTATATTTTCATCCAAAATAGAAAGGAAAGAGGAAGGGAAGGAGGAAGGGAGGGAAGAAGGGAGGGAGAGACAGAGAGTGAAAGACAGAAATAAAGAAAAATTTTCTAAGCCAGATATAAAAATTGAATGGGAGGTTTATATTTTAATATAAAGCTATTCTTTTTTCTGGGTATTTTCCTATTTCTAATTTACTCTCTGGAATAAGAGTTCTGATTTGACATTTTCTCTTTGAACATCTTGTGTCAGTAATCAAGCTGACTTTATTGATTGCTCCAAATAAAGTATTTCTGTCAATTTGGAATTAATTGTGAAAAGGCCTGAGATGCCACAAAACAATTCTCTCTTTTAATACGACTAGAAGAAAGAAAGCAAATCATTGATTATTCAGTCCATAATAGGCTGACCAAATTCTCTAAAGGGCAATATATTTATATACTCCAGTGTGTATTAAATATACTAAACTTTAAAAATATCATCAGAAATAGTTGTGTTTTTAGGAAAAAATAAGCTAAAAATAAGTATCTATTTAAGAACTGCCAGACAAAATATCTCTCTTTATATTTTCCAATTCAACATTCTTAAAAAATCAGCTTTCCTATTTCTGCATCATTACATCAGTTTTTGAATGCAATCAAGCTTCTGTTATTTAAGACCTCATTAGCAAATTCTATTACTCTTGTTCTTCTCTGTTCACCTCCTCCATTTCACCCATCATGAATATCATTACCATTTGATGAAAAAGTAGAAAAATATGAAGTCAAACATCAGTTAGTCTAATCTGCAATTTTAACACTCCTGGAGGAGTATTTGGTGTGGAGGACTTTGAAACTAATGACTATGGTAAAAAAAAAAACCCACAAAAAATAAACATCGAAACCACCACACCTTCCTAAAATAATAATTTTAGTTAAATATAATTTTAGCAGAAGCTTATCATATACCATTAGCATAAACAATTGAGAGTTGGCTTTAGCTAGTTTTAGTGGAAAAGCATGTTTTTAATATAGGACTTCCTAGTCAATAGAAGTTATCCTTTAGTGTCTCTGTTTTTAACATATCATACAAATGTAAATTCATTATGAAAATATACACGGACCAAATAATGTAATTGTTTTAAAAACCTAGTAAATTATTTACTTAATATTTATTTATTCTCTCTTCCTATCCTTTTCTCTCTCAATTATTTTCTTCCTTTCTGCCTACCTGCTTCACTTCTTTAAAAAAATGTAAAGGAGAGTATTTTTCAAAATTTCCTTTATTTCCAGTGGACAGACTTTAATCTATTTTAAGAACACAGTAAAATGCTACTTAATAATGTAATCAATGGAAGTCAATTATGCTGGCAAGAGAATTTCCAATTATAACTAATCTAGGCCCATGGTATTTTGGAGGGTTTAACTGAATATAAATGTTTTGAGACTTAGAGTTTTATAGCAACAGATTATTATGTTTTAGTAGATTGTAATACCAGAAGTTGTAATATATAATTTAATTTTATCACTTATTTTTTATTCAATGCAACCAGAAAGATTTTTACTTAGCTTTTTGCAGAGATTCTTTTGAATCTCTCTTAAGTGTAATTTCCCTGAGTATTTTATAGTATGTTATAGTTACAACAATGTATTTTATATGTTATAATATGCCTACTGTATATTATTTAAAACTAGATTTTTTTTCTATGCTGAAGTTAAAATAATCAATTCAAATTATATTTAACTAAATGGCTTTATCACTAAATGAGTGATAAAGAGTATATGGTAGCACTATCAAGTAAAGAAAAGGGTGATAAAAGATAATAGCTTTTCTCAGAAAAGATTAATGAGAAAATGAGGTTACCTTGACAAAAGGATTTGGACTTTCTCACACCTTGTTAAAAATCATACATTTAATCATTTTTATTTCAGTCTGTGTAATTTATAAAAAGAAACTAATTAGATTAGCTATCCAAAATAACATTATTAGTGCCTCAGTGCACTTTTTATATAATTGAAGTTGTATGAACATGTTTATGATATCTTTTTCCAAGAATTTAAATACTGCAATGATAAAAATGTGTTTAGACTTGAAATCTGGTAAGCTAATTCAAGTTGAGGAAAGGACAATTTGTAAGAAAACATAAAAAAAAGTGATCTTTTCTCATATAAGTTGAAGAGAAAAAATGATATTCAATTCCAGTAGGAAAAGCCCACTGCCACAGCAGAACATGAATAGACACTATATGTGTTGAAATGAATGCTGGATCAGTTGGCAAAAGACATAGATACATCATAAGTCAAGTTGCTTTCCTTGCCATGGATTCAGTTTCTTCATTATAAAGTTAGAGGTTGTAAGAAATGATCTTCAATTATTTTCAGTTTATAACATTTTAGATTTTTTATCACAATATTTATTGTTAATTGGAGTAAAAAAACCATCAATAAAATTCTGAAAACAAACAAATAAAAAAGCCCTCTTTCTCTCTAAGACTTGACTGAAATGACAAGGAAAAATGCAAATAGAAGAAAGTTGATATAATTAATAGAAGCTCAGAGCATTATGCCATCCATACACCACAAGCTTTGAGGAATATTTGCTATGTATAAGGCAGAAGAGACCACATAATTAAGGTTAAGAAAACAGTATGTATCTTGGGGAGCCTGCAAGGGGATCATCACTGAAAATGTGTAATTTTTCCTAATTTGAGTGATAAGGGATGGAGGTAAGTGCAGGCCAAGTGATAGATGAGAGAGGCTAATCTCCAGGGAAGGGGCTATATATAGTAAATAAGAACCCCATGGGAGACAAGTTTATTTCTCAAGTATCTCATCACTGATCTTTGGGAATTTCTTTCTGATATGGCAGACATCACCACCTCCTAGGAGGTGAGAAAGGGCCAGGCTGCTCCCTGCCTGCAAAGGCTGAATCAACCAAACAGAAAGAAGCCCTTACTATCATGCCTTCACCCAACATGAGGGCAAAAATTGTTAAAGCTCAAGGCCCTGGCTTTCTTCCTACCATCACCCATAGGCTTTTAGATTACTGAACAGAAAACAGAAACTTGTAGGAAGGAGCATAAAATCAGAGAGAACAATAAGCTTACAAGAAAAATTGCCCACACTTTTGGGAAGAATTTCTGACTCAGCTTGATCTCTCCTCCAACGGGGTGAAAATAAGTGGTGTACCAGAGCTGGTTTGTACTGGCTCCAAAGACTCAGTTGTTAAATTTTTGGAATTGTGCAAACCAGTTTTTATCATGTTAGTAGCTTGGAATCAGCCATTATAGAGTAGAAAAGTACAATAACCAAAATGAAAAATTCTCTAGAGAGGCTCAAGAGTGGATTTGAGCAGGCAGAAGAAAGAATCATCTTGAGGATAGATCAAAGGGATTAGGTAATCTGAAAAACAGAAGGAAAAATGAATAAAGAAAATGAGAAGAGAACCTCAGATAAACCTGAGGCATCATTGAGTGCAACAACATACATATAAAGGGAGTACCAAAGGAGAGGAGAGAGAGAAAAAGGCAGAAGGAATAGTGCCATTTATGATCACACTAAAAAGATCAAGTTCTCAGGAATAAACTTAAGGAAAGGAGTACACAGCTTGTATACTAAAAATTACAAAATGTTGAATGAAATTAAATAACTAAATGATTGGAAATGTATCCCCTGGATCAGAATACCTTACTCTGGCTAAAATGGCAACAGTCCTCAAATTGATCTGCAGATTTAACATAATCCCTATCAAAATTACATCTGACTATTTCCAAAAATTGAGAAGCTGATTTTAAAATTCACATTAAAAAGCAAGAGCCAGAATAGCCAAAATGATCTAGAAAGAACAAAATTGGAGAGCTCACACTTCCCAACTTCAAAACTTACTACAAAGCTAGAGGAATTAAGACAGTATGGCACTGGCCTAACTACAGACATATGGATCAATGGACTAGAATCAAGACTATAGGGATTAACTTTATATTTATGGTCAGTTGATTTTTTTATTTTTAATTTTTATGGGTACATAATATTTGTATATATTTATGGGATACATGTGATGTTTTGGTACAGGTATATGACGTGTAATAATCAAATCAGAGTAATTGGGGTGTCCATCACCTCAAGCATTTATCCTTTTTTTGTGTTAGGAACATTCCACTTCCACTCTTTTAGTTCTTTTAAAGTAAACCATGACTTATTGTTGACTATAGCCACTTTGTTGTGCTTTCAAATTTGTTCATCCTGTCTAACCATCTAATTATATTTTTGCACCCATTAATCATCCCCACTTTATTCCCCCTCCCCTCTACCCTTCCCAGCCTCTGATAATCATCATTCTACTCTCTATCTCCATGAAAGCAATTGTTTTGATTTTTAGCTCCCACACATTAGTGAAAGCATGAGAGATTTGTCTTTCTGTGTTTGGCTTATTTCACTTAGCATAATGTTCTCCAGTTCCATCCATGTTGTTGCAAATGATAGGATTTAATTCTTTTTTGTGGCTGAAAAATATTCCATTGTATACATGTACCACATTTTCTTTATCCATTTATCCATTGATGGACACTTAGGTTGATTCCAAATCTCTTTATTGAAGAGACTGTCCTTTCCCCAATGTATGTTCTTGGCACCTTTGTCGCAGATGAGTTCACTATAGATGTTTGGGTCTATTTCTGGGTTTTCTAGTTTGCTCCATTGGTCTTTGTGTCTGTTTTTATGTTATGTAACCAAAAAAACTATGTTTTTGCTCTACAGTATAATCTGAAGTCAGGTAATGTGATTCCTCCAGTTTTGTTCTTTTTGCTCAGGATGGCTTTCACTATTCTGGGTCTTTTGTGATTCCATATAAATTTTAGGATTATTTTTTCTATTTCTGTGAAGAATGTCATTGGTATTTTGACAGGGATTGCATCAAATTTGTAGATTACTTTGGGTATTATGGACATTTTAACAATATTGTTCCTTCCAATCCATGAACATGGAATATCCTTCCATTTTTTTGTGTCCTCTTCCATTTCTTTAATCAATGCTTTATAGTTTTCACTGTGGAGATCTTTTCCTTCTTTGGTTAAGTTTACTCCCAGGAATTTTATTTTATTTGTAGCTATTGTAAATGGGATTACTTTCTTGGTTTCTTTGTCAGATTGTTTGCTGTTGGCATATAGAAATGCTACTGATTTTTATAGTTGATTTTGTATCCTGCAACTTTACCAAATTTGTTTATCAGTTCTAATAGTATTTTTGTGGAGTCTTTAGGTTTCTGTAATATAAGATCATATTGTCTGCAAACACGGCTAATTTGAATTCATTTCCACTTTGGCTGCTCTTTATTTCTTTCTCTTATCTTCTTGCTCCAGCTAGAGCTTTCACTACTATGTTGAATAACAGTGGTGAAAGTGGGCATCATTGTCTTGTTCCAGATCTTAGAGAAAAGACAGGTTTTCGCTTTTCCCCATTTAGTATGACACTAGCTATAAGTCTGCCATATAAGGGTTTTATCATGTTGAGGTATGTTTCTTTTATATCCAGTTTTTTGACAGTGTTTACCGTGAAGGGATGTTGAATTTTACCAAATGTTTTTCAGCATCAATTGAAATGAGCGTATGGTTTTTGTCCTGTTTTCTGTTGATATAATGTATCACATTGATTGATTTGCATATGTTGAACCATCCTTGCATCCCTCGGATGAATCTTACTTGATTATGGTGAATAATCTTTTAAACGTGTTGTTGAATTCAGTTTGCTCATATTTTGTTGAGGATTTTTGCCTCTATGTTCATCAGCAATATGGGCCTATAGTATTCCTTTTTGGGTGTGTTTTTGTCTGGTTTTGGTGTCAGGGTGACAGTGGCCTCATTGAATGAATTTGGGAGTATTCTCTTTTCCTCAACTTTTTGGAATAGTTTTAGTAGGATTGGTATTAGTTTCTCTTTAAATGTTTCATAGAATTCGGCGGTGAAGTCGTCAGGTCCTGGGCCTTACTTTGATGAAAGACTTTTTATTACTGCTTCTATTTTGTTACTTGTTATTGGTCTACTCAGGTTTTGGATTTCTTCCTAGTTCAATCTTAGCAGGTTGTATCTGTCTAGGAATTTATCCATTTCTTCTAGGTTTTCCAATTTACTGGCATATAGTTGCTTGTAGTAGTCTCTAATGATCCTATGAATTTCTGTACCGGTATCAGTTGTAATGTCTCCTTTTTCATCTCAGATTTTATTTAATTGGGTCTTCTCTCTTTTTTCCTTAGTCTGGCTAAAGGTGTGTCAATTTTGTTTATCTTTTCAAAAAACCAACTTTTTTTTGTTGATCTTTTGTATTGGATTTTGTTTTTGATTTCACTTATTTCTGTAATGATCTTTGTTATTTCTTTTCTTATGCTAATTTTGGGTTTGGTTTGCTCTTGTTTTTCTAGTTCTTTGAGATGCATTTTTAGGTTGTTTATTTGAAGTTTTTCTACTTTTTGATGTAGACACTTATTGCTGTGAACTTGCCTCTTAGTACTGCTTTTACTGTATTCTGTCAGTTTTGGTATGTTGTATTTTCATTTTCATTTGTTTCAAGAAATTTTTAAATTTCCTTTTTAATTTCTTCATTGACTCACTGGTCATTCTGGAGCATATTGTTTAATTTCCATGTGTTTGTATAGTTTCTAAATTCCTCTTGTTATTTATTTCTAGTTTTATTCCATTGTGGTCAGAGAAAATACTTGATATAATTTTAATTTTTTGAATTTTTTAAGACTTATTTTGTGGACTAATCTATGGTTTATCCTTAAGAATGATCCATGTACTGAGGAGAAGAATGTGTATTCTGCAGCTGTTGGATGGATGAAATGTTCTGTAAATATCTATTATGTCCTTTTGGTCTATTGCACAGATTGAGTTTGATGTTTCCTTCTTGATTTTCTGTCTAGATGATCTGTCCAATGCTAAAAGTGGGGTGTTGACTTTTCTGGGTATTATTACATTGGGCTCTATCTCTCTCCTTAGCTCTTATAATATTTGCTTTATATATGTGGGTGCTCCAGTATTGGATGCATATATGTTTAGAATTGTTATATCTTCTTGCTAAATTGACCCCTTTATCGTTATATAATGTCCTTCTTTGTCTCTTTTTACAGTTTTTGTCTTGAAAGCTATTTCATCTTATACAAGTGTAGCTACTCCTCCTCTTTTTTGGTTTCCATTTCTATAGAATATCTTTTTATATCCCTTTATTTTCAGTCTGTTTGTGTCTTTATAGAAGTGAGTTTCTTCTAGGAAGCATGTAGGTGGGTCTTTTTATTTTATTTTTTTTTATGTTTTACCCATTCTGACATTCTATGTCTTTTGATTGGAGATTTTAGTCCATTTACATTTAAAGTTATTATTGTTAGGAAAGGACTTACTGCTATGTTGTTATTTTCTTTCCAGTTGTTTTGTGGTTCTTTTTCTTTCCTCCTTCCTTTTTATCTTTCTTTGTACAAAAGTGATTTTCTCTGGAAGTATGTTTTAATTTCTTGCTTTTTATTTTTTTGTGTATCTGTAGTAGGTTTTTTGATTTGAGGTAACCATGAGGCTTGCAAATAGCATCTTACAACCAATTATTTTAAACTGATGATTACTTAACACTGATTATGAAAAGCAAACAAACAAACAAAGAGAAAGCTAAAGAAAAAAATGTGCACTTTAACTCTATCCCCTTGTTTTTTGACTTTTGGTTGTTTCCATTTATATCTTTTTATATTATCTATCTCTTAATAAGTTGTTGTAGTTATTATTTTTGAGAGATTTGTCTTTTAGTCTTCCTAGTGAAGATATGAGTGTTTTACACACCACAATTACAGTGATAGATTATTCTGTATTTGTCTGTGTACTTACTGTTACCAGTGAGTTTTATACCTTGAGATGATTTCTTATTATTATTTATTAACATCCTTTCTTTCAAATCAAAGAACTCCCTCTAGCATTTCTTATATGAAATAGGTCTGGCATTGACAAAACCCCTCAGCTTTTGTTTGTCTGGAAAAATCTTTATTTCTCCTTCATGTTTGAAGAATATTTTTATAAGATATAACATTCTAGGATTAGTTTTTTTCCTTCAGTATTTTGAATGTGTCATGCCACTCTTTCCTGGCCTGTAAGGTTTCCACTGAAAAGTCTACTGTCACACTATTGGAGATCCTTTTTATATATTTTGTTTCTTTTTTCTTGCTACTGTAAGGATCCATTCTTTATCTATGACTGTTGGGAGTTTGGTTATTAAATGCTTTTAAGTGGTATTTGGGTTAAATCTGTTTGGTGATATCTTTCTCTAAGTTTGGGAAGTTCTCTGTTTTTATTTCTTTGAGTAAACTTTCTACCCCAATCTCTCTCTGTACCTCCTCTTCAAGGCCAATAACACTTAGATTCATCCTTCTGAGGCTATTTTCTAGATCTTGTTGATGTGCTTCATTCTTCTTTATTCTTTTTTCTTTTTTCTTTTCTGACTATATATTTTCATCTTCAAACTTCCTAATTATTTCTTCTGCTTGATCAATTCTGCTGTTGAGAGACACTGATGCTTTTTTCAGTTCATCAGTTAAATTTTTCAGCTCTTGAATTTCTTCTTGATTTTTTTATTATTTCAATCTCTTTGTTAAATTTCTCTGATAGAATTCTGAATTTATTCTCTGTGTTGTCTCAAAGTTCACTGAGTTTCCTCAAAGCTACTATTTTGAATTCTCTCTCTAAAAGGTCACATATCTCCATTATTTTGGGATTGGTCACTGGTGCCTTATTTAGTTCATTTCATAAAGTTATGTTTTCCTGTGGGTGTTCTTGATGCTTGTGGATGTTCATCAATTTCTGGGTATTTAAGATTTAGGTATTTATTCTAATCTTCATAATCTGGGCTTGTTTGTACCTGTCCTTGAGAAGGCTTGCCAGGTATTCATAGGGAATTAAGTGTTGTGATCTATGTCTTTGGTCACCGCAGCTGCATAAGCACTAGGGGGCACTCAAAGCCCAGTAACATTGTGACTCTTGCAGACTCCTGGTGGTAGAGCTTTGGTGGACATGAGTAAGATATGGGAGAATTCCTTGGATTATCAAGCAAAAATCTCTCACTCTCTTTCCTCACTTTTCCCCAAATAGAAGTAGTCTCACTGTCCATGCTGTACCACCTAGAGTTTGAAGAAGGGTGATATGAACACTCTCCTATGGCTACCACTTCCTTGTGGCCATCATACTTGATACCTGCCCAGTCTCACCCAAAGAGTGTGTCACCTGCTACCTGGCTACCACTGATGTTTATTCAAGGCCCCAGGGCTCTTTAGTCAGCAGGTGGTGAATTTTACTAAGATTGGCTCCTTCCCTTCAGGGCAGCTGGCTCCCTTCTGGCCCAGGGAAAGTCTAAAAATACTATCCAGGAGGCAAGGCCTGGAATAGGAGCTTCAGTAATCTGCTTGTTACTTTATTTTACTGTGGCTGAGCTGGTACCTGAGTTGCAAGACAAAGTCTTCTGCCCTTTTTCCCAAGCAGGAGTGTCTCTCCAAGCTGCACTACCTGGAGTTGGGGAAGGGGTGATGCAGACAATCCCTTGGCTGTCATAGCTGGTGTCTCACTGGGTCATGTGAACCCCTAGTCTACTGTCTCTGAGCCGAGCACAGCACCAGGACTTCCCAAGGACTGCAGTCCTTGTGGCTTCACTGTCTTTCAAATTTTTTCCAGGCACCATGCCACTTTAGTTAGCTACTGTTGGAGCTAACTGTAACTCAGTTTCCTACTTCTGGGGTGGAGGATTCCCCTCTGGCCAGGGCTATTCTAAATTCTCCCTCCTTGGTCACAGGCAAAATTCTGCTGTCTTGTGTTCTGCTGTGACAGGGCGGCACTGAGTTCCAATGCAAAGTTCCACAATAACTTTGTTCTACTTCCCCCAAGCACATAGATTCTCTCTCCACCCAGAGCTGGTCTAGCACTGCTGGGGGACGGGGGAGGGACAGACTTAGCATTGCAAGAACATCTTTCCTACTCTCTTCTTCTGTGCCTCTTTCCTTGATAGATTTTAAAATCAGGCACTGTGATCACTTATCTGATTTTTGATTCTTATGAAGGTACTTTCTCTCATGGATAGGTGTTCAATTTGGTGTTTCTGTAGGGAGATGATTGCTGGAGGGTTCTAATCAGCATCTTGCTCCACTTCCTCCTATGATCAGTTGATTTTTTACAAGGGTTCGAAGACAACTAAATGGGGAAAAATAGGCTTTTTAGCAAAGGTTCTGAGACAACTGACTCATCACATGCAAAAGAATGAAGTGGGACCTCCTGCTTCACTCATACCATATACAAAAATTAATACAACATGGATCATAGACCTAAATGTAAGAGCTTAAACTATAACACCCTTAGGAGAAAACATAGGAGTAAATCTTTGTTATCTTGGATTAAGAACTTGCTTCTTATGTGTGACACTTAAAATACAAGCGACAAAAAATAGATGAATTGGACTTTATAAAAATTAAAAACTTTTGTGCTTCAAAGGACACTACCAAGAATATGAAAAGACAATCAATACAATGAGAGAAAAAGTTTGCAAATCATATATCTAGTAAGAGGTTTGTATTCAGAATATACATAAAGAACTCTTGCAACTTAACAGTATAAAGAAAAATAATCCAATTTTTAAAATTGGTAAAAGATGTAAATAGACATTTTTCCAAAGAAGACATACAAGTGACAAATGGACACATGAAAAAGTGCTCAATATCTTTATTCGCTACAGAAATGCAAATCAAAACAACTATGGGATACCATTTAACACCGACTAGGATGGCTAAAATTGAAAAGACAGAAAAATAACAAGTGTTGATGAATATGGAGAAATTGTAACCGTCATACATTGCTGGTGGGATTGTGAAATGATGTAGCCACTTTGGAAAATAGTTTGGCAGTTTCTCAGAATGTTAAACATAGATTCACCATTAGTCCAAATAAATCTATTCTTAAGTATATACTCAAAAGAAATGAAAACATATGTTAAAAACTAAACTTGTATATAATTGTTCATAGCATTAATCATAATATCCAATAAGTGAAAACAACTCAAACGTCCATCAACTGATGAGTGGATAAAAAAGTACGGTGTATTTATACAATGGGACATTATTCGGCAATAAGAAACACCGATGTACTAGTACACACTATTGCATGGATGAATCTTGAAAACATCATGCTAAATTAAAGAAGCCAGCCACAAAATATCACATGTTGTATTATTTCATTTATACGTAACTTTCAGATTAGGCAACTCTATAGAGGTAGAATAGTAGATCAGTGGTTGCTTAGGTCTTAGAGGTACAGGGGTGGGGAGTGACTTCTAATGGGTACAATTTTTTTTTGGAGGGTGTTAAAAATGTCTTGAAGTTAAATTTTGGTGATTGTTGTACAACTCTGTGAATATACTAAAAATCATTGCATTGTGTACTTTAAGTGAGTGAATTTTATGGTCTATGAAATATATCTTGATAAAGATTTTTCTAAAAAATGAAGTGAAGAAAGAACATACTTCTGAAAAGGACTTTTAGTAGTATTATTGAAAATATGACAATTGGTGTTGCAGGCACTGATTATCAGAACAGAAGCTGGCCTCGACCTGAGCTGGAACCTGGAGGCCCCCTGCTGGCATAGCTGTTAACTCTTTAGGAACAGGTCGGTTTTCCGGGGGTTTGGAGCAGAAGTAATTTGCCAGTGTACACAAGTATAGGCCCACAGTCCTTAGTTTGAACTCTTTGGAGCCAGATGTATTTCATAGTTTAGAATTTTTCAGATTTTATAAGGATATTTTAGCTTCTGTATTCAGCTACCAATTTATAGAAAATATAGTAGCCCAAGGAACGTGTTAAACTTCATCATTATGATATAATCAGCACAATTTAGGCTGTGAGACACTTTATAGTACAAATGCCTGCATCCCTTTAACAAATACCTTAGAAGGTGAAAAAAAGATGGGGAGGAAACCATTGTTTAAAAAAGACTTGAGATAAATTAACCAATAACAATTAATTGGACCCACACACTCCCAACCTTCCAGAGGCCTCTCTATATAAGCCATCCTCTATATCTCTTTTACCTTCAACTTCTCTTTCCAGTTAGATCCTTTCCATCAGCAATTAAAATGCTTGAAGTTTTTCAATCTTTGGAATGCACTCTTCACTGCATTTCACCCTGATATCTTATCTGTTGATAGGTGTCTTAGTCTGTTTTCTGTTCCTTTTAACAGAATACCTGAAACTGGGTAATTTATAAAGAAAATTTGTAAGAATTTATTTCTTACAGTTAAAGAAGCTGGGAAGTCCAAAGTTGAGATGTGCATCTGTTGAGGGCCTTGTTGCTGGTGAAGACTCTGTGGAATCCTGGACTTGGACTGCCATGGTTTTCACCTGAATAACATAGTTTCTATACAGGTTTTGTGTCTTCTGGTCTTGCCCCCTACTAAATTGGACTAAATTGTGTCCCCCGCCCCCAATTCATATGTTGAAGCCCTAATCACCCAAGAGATGGTATTTGGAGCTGGGGCCTTTGAGAGGTAATTAGCTTTATTTGAGGTCATGGGATTAGTGCCTTTTTAAGACAAGGAAGAGAGACTAGCACTCCCTCTTTCTTATCCACCATGTGAGGACACAGTGAGAAGCCACCGTCTAGAATCTATGAAGAGAGCCCTCACCAGGAACTGAAACAGTAGGCACCTTGATCTTGAACTTCCAGGCCTCCAAACTGTGAGAAATAAATGTCCGTTGTTTAAGCCATATAGTCTATGGTATTTTGTTATAGCAACTTGAGATTACTAAGACATCCTCCCTTAGTTTCATTTCCCCCACTAAAACCAGAGTACTTCTACTAAAGCACAAATTTGGCCATGGTCCTCCCCTACATTAAACATAACAATGATTTCTCACTCTTGCAAAAATAAAAAACAAGAAGTTGAAATCTCTATTGTGGCCTAGATGAGCTCTCCAACCACTGGCACTCACGCCTATTATCTCCCTAATATTCCATGCTTAGTCTCATCTCTTTACAGCTACTGACTACCTAAGCCCCCCAACTTTAACAAACTTTTCAGTTTTACTTTAGTTGTCACCTCCTCTGCAAGACTTTTCTGCTGCTCTCTCATCAAAAACGGTCCTTCACAACACCCTGTGTACAATAATTTAAGGCAAGTTCACAATCTATTAAAATAGGCTATGGCAGAATAGAATCATGCAGTGTTTAATTTAAATAAATTAAACACTTTGTCACTAGCAAAGCATTCACGCAAATAAGCTGTCTCCATCCCTCCCTCAATAAAACCAGAAATCAAAAAAAGTCAATTATATGTATAATATTCCATTTAATTGGAGGACAACTATTTATTTTTATTTATTTATTTACTTATTTTTCCCTCTTTTTAAATTTTTTTTTAATTTCAGAATATTTTGGTTACATAAATTGCTTTTGTATCATTTGAGTCAAAGTGTGCCTATCCCCCAGATAGTGTGCACTGTACCCATTAAGTGTGAATATACCCATTCCCTCCTTCCCCCTCCCATCTGCTTGATTTCTGATGAATGTTATTTCCATATGTGCACATAATTGTTGATCGATTAGCTCCAATTTAATGGTGAGTACATGTTGCATTTGTTTTTCCATTCTTGTGATACTTCACTTAGAAGAATAGTCTTCCAGTTCCATCCAGGTTAATTCAAGAGGTATTAGTTTACCATTTTTTTTAATGGCTGAGTAGTACTCCATGGTATACATATACCACATTTTATTAATCCACTCATGTATTGATGGGCACTTGAGTTGTTTCCACATCTTTGCAATTGTGAATTGTGCTGTTATAAACATTTGCATGCAGATGTCTTTTTTATAGAATGTCTTTTTTTCCTTTGGGTAAATACTCAGTAGTGGGATTGCTGTATCAAATGGTAGGTCTACTTTTAGTTCTTTGAGGTATCTCCATACTACTTTCCATAGAGATTGTGCTAGTTTTCAGTCCCACCAGCAGTGTATGAGTGTTCCTATTTCTCCACATCCATGCCAATATTTCCTCTTTTGGGACTTTTTGATAAAAGCCATTTTCACTGGAGTTAAATGATATCTCATTGTGGTTTTTACTTGGAGTTCCCTGACAATTAGAGAGTTGAGGATTTTTTCATATGTTTATTGGCCATTAGTCTGTCTTCTTTTGAAAAGTTTCTGGTCATGTCTTTTGTCCACTTTTTAGCAAAATTGTTTGATTTTTTTTCTTGTTGATTTGCTTGAGTTCTTTATAGATTCTAGTTATTAGCCCTTTATGGGATGTATAGCATGAAAATATTTTCTCCTATTCTGTAGGTTGTCTGTTCACTCTAATGATTGTTTCCTTGGCTGTGCAGCAGCCTTTTAATTTAGTCAGGTCCCATTTATTTATTTTTGCTGTTGCTGTGATTGCTTTGGAGGTCTTCTTCATAAATTGTTTGCTTAGGCCAATGCCTATAAAAGTTTTTCTAACATTTTCTTCTAGAATTCTTATGGTTTCATGCCTTAGGTTTAAGTCTGTTATCCATTGTGAGTTGTTTTTTTGAGTGGTAAGAAGTGTGATCCTGTTTCAGTCTTCTACATGTGGCTATCCAATTTTCCCAGCACCACTTATTGAATAGGGGTTCTTTTCCCCAGTCTATATTTTTGTCTGCTTTGTCAAAGGTCAGATGGCAACAATATGAAGATGGTTTTATATCTGGGTTCTCTGTCCTGATCCATAGGTCTATGTCTCTGTTCTTGTGCCAGTACCATGCTGTCTTGGTTACTATAGCCTTGTAGTATAGCTTGAAGTCTGGTAAATTGATGCCTCCCAATTTCTTCTTTTTGCTTAAGGTTGCTTTGGCTATATAGGATCTTCTCTGGTTCTATACAAAATGTAGAACTATTTTTTCTAGATCTGCAAAAAAATGATGTTGGTATTTTAATAGGGACTGTATTGAATCTATAGATCACTTTGGGTAGTGTAGACATATCTTCCAGAAATTATTCCATAACATCGAGAAGGAAGGAATCCTCCCCAACACATTTTACAAAGCCAATATCACCTTGATACCAAAGCCAGGAAAAGACTCAACAAAAAAAGAAAACTACAGACCAATATCCTTTATGAATATAAATGCAAAAATTCTCCATAAAATCCTAGCAAACCAAATTCAGCTGTGCATCAAAAAAACAATCCATCACAACCAAGTGGGCTTCATCTCAGAGATGCAGGGGTGGTTCAACATACACAAATCTATAAATGTAATTCACCACATAAATAGAAATTAAAAAAAAGACCATATGATCCTCTCAATAGATGCAGAAAAAGCATTTGACAAAATTCAGCACCCTTTTGTGATAAGAACACTTAACAAAATGGGCATAGATGGAACTTACCTCAAAATGATAAAAGCCATATATGACAAACCCATGGACAACATCATGCTGAACAGAAAGAAATTGAAAGCATTCCCACTTAAAAGTGGAACCAGTCAAGTCTGCCTACTATCACCACTTCTATTCAACATAGTGCTAGAAGTCCTAGCCAGAGCAATTAGACAAGAGAAGGAAATTAAGGGTATACAAATGGGAGCAGAAGAGGTCAAACTATTGCTCTTTGCTGATGATACGATCTTATACTAGAAAACTCCAAAGATTCTGCAAAGAGACTACTGGAATTGATAAATAAATTCAGCAAAGTCTCAGGGTATAAAATCAATGTACACAAATCAGTAGCATTCATATATGCCAACAATAGTCAAGCTGAGAACCAAATCAAAGACTCAATACCTTTCACAATAGCAACAAAGAAAATAAAATACCCGGGAATATATTTAACTAGGGAGGCGAAAGGCCTCTACAGGGAGAACTATGAAACACTGAGGAATGAAATAGCAGAGGACTTAAACAGATGGAAAAACATATCATGCTCATGGATTGTCAGAGGACAACTATTTCATCTGGTGCATAAGTGATCTGTTTCAATGTTAAGAAAAGACAAAATAAACCATATTAGGCTTACTGAGAGTTGGTACAAGATAAACACAATAATGACTATTATACTTTAAAAATAAATTAAGAGGTTTTCAAAGAGATCTATCCAGCCCTACCTATCCTCCTATTTTTTTCTTGCTAATAGACTGCACATATTAGGAGCCACGGATTTCATGCTGAATACCCTAGCCTTAGACATCAGCCTTGATAGATCTAAGCCAGTCATGATAACGCCTTTCCCCTTGGAAGTGACTGATTTTGTAATGGGTAAGTGATACAACCCTAACCAATGACATGTAAAGGAAGTCTGTTAGGGACATTGTGGAACTTGTGTTTAAGAGATATTATTATTTATGTGAATTTTCTATTTATATTTCTACCCAATTTTCTTTTGGGATTTTAGCCTTTTTATAAAAATTATACAAATATACAAAAAGTATGTATTACAAAATATATTTTAAATATACCAAATTTTCATTTTATATACCTATTTGAAATCCTTTTATATAAATGACAGCTTTATAAAAATTTGTCTGTCTTCCTCCAGTAATATTTTTAAAAATCAAATCTATAATTTTAGATATAACAAAATTTGTATAATTCATTGTTTTAACATATGTATACACCCATATAACTACCACCACATGAAATTTTCATCACCAAAACCTTCAATTTCCCTTGTGACTTCCCATATGTTATTTAGAAGCATGTGATCAATATTTGAAGATTTTAAAGATTTTTTATTGATTTCTAATTTAATTACATTATGGTTACAGAACACACTTTGTATAATTTCACAAACATTTTTATAATATTTTGTGTCATGATTCGGTGTAAGCTCTATTTTGGTAAATGTTCCATGTGTACCAGCAAAGAATCTATTCTATTCTGTTTGGTTAGATTGTTTTGTAAGTATCAATTAAGTGAAGCTATTTGATACAATTGTTCAACTTTTCTATATCCTTACTTATTTCCTATCTACTTGCTTGTCCAATATAGTTTTGTTAACAACCCATCCCTTTGTGGAAAAAAAAGTATTGCTTTCATTTGTAATTCAATTCCTTTACACTATATAAATTGGTGCTTATTGGCTTTTCCTTTAAATCATTTGTAGCATTTGCCTGTTCCCTCTTATGCATAAAATAAAATCCTTAACGTGTTTTATATCTGTATGAGTCATGAGCTTAACTTTTTCTGAAAATTATCTTTTAACAGAACACAGCTATTCTTATTTATCTATGTATTGTCTGTGTCTGCTTTCATGCTACAATAGCGGAGTTGAATTGTTTCAATAGAGACCATATGGTCTATAAAGCCTAAAACATTTGCTATCTAGTCCTTCCCAGAAAAAGTTACCAACTGCCGGTCTGCATCATACCAACCATAGCCAAACTTCAGGAGTTCTAGTGAGTAGTCTATTTTCAACAGTTGTCTGAGTTTTGCATTACTAAAATTACACATTTAAGTTTTCATCCTCAGTTAACCAAAGAAAGCAATTGGATATTAAAAATGCTGATTAAAATGATGTTATTTATGTCTGTGTGTAGAAATTAACATTTGAAAAATTAATATCTTTCTATTGAATCATAGGCTTCTTAATTGGATTTTTTAAAAACTGTAAACTGGTATTTATTGAACATACAAGAGTTAATTCATTTGTCTGGCCTGCCTGTCCCAATGACCAAAGAGAACAAGTTTACCCAGAGGACACCAAGGTCACTCCTGATATTGTTGTTTTGAAAGAGTGTTAAACTAAGAAAGACTGTTAAGGAATGCCCTGGGAGGTTATTAGAATTTTTATTCCCTTTGTAATAAAAGTTGATCTCCTCCAACGGTATATTTTGAGATTCAATTTCAAAGGGTTTTATGTGAATAGTCTAGAAAGTCTCTTTTTTTTTTTGGTGAAAAACATAATTGTCATCACTAGAGGGAGCTGGTTTTACATAAAATTTTGATAGGAATGTAGAAAAAGACAAGATGAGCACTTTGTAGTTCATGTCAAAAGAAAAAAAACTTTTCAAAACATTCTTTTTTGACTAACAAATTGTACCTGTCAAACAACTTACTTTATCAATTGAATGTTTTTCTCAAAGTACTGTAACCTCTGTTCCCAAGAGGATCTTTGATACTCTAAATTTGACATTGGAATAAACATTTTATGGGGTGTTATTTGAATTTCACATAGTAGTATTGATGTTTATAGTCTTTCATTGTTCTTTAAATTTATCACTTTGAACAATCTACCAAGCAGAATTTCAGAGTATAGAGTAAGATTTTGGCTAAGTTGACTATTTAGTACAGAAAATATTAACATTCCTGTGTTACTTTGAAATGCCTAATTTTCAGTGAGTGTAGAATTGAAAGTAGAAGCACTTAAGTTAAGGCAGCCATCATTTCACAGAATTGGAAGAAACTGAGCTGAGTCCTCTATTTCTTCCAAGGAGATTGTGAATTTGATGACCAGAAGTTACATGTTTTAAACAATATTTCATCATATGCAGAACCTAAGCATCTGCTTATTTAAAGCAGGGGTTGCAAACTATGGCCTGCAAGCAATCGGCCATTGTTTTTGTAAAGTTTTATTGAAACACAGCCATGCCCAATCATGTAAGTATCGTCTGTGGTTACTTTCACACTACAACTGTTGAACTGAGTATTTGTGATGGAGACATTATACTCTGCAAAGCCTAAAATATTTACTCTCTGCTCCTTTGAAGAAAAAGTTTGCAGACTTCTACTTTAAAGCATTATAATTAATAAATGTGTGTTGAGTAAATAAATAAATGGATGAATGAATGAATGAACAAATTGAGTTGCTTCCGTGAGTGTGTGGCAGAGACAACTAATACATTGGAGTATCTGAGATATACTTTGAGCCAAGCAAATTTATTCTTTTATAACACTTGCTTCTATCATTTTGGTATACATGAAAAATACTTATTTTTTTAATAAATATCACAATCATATCACCAGGTCGGTCAGAACTACATAGTGACTTTTATCTCAAAGGACAAAAATATTTCTATACATCGTCTCATGACCACCATTTGCCAATAGCTTTGGCTAATTGGGAGACATGACATGGAATTTACTAAGTTCACAGTGTTTCCTTGAGAATTTTTAATTGGAACAAAGCCTACTAAGTTTCAGTAATTGAGCTAATTCATCTCTCTACACCTTCTCTGATACATAAATATAATGTTTGTAAATTCTTTATGAATCTCTTTTCAAGTTGAGCAAACCCCAAATTTAGAATCAGGATTGAAATTGATAGAACATGTTTGACCAGGTGAGATGGAGTTTTAATCAGTAAAATTGTCTCAGACAGTGAAGAACTGGGCTTTGTTAATTTATTGACCAGTTTAAACAATGCATACACATACACACACACACAAACACACATATACATGGATTCTCCTTACTGAATTCAATGATTTACATCAATTTTTAAAACAGTCAGATTACATCCTTTCTTGGTAGTATTTTTAGGCTACTAAACAAAAAGATTTTTGGCATTTCTTGTATCTTCCATAGCTTTTCGCCTTAAGATAAGTTCTTAAAATCACAGAATAATTTTTTTCTTTAAACTCCAGCTGGATTCATGTACAAAAGAATAATAAAATAATCTTGAATCAATATCTGTGCAGCTGTTCTTGAATTAACTACAGAAAATTTTTAAAATATTGCTGTTTGCTAAACAACTGGTCATTAGTTGCTCATTAATTATAATTGGACCTATTAATAATGAAGTAGAAAAAAGGGTTAAGGTTTGATTTATAAGACAATTGTTTCTCTTTCAAAGAAAGAACCAACTGGAAACAAAAACAAAGCTGGCAATGCCTTTTCTTTCTTGTCCGTTCTGATCTTAGTAATCAGTGGTAAACAATGCGGGTTTGTTGTGTCTGCTGAGAAGAATATGAAACAGCTATTGCAAGCCACAGTAAATTCTTCAGTAGGTTTTCTCTATTGAACTTGTTGATTTGAATCACAATTTTTAAGCAGAGGGAAGAAAAAAAATGGTGAAATGTATAACTTGTAGAAATGGTTTTCCCAAATGTGTTCCTGAATGGCGCCATCCTCTCCTTATGTGCGCTAATGAAGAAGGAACATACTGGTAATTAAGGTCAAAAGTGAATCAGAAAAAGCTAACAATATGTGATTCTTCGCACTAAGGATGGCTAAATGCCACCAACCCCTCCAGATTACTTTTCAAATATTTTGGATTCCACAAAGACCAAAGATTTTGGCCACACTGTTTGCCACCCACCCCCACTCCATTTTTAGACTTCAATTTATACTTATAAAGTACAATTGAACCAGAACGTCTGAATAATACATAGTTAAGTAATATGAAGTGGTATAGAATTTAGGGTGTAGAATTTAGCCCCAAATTATATGTAGGACTCTCAGCCCTTAGAACTGGAAGCTGGGAAGCTGATCACTGTATTTTCACTGTCATATTTCTGGTTGGAAGAGACTGAGGTTAAGGAGACCCAACCAAGTTAAAGTCAGGCTTTTTGTAACTTGATGTCTATGAATGGACTTCTGGAAGTCTATGTAATCTCAGAAATGGTATGTAGATTTTTATGTATATCTGTGAATTTCTGACAATATAGTGTTTATGATTTTATCAGATTTTCAAAGAGTTTCATGAAACCAAATATGTTGAAAGTGATAGGAAATGCTATTAAAATAAATTATCTTCTGAAAAAGGTAAATTGTTTCACTTAATCTTCACAGCAGTTCTGTAGATTGGCTAAGTAGAGGAGATTGGTTATGTCCAGTGCTTAATACAGATCCTAGAAACAGACTGCCAGGGTTCCAATTTCAGCTCTGCCACTTATTAGCTGTATGACCCAACTTTCTGTACCTCAGCTTCCTCATCTGCAAAGTGAAACTACCTCATAGGGTTGTTAGGAAGAATAAATGAGGTAATATTTATAAAGCACCTAGTCCTTGCTACATTGCCACATGATACATACTATATGTGTGTATGTGTGTGTGTGTGTGTGTATATATATGTGTATATATTTATGGAAAAAATACTAAATAAAAATTCTCAGGTTTTAGATGATGAAACTGAGTTAAGGGTTTTGCCTAAAATCACATTGCTTGTAAGAGGCGGAATCAGGTCTAAAATTTATGGGGGTTGTTTGTTTTGTTTTGTATTTTTCAATTTAAATCTTACTAATCTTTGGCCCTGATCAGCTTTTCGATTCCCTGTCAGTTGTCTCTTGGCTTCCATTTCCTCTCTATTCCACTCTGCCCAGTGTTGTATGCATCTTCCACCCAGCTGTGCTCTCAAAGCTTCACAATCTCTATTATCCAGGTTGGATCAAACTTTATTTTCCTGACAAGAGTTGCATAAAAGGTAAAAAAGGAGTTGTTGGAGCACTAATCTATGAGAGGTGGTGATTTACCAATGGGACACTAAAAGAAAATCTATTTGTTCAGACTGCTGTCCTGGAGAGTACTTTAAAATGATGTATACACTACACACACAAATACACACACGTACGCCTGCACACACCCCTTGAACAAGCTCAAACTAAATTGCAGTAGCTAACTTCAGTGCCTTTCTTTTGCTAAAATAAGTGTCCAACTTTGGAGCAAACTCTCAATTTTTCTGGACAAGAGAGGAGAGATTAATTCCCATCACCTAGGGTCTTCTTTCTCCCTTCTCCAAACAGCTCTCAGGTGCAGGACTCTAGAATTGTTGACAAACACTTAAAGAAAAAATGTTTGAATGGGCACCAATTATTAACCCACCCAACATAACCAGCACATCCTTCCTGAGTGCCCTAAAGTCTTCATGTACCTTTGCTTCTGATAATGGATTGCAAAGCCTTTGCCATATAATCCTGCCTCGCCTGGAATGCCTTATTCCCTAGAGTAGAAGTCACGTCAGCATTCCAGTCCATTGCACTCTCTGTCTGTCTCCCAGCCCTCATTCTTCCTCAGCCAAGCTATCACAAATGTGGGGAATGGTTTCCTTTTTCATGACTACCAGAAGCATTATGTAGTAGTGGAAAGTCCATTGGTAAAATCATTAGCAAGAAATATAGTTTTGAATCCTGCTTGCTGTGTTACCTAGGAAAAGATTCTCTGAGCTTTGTTGTCTTTTTCAGTTTTACAGCTGAAAAATGGCATCTACTTTAAGAGTTGTTGTAAGGGTGAAATGAAATAGCATGCAATAAAAAAAATCCTGGCATAGAGCAGCTGCCTAATCAATGCTAATTTGTTTTATTAAATTGTAGCTGAAGATTTATTCTACAAATATAACCTGTTATATTTTTTAGTGTTTTATAGTTTGCACAAAGAGCTCTTACATGCATACATCATTGCATTTGTTCCCTATGATGATTCTGTGAAACAAAAAATATTACTTCTGTCTTACAGATACAGAAACTGGGTATCATAATGATTAAATGGTTTGCCTTCAACTATACAGTTTCAAAGTTGGGACTGAAACATATTTCTTTTGATTTGAAATAGTTTCCCTTTTAATAATACCATATTAACACTTAAAAAAGTTTCACTGGATTAAACAGTGGTTTTAAATCCTGTTTTGCCCCTTTTTATATCAAGTAACAACTATAATTCCTAGTTTCCTCATCTGTTAAATAAAAAGGCAGAACTAGACAACCTCTTAGCCCCTTTCCAGATATTAAATTGTTAATTATATTGTTCCAATACCAAGCTAAAACTAAACTAAAACTTTCCCAAATTCCATAGCATCTGAAATATTAAACTGATACATTTTTCTTACTCAGCGTAAAGAATTACTCATGGGCAGGGCATGGTGGCTCATATCTGTGATACTAGGACTCTGGGAGACTAAGGCAGGAGGATTTCTTGAGCTCAGGAGTTCCAGACCAGCCTGAGCAAGAGCGAGAACCGCCTGTAATAAAAATAGAAAAATTAGCCAGGCATAGTGTCACAGGCCTGTAGTACCAGCTACTGGGGAGGCTGAGGCAGGAGGATCTCTTGAGCCCAGGAGTTCGAGGCTGCCGTGAGCTATGATGATGCCACCACACTCTACCGGGGGTGACAGAGTGAGACTCTGTCTCAAAAAAAAAGAATTACTTATGGATACACAGATAGATAATTCCTTAATCATAGGTTATATTCCCTATATGTTTTTTCCCTAAGTATAATTGGATGAACCTCAAATAATAGGGTGAGAATGTGTAATCATGTGATGTAATGATATTAAAGCAATTCATGAAGTTTTCTTGGACGTTTTACTTTCTAATCCCATAAAATCCTTTGGTCTCAATTAAAAATGAAGAACTGAAAATTGGAACTGCCAGAACATAATGTTATCATAAATTACTGAGTATGCTAAGGTACTCTTATAAAACTTTTATGCTTAATACATTCTCTCCAACTGATAATTGTTTCCTGGTGTTACCAAGAATTCATGTGAATAGAACATAAATTATCACCCTTTCACCCAGATGGCTTTGACTTCTCTCTTTACATATAACCTTCTAAAAGAAAGGAAATAGAGCCATATTAAAAAACAAACACTGAACTATGAGTGCTCTCTTCTCTTTCTTGGCTAATGACATCATCATTTATTTGTAGGTTAGAAAATTTGGATTATTCTGAATTGTCCCACTACCTCCCTTAGCCCCAAATTATCCCCAAGTTAAACCTGTCTCTAAAATACCTCTTGGATCTGATGACTTCTGTGCCCTGCCCATGCCTTGGTCTCTTGTTTGGACTACTGAATTGATTTAAGGTCTTCTTGTCACCAGACTAATTCACACTTTTCTTTCTCCAAATGATCTTCCTAAAACACAAATTAATTATTTCTCTTCACTATTTAAGATCCATCGTTGCTTTTTTCCTATGAACCATTGCCTTCGAGATAATGACCAAACCTCTCAGTATGTGGTGTCTTCACGATTTGATTTTAGGATCCTTCTCTTCAGTTTTATATCTGGACCCTACTACTATATATCTTACATACAAAACTATTTTCAGGGATCCATGTCTTTGCCTGGTTTTTATGCTCCCTTTTCTGTATAGCTCTCTCTGACAGCCTCCCAATATGATGAACCCATACTCCTCATTTCACTGCAACTCAAGTATCAGTTACTCAGAAGATTTCTCTGGCCTTCCTTTCTACTTATGCAGAATTAAGTATCCTATCTCTATGATACCACATGTGTTTTATAGGATTTCTGTTGCACTTTAATTAGTTACTTGCCTGTCTGTATTTCCTCATTACACTGTGAGATCTTGAGCCTGTATTTAATTTATTTAATCTCCCCCAGCCAACAATATGCCTAGTGCCTATTAGGTTGTTAATAGACATATATCAAATGAATAACAAATGCAAAAGTTTAGTATTGACCCCAAGAATATATTGAGTGTTTATGTTCATTACTCATCCCTAAATCAAAGAAAGTCAACAATGCTGGTGACTTAAAATAGTTGTCATGACAGACACAAATGGCGATGGGAACATTCATTAATAATATGGGACACAATCTGAAAAGGCTGTGTACATGACTAATAGCCAGCTAACTGCTTTAGACAGTAAGTGCTATGAATTCAGGAACAGAGCCTGTTTGGTGAACTGGAGAGATTTGGTAAAGCTTTTTGCGGGAGTAACTTAAGCTAAGACTTAAAAAGTGTCCCTAGATATTTGAGCACTAAAGAGGAAAGAAGAAAGTATTGGGAAAAGGGAGAAATTACGATCAAAGTCACAGAGACAGAAGAGAGTAAAAAGAGTCCATAATATTTGTCATAAATTTCACAAATTATGCTAGACAGGAAAATTAGAATATGAACACAGTTTGCGTGGCTCTGTATGCCATTCTGACAATCACAGAACGTATCTGGAAGGCAAGGGTAAGCCATACTAATGCATTTGGGTAGAGGATCATTATAACATAAGTTGTGTTATTAAAAGAAAATCTTTGAGTTGGGATACCACCAGAAGGTTCCTGCTGGAGTATTTCAGGATCTGTCCGAAACTGGAGTAGGTAAAAATGTATAAAAAAGACTGCAGAAGAACTGACAGAGTTAGTGTCTGATTATACATGGACTATAGATTAAAGAAAAAAAAACCTCAGTTTTAAACTAAAATTATCAAGTAAGAGTGGTAATATTAAAAATAACTATTATATATTGAGTACAACTATATGTCAGATGCTTGATGTATTTTTAAATTTATTTTCTAAGACATTATTTTTTAAGGGCAGTTTTAGGTCCATAGCAAAAGTGAGGAAGGTACAGATATTTCCCATATATCCTCTGTCCTCACACATTCCCTGTTATCAACATCCCCCACAAGAGTGGTATGTTTGTTAAAATTGATGAACCTACATTGACACATCATAATCATCCAAAGTCCACAGTTTATATCAGGGTTCATTCTTGGTGTTGTACATTCCATGGGTTTGTCCAACCATTATAGTATCATACTGAGTATTTTTACTGTCTTACAAATCCTCTGTGCCTTGTCTATTCACCCCTTTCCATATCTTAACCCTTGGCAACCACCGATCTATTTACTGTCTCCATTGCTTTGACTTTTCCAGAATGTCAAATAGTTGGAATCATAGAGCATTTAGCCTTTGCAGATTAGTTTCTTTCACTTAGTAATATGCATTTAAGTTTGCTCCATGTCTTTTCACAGCCCGATAACTCATTTCTTTTTAGTGGTAAAGTGTTTTTTAGTATTCCATTCTCTGAATGTACCACCATTTATTTAACCATTCAACTACTGAAGAATATCTTGGTAGCTTCCAAGTTTTGGAAATTATGAATAAAGCTATATAAGCATTCATGTGTAGGTTTTTGTGTGGCCCCAACTTTTCAACATCTTTGGTTAAATACCAAGGAATGGAAATGGCTGAATAGCTTGGTGAGACTATGTTTAGTTTTGTAAAAACTGTCAAACATCCTTCAAAAGTGTCTGTCCCACTATGTATTCCCACCAGCAGTGAGTGAAAGCTCCTGTTGCTCAACATCCTTGCCAGCATTTGGTGTTGTCAGTGTTCTAGATTTTGGTCATTCTAATAGGGATATAGAGGTATCACATTATTGTTTTGATTTACATTTCCCTGGTGACATATGATGTGGAACATCTTTCATATACTTACTTGTCATCAGTATATATTCTTTGGTGAGGTGTCTATTCAAGTTTTTGGCCCATTTTTTAACTGGGCTTTTGATTTCTTATTGTTGAGTTTTAAGAGGTCTTTGTATATTTTGGATAAGATTTTTATCATATGTGTCTTTTGCAAATATTTGCCCCAGTCTGGGGCTTCTCTTCTCATTTTGTTAACATTATCCTCTGCAGAGGAAAAGTTTTTAATTTTAATGAGTCCAACTTGTCAATTATTTCTTCCATAGATGGTACATTTAGTGTAGTATCTAAAAAGTCATGTCCTTACCCAAGGTCATCTAGATTTTCTCCTATGTTATCTTCTAGAGGTTTTATAGTTTTACATTTTACACTTAAGTCTGTGATCCATTTTGAGTTAATTTGTGTGAAGGGTGTAAGGTTCTTGTCTAGATTCATATATTTTACATGTGGATATCCAATTGTTCCAGCACCATTTGTTGAAAAAACTATCTTTGCTCCATTATATTGCCTTTGCATATTCGTCAAAGATCAGTTGACCATATTTATGTGGGTCTATTTCTGGGATCCCCATTTTTTTCATTGATCTAATTTGTCTATTCTTTCACCAATACCATACTGTCTTGATTACTGTATCTTCATAGTAAGTCCTGAAGACAGATAGTGCCAGTCCTCCAATTTTGTTCTTCTCCTTCAATATTGTGTTGATTATCTCGGGTCTTTTGCCTCTCTAGAAAAACTTTAGAATCAATTTGTCAATATCCACAAAATAACTTGCTGGGATTTTAACTGAGATTGCAGTAAATCTGTGGATCAAGTTGGGAAAAACAGACTTCTTGATAATATCGCATCTTTCTATCCATATACCTGAAATAGCTCTCCATTTATTTAGTTCTGCTTTGATATCTTTCCTCAGAGTTTCATAGTTTGCCTCATAAAGTTCTCGTGCATATTATGTTAGATTTATACCTAAGTATGTCATTTGAGGGGGTGCTAATGTAAATGGTATTGTGTTTTTAATTTCAAAGTCCACTTGTTCACTGCTGGTATATAGAAAATCCATTGACTTTTGTGTATTAACAAAAGTTGTATTGTGCAACCATGCTATAATTGCTTATTACTTCCAGGAGTGTTTTTATGGATTCTTTGAGATGTTCTACATAGACAATCATGTCATCTGTGAACAAACACAGTTTCATTTCTTTCTTCCTTCACAGTGTGTATACATTTCCTTTCCCTTTTTTGCCTTATTGCATTTTCTAGTATTTCAAGTACAATGTTGAAAAGGAGTAATGAGAGGAGACATCCTTACCTTGTTCCTGAACTTTAATGGGAAAACTTTGAGTTTCTCACCATTATGTACAGTGATAGCTGTAGGGTTTTTTGTATATATTCTCTCTCAGGATGAGGAAGTTTCCCCTTATTCCTGGTTTACTGAGATATTTTATCATGAATGGGTGTGGGATTTTGTCAAATGCTTTTTAGCCTAGTGATGTGATGGATTTTTGAATGTTGAACCAGACTTGCATACCTGAGATAAATCTTATTTGACATGGTTTATAATTCTTTTTATGCATTGCTGGATTTGATTTGCATATATTTTGTTGAAGATTTTTGCAACTATGTTCATAACAGATATAGGACTGTAGTTTTCTTTTCGTGTAGTGTTTTTGTCTGATTTAGGTACTAGGGTAATGCTGGCCTCATAGAATGACTTAGAAAGTATTTGTTCTGTTTCTATCTTCTGAATGAGACTATAGAGAATTGATGTAATTTCTTGCATAAATATTTGGTAGAATTCACCAATGAACCCAAGGAGCAATAGGCCATACCATATAGCCTAGGTGTGCCATAGGCTGTACCATCTAGGTCTGTGTAAGTGCACTCTATGATGTTTGTACAATGACAAAATTGTCTAACAATGCATTTCTCAGAAGGTATCCTCAGTGTTAAGTGACAGATAACTATATTTCTTCTGTTTCTTTCTCTTTTTCTTCTCTTCTGGTATTCCCATTATATATATGTTTCACCTTTTGTAGTTGCCCCACAGTCCTTTGTATTCTGTTTTATTTCTTTCAGTCTTTGTTCTTTTTGCTTTTTCAGTTTTAGAGGTTTCTATTGATATATTCTCAAGTGCATAGATTCCTCAGCTGTCTCCAGTCTACTAATAAGACCGTCAAAGGCACTCTTTGTTTCTGTTACAGTTATTTTTTAATCTCTAGCACTTATTTTTTATTCTTTCTTAGGATTTCCACCTCTCTGCTTCCATTGCCTATCTGTTCTATGTTGTCTACTTAGCCATTAGAGCCATTGCCATTTTAACTATTGTTGTTTTAAATTCCTGGTCTAATAATTCCAATGTCTCTACCATATCTGGTTCTAATACTTGCTCTGTCTCTTCAAATTGTGTTTTTTGCCTTTTAGGATGTAATTTTTTCTTGATAGGTGGACATGATGTACTGGGTAAAAGGACCGGCTATAAGTAGGCCTTTAATAATGTGGTAGTATGGCATAGGGAGAGGGGAAGTGTCTTATAGTCATGTGATTAGGGCTCAGTCTCTTAGTGAGCCTATGACTCCGGACAATGGATTTCACAAGTGCTTCTCAGTTCCTCCACCCCCTTAGGGGGGACAGATGGCTATAGTGGGCTGAAGTTGGGTTTTTCCCTTCTCCTATGTGGAAAGCTAGAGCTGGCTGGAGTTGGGTAATTTCCTTCCCCCAGGTCAGTCAGGCTCTTATAAAACCCCAGCAGGTTAGCTCTGGTTACATAGTTCTCCTGAGTTTAGGCCTTGTTAATAAGAATGGTGTGAAATGGTTCCTTTTCACCTTCCGCTGTCATATGTTAGGGATTTTTCTCCAATATTAACTATGAGAACCTGGTTGAGCTTCTAGAGGTAAAACTCACAAAAGTGTGAGAGGCCCTCTATGACTGGGTCCCCCTGAAGTTGTTATTAACTCTCAGACTTGTCCACACTGAGTCTCCAGCATTTCATCAATTACAGTTCAGGTTTTTCTACTCTGGCATAAGTTTCTGTGGCAGTTTCTGCTTGTGAGTTTCTGTTCTTATAAGGCGTGATTCCCTGTATTCACCTGTCTGTCTCTCTAATATTAAGGCCAGTGGTTTGCCCAGTGCCCTCATTTTTCTTATGAATCCAACAAGAATTGGTGGTTTTTCAGTCTGTTTAGCTTTTTACTTGTTGTTAGGAAGGCATGGCAACTTCCAGGCTCCTTACATGTGTATGTATATTACTTTTAATCTCTACAAAAAACATCAAGTTATATATTGCCCCATATTTTTTAACCCATGAAGTGAGGTATTCAGGGAGGTTAAGTCACTTTCTTTGACTTGGATTCTGATTTATTTTAGTTTATCCTATGGCAAAATCCTTATCTTACTCCCTATGTCCTGGATGGATGACCTTCCTAGGACCAATAAAAATACAAAAACAAAAACAAAATAAACAAAATGAAACAAAACAACTATAAATATGGGACCATCTTCTAGAACTTTCAGTATCACCAGAATCTAGGATTTGGTTTGGCCAGAAATCTTATCTCTGCTTGTTTTTGGAATAACTCCTCCATGCACCAGTTTAGTTTCCACTTCCTGGTGACTCCTGGTGCAGCTCATTCTACTACTCACAAGCATAGCTTTTGGAAGATGCATTCACAATACAAGGGAAGCAAATCAGAGCAGCCAATTCATGGAGATTAATGAATTTCATTATTAAATGTGGATCACCAATGCAGTTTCCAGTCAGAAATGTTTATCCCACTGTTGAAAATGTGGGACAGAAGGTCAGAAGACAGACCAAGGATACAAAATATAATCTTTAGTCTAGAGGAATTTACCGAAAGGGTTGGAGCCCATGAAAACTTAAAGGAAATAAAGAGAACAGGATGGAGGACTGAAACTAAAGCCATGTGTATCACTGGGGGCAGCCTAGAAAGAGATGCCATCACAGGAAAAGGATCAGGGGAGGGAAGTGATGCAGACAGGACAGGAGATGTGTTCAATAATGGGGTAGTCACAAGTGTCAACATTAGGTAGACAGCCAGGTACCTCCGGCCCCTCCTGGGGACAAAGCTGGGTGTGCAGAGCAATTGTTACATCTAGGGGAGGAGGGAACACCATACAAATCTGACAATCAGAACTTAGTGCACCAACTGCAAAAGAATGCAGAGGATTCTCTAGCCTGCTGGCCAAGGAGCCCAGGTACAATAGGGTCTGGAAGGTGACCTAGGACAACACAAGGCTAATTATCATGTCATTAGCTTAAATCTACATAGTGGTTCACCCTCCGCCCCCAAATGGGCTTTCAGAGAGGCTCATGGGAGATCTGCATGTGCAGTAAGACTCAGGTCATATAACTCCCAACTGTCCATCAAAGTGGTTCCATGGTGACGTCTGAACCATGAGGAAGGCCCAATCCAGACATTATAAAACAAGACCCCAGACCATGACCAAAGCTTTTTTGTTATGACAAGGGGTCCATTCATTATCTGTGGCAAATGTATGTTGCTATTTCTCTGTAAACCTACATCTTGCTCTTGCTCTATAATCTTATCTTTCTCTCCTCAATAAACCTCATTTCATGCTTACCTTGCTTTTGGTGTGACTGGTCACTCTTTGGCTAAGAGCGTACCAAGAACTGACATTTTAGACTGCTGACCCGATATTTTAATGCCATGACTCAGATCTCAGTCTAGGTAAGCCAGTTTGCCTTTTTGCGTGAAAACACTCTTGCTTTGGATCTTCTCTCCTCACAGCCAGCGCTTGAGGGGGTGCTGGTGCTTGGGTTCACTTTTCCACCTTCACTGTTTCTCAGACTGCACAGTTGAGTTCTTGGCTAAACCCGGGTGTGTGATGAGTTGGGGTGGTAGGGGAGAAGTCTTTCATTTTGTTGCACTTTAGGGAAGAGGGCTCTGCGCTGTAACTTTTGTGCTTCTGGGCTTCACATTGGTTTTAACAGCGTACTTTTCTTTTGATCTGATGGGGTGCTTATGGCCCCTACCTGTATTAAGGCTAAACAATGTTTCCTCCCCTGGTTTTGTCCTCACTAAGCTGTCTAGTGCCCGGCTCACTCACTTGAAGTGAACTTGTACACCTGGTAATAAAGAAAGTGGAACTCAGTCAGTGCCTACTTTATAAGGTCCTTTCAGGGCCAGAGGGTTTATCAGTCCATGGACATGCCTGTACGTGAACAGATCTGGGTTACCTTAAGGCATCACGTCTGCATCCATCCCTGCCATGTCTCTCCCACATGGGGCACAGTTAAACACTTACACCCTTGGTTTTATCGGGCCTTTATCCTTCACCTTCAAGCTTCTTCTTTTGCTCTGTCCCAGGAAGTGCCTTCCTTATCATGACTGTCCACCCAATTGCTGGTGTTAGTACTTATACAAACAACTAGGTTATCATACCAACTGATATTGTTGTCCTGGCATTTAAAAAAAAGACCTACATTTCAGACTGCTGACCTGACATGTTGATTCTTGTCTAGCTTACAGTATACATCTAAAAATAATTTTATATTTAACCCAGTGACCTAATAGTGGATGATTAAGAGGATGCCACAGCTTGAATACTCTGCTAAAGTCACCTTCTCAAAGGTCACCTCTTATTTCCTGATTGACAAGTTAATCCACCTTTTCTCAATTCTTATCTTCTGTGACCTCTTTATAAGAATTGACGTCTGGTCAGCAGTCTGAAATGTCAGTTCTTGGTGTGTTCTTGGCTGAAGAATGACCGGTCACACCAAAAGCAAGGTAAGCATAAAACAAGGTTTATTGAGGAGAGAAAGACAGGATTGTAGAGCAAGAGCAAGAAAGAGGTTTACAGAGTAAGAGCAAGATACATTTGCTGCAGACAACTAACAGACCCCTTGTCATAACAAAAAAGCTCTGGTCATGTTCTGGGGTCTTGTTTTATGGTGTCTGGATTGGGCCCTCCTACTGGTTCAGGTGTCACCATGGAACCACTTTGATGGACAGTTGGGAGTTATATGACCTGAGTCTTACTCAGCATGCAGATCTCCCATGAGCCTCTCTGAAGGTCCATTTTGGGGAGGGGGAACCACTATGTAGATTTAAGCTAATGACATGATAATTAGCCTTGTGTTGTCCTAGGTTACCTTCCAGACCCCATTGTACCTGTGCTCCTTGGCCAGCAGGATAGAGAATCCTCTCTATTCTTTTGCAGTTGGTGCACTAAGTTTTGATTGGTAGACTCATAGGGCATTCCCTCCTCCCCCAGATGTAGCAATTGCTCGGGGTGCCCGGCTTTGTCCCCAGGAGGGGCTGGAGGTCCCTGGCTGTCTACCTAACAAAGACATGTCAAGCCCTTTTGCCAGTAAAAATCACCATTGGTCCAAAGAAAAACTATAAAAGAAATAACATTTATCTTTACTCTTTGTGTGCCAAATCTTCTCTGCAAATCAGTGCCTTTCTTTCTCTGTGACTCTGTTTAAAAACCTGTGCCCATTTCAAAACCATATATCTGCTTTTTCCTTCATCATTCTTTTATTTATTCATTCATTTGTTTATTCATTAACTTACTAAATAAACATTTATAATGTCATTTCTGCATATTGATTTCAATAATTCAATGAAAATATTTATGTCATTGAAGTTAAGTATCTCTTATCTCCACCAAAAGCAATAGAAGCCAAATAGCTAAACTTTCTTTGAAGAGCCATAACAATATTGTGTTTTATTTCCCATAATGTAAATTAAAAATAATAGTGTGGAAAGAAGCCTTAGGAAACCCCAAGTGAAGAAGGTCTTTTCCTTCTTCAAGGAAAAGAGTTCAAATAAAAGAGTTTATTTTCAGAGAACATTCATGACTTTATCTTCAAGTTTAATCAGAGGTCACATTGCCGAAATTATGATGTTGACAGGTGTCTTGGAGGTCAACAAACTACCTTTTCTAATATTTAATATATTTGTGGAATTTAAATGTTTTGCCATTCTTCTGCCTCCCATCAAAATCCAACAACCCAAGTGCCTATCAATACATGAGTGGATTAATAAAATGTGGTGTATGTATACACCATGGAGTACTACTCAGCCACAAGAAACAATGGTGAACTAACACCTCTTGTATTATCCTGGATGGAGCTGGAGCCCATCCTCTTAAGTGAAGTATCACAAGAATGGAAAAACAAGTAGCACATGTACTCACCATCAAATTGGTACTAATTGACCAACACTTACGTGCACATATGGAAGTAACATTTTTGGGTGTCGGGCAGGTGGGAGGGGAGGAGGGGATGGGTATATCCACACCTAATGGGTGTGGTGCGCACTGTCTGGGGGAGGGCATGCTTGTAGCTCTGACTCAGGCGGTGCAAAGGCAATATATGTAACCTAAATGTTTGTACCCCTGTAATATTTTGAAATAAAATAAAATAAAATAAAATGAAAGATGCAGAAGAAAAAAATCTATTTATAAAATGGCCACGTTGGTCATGCACGCTGTATTTTAACTGGAGGTCAACAAGTGTATTTGCATTTTCACTCTTCATTTCAACCATGGAATAAAAAGTCTTCGTCTTTTTAAAGGAATGTTCGGGATCATTAAGGAGGAAGAAAAAAGAAAACTGCTTCCAAAGAAGCTTTTCCAGAGCCCCCAGTATCATGTGGCAGGAAAGCCAGCTCTCCCAGCTGCCTGCTACTTTCCTCCCCTAGAGCATGATGGTGTTCTTTACACAGTTGCTCTTTGCTCACAGAAATGGGCTGATGTAAAGAAGATACTTTCAGGGAAAGCTTTAAAAATAATAAATCCTTTGGTACGTTCTTTGAGAGCTCACTTTTTAAAAAGTCATTCATTTTAAATTGTGCACAATGGTCGTAGTACACCCACTTATTTTCTCCCAGCCTTTACATCGGAGAATTATTTCTTTTCAAGATGATGCTATAACCAAGGATTTTAAAAAATTACCTCATAAGTTTTTACCTGATGATAGCAAATATGGCCATTTTACTGGGGAAGTCATCAAAGCCTGTTTTGGGAAAGGCGAATCTGAAACATGTGCTCTTATAGCATTTAATTTTTCATAAATTCTTAGCACTATACTCTGGGCATATTATCTATCAATATTAAAAATATGTATCCTACTGTTTTCTCCCCAAAACAATTGTTTAGTTATAACACAAAATTTGACAAATATGTACAACTTCTTTAAAATACTATCCTTAGTCTACAGTGTTTAATGTTTTATTCATTTTGCTTTATATTAATCTAAGAGATAATTGAGGTCAAATATCAAGTGTTTCAGAATCAGCCTCCACCACAATCTTCCATATGATTTTGCTTTTTATTTTATTTTTTGGAATTACTACACTATACATAAATATATGAATGAAATCTTACAGATCAAATAATTTATTCATTTACTCAATAAACATTTACTGAATGGGTTCTTTGGTATGACCCTATGATGGATGTTAGACAGTGATACCCCTGCCCCCATAAAACTTGAAGCTATCAGAGATAAAACAAAACAAAGCAAAAAGTTTACATTTATTGAGGACTTACTATGTGGAAGCCATTTTTATAAGGGTTCTACATGTCATCTTCTCTACACATTTAATCCTCACAGCTCTAGGAGGTAGGGACTACTATTGTTCCCATTTTACAGATGAGGAAACTGCAGTAAAAAGCTATTAAGTTGCTTTGTCACCCAGGTAGTAAGTGGTGGAGTCAGAATTTTAACCCATGTAGTTTAGCTCCACAGCCTGTGCTCTTAAATTAAACAATCACATAAAAAACTGTAAAATCACCACTATGCTAAGTGTTATAGAGAAGAGAGATTCGGTGCAACAAACAAATAATGTTTGATCTGGACAGATGGGAATCCTGGTCAGTGACTACTTAATATCTTAAAGATGATTTGGACTCACTCTTTTTAACAATGGAGTATTCATGAATAAATGTCATTTCTGAATATTTTCGATATTAGAGAGAGGAGAAGGCAGTAAAAGGTAGTGCTTAAATTGTCTAAAAATGCTCAGGATATACTTCTTAAAGCATAAACCACCTCTCCTGAGCTATAAGGCTCTCTCCTCTTGGAAAGCCTACTCCTACTTTTTTTTCCAGAGAAGTTTCTTGCAATAAGTCTACGGGAAATCAATAAAATAAAGACTCAAAGAAGAATACAGAGTTTCTGAGTCCTTTCTAAGAGATACTTGGCTCCTTGAGGAAGAAGTGTGCACCTCAGAAAAGGAGTATGTATGTGGTTCAGTAGAATGAGTCTACACCAAGCTGTGAAGTTATGCAGTTGCAGTTTAGCACATAGTGTAATTGAAGCAGACACATCTAGTGACGTAGAAATATGTAATGTTATTTTAAGGAATGCTGGCAGTAATCTTGGATTATTTATTTAAAATCATTAAATCAAGAACTTTTACTTTTCATAAGATCTTAAGAGATACTGGGAAGCTAAAACTAATTAATGGCCCCATAGAGATGAGCCTAGTTGGTGTGTTTACTCAGAATGTGTTCTCCATCAACCCCTTAAGATATTAAATAAAGATAAAACATATTCACATGGGAAAAGAGGGTTTAAATTTGAGCATTTTTCTGATTCCTAAAGGCATTATGATTTTGGAAAATCCCTCTCTTTAAACGAGGAGAGTTAACATCTCAAACGTACTCCGGTCAGACACTCAATCCTTGCTTCCTGTATTTGCTCCCCAAAGGGGCTCTTGGCAGAAAGAGTAGGCACAGCACTTTCTGGTTTAGGAAGTAGTTGCACAATCTTCATCGCCTTGATCCTCACAACAACTGCATCAAAAGAGACAAGCAAGTGTGTTGTAGTTTTTGATGTTATTTCTTTTTCTTGTCCTTCTTTTTCTTCATGTTATTATTGTTATTATTATCTTCAGTTTACAAATGGAGAAACTCAGACACAGTTAAGTGGCCTGACCAAGATTACATGATTCCAAGCGGAGAAGCATGCCTTGCTCCTAGGTCTTCTGTCTGTAAATACTGTACAATCCTTAATGTCAAATAATAAACAGTCACATGCACACTAGCTGGAGGAGATCAGTTTTCATTCAACCTCTACCCAATTAATAGTTCATGAAAGTACGCACATATGGAGTCCACAGCTTCCAAAACGACAAGTTCTAACCATTTGACGTTCCTAAAGAACCTTCCTGGCGATTGTGCTGCTAACGAAAAATCTTTTTCCTAACATTTTGATAAAGCAAAAGACCATCCAGAAATTATCTACTTCTTTCACACTCAACTTAGTGTATAAGCAGATTTAGAATGAAAAAGAGCAATACTTCTATCCTAATTAAATCCTCATTTTTTCCATTCATTTATTTATTGTTTTAGTTAAATAATATTAATTGTTCAGTGGTGTAGGGGAGAAAAAATAATTTTCTCCTCCATCTGTCCTGAGATCTCAGGGGTGACTCTCTGTAACAAAAGACAGATGAATGAGAGAAAATCAAACAAATTTATTAATATGTATACCTCCTATGAACATGGGACATAACCCAAAGAATGAGTAAATCTCTAGAGTGGACATCAAAGAAATGGCTTTGACTTTAGGCTTAAATACCATCATTCTTTAAAACAAAGAAAGAAGGGTGTGGAGAAGGCCTGGTTAAGACAGTTAAGATGAGATGGCCAAGAAAACCACTGTAAAACAGGGTAAGATTTGTTATGCCTTCTCCATTGGTTAAGACTTCCAGTGATTTAGTCACCCTTCTCTTTCCGGTGCAGAGAGGGAGACACCTTTACAAATGAAGAGTTGCTTTGTAGGTGTAAATTTCTCTTACAAAATGGTAAATTTTCTGAGCTCCTCTTGTGTCTCTTGTGTCTTACGTCAGCTCAGGTTGGTTAGGGAAAGCTTTGCAGAACAGGTATCACTACAATGTATTGCAGCTTGCATAAAAAGATACAAACAACTATTGTTTTTTAAAAAAAAGTAGCTCTAACGTAGTTAGCTACTAGAGTGTTTGGATAAGCCCTGTGCCTAGGTTGGATAAGCTCTGTGCTCATGGCAGAGGCACAGAGGTCAGGTGATTGAAGGGCAAAGCCAAACTTAGTCACTGATGGTCCCTGCCAGCTCAATAACCCATCCATTTGCAGTCTTTTAATTTAAAATAAAGAAAGAGAAAATACCTGAAAAGGGACTGAGAGAAGCTATGGCATGGCAGGATGATAAATAGGATCTGAGACTTGGGAGGCTACCAGGTACATTCCCCTTGACCACCCCTTTCCAGTGATTCAGGAGAGAGGAGAGAGAGCAGGATATTCAGTACTGATTGGACTGACACATTTGCTTCAGAGCCTCTTTCAGTTCCTTAAATTTCCCTCCCTGTGGCTTCCTCTCTTGCCCACTTCTAACATTTCAAAAGCTCTGTTGTCTGGCTCAAACCTAATCTTGCAGCTCCACCCAAGCCCACGCAATCCTCGTAACTTGAGTAGTAAACTAAGCAAAACTATTTAAAAATGCTTCTACTGCAGTGGGATGGAAGGTCCTCTACTCTGTCTTCTTGATATCTTCACATTTTATTCCAAGTGCTGAGTCACAGAATACATGTCACTCATTAAAGTAACTTCTAGATTATATTCACTGAGCTCTTAATCTGTACTTTTGGACCAACTGAAGGAACTGATGTCTGATGTCCAGAAGAATACTCTGGGAAGGTTAACAAGTATAAACATCCTCAAATTCTTCCCTGAAGTATGTATCACATAAAGACTCTAATAAATTTTTTAAAAAATTGTTAAAACACAGCTATGGTAGCAGGGTTTTCTCTGGTTTCCTGGGAGCCACTGCTGCAGCACTCATTCAATTTATACTTGCAGAGCACAGGGGTGTGCCAGATCCTACACTGTGGGTACAGTGTGGTCCTCAAGGAGCTTACAGTTTAGTGAAGATGCAAGTGAAAAAACTCCTTTGATATATCAACTTCATCTTTTTATAGGTAATATCAGAAAGACTAATTGATGTAGATTATTAAACATAGGAATGGGCAGCACATTTTTTTCTCCTTGGCCACTAAACTAGCTTGTGAATACTTTTGAAGGCAACTTACTGAGAATTTTCACATAATATCAGAAAAGGTGTGAAGGATTTTAATAAATATTGCTATTTCTATTTGTATTTACATAGAATTACAGTTAATCACATATGAAAAGAACCTTGAACAGAATCCTTTTATAAAAGAAATTTTATTTCTTAACAATAGAATAAAAATAGATAGGCTATAAAATAGGGACTCCATATTAAAAGCAATTGATGAACAAAACATCAGCATATGCCAGCTGCTATGCTGTCAGCTGCCTATGGAGAGGCCTATGTGGTAAGGAACTGAGGGAGTCTCTAGCCAATAGCCAGCAAGAAACTGAGGCCCTCAGTGCAACAATCATAAAAAAATTAAATGTTAGCAACACCAACATGAGTGAGCTGGGAAGCAGATCTTCCCCCACCAGAGCCCTAAGCTGACTGCAGCCCCAAATGACATGGTTGACACCTTGACTGCAGCCTTATAAGAGGCCTTGAACAAGAGGATATAGCTAATTGTACCCATATTCCTGCCCCATGGAAACTGTGAGATAATAAATATTTATCGTTCCAAATTACTAAGTTTGGGGGGTAATTTGTTGTGGATCAAGAGATATCTAAGGTCCCCTCCCCTCAAAATATGAGGAAACCTTGAATTGGAACTTGAAAAAAATAAAATGTTGGTTTTTCAGGTCGATAGGAAGTAGAAATGATTGATCTTATCGTAATCTTCCTTGTTTCTTTGCTTTTTCTTCTATACACCTCATTACCCACTGTCCTCATTCTTGCCTTTTGACAGGCATGGGGAGGTACGTATGGAGCAGTGCAAGGAAGATTGGGAAGCTTTGGGATCTGCAGAGATTCCTCAGGGCAAACCCTGGAGGGGGTAAGGTCTGGGGGGTGAGGCATGGGCTGAGCCTGCAAAAAACTCTTTCTGCCTACTTCCTCCAGAGTGGTTCCATTTTTATCAATTACACAAATTGAGATTCCACATAAAATTTCATTTGAAAAAAGCATCTCAGTTAAAAAGTAAGTTTGAAAAGCTTAAAAAAGCACTTGTCTACCACTTATTCTTTCTAGAATGAAGGACTAGGAGACAGAAGGCGTGATTACACAGTTCTCTGGTCCGATTTTCCTCGTCTCTCACCTGGAGACTAAATTACCTGTCTTACCCAGTCACAAGGTTGCTTGGAGGCTTCTCTGTGAGGATGCAGCCTGTGGCCTGCACGCTCCAGCCCGGATGTCTCAGGGATCCTTCCCACTCCATTCAAGATTCTGCTCAAACTCTAGGTCTTTCCTGACCTCCTGCCCATATCACCCTGCCCTCCCATCACTCTCTCTGTTTTACAACTCTGCCCATGTTGTTTTAATCTCACTTATCACCTCCTGATAAATTTTATGTTTGCTGGATTTGATTAATTCACACTGCATGCCTATTTGAGATTTTTATTTTTTATTTTTTTAAATCTCTCTCACACTGGGATACAAAGTCCAAGAGAGAAAAGACTTTTGTCTTTGGTTATACTCTCTATATATTCTATATCATTAGGAGTTAGAACACTGCCTGCCACCTAAGCTACTCAATAAATGTTTCTTGAATGGAGTGAATGGGTGAAATGAGACAATGATTTGTGCCCCTAATATATTTAATGTGATATTTTAAAATAGGTTATTCCTCTCATCTAACTCTTTCTGGCTAAATGTATCCTTTGGTGAGCAGTGACACACCCACACCACACCTCTGGAAGAAGTTAATGCCCTTTCCTAATTTCAAATTAACCCAGGATTTCCAAACCAACTAAGCTGGATGTACATTCTCTTTTTAATTAGTTCTTTTTTTTTAAATACTACATAAGATTAAAGAACAGCTGCCACTCTCCCCTCCCCCACATTCCAGCACACTCATATTATTACTTTGACTTATCCCTGAAGAATTTGTGGTGAGGTTCACATGCCAACCCCGTGTTACAACTCCCCCACCCTGTTGGTGTCTGGAGAGCTTCCAGACCCATAGCTGAGGAAAACAGAGCTGGGAGGCAAAAAAGAAACAAAGTCACCCAGTTATGTTTCTCAGAGGGAAAAATGTGAAGCTTTGTTTTGTAATACAGTTTGGATTCCTGGGTTGGGTTTGAGAAGTGATTGTGAATAATTTAAATATGAAATGAAACTAAAGAATAGCAAACAGTGTTTGTTAATTACTCCTCCTACTATGGAATAAAAATTGACTCAGAGAAATCATTTTAGATAAAAATTGCTAAACTTTTGAAGATGTTCTAAAATAATTTAAGATCTAGTAATGCATCTCTAAGTGTTTGTGTGTGTGTGAGTGGTATAAATTACTAACCCAAAGTTTTATAGTAGAATTTTGTAAGAATCATTTTCAAAGAACATGTGTACTTTTTCTCTCCAATGATTTATTCCTTTATAGAGAACAAGAAATCTAACAGCTGCCTTTTCTTCTGTCTTTCTATATACCTTGTTTTCAAGGTAAAGCTCATTAGCAGGTAGCAAAAGCTGAATCCTGATTTTCTAGCTGCAGAAGATGGTGACAATGATGAGGATTAGCTCATTCTTAAGTAGATATGGACAGTGGATCCCTGAGAGCTGCCTCCTCAGCAAACCACTCTCACCTTCATCCTTCCCATAGGCAGGACATGGCTAGCAACACTAGCCCAAGAACACTGGTTGTTTACAGAAGGTGTCTATTCTGATTGGGCTAGTATATGCTCAGGTTGGCGCTACTTATGTCATCCTGGTTGTTAGATATCTAAAATATTTACCCTTCACTACAGTCCTATATTGCCCTTGGGGTGCAAGTGGTTCAGGAGATGCTTAAGACTGAAGATGTACCTCAGCTGCAGAGGCTGGTTTATGGGTGGGCAAGTGACCTAAGCCAGTCCGAGCAGAGGGACTTTCAGACTTTGGTTGGGAATTCCAGGACATAATTGTCCTTTCTTGTTCTAGATGGTGTGAGGTGCAGTTGTGAATTCTGCAGTTACCTTGTTACCAAGAGGAAAACAGACCAGGGGAAAAAAAACCTGATACATGAGAAAGGACAGAACTGAGCGTTTACTAGAAAATTATAAGCAAAGTCCTGTACAAATTGTACCTGAAGCCCACTCTGCCTCTGAACTTTTTGAATCATAGTAGCTAATATATTCTCTTTAATGATTTAGCCAGTTTGATGTGGGCTTTTTGTAACTTGAAACAAAAATAACTAACTGGTAAAGAAGGGATTTATCACTAGAGAGGGAGATAGTACTATTTTTGCAAATAGTATCTATGGTGCCCCAGCACTTAATAATAGTGAAGAAACTACAATTTTCTGAGTTCCTATTATTTCTCAGTCACTTTACATTGTTAGTAAGTTTAATAACTGAAACAGCCCTATAAGAATAGAAATATTATCCCATTTATCAGGTAGGCCAAATAAAGTTCAAACAGAATACATTTCCAAATCAGCCAGACAGATGATCAAACCAGAGCTCTCACCCATGACTGCCTGACTCTACAGTTTTACTATACCCTCAGGATCCCATGCTACTCCACTTCTCATTGTATTACACTGCTATAATTGACTGGATCATGAAGGGCCTTGCCTGCCACACTGGTGAGTTGTAGAGGTTTTATTTTGAGGGAAGAAGAAGAGTACAGGTCCCAGCCCAGACTCTTTTGAGGTTATATTGAAATCTACTGATACTCTTCTTATGAAAAATGGACTTAATGCTCATAAAACAACCTTTTTAGTATTATTCCAAAGGATTCACCAAGTTCTATGAAGGCCATCCCTGCCTCTCTTTATCAGCCTACTCCCAGTTTAAGAACTCTAGATGTAGTCTTTGTAGAACCATAGATAATTTTAAGTTAAAGAAATGACATAATCCGATTTGCCCTCTGCAAACATAATTCTGGTGGAAGAGACAGTCTGTCCTACCACAGGACAGCCTGGGAGGAAGAGTAGCTGCAGGCAGGAAGAGCCTAGAGTAGAATTGCATCTGGATGGTGGTGAGGACGTGAGAGTGGATTGCACCCCAGCAAGAGGACAAAGGAGATGCCTAATGCATGAGATGCAAAGAGTGAAGCAGAAGAGGAGATGATGACAGGGTTCTTACATTAGGTTACCTGGCAGAGGGATGTAAGTGGCCAGGAGAAGAAATATAAATCAATACAAGCAGGTGAAGGAATGAATTCAAACTATCAATATTGTGATAGAGGATATGAATTAGAATTTAGTTTTGTATGCCAACTATACCTTGATTAAGGTGAATAAACAGGGAGCAGAAAAGCAGAGAGATGATCTGGGTGTAAGAAACATTATCTAAGAAGATGGAAAGTTAGGAAGGAATATGGGCCACGAGAAAGTTGAAGAGTATGTTTGCTTTTTCTCAAGAGAGTGTTTCAATTCTTATGCAATCTGCATTTTCCAGGTCATATTGTCTTGGGAATAAAAATAGAAGAGCAGAAACAAACAGTAATTTTCTGGCTTGACTTTTTCTTTTTCTATGTTTCTTTTGTCTTTTCTTTTCTTTTCTTTTCTTTTTTTTTTTTTTTTTGAGACAGAGTCTCACTCTGTCACTCTAGCTAGAGTGCAGTGGCATCAGCATAGCTCACTGCAACCTCAAACTCCTGAGCTCAAATGATCCTCCTGCCTCAGTGTCCCCGAGTAGCTGGGACTACAGGTGTGCACCACTATGCCTGGCTAATTTTTTTTTATTTTTTGTAGAGACGGGGTCTCGCTCTTGCTCAGATTGGTCTCGAACCCCTGACTTCAGGTGATCTTCCCGCTTTGGCCTCCAAGAGTGCTAGGATTACAGGCATGAGCCACTGCGCCCAGCCTACGGGTTGACTTTTTCTGCTGTGCACCAGACACTACACATGTGTATGGGAGCAAATGTCAACTATTTCTGCCCTAGCTACTGAGGTTATGCCTGTGTGCTGAGATGCTGTGCTCAAGAGGCACATGGTCTTGTGGTCTGCTCAGACCCCTAAGGATGGTCCATGCTCTGCTTTGTTGCATGAGGTCAGCTCTTCTCAGGGACTATAAGTGGGTCAAGGACACTCCTTTATATCTCCCAAATCAATACCCAGGTGATTGATTTTAGTACAGAAAAGGAAATAAACTTCTTAAAAGTTACTTTTTCTTATATGATTGGCAGTCATTTTCACTAACTGCCTTCATCCTTTCTTTCCCACATGCTACCCATTCCATCCCACAAAAAACTAGAGACATACTCCAGTGTATACAAAATTGCCACACTCTCTCTAACTTTGATTTAGGAATTAGCTTTCCTTCACACGACCTCTTGTCTCTCCTGAAAATTGGCTAGAGAAACACCATTCCAGTGGGTCCCCTAGAAATCACCATCAGGCTATATCCTGACATAACACAATGATAAAAATATGAGGTCAGAGAATATTGTTTGATGTTGTTACTTGGTTGTTGACATAGAATTACATTTTTAAAAATTCTATGGTACAACTTTTCTCTCCCAGCATTAACCACACAGCAACAACAACCACCACCACACAAAAAGTTGTATTGATTTAATGTCTGGAAATTTACTACATAAATGTTCAATATCACCTCAAGGATCTGAATTATGTACTGAAAATAGAAACCCAAATCATCCTGGCTCTTGGTTTATGTTGATACACAAAACCATACGTGAAAAGTGGATGACTTTGTTGGTTTTTTAAAGCCAGACCTCCCACCCAGCTTGTTAACAGTGTCCCTAGCCTCTGTGGTTTCATATGCCTCATTTGATGTTGCTGGAGTATACAGTCTACAGGGAGTTTCCTTCCTGGGAAGACATCACCATATCACTAATTTGCTTTGAATAAAGAAAGTAAAATTAAAATACAAAGCTGCAAAAAGAAAGTTTGAAAAAAGAAAACAGAATTTCTCATTATATCATTAGGATTGACAAAATTCACGTTTGGAACTGCCCCAGTTTTATGCCAATTTAATCCCTGTTATAAATTTTCTTCAGATTACAGATAACAAACATTTTTAGATTTCACAAGACTCTGAGTATCCTGTACCAAAAGCAAGGATGGAGTGTCAGAAAACATTTTGCAGCAACCCAAAGTAGCTTGACAAAACGAGCAGAAAAAATTAAAAGCAATAGCATCACATAGACAGCCAAGTATACTTGGAATCAGTCAGCAACAGAGAATCACTTTCTGGAACAAATGCTTAAAATCAACTGTGAATGTGAAAGGCTGGGGTTCAAACACATGTGACAACTGATAGTATAGCCACAGATCCTCAGATGGCACACTCTAGAAAGGAACTTTATCTACTTCTCAGACGTTTCCAATCCCCTGGACAGAGATGTAGTGATCACTGTGGGTGATTGTCACCTTACCTGAAAGCTTATATACTAATTTGCTCAACACTGGCCCAGGAAAGTTTTCAATCAGGGCAAGTTAAAGTAACTATGTCAGTCCTTGACCTCATCTCTCAAATTCATTATTCCATGAACTGTTTCATGCATGTAGTTATTATGGAATGCCATTGGGTCTAAACTAGTAAAGATTATTAGTGATTTTTGAATGAATACTTGGTGACTTCCTTTTTAGAATTTCTGTTTTAATCAAGTCATCTAAGATTAATGGTATGCATTGTTTTAAAATGTTATGGTTAATTAAATAAAAAATGGGCAAAAGTAATTTAAAAATGGGCTGTTTAAATGTGACTTATTTTCCCATTTAGATACACACACAATCAGGTTAATAGTTTTCATAATTTTAAAATTATTTTAAAATAACTTATACTTAAATAAATTCATATAAATAAATGAATTCTTTTATGAACAGTTTTCTTAGAAACCAACAAAAATGAAAAGCTAGTTTAATGCTTGGGAAATTTCTATTTATTTGCCCTTTTCTTCCTATTAGCAATCACCAAAAGCACTTGTGCTGCTTTGTAGGCTATGAATTCCTGTCATAGACAGAGCCACATAGCACTATTTCTGTGATGGCTACTCCATTGTCTGTATTTTTGGTCTCAGATTACAGACCCAACTACTTACTGCTTGACCATATACTCAGGTGCCTAAGATCTGAATATTGTTCTTGTGCCTTGTCTGTCCCTTACCTCTAACACTTACTAATTTACCAAAACTTCTTGATTTCTTCCTCACTATTCTTGAATCTCTTCATTTTTCTCCTTATCTACTACCAATACTCTAGATTATTACCAGAAACATTCTGAAAAAGTAAGAAAGATATCCCTGATTCCTTTCTTGTCATCCGCTATTCTATTATCCACACTGCAACCAACAATGTCTTTCTAAATTGAAAATCTGACCACTCCACTCCCCGGTTTAAAAGGTTTTAATTGTATCTTATTGCAACCCATTGGTGAAACACCACTTTGGGTGCTGGCCATTCAAAGCAGAATTAATCAGGAGTTCTTTGTGGATTTCCCCCTTAGAATCAATTATAACTTTACTTTCTCTCTCCCTGTCTATAAGGGAAGAAACTGGGTATTTTTGTTGTTATTGTTGTTTATTATTATATTCCCAATGTCTATGGCATAAACTCAAGTAAATTTTTGTTAAGAACAGACTGAACAAATAAATTGGGTTTTGCATAGCCAATGCTTGGGAAGTCAAATGGTAATTTTTTCTCTTAGTACAGTGACTACAGTTGTTGCTACCAAGTGGGTTGTACTTTCCTGAGTGAGCATGATCTCTGATGACTAACTAAGAAAATAAATTATGACCTGAACTCAATGACTTATATATGAAAATACAGATAACAGAAATTTCTAAAGAGCAGTTATAAAATCATCCATCTTTTCCTATTATCAATAAAATAGCATAGAATGACCCAATTATTGAGTAGAGCTAAATCACTATGTCTTTCTGAAGCTCGCCCACCTCATTGATTCCAGAACTCTTCATTTACTATGAACTTTAATTTCCCTAACCAAAGAGCCTTTCATTGACAAAGACTTTATCACTTAACCTGCTTTATTAACATTTACTGTCAGGTCTCTCCCAAACTCTATTGCAAATACTGCAAAGAGGAGCTACCTTTTTTATGCAGGAAGGTGACAAGAGATCTTGGCTATCTTGTGCATCTGCTCACTAGCAACATGAATGTTTGTGATTGTATGTCTTTAGCAAAACTATACTTTACCACCATCTGGACACCTCTCTGTCTTTACTTTTTGAAGAAAACTGCTTTAAGCTGTTTCTTCTGTCTTTAAATCAACAGCTTAGCTGAGAGTAATATAAAATAACTGTATTTTTCTGTTTCCTCAGTAACCATCATGGGTAAGGTTATGTGCTTCTCTTTTTTATATAAATCTTCTTTGAGGACTGGAAAATACAAGTCCAAACTATGTCAGAGAGTAATTTTGAAAACATTGAAAGAATAAAAAACATACACATAAAGCAATTTCTTCATAAGTAGTTATTTCAGAATCTCAGCTCTCAGTGAGATAAATTTTCACCTTCATAAACGTAGTATCAGTTCCACTTTAGATACGAATAAATTGAGCCTCAAGAACACAAGACTTCATGAGTAACTATTACCTCTATTTCCTGCTATGACAACCATGGCCACATGGGGCTGACAGTAATTGACCCTCTTTATAAATTAGTCTTGGCTGATACTGATAAATTAGTCATGACTGATATTATCAGTATAAATACCACTATCCAGAGATAAATATCCAGATTTTTTTAAATGTACCCATAAATTTTTTTAGTTATTTTTATTTTTATTTTAGAAATGATCTCCTCCTCCAGAAAAAAGAAAGAAAAAGAAAAAGCAGCAAGCAAGAAAGCCTAAATAAGCAAGACATGGAGACACTTCAGTTAAATAAGCAAGAGCAGAGGTCAAAGGAGAGGGCACTTCCATTTGGAATGGAGGAAGCTGAAAAGGAGCCAGATAGCAGGAGACTCTAAGAGGAAGAGAGAGAGCAGAACTACAGCTGGTTCAAGAGAGCAGGTGCTGGCTGCTAGGCCCACTGCTTTTGTTCTTTAGCCCCTTTCCTGCTCTGCATTCTGCCCTCTGGTTTCTATTTAAACTCAGCTACTTCCTTTATTCACAGGGTTCATCCCAGATATAATTATTTCTCTGTTATCAGCATCTGTGTTGCCTCAGGTGGTCCTTCCTTGTGTCCTTGAAGCATTTCCTGAGGTTCGATTCCAACTGTTTGGATTCCAAGTGTCATCTATGCCAACCATTAATCAAACATGTATATCCTTGTCTCCCACAGAGCACTAGATGGGTTGTTTATGATTCTGTCTGAAAGGACTCACTGTAATGATAAAGCAGAACTTTAATTGCTCCCAAAATGTATAATCATACCTCACACATTCCACAGCATAGAAAATCATTTCTAAATAAGAAAAACATGAAATACTATCACACATTTCTTATTTATGTGAATAACTTATATAAAAGCACTAGAGCATTAGCAAATCTTTAAAGAGACTGAATGATTTACCCTAGAAATTTGACATGTTTGCACAGTACTGCTATTAATTTTCCATTTAATTGGCTTCAGACTTGCTTGCCTATTTATAGTTTATGACTTTCTTGCTCTCTATATATATCTGCGTGCCTATCTCTCCTTCATATTTAAGCAGCTAATTTTAAAAGTAAGTTTTCTTGTCTTTACATGTGTGTAGCAAGAAAGCTATGAATGACACATATAGATAACAGTTGCTTAATCACTGTACAACAAGACCAAGATACCCAGTAAATAACCAGGATAGAAACAGTTTTGTTTTGTTTATAATATTTCAAATGACAAGTTTGTTTATTTTATTATAGTTCTCTTTTGGATGTCATGATTGTGATTCTTACTAGAGCTAAGCATTTTCAGAACAGAGAACATCCTTGACCCATTATGGTATCCCATAATATACCTGGTACAACATAGGGCTAGTTGGTGAGTAATTAAAATTTGTTGAATGAAAATACACTTTACCAAGTAAAAGAAAAACAGATAATTAATGGGACTAAAACCTGCCTACCTTTCCGTATTAAATGCTTGCTTTAATGTTTGGCCCAGGGTAATTTTTCACAAATTGAGCAATTCATAAGTTGAGAGAAAATTAATAATTTTGAGAACACTAGGTAAAAATCTCCCTTAGAAAAGATAATATGCAATTGATTTTTCTCCACTTGATAAAAACACAAGTCTGCACCAAAAGGCTTTTTAGCTATCAGTACACTGGGTTTCCGTAGAAGCACAAAAACGTAATAGAAATGTTCTGTTCAAGACTTTGTAAATTGTATTGTGCGGTTCCTGCTTTGGAATGTGTATTTGTGACTCATATTGACTCTACACTCAGGTTACTTATAAATTGTTTGTTTTTGTTATAGCTGAAGAACAAAGTAAAACAAAAATAATAAACTATGTAGACAAATGATTAATGAGGCTCTCCAACACCAAACGATTTGAGAGATTCAGTGATAAATGTCTCTTAGCCTTACTCATACTACACAGAAAAATATAGTTCTCTCCTACTATGAACATTCTGTTAATGTAAAAAAAGGATTTTATTACTTAAAATTGAGAACATATGAGCCAATCTTTTTTTTTTTTTTGGTCTTAGAATCATTAAATTATTTATGAGTATATCAGCACCACACACGAGGAGGTAGAATTCAGAAAAGATAAGGTTAGCAACTTAGAGGAGGTCATATACAAATTGACCACCTGTGTTCAGTTAGTTTATGTACGATTTACAAAAAAAAATCCTTTTTATTCAGAATTATGAATAACTGAACATAATGTCAATATCAGCCCAATTCAAGTTTTCTATTTGTTTAGGTCATGTGGATGCCTGGGCTCTACCAACTAATCATGGTGTTTCTGAAAGCATCTGTTTTCTCTCTCCTACTGAAATAGACTTCTGATAACTACAAGGGGAATACTTCTTCATGGTATCTGATTCTCATCACTGTCCATCAGTATTATTAATGTATAATGAAAGTAATGCATTATATCACATAATGCTTTATTGTTTGTAAGGCACTGGGACTGGACTGCCGAGAGTGTTTTTTGATAGAGAGTGTTTTTTGGGTAGGGCAGGGCAGGTGGGTTGTGAATGCCCACCTTTCTCTTCATCCAGTCAGCCCATACCATTGGCAAACTTCCACTACAGATTTTACAACTCCTTCCTGATGATCCTGGATGCAGCCTTTTCATCTTTCTCTGTACATTTCACTATCAATTAATCACAATTGTCAGCTAACAGATGAGAGCTCTTTGCCATGTTGGCACCTGAAAGACTAAACAGAGGGGAGGTTTGGGGAAGTTTTAGAGGGGGTTTTTCCAGTGGTTGGGATGCAGAAAAGGTAGAGGTATCCAGGGGGGTAGGAGAGTGAGAAAAAAAGGAGACTAACTTTCAGTGCAAGGAATTAAGTTCCCCTTTTTGGCATGAACTGGCAAGTATCTCCGAGTAATGTTTTAAGGATAGGACAGGCATCTTAGCAAATGACTGCATGACTGTTTGTTCCTGAAAGTCAGAAAATGTGTTAGAAAAACATTTCAAGACTCAATAGATAGGACCAGTGATGAGATAAAGAAGGAATGAAAATTAAAGAGACAGATCTGAGGGGATTTATGTATGCACAAATGAATGTATGTGTGTATGTACTTGTGTCTCCTAAGCATTAGCCTCAATAAAAGAGTAAGCTACAGCCCTAGGATAAAAGCATCCAATATTCAGTGTAGATCCTTAAGAGGATAGAAATATACGGTGTTCAACAAGATCCCAGGAATGCTAGGATGCAGTAAAGTCAGAATAGAAAACCAAAAGGACCCAAAGGTATCAACTGCCTATACAAGGAAGGGAAATATCATCAAACTTTGTACATGCGTTCAATGGTTTAGAAAGGCTAAGTCCTTTCACCATAGAACACTCAATGATTACATGTGGAACAGATATATAATAAAGAACACTTGAACTACCCAGTAATTTTTCTTTGTTAATTTAATATTTTAATTTAGAGCATTTTTCATAATTTAGAACTGGTTTGAGAAACATTCAGCTGCAGAAATGACACATTTTAGGAGTCTATCATAAACCAAATGATTGTAGAGGCAAAGAATCTCTCAGTGACCATCTAATCCTGACTCCCCAGGACATAGTTGAGCTCCAGGCTCAGGGGGATGAGATAGAGCCCAGTGTTGCCCTTCAGCTCTAATGATTCGACATGCTTTCTATTATGTCATGTGGCCACTATGTCGCTGAGATGTACAGACATCCCCCTTTACCCCAGAACCCTTGAGGCTATCTAGAAAATAACATTCTTGAGCATTCTTTATGCAGCATGGAAATTCTATTGTCAGTTCTCAAGGAACCATCAGATCTTCCTGACTGCTACCTAATACAAGGCTATTCTTTACCCACAAGTGAGTTTAGAAGCATATTTTATTTTATGTCTATGGTATAATGATGCTATGCTAGCTGCTATGGGATAAAATGAAAGGAGAAAATAAGCCATCTTATTTGAAGTAGCTAACCAAGTCTTGCTGTAGATATGAACAGATGAAACCAATTAGCAATGACAAAATAGTGCAATGTCCCTTATTTTACTATTAATATTGCCTTGCGGATTTTTCTCAACTCTTTTCAAACATAGTTTTATGAAAATCTAAAGATAAAGGTGAGAAAATAAGAATATATTTGTCCACGTGCTAACACCAAATATAAAAGAAAATACAAAAATATTTCTGAGATTAAACTTGCTGTATACATATACCAGTGTGTTGTCATCATGGTCTATACCATAGGAGTACAGGACTAATTTCTGATCATCTCCTGGGAATTCAGAAATTTGACCAAATAGATATTCTCAGGAATTGCTTTCCAATCAGGTTTCTGAGATGAGCATGACAAAGGCATGGCTACCAAGGATGGGTATTTATAAGGAAGAAAATGTTGATTTTCCAGGAAGAGGACTAAAAGTTTTGAAAGTTCCTGCCTGAAGAAAATGAATGCAAGTTCCATGACATTGGATAATCTATCGTTGTTACATATAAAAAATGAAAGACATGGATGATAAATAAATACAAGGTAGGAAAACACACATTGGTCATACAAGAGAGACACACTGATAATCCAGTGAAAACTAAGTCTTTGTAGTAACTTTGAAATAGTCCCAAATGCCTGTAACATTGAAAAACCTGATTATTTGTGATGTTAGGATTAGTAAGGACAGAAAATAACCAGGGATTGGAATCCAAATATAGATAACCTGATCAGATTTTCTAGAAAAAATTCATGTAAATGATCCATCCACATCTTTGAAAATGTATAGAATAGAATACCCAGATATGAGTCTTTCAGCTACTATGGAATAATTACTTTGTCTTTCTTATAGTTTTGCAAAAATATGTGTATATGAGCTTCACTGCATCTACTAGAAGCCAAGTTTGGGTTTTGCCACCACCATGTGCTTTCTGCCATAAATCAGAAATTTGTATTATTGGCAAAGCTTCTCAAACAGAAAACCAATTTAAAGTACATTATATTGCAGCAAAGTAGGTTAGACAAATGATTACAATTATTTTTTCAAAATGTAAAATAAATCATAAGTTATTCTTATAATTGCTTAAACTGAACTAAGAAATAAAATAAATTGCTCACCTTTGGTAGGCTGATTGCAATAAATTCACTTCCTCAGATCTTTATGGCTTGCTAATTTTTCTATTTATATTCCTGACTTTAAGCTAAGTTATCACAGAGATTCTGCAAATATGGGTTTGTTTATATGTTTGGAGATACCTGAAGCTCTTTAAGAATCATGAATTTGAAAATATATTACTTCAAGTAGCTTTGCAAGACTCACGCTGGGTCATTAAAAGAGAAAAGATTAAACCATGTATCTAAATGAAAGAAATATTATCTTTCATAAAAATGTCAGCCCCATGGGAAAAATTCAAGAAACCTTATTTTTAACTCAAATTTTTTAAAAAATCTACTGCAACTACAGTATTATACATAGAGTAAAACTAAGGATACAAATCAGGGTGAGATTGAAGGTTTAAAATGTGATGTGTGCTATTCAGAAGCCTCTGACAAGTTGAAGAGTTTGAGAAAATAATACTGGCCAAATATCCTTTTTTGTGTTTATATATGTACCAACAGCAACAGTGTGACATGTGATCAGAACTGGAAAAAAAGTCTCCAAGACAGGGTGAACATAGCTAGTCCTGTTATTTACTGTTGCCAGAGAACCAATGTAATGATGTCTCTTAAAAAGTACAAGTAAACTGAGTAAATGAGATTCCTTATTTATAATTCAGATGAAGAAAACAGAAAAGCCCAATACTGTGTATTAAAATGCATATTGGTTGAAAGTCGCCCTTATTTCTTGGAATGTGAAGAAATTGTATGTACATAATGTGTTAATAATGTGATTCAGAACAAGAAATGCTGCAGATATTCCTCTGATGAGCACAGGGAATGGAAAATGAATAAAAAGTCATGAAAGAGACTACTATGTTCACAAAAATCCATTTTTTCCCCTATTTGAGCACTTAGCTTTCTTAGATTTTTGTCTGCCTCCCTTACAGTTGCATGAGATCATGTGAGTTTGGACCAATGAAATGCGGGCAGAATGTGGCCATCTCTAAGCCTGGCTACTACTAAAAGAAGCCTAGACCTGAGGCCTTCTGATTTCAAGATTGTTCTTTTTTAAGCACCAAAAGAGGCAAGAAAAGCTTCATCTTTCTCGGCTGCACCTCTTTTAATAAAAGGATTCATTCTGTAAAATTTGGATTCAGTCAAAAGACCACAATTAAGGACCTAGAAGGACACAGGTTCCCCACCCATTGAAGACAAAACAGTACTCTAAGGTCCTAAGGCAGGCACTGCTTCCTTCATTGAGAAAGTCTTAGTTAGTCAACCTAACTAAGCAGTGTGATTAGTAATGCAGTTGATTTATATTCTGCCACAAGCTTCTTTTTTTGTTACAGGCAGATAACAATTTGCAGACTGTCACACTTTGAGTAGTACTGCCCTATGGAGGCAAAAGGGCCTTGGAGTCCTGAGCAACTTTCTGTAATCAAAATCAGCACAAAAATATAAAGAGGAAAACCTACTAAAAAATAAAAGAGAAATAAGATGTCATTCACAAGAGCAAAAAATGGATAAGGAATCCAGGGATAGACCTAGTATAAGATATACAAGAACTTAATGGAGAGGGAAGGTGGAGCACTGTGGCTGAATGGAACCCTCCAGGAATTGTCCCCCCACAGAAACACCGGATTGAACAACTATTCATACAACAAAGCACATTCATAAGAACCAAGAACTCAATGGAGAAATATATGATTTATATATGAGAATTTGTTATATAAAAGAAATGATATTATATATCAGCAGAGATGTATAATGATAAACTACATAATTAACGGTGTTGGAACACTTAATTATCTCTATGAAAAAATTAAATTGAATACCTGACTTGCACTGTATGCAAAAGTCAAATCAAGATGGATTAATAACCCAAACATAAAATCAAATATTTCACAGTTTTAAAGAAATATAAGGTAATATTTTTATGAAACTGGGCTAGAGAGTGATTTCAAAACATGACACCAAAAGCATAAACCATAAAGAAAAGGACTAAGTTAAAGTACATTAAAATTTAAAACTTATTTTATAAAAAGATACCATAAAAATCAAAATTCAGGTATGAGCAGTGTATGTAACTGGTAATGCGTTAGTATCTACAATGTATTTAAAATTCTAAGTCTGTAAGAAACCATCAGGAGAAAAAAAATAGAAAAATGGTCAAGTGATATGAACAGAAATTTTAGAGAAAAGGAGATCTAATAGCCAATAAATATGAGAACCACTCTTACTAATAAACAGAGAAATTGAAATTATAATATTAATGACGCACCATTATATCTTGTTGGCAAATATTAACAAGTCTGACAAAGTGTTGATGAATAAGTAAGAATATCTTGATTCATACTTTGCTAGTTGGATATTAATACAACAAAGCAATTTGGCAATGTGTAGTAACATCTTAATAAGTGTACTATTCCATCTAACAATTTTACTTCTAGGTAGATAGCATTAAAAAGGTTTCCCTTTGAGCACTAGGAGACACATACAAAGATACACACTGAAGCATTATTTATAATAGCAAAAAATAAAAAAATTAAAAGCAACCTAATTTTACTTCTGCAGAAAAATGAAGAGTAATTTATTTACATGATTTAACACTATACCAAGGTGAAAATAACTAGCTCTACATATGCCAACACGAATAAATGTAAAAAACATTAATATTGAGAAAAAACTGCACTGGAAAAAATTAGGTATATGACGCCATTTATGTAAATGTTTTAAAAAATAAAACATTGCTCTAAACTGAGAATTTTTACCCATACAGTAAAATTATTTAAGACATATGTGAAAATGATACATACCAAATTTGTGATTGGTGTGTACTCTGAGTGAAAAGGAAGGCAAAAAAGATAGGTCCTAAAACCACAGGTTACTTTCTTTAAAAAAAATACTGTAGAATAGTTAAATATGTTAAATCTTTGTTGTGTGTACATAGTTGTATGCCATATTATTTTTTGTATTTTTTCAAATATTTAAAATATTTTAACATGTGACGTGAAAAGTATAAGCAATCAAAGAAAAAGATAGGTAATTTTGACTTCACCAAAATTAAAAATTTTCATGCTTTGAAATGGTACAGGAAAGTAATTCCCAATGCTGGGAATCACTCGAGGTCCAAGTGGGTCCTTGGCTTTGAGAAAGAATTCAAGAGTGAGCCGACAGTGTAAAGCAAAACAAGTTTTATTCAGGAAATGTAGAAGATCTACTCCACAGACAGAGTAGAGGCTAGTTCTATCTGCTGAGTATGATGGTCCCCGAAGTTTTCTTGGTTTCTTTATATAAGCAATGGCTTAATCATAGGCTAAGCAGGGGAGGAATATTCATGTTAATTTTTAGAAAAGGGTGATGCTTTCCTAGAACTGGAAACCCTCCCATTTCTTTGCTTTATAAGGTCTTTCCCAGAATGGTCATGGTGTTGGTGGGAGTTTCTTTTAGCATGTTAATATATTATAACTAAAGTATAATGAGTTGCAAGATCAAGAAGTGACCAATTCCTTCACCATCTTGGTTCTAACTGGTCTTAACTTTTTCTGTTACCACATCCTTTTTCTGATTAGGGTGGTAAGGGGCTTTTTGACTCTGTGTTAACCAGTGTCTGCCAGTTCCCTATCTCAAAAAGACACTATCAAGAAAGTGAAAAGGCAACCCACACAATGGGAGAAAATATTTGTAAATCACATATTTGATAAGGTTCTAGTATCCAGAATGTATAAAGAACTTTTACCACTTAATAATAAAAAGACAAAGAAACCAATTTAAAGATGGGTAAAGGATTTGGATAGACGTTTCTCCAAAGAAGATATACAAATGGCCAATAGGCACATGACAAGATGCTCAACATCATTCACAATTAGGGAAATGCAAATCAAAACCACGATGAGATACCTCTATATATCCATGAAGACAGCTATAATGAAAAACAAAAAAAGGAAAGAAACAAGTGTTGATGAGGATTTGAAAAATTGGGACCCTCATACATTGTTGAAGGGGGTGTAAAATGATGTACCACTGTGGAAAACAATCTGTCAGTTCCTCAAAAAGCTATTCTCAGTAAGTGAGAATAATTTGGGAGTATGTCACCAAAGTCCTACAATATAAGTGTTTGACCAAAGAAAACCAAATAAGTAAATTGCATACTATCCATATGATAGTATCATTAAATTGCATATTTTAAAGTATAGTTAATGACATGGGAAATATTCATGGCATAATAACAAATAAAATAAAATGCTATAAAAATTATATATGTAATAATAAACAAATTTTTAAAAATCTACAACTATCAATAAATGGATAGAAATGCCACCAAACATTTATCATTTTGTGAAGGGATTTAATTATTTGTATGTGTGCATATACATGATATGACTTCCATATTTAGGAAAAAATTCCAAGATTATAATCATTAAAAAATAAATACAAGGGAAGGACTATAGTAGAGTTCAGCAATCTAGTACTTCTAGACACTGTTTACTAGATATATGTTCTAGGTTCTGTGATTTAATCCCTTTATGCTTTAATTTCCTCACTTAGAAATAATAAAATACTAACTAATTCAAATGGCATTAGTATGAAAAGCATGAAATACACAGTTGGCAACAGTGAGTGTTCAAAAAGTGGCAGATATTAAAAAATTATTTACAATATTCTTAGAATTTTCAGACTATTATAAATAAAAGTAAATTTTTATATGACATTTTACATTAATCCCGAATATTTTGGCTTTGGGTAATTCTCATCCAGGAGGGGATTAGAAGCTGGAGAGGCAGGTTAGGACAAGCTTTCTAAAGCAAACTAAAGAGTTTGGATTTTATATTATATGCAAATGGAAATTAATGGACATTTATATTATAAATATGGGAATAATCTGATCACATTTAGGAAGATATATCTGGTGGCAGAGTGAATAGACTAGGAGATGTAAAGACTAGAGGTGGGGTGATAAGACTACTAATCGTTGCTGGAGAAGGACAAGGGTGTGAGCTAGATGATTATGGAGATGGTGAATTCTTGAGTCTTTGTTGTCCTCCTCACAGAAAACCCAAAATTCCTCATCCGTTGATTAGATTACATGTTAAAAATTTCAAGCAGACATTCTTTCATTTTTTTCCTCTTTAATTTTTATAAAAGTGGATTGCAATATGGCTTTCCTCATTCATGCATAATATAGAAACCCTCACATGGAAGAAAAGACAGATTTTTTTAGGTGCCTGGGTAGAGAATGGTGCGATGATGATTGAGGTGACAATGATACATTTATATAAAACTTCACAGTTTACAAGCTGCTTTTGCAAACATGACCTTATTCTTGATTCCTCATTTATCTCACTTGGTAGGTATGGTCCTACCTATGTCCCCATTTTAGAAGTGAGTTATCTCAGGTTTAGAAAATCTTAAATGAGTTACTCAAGATTATTCCACTAGTTAATTACAGATTCAAGACTTAAAATTATGTATTCTGATTCCATGTCCAGTGCTGCTACACCACAGGTAAAACACATTTCACAAAATAAATCACCAATCACTATGGAGGATGGAAAAAGCATACTCTCCACTTCACAATACATTTCCTTCTCTAAATTGTCATGCATGATGGGTTGCTTGTATTGATTAAATTCATTTTTAAAAATTATTTCTCTTTTTCATCATCTATATAAAGAATCTTAATCTGTCAAAACACAGTTCACTTTGTGAAATGCCAGTTGTTCACCTAAGACTGTAAGTAGATTAAATGATAAATAACGAATGACTTTCCTACTTCTTCCTCCAAACTTGATGGACTATGCCTGTAATATGTTTATGGAGTTAAATAGCATGACAAATAATTCTCAAGGCTCTAGGGGAGCCTGTAATACTTTATACACCTTCTAACATTTTTCTCCGTAGAATGTCTCTTAATCTTTGAAGTCACACATTTGTGAACAAAAAACAACCACAAATTATCAAAATCATTCTATAATTTTACAATTTACACTGCATATTTGTAAGAAAAGTTGACAACAAAGAGCATTAAGTTAAAAAATATATACTATTTTGAAACTTTTCTACCCATGTAGTTGTAATAATAGAACTGGCTGACCTAATTTTCCTTGAACCTTTTTTCCTCTCTCAGAGAGGAAGTGTGTTAGGTCACTAAATATAAAATGTCCAATTTCAAACCCAAAGTGTAGTTTATGATAATCTCAAACAAGGAGTACAATTAATCAAAATATGCACCTAAACTATCGACACAGTTTTGCCATCTTAACAATAGCTTGTTTATGCCAGCAGTGAAGAAGCCTGGAGAGTGAGTGGTGTGGTGATAAAATCGCTGAAGGAGTTTTCCACAGCTTGTTGAGAATTGAATATTTGTCCTTGCAAGAAGTAGTACAAAGCCTGGAAGAAGGGGTAGTCAGTTGGTGCAAGGTCTGGTGAGTATGGTGGATGGCAGAGAGTTTCCAAGTCCAACCTCTGTAGTTTGAGCAGCACTGTTTGTGTGACATGTGGTCAAGCATTGTCTTGCAAGAGAATTGGCCCGTCTCTATTGACAAATCTCGGCTGCTTAATCACAAGCATCCTCATCATTTCATCCAATTAGTTGCAGTAGACATCCTCTGTAATTGATTGACCAGGTTTCATGAAGCTGTAATGGATAATACCAGCACTGGACCACCAGACAGACACCATTAGCTTTTTTGATTAATATTTGGTTTTGAACTGTGTTTTGGCACTTCATCTTTATCTAGCCATTGCACCGAATGCTTGTGATTGTCAAACATTGTTTATCACACATAACAATACAACATAGAAATGGTTCACCTTTACGTCCTAACAGCAAAGAAAGGCAAGCTTCCAGATGATTTCTCTTCTGACGCTCATTTAATTCATGCAGTACCCATCTATCCAGCTTCTTTACCTTTCCCATTTGTTTCAAATGGTCCAATATTGTTGAAATAGTAATGTCAAACCTTGCTGCTAATCCACACATAGGTTGAGATGGATTCGCTTCCACTACAGCTTTTAGCTCATCATTATCCACCTTGGTCTCAGGTTGTCCACATGGCTCATTTTCAAGATTAAAATCACCAGAATGGAACTTCTCAAACCATCGACACACTGTGCATTTGTTAGCCACAGCCTTCCCAAACACTTTGTTGATATTTTGAGCTGTCTGCACAGCATTTGTTCCATGACAGAACTCATATTGGAAAATAACATGAATTTTTGACTTATCTGTGGTTTCACAAAAATTGCTCTAAAAAAAATTTGAAGGATAGTTACATGCATTTAGAAGTATTAGGATGTACCTTCACAATAAAAGTAAAACAAGAAGTGTCAAAGTAAAATGTCAGAGATATCAACTGTCAAACTTAATACCTAAGGAAATTGGACATTTTATACTTTTTTGTTTTGTTTTGTTCTGTTTTGTTTTTTTACAGAGTCTTACCGTGTCACCAAGGCTGGAGTGCAGTGGCGTGATCACAGCTCACTACAGCCTCAAACTCCTGGGCTCAATTAATCCTCCTGTCTCAGCCTTCTGAGTCTCTGGGATTACATGCAGGACCACCATGCCCAGCTAATTTTTTTTTCTTTTTTTTGTAGAGACAGGGTCTTGCTATGTTGCCCAGGCTGGTATCTAAGCAATCCTCCTGCCTCAGCCTCTTGAGTTGTTAGGTTTACAGGTGTGAGCTACCATGTCTGGCTATGCCAATTTTTTATTGTTTTCAATTTTCTGCCAACATATGGAATATTGTCATTTATCTATTTATAAACAGTAAGCATAATTATTTAAAATTTCATATCTGATCTTCTAATATTTGAACCATAATTTCTAATGTCATTTTTTTCTAATTTTTCATTTCTTAAATTCTTGTGTGCCTGGTATATTGTATCCCAAAAATACTAGTTGAAAAAAAATCTTTTAGAAATAGTTTGAGGCCTTGGATGATGTTATGTATTTCCAGGCATCTGGTTGCACCAGCAATCCAGAACCACCTGAATCCAATTTCAGGGTCTGAGATTTTTCTAGCACACTCAGTTAAATTAGATCTTGGCTGCTTCTGCCTCTCCTCTCCCATTTCTACTCTGCAGTTCCTGGAGCTCCCCCAAACATGGAAACCTATCAGAGCCATCTCTTGCTTTAAAATTTTAAAGAAATCCTCCAACTTTTGTCACCATAGGCCCTCTATGCTGTCATAAATACTACTCAGCTTCTCAACTATGTCATCTATATTGTCGAAAACCCTAAGAGCAAAAGTGCATTTAAATGCTTGGCTCGTCTTTCAGGATTTCTGTCTTCACCCAGATCTTGGGGTGGCATTTCTCTATGATCTTGAGAGCTCTCAAATCCCTTCAAGCAGAGGGTTTGTTTTTCGTTTTTTGTTTTCTTCCTTTTATAGTTAGTTCAACTCTTCTAGTTATCTCCAGCAGGAGGCTTGATAAAAATAATTCTGGTAGAAACCCTCTGCTTAAGTTTTAAATAATGGATCTTCAGTTTTGTGATCTGTAAAATGATGATGTAGATGATTATGATCTTCAAATTGGTTAAAATATATTTAGAATGGTGCTTAGCACTGAGCAAGCATTATATACAGCATTAACTCTTATTTTTATTGATTAAAATCAATCAATTTCATGGGTGGTGGGTGTCTGGCAGGTATTAATAAACATGTTCCATGAAGTGGAGATGAAAATCAACAGAAACAAAGAAAGCAAGGCCCTGTATCCTGGACACCCCTGGCCTCTAGCACACCCTGTAGGCCCTGCCCTTGCCTCCAGGCCTGCCTTCTAGTCATGGATGTGCCCACCACACCTGTGGAGCTAATAATGATTGGGAAATGACCTTACCACAACCATGCAAGATCAGGGCTAGAAAGGTAAGAAAAGCAGACAGGGAGGTGGAGTACTTGAGATAGCAGCTTTTTACCAACAAGTACTGAGATGTTTCAATATATTAATAACACTAGGGTGTACTGGGTAAACATCAGCGTTTGACTCTTTCCAACTCTGTTTGATACTTAAAGCGACCATTCACTTTTGATTAAATTTGCAGCTTCCTCACCAGCAGTGAATCTGAGCATCTTTTTATACATCTGTTGTTATTTGTATTTGTTCTTCCATGAATTGTCGTTCATATCCTTTGTTTGTGTTTCTATGTATCATAACATTTTTCTATGTGTTTATGAGAGTACTTCATATATATTAGGTATTAATCCTTCATCTGTCATATGTAATACATTTATTTTTATCACAATTGTTTTTCTTTTGGCTTTTTAAAGATAAGATCTGCCAAAAATTTACATTTTTAATATTAAAATATGTCTATCTTTTCCTTTAAAGCTTTTTATTTTTCTGGTCTTGTTTAAAATGGTTTTCTTCATGCTTGGGTTATACATGTATTTGCAAAGAGTTCCTTGCCAGATTTTTCTTACCTTATGCTCTACATTTAAGTCAGTACTTCATTTCATCTGGGATTTATTTTAGTATAGTATGTAGGAGAGGAGGAGTCCAACTTCATATTTTTCTAGATAGGTGACTAACTGTGTCGGCTTCATTTTAAAAACAAACCTTCAATTCCCCACTTAATTGAAAGAGCACTTTAGCCATATATTAAATTCTCATGTAAACTGAGTTCTGGATTCTCTGTTCTGTTCCATTGACATACTTGTCTAATTTTATGTCAACATTTCATTGATCTAGTAAGAATCTAATAGAGTGTATTAAAAGTTTATATTAATTTGGGGGGAATAGACATTATAGAGACATTAAATATTCCCAGGCAGAATATGACACGTCATTTCTTTTGTTCAGGGTTTGTTTCAGGTATTTCAATAAGATGTTACTGAATTTTCATGTAGATTTAGGCTTTTCTTTTGGAATTTATTTATGGATTTTTTTGTTTTGAGTGGAATATTTTTTATTTCAATTTCTAAGTATTCATTACTAGTGTAGAGAAAAAACTATCAATCTTTGAATATAATAAATTAGGATACTGCACTGTACCTATGCTCTGATTCATTTTACAAGTTATTTTTACCAAAATACTTCAATTTATAGTTATATAATCATGTCATTTGCAAAATAAGATAATTCTATCTCTTCTTTTTGAATATTTATATTGGTTATTTAATTTCTCTGCCTTATAATATTAATTTGTACTGCAAAATTATGTGATGTACAAACATACTATTTAAAATGTAAAATGTTTTAATTAATTTCTCTGTATTTTGATTAAACTAATAGGAGTAGTGAGATTTGATAACTGAATTCTTTATTAAAACAAGTTTTAATCATTAAAATTACCACAGAAAAAGAAAATGCTTTTTGAGTTGCTTTTTCATCTTGAACTAAAATGTGTCAAAGACCCTTTTTTAAAAATTTATCTCTTTTATAAATTAAGTAAATCTACAAAACAGTTGGAATATGAGGTGAGGATAATATAGGCTGGGATATCAGTTTTTAGGGAAAAAACCACACAGTCCATATTTTTTGTAAACTATCAAATTATATACTTAAAAGGCAGATTTTTCTCCTGAAATTAATTTCTCTTTCTTTCTTAATAAAATGTATCTTTTGGATAACTTTATAAAGTGTTCCTAATCAATACTTTTTAAATATTGATGAAGGGTAAGAAATTAGTATGCTGTTTTATATTTATTACAGGGATATCCCAAACTTTTCCATTACAAACATTGTATTTCTATCATTTAAGGAAAAAAAATTCAATTAATTTTCCTACATGAAGAGAAGAAAGGATAATAGTTAATTAAGTTGCATGAAAATCCTATTTTTATTACAAAAAGCACCAAAGTTTCTCCTGGGAAGTCACAAAGGCATTAGGTTGTTGCTTTCAGTATCAAATCACAATAGAATGAGGGGAAACCAAATACATAAAACAGAAGACACAAAAACTCAGCCAATATTAGTATAAGATTAAGTTGAATTTATAACATAGAGGGCTTTTGCTTTTATTGAAATGAATACAATATCACTTTTTAATTGCACTAGATATTTTTATGATAACATTTATAACTCATTACTGTGAAACTCAAAGGTTAGTAGATTCCATATTAAAACGTGGTGGCAGGAATGGGAAAGAATTAATATAATACTCTGAAAGAACTGCTATATGACTACCTGCTCTACTGGTCTGAGCAACAGTTAATTCACAGATACAAATAATACAGTACTTTTTCCTAGAGATAGTTTAGCTCAGTGTAACTATATTTCTAATCCAACCATTGACACAAACCAAATTCAAAGAGGTACAAAGATTATGTGGTTACATATGGCAAAAAACCACCTTAGCAGATCACATGTCTATATGCTTATAGAAATCATCTCATCTATTCAGCAGAAACCTTCAGTTGTCATGTTTTTACTATATTACCTTTCCACCAAAACAAAATAAAACAGAGCACACAGAGCTTGCTATTTCAGCTACTAAGAAAACGTGGGAGGATGAGTCAGGTCTATCAGCTTTAAATTCCACAGGTGATGAAACCAAGACATAATGAGGCTAAGAAAGGAAGTTTTTTTCTTGTTTCTGTTTAACAATATCCCTGTATCTTGAGGAATGTAGAATGGGAAGGAGAAGGGATTTACTGATCACTTTTTCCTCCGACCACTGTGAACTCTTAATGACTAATAATGCTCCTTTAAAATCAACATCAATAGGCAAATTAGGGCTAACATGCTAAGAGGGAGTTTATCAAAGTCAAACAATCCTCGTTGGTTAAATGGATTGGCAGGTTAAATGGATTTATCAATTGACAAGCCAGGACAAAAGGTTTCATTTCTGGGTATCACCTAACATAGAATTCTGGTCAAAACTATTCAAAGAGCCAGTAGCACAATTGCAAAGCCTCTGAGAATGAGCTTCATCCATGTGGGTATGATTGGGGAACAAGCTGAGTTTCAGATAATTACCATGAACCGTTGGAAAGCCAGCGCTTAATTTTATGGGTTAGCAGATGCGTGAGTCAAGGGCAAGTCAGGATGTAAAAATTTAGGCTCAAAGCACCTATTAAGAGGCTAAAACTATTATCCCAACATCTTTTCCATATTATTTTTGTTATGTACTCATTAATCAATAAGTATTTATTAGAAGCATGCCTTTCATATAGTACATGGTAATTTGCAAAAGAAATATTAATATCCATCCCCCTAAAGTTTATGACCATTGCAGATGTGAAAAAGTAATCTTTCAGATTGGTGGTATTTTAAGTTAATTATATTTTCATGTATCTACAGATATATTTGATTTAACTGAGTAGTGCATCTGGGAAGCCTAAGTTCAGTACAATAGGCAGAAGCAAGTAATGAGAGTTCATTTAATTTAATGGTTTATTCAACAGGTGTTGATCCCTCTCGGTTTTTATCTCAATAATTTCCAAACAATTTCTGTATAGAAGTGGTGTGTAAACTACTCATAATGATCCATCTATAATATTGCAATAATGCACTAAGTTTAGTCTTACTGGATTTTCTTTTCTGATAGTCTATCCCATTATTGTCCACCCTTCTATGTCATCACCCCCATAAATTACTCTCAATTCTTTTTTTAGAATGAATCAAAGTAACTTCTCAGTATGAAGATGAAGATATATGAAAAATATAATAAATGAAATGTGTTGCAAGCTGGACAGAACAACAGAGATGTCATAAGAAACAGTTTTTTTACTGTGGATAAAATTTAGAATCAACCTATTATCAAAAGTTAATGGTTATTATGCTGTTAGTAATTAATAACATCACTTTAAATCCTAAGGTATAGTTAATATCTCTTCCTTAAGCTATGTTTAATACTATCTTTATAATAAGATTGAAGCTGACTTTAATCTTTTTTGCCTTAATGCATTTTTGGGCTATTTTTGTAAATATTTGAGACATTTGCCTTGTTTTATATTCTATAATAATTTTAATTCTATTATTTCTTGGAACAATCTAGGCTTTGAAATTCTCTTGCCCCAAATTTCCATTCTCTGTGAGTATTCAAAAGACATTTAGGCAAAGCATCTTCTGCCCCTCTGCTTCTTTGCATACTTACTAGACCTTCCAGGTGGAGTTGGTCATCTTCACTGTCACTTGAGCACTAGAGTATTATGGAATTGCTTCTCAAACTTAAATGTGCTTACAAATCACTGGTGTCTTGTTAAAATGCAGAATATGATTCAGTAGGACTGGTGTGAGGCTTGAGATTCAGCACTTATAAGATAGTCCCAAGTGCATCACACTTTGACAAGAAAGGTATTATAGCATTTACTGCATTTTGCTATGATATTAATAAATAATTGTACTTGGAGTGTTTCTGGTGCCCAGATGTTTATTCCAGAATGAATGTCTAAAACTTAAACTGATATAACATTCATCATCTGGGCAGTACTTTCAGCTTTTCTCAACCTTCAAGATTTCTAAGTTTACTGTTAAATTTTCCCTTGTGAGAAAAAATCATGACTCTGAAAAGCCAGTCCCATGGTGCTTTCTCATTAACAAATCTACCACAGGAGACTTGCTTTCAGGGCAAAAAGCATAAACAAACACATTGTCTGACTCTTAAACCTTGGAGGCACATCAGAATTACTTGTGAAACTTTTTCAAAGTACAGCAGTCCTGGGATTGGTATTTGGAGTTGAGATTATTTGTTTTTTATTGCTGCATAACAAATTGCCAGAAACGTAATGATTTAAAACAACATCCATTTATTAGTTCACAGTTCTATAGATCAGAAGTCCAGGCATGGTGTGGCTAGTTTTCTGCTCATGACTTAAAAATGGAAATCAAGATCATCTGGCCTGACTTCCCATTTGGGAGCTCTAAGGAAGAATCTGCTTCCAAATTCATTCAGGTTGTTTGCAGAACTCAGTCCCTTTTAATTTTAGGACTGAAGTCCCCATTTTCTTGATGACTGTCAGCTGGTGTCCACTCTCAGCTCCTGGAGATCATCTACATGCCTTGCTGTGTGGCCCCCTCCATCTTCAAGTCAACAACAGCATGTAGAGTTCTTCTCATGCTCAAATCTCTGATTTCCTCCATTTCTGACCCTTAAACACAAGTTTAAAAACTCATGTGATTATATCAGATACCACCTAGATAATCTTAAAGTCAGCTGATTTGGGACTTTACATCTGCAAAATCCCTTCAACAACATTGTGATTAGGGTTTGACTGAATTACTGGGAGAAGATGTGTATATAGACGGCCAGGAACTTGAGGGGCCATTCGGCCTCCCACAGCTTCCAAATAAAAGATTAGGGACACATGTTTACCTCTCTTCCCTGGATTCTATGGAAATAAAAATAAAGGTACAGCACTAAGTGTTAATCCATAACAACACTGAAAATGGGAAAGGGTGAAATTAGTGCACTGATCATTTTCGCAAAGTTCTGGAGATCACACTGACGGACTAAAGATTGAACTGAGAAAAGCAAAGGCTACTCTCAGGGCTCTCCGGGGTGCTGTAGCTGAGGAAGAAGCAGGTCTCCCCAGCATTGTCCAGAAAGCCCACACTCTCTGAGTAGGTAGGTTTAGAGGAGGAGTAAGCTACAGGCTATGCACTGTGCATGAAATAGCTAGCTGGGTGGTCATTCACATACCCTTACCATGACACAGTTTTAATGATATAAACTTATATTTCAGTATATATTCTGGTATAACCACCAGAATAATAAAAAGAGAAAAGGTTTAAAATGTATATCTTTGAGAAATAAGACTGGAGGTGGAGTGTTAATAGGAATCCTTCACTTCTCATTTAACTCCTTTCCTTACTTTTCATGTTCTTTTTTCTGTACACTGAAAACTACAAAACATTGATGAAAGAAATCAAAGATGACACAAATAAATGGAAAGATATCACATGTTCATGGATTGGAAGATTTAATATTGTTAAAATTGCCATACTACCCAAAGCAATCTACAGATTCACTGCATTTCCTATCAAAGTTCCAATATTATTCTTCACAGAAATAGAAAAAAACAATTATAAAATTTGTATGGAACCAGAAATCCCAAAACAAAAAAAACAACAAAGCTGGAGGTATTACACTTCTTGATTTCAAAATATATTATAAAGCTATTGTAGTCAGAACAACATAGTACTGGCATTATAATAGCCACATCAACCAATGGAACAGGACAGAAAGCCTAGAAATAAACCAATGCATTTATATCTAATTAATTTTTAACAAAGGTACCAAGAACACACAATGGGGAAAGAAGAGTCTCTTCAATAAATAATGTTGGGAAAACTGGATATCCACATGTAGAAGAGTGAAACTGAACCCTTATCTCACCTCATAAACAATAATTATCTCAAAATAAATTAAAGACTTAAATATTACTGTTAAGAAAATATAGGGGGAAAGCTCCGTGACATTGGTCTGGGCAGTGATTTTTTTTGGATATGACCCTGAAAGCACAGGCAATGAATGCAAAAATAGACAAATGGGATTGCATCAAACTAAAGACCTGTACAACCAAGGAAATAGTCAACAGAGTGAAGAGACAACCTATAGAATAGAATGGTTGTTTGCAAACCGTACATCTGATAAGTGGCTAATATCCAAAATATATAAGGAATGCAAACAACCCAATAGCTACAAAACAAATATCCCTATCAAAAAATGAGCAGAGGACCTGAATAGACATTTCTCACATAAGACATACAAATGGCCAACAGGTATATGAAAAAATGCTTGATATCACTAATCACTAGGGAAATGTAAATTAAAACCACAATGAGATATCACCTCACACTTGTTAGAATGGCTATTACCAAAAAGACAAAAGATAAGAAGTATTGATAAGGATGTGGAGAAAAGGGAACCCTTGTACACTATTGGTGGAAATGTAAATTAGCATAGTCATTATGGAAAACAGTTTAGAGGTTTCTCAAAAAACTAAAAATAGAATTACTGTATGATCTAGCAATCCCACTTTTGAGTATATACACAAAGGAATTGGAATCAATATGTCAAAGAGATAATTGCATTTCCATGTTCATTTCCACATTATGCACAGTAGCCAAGATATGGAAACTGTATCTATCAATGAATGAATGGATAAAAAAATGTGGTATATATACACAATAGAATACTATACAGCCTTGAAAAAGAACAAAATTGTCTTTTCCAACAACATGGATGAACCTGGAGAACATCATGCTAAATAAAATGAGCCAGGCACAGAAAGGCAAATACTCACTTATATGTGGAATCTAAAAAAGTTGAACTCTGAAGCAGAGAGGACAGTGGCAGTGACCAGGGCCTGAGGGTGGGGTGGGGAAAGGAGAGATGTTGGTCAAAGGGTCCAAAGTTTTATTTAGACAGGAGGAATAAATTTTGGAAATCTATTGCACAGCATGGTGATCACAGTTAATAGGAATGTATTGCATATTTCAAAATTGGTAAAAGAGTAAATTTTAAATGTTCTCACCAGAAAAAAAATAATAAGTAGGTGAAGTGATGGATATGTTAATTAGCTCGATTTAGTCTTTCTACATTGTATGCATATATCAAAACATTACATTGTACCCCATAAATATATACAATTATTATTTGTCAACTAACAAAAAAATCTAAAAAGTTTTGTGTACAGATACCAATTCTATTATAAAAAAAATTAACTTTTTGGTCATTATCTTTTGATTTGTAAGAGTTTTTTATATATTCTGGATGCCTATCCTTCAATTTTATGTGTTACAAATTTGTTTTTGCTGTTTTTTTCCTAACATAGCATGACTTTAAACATATAGAAGTCCTTAATTTAGTGTAGCCTTATTTATCAATTTTTTTGAGGTTAGTGTTTTCTGAGTGAAATTAAAACATCAGGATTTGTTCACCTGTAATCACTAGAAAGCTCAAATTGCCATAAACAAAAAAGAAAGAAAGAAAGAAAGAGAGAGAGAGAGAGAATGAAAGAAATCATTGTCTCATATAACTGCAGGATCTTTGGGTAATGATAGCTCCAGGTACAGCTTGATCAGGAACAAATGACCACCTGGATTCATCTCTCTACTCTGCCTCCCAAGGGCTAACTTTATTCTTTGTTCCCCTACTGCAAGTGGTGGTCACTGGCAGCTTTAGGCTCATTCTGATGATCACAAAATAACTGTAGTTCCAGACCTCCAACTGCCATACAATACTATCAAATCTTGGGAAAATTTCTCTTTTCCCAGCAAGCCCCAGCAAACATTACCTCATGTCTAATTGGTTCTCATTTTTCTCATGTGTATACATGCCTGTCTTGAACCTATAACTATGGCCAAGAAGATGGGACATGCTGACTGGTTTAGACTAATCAAAGCTTACTTCTGCATCTGAAAATGGAGTCAACCACTGAAAAGCACATGGGCTGAGTGGGATAATGAGAGTAAGACTACCAAAAAACACTACTCCTTTGAAAATGGTGGCCAAAAAACTGAATAAATGTTCAGATAATTATTTTTAACTTCACATGTGACACTGGTACACAGTTACTACTAGAGTTAAGAGAAGACACTTGATTTAAAATACTGACCCTTCCGTTTACTATGTGAAAATTATTTACCCTCTTAAAGTCACAATTTCTTCATATTTAAAATAGAAACAATAATATATTTTTAAGGTTTTTGTGGATCAAATAAAAATTATATGTAAAGTGCTTGACATATGCACAATAAATGTAGTTACAAAATAATTATTAACATTTGAGTATTAACTGAAAACCCTGTAGTGCCTTTCCTACGGGTATTTGCATGTGAAGCTTCCTCTCTGTAGTACTAATAGCATAGTCCTTTGTGAATTAGATTTCAGTGAAGGGAGAGGAAGCCAGAGTTCAGGGCTTATGCCTGCCTCAGCAAAATCCAACCCTAAGAGATCTGTTCTGTAGTCATTCTCAACAGACTTACTATGCTGTTTCAATCTAACTTCAAGTTCTTCCCTTTGCTAAAAAATGTGAATTTAGGCAATTTAATTAACTTATCTGTTATTTGCTCACCTGTCAATTGGGCAATAACATCAGCTAAGAAAGTAAAAGTTATGTTCAATGCTTAGCACTTAGCCAAAATAAGGACTCAATGAACACAAGTTCCTCCCCACTCCCTTCCCCTACACTAAACCCAGGACCTTTCTAGTCCTTCACATTTCTTTAATCTTCTTCCTAAATCAACATTCACTAGTAAAAGCACACATCCTTTCAAGGAAACAAATGTTCTTAGGATTTCTCTAGGAAGAAAATGTATTCCCAAGAAAAGCCATCAGCGAGGGAAGTCAGGGGGCATAGCACTTCCCATTTACTGTAAGAACACTGCAAGATGATAATATTCTTAATGGCTTATTTTTGGCCAATTTTGAATTCTTGCTTATTTTTAGGGAAATTCCACTTACAATACCCAGACTGAGAGGGATTTTCAGGTCAATTAAGAAACTAAGATGTATTTAAGATAAGTGTTTGAGGCTTTTAAAATAGCCTCTTATTTGCTTATAATTGAGAAATTTCATCACAAAACAAAGTCCTACTGTTAGTATTCCATGAGAATATATTATACTATTATTACTTGTAGTCAGTAAGAGAAAATGGAATTTATTTAACCCACCCACTAGAATATAAATTAAGAATATTTTAAAAAAATCAATCTCTAGGCACATTTTTACTGAGAACAATGGATCTGCCCACTACAGTGTTAGGAGTGTAAGGATTACCTTAGAAATAATTATTTTTACAAACATAAATAATTATAGACACAGAAGAATATTAGACAATTGTACACACAAAAAAAATTGCTAACATAATCCATTGAGGACTGGCTGGACTATTCAAAATCATGGTCGGTTTCTTTTTTCTCCTTGTGCCAATTATTCCAGAAAGAGTCTTGAAATTCACTTGGTATAAGATTTCAAAATTGAATTATATATGTTGGACCTATTATATTTAAACATTTAGCAATCTCTACTAACCCAGAATAACTTGAGTCAGTTAAATTATTGAAGTTACAAAAAAACTGACTTTAAAACATTTGGATAATTCAAATGAAAGTAAGTTATTCATCTTAAATTATGTGAATTATTCGTCTAATATTTGAATTACACAATCTTGACATAGTTTTTTCTTATTCCACGTGACATCTGGCTCTTAGAGGTCTTTGAGCCCAGAATGGCTGGGAAAAGTGCTCAACTAGGAAGAAGGGAAACCATGTTGAAGGCAAGGAACACAAAGCGTTCCTCTTCTGGGAGGGAGGTCAAACCAGAGAACTGTTCAAGGCGAACTGATAAACTCAAGCTTTGGACCACTCCAGCAGCATTCTTTCACAGTTGTAGAAAACCTGTAAGCAACTGTCTACCAACATCTCCAGGAAAAGGCACAATAGCTTCTTCTATAGTAATGTTTGTCTCCTTGTTAAACAGACTCAGTGGACTTTGTTTGATGCATAATGCATTGGTGAACTTTACAGAGATAATATGTCTTTAGGATAAAAGAGAGTAGTTGGCCTTTCAGTCAATCAGCAACCAATGAATTAATTGGAGTTGAGATGGTTTGGAGACTTAGTCACCACTGAATTCAGCCTGGTTTCCCATGGTGAATGAGGTGAGGGTATAGGCACTGAGGAAATAGGGAAGAATTTTAAGATGAGGAAGAAGTAACTGCATGGAAATTGGGAGAAAGCACATCTCTGGCATCTTCTTTCCTTAACTAACTCCTATCTAAATGCCTAATTTCCCCAACTGTGGGTCCCAGCAAAATGTTTCTGTCCATAGAGACAGGGCCCTTTCTGAGCAATGAAAGGAATTCTGCCAATAGAAATATGATGCTATATTTTGGAGATGACCAAGAAAGGAGCAATAATAAATGCCAATATGATTTAGCAACCATTGCCTCACACCTTATGAGTCAATGTTTCTGCAGACTTCTGGGTCCATAGGGTGAGAATAAATAGGAATAATTACCATTAAATACCAAGCTTTGGAGTCCTCTCTCTGAAAGCTACATTTACAGAAGCAGTCTTGAGCACCTCTCTGAGGAGCTGTTAGCCAAATTAACTAAAGAGGAGCATCCTATCTGAGAGCACTATAATTCAAAAATCACAGCGTCTTCTTGTGTTGTGAAGCACATAGGTGGCACTAGAGTAAAACATTCTGGACTACAATTGTGTATTCTCTTCTTTCTCATCAAAGATGTGGGGAATTTATTTATCTTTATTAACCCATAGTTTCTGTGTTGACACAAAGAGGAAAATAGTAGCATTCTTTCAAAGTTGCTGTGAGGATTAAGAATAGAGTATGTAAAATTCATATCAAAGTACTAGCACATATTAGAGTTACAATATAGTGTAGCTATTGCAATGAAGGTCACAGGTGCCTCATTAAAAAATACCTGTATTTCATCTACTTTGGGTTTTTTCTCTTATTCTTCCTTCCAAACTTATTGGCTCCATGCTAATATTTCCAGTTTACCTTTTTGCTTTGTACATAATTTTTACCTCTCTGCTCATTTGAAGAATAATTGGGCTCCATTTTCTGCTTGATTTTTTCATCTGAGCTTCATCCTCAATGCTATACATTATAGTTCCTCCTAGCTTCATGATCTGCAGTTAGTGGGCTACTATCACCCAGTCCCTACACCTAGTTTAGAAGTGGACAGTCACTAATAAGTGAAAACTTTATGGATGAACTAGGGTATGAGCTACACTTTAAAGGGCAGGCACAATTGAAAGTGAAGAGGGCTGTATGTTTGCTTTTCAATATTCCACATAGACTACCAAGTTTTGATGTCCATTTGCTGTTATAATGATATTCTCCCTTACTTCAACATTTTGACACAGCATTTCAGTCCTCCAAGAATGAATGATGTCATTTTCAGGGACAAAAGAAGTCAGTTTAATTTTTATTGATAACTTGTTGTGTTGATTATTTCCTAATGACATGATAGCACCTTGATCTTATTCAGAGACTTCTGTGTTAGTGGCATCATGAGTCCAGTTGTTTTCAAATTGTGATTCCTAAAGCCCTGAAATTTCAAAGAGATATTTCAGGGTGCCTCTCAGGGCATCTGAAAGAGGAGGCCAAGTCAGGATTCAGGCTGTTCTGCTCCAACAAGAGCATTCCACTTCTATTGATTCACACTCAGCTCAAGATAAGATTTTGTTTGGAAAATAAAAAAGAATTACACAGCTTGAAAAACAAACTTTGGAAACTATTTCACATATGAAGAGCTACAATCTATTCTATTAGCATGCCCAATATTACACTCTTTATCTTTAAACCATTTATGTATTTAGCTTAGCAAATATTTACTAAATATCTACTCAGTGGAAGGTGTGGTGCTTATACCTTCCATGATACAAAGGTAAAGTCCTGCCCTTGAAAAGGAGATGTTCTAGCAGTGATTACTGTCTGCTCAATATTCCTCCTCCCTTCTCCCTTTCCAGCAGAATCACCTCTGAATTTCCTTTATGTAAGATAAAAATAAGCCTCCAATATGTTTAAGCCACTGTTATTATTTTTTAATATTAGGCCAATCCTAATCCTAATAGATACAGACAAGTGAACAGACAAATTCAACAGTGTGATAAATTAGGGTGGGGATAGAATATTTAGGGGGCTTTGAGGGTCAAAGGTAACCCAGGCAGTAGAGTTTGGAAAGGTTTCTCAGAAGAGGTGATATCTAAACTGAATGTTTTAAAATGAGTTGGAGTGAGCCAAGCTAAGACAGTGTGGAAAGGGGGTATTGGTGCTGAGCAGTGGTATGTGCAGAAACCTGGGGGAAAGGGGTGGGAAGTAGGGAGATGGCCCAATGCATTCTGGGAATGTAAAGTATCTACGTGGAGATAGAGCAAAGGGCGCCTGGGTGGGGGAGTGTTACAGTGTGAGAAGGGATCATATAGTATTCTGCATGACTGGTAAGGGAGGCTACTAAGAGAATTTAAGTAGGGATGTAAAATGTTAACATTTGAATTTTAAGATTATTCTAGATTGAAGTGTTGGAAAATAAGATGGAAAACCAATTATGAGACTGTTTTAATAATACTGACAAAAGTAGTGACCAAAAAAAGATTATGAAAAGGGGAAAGTTTTAAGAACTGGTTATTGATCAAATTGAATGGGGGAATATAAATCCATGAGAAGGAGGAAATAATCAAGACTGATATCTATGTACCTAGGTGAATAATTTCATGTCAGATATTCCAGGAAGAGGAACAAGTTTGCTGTCTTCAGACATCAGGAAAAGATGAATTAGATCTGCATATGGGAACACTCGTAAACAACAGTCATCAAAGGTAAACCTTCTGAGCCTGAGTAACTTATTCTTCCCTTGATTTAGCTGCCTTATTTTCTCTTGTTTCATCTTATTTTGTGGTGTCTGCCCATTGATCTTCTTCATATGGGATAGAACATATTGGATAATTTTCTAAACCTAGATATACTTTATCCTTTGCCAAAAAACACCTGTCCAGATTTGTCCAATATGATAGGCATATGATACAACTGAGAAAAAAACACATGCTTCACTGATAATTCTACTCATTCCTTCCACTAACCATTTCTTTTCCTTCTTCTAGTTAAATATCAGAAAACTCAAAGGAGACTTTGCATAGACACACTAATCTAATTGTCCAAATCTCATACCTGACTTTTTAAACTCAACTATTTACACACTTTCTCTTTAATATGTATTCTTTTCTATCCAAGAGCGGATGCTGGGGAAACTTAATTTAACCTTAGTCATTGTAATGGGTCGTATTCAAGAAGGAACTTCTAGTAGAGTCTATAATCCCAAGGTGAAATAATACAATATTACTTTGGATGGATACAAAACGAATAATAAGAAAGTTCACTAACTAATAGTAGCTACATCCAAACAGCCATTGTACCTACAGTTCTGGAACCTAAGGAAAGCAGGTAATCGGGTCATCAATGTAGAGGAATTTTAATATGTTTTGTTTTGTGTTCATTTCTTTAACAGATATGTTTTGAGCATCTACGAGATTCTCATAAAGCTGAGGCTTTAGTGACAGAGACATATAATCACATGAGTAAATATGTGATTACAAATTAAGACAAGTGCTCTGAAAGAAATGTCCAGTGTATTAGCAGACTGCAACAGAGAGACCTGATTTAGATTGAGGAGGGGCCATGTACCAGCTAAGGTTAAAAGATTTCATTGACAAGTACTGAATGGCTTTCAGAATGAGCAGTGAAGCCAGAGACCCTAAAATGACCTGCTGTGAATGGTCCTCAAAGCCACACCACAAAACCAGATCAGGGGAGCTACTATTCCTGCCAGTATCAGAGAGGTGATATTGTTGCTGCTGGCCTCAGAATCACATCCACTCTGCTAAGATTTGCACCATAAAAATGAATGCCTTACACCCTGCTTTTCTCTCTGGTTAACTCAGTTCTGAATTCAGATTATGTATGAGAGCCTTTACGTGGTAAACATAAATCACATTCACAACTCTAGCAGCATAGGAGTACGGGAAATACAATTTTGAGCTTTTCAATCCCTCAGTTCAGGAGGCCATACCAAAGGAGGTTGGAAGAGGTACTGAAAAAGAGAACCCACAGGATCTTCCTCGGGTGTAAGGGAAGCCCTTCCAAGGGAATAACTTACACGTGAGGGGGAAGTGTTCTGCCAGGTCCAGGTGAAGAGTGGGAAGACCAGAATCACAAGTACAGCCATCAGCATATGTATGGACCCTGAGGTGAGAAGTACTTGGCCCATTTAGCCCTTGTAGGCACACCAGGAAGTCTGGGGCCAGTAAGTAAGGGGCACAGTGTTGAGAAGAAGCCATGGAAGCTGACTCAATCCAGGTCATGCAGAACCTCATAGACCATGTTAACAATTTAAAATTTTTAAATAAATTTTTAAAAAGTAATATTGGTAGCCATTTATGGGTTTTAAACAGACAATTGCTATGATTACACTGATATTGTTAAAGATAACTCTGGCTGCTGTGTATAAAACGGATTTTTAGAGGGAATCCAGATGAAAGATGTGGAGAGTTTCAGGAGGCTTCTGCTGTAGACCCAGTGAACGGTTTTTGGGGACACAGAATGAAGTGCTGATTCAAATAATCACTTGGAGAATCAATAGGACTTGGATGAAAGGAGGGAGGAAGCAGTGTACTACAGTTTATAAATAAGAACTAATCACTACTATATAATAAAGATGCACTCCTTTCTCCCCCAAATGGTAATTTTTACATGAATATTGTTTTAAAAAGGGATGAAAGTATAAACACAGCCCATTCGTTTACAATGCATGTCATGTGTTTGTCAGGTGGTTTTCGACTGTGTAGTCTTGTTTCTTCAGTTCACCCTTTGTTCTTTTGATGTGCCGTGTTTACTACACATTAGAATTAATTACTATATTCAACCTCATGCCCTTTGTACTCTGAAGAACAACTCCAGGCCTGCAGATTTATCTTGCTATAGGTGCAGAAAAGAAGGAACAGTGATGAAAAGAAAGAATGAAAACAGCTGGGCTAAGTATAAAAGATGGATGAAGGACTACAGGTCAAAGAAAAATCTGTTAAGGACTAAGGGAATCTGACAAAAACAAATAAGAGGGAAAACACACAATATTAAAGAACTAGGACTCAGTTTTGAAAAAGGATCGCAAAGTAGCTCTTAAATGAGTATATTTCACACTCCAATGCACTGTATTTCTATTCAAGACTTTGCTTGTTCACTTTTAACCTACATGAGAAACATTTCCTATGCCTGTACTCCTGGTGAGGAAGTGGTATAGATTGTCTAGTGAGACGTAAGCAAGGAAATAGAAAGCTGAATATTACACACAAGATGCCATCTCTAGGGAAGGACAGGTCGCTAATTTTGAAATGCAGAGAAGCAATAAGAAAACCAGAGCAGTGCAAAGTCAGTAATAAAATAGAAAGAAAATAAAGTATGACAATTTCCAAATTTCTCTCTTCTACCTCCTTTCTGCTAATTATTTTCTTAATATCCCACAATCTGGTTTTATCTCCCACCATTCTTCTGAAACTAATTTAGAAGTCCCTGGTAGCCTCCACATTTCTAAATATAAAAAAACCTTTTCCCTCATTTTCTGTTTGCTCCACTTAAAATTGAAATTATATAGCCATACTTCTTTTTCCCTAAATTTAAATATTAATACTTCACTATTTTACCAATTATAAAAGCAATACATAACCATTATAAAAAATAAATAAATAAGAAAGGCAATAATGCAAAGAAGAAATAAAAATTACTCCAAATTCACAGTTCAGGGTAAAATCTAAAAACTATTAGATGAATATGCTTCAAAACTATTAGATGAATATGCTTCCCAAAATATGGTATTTCTTTCCATCATATATACTCACACACAGGGAATAATATGCAGTTTTATGTAAATGTACTATACAAACTTTCCTAACCTGCTCTTTCTTTCACCCAACAATGTCAATATTTATATCACCAATTTTAATAGGTAATTTCAGTTCTTTCTACTTTTTCACTAAAATGTTTCAGACCATGAGGAAAGAAGAAAACCTTTTGAATTGTTTGATTGAAGATGTCAGAACATTGATGTCAAAACTGTCAGAACAGACCAAAATAAAACTATGCAACTACCTCATTTATGAGTGTTGATGTATGCACAGGATTATTTTCTTGGTTTTATCCATAGTCATTGTGTTGTTTGACTAAAGATGTGTTTTGCATTTTAATAAATATTTTAAGCTGCTCAAATGTATATTTTAACTAAATGTATTTAGGTTTCCAAAACCTTACAAATACTGAGTTTTGTCATGTATTTCACTCTTCAAAATACTCATTGCTAGTTTTATTTCTTTTATTACTAAGAAGATGGAATATCCTTTCAAGTGTTTATTGATCATTTATACTTTTCCTTTCTGAAATGCCTTTCAACTTCTTTACCCTTTTTCCTATCATAAAGTGTATATTTTAAAATTTATTTTCAATCTATTTACTAAAATTAGGGAAATTAACTCTTCGTCTTCCATATAAGTTACAAATATTTTTCCTAGTTCCTAAGGCTATCTTCAAACTCATTTATTGTATTTTTTCAGGCAAAATTTCTCTATTCTTTTCTTTCCTTTCTCTCTCTCTCCCCCCATTTCCTCCCTTCCTTTTCTTCCTTCCCCTCCCTCCCTCCTCCTCTCTTTCTTCCTTTCTGCAACATGTTTAGAAACTTAAAAATAACTTCCCCAAAAAGATGTTATACCAATTTTGACTTTGCTTTATTCATTTAAATATTTGATCCACCCAGATTTTGTTTTGAATGTTTTTTGTTTTTCCCAAATGGCTACCAAGTTACCATATTACCATTTTTTTTTTTTTTTTTGCCTAATGAATCCTTCCCCCCACCTGACTTTATTTTTTTTATAACATATCAATATTGGTTCATTTATTGTGACAAATGTACTACAGTGTAAGATGCTAGTCATAGAGGAAATTGAGTTGGAGGTATATGGGAACTCTCTGTATTACCTTTTCAATTTCTCTGTAAATCTAAAAGTATTCTTTTTTTTTAAAAAAAAAAAGCTTATTTAAAAATGCATTCTCTTGGCACTGTTCTGAATGCCTTGGAGAAACTATAAATTTTGTCCCAAGAGACATGGCGGCCTTTTCCCTGAACTAAAAAAAGTTGCAACTATTTTTTTTCCTTCACTGATATTTGTTCACTAACAATTCTGCTTTTTTTTTTTTTTATTTCAGAATATTATGGGAGTACAACACTTTGGCTATATATATTGCCCCTGCTCTGCCCATGTCAGAGCCACAATCGTGGTCATCCCCCAAACTGTGCCCCGCATCCACTCAGTGAGAGTTTTCCCATCCCCTCCACCCCCCTCCCGCCTGCCCGCCCCCTGATAAATATTATTGCCCTGTGTGATGTAAGTGTTGATCAGTTAGTACCAATTTGATGGTGAGTACCAGTCGTGCTTGTTTTTCCATTCTTGTGACACTTCGCTTCGAAGAATGGGCTCTAGCTCCAACCAGGATAATACCAGATGTGTTAATTCACCATTGTTTTTTATTGCTGAGTAAAACTCCATGGTATACATATACCACATTTTATTAATCCACTCGTGTATTGATGGGCACCTGGGTTGTTTCCACATATTTGCAATTGTGAATTGTGCTGCTATAAACATTTGCGTGCAGATGTCTTTATTATAGAATGTCTTTTTTTCCTTTGGGTAAATACCCTGTAGTGGGATAGCTGGATCAAATGGTAATTCTACTTGTAATTCTTTGAACTTTAGATATCATGTTTATTAGGCTAATGTCTCATACATATGGGTTTGTTTCATGGTTTCTGTAGGCTTTTCCATTAATGTCAGTATATTTCTGTACCATACAGGTGTTTCTATAACTGTTGTTTCATAATGTATTTTACTGTATGAAAGCATGTATCTCCTTACTTCTCTTTTTCATCAGAATTCTCCATATTTATACTTTCAATTGAAATTTAGAATCATTTTCATCAAATTCAGAAAAAATCCTATTGGTGATTTGATTGGATTTAATACATTTATAAATTATTTTAAGGAGAAGTGACACCTTTAGAATATTTAGTGTTTAAGACTAAGAACTATATTTTTAAGTCTTCTTTTATACACTCACTAGTTTTAGAGTTTTCCTCAAACTAGTTCTATATATTACTTTCTAAGTTTATCATTTTCTAGGTAACTAAATATTTTAATGTTATAAATTATATCTTTACTTTTATTACATATTCTAATTGTTTTTAAAGAAAAACTATATTTTTGTATATTCATTTTATTATTTGCTACCTTTATAAACTCTTATTTTTTCATATTTTTAAAGAAATGCTCTTGAAAATTTCACATGGAGGAATATATTATCTACAAAAATGATAATTTTGCCTCTTTTTGTTTAATATTGAGACACTGTGTTTAATTCTCTTATCCAATTACAGTGGCTAGCATGACAATGATGCTCTTAATGTTAATGAAACTTTTCCAGTACAGAATTTTAGAACTAATGATGACCAAAAAGACTTCCAGAGTATATTAATAGATGTGCTGAGAAACCTAGTCTCAGATTTTTTAGTTTTCCATTTAATAAAGTTAAACAAGTTTCTTTTATACAATGTTTCAGATATTTTATTGTGCTTTTTATATTTTAGGAATGTTTAAGAAGGTTATTTTAAATGGAAAATTTTCTAAATTTATTTGACCATGTTTCCCAGAATTAGCCTTCTTAGATATACAGTTAAATCCAACATAGACTTTGTATTATGTATAGATGATATACTGTGTGTGGCGGGGGGGAATAGGCACAATCCATATAATCCATATAATTTTATTCTACTAAGGTTTTTTATTTTTTTTCTTTTAATCAGAAATGGATTTTGGGTGTAACCAAATACTTCTTGGGATACCTATGAAGATGATCATTGTCTTAATCCACTCCCGCTGCTATAACAAAATAACTGAGTAATCTATAAACAACAGAAATTTATTTCTCACAGTTCTGGAGGCTGGAAAGTCCAAGATCAAGGCACTAGCAGATTTAGTGGCTGATAAGGGTTTGCTAGCTACTTCACAGATGGCACCTTGCGGCTGTGTCCTCACATGGTAGAAAGAGGGCAAGACAGCTCTCTTTAACCTCTTTTATAAGAACACAAATCCCATTTATGAGAGTGGAGCCCTCATGATTTAGTCATTTCCCAAAGGCCCCATCTTTTAATACTATCACATTCGGTATTATGTGCCAACATATAAATTTTGGGGGGACATCAGCATTCAGACTATAGCAACCATATTTCCTTCTCTCATTATAATAATGGTTGTTTGTAGCAATAGTTTGCCTAATAATAAATAGTGTTCTTAAAATGAGTCTTTATTGATGATGGATTTATAAGATTTCCCATGTATTCTTGGATTTTAATTGCTAATATGTTATTTAGGATACTTACATCAGTATGTGTATAAGTGGGACTGGATTAAAATTTTACCCTTTCTTGTTCTTATTGGAAAATATAATTTTTCAGGTTTTGCTGAATTCATTTAAAACATTATGGAGATTGTTTCCTTTCTTTATGCTCTAGGACAGTTTAAATTACTTAGATGTTATCTGTGGCTTGGATCTCTAAAAGAAATTAGAGGACAGAAGTTAGAGGATTATTATTTTAAAACTTTCTTCTTTTCCTCCTTTCTTTCTTGACTTTCTTTTTTTATTTCAATAGATTTAAGAGGTACAAGAGGTTCTTTGTTACATGAATGAATTGTATAATGGTGAATTCAGGGATTTTAGTATATACATCACCCTAGTAATGTACATTGTACCCAATAGGTAATTTTTGTCCCATCACCCCTCTTCTATCCTCCCCCCTTCTGAATCTGCAAAGCCCATTATAGCACTCTGTATGATCATTTATACCTGTCATTTAGCTCCCACTTATAAGTGAGAACATGTGGTATTTGGTTTTCCATTCCTGAGATACTTTGCTAGGATAATGGTCTCCAGTTCCATCCAAGTTGCTGCAAAAGACAATATTTCATTCTTTTAGATGGCTGAGTAGTACTCCATGGTATCTGTATACCACATTTCCTTTATCCACTCATCAGTTGATGGGCAATTAGGTTGATTCCTTGATTTCATATTTTTGCAATTGTGAATTGTGCTGTGATAAACATATGAGTGCATGTGTCTTTTTAATATAATAATTTCTTTTCCTTTAGGTAGATACACAGTAGTGGGATTGCTGGATCAAATGGTAGGTCTACTTTTAGTTCTTTGAGGAATCTCCATACTGACCTCCATAGAGGTTGTGCTAATTTACATTCCCACCAACATTGTATAAGTGTTCCCTTTTCACCACACCTGCTCCAACATCTATTATTTTCTGACTTTTTAATAATTGTCATTCTGATGGGGGTAAGGTGGTATCTCATTGTGATTTTAATTTGTACTTCCCTGATACTTAGTGATGTTGAACATTTTTTCATATGTTTCTTGGCCATTTGTCTGTCCTCTTTTGGAAAATGTCTGTTCATGTTTTTTGCTCACTTTTTAATGGGGTTATTTGTGTTTTTCCTTGCTGATTTGTTTGAGTGAGTATACTGGACTAAAAAAATAACTACTCACACTAATACCTAAGTCCCTTAGCTTACCTGTTTGTGAATTTCTTATTTTAATGTATTTGTTTTTTTGTATGGCTGGAATATATTTTCAAATAAACTTTTTAGGCCAGATACATATAAATTTTCAAATTATGTATTTGAGTCTATTTTCTAAGTTTTGACATGTAAAAAACTTGATTGAATATTTAATTATTTGGTCACAATTTTATATTCAATACTTGTTAGTAATACTGTTCTATTGCTTTCTCTTATACAAAACTGCTGAAGAGAAGTTTGATATAAACTTATTTGCTTACCTTTGTAGTGATCTGCTTCTTCTACCTAGATAATATAGGATTTTTTAAACCATCAAAGATCAGAGATTCACCAGTATGATCTCTCTCCCTCCACCCCCAGTCATGAGTAGTGAGACTTTCTGAATTATAGGACCATTTCATTTCATTAAAATATTTTTATTCTAATATTTCTTTGAATAATTTTTTCTGCTTTGTTTTTCAGATCATCTACTATCCATATGTTGGATTCTAATGTCTATTTTACAATGCTCCTTTTTAAAAATTTTTCCTTGGTATTTTTAAAGTTAAATTCTCAAGTCTGTTACTAATTCAGTATCCTAGATTGTCAGCATGTGTCTAAATTTAAAATTTACTTATATTTTATGACAATATTAATTTTCTCCATTATTCTTTCTCTTAGTACTGCTATTTTGGGTTGATTTATCAACTAAATCATTTTGTATCCAATTTTTTTTATTTTCTGTATTAAAAAATTCCATATTTTCTCTAATTTTCTTGATAATGCACTACAGATACAGTCTAAAATTATCTCTCATTTTGTGGACTACTATATTTATTACAGGTGCTCTTCTTGCTGTAACAATTTTTCTTTTATATTTTGGGTGTTTCTGCTCATAACAGCAACAATAGCAGTTGCCACTATTCTTATTGCTGATAATACTCTGACCATTGCTGCTATGATGATGACTACTACCAACAACACCAAAAATTAATCCTTTTTTATTATTACTCATTTCCAGGCCCTGTATCACTCAAGATCCTATCAGGAAACAAAATCCAACTCAGAAGATTCAAGAAACTTTAATGTAACTAGTACTTACAAAGTTGTGGTCAGGATTAAGGAAACCAATAGAGAATGTTGGGGACCCAGAGATCAGCAACAGTGAGGCACTTTTACCACTCCACTGGCAGAAGGAGGTAAGAGAACAAAAAAGTGTTGCTGGAGAATCAAGCCAGGGGGCCACATGTGCCAAACACTTGGCTTGACCAAGTTGCTCTGACTTCAAAGTGCATACCCTCATCTTCCACAATAGTAACTTGTTCGTCAAATATTTTTCTGAGACCCTTCTATGCTAGGCACTGCCAGAGGTATTGACCATAGAATAAAAAGCAAATCAACATGCCCCTTCCCCTGTGTTCTGCTATTTTCTCTAAATTAATGTGGGTGACATTTCTTTGACTCTGTTCAGAACTTTTTCACAAACAAGGGGAGTTTTGAGTGTTGCTAGCATATGTTTTCATTCATTTTCCATAGTACCAAAAGAAGGGAGGTGGAGATTTAGGTAGTGTGGTTGAAGAGACTTCTCCTGCTATTTCTCTCAAAATTTGTTGGAAGTTCTGCCTCCTATAGCCAGCAAACCCAGTTGAGGACCCAACTGGTAGCACAACAGCATGTACGGTGTGCCTGGAAGTTGGTTTGTTCTGCAGCTTCAGTGTGTTAGCTGTAGGATGAAAAGTCAACCAGACCAGACTGACAAACTATGCTTCTGTTTTTAGGTCTCTGACTGCTTGTTTGCCTTTTGTTTGAAGTTTGTTCACAGTAACCCTGCTTCCAGATCTTACCCCTCTCAAGATAGAAGCTTCTTAGCTTAGAGCTTTCTCTTCCAGTCTGGCTGAGCTGCAGTTGGGGAACTGGCTCAAGACAGAATATTTCCATGTGTTCACAATTCATTCATGCCTATAGCCAGTGACTCTCTAGCGGGTGGATATTATTGATGACCTTCATATTGCTTTGGTTTTTTCTGCAATGTCTTTATTTCCTTCACTTACTAACGATACTTTCATTGTGTTGAGAAACTGGTATGCTATATAAATTAGATTGAACTTGTGTTTTGGTGATAATCATTGGATTTGTGGTATGAGGTTAAGACCTTTATGAAGTTCAGCATAGACAGTTTAGGTCACTCTAATTTTGGGTTGTTTTGGTTAGCTTTACTGCTGTCAGGGAGGGGAAATCTTATAAATGTGATTTTATGTCTATAAATTTTACATACATGTTTGAAAGAAGAAATGGTTTGGTTATAGCAAATAAAGAAGAATGAGACTATGTAAACAACTAGAAGGCTAAATAAAGAGGAAAATAAGGAAGTTAGGTATGAGAGTTTTCTTTAAGGTGAATGAGTTCAGATTTTTTGTTCTTGAGTTCAAGATGAAAATAGGATGTTAAAATAGAAATTTCCTGCACATAGCTGCAAATATGAGCTTGCACTCAAATTCCAGGACTGGCTTCAGTGAGAAATGGCATAAACAGAGCAAACTGAGGGAGCAGTAAAAAGTCTTGGAAAACAGTTACAGAGGAGGAAGAGGAGCAGGATTCAGTACAGACAGAAAGGAAACTGATGGAGTGTTGCACAATAGTGTTTTGGTTCTTTTAAAGTATTTTTTATTGAGTTTAATATCAAGAAGTTCTTTATTTGAGTTATAGGTCTTTCCTACTATCATTGATATTTCTTCATTCTCCACTTTGTATGTGCTTTATCTTTCCCAACCCATTCAAGTGCACTTCCATTAGTAAGATAACATGTCTGATTGCCTCATAACAAAAAGTCCCAAAACGACAAATGTTGGTGTGGATGTGGACAGATAGGAACACTCATACACTGCTGGTGGGACTGCAAATTAGTACAACCTCTATGGAAAGTAACATGGAGATACCTCCAAGGACTAAAAGTAGAACTACCATTTGATCTGGCAATCCCACTACTGGGTATTTACCCAAAGGAAAAAAAAAATTCTATAAAAAAGACATCTGCACGCAAATGTTTATAGCAGCACAATTCACAATTGCAAATATGTGGAAACAACCCAGGTGCCCATCAATACACAAGTGGATTAATAAGATGTGGTATATGTATACCATGGAGTATTACTCAGCAATAAAAAACAACAGTGAATTAACACATCCGGTATTATCCCGGATAGAGCTAGAGCCCATTCTTCGAGGCGAAGTATCACAAGAATGGAAAAACAAGCACCACTGGTATTCACCATCAAATTGGTACTAACTGATCAATACTTATGTCACACATGGCAATAATATTCATCAGGGGGTGGGCAGGTGGGAGGGGGTGGAGGGGATGGGAAAACTCTAACTGAATGGATGCGAGGCGCACAGGTTGTGGGGATGTCCACGATTGTAGCTCTGACATGGGCAGTGCATGGGCAATATATATAGCCAAAGTGTTGTACCCCCATAATATTCTGAAATTTAAAAAAAATAAATAAAAAAAATTTAAAAAAAGATAACATGTCCATAAGGTGAAATTTCCAACTAGATATCCCTATCAGGACAAACCTCAAGTATTGTGCAATATAAAACCTCCATCATGGAAAGAATGCTAACAAGTCATTTTCACAGGAAATATTCTTTTATTATGCTCAGTGATTAGCCCAGGAGACTGACTCCTAAATTCAAAAGCATTTTCATGCTGTTTCTCCCTTGATGAATAAATATCTTTCATGCTGTTAGTTCTCCATTGGTAGCAATAGTTATAGCCAAGGTCTGCTGGCCATAAATGTACTATCAGACCTTTATTCTTTTATTCAATATATCTTAATTAAGCCCTATAATATAGTTATGCCAAGTGTTGAGAGCAATTCAAAGAAAATATGAGTATCTTTGTCCTCTAGAAGATCACTGTTCAGGGATTATTGATAGTCATTAGATTCAATTTTTAAAATTGTTTTATTTTTATTAAGGTCTTTCATTACCTCTTGAATGTATGTAGCAATAAGAAGTAACCATCATTTTTAGATGAAAAAAATCTAACTCATTTATTCAAAGGGAAAAATAAAACTTGAATTGAGGGATAAGGGAAACTGAATTCTTGCCTTTATAATTGAATGTTTCCCTCAGAAGCTGTACCCAGCTTTAACGAAGTCATCTTTGATGAATATTAGCTTTGAGTACAGTCTGGTCTGCAATGCATTATAATTTTTAAAAATTATAATTAATGATTGATTATTGAGTTAACACAGAACTTCCTGTTGTCTAGCACAGTGTTAGATAAGAGAAAGGAATTTTTAAGTAACTATAATATAAATTGAGAACCAGAAGTAATGTATGAAATAAATTTTAAATACACCACACAAAGCACAGCCATGAATATTATCTTATTTAATTATATACTATTCTCCTTTGAACTGGAACAAATACAATAGAGCTGACAATCAGGACTAATCTAGATGAGGCAGACTAAAATGTCACAGTGAACAGAGAAGGGTGAACTATGTGGACCGGAGTAGTTGGGAATGTTTCCTTGAATTGCAATGTATTGTTCTGTATTTACTTTATCTTTAAAAATTCTATTTTCCCAGCTAGGTCCTTTAGATGCTTCAATACTATTCTTTGACTCAGTTGTAGTGGAGATTTGAATACATAATTAAGAGAGGAGAAGGCATTATTAAAGGCAGATGGATAGGAGACCACATAAAATCCCTACAAAAATAACCATCAAAAGGACTACAATGAAGAGGTGAATACATGACATCTCTTTTACAGCCATTTCCTCATTTTTACTAAACCCACTGCCTGGATTCTTTCCAGCACTGAGCCTGTTGGGATCCAGGGATAATTTATCATGGATGTTGTGTTGTGGTCATAACTCCTGCCAGAAATTTGGGGAAATGTTGTTCAGATCAACCCGGACAACAATTATGTGATCTGTGCACATATTTAACTAGACAGTGATCAGAACTGACAATTTGTTACAAAATGGCAAATTTGGATAGGGTAAGTGAACATTCTCTTGGTTCTTTTAATCCTCTTTGGGTCAAAAAACAGGACCAAATACACATGCATACACAGCTGAAATGATTTTAAATGCCTCAATTTTTTAGTTGTTTTTTTTTCTTCTCTTTTTCTAAGATAGTTTGAACAAACCAATGCAAATGAATAGTGGTAGTGGTGGCTACTGTGACACCAAAGTGCCTCTTCCCTCAAAGGCCTCTGCCAAGCTCTTCTTTATCCTTCTCCTGTGTTTGACTTTCTGTGTTGCAGTCTCAGGCCTCATGTGTGCAGGTCACAGGTGTAGATCCAAGGAGATCACCATGAGGAAATAAGAAAAAGATAAAGGGAAGCTTGTCATTGCTCAGCTCTTGTGTGTGGAAAAACTTTATACTTCTTTACCGAAAAGAGCTTATGGGTCATTCTATGCCCTCTTATTTGAACTTGATCCTGCCAACTGATTCAGATGAGACAGGAAACAGAATTTATGTGAGTAGATGCACATCTTTTTCTCCCCAAAAAATGCATATATGCAATATTAGTATATTTAAAACTTGAAATTAGTATATAAACTGAGCATTGTAGTGCCCTATTATGCTCCAGTTGGAAAAAACAAAACCAACATAGAATAGCCAGAGGATAACTATAAGACAACCTGGTAATTCAATGGCGAAATTGTTAATTAAAAGCAATAAATAACCAATAGAATCATATTCACTTTCTCTCTTTTATAAATACATAGTTTTAAAAGACATTTTTGTTGGAATAATTATTCTACTGTCAGATGTATTACTGTCTTCCAAAATGAAAACCATCCAAGTTCCAACATACAGGTTTCAGCTGCAGCAGCTGTACCACTAAAAAAAATAGCAAATTCAAACCCAAGATGAACATACTTGGCTAAACAGCAGTTTTTCTTCATTGCTGGCTTCTGGTTGCTTTTATTTTAGCTGATTTGATTTGGACAATTGACATTCAGCATCTTAACATTTCTAAACTGCTTTCAGACTCTCTGAGTGAAAATAGAAAAAACAAGAGGTGATTTCAAAAAATCTAAATAATGAAAGCCAAGAAATTCTGCAGGGGGAATAAAACCTTTTGTAAACCAAGAAAAGAAGGCAAAAGGTAAGAAGGTATAGAAAAACCAGCAAGACAAATTTAAAATAGAAGAAAAAAAATAATAAAAGATATATTCTTACCAAGAGAAATAAAACCAATGGCACAAGGAAGTCAAAGTAAAAGGGAGACATTCTAGAAAAGGTTATTCTCTGTGATCAAGAGAGAGTTGTACAGAAGATACAAGGTCCAATCTCACTTGTTGTGCACACTAGTTTTACAACTTTCTGTGGGGTATTGAATCTCTATTGGTAACACTTCCACCTCTGTAAGATCACTTTGCCTCAGAAATGTAAACTCACTTGAAGTTCTCAAATTCTTTCAGAGAAGACTTTTTTGCATCTTTCTGTTTCTTCACTGCTATGGTTTACTACTGAAAAATTAACAGTAACAAACTGACTGAAAACAACAAAGTACAAATTGAATACTGTCTGTTTTACAAGGTTAAAATGGTAAAGTAAGAGGGGCAATTTAGACCTTGTTTCTCCAGGTCTATTTTCCCACAACTATTTACAATTCTCTTGAGTGTATGTGGCACCCTGATACACTAAAAATGCCTGATTATGGACGATAACCCGGAAATACTAAATATTTTTAATGCTTTTTGAATAAGATGAAAGCAAGAAAAGAGAGAAAGATTAATTTGTGATAGTGGAAGATTTAATGCAGACTGAGGGTTGTGCTTATATAAATACAAAGGAAATTATTCAGGGAGTTTCTATGTTTTATAGGTATAGTACTTCTACTTTAAGTATTTCATTTAGTGTTTCTATTTTGATTATAAGTCATGACCAAAATGAGATAATCCATGTAAAGTGCCTACTAGAAGACCTGATACTGGAATGTATTCAATAAATATTAGCTTATTATTATTAATTTGAAAGTGTTTGTATTTCACAGCTTTTACTTTACAGGTAAAAAGATGATTTATCAAAAGCACATTAATGTGTTAGCAGTAATTAAAATAATAAAAATTATTAGAAACAATTAAAATAATAAGAAAATAGGATAGGGAAGAGGAAAAAGACATTGACATATAAATTATTATTAAAAGGATTTTTTTGCCATAATATCTTCTAGTACCCTTTCTGCTAATAATTAGTGTACACCCCCTCACACCCACCAATCCCCTCTTTAGCAACCCATGTTCACAGCGGGAAGGAATAATTCTTAAAATTCATGAATTAGAGTTTGATTTATCACAAAAGGAAGTATATTTTTGTTCTGCATTCTTTATCAGTATATGTAAAAAATAAAGTTGCTTTATGTTTTTGTTTAGAAAGGATTTTCCCCTCATTTTAAGTTCAAAAGAAAATGGCAATGCTTTGTGAACAGAAAACAGGTATCTGACAAGGTCTAGCTTTAAAAATAGTAACGGAATGGAATACATGAAGCCCCTTCAATATATATGAAGCTTCCATCATGAGGGAGGAGTTGGTGGATGGACACACAAAAATTGCAAGGAAAATATTATGGCTGGAAAAAGAGGATCATAACAGCTTAGGGAGGTTTGAGAAAAATTGGTGTCCTGGTGTTTATATAAGAATATTGAACACAAAAAAATGAAGATGTGGCAACCCCTAAGTCAGGTAAATGTGATTGAAAGTTATTTCTTAGATTAATAGAAAGTTAGAGTAACTTCTGCCTTTAAAATGGTTTGGGTAAGGGTCTAACAGCTAATGCACTTCAGAGATGGGAGCACTGAGAAGACACCCAACACTATCTCACTGCTGCATCTGGTTTAGAGAAAGACAGCCTATTAAAATCCAAAGTGCTTAAAATATTAAGATAACTTTGGGGTTTTCTATGTATAATATCATATCATCTACGAATAGTGAAAGTTTGACCTCTTCTGCCCCTATCTGGATGCCCCTGATTCCTCTGTCTTGTCTAATTGCTGTGGCCAGGACTTCCAGCACTATGTTGAAAAGAAGTGGAGATAGTGGGCACCCTTGTCTGGTGCCAGTTTTAAGGGGAAATGCTTTCAATTTTTCCCCATTCAGTATGATATTGGCTGTGGGTTTATCGTATATGGCTTTAATAGTTTCAAGGTATGAGCCATCTATGCCTATGTTGTTAAGAGTTCTTATCATAAAAGGGTGCTGGATTTTGTCAAAAGCCTTTTCTGCATCTATTGAAAGAATCATATAATCTTTGTTCTTGCTTTTATTTATATGGTGAATTACATTTATAAATTTGCGTATGTTGAACCATCCCTGCATCTCGGGAATGAAGCCCATCTGATCGTGATGAATTATTTTTTTGATGTACATTTGAATTCGGTTTGCAAGGATTTTATTGAGAATTTTTGCATCTATATTCATAAGGGATATTGGTCTGTAGTTTTCTTTTTTTGTTGTGTCCTTTCCTGGCTTTGGTATCAAGGTGATATTGGCTTCATAGAATGAGTTTGGGAGGACTCCATCCTTCTGGATATTTTCAAATAATTTCTGCAGTATAGGCACCATTTCTTCTTTGTAGGCTTGGTAGAATTCAGGTGTGAACCCATCTGGTCCAGGACTTTTTTTTTTTTGTGGGAAGATAGAAAACCCCAAAGATTCAACCAAGAGATTACTGGAATTGATAAATGAATTCAGCAAAGTCTCAGGATACAAAATTAATACACACAAATCCATAGCCTTCATATATGCTAATAACAATCAAGCCGAGAAACAAATTAAAGATGCAATACCTTTCACAATAGCACCAAAGAAAATTAAATATTTAGGAACATATCTAACTAAGGAGGTCAAAGACCTATATAGAGAGAATTATGAAACACTGAGAAAAGAAATTGCAGAGGAGGTAAATAGATGGAAAACCCTACCATGCTTTTGGATAGGCAGAGTCAACATAGTAAAAATGGCTTTGCTACCTAAAGTGATTTACAGAATCAACGCAGTCCCTATCAAAATACCAACATCATTTTTTGCCGATCTAGAAAAAATAATTCTACGCTTCGTGTGGAACCAGAGAAGACCCCGTCTAGCCAAAGCAATCTTAAGCAAAAAGAGCAAATTGGGAGGCATCTATCTACCAGACTTCAAACTATACCACAAGGCTATAGTAACCAAAACTGCGTAGTATTGGCACAAGAAGAGAGACGTAGACCAATGGAACAGGACCGAGAACCCAAATATAAAACCAACCTCATACAGTCACCTGATCTTTGACAAATTCCAAAAAAATGTACACTGGGGAAAAGATTCCCTATTCAACAAATGGTGCTGGGAAAACTGGATGGCCATATGTAGAAGACTGAAAGTGGACCCACACCTCTCACCTCTCACAAAAATCAACTCACAATGGATAACAGATCTAAACCTAAGACATGAAACCATAAGAATTCTCGAAGAAAACGTTGGAAAAACTCTCATGGACATTGGCCTAGGCAAAGAATTTATGAAGAAGACGCCCAAAGCAATCACAGCAGCAACAAAAATAAATACATGGGACCTGATCAAATTAAAAAGCTTCTGCACAGCCAAGGAAACTATCACTAGAGTGAACAGACAACCTACAGAATGTGAGAAAATATTTGCATGCTACACCTCTGATAAAGGGCTGATCACCAGAATCTATACAGAACTTAGGAAAATCAACAAGAAAAAATCAAACAACCCTATTAAAAAATGGGCAAAGGACATGAACAGAAACTTTTCCAAAGAAGACAGAATAATGGCCAGCAAACATATAAAAAATTGCTCAACTTCTCTAATCATCAGGGAAATGCAAATCAAAACCACAATGAGATATCACTTAACTCCAGTGAGATTGGCTCATATTAAAAAATCCCCAAACAACAAATGTTGGCAGGGATGTGGACAGATAGGAACACTCATACACTGCTGGTGGGACTGCAAATTAGTACAACCTCTATGGAAAGTAATATGGCGATACCTCAAAGAATTAAAAGTAGAATTACCATTTGATCCAGCAATCCCACTACTGGGTATTTACCCAAAGGAAAAAAAGACATTTTATAATAAGGACATCTGCTCATGAATGTTTATAGCAGCACAATTCACAATAGTAAAGTTGTGGAAACAACCCAGGTGCCCGTCAATACACGAGTGGCTTAATAAAATGTGGTATATGTATACCATGGAGTATTACTCAGCAATAAGGAACAATAGTGAATTAACACATCTGGTATTATCCTGGTTGGAGCTAGAACCCATTCTTTGAAGCGAAGTGTCACAGGAATAGAAGAACAAGCACCACTGGTACTCACCATCAAATTGGTACTAACTGATCAACACATACATCACACAGGGCAATAACATTCATCAGGGGGCAGGCAGGAGGGAGGGGGGTGGAGGGGCTGGGAAAAACTCTCACTGAACGGATATGGGGAGCACAGTTTGGGAGATGACCACGATTGTAGCTCTGACACGGGCAGTGCATGGGCAATATATATAACCAAAGTGTTGTATCCTCATAATATTCTCAAATTAAAAAAAAAAAATTTGTTAAATAAATTCATTATACTTTTAAAAAAATATATTAAGATAACAAACCACCAAAGAACTATGAGCACATCAGGTTCTAATGCTTGGCAATGTTAAAAACAAATACATGAAAGAAAGATAAAGATCAGTATTAAAGTAGAATGAGGAAGTCCAAAGATTGATTAATCAGTGATTGATAGAATTGAGTATGGGTGTGAGAAAAGATCCGCATAGTGCTCTTCTTGACATTGCTTTATATATTACTATAAAGTTTATTCATTTGGTTCATGGTTGAAAGAACCTTGTGCATGCCAAGCACCATTTTGAGTAATAAGAGAATGTTGGACAACTTGAAGTTTCCTACCCAAAAGGAGTTCAAAGTTTTGTGAGTTAAAAATAAAATGCAGAAATAAATTATTATATCACTGAGTGATGAATGTGTCACTTATCCAAGGTAAGTAAAAAATGCAGTGAAAGTAGAGTGTAGGGAGCAGCCATATTGCATTGGAAAGAAAGAGAAGGCATCTCAAGCAGGAAAGATCTGACATGGGCCTTGAAAGATGAAGAGGAGTTTTCTAGGGACAGAGGTGGGAAGAGGGAGGACATTCCACACAGAATAAACAGCTTGAACAAAATACAAAAGAGTGAAAAGGCAAGGACAAAGAGGAGACAGGGGATCGGCCTGGGATGAAGGACCTGTTGGGAGCATTGTGAGGGGACCTGAGCCAGGAGATGAGGCTGCTTGCTGGACCAGATTGTGGAAGACTTTGTAGGTCCAGCTGAAGAGTTTGAACTTTATCCTCTGGGCAATGGAAGTGGGTCATAGTGAAGGATGTGTGTTTTTGAGGGATGGCACTGGTGGCAATATGGCTGGTGGACTGTAGAAGAAAGTGATTAAAGATGAGGTCATGTGAGAGGGCCTTTCAATCCTGCAGGTGAGAAATGGTAAGGGCTTCAATACAGGCAGTGTCAGGGTAGTAGAGATAAGAATGGGGCTTCATTGAGGGCTTGAATGACAGGACTCCATGTAGATGGTAAAAGGGAGAGAACATCAAGTATGACTTTAGTTTCTTTCTAGAGAGATGATGTTGCATCATGAAAGGAGTAAGGAGGAGGAGCAAGTGATGGGTTTCTGTTAAAACATGTAGCAATTGTACCACCACTGGAAAATCCTGGTGATTCTTTTATAAAGTCAAAAAGATCCAGATTGGAGATACACATAAGGTTTCAATGGCTTACAGGTGTTACTTAAAAGTCATGACAGATAAAGAAGATAGAGACAAACAAGGCTTAGAGAACTTTAGGACAGTTCTAGTTCCAAAATGCTGGCATAGAGGCAAGATGGCTTCTCTCCCTACCACCAAAAACTAAAAACAAATGAAATTTTTACCAGCAACAATCCAGAGATCAAGTATGAGGATGAGAGGGTTCCCAGGGCCACAGAGAAGTAGAAAAACTCCAAGCAAATGGTAGGAGAATCAGACTTCCACATCCATCATGCCCCTTCCCCTTATTCTGCCAGGCACCAACTGTAGGGAAAATCTCCCATCAACTCACAGTTTCTACACTGGGAAAAGTGAAATTGAGGTGGTCAACCACCTTCCCCACCTTCTTCGGTTCCCTGGCAGGAGTCCTGTCCTACCCATAGGTAGCATGATGACAGCCTGAAGGGAGAAATTTCCCTGGGAACAGGCAGCAACAACTAGGTGAGGTGGGACCACTGTCCCAGCCCAGAAACTCTGCTCTGTATCTTGGCCAAAGGAGATACCAAATAATAATGGCTGTAGGAGGTACATTCCCCAGGTCCTCTGGGCATGAACCCCTAGCCAGCCTTGTCACACTGCCAGGATAATCCCTTTGGAATCTCTCCCATTTGAGACAGACAGTGCTTTGACCATTTACTAGAGCTGAGGTGAATCTTGGCTCAAGGCACCACCTAGAACAACCTAGCAGTGAAGATTCACTAAGCAAATACATTCAATAAATACCAAAACAAGCTGGACAGAGAAAACTGCAGTAAATAGCTAATTCTTTAACGCAAAGACATAGACATATAGCCACAAGAAACATCAGCAAACAGGGAACCATGACATCTCCAAAAGGACAAAGCAAAATCCCAGTGACTGACCCTAATGATATGGAGATTTGTGAGCTCTCTGACCAAGAATTCAAAATAGCAGTTTTAAGGAAACTTGGTGATCTCTAAGATAAAACAGAAAAGAAATTCAAAAATTTATCAGATAAATTTAACAAATAAATTGAAATAATTAAAAAAACCATAAATCTTAGAACAGAAAAATAAATTTACTGAACTGAAAAACTCTTTAGAGGCTCTCACCAGCAGAATGAACCAAGCAGAGGAAATAATCAGTGAGCTTGAAGACCAGCTATTTGAAAACACACAGTCAGTGGAGAAAAAAGAGAAAACAATAAAAAGGAATAAAGACTACCTACAAGATATAAAAAATTACCTCAAAAGACCAAATCTAAGAATTATTGGTGTTCAAGAGGGAACTGAGCAAGAACAAGGGGTAGAAAGCTTATTCAAAGAAATAATAAGAGGCCAGCATAGTGGCTTATGCCTGTAATCCTAGCACTTTGTGAGGCTTAGTGGGAGGATCACTTTAAGCCAAGAGTTTGAGACCAGCCTGAGCAACATAGCAAGATCCTGTCTCTACAAAAAATAGAAAAATTAGCTAGGCATGGTGGCACATACCTGTAGTCCCAGTTACCTGGGAGGCTGAGACAGGATGATAATTTGAGCCCAGGAATTTGAGACTGCAGTGAACTATGATGTCACCATTGCACTCTAGCCCCAGCAACAGAGTGAGACCCTGTCTCCAAAAAATAAAAAATAATAATAATAGCAGCAACAGAAAACTTTCCAAAACTTGAGAAAGATGCAAATATCCAGGTACAGGAAGGTCTTAGAACAACAAACAGATGCAACCCAAATAAGACTACACCAAGGCATTTAATAATCAAGCTCTCAAAGGTCAAGGATAAAGAGAAGATCCTAAAAGCAGCAAGAGAGAAGCAGCAAATAACACATAAAGGATTACCAATTCATCTGGCAACAGACTTCTCAATGGAAACCCTATAGGCCAGGAGGGAGTAGAATGACATTTTCAGAGTGCTCAAAGAAAAAAACTACAACCCAAGAATATTATATCCAGCAAAATTGTCATTAAAATGTAAAGGAGAGACACAGTCTTTCACAGACAAACAAAAGCTGAGAGAATTCATCACCATCAGACTTGTCTTGCAAGAAATGCTAAAGGGACTTCTTCAATCTGAAAGAAAAATCACTAATGTGCAAAAGAAAACTTCTCAAGGTATAAAATCCATTGGTAAAATTAAGTCCATGAACAAATCCAGATATTCTATTACTATATTTGTGGTGTGCAATCCACCCATAATTCTAGTGCAAATCTCAATAGACAAATATATCAAAAATAATAGTAGCTACAAAAACCTGTTAAGAGAAAGGTAATTTAAAAATATGTAAATTGAGACAACTAAGAGTCAAAATGTGGGGGCTTGGGGATGGAGTTTAAAGTGTAGAATTTTTTGTGTTTTTTTGCCTTTGTTTCTATTCTTTTGTTTGTGTTCTAAGATAAATTCTCATCTCTTTTAAATAAGTTGCTATATCTATAAAGTGTCTTTTTATAAGCCTCATGGTAACCCCAGTGCAAAACCCTGTAATAGAGTCACTAAAAATAAAAAGCAACAAATTAAAACTTAAGAAAGATATAAATATCCAGGTACAGGAAAGTCTCAGTTAAGGGACATTCACTTAACTACAAAAGAAGATAGTAAGAAAGGAAGAAAGAAAAAAGGAGTCTCAAAACAACCAGAAAAGAAGCAAGAAAATGGCTGTAGTAAGTCCTTATCTACTGATAATAACCCTGAATGTAAATGGTCTCAATTCTCCAATTACGAGGCATAGAGTGACTGAATGGATAAAGAGGGAAGACCTAACTAACTATATGCTGCCTTCAGGAAGCCCACTCACCTATAAACACATACACAGATTGAAAGTGAAGGAGTAGAAAAATATATTTCATGCAGTTGGAAACCAAAAAAGAGCAAGAGTAGCTATACTTATATATGATAAAATAGACTACAAATCAAAGACTATAAAAAAAAGACAAGAAAGGTCACTATGTAATGATAAAGGGGTCAATTCAGGAAGAGGATATAACAATTATAAATACCTATGCACCCAACACTGGAGCTCCCAAATATATAAAGCAAACATTAATACACCTAAAGGGAGAGACAGACAGCAGTACAATAATACTTCAACACCCCACTCTCAGTAATGGACAGATCATCCAGACAGAAAATTAACAAATAAACAGCAGAATTAAACTTCACACTAGATCTAATAGGCCTAAATGAATTTTACAGAACATTTCACTCAACTGCTGCAGAATATACATTCTTTTCTTTAGCATATGGAACATTTTCCAGAATAGACATATGCCACAAAGCAAATCTATACAAACTCAAAAAATAGAAATCATATCAAGTATCTTCTCCAACCACAATGGGATAAAACTAGAAATCAATAACAATAGGAACCTTGGAAAATACACAGACACAGGGAAATTAAACAACATGTTTCTGAACAACCAATGAGTCGTCGAAGAAATTAAGAAGGAAATTAAAAAATTCATTGAAACAAATGAAAATGGAAATACAGCATACCAAAATCTATGGAATACATCAAAAGCAGTACTAAGAGGGAAGTTTATAGCAATAAACACCTATATCAAAAAAGTAGAAAGACTTCAAACTAACAACCTAATGATGTGCCTCAAAGAATTAGAAAAGCAAGAACAAACCAAACCCAAAATTAGTAGAAGAAAATTAATAATAATGATCAGAGTAGAAAAAAATGAAATTGAGACCAAAAATACACAGATCAATGAAATGAAAAGTTGGTTTTCTGAAAAGGTAAACAAAATTGACAAACCTTTAGCTAGACTAAGAAAAAAAGAAAGAAGATTCAAATAAATAAAATCAGAAATGAAAAAAAAAAAGACATAAGAACTGAGACCACAGAAATACAAAGAAACATTGGAGACTATTATGAACTCTACCCCAACAACTTGGAGAAAGGAATAAAATCTAGGAGAAATGGATAAATTCCTGGACACATACAACCAAACTACCAAGATTGAACCAAGAAGAAATAGAAAATCTCAACAAACCAGTAACAAGTAATCACATTGAAGCTGTAATAAAAAGTCAGGAACTGGTGACTTCACTGCTGAATTCTACCAAACATTTAGAGAAGAACTAATACTAATCTTATTCAAACTCTTCAAAAAAACTGTAGAGGAAAGAATACTTCCAAACTCATTCTATGAGGCCAGCATTACCCTGATACCAAAAACCAGAAAAGGACACAACAAAAAAGAAAAACTACCGGCCAATTATCATCATACTGAATGGGGAAAAATTGAAGGCCATTCCTCCAGAGACTGGAACAAGACAAGCATGCCCACTTTCACCATAATTATTAAACATGATACTGGAAGTCCTGGCCAGAGAAATTACACAAGAGAAAAAAATAAAGGGCATCCAAATTGGAAAGGAAGAAGTCAAATTAGCCTTGTTCCTGGATAACATGATCTTATACCCAGAAAAACCTTAAAGAAACCACTAGAACTATAAATGAATTCAATAAAGTTGCAGGATACAAAAATATATGCCAACAGCAAACAATCTGAAAAAAAATCAAGAAAGCAATCCCATTTATAACAGCTACAAAAATATATAAAATACCTAGGGATCAATATAACCAAAGAAGTGAAAGATCTATACAAAGGAAACTATAAAACTTGGATGAAATAAATAGAAGAGGACACAAAAAAGTCAAAAGATATTTCATGCTCCTGGATTGGTAGAATTAACATTTTTGATGATACTAACCAAAGCAATTTACAGATTCAATGTAATCTCTATCAAAATACCAATGATATTCTTCACAGAAATGGAGAAAAAATACTAAAATATATATGGAACAACAAAAGACTCTGAATGGCAAAAGTAATCCTGAGCAAAAAGAACAAAGCTGGAAGCATCGTATTATCTGACTTCAAAATTTATTACAAAGGCATAGTAACCCAAACAGCATGATGCTGGCATAAAAACAGACACATGGACCAATGGAACAGAATAGAGAACTCAAATATAAATCCGTGCATTTACAACCAACTCATTTTTGACAAAGGTGCCAAGAACTTACAATGGGGAAAGGACAATCTTTTTAATAAATGGTGTTGGGAAAACTGGGTAACTATATGCAGAAGAATGAAAGCAGACCCTTATTTCTCACCATACAAAAATCAAGTCAAAATGCATTAAAGACTTGAATCAAAGACCAGAAACTATGAAACTACTAGAAGAAAACACTGGGAAAACACTCCAGGACATTGGTCTGGGCAAAGATTTCTTATGTAAGACCTCAAAATCACAGGCAACCAAAGAAAAAAATAGACAATTGGGATTACATCAAACTAAAAACTTCTGCCCAGCAAAGGGATCAACAAAGTGAATAGACAACCCACAGAATGGGAGAAAATATTTGCAAACTACCCATCTCACAAGAGACTAACAACCAGAATATATAAAGAGCTCAAACTAGTCAATAGCACAAAAAAAAAAGCCAATTAAAATAGGCAAAATATCCGAACAGAAATTAGTCAAAAAAAGACATACAAACAGCCATAAGGTATTTGAAAAAATGCTCAACATCACTAATCAAAGAAATGCAAATCAAAACCATGTGACATCATCTTACTCCAGTCAAAATGGCTTATATCAAAAAGACAGGCAATAACATGTTGGCATGGATGTGGATAAAGGGGAACCTCATTTGCTGTTTGTAGGAATGTAAATTAGTACAGCCACTACGGAAAAGAGTACAGAGGTTCCTCATGAAACTAAAAATAGAACTGCCATATGATTCAGCATTCCACTACTGTATATATATCCAATATATCAAAAATGTATCTGCACTCGCATGTTCATTTCAGCACTATTCACAATAGCCAAAATATGGAATCAACCTAAGTGCCCATCAATGGATGAATGGATAAAGCAACTTTGGTACATACCACACAATGGAATAATATCCAGCCATAAAAAACAATGGAAATCCTGTCATTTGCAGCAACATGGATGGAACTGGAGGCCATTATGTTAAGTGAAATGAGGCAAGCACAGAAAGACAAATATCACATGTTCTCATTCATATGTGGGAACTAAAAAAATTGGATCTCATGGAAATAGAGAGTGGAGTGATGATTACCAGAGACCGGGAAGCAGGTGTGTAGAGAAAAGGGAGAAAACATAAATGTATTAATTAACACTGATCTGTACACTTAAAAATGGTAAAGATGGTAAATTATATAAGTATATTGTACCTCAATAAATTTTTTTTAAAAAGTCATGACAGCGAATGACATGACAAAAAGAATGTGTGTAAGAAAAAGATAAATAGAAGAGGACCAAGGACAGAATCTTGGGGAGCACTGAGACATTGGAGACACTAGCAGAGGGATCAAAGACAGCAAAACCATGAAAAAAGCAGCAGACAGAGAAGTTGGAGGAAAACTAACAGAGTTAGATTTTAGCTAAAGCATTGTGTAAGAAATTGCATCATATACTCTGATGTTACCATGATGTTATTCAGATGTGGGCATATCTAATCTCTGGTCCCACAGAGTCATAATCAGGTACCCCTCGCCAGCCTGAGGTGCCACCCTTTCCATCTGAAGAGGACAACACCCTACCCGACGACAACCAGCCATGGTCAGAGAGGGTAGATGTGACCCTAACCCTAACTCTCCTTGTGGAAATAACAAGAATTGCAGATACAATAACAATGAGGAAATAAAAGTAATTTTGGAAGTAGATGAACAATGCAAAATCAAAAAAGTGAAAGCAGTTACTACACTATATTAAATATTGACTGAACCTAGGTCAGATTGATAAAAAAATGCATGGGATAAGAAATTACTTTATAAGCAAGCACTAAGGATTATTGATGGTATAGATGCTTAGTCCAAATATATAAAAGTGGTAATAAACATATAAAAGGGTCCAAATGAGTAATGTGCTGCTTGTTTTTCTTTGCCACAAATACGAATTCATATTGTATAGATGTTGCTATAGCTTTCCTATCCTTCACAACATGCATGTACACACGCGTATACACACAAACAAGAAATGATGAAGAATGTACTACTTTGGACCCACTTAAGAACATCAAGGTAACTATCTAGCTAGTAAAACTTAAATGAGGTCTCTCTTGCTTCTCTTTCCAGAGGAAAAATGTTACACCACATTCACTCACAAACCACATGTGTTTTTCTCCATCAGTAAATACATGTCTTATGCCAAAATGAACTGGCCAAGAAAGTGTAAATAAATGATTCAGTACAACCCATTACCAGTACCAGAAAAAACTCAGAGTGTAACTCCTACAGACTGTGAGTCAGGAACACCAAGTTTTCGCGTGATGGTTTGTGTGGGCTGCAAGGAGAAATGGGAGACCAGAGGGAGAGTTGTGACACGGGTGGGTGCCATCACACCCTGTGAACTCAGGCTCACCATAACATGGTAGGATGCCTTACTTTGGGGTCTGTCTCCTCTGTGGAACTAAATGTTCCTCAAGGACAAGAAGAGCATCATATTCACCTTTTAACCTCAATGCCTGGCACAGTGTAAATACTAAATAAATCCACTCAGCTGAATCAACATAGAACCAATAGGAAATGTCAGAAACCATCATAAGTGGGGCAAGAATAGCATAGTATAACCATAATATACCTGGAAAATGATTAAACCAGTCCAAACAAATGGGGCACTGTGTTTGTCCATGGGAATTTCAGAGAAGAAATAAGATGAAATAGTGCAAAGAATGTACTCTCCTCCAGCAGAGAAAAGAAAAACAAAGAGTAAATTTCAGTTTAAAGGGTGGGAACTCAGTTGGCGAGGGGACCCATGCTTCAGCTGTGGTGGATGAGGAAATGCCATTCACTCAACTGAGCAAGGACTAGGCTTGCTTTACACCAAACTCAGGGTTTATCTTTGTGACACTTTCAGTTATTTGTTGAATTACAGCTATTCTGTCTTCATTAGGTTATGGGGAGTTGTCAGCAAATAACTATATTTCTGGCACATAGCAGACTTCAGAAACATTTTTAAATAAATATACTTGAATTTTAACTCTTAAACTGGCTATCATAAACTTTAGCCTACCATTAACTGTGGCTGACAACTGGCCATACATCATTCTTCAAATGCCTGAGCTCAAGCCAGGGCAGCAAAAATCTACCAATAATGTTAATGACAACTATTACCAATATTTACATAGTGCCAGACACTGTTCTAGGTTTTTCACATGCATTAGCTCATTTAATCCCCGCTAACAATGCTGTGGGGTAAGTATTATTATTGTCCCTAATTTTGTAGATGGAGAAACTGAGTCACAGAGAGACACGAAAGAATGAAAAAGACATGCAAGAATGAGAAAAACATGAAGATGAAGGTAATGCTCACTCCCCATCCTAAACTCTTATTGGGGAATATCTGCTGTTCACCATTACCAAGGCACAGGGGGCATGCATTCATTAACAGTTAGAGGTCATCCAAACATAAGGGACTAAGAGTAGAAGGTATGAAACAAAAAATGAGTATTCTAGTCATTGGTGCAGGTAATCCTCCTAGTATACAGTGAGAAAAATTAGGGACAAGGCTGGGTTCCTGAGATATCATACAGGAGCACAGGACCACACCATGGTAGAGATTTAGAAGGGTCATGATTCTCTGCATAGAAGTCAGGCTTAATAACTATTAATATGATCCAAGTGCTATAACCTTTGGGAGTTAAACCTCATTTAAGGAGGAAGAAAAATTGCCAGTATCTTGTCAAATTGAGAGGTCATCAATTCTGGGATTTGGTATCACAGCCTAGAGAGTGCTGGATGAATCTAAAATTTACAGAGACAGGAGTAGACTAAGCCAGGACTGACTGGCATGAGGTAAACTTAAACACCTTCAATTCATATATTTAATCCCGTTTGGAATTTTAGTCCCATAGTTACTAGGACTCAGACATTTATATAGCAAAATTTCTAGTATATCATTTAAATTTAGATCAACTTTTCAGGTGGTATATGAGAACATTGAGTTCAATTTAAACATCCTTCCTCTACAATGAACACCAGCTTATGTCAATGAGTTTCCTTAATATCTAGAAAAGAGCAAGAATATTTATGCACTACAGTTTTACTTAACAAATAAGTAACACATCTAATAAATAGGTGAAGTATGTGACAAGGTAATGGGGAATTCTTCATCCAAGTAATTAACAAAAATTTAATTTTCTAGGAAGGTGATGCTTCAGGGGAGGGGAAGTTGAGGGGAAAGATTTAACCTTCTAAGTTACATGGAATCTGCAAATTTCCTGAAATTCTAAATAATGTTTTATGTGTATGTGCCTTTTCATGGGAAGAATATGTTTACCTTTTGTTTAATTGCCAAAGCAGCCTGGGACCAGGAAAGACTAAGAATCACAGTTACAAAGATAATAAACTAGAATTAAGAAAATGTCCATAATTTATTCTGTCTACTAAACATTCCACACTAAATTAGAGAGATACCAAAAAGAGTTTTCACAACAGAGAGGTTAAACTGATCATTACAATTCATACTTTTGCCTTAGAAAATACACACTTGTGTTTTAGTGGGAATGCATCATAATAACTGGATGAGAGCCTGGCTCTGACATGAGATCCTTGGGTTCAAATCCCGGACCCACCTCTTTCCAGCTGCATAGAGGGGAGAAGTTACCTAATATCTCTCTTGCTCAGTTTTCTTTTCAGTGAAATAAATATAACAATGGTATCTATCTCCTCCTGCTGTAAGGATTAAATTACAATAAGTTTGCAAAGCCCCTATCAAAGTACCTGCCACTCCATTAAGCACTTAAGAAATGTAAGCTATTGTGATTATTATTGTATAGTTGTGATGAAATGTTACATTTAAAAAATAATTTTTCCCAATTTGCAATTTGTTTTCAGAGATTCATGATGTCTCAGCAGTCATAAAGAAGACTGGTCTCCATTTGCATTTATTCTATTGTCTTATTTATTATTTTGTTAGGTACCAAGAATCTATCATTCATAAACTACTTTTGTTTTCTAACGATGACATGCTGCCAGATTTTTGCCAAGTTTCCTCAAATATGAGTTGTACTTTGATTTTAAGTAAAACTTGAAACCCTTGGCACCTACACTCCCCTATACTTGGCAACATAAAATTTCCTATTCTTAAGACAAAAAGCTCAAAGTGTTCCTTTGAGTTTTTACAAAACAACATGTGTGTGAATAAGGAATTAGGTAATCTAAAAATACGTAATTAAAATAAGCATTCTTTCAGCTTCTTTGTTTTAAATTAAAAGGAAAACATTTCCTAAACATTGAGTCAGTTCTCTGAATTTTTAAAAGTAGGATACTTCAAGAAAAAATATTAAAATATGTGCCCAAAAGTGGTTGTTTGTGAAGGTGGATTATGATTTGTCTTCAGGATTTATCTACAGAGAAAGGGAAGAGTTTATTCATGAAACAGGTTCATTTATTCCTTGAGAGCATGTAAGCAGCTCCCCTTAAAATGATCATTCAGACAGACACAGAAAAGAAGGCCATGAGAAGATGAAGGCAAAGGGATTAGACTTATAAAATTTTTAAAAAATATGTGCAAACTTGTGTGAACTTACTTGTTTTTATATATCGTTAACTAAGTAAGCCTCTGAAATGCTTACACGCCTTTGTGTTTGTGAAAATGCCTTCATATTGGGAGATTAAGGTGGGGTCAGGTAATTCAGAAAACAAACACTGTAGCATTGAGGTCTTTTTACATTTTTTTAAGCCACTGATAACAAGTGCAAAATTACAACTGTCTTGTTAAAGAAACATATTAAACTGAAAGGGCAGTGAATTCTCTAAAGGCCAACCTTAGCTCTACTCTGCATAAATAAAATAGCTTTAACTTTTGATCATTTTTGTCATGAAAGATTCTAGATTTCCCCAAATAAACTTCCTAGATCCCCAAGACTAGAGGGATTCACTACACACAAACTTTAGTCTCCCTCCCAGTTCCCAGACTGAATGACTTTCTTAGCCACTCAGACTTAGGGATATTCTCCCCAAAATACAACTTTTGTAGCTTTGTTTAATAACACATTCTAGGAAATAAAATACACTCAGATACATTATATTTCCTTTTATCTTGCCATGTATAAAATGTGTTCATCATTAAACTATCTTAAAAATCTTGAAGTGAATCTCTTTAGGTGAAAGACTTTCCAGGCTTTTCAACACAATCGTGAAATCATTTATTGTTTTAAGTGGATTTATCTCATTTGCATAGGCATATTTCCACACATAAAGGATCTATCATTCAAAAATGCTGTTTCCTAACCATGGGAATTGTTAGTGATTCCATCAGCCCATTCCTCAGTGGAGATCTGCTGCTCCACTTACAGAGCTAGACGAGACTTAACATCTCTAAGGTGTTAATGATGCCAACCTGCTTTTTAATCCACTTTAGATTTAACTTAAACTAGCACTTATTAAATTCCCAGTATATATGAGGCACCCTTCTTTCTACTTTTAAACGCATAAAAATATATAAAGAGTCTTGAATGAGAATACTTTACGTAAGACTATTTACTACAATTTTATGAATGACATTAAAGCACAACAAAGGAAAGTATATGCTTATGTGAATATCTGCATGAGTCCAAATACTCTTCTGACTTGGGGTTTGAAAATATCCTTTATTCCAAGTGCTAACCAATACAAGTGATACACAAATACATTCTCAAATATTTACTATAATGAAAATTAGTTAATGTTCTCTAAAATGTAATTTTCAGGGCATCTTGCAAAAATCTCCAATAAAGAAGTCAGGCAGTGGTTTAATGAGTATGCCTGAAAACCAAGATACAAAATATCAAAATATGCTTGGATATGACCAAAACACAGACAACTGAAGGAATTCTGTTCATAATTGAGGAGGCTATTTAGAAAAATCCCGTTTGATTGTTCAGACTTTTCAGACTGAAAAAATAAAGATTGAGAGGGGATGTGATAATGGAATATAGGTCCTGACACCAGGCTTATATGTTAGAAATCAGCCACAACTTCCCACACATCATAGTAAATTAAAAATCACAAAAAATTTAATTATAAATGTCTCCATGCTACTAAACCATGTAGATGAAAAGTAAAAAATTTCAAATAGGTTTTCGGGTAGTTTTAGAGCATAAAACATCCATTTTGCCCAAATGTTCTGGTGCCTAAATCATCAAACATTTCCACCATCTCCTCCTTCTCTTCTGTCTTGATATATATTCTCTTGAAAATCACTAGACTTGTGTTATCACCTCTATAGAACTCCCAGATCTATGGCCCCTTCCTGACATCTCCCCGGCATTAATACCCAAAAACCTGCTCCACATTTCCACTTGGATAGCCTATCTACACTTCAAGCTCAATATGGACCAAATCGAATATTCTCATCCTTCCAACACATGCTCTTTCGCATGCACATACTAATATTGTTTATGGCACCATGAAAATCACCAATACTCACATTCAAATCGAATGCCAAGTGGCATTGATTCTACAATTGGCAGATCTAGAATACATACCTTCCTCCAACTTCATTCTCATGATCATAATCCAAGCCATTATTATCATATCTTGCCTTTACTACTGCAATAACATCCTTCTTTCTACTTCCTTTTTTCCTGTCTGCTATTAATCCGTCATTTAAATTTATAGCTCCACCTACCTTTACAGCCTTACATCTCAGACTATTGTTTAATGGATACCAACTTTATGAGGCAATTTCTTCTCCCATTCTGGGCCAAACACCCCACTCTTCTTCCCTTCCCAATCTTACCAAAAATGCTGCTACCATATTCCAATCATATGATTTGAATGGGAACCATCATGTTCTAATGGATTGTGCCCTCCTCTCTCCCCAGTATCCTAATTTAAGTTTTATTGAGTTTTCTGCATTTTTCAAGCCAAAGCATCTCTGTTACATAGCCTAAACTCCAGCTAGAATGAAAACATTCACTTTAAAGCTTAGCTGAATGCCATTTTGTCCAGAAGGCATCCCTGAATCTCCCAAATATATGTAGGTAATCTGTTTAGGCATAAGAGTTTATTTACACCTCTTCTGTGGCACTCTCTACTTTCTTTCTAACTTCTATAATGGTAGTATGTGCATAACTTTCTTCCCTTCCAAACCCTAAGGTCCTTCGTGGTAAGACCATACCTATTATATTATAAACACTCAATAAATATTTATTGAATATATGAATGATTGGATGAATGAAGAGAAACATTTTGCAAAGTGTTCTCTAATGCTCTGTATTTTTCACCCAGATGTTTGACATCAGAGAGACACTTCCAAAAAGGAAATAAATTAATTGATAATAAACAATGTTTTCTCTTAGCTTCCATTCAAATCACTGAGAACCAGTCACATAACCATAATGTTCTAACTGCTTGTTTGTACATTCTCAACTTTCACAGCCAAACACCTGCAGTTAACCAACCACACATACCAAAGTATTTTTAACATGACTCAAATTAATTTGGGGAATTGACTACTTTTCAACATCCAGCTGAATACCAAGCTAAATGTCACTATTTTCACAGAGACTCCTTTTTTGTGTGCGTGTTTATTTTTTATTTATTTTATTTTTAGGGTGGTGGTAGGCTTTATTTTTTTATTTTTTATTTTATTTATTTTTATTTCAGAATATTATGTGGGTACAAATGTTTTGGTTACATGGATTGCTTTTGTACTGCTTGAGTCGAAGTTTATAAGTGTGCCCATCACCCAGATAGTGTACTTTAATGCCATGGGAAAGCCTGTCATTAGATGCACTGGCCTGAGGAAGCTCTATCAAATCTCTTCTATTGGATTAACCATGTGCATATCTCTATTATGGATAAACAGAAAGGATCTGGAAGTTCTGGAAGGTTTTATTTTCAAATGCTGTACATTACAATTTTTGACTTATTATTGTGCCAGACAGCTAGACTGAAAGAAAACACGAATGATCCTTAGCTATTATGCAAAGACTCTCCCTCCATTTCAACCATTATATTTCAAGTAAAAAATGCTACGGAAATTCTTTTCCCCCTTAGGGCAGCAGTAATATCAGCTACATCACTACCTATCACTTTTAAACTAGGCTCCATGGCTTTCAAAATCCAGGTCAAATTGTTCTGTGCTCAAGGCATTGAAAATATTTCCTCTAATAACTTTATGTTTTAGGACACTCTAAGCTAGCTATACACTTCAAGATTACCTCTGTGCAATCAATAATACACGGCCAAACTTTCATCCTGTATAACTAACACTGTTTCATAAGGCTTGCAGTTATTTTATTTATTTATTTATTTATTTGGTGAGCAGACAGAATAGTATTTCATTTCAGGTTTTGATTTCCTTAAGAAAAAACAGTAAGAAACTTATTATTTATATTATACCTAAAAAATTAATGAATACATTTTAAATGTGTGGGATTCTTAATGACCATATAATAAAAAGAAAAAAAGTAATTTATTTTGATCTGGAAAAATGCATATACACTTCCCTACTAAGCAAAGCTCAAAACCACATATGGTTTTTAAGAGGTTTGCATATAAGTATAGTCAATATCGAAATCTAACTTCAAAAGTACTGAATATTTACTACGCACATAACATCCCACTTTTGAGCAGGAACATATGGCTGGCTTTTGTTTCCCCAGAGGGTAGCTGCATACTTTGGGGGTTTGTGTAAAAATAACAATCATTGTGTATTCTCAACAAGTTCCTTTAGTCACCTTTCCTTGGGCTGCCTATAAAATCAAAAGATGGATGCATTATATGAAAACATTCTCTATTACCTGATCTAGGTATTATTTCCTTGACTTGTTTCTAAGGCTACAAACACTTGAAGTTCTTGCTTTTGTAGTATGCCTTGAATGATACCAGAAATTGCCCATGTCTACCAGCCTGATATGAGATCTAAAATTTCCATCATTTTTATTATTTTCTTAAGTCATGTTTTTTTTTTTTTATATAGCATGGGCAAATTTGACAAACTGAGGGAAAAGGGAGAAACACTAAAAACTCAGAATTCATTTGTAAGAGATATTCAAGCCACCTGAATAGAAGATTCCTCTCTAAACTTCCACTCATAGAAACTGTATTACAGGTTTTTGTTACCTTTTATTTCTGAGTTTCTTTGTAACATACACGTTTCCATTTTTCTCTAATTTTGATATCGAATTGTAGAAAAAAGATCTTCACAAGGTGTAGGAGAGGGATTCAAGCTTCTTTGAACTCATCTAAGTAGACAAAAAGGTTATCTTTTGAACTTCTCCCTAGGATCCCACACAGCATGGTACAGGTTGATTTTCCCAGGGACTTGGCTCTCTCTAGATACTTTTGATCATCCCCACGTGGAGCTTTGTGTTGCTCCAGGCTGAAATTAGCCAAACACGTGAAAGCCACCATCCCTTGAAACTTGGATGAAACTAAAACAAAAATTGGTAGTGAGGCTGTTGCTACAATACCGATTCACAGCATTTAATTCAATATGCATTTATTAAAAATATATGATGTTCAAGACACTGAAACTGACCTCAAGGAGTTCCACACATCAAGATAAGGCAGAATCTCGAAGAAATCTAGATGCTGCACTTTTTAGTTTTTGTCTGTGGGGGAAAGAGCCTGGGAAAAGGATTCTTGGTTATACTTAATTTTGGCTTTGAGAGATGGGAGCAAGATCTTCATAGTTTCAAAGGAAATATAGAAAACTAGAAAAAAATAATGATTTTTGAGGTTAATGAGTATGATAATTTAAAGCCTTTAAAACATTCTTTGTAAATTTGAGTTATTACTGTTTATCACTACTGTTACTTTCTATTTAACGACTAAAACCAGAAGGGGTTTTTCCCCGCATGTGGGAATTTGAGAGATCAGAGAACTAACATGTATTGGGCAATTAATCCATGTTCAGGTCTTACAATAGGGATTAGACATGCATCTTTTTGCTTAGCACATTGCTCACATTGACCTTGGCATTCCAAAATGTTGATAGGAATACTAGACCATGTTTTAACTCCTTTAGGTCCCCATGAAGTAACTTCTAGCTTTGTGTGAAGCAAATTCCCAGAATATGAATCACACTCATCTTGAAACCCAGAAGCAAATGCTGATGAATTCTGAATTATCAGCTGCTTGGGACTTGCTTATTGAACTCCATCATCAGTGCTGGGTGAAACCATGCTGGAGCCTGAGGCAAAAGAAAGAAAAATGTGTGGATCTATATACATTTAACAAAATATCCCCCCATATTTTGAACCAAGTGGAAGAGTTAATAAATGCTGTACAACTAAAATACTGACCACACACCATTGTTAACCTTCATAGACCCTCCTGGCAGAGGCCAAGAGGGTTGCACTGGCTGGGAACTATGGGCTGATTGGAAACAACTGTTCCTGTTGCACAATATGCAGGGTGGTCAAGCAAACAAGCAACATCCTGCCTTATTTAAATTCTTATTTTGTTCATCATGGATTTTTTTGCATTAATTTTGATTTTCAAAAATATTACATTAAAATATTATTTGAATTACTGAGTTTTTTGGTGTCCCCTTACATTTTGCTCTGAGGCAAGTGACACTAATCCTAGCCCAGCCCTGTTCATTATTATAATTTATCTAAGGTTGACTTCGGTTTCAAAGCTTCTTTCCCATCCAGCCTGTTCACTGAACCAAGCCTCTGGGACCTTTCTCAGGGAACTGTCAGTTGATTAAAAAGTCAGACAATGGATGGAAAAGGAGTTTAAAAAATGAACATACATAATGCAAAAACAAAAACGAAACCCACAATGAGCTAAATATTTGAGTGTTAACTGTATTTTCTTAATAATTTTTCACTTGTGGCATTTTGAATTATTTAATCTTATTTTAATCTACATTTAAGAGGTTGCTATTTAGTAGGCTTTTATATTTTTAGAGATACTTTTATAACCATTATTTTGTTTAAAGCCCCGCTGAATATATTAGATCCTTAGTATCGATTTTTTATTTTTTTATTTTTTTATTTTTTTCAGTTTAAAATTTTTTTTTATTTCAGAATGTTATGGGGGTACAACAATTTGGCTATATGTGTTGCCCATGCACTGCCCGTGTCAGAGCTACGATTGTGGACATCTCCCAAACTGTGCTCCCTGCATCCATTCAATGAGAGTTTTCCCATCCCCTCCACCCCCCTCCCGCCTACCCACCCCCTGATGAATATTATTGCCATGTGTGATGTAAGTGTCGATCAGTTAGTACCAATTTGATGGTGAGTACCAGTCGTGCTTGTTTTTCCATTCCTGTGACACTTCACTTCGAAGAATGGGCTCTAGCTCCAACCAGGATAATACCAGATGTGCCAATTCACCATTGTTTTTTATTGCTGAGTAATACTCCATGGTATACATATACCACATCTTATTAATCCACTCGTGTATTGATGGGCACCTGGGTTGTTTCCACATCTTTGTGATTGTGAATTGTGCTGCTATAAACATTCACGTGCAGATGTCTTTATTACAGAATGTCTTTTTTTCCTTTGGGTAAATACCCAGTAGTGGGATTGCTGGGTCAAATGGTAATTCTACTTTTAATTCGTTGAGGTATCTCCATATTACTTTCCATAGAGGTTGTACTAATTTGCAGTCCCACCAGCAGTGTATGAGTGTTCCTATCTGTCCACGTCCCCACCAACATTTGCTGTTTGGGGATTTTTTGATATGAGCCAATCTCACTGGAGTTAAGTGATATCTCATTGTGGTTTTGATTTGCATTTCCCTGATGATTAGAGAAGTTGAGCAATTTTTTATATGTTTGCTGGCCATTATTCTGTCTTCTTCGGAAAAGTTTCTGTTCATGTCCTTTGCCCATTTTTTAATAGGGTTGTTTGATTTTTTCTTGTTGATTTTCCTAAGTTCTGTATAGATCTAGTTATCAGTCCTTTATCAGATGTGTAGCATGCAAATATTTTCTCCCATTCTGTAGGTTGTCTGTTCACTCTAGTGATAGTTTCTTTGGCTGTGCAGAAGCTTTTTAATTTGATCAGGTCCCATGTATTTATTTTTATTGCTGCTGTGATTGCTTTGGGGATCTTGTTCATAAATTCTTTGCCTAGGCCAATGTCCATAAGAGTTTTTCCAACATTTTCTTCGAGAATTCTTGTGGTTTCATGTCTTAGGTTTAAATCTGTTATCCATTGTGAGTGGATTTTTGTGAGAGGTGACAGGTGTGGGTCTAGTTTCAGTCTTCTACATATGGCCATCCAGTTTTCCCAGCACCATTTACTGAATAGGGAATCTTTTCCCCAGTGCCTAGTACCTATTTTTTAAAAATAAATTTTAAAAAGGAAATGATTGAGCCATTAAAAATGAGAAAATAATAGATTTTTAAAAACTGTTTGTCACTGTATCTTCAGTGCCCTCTGAGTGATACAGGGATCCTGGCTAGCTTCACTTCTGGATTGTTCTAAGCACAACATATCACATCTTAAGTGACTAACTGAACACATTTTACCCAACTAAGTGGCCTAGATCAATTATGCAGAGGTATAGTGAAAATTTGCCTTTCAGTGAGTGTTTCTTAAAAAAAAAGTTCAACACTGATTATACATGCATATAGGCTCACTCTAAAACAGAAAACTTCTTTTTTCAGCATATTTGGTGTAAATTTCAAGTGAATAAACTTCCCATAATAAACCAAGTGACTGAATGAATTCCTCAAAGTCCTTTAGAGAGCAGAACAAACCTTTGGTGCTGCAAAAAGTATGACCTGGATAATGAACTCAGAAAACTCATGTCAAGCATTCATTTCTTACAGCTGACAAAAAAAAAATATTGTCTTAGAATCGTAATTTGGGTCTGATTTGTTAGACATCATTAAAGGGTTCTAATGCTGTTTTTTTAACAATAAAAAGTGCCAAGACTTTTAAAAATCAGCAGTCTGTGCTCCCTTGAGTTTCTAAATTTCTTTTTTTATTTTAACTACTGTTACATTTATGTACCACATCTTGCTATTTTTCATTAAGAGGCAAATTATTGCTTTTATTTTGTCCCACATATATGGCTCATACATCATTAACTCTGTTTTTCACTGCAGTTACTAATTTTTATTTTGATCTTCTACATTCAGCTTCCTCCCATTTTCCCCTTTTTCTTTCCAAGACAAGTAGACCCCCTTCTTCACCTTATCACCCTCAGTGAATCCCTTTTAATTTTGGCCTTCAAGAAAACATTTCAGGAATGCCTTTATAACTTTTTGTCTCCTGATAAACTAACTCATCATTGGCTTTAGAGTCATATTTTGTTGGAACCCCAACTCCAACACTGACAAGCCAAGTGTCCCTATTCTAGGCAAATAACATTTCCTCCCTGACTTTTCTCATCAGCTTTATGTGGATAGCAGTGCCTACTTCAAAGCAGAATTGCAGAGATAAAAGCAGTCACATATCTAACGTGCCTAGTACTTATTACCAGCAATTTCAAATGGTTCGATTAAATAGTAAGCGTTCAACAGACGCTGACTTCCGTCTTTTCCCTGGGAAGTGACTGGCTGGGCAAGGACTTCCAGGGAGCTTGACATGCCTGAGGTGAAATGGAGTGTATCTCGTGCAAAGCCCATAGAAAACAAAGTGGGCGCCTAAATACAAGCTATTAACCTCTGTGGCCATCTAAGATGATTGATTATTTTTTGCTTTATTACAGGCTTTCATTAATTTTGGTAGAAATTCAACCAAAAGCTGGCTTTGCCCTATCTTTTACAGAACTTTCTTAGAGGGATACAAAATTGTTTTCTTTCCATTTCTTTGGTCATTTTACAGTTCTCTCAGGATCATGTTTGCTGAAGTACACAGTAACTTTTTTTTTCTCTTTTCCCCTTTAGGAAAGCCCAAGATGGAATCTTAATTTCTTAAACACTGAGTGTTTTGTTAAATTCCTATCACAAGTTTTTATGACCCATGATAAGAAAAGACATTTCAGAAAAGACCACAGAGACCACAAGATGCTACTGCTTACAGATGATACTGTTTCTGAAAGGCAAGTGAATAAAGTTAAATTGCTAACTTTAATATAGCCTTGGTTTCTACCTCAAACAGCAAAGATATCTGAAAAAGTTCTATTTTTTTATTCCAACTTCTAGACAGACGTTTTTGCTTTCTTTAAGGAAAGCTAACTTCCTTTTCCTTTACTCATTCCCAGTGGGGCAAATCTTCATTCTTTCACCACAACCCTTCAGTTCCCTGCCTCAGGGCAAAGCTCCATTTGATGTTAATGGGAGCACCAAGTCTGACCCAGAAATGAGGGAACAAGACACAGGGATGAGATCATAAACCAGGCCATGAAATTTAATATTCATAAACTCAGATTTATTTTCTGTGGTGTTCAAATGGAGGAATAAAAATATATCAGTATTTCAGCAAAACACTTATTATTGCAAGCTTTATTATTAATTTATTTAGAAAGATGCTTGGCAGAGATACAAGGAAAAAGACTGTAGAAACTTGAACTACTAGGGTTACAGATCCATTCCTGATTTTCTCCCAAGGACTTAGTCTAACACTTCCCACATGTTTTGTTTTCATGGATTTTTCAATCTTTCCTCATTAGGTTTCACCACTGTGTATATCATATTTTCATCAACCCAAAATATTATTGTGACACTCTGAAAACCGGCTTTTTGAATCAGAGAGAAACTGGCACACACTATTAGTGAAACTAATAAATTACATCAGCTCTTATAAATATCTTTTAATCACAAGTAATCTTTTGGATAAATCCCTGTTCTTCTCACATTTAAAACTCAAGAGTGATAATTATTAATTTTTTAATTATCAAAATTTTGTGCCTACATTGATTATGTTTAATTTAAGCCTTTAGTGGGAAGAATTGGGGGGAATTATGATGATTCATCTTCAGCATCTCAAATACAAACTTTTCTGCAGCCTCGTAGAGGTGATTCATTCCTACTCAAAATGTTAATAATAATGGCCACTGCTATATCATTAGTACAGATGATTTTCCTTTCCTTTCTTTCTTTATTCTTCTTTTTTTCCTCTGTATTTTTCAAACTTTCTACGGTAAGCATGTACTATTTTAGTAAGAAGTTAAATGTATTTTAATCAAATAAGGTATAAGTTAACTGTCCACTGGGACAGATTTTCTCATGGTTTCGTGGAAGAGGTACGTTTTGAACAAGATTCTGGAGAGAGGTGGTGCTGTCACTTGTCAGAGCTGAGATGAGGGGAGCAATGCTCAGACAGCAATGATAGATAAAAACTATTTCACAGGAAGCATCATCGGGTGGCCAATTCTGAAGCACATTGGAAAGACCTTAGAACTTATGGAAGGTTGTATTCACTATAATTTTCACAGCAAGGATAGTGCAAGGTCAAATTTGTATTTTCTAATGATGATTTCTACAGCAATGTTTGCACAAGATAGACACTTCGCTAATGGATTCTCTCTGATTGCTGATTACTGCTCTGTCTAGTTCAGTAGCTTTTGAACTTTTTTTTCCATAACCCACAATATGAAATATACTTTATATTGCAACCCAGTACGCATAGGCACACACTCACACACACATTCATATCATACACGTAGATCTATATCATACCTGTTGTGCTGCAGTACCTACTCTTGCGACATAGAAGGCACTCCTGTTCTATCCTATCCCACTCTATTCCATTCTTTCCATTTCATTCTACCGTGCCATCTACTCCATTTCAAAGGAAAGAATGGCCATGACCTACTAAGGCCCATAGTTTGAAAAACACTGGTTTAGTACATGCTCAGGCAACAAAGTTCCTCTACTGAAGGAAGAAATGTAGTGAATATATTGTTGCGGCAGTCCTGGCTCAATATGAAAATGCCCAGGCCCATGAAAGTATAAAAGACAAAATAATGTTCTAGAATCAGAATAATCAGGGCTTGTTTTGAGACTTTTTGATGGGGGCAAGAAAGAGGGAACTGAAGATGACTGTAGGGTTATATATACCTGAAGGATCTGAGGCTAGTGACTCTATGGAGAGCACCGGAAACACCAGCAATGGTTAATGATTTGGATTTAATGTGGTTCTTTACTCTTTATTTCAGGCTGAAATGTTCATCCATTTATTTAATTCAAAGTGATCAAACTTCTCAATGTGGTTTTTTTTGTTTTGTTTTTTTAAAATGAATCTTCCATTAATTCATAAGCATTTCACAGGGAGTTATTCTGATTTCTACTTCCTTCTTTATTCCCCACAGTACTGAATATGGAGTTCTGCAAGAACATGTATGACAGACATGTCAAAAAGCAAACTGGTTTACTGAAATACGCTGCTTAAAAAGTTGCATGTGTGCAGTTCTATCTTCTTTATTCTCCAGCACTCAGTACAATTAAGAGGCATGTTCTATACTTGAAAGAGGGAGGAATTTGGCCTACGAGAGAACTTAGTTCAAATCCCAGCCCCTGACACTTAATAGCCCTGGAACCTTGGAACAGAACACAGCTTTTTGATAAGTCAGAATGTTTCAGCAGCAAGTGACAGAATCCCAAATCAACCTGGTTTGAGCAAAAAGGGAAATTTGGGACTCACATGACTGAGTCATTATCTTGCAAATAATGATTCTAGAATCTATGCCTCTTTCAGCCCTCTTTTCCTCGCTATTAGCTTTATTCTCAATCTCACAATACGTCTCTTTGTGGTACCAGAAAAAGAGTTCTAACAGCTCTAAACTTGTATTTCACAGCTTAACAAATTGAAAAGAAGAGAACTGCATTCCCAAATATCCAGAAGAATCTGCTGAGGCTATGCTGATTGGTTGTTATTCATCTAAGCTGGGTCGTGTGCCCATCTCTGAGCCAATCGCTATAACAAAGAGGAGGCATTGCCCTTATTTGCTGAGCATGGGTCGTGAACCCAGCCCTAGAGCCAGCAGAGGATCCATCCATCTGCACTACATGGGTGGACAGTGAGGCCTCTTCAAAGGAAAATTACAAAATATAAGGAGAACAAGAGGCAAAAAATAACAGATATGCACTTCATCTCTTAAAGCTTTAGTTCCTTTGTATCTAAAATATGGATAAAATTTGAACAAAGTTGGAGCAAAGATTAGAAACAGCAAGCAGGTAAGGAAGCTGCATAAAGAGTAATTATACAAAGAGAAAGCAAATGATAAATAACAAAGCAAATGTGGTAAGATGGTAACAATAGGAAAATCTGGGTAAAAGGATACACTAGTACTCATTTTACTATTTTTATTTTTTTCCACTTTTTAAAGTTTAAAATTATTTCCATATAAAAAGTGAGAGTAAATTCTGACTTCTGGTTTCTGATTCCACATATAAGGCTCTTGGAAGCAGTGGCTGTGTCCTGACAACAGGTAAAAAACTGAACAGACTGAAAAATCAACTACTTTTTTTGGATCTGAAAAAGAGGGAAGGACTCCCCTCAAAACTGGAGAGATGAGTGAATAGAGTCACAGTTACCAGAGCACACACACAGTCTGAAACCTCCTTGGGAACAAAGGTCAGGGGAGGAAAACATGAACTGTAATTGACAATTGCTGGAGGTTTATTGTGGACAACTCTGAGAGTAAAAAACTGTAGGGGAACCCAGTCATAGGAAGGTCCTCACAATATTGGGAGATTTGTGTCCAGGAAATCAATCAGGTTCCCACAGTAAATAATGGGGGAAACTCTCCTCATGCTTCCAGCAGGGGAAAGGGGAAAAGGAACCATTTTTAAATATACCAGAGCACTTCTTCTTAACAAGGCCCTCAAAAGAAGCTAGTTAACTAGTTAACCTACATGCTGGGGCATTGTTAAAACCTAACTCACTTGGGGAAGGGAAATTTCCAGATCCAGTTAGCTTTAGCCTTCCACATGGAAGAAGGGAAATACTCAACTCTACACCCTCTACCCTTCCATGTTCCAAGTGAAGGAAGGGAAATACCCAACTCGAGCCTTCTCTGTCCACACTGTTCCACCTAAGGTGGGGGAGGTGAGGAACCTGTGAAGCACTTGTGAATTGCAGCCCAGAGGCACAGCCTCACTGAAAGACTGAGACCAAATCACAGGACTGTAGAATCCTTCTCTTCCCCTCACACCTTACCACCACATCATTAAAGACCTACTTACCAAAATTCCTTTTACCCAGTACATCCTGTCTTCCTCTCAACAAAAAATTGCAAGGCATGCTAAAAGGCAGAAAACACAGTTTGAAGAGACTAAGCATCAGAACTGTACATATATGGCAGGAATGTTGGAATAAAACCAGGAATTTTTTAAACTATGATTAATATGATAATGGCTTTAATGGAAAAAGAACACAACATGCAAGAAGGGATGGATAATGTAAGTAGAGAGAGATGGAAATTCTAAGAAAGAATCAATAAGAAATGCTAGATATCAAAAATACTATGAAAGAAATAAAGAATGCCTTTAATGGGCTTGGTCGTAGACTGGACAAGGCTAAGGAAAAACTCTCTGAGCCTAAGGATATGACAATAGGAACTTCCAAAATTGAAAAGCAAAGAAAAAAAAAAAAAAGACTGGGGAAAAAACTCAACAGAGCGGACTGTCCAAGCTCTGTGGGACAACTATGAAAGATGTTACATATGCATCACAGGGACTGTCAGAAGGATAAGAAACAAAGAAACAGAACAAATATTTGAAACAATAATGATGTAAAAATTTTCCAAATAATGTCAGACACCAAATTATGAATCCAAAAACTCGGAGGACACAAAACAGGATAAATGCCAAAAAAAAAAACTACACTTAGGCATATTATATTCAAGCTACAGAAAATCAAAGATACAGAAAAATTTCTGAAAGAGGCCAGAGGGAAGGAAAAAACCTTTACCTATAGAAGAACAAAACACATCCACTTTCTCAGAAACCATCCAGGCAAGAAGAAAGTGAAGTGAAATATATAAAGTGTTGAGAAAAAAAAAACCCTCTCACCTAGAATTTTATAGCCTGTGAAATTACCCTTCAAAGATAAAGGAGAAATGAAGACTTTCTTGGACAAACAAAAATTGAGAGAGTTTGTTGCTGGTGCACTAGCCTTGTTTTACAAGAAGTTTTAAAAGAAGTTCATCAGAAAGAGGAAAATGACTTCATCAGAGAGAAGGTCAGACATGGATCTACGTGAAGGAAATAAGATCAGCAAGGAGAGGATAAGTGAAAGCAAAAAAGAAAAACTTTATTTTTCTTATTTTAATTGTTCTAACAGATAACACGTTGTTAGAAATAACAGTAAAATGTTTTTGATCATCTATGCTCACGCATGTATGCGTATGAGTGGAATGAATGACAACCATGATAATGGGATGGGAGGGATTAGATTTATTTTGCTATTATAAGTTACACTACCTTGGAAGTGGTATTGTGTTGTTTAAAAGTGCACTTGAATTAGTTGTAAATGTTTATTGCAGACTCTAGGGAAACCATTTAAAAAAGTCAAAAGGAAAAAGAATATGCTAGGAAGGGAACGGAAAATAGATCTATAAAATGCTCCATAAAACCACAAAAAGCAGGAAAAGAGTGGAATTCAAAAACAGAATAAAGAACAGGGGCAATGAAGAAAAATGGTAACAAATATAGTAGATGCTAATCTAACCATCAATGATCCTTTGAATAGCAATGGTTTAATGCATCAATTAAAAGACAGGGATTCTCTGAGTGGATCGAAAAACAACACCAGCTATAAATTGTCTACAAGATCCCCCCTTTAAATGTAAAGACGCATATAGATTAGAAGTAAAGAAATAGAAAAAATATGCCATGTTAACACTAATCAAAAGAAAACGGATTAGCTATATTAATTTTAGACAAAGAAGACTTCAAAGTAAGGAAAGTTATCAGGGATAAAGGAGGGCATCATATAATGATAAAAGGATCAATTCTAAAAAGATATAACAATCATTAATGCATATGCACCTAACAGCAGAGTGCAAAGGAAAAATAGATGCATCCATTATTATAGCTGGAGATTTCAACACCCCTCTATCAGAAATGGACTTATTAGCAGGCAGAAAATCAGTAAGGACATAGTTCAACTCAACACCACCATCAATTAACTGATATAATTGATATCTATAGATTAAATCATCCAGAAACAGCTGATTAAAAATTCTTCTCAAGCTCATATGAAAATTCATAAATATAGACCACATTCTAGTCCACAAAACACATCTTAACAAATTTAAAAGAATATAAATCATACAATGTTTGCTCTCAAACCATAATACAATTAAACTAGAAATCAATAACAGAAAGATAACTGGAAAAAAAATATATATATATACACACATATATATATAGAGATATATATATATGTATAAGCTTATTAAGTATGAAATGTCCGATTTCCTTAAGTACGAAGTTTGACAATTGATATCTCTGACATTTCACTTTGACACTTCTTGTGTTTTTTTTTTAATTGTGAAGGTACATCCTCAGTCTTTCAAATGCATGTTTTGGCTTGTGATTATCTTTCAAATTTTTTTTTTAGAGCAATTTTTGTGAAACCATGCATAAGTCAAAAATTCATGTTATTTTTTAATATGAGTTCCATCGTGGAACCAATGCAGCCCAGATAGCTCAAAATATCAACGAAGTGTTTGGAAAGGATGTGGCTAATGAATGCACAGTATGTCAGTGGTTTGAGAAATTTCTTTCTGCTGATTTTAATCTTGAAAATGAGCCATGTGGGTGACCTGAGACCAAGGTGGATAATGATGAGCTGAAAACTGCAGTGGAAGAGAATCCATCTCAACCTACACATGAGTTAACATCAAGGTTTGACGTTACTATTCCAACAATATTGGATCATTTGAAACAAATCAGCAAGGTAAAGAAGCTGGATAGATGGGTACCACATGAATTAAACGAGCATCAGAAGAGAAATCACCTCGAAGCTTGTCTTTCCTTGCTGTCACGACATAAAGGTGAACCATTTCTACACTGTATTGTTATGTGTGATGAAAAATGGATTCTTTTTGACAATCACAACCATTCGGCACAATGGTTGGATAAAGATGCAGTGCCAAAACACAGTCCAAAACCCAATAGTCATCAAAAAAAGCTAATGGTGTCTGTTTGGTGGTCCAGTGCTGGTATTATCCACTACAGCTTCATGAAACCTGGTCAATCGATTACAAGGGATGTCTACTGCAACCAACTGGATGAAATGATGAGGATGCTTGTGATTAAGCAGCCAAGATTGATCAATGGAGACAGGCATCCTCTTGCAAGACCACATGTCGCAAAAAACAATGCTGCTCAAACTACAGAAGCTGGACTTGGCAACTCTCTGTCATCCACCATATTCACCAGACCTTGTACCAACTGACTAGCACTTCTTCCAGGCTTTGGACCACTTCTTGCAAGGAAAAATATTCAATTCTCAACAAGCTGTGGAAAATGCTTTTCACTATTTCATCGCCACTCGCTCTCCAGGCTTCTTCGCTGCTGGCATAAGCAAGCTACCGTTAAGATGGCAAAACTATGTGGATACTTTAGACACATGCTTTGATTAATTGTACTGCTTCTCATTTGAGATATAGTAAACTACACTTTTGATTTGAAATCAGACATTTCTTATTTAATGACCTAATATTAAAGTGCATGGAGATTGATCAACATGATTCTAAATAACGTGGGTCTAGAAAAAATCTCAAGAAAAATTTCAAAATATTTGCACTACATGAAAATAAAAGCACAACTTATCAATATTTGTGGGATTCAGTGAAAGCAGTGCTTGCAGGGAAACTTTAGTATTAAAATGCACATATCAGCAAAGAAAAAAGATTTAAAATGAATAATCTAGTTTCTACCTTAGGAAACTAAAAAGAAAGAAAAGCAAACTAAATCCAAAGTAAGCAGGAGGAAAAAAACTAAAAAGAATTAGAGCAGAAATCAATGAAATTGAAAACAGAACATCAATAGAGAAAATCAACAAAATCAAAAGGTGGTTCTTTGAAAAGATCAATAAAATCAATAAGCCCCTAGCCAGGGAAACTAAGAAAAATAGAGAGAAAACAAAAACTACTAATACCTGAAAGGAAAGAGGGGACATCACTATAGAGCCTATGGATATTAAAAGAATAATAAAGAAATACCATAAACAGTGCTACACACAAAAATTTAATAACTTAGATGAAACTGACCAATTTTTTTAGAGACACAATTTGCCAAAATTCATACAAGAAGAAATAATACAATCTGAATAGGGCTATATTAAGGAAATTGAACCAATAATTAATAAATTTCCAAAACAAAGCATCAGGCCCAAATAGGTTTACTGGTGAATTCTACCAAACACTTAGGAAGAAATTGTGCCAATTCTTAATAATCTCTTTCAGAGTACAGAAGCACAGGGAATACTTCCTAATTTATTCTATAAGGCCAGTGTTACCCTAATACTAAAGCCAGACAAAGACATTACAAGAAATGAAAACTACAAACCAATATCTTTTGTGAACATAGATGCAAAAAATTTCAATAAATATTAGAAAATTATATCCAACAATGTATAAAAACAATTATACACTATCATTTAGCAGTATTTATCCCAAGTACACAAGGCTGGTTCAACACTTGAAAATCAAATAATGTAATCCGTCACATCAACAAGCTAAAGCAGAAAAATCACATGATCACATCAATAAATGCAGAAAAAGCATTTGACAAATTCCAACACCCATTTATAATAAAAAACATCTTAGTAAACTAAGAATGGGGGGAGGAATTTCCTCAACTTGAGAGAAAACATACGCAAAAATCCTACAGCTAACATCATACTTAATGGTGAGAAACTTGAAGGTTTCCCAATAAGTTCAGGAAGAAGGCCCATATGTCCCCCCTCATCACTTTTCAACATTATGCTGGAAATACTAGGTAGTGCAATAAGACAGAAAAAGGAAAAGAAGGTATACAATTTGGGAAGGAAGATATAAAACTGTATTTGTTTGAAGATAACATGATCATCTCAAAGGATTAATTTAAAAAACCCCAGAATTAGTAAGCAATTATAACAAGCTTTCAGAATATAAACTTAATATACAAAAGTCAATGGTTTTTCCATATACCAGCAATGAACAAGGGGAATTTGAAATTAAAAACACAATAACATTTATATTAGCACCCCACAAATGTTTACTTAAACATAAATCTTATAAAATATGTATAAGATTTATATGAAAGAAACTACAAAATTCTAATGAAATCTATCAAATAAGAACTAAATAAATGGAGATACATGCTATATTCATGGTTAGGAAATCTCAATATTGTCAAGATGTCAGTTCTTCCCAACTTGATCTATAGATTCAATGCAATCACAATAAAAATCCAAACAAGTTACTTTGTGTATGTTGGCAAACTGATTATAAAGTTTATGGGGACAGGCAAAGGATCCAGAATAGCCAACACAATACTGAAGGAAAAGAACAAAGTTAAAGACTGACAGTGCCTGACTTCAAGACTTAACTAGAAAGCTACAGTAATCAAAACAACATAGTGCTGGTGAAGGAATAGAAAAATAGATCAATAGAACAGGTAGAGAACCCAGAAATAGACTCACACAAATACAGTCACCTGATCTTTGACAAAGATGCAAAGGCAATTCAATGGAGTTAAGATAGTCTTTTCAACAAATGGTGTTGTAACAACTGGACATCCACATACAAAAGGATGGATCTAGACACAGATCTTATATGCATCAAAAAATTAACTAAAAATGAAATCATAGACCTAAATATAAAATGCAAAACTATAAAACTCCTAGGAGACAATATAGAAGAAAACCTAGATGACCTTGGGTATAGCAATGATTTTTTAGATACAACACCAAAGGCACCATCCATGAAAGAAATAATTTATAAACTGAACTTTATTAAAATTAAGAACTCCTGCTCTGTGAAAGAAAATGCCAAGGGACAGAAACTGGGAGAAAATGTTTTAAAAGACACATTTGATAAAGGAGTGTTATCCGAAATATACAAAGAATTCTTATAACTCAACAATAAGAAAACACACAAACTGATTAAAAACTGGACCAAAGACTTGAAGAGACACCTCACCAGGAAGATATATAGATAGCAAATAAACATATGAAAAGATGCTCTGCATCATATGTCATCAGGGAAATGCAAGTTAAAATAATGAGATACCATTACACATATATTAGAATGGCCAAAGTCTGGAACATTGACAACACCAAATGCTGACAAAGATGCCAAGCAACAGACATTCATTGCTGGTATGAATAAAAAATGGTGCAGCCACTGTGGAAGAGGTTTTGGTAGTTTCTACAAAACTGAACATGTTCTTACCATGTGATCTAGCAATTGCATGCCATGGGATTTACCCAAAGGAGTTGAAAAGTGTGTCCACAAAAAAATACGCACATGGTTGTTTATAGCAGCTTTATTTATAATTACCAAAACTTGGAAGCAACCAAGATGTTCTTTAGTAGGTACAGTCAGACACTGGAATATTATTCAGTGCTAAAAAGAAATGAGCTATCAAGCCATGAAAAGATATGGAGGAAACAAATGCATATTATTAAGTGAAAGATGCCAATCTGAAAAATCTACATGCCGTATGACTCCCACCTGACCTTCTCAAAAAGGCAAAACTATAGAGACTGCAAAAGATCAGTGGTTGCCACGGAATGCAGGAAGGGAGGGATAAATATGCAGAACACAGAATTTTTAGGGCAGTGAAAATATTTCGTATGGTACTATACTAGTGGGCACATGCCATCATACATTTGCCTAAACTCATAGAATGTACAACAAAAGCAAATCCCAATGTAAACTATTGAGTGATGTGTTGTGTCAATATAGGTTCATCAGTTGCAACAAATGTACTACTCTGGTGGCAGATATTGATAATAGAGGAAGCTATGCATGTGTAGGCGAATGGGACATGGGGAATCTCTGTGCCTTCCTTTTAATTTTGCTGTGAACCTAAAATTATTCTAAAAATTAAGTAAAAAAAGAAATAGGTTCTTAATAATTATTATTTATATTTCTCCCAAGCCTGGCTCATCAATATTTATGATTATGAAGATGGGACTGTTTTGGTCTTCCTAAATGTATTAGAATTTGACACTATTTCCAAAGGCAGTTTAATACACATGCTGGGGCCAGGGTATTTAAACAAGTAATTTTTTAAAATTCTCTGAAGCTAGATAAAGCTAGAGATTCTGTCACATTCATATTAATAATATGTTATCAGCTATCATAAATATTATAAAATACTAGCCTGGAGAAATTCTATTTCTCTCCAGAGACTTCCAGAGCTCATTTGCAAAAATGATTTTTACTCTAGATGTTAGGCTTTTGATATTAGGTAGAGAAACCAAATCAGCTGTCTAAGTGAGAGCAGAGTAAGTAAGAAATAGGACCTGAAAGGGCATTCTAAAGATATAGGAGCAGGGGTTTGCCAGTTTTTCTCAAGATAGAAACACAAGGAATAGAAGATGTCTAGGAACAACCAGGCCCATTTAGGAATTTTAAAAAATCACTTGTATTTGAATTTACAAGGAAAAAATTCCATGAATCATTAAAAAAAAAATGAGTGTCATACTGTGTGGAATCTTGATTTGTCTATGGGTTCAAATGAATTCCTGATGCATCACATAATCAAATGTGTTTTGTGCTGTGTGATGCGAACAGCTCCAGAATCCCCCTTCTTGCTGAGGAATTAATGACTGAATCCTCAGAACTGAGAAGAAGCAGGCTACACAAATCTTGAAATCATCAGATTCACCAACCTGTATTCAGGAGGCCATGTCTCAGGGCTGAAAGCCAGACCCCCATCCTGGGCCCTGGAAAATGTGGTACATTTACAGTGAGTTGAGCAACTTGTGTAAAGGTGGGAGTAGGACATAATGTATGTGTTCTCAAGATTTACAATCCCCAAGAGTCCTCTATTTCACTTTTTACACTATTTAGTTCAGGGAAATGTGGACATGGGCATAAAGAAACAAGAGAAAAACTCAACAGAGCAGGAAAAGGAAAGCACCAGAGTCAGACTTGACCTGTTTTCAATTTTTTCCCTGGGCCAATTTGACAAAAGTTAAGGTTTCTGAAGGAAAAAAAAAGATGTCTATGCCTGAATATCATAAATATTTAGACTGAGAGAGCACTAACCATGATTGTACCTACCCCCTGTTTTATAGGTGGAAAAATTGAGGCTTAAAGTGTCTCCCATAGTGCCTGAAAACATGAGAACTCTAAAGTGAGGGAATTCACTTTTCTGAATTACAAGGACAAATAAAAAGTTTATGGGTGGAAAAAATACACAGCCTAGCCCAGATAAAATGCCAATGAGCCTTTAGATAACTACAAAGCCAGAAGTGTTAATAGTTGTTTAAGAATTCTGTGGCTTACCTATTCTTAGTCTACCTTGTTTCGTACAATATACCAGCAATGGGTTTGTGGGCATTTATCTCCAGATTCCCTGTGAATGAAGGCCAGAGGCAAATGAGAGGACTCAGGTAGCAGAAGGAAGTTAATATTTCTGGAGAAAACATAAAGTATGGATTTCCCTTTTAAATTCCAGAACTTAGACATAACAGGTTTTTGTGTAGTGTTGCCATGTGTAATGTTTATTTGTTGGGTTTTAGTCATCTGTATCTGCTCCTCTTTGATTCGGTCACATGCTCATCCCCTTAGGTGAATTTCCACTCCGCTGGTATGTGCACAAACTTCGTGAGATCATCAGTCTGGGTGCCTCTAACCAAGTGGTGGGCTCATGACTAGGCTAGGCTAATTGTATTCTCCCCTGAAGGACTTGAATCTTGAGTCAAGATGCAAAGACCCAAAACCTTTAGAGGTATCTAATTTTAAGATGAAAGAAACTGCCCACCATTTAATGCCACCTAGACTCCTAATTCCCATCTTTCTCTAAGCCTATACTTTCCCCTTTCATTCAGGAGACCTAGCCAATGTCATTTCAATTCATGTACTTTCTGTTTAAATCTCAGGGTTCGGGTTGCTCACAGTTGAGCAGGGAAGATGTTGTATCTCAAGACTTAGCATATCGCCTGCCACTTAGAAGGCCTTCAGTAAATACTTTTCCAGCGACTGCTATGATCAAGGTAAATGTTGGCTACCACTGAAGCATATAGACTAATCACCTTACACGGTCTTGGGGTAGGTGTAGAAAAGGCTTACCAGAGGAATGTGGTTGAAAATTCATCTCTTTACCTCCCACAGTGCCTTCTATAGAATAGGTGCTCAATAAATATTTGAATCAAAAGCACGAAATCCTGTAAAAATACGTTTCAGAGAATCTCAAATTGATATAATTTCACTAATTCCATTTTTTATGTCTGCTATGCTCTGAATGTTTGTGTCTCCCTAAAAGTCATATGCTGAAGCCTAAACTCCAATGTGGTGGTATTAAGAAATGAAGCCTTTGGGAGGTGATTGGGTCAGGAGAGCTCAACCCTCATGAACAGACCAAGTTAACTTATGAAAAAGAGGCCTCAGAGACCTTGTTTGCCCCTTTGGCCATGAGAGGACATGGCAACAAGGCACTATCTTTGAAGAGCAAGCCCTTACCAGACACTGAATCTACTGGCACCTTGCTCCTGGACTTCCAAGCCTTAAGAACTGTGAGCAAGATTCATGTGTTTATAAATTACCCAGTCTAAGATATGTTGTGATAGCAGCCCTCTAAGATTTGTTGTATTATGCTGAATGAGCCAATGTCAATGGGGAAAAAAATTAAATTCTGCCAAAGTTGAAAATTCTCATTTTTCTTTTTCACTTTTGCCATCAAGTAATACTACCATCCCTTGAGAGCAACAGAGTTCAGTTCTTTCTTATCCAGGTCTAAGGAATAACAAATAGCCCTGCTCTCTTTGGGGGCCAGAGCCAGTGAAAGGAAAAGCTGGCCTAAATTCTCAGGAGGAAATGCTAATTTGACCCCTCTCCACAAAATGTTGACACTTGACAGCTCTGTGTTTTTAGAATCTGACACCCACGGTGTTATCAGGGTAAAGGAGGTCTTTTTGAGCTAAAAACAGGGCTTGGAGTTCTTTGATGAGGGCCAACATGGGGTCTGGAAAGTGGAAATATTTACCAGACCTATATAAGCTTTGGAGAACCATGACAATATATTTTTTGCCCATAACCTTCATAACCTTTTCTTCTGCACCTAAAATAACATTTTTTTTCTCTCCTGCTACCAAAGCTCAAGGATTGGGGAAACTTTATATTTGTGGAAAACAGATCAAGAAAGACTTCAGAGTAGAATATTGCCAAGTCTGCCACTTTAGGAAAGTGCAAGTAAATTAAAATCATGTCCTTAACCCAAGCAATAACTGTCAGAATTCTTTCTATTCTACTTAGACTTCTGAGTTTTATAAGCATTGATAAGTAGACTACCAATGTGCCCGAGGGAATATTTAGATAATTTGGGATGTGCTTTAATGTGAATAAAGTGTCTCAAGTTTTTGTTATTTAGGACAAATGGCATGATAGTGCATGTCAACTCTAGGACCAAATAGATGAACAACAGTTAGAATATATGAGTTTGAGTTGCTTTTCAGCTACCAGCTGAGAAAATCATGTCATTTCTGAGGTGTTTTTTTCTCCTCTGTAAAAAGGTAATAGTAACTTTTACATAGCGTTCTTGCAAGGATTAAATGACATGATACACATGAAAGCATTTTATCTATTGTAAGCCATTATACAATGATAATGGTGATGATGATGATGTTGATGATAAACTGAAAGCAGCAAAAAATCACTTTAGAAGCAGAGATGTCTTCACAAATAAAGGAAAGAATACAATCCACATTAAAGTCTTCAGGTTCATGTAGACAGGCTCTACCATCTTTGTTGATAATTTCTATTGTGTCTTTTCTCGCCAAAATTGAAGTTTTCTTTTGTCGTTCCGCATTTCTTTGCTTATATTCTCATACCTTCTGGTTGAGGGCTTGAAGCCTGAGCACAGGAAAGGAGAACAGTGGATGGGAGAAATTAGAGACAGTGCTGTGGTCTCACATCAGAACCGAAGTGGTCCCAGGAAAACTGCCCTTTGAACACAGCAGTTTCTATTCCTGGAAGGAAGGGGAGAGACAGGACAAGGGCTCTGGACTCTTGGTGAAATGGTGAAATTAAAGCCAGCAATGGTTTTGCACCTTCCTAGCTATCTTCTGTCCACTCATTTCAGTTTGTTTCACATGTCATCCTGGATCCCCTTCTCAGGCAGGTGACGATGACAAGGCTGGTGAGTTTATTCTTGAGATGGTGTGGTGGGGGCCAGCCAAATAACCTTTCCCTCCCCTTTCTAGGTCCAATAGCAAAAATCTAGCCCCTTTCACTCTCCAAGGAGGTCTTCCATGGCCTCAGAAATTTCACAAGGCCTTTTGCTATAGCTAATGGCCTCGTCCTCATGTTTGTCTCCCTCAGTACTGCAAGGTTTCTCTCTTGTTCCCCTTATATCTCCTACTAGCTTTGTAAAATGACACAACATGTAGTGCACTGATTTTTATCAGACTCAATAGTCTCATTAAAAAAATAAAAAGAAAGAAAGAAACATAAAAAGATTCATATGTATCATAAAGAACTCTCAATTTTTCCATTGGCTGTGCTTGATATTACAAAACTTTAAGTCTAAAGATTGTCAATCTCTTGGTATAACAACAGTCACAAAACAAATGTTCACAGAGTACAAAGCATTTTATTAAGTGAGGGAGATTATTAAAAATAGGCAGTCTCCTCCCTCAAATATTTTAGAATCCCCTTAAGGACATAAAATAATTAAGATCCCCACTGGATTTCAATTTTCCAAAAGCATTTTATAAAACTTTGAGGTTATCCATGTCAATTTTTAAAAATATATTTTCATTCACACTATAAATTGATGAGCTCACTTCAGAAAGAAAATACTTTAAATACAGATAAATAGAGAGACCACTCGTAGTCTCACTACTAAGTTAACCACTCAGATAGATTTGGTGCATTTTTCTTCTTGTTTGTATATTAGTTTTCAGAATTCAGCATTTATATACAATTTTGTTATCTATTTTTAACTTTTTATGTCATTAGAGAATTTTTATAAATATATTTTTAATGAATGTCTATTAAATAAATAAACTAATTAATTAATTATTGCATACTCATAAATAATAGACTGACATTTGTGAAAATTCTCTAACTATATATAATTAATGTATAACTTTTATATAATATTTACAAATATACCAATATATGTTAATATCTGAGTGAAAGTTACATCTAAATGTGGCTTTTACTCTTTTAAGCAATTAATGCAGTGAGTATTTCTGTACCTAAGTATATCTGCATGTTGGATTACTTCCATAGGATATATTTTCCAAATGGAAATATTAGATAAAAGTTAGAAAAATATTAGATAAAATATTTTGTGTGTTATAATTATTTGGGGATCTTGATACATTTGAGGACCATATCAAATTTTTAATTCTAGGCCAGTTTTACATCAATCCTCCTTGAAGCCATCAAAGAATGAGAATTACTTTTAATAACAGATAATATTATTGAGCATTTTATGTGTGCTTTTCTAAATCCATTACATGCAGGATCCCGCTTATTCCTCCCAACAACCAGGCATGTAGTCACTATTATTAACCTACTTGAATAGAAGAGGACAGGAAAGCCTAGAGAGTTGAAATAATTGGTCCAAGGTCATAGCCAGGGATGGTCAGAGTCAGAATTTAAGCCTATGCAACCTGACTCCAGGACTTTCATTCTTAACTACCACCTGCCTTCCAATAAGATAGTAATTCTTTAGCTCTAAAGGCAGAAAAGTACCAAACCTTCTCCCTATAGAATGTCAACTTACTATTTATTATCTGCTTTCTTCCATTAAAGAGAATAATCTCACTTTGGAAGCAATTTAAAAAGTACACTGGCCAGAAAGGCTGGGGTAGGATGCTGCTAGAAGGAGTTGATGTTAATGAGAAGTAAATTTCAGAGGAAAACCCATTTCAGGGGAACATGGTAGAGGAAAGTACATTCGGAGTATTCAGACATTGCTCTCAGCTAATGTCTCTGGGCTTAACTAGAGATAACTGATTAGAAGAGGCAACAGAGAGGAAGATTTACTTTGGAGGGAGTGTGGAAACCAAGAAATAAGAAATTAGTCAAGTAGGAATAGTTCATCATCAACTGACCTGTGAGTGCCCTTAGGCAAGGAGACATGTCTTTCTGGTAATTATACCCTCAACACTGAACACACTGTCTGGCACATAGGAAGCCTTCAATACATGGTTGCTGAATAAAAATAAACTATGCCACTTGCTTGACAGCCTCCAAGGTCAACTCTCTGATGGAGGAAAGGTAAAGAAATGGGTTTGTAGAAAGATATTTGACCTAGAGAAAGAGTAAGTGAAAGTTGAAATAGCACACAGATTGAAAGAAATAAGGGCCTAAATGAAAGAGATGTTTTCCTATTTTAGAATGTGAGAGAAAATGTGCTGGAATTTGATATATGAAAACTGGATGCTGACAGAATCTTTTACCCTGCCCTCGAATCTAAGATTTTTACACAGAAAATGTTTTGATTCTGTTTATGAATTTAGATATTTTGAATAGAAACATACTGACATTTTAAATTTTCATTTAAAAAAATATTTCTTGAGCAATACTCATCCAAGTGGGAAGGAAGAGGCTGACAATAAGAGGGTAAGGGGAAAGGTCAAAGAGAGAGAGAACCCTAAGGATGCCCAAGTGAGGGCAGGCCCTGAGTCTTAAAGGAAAGTTATGCATGTGGGTTCTAAGCCTCTTGTGATTTGTGCAATTTTAATATACTATACTTTGTGTAACTTTTGCAGATTGAAATTTTTGGCTTTATAACCTGATATGTTATATCCTTTGCAGTTAATAGCAATGCAGTTAATAGTTCTATGCTGTCCTTGCCCATAGTTCTTAATATGGTACCACATATCACTAAATTTTAAATGATCCTGAAGATGACAAGTGATAATGAAGAATTTTTTCCAACTGCATCTGCTTATCCCTCAATCAATTCAATGTTAACTTGAATATATTTAACACTATAATTTTAGATGCCTGCTTTTCACAGAGTTTAAATAAACATATAGGAATTTTAGGGGCCAGTATTAATTGATGGTTAAGAATATAGTCTTTAAGACCTCGATTCTAGTCCCAACTCTGCCACTTAGTGGCTGTGTGAACTTGAGGTAAGTTAATTGAGCTTTAGAGTTCTCATTAGAAAACTGGGCTAGTAATATCTATTATATTTAACAGGATTGTCCTAAGGTACAAATGGCATGATATATGTAAAGTGTTTAGCACAGTGTCTGGCACTTACTGAGCAACAAATTAATAGTAGCTGCTGCTGACCCTAATTCAACCCTTCAGAGTTTACAAAATGGACCATAACTATTACAAGAACAGGATTCCTCATGAGACTCACATAACTTCCTGAATATGGGTAGGCCAGAAATTCTCTGGGAACTATTGAAATGTTTTCTTCCAGATCTGATAAATTCCAGGGCTTGTGAAAAATGCAGAAGTGAAAATCATTAACTAGCATCTGCAAAAATCATTATATATGAATGGGTGAAAATTTAGGCTTAGTTCTTATTGGATCCCAACCATATTCCAGTTCTTAGCATGCAGTTTCCATCTTTATTTTATGCTTCCACTTTGGGCTTCATTCAGATCTTCTTCTGGGAACATCAACAAGTTCCCCTGTGGCCTCATAAACAAATGTTCTCCTATGTTATGTGTGGAGGTTGAAGAATTGATTATGAAAAGACAAAGACAATCTGAATTAGAAGAGACTGCTATTTGACTTTACAGTTGGAAGAAAATATGTGACGGTAGTGAATTCCTCTTTTCCCTCTTTGTTTGCTTCTTTGTTTATTGAAGACTGGAGAGGATACTTTCTCCATTTTTCCTCTTGATCCTGTGCGTTGTACTTTTAACTCTAAATAAATAGGTGAAAGTAAAATTCAAACATATAAAATGCATTCAGACAAGCCCTCAATACAAGGTAATAAAAGTACATAAAGCCACTGAGCAGCATTCATAAGAAAATTTGCCTCTCAATAATATAAAAAGCAAGACCTAAATTTATATACATGTGATAATTTGAAGCCTAAGACTGAGATGAATACATTTTATAAGTGAAGCTCACAGTTTTATTATTGAATTGACTTATGAAATTGTTTTTGCCAATGTAAACTAGGCAGGAGGTTGGCTGTATTTAAAGGGTCAGGAAAATATAGACAAAAATGATTAGCCTCCCTTCTTGAGGCATGAATTAACTTTATAACACCCACTTCATAGCATGGGCAATGATTCCTGCCCATGATTTAAAAAGCCAGGGGAGCAATAAAAATATTTTTAAAAGGAGAGAGATATAATGTATTAGCTTGTAATTTAAAAAATAAACTAAGCTGAAAGCAGATACTAACACATAAAAAAGCAAATAAGAAACCAGAATTAAAAATTGGCAAGATGGAGTAAAAACAAAGTTATAACAGAAAATTAGATAAACTGCATAAAAAGGTAAAAATAGATCAAAGTAATTGTATAAATTAAAGCCAACTTCATTATTATAAAATTCATTCATGTAACAAGAACACTTGTACCCCCTAATATTTTGAAATAAAATTTATTAGATATATATAAAAAACAGAAAAAAATTGTGTAAATTAGTAAGAAAAGACAAAATAAGTTTGAATGACTAAACTGAAGATTTAAATTAATTAATATTCTTACGATATAATCAGTAATTTAATACAATAGGGATTAGGAGAATATAAACCTAATAGGATTCTGAAGTGATGGGCCTTGCTTAAAAAAAAAAAAAAGTGTATGTTGTGTTCACTATGTTGCAAGATTATGATAAAAATTCAAAAGCATTAGTTATATAAAGCTAATTATAGTTTCAAAATGAGAAAGGCACAAAGCTCAGCATTCCATTCTTTTTTTGTACATCTGGACATGATGCTGCTTCATGGATCCTATGAACTGAGAGCTGGGTAGGGCTGAGTAACTGACAGAAGAAATCCAGGCTGCTTCTCTGTGTTTCCCGTGAGTGTCTCCTGCTACTGTACTGACCATTGAGAGACACTTGTTCAGGGGAAACACCCTGCTCTGTGAATGTGGGGCCAAGAATTCCACTGCTTCAGCCCCACCTAGGAGAGGTATACTATGAGGTGTGACTGATACTGCATCTTTTTGGCAACAGCAGAAGTCAATCATTACAGTGATAAAGAAATTCATTATTCAGATTCCATTTCACCTAATTTGAAAAAACTTCATCTTTTCTGCCTGTTCATAGTCAAAGCTGCATTTTTATTTCCTCAACGTGGATGCAAAGCCTTTGGAAAATGGTTAGCGATCATTTATTAGTGGTTGGACTTCACATGTTCAAAGCTGAGATAGGTATGGTTTTGTCCAGTACACTTTGGAAGTGGGAATTAATATAAAATTGCTCAAATTTTTAAATAAATACAAGAACATAAATGTTGTCATTGATAATAACAGTCCTAATGTGTGATAATTTTTAGTTTTATTGTGAAATCAACTGCAGTTTCATATTCTTTGTCTTGAAAATGTTTCATCATGACTCTTACCTTTTGTCTTGTTTTCATCTTTTTGTCCTTTTATCATTTTGCATGTTTCTTATTTCTAACTAAATAAACATAAAGGGATACATTAATTTTTAAAGTTCTGATTATGTATCACTATCTTACTGTGTTTTCTTTATCAGACACTTCAACATTCCTTTCACATCTGAAATATCTCACCTGAAACTGCCTAGCTAGATAGTTCTCAATCTTCCACAGTCTTTGGAGTGTAAGCGGTCACTAGGGAGGATGGCTATCTTTTTATTTTCTTCTAGACATTGCAATGTTACCAAGCCTCCCTTTAAAAATATTGCAAAGTTTGGTTTGGAGGAAAATTGCATCACTTGTAGTTATTACTGGAAAAGTTTGTCATCACCTCCGTAATATTCCTCCTGGTTATTTCATATCTTGGCATTGGTATGCCCTTCAAAAAACAGTTAAGTAATGGAATTGAACTCTCCCCAAGTATTCCTTAAGAACTTATTTTTGTTCTGAAAACTTCTCCTTAGATTTTACCCTCATTTAAAAGCCTATTCTTGTTATGTTCTATCACAGAATGCATAGAAAATTTTTTTCATGGTGCAAATGTATTTAAATATTATTCACTAGCATGACAAAGATATTTAAGGGTCTCACAGAGACTCTAATCAGCTAATGTACCATAATAGGACGACCCTGTAGAAATCACTGAAGTACACAGTGTTGGGGAAAATTACAGTCAATCAACAAGATTTATTGGACGCCTGGCTATGAACTACATGCTGACATTATTCAGAGGTGAGAGAAGGTAGAATCCCATAAAACTCACTCACAAGGAATAGTTTGGGGGAAAACACAACTTAGCTGTATAGGAGTTAAATTTCTATAACTTGAATTTTCATTCCTGATTTTGTGAAAAGGAGTGAGTGTTTGTTATATTTACAGAATCTCTCTAGCAACTCCTGACATTGCAAGATTGTAAAATGTATTCTGTTAGTTCTGTGGAAGCCATTCTTTCTTAACAAAACTATAATCTTTTAACTAAATGCCTTGGCACTCAGAATGACTGTGCAAGATACAAGTTAAAATACAGTGAAAGAACTCAAAGTACATTAAGGAAAAACAAAATTAAATTTAAAGCTATGTAATAAACATTTACATAGCATTTATTATGAGTTAACCACTGTTCTCAGCACCTCACATATTTTAACATATGTAATCCTCCCAAGAAGTTCATGAGCTGGGTTTTATTATGAATCCCATATTTTATATGTGGAAAGCCAAAATGCTTGGCAGGTGCTCAACCAATATTTCTTGTATGAATGAGTAAATGAATACATATGACCAATAAGCAGAAAAACGGACAGCATGTGTTTCCCTTGAATATGATAGCATAGCAATTTGGGCTACTGTCCTTCCTATTAAAGTGAAACATAAAAATAGAGGGAAGAGACTTCCAGTTTCTGGTCCAGCATGTAAGAATCTTACAAGTCAGCACTCTCCTAATAACAAGTGAAAAGCATAACAAACTGAAACATGAACAATTCTTATTACATCTGTCAAAGAAGTAAGGTCACAGAGCAAACAACCTCTCCCAAATTGGAGCGATAGGTACATTCAGAAAATCACAACTTACTTGAGCAAACACTCACAAGCAAAAACTTCCTCAGGAACCAGCACTGAGGTAGGAAAACCTGAATCACAATTGACAAATTGCTGAAAGTTCAATGTAGAAAAGGCTGAGAGTTAAAAACTTCAGGGATACCTCATCATAGGGAGTCCCAGATACTTTGGGGAGTTTTATCACTAGGATCTCTACAAGGTCAGCACAGTGAATATTGGAGATTAAGCCTTTCCTGCTTCCAGCAGGGGGAGAGGAAAAGTAATCATTTCGAAATATCCCAGAGCATTCTGTTTTTCTTAATGAGGCCTGCCCTCAGGAGAAATGTTTTTTTACTAGCGCCTAACCTACTAGGGCTTTATCAGAGCCTAAAAAACCAAGGGAAGAGGAACACTTAAATCCAGGTAGCTCTAACCTTCCATGTGGGGAAAGAAATACCCAGCTCCAGTTCTTTCTAATCATCCTATCCCATATAAATGTGGGGGAAAACCTGAGAAGCACTTGTGAAGTTCACTCAGAGGCACAGCCTTACTAAAAGATGGGATTCTGATCATAAGACTACAGAATGCTGCTTCTCCCCCCTCCACACCTTACCCCATATTATTGAAGGCCTATTTATTGTAGTTTCTTTTACCCGGTACATCGTGTTTGTCTCTCAACAAAAAAAATTCCAAGGCAACTAAAAGGCAGAAAAAATACAGTGTGGAAAAATCAATAAGCATCAGAACTCAGAACCAGAGTCAGATATTGCAGGAATGTTAGAATTATAAGACCAGGAATTTTTAAACCCTGTGATCAATATGCTAAGGGCCTTAATGGAAAAAAAGAGCATGCAAAAAGAGATGAATAATGTAAGCAAGGGAAGAAATTCTAAGAAAGACACAAAAAGTAGATATCAAAACTATTGTAACAAAAATAAAGAGTGCCTTTAATGGGCTCATTAGTAGACTGGACAGGTTGAAGAAAGACTCTCTGAGCCTGAGGATATGACAATAGAAATTTCAACAAAAGAAAAGCAAAGAGAAGAAAAGACTAAAAAAAAAAAAAAATCCAAGCACTGTGAAACAGCTACAAAAGATATAAATATATATAACTGGAATACCAGAAGGAGAAGAAAAAGATAAAGGAATGGAAGAAATATTTGAAACAATAATGATTGTGAACATCTCCAAATTACAGAATCAGGAAGCTCAGAGAACACTAAGCAGTATAAATGCCAAAAAAAAAAAAAACAAAAAAAACAAAAAAAACTCCTCAACAGCCTAGGCATATTATATTCAAACTTCAGAAAATAAAAGATAAAGATAAACTTCTGAAGGAAGCCAGAGCTGGAAAAAAAATCTTACCTATGGAGGAGCAAAGAATTACCTTGGACTTATCCTCAAGAACCATGCAAGCAAGAAGACAGTGGGGTGAAATACTTAAAGTGTTGAGAGAAAAGAAAAAAAACCCCACCAACCTGGAATTCTGTACCCTGTGGAATTATCCTTCAAAGTTGAAGGAGAAATAAAGACTTTCTCAGTCAAACAAAAATTGGGGGAATTGGTTGCCAGTAGAACTGCCTTGCAATGAATGATAAAAGAAACTCATAAAAGAAAAGGAAAATTTATATAAGTCAGAAAATACATAAAGGAAGAACATCAGAGAATGAATAACTGAAGATAAAATAAAAACTTTTATTATTCTTTTTATTAATTGATCTACCAGGTAAATCATAGCATATATATATGTAATTATGTATAAGCTCATGTATAAGTGAAGTGAATGACAGATGTGATGCAAGGGAAAAGAGGAAGTAATTAGGATTATTTTCTTATTATAAGGTACTCATACTACCCACTAAATAGTATTGTCTTATTTGAAAGTGCACTTAGATTAGCGTTAAATGTATATTACAAACTCAGAGCAACCACTAAAAAAAGTAAAAAAAAAAGACATATAATTTATACACTAAGAAAGGATAGAAAATGGAATCATGCAAAATGCTCAACTAAAAGTGCAAGAGACAAAAAATGTGTGACAGAGTGGCAGACAAAGGTAGGGACAAAGAACAAGGACAACAAATAGAAAATAGTAACAAATATTATGGCAAATAACGATCCAACAATATTAATAATCACTTTAAATGATTAGTCAATAGTCTAAATGTACCAGTTAAAAGAGATTGTCAGAAAGGATGAAAAAATAAGACCCAACTATGTATTTCTGTAAGAAATCAACTTTAAGTATAAAGACACTTATAGATTAGAAGTAAATGAATGAAGGAGAATATACTATGCTAATGCTAATAAAAAGAAAACAAGATAGCTATATTCATTAAAGACTGAGCAGACTTCAGATCAAGCAAAGTTATCAGGGATAAAAAGGGCCATTATGTAATGATAAAAGGATCAATGCTCCAAGAAGATATAACTATCCTTAACGTATATATACCTAACTAGAGGGTGTCAAACTATGTGAGGCAAACACTGATAGAACTGAAAGGAGAAATAGATAAATCCACTATTATACTTGGAGATTTCAATATTCCTTATCATAAATTGATAGATCCAGTAGTCAGAAAATCAGTAAGAATATATTTGAACTCAACAGCACCATCAGTCAATTGACTTCTGTAAACAATTTCTTCTAACAATAGCAGATTACATATTCTTCTAAAGCTCACATGAAACATTCAACAAGATAGACCACACTCTGGGCCAAACAAACATTAACAAATTTTAAAGAATAGAACTCATAAATTGTGGTCTGCCCTGAAACCACAATGTAATTAAAATAGAAATCAATAACAGGGGAGGAGCTTCAAGATGGCTGAATAGAGACATCTCACACTCACCTCCTCCACAAAGCAAAACCTAAATAGTGTGTAGATAATCATGTTTTGAATAGATCATCCGAGAGAGAGAGAGAACGATGGAATTCAACAGAGAAGTGACAGGAAACACCTAAAGCGAGGAAGGAGAAGGAAGCAAGACAGCCTGGTTGGCCAGGATCAGCTGGAACTTTTACCAATCCTGGGGCTCCTATGACATTCCTACCATGGAATCCTGCAATCCTAGCCATGGGAGAGCCCCTCAACCCTCATGAGCCCTGAAACTAACACAGGGAACTGCCTGGAAACCACATGACAGCACTGCTCCAGAAAAGTAGTTCATGCTGCATCCCACACAACCCCCAAGTGCTGAGCAGCTACCACAAGATGCCATTTGAGAGCATAGTCCCCAACTGATAGCACCCTGCCCTGGGGCTCAACGGTGCCTGCATCTCTATATCCTTGAAGCCCCACTGACATCCCCCACCTGCAGCCATCACCATGGCTGGCTGCTGCTGCTGCTTCTGGGACTGAGGCATGAGTCACCAGCTGCAACCCTGCTGCCTCCAGCAGTGGAGCCACCATGCATTTTCACATACCCAGACAGAGTCCCCTTCTTTCAGCTGCCATCACTGTGGGCTGCTGCTGCCAGGGATAAAGTACAAGGCAAGTGTGACTGCTACTGCCATGACTGAACTGCAAGCAAAGAATGGGTTCCCTACTTGCTTGCATATGTCTGCTGCCACTGAAAGCAAACCCACCTTCCCCAGTAGCATGGCCACAGTGCAGTTGCTGCTGCCCCACACCTGAGCATTCCACTGTGGGTCTTGGGATCACACCCCTGCCTGCACCTGCATGTGTCATCAGGGCAGCTAAAAAGAAGCCCAGTTGACCTGGTTTCAGCAACCCTTTATGCCAGCGTATATGTACAGGGGCCTAGGGATCACCTAGACCAATCCACCATTGTTGCCATCTGAACACTCCTCCCAGGGGCCTGAGGTTGGCCCCACTTTACCTGCTGCTACCACCACAGCTGGCATCTATCTACATATGCCACATGCAGGCCTACAGACAGGCCTGCCCAGCCCATTGCAGCCAGCACAAACACAGTGTGTACCATTTGGGATCCAGAGAGTTGTCCCATTACTGCTCCTGCAATCATCCACATCAGTCCTGCTCCCCAGGGGCCTGAGAGCCCACCCACCCACTTGGCCTACCAGTGCCACTACTGGCATCTCAACAAGCCACATGGAGACCCAAGAATTCATATGCCTGGAGCTGCTAACACCAGTGCCAGCATACACCACCCTAGGGCCCAAGGGCAGGCATGCTTATCTCACTACTGCCACCAGTGTAGTCCAAATACTGGCCTATGTGGTGTTCCAGTCCCCAGTGTAATTTCATCACAGCCTCCACTAATAACCACATCCTAGACATCAAGGAAATCAAAGACACTGCTGATGTTGTATACAGCTGAAGAAATCATACAGAGACTACACTACTGCATATACCCAGAATCAAAGCCAAAGTGCCCTGCCCAGCCAATACTATAGATATATCTTCAGGAAAAAGCCCTTCCCTGTGAAAGCAAATTCAAAAAATTGGAATAAGTAACTCTTACACCAGATGCACAGATATCAATGTAAAGACACAGGAAACATGAAAAAGCAAGTAAATATGACACCTCCAAAGGAACACAATAATTGTCTAGAAACAGATTTCAGTGAAAAAGAAACTTATGAAAGTCTAGAAAAAGAGTTCAAAATGATGATATTAAAGGAGCAGTGGCTCAAGCTGTAACCTTAGGACTTTGGGAGGCTAAGGTGGGAGGATCACTTGAGGCCAGGAGTTTGGGACCAGCATGAGCAACACAGCAAGACCTTGTCTCTACAAAATATTAAAAAATTAGCTGGACTTGTTGGCACAGGCCTGTAGTCCCAGCTACTCAGGAGGATGACGTGGGAGGATCACTTGAGCCCAGGAGTTCAAGGTTACAGTGAGCTATGATCAGACTACTGGACTCTAGGCTGGGCAACAGAGCAAAACCCTGTCTCTAAAAAAGAAAAAAAAAATGATGTTAAAGAAGCTCAGTGAGATACAAGAGAATAAAGAAAAACAATACAAAGAAATAGAAAAAAACAATTCAGAAATGAATGAGAAATTTACTAAAGAGATAGATATCATAAAAAAAGAAACAAACAGAAATGCTGCAACTGCAGAATTCATTGAATGAAATACAAAATGCATTCAAAAGCTTCAACAATAAACTAGATTGAGCAGAAGAAGGAATCTCAGAACTTGAAGACAGGTCTTTTGAAATAATAGTCAGACAAAAATAAAGAAAAAAGAATTGTAAAAAATGAGCAAACCCTTCATGACATATGGGAAAACATAAAGCAACCAAATATTTGAATTATCAGCATCCCACAGGGTGAAGAGAGAATGAAAGGTTTAGAAAAACTATTAAATGAAACAATGGATGTAAACTTCCCAGGTCTAGCAAGAGATTTAGACATCCAGATACAGGAGGCTCAGAGATTCCCTAACAGATACCATTCAAAAAGGTCTTCTTCATGGCAGATTATAGTCAAACTGTCAAGGTAAAAGATAAAATTAAAGCTCTAAAAACAGCAAGACAAAAGCATCTAGTCATTTATAAAGGAAGCCCCATTAGACTGACAGTGGATTTCCCAGCAGAAACCTTACTACAAGGAGAGAAGGAGATGATATATTCAAAGTGCTGAAAGAAAATAACTGACAACCAAGAGTACTATAGCAAGCAAAGTTATCCATCATAAATGAAGAAGAAATAAAGTCTTTCCCAGACAAACAAAAGCTAAGGGAATTTATCACCATTAGACAGGCCCTACAAGAAATGTTTAAGGGGGGGTCCTACACTCAGAATGGAAAGAACAATACCTACTATCATGATAACACATAAAAATATAAAACCCACTGCTAGAACAAACACACAAATTAGGAAAAGATTCAAATATTACCACTACAGAATAACATCAAAACACAATGATAAACAATGAGAGAAAGTAACAAAGGATATACAAAACAACAAGAAACAAATTAATAAAATGGAATAAAGCAGCACATGTCAATGATAACCTTGAATATAAATGTATTAAACTTTCCACTTGGAAGATACAGACTGGATTTTTTAAATGACCCAATTGAATGCTGCCTACAAGAAACTCATCTTACCCATAAAAACACATATAGACTAAAAATAAAGGGTTGGAAAGAGATATTCCATGCAAATGGAAGCAAATAGCAAGCAGAAATAGCTAGAATTATATCAGACAAAACAGACTTTAAGTCAAAAAACTGAAAAAGAGACAAAAAAGGTATTTATATAATGATAAAGGGATCAATTCAGCAAGTAGACATAACAATTCTAAACATATATGGGCCCAACGCTGGAGCACCCAAATATATAAAGCAAATATTATTAGATTTAAAGGAAGAGATAAATTCAAATACAGTAGTAGTTGGGGACTTCAACACTCCACTCTCAGCATTAAACAGATAATCTAGACAGAAAAATAACAAAGAAACATTGGATTTAAACTGCACATTAGACCAAATGTGCAGACATTTACAGAAAATTTCATCCAAAGCTGTGGAATACACATTCTTTTCATAAGCACATAGAACATTCTCCAGAATAGACCATACATTAGGACACAAAACAAGTTTCAAAAAAATTTAAAAATCAAAATTATATTAAGTATCTTATATGACCACAATTAATAAAACTAGACAGAAAGCAGGAACTTAGGAAACTGTAAAAATACATGGAAATTAAATAACATTCTTCTGAATAACCACTAAGTCAAAAGAGAACTTAAGGAGAATATTGTAAAAATTTCTTGAAATAAATGAAATTCAAAACACAACAAACCAAAACTCATGAGATACAACAAAAGCCGTGCTAACAGGGAAGTTTATAGCAATAAGTACCTACATAAAAAAAGTAAAAAGATTTCAAATAAACAATCTAACAGTGCACCTCAAGGAACTAGAAAAGTAAGAACAACCAAACCCAAAATTAGTAGAAGGAAAGAAATAATAAAGACCAGAGTAGAACTAAATGAAAGAGAGACTAAAAAACAAAAAACAAAAACAAAGGATCAACAAAATGAAAAGTTGTTTTTTGAAAAGATAAACAAAATCAATAAATTGTTTTCTAGGCTAATTAAGAATAAAAGAGAGAAGACCCAAATAAACAAAATCAGAAGTGAAAAAGAGACATTACAACTAATATCACAGAAATACAAAAAATTGTTAGAGACCATTATGAACAATTATACACTAATAAACTAGAAAACCTAGAAGAAATAAATATATTCTTGAACACATACAACCTGTCAAGATTGAATTAGGAAGTAATAGAAAACCTGAACAGACCAATAATGAGTAATGAAATTGAAACAGTAATAAAACATCTCCCAACAAAGAAAATTCCAGGACAAGATGGCTTCACTGCCAAATTCTACCAAACCTTCAAAGTAGAGCTAACACCAACACTTCTCAAACAATTACAAAAAAATTGAGGAGAAGGGAATTCTCCCTAACTCATTCAGCAAGTCCAGCATTACCCTGATACCAAATCAAACAATGATACAAGAAAAAAAGGGAAACTATAGGTCAATAACCCTTATGAACATATATGCAAAAATCCTCAACAAATACTGGTAAACTGAATCCAAAAGCACATTAAAAAAAATATACCATGATCAAGTGGAATTTATCCCAGGGATGCAAAGTTGTTTCAACATATGCAAGTCAATAAACATGATACATTGTGTCAACAGAATGAAGGACAAAAACCATATAATCATCTTAATAGATGCAGAACAAGCATTTGGGAAAATTAAACATTCCTTCATGATTAAAAACTCTCAATAAACGAGGCATAGAAGAAATGTACCTCAACATAATGAAGGCCATATATGATAAACCCACAGATAACATTATACTTAATGGGGAAAAGCTGAACACCTTTCCTCTAAGAACTGAAACAAGACAAAGATGCTCACTTCTATTCAACATAATATTGGAAGTCCCAGCCAGAGCAATTAGGCAAGAGAAAGAAATAAAAGGCATCCAAACTGGAAAAAGGGAAGTGATATTGTCCTTCTTTGCTTAATTTATAACCTTATTTCTTAGAAAAACCCATAAACTCTTAGATCTCTTTACTAAATAAATTCAGTAGAGTTTCAGGATATAAAATCAACATGCAAAAATTAGTAGCATTTTTATACACCAATAATGAACTATCTGAGAAAGAAATCAAGAAGGCAATCCAATTTACAATAGCTACAAAAAAATTAAAATTTATCTTTATAAGGAAAACTGCAAAGCACTGATGAAAGAAATTAAAGAGGACACAAACAAATGGAAAGTCATCTATGCTCATGGATCAGAAAAATTAATATTATTAAAATGACCATATTACCCAAAGCAATCTATAGATTCAATACCATTCTTATCAAAATAACAAATGTCGTTTTTCACAGATTAGGAGAAACACTTCTAAAATTCATATGGAATCAAGAAGAGTTTAAATAGCCAAGGCAATCCTGAGCAAAAAGAAAAAAGCTGCAGGCATCACACTACCTGACTCCAAATTATATTAAAATGCTATAGTAACCAAAACAGCATGGTATTGGTACAAAAACAGATATATAAACCAATGGAATAGAATAGAGAATCCAAAAATAAATCCAAATATTTACAGCCAGCTGATTTTCAACAAAGGCACCAAGTGCATACTTTGGGGAAAGGACACCCTTTTCAAATGGTGCTGGGAAAATTGGATATCCATATTCAGAAGAATGAAAATAGAGCCCACATCTCACCATATACAAAAGTTAACTCAAGAGAGTTTAAAGATTTATATACAAAACCCAAAACTGTAAAACTACTGGAAGAAAACATAGGGAAAATACTTCAAGACATTGGTGTAGGCAAAGATTTTATGATAAAACCTCAAAAGCACAGACAACAAAAACACAGACAAATGGTTCTATAGCACAGTAAAAAGCTTTTGCACAGCAAAGGAGATAATCAATGGAGTGAAGAGATACCCTATTGAATGACAGAATATATTTGCAAGCTACTCATCCCACAAGGAACTAATATCCAGAATTTACAAATAACTCAAACAACTCAACTCCATATATGACAGTGGTTCATAAGAGTAACAAAACAAATATTCCCATTAAAAAGTGGGCATAGACATTTCTGAAAAGAAGACATACAAATGGCCAACAGATATATAAGAAAATGCACAATGTAACTAATCATCAGGGAAATGCAAATCAAAACCACAATGAGATATCATCTTACCCCAGTCAGAATGGCTATTATTAAAAAGATAAAAAAAAAAAAAACCCAGATACTGGTGAGGATATGGAGAAAAGGGAACTCTTAAACAGTGCTGGTGGGAATGTAAATTAGCGCAGCCACTATGGAAAACAGTGTGGAGATTTCTCAAATAAATAAAGAACAAACCTACAATTCAGCAATCCCACTACTGGGCGTTTATTCAAGGAAAAATAAATCAGAATATCAAAGGCATACTTGCCCTCATATGTTCATTGCAGCACTATTCACAATAGCAAAGGTATGGAATCAACCACAGTGTCCATCAATGGAAGAATGGATAAAGAAAATGTGGTATACTTACACAATGGAATACTATTCAGCCATGAAAAAAAGAATGAAATTATGGCATTTGTTGCAATGTGGATGGAACTGAAGGTCATTGTGTCAAGTGAAATAAGCTAGGCACAGGAAGACAAATATCACGTGTTCTAACTCACATGTAGGAGCTCAGAAAGTTGATATCTTGGAGGTAGAGGATAGAATGATAGATACCAGAGGCTTGGAAGTGTGTGAGGGTGGGAAGGGGGAGACCAAGAAAGCTTAGTTGGTGGGTACAAACATACAATTAGATAGAAGATATAAGTTCTAATATTCTGTAGCATAGTAGGATTACTATACTTAGCAACCATTGTATTATATATTTCAAAGTAGCTAGAAGAGAGTATTTGAAATGTTCCCAAGACATAGAAATGATAAATACTCAAGGTGATGGTTACCCCAAATACACTGACTTGATCATTACTCTTTCTATGCATGTAACGAATGCTCACATATACACCATAAATATGTAAAATATATCAATGTTTAAAAAAAGAGAAAACAAGTGGGAATCAATAAGTTAGCTGGAAAATTTCAAAATACCTGAAGATTAAAAATACTTCTAAATAACATATGGATCAAAGAAGAAATCTCAAGAGAAGTGAAAAAATATTTTGACCTAAATGACAATGATAATACAACTTAACCAAAACTTGTGGGATACAGAAAAAGTAATGCTTGCAGGGAAATTTATAGTACTGAATGCACATAAATGAAAAGAAGAAAGATCTAAAATCAATAACCTAAGTTTCCACCTTAGGAAACTAAAAAAAAAAAAAAAAGAAGAAGAGCACATTAAATCCAACATAAGCAAAAGAAAAGAAGGAATAAAAAACCAGAGCAGAACTCAATGAAATTTAAAACACAAACTTAATAGAGAAAAATCAACAAATTCAAAATTTGGTACTTTGAAAAGATTAATAAAATTGATAATTTTGCCAGAATAACTAAGAAAAAAGAGAGGACACAAGATACTAGTATCAGAAATGAAAAAGAGTAAATCACTATAGATCCTAGGGACTTTAAATGCTAATAAAGAAATATTATGAACAATTCTATGCCCACAAATTTGATAAACTAGATGAAGTGGGCCAAATTCTTGAAAGAATTTCCAACACTCACACAATAAAAATACAATCTGAATAAGTATATATCTATTAAAGAAATTATACCAATAATTAATACGCTCCCAAACCAGAAAGCATCAGGCCCAAATGCATTTACTGGTGAATTCTACCAAACATTTATGAAGAAATTATACCAATTCTCTATAATCTCTTTCACAGTATAGAAGCAGAGGGAATATTTCCTAGCTCATTCTTTGAAGCCAGCATTACCTTATACCAAAACTAGACAAAGATATTACAAGAAGAGGAAACTACAAACCAATATCTTTCATGAACATAAATACAAAAATCCTCAATAAAATATTAGCAAATTGAATCCAATCATGTATAAAAATTTATAGAATATAGTCATGCACTGCATAATGACATATTAGTCAATGGCAGACTGCATATATGACAGTGGTTTTATAAGAGTATAATGGCATATTTTTACTGTGTCTTTTCTATATTTAGATATTTTTAGATACACAAATACTTACCATTGTGTTGCAATTGCCTACAGTATTGAGTACAGTAAAATTCTGTACAGATTTGGAGCCTACAAGCAATAGGCTATACAATATAGCCTAGATGTGTAATAGGCTGTACCATCTAAGTTTGTGTAAATACACTCTAAGATGTTCACACATCAATGAAATCTCCTAATGACACATTTTTCAGAATGTATCTCCATCATTAAGCGATACATGACTGTATACACCACAACCAGTGGGTTTTATCCCAGGTATGCAAGGCTAGTTCAACATTCAAAAATCAATTTTACAATCAACAGTCTGAGGAAAAAATCACATGATTATATCAATAGATGCAGAAAAAACATTTGATAAAATCCACCACCCATTCATGACAAAAACTCTCAATAAACTAGTAATAAAGGAGAACTGCCTCGATTTGATAAAGAACATCCACAAAAACCTACAAATAATATATTTAATGATAAGAAACTTCAAGTTTTCCCACTAAGATCAGGAACAAGGCAAGTTTGTCCTCTCTCACCACTGCTTTTCAATATCCTACTAGAAGTCTTGGCTAATGCAATATAACCAAAAAAAGAAAAAGAAAAAGAAAGAAAAAATGTACAGATTGGGAAGGAAGAAATAAAGCTCTCTTTGTTTGCAATGACCTAATCACCCACATAGAAAAAAAAAGCCTACTGTATATAATAAGCAATTATAGCAAGATTGCAGGATACAGAGGTTATATTTAAAAGTCAATTGTTTTCCTATATAGCATTGAACATGTGGAATTTGAAATTAAAAACATACTACCATTTATATTAGCACACAGAAGTTTATATACCTAGGTATAAATTTAAAAAATATGTTTTAAATCTATATGACACATTATGTTAAGTGAAATAAACCAAGCACAGAAAGACAAATATGGCACGTTCTCACTCATATGTGGGAGATAAAAAAGTGGATTTCATGAAGTTAGAGACTAGATTGGTTAATACCAGGGACAGGGAAGGGTACAAGGGGGCAGTGAAGAGAGGTTGATTAATGGATACAAATAAGCAGTTTGATAGAAAAAATAAAATATGGTGTTTGATAGATCAGTAAGGTGACTATAGTTTTTAATAATCTATTGCATATCTAAAAATAGCTAGAAGAGAAAAATTTTAATGTTTCTAGCATAACATTTAAGATACTGAATATTCCAATTATACTGATTTGATTTTTACAGACTATATGAATGCACTAAATTATCACATTTCCCAAAATATGTAAATACATCTATTATGTATCAATAAAAAATAAAATTAAAAAAGATCTATATAAGGAAAACTACAAGACTCTGATGAAAAATATTGAAGAAGAATGAAACAGTGAAGAGATATTCCATATTCATGGATAGAAAGTTTCAATATTGCTAAAATGTCAGTTCTTCCCAACTTATTCTATAGATTCAATGCAATCTCAACTAAAATACAAACAAATTATTTTGTGGCTATTGACAAAATGACTCTAATGTTTATATGGGCACAAAAACTCAGAATAGTCAACATAATATTAAAGAACAAAGTTGGTGGACTGACACTAACCAACTTCAAGACTACTATAAAGTGACAGTAATCAATATAGTACAGCAATATTGTATGGTGAAAGAATAGACAGACCAATGGAACAGAATAGAGAGCTCAGAAATAGACCCATATAAATATAGTCAACTGATCTTTGACAAAAAAGGCAAAGAAAATACAATAAAGCAAAGACAGTCTTTTCAACAAATGGTGCTGTAACAACGGTTCATCCACATACAAACAAATGAATATAGATACAAACCTTACACGCTTCACAAAAATTAACTCAAAATGGATCATACACCTAAATGTAAAATGCAAAACTATAAAACTCATAGAAGATAACATAGGAGACAACCTAGATGACCTTGGGCATGGCAATGACTTTTTAGATACCACACCAAAGGCACTATCCATGAAGGGAATAATTGATAAGCTGAACTATATTTAAAATAAAAACTTCTGCTTTGTGAAAGACAATGTCAAGAGAATGGGAATAAAAGCCACAGACTGGGAGAAAATATTTGCAAAAGACACATTTAGTAAATAACTGTTATACAAAATAGGCAAAGAAATCTTTAAAAATTCAACAATAAGAAAACACATAATCTGAGTGATTGGGCCAAAGACTTGAAGAGACACTTCACCAAGAAGATATATATATGGCAAATAAGCTTATGAAAAGATGCTCAATAACACATTTCATCAGGGAATTGCAAATTAAAACAAGATGATGTACGATTACACACCAATTATAATGGCCATAATCCAAAACACTGACAACACCAAATGCCAGTGAGAATTTAGAAGAAGAGGAACTCTCATTCACTGTTGGTGGGAATGCAAAGTGGTACAGCCACTTTGGAAGACAATTGGTTTCTTACAAAACTAAATATACCCTTACCATAAAATCCAGCAATTGTACACTTGGTATTTACCCAAATGAGTTGAAAACATATGCCTACACCAAAACCTGCATGTGGATATTTATAGCAACTTTATTTATCTATTTACTTAATAAAAGACATCTTGACTGCTTCCAAGTTTGGGCAATTATAAAATAAACTGGGGCATATCCAGACAATAGAATATTAATCAATGACAAGAAGAAATAAGCTATCAAGCCATGAAAGGACATGGAGGAAATTTAAATGCATACTGCTAAGTAAAAGAAATCAGTCTGAAAAGGAGGCCATGCTGAAGAGAAGGCAGAAGTATAAACACCAGACCAGAAAGAATGGTAGGCCTGCATTTGGGGGTTAATTTTTAAGTGTAGTGTGACAATCAGTTAAAATGACAGAATGAGTTTCAAAATCTAAGCACTAGAGATTAGATTTATTGTGGTAAGAATTCACAATATGAAATAGATTATAGAGCAGAGATTGAAGATTTTAAAAACCTGTCAATCTAGAATTCTTTACCCAGGAAAGATATCATTCAAAGCAAAGGCAAAATAAAGACTTATTCAGATGTAAAACAGCAGAAGGAATTCACCACTAGCATGGGGTGCCTGTGACCCAGTGAGACACCAGCAGTGGCAGCCAAGCAAGTGTGGTCACCCTTCTTCCAACTCCAGGCAATGAAGGTCAGGGAGAGTCTTCTTTTGCTTGGAGAAAGGAAAGAGAAGAATACAAACGACTTTGCCTTGCAACTTCGGTACCAGCTCAGCCACATTAAAATAAAGTACCATACAGACTCCTGAAGCCCCCTGATTCCAGGCCTAAGTTCCTGGATGGAAGTTCTAGATCTATACTGGGACAGAAAGGAACCCACTGCCCTGAAGGGAAGGTACCAGTCCTTGCAGGATTTGCCACCTACTGACTAAAGCCCTTGGGCTTTGAAAAAACATCTAAGGTAGCCAGGCAGAAGTCACCATGGGCTTTGGGCTGCCTTCAGGTGTGACCTGGCACAGCCCCAGCTGTGGTGGGCACGAGGGAGTGTCCACATCACTCCTCTCCCAACTCCAGGCAGCCCAGTGTGGAGAGTGAGGGAAGAAAGTAAAAGACTTTGCCTGGTAATGCAGGGAATTCTCCATATCCTACCTCACTCCACCAAGGGGGTACCACCAGGAGTCTACAAGAGTCACAATGATACTGGGCTTGGGGCACACCCACTGCTGACATGGCTACAGGGACCAAAGACTTAGATCAAAACACTCAATTCCCTTGGAATACCTGGAAACCCTTGTCAAGAAGGATGAGTTCAAACAAGCCCAGACTATGAAGATAAACACTCCAATACCCAGATATCAATGAATATCCACAAACATCAAAAACTTCCAAGAAAACATGCCTTCATCAAACTAAGTAAGGCACCAATGACCAATCCCAGAGTGATGAAGATATGTGACCTTTCAGAAAGACCAAGAATTTAAAACAGCTATTCTGAAGGTCAATGAACTTCAAAACAACATAGAGAAAGAGTTCAGAAGCATATCAGAAATATTAAACAAATAAACTAAAATAATAAAAAACAATCAAGCAGAAATTCTGGAGCTGAAAAATTCAACTGACAAACTGAAAAATGCATCAGGGTCTCTCAACAGCAGAATTGACCAAGAGGAAGAAAGAATTAGTAAGCTTAAAGACAAGCTATTTGAAAATACAGAGTCAGAAGAGAAATAAAGGAAAGGATTAAAAAGATAGAAGCATGCTTACAAGATCTAGAAAATAGCCTCAAAAGGGCAAATCTAACAATCATTGGCATTAAAGAGGAGGTAGAGAGAGAGATTAAGGTAGAAAGTTTATTAAAAGAAGTAATAACAGAGAACTTTCCAAATGTAGAGGAAGATATCAATATTCAGGTACAATAAGGTCATAGGACACAAAACAGATTTAAACCAAACAAGACTACCTCAAGTCACTTAATAGTCAAGCTCCCAAAGGTCACAGATAACAAGGTCCTAAGGGATGCAAGAAAAAAGAAAAAAATAACATAAAAGGTTCCAATACATCTGGCAGCAGACTTCTCAGTGGAAACCTTACAGGCCAGGAGAGAGTGGCATGACATTCAAAGTGTAGAAGGAAAAAAATTTTAACCCTAGAATATTATATTCTTCAAAAATATCCTTCAAACATAAAGGAGAAATAAAGACTTTCTTGGACAAACAAAAGTGGAGTGATTTCATCAACACCAGACCTGTCCTACAAGAAATGCTAAAAGGAGTTGTTCAATCTGAAAGAAAAGACATCAGTGAACAAAAAGAGATCATCTGAATGTACAAAACTCATGGTAACAGTAAGTACATAACTACAGGATACTGTATTGCTGTAATTGTGGTGTATAAACCTCTTACATCATGAGTAGGAATACTAAAAGACAAACTTGTCAAAAATAATAACTACAACAATTTTTAAGAGATACATAGTGTAAAAATATACAAATGGAAACAACAAAAAGTCAAAAAGCAGGGGGAAGATGTAGTTAAAGTATAGAGTTTCTTTTAGACTTCTCATTGCTTATTTGTTTCTTTGTTTGTTTTTCATAGGTAAAGTTAAGTTGTCATCTGCTTAAAGTAATGGGTTATAAAATGTTTTTTGCAAGCCTCATAGTAACCTCAAATGAAGAAAGTTAGAACAGATATACAAAGAATGAAAAGCAAAAGTTTAAAACACACTACCAGAAAAAGTCACTTTTACAGAAAGGGAGGAAGGGAGGGAGGAAGGAAGGAAGGAAGGAAGAAAGAAAGAAAGAAAGAAAAGAAAAACAACCAGAAATCAAATAATAACATGGCAGTAGTGAGTCCTTACTTATCAATAATAACATTGAATGTGAATGGACTAAACTCTCCAATTAAAAGGCAGAGTCAATGAATGCATTAAGAAAAGACCCAACTATATGTTCTCTATAAGAAACCCACCTTATCTATAATGACACATATAGACTGAAAATAAATGTAGGGAAAAAGATATTCCATGTAAATGGAAAGCAGAAAAGAGAAGGAAAAGCTATACTTCTATCAAACAAAATAGAGTTCAAGACAGACATCATAAAAAGATACAAAGAAGGTTATTATATAATGATAAAGAAGTCAATTCAGCAAGAGGATATAACAATTCTAAATATATATGCAACCAACACTGGACTACCCTGATATATAAAGCAAATATTGTCAGAGCTAAAGAGAGACATAGACTGGCATACAATAATATTGGAGACCTCAACACCCCACTTTCAGCATTGTACAGATCATCCCAAAAGAAAATCAACAAAGAAACATTGGACTTAATATGGACCAAATGGATCTAACAGACATTTACAGAACATTTCATCCAACACCTGCAGAATACACATTTTTCTCTTTTGCTCACAGATCATTCTCAAGGATAGATTATATGTTAGGCCACAAAACAAGTCTTAAAGAATTCAAAAGAAATAGGACCATACCAAGTATTTTCTCTGACCATAATGGAATAAAACTAGAAATCAATAACAAGAGGAATTTGGAAACTATACAAACACATGGAAATTAACCAATGTGCTCCTGAATAACCAGTGAGTTAATGAAGAGATTAAGAAGGAAATTTAGAAATTTCTCAAAACAAATGAAAATGAAAACACAGCATATCAAAACCTATGGGATACAATAACAGCAGTACTAAGAGAAAAGTTCATAGCAATAAGTGTCTACATCATAAAAGTAGAAAATCTTCAAATAAACAACCTAATGATGCATCTTCAAGAACTGGCAAAACAAGAGCAAATCAAACCCAAAATTAATAGAAGAAAAGAAATAATAAAGATCAGAGGAGAAATAAATTACATAGAAACAAACAAAAAATACAAAAGATCCACAAAAAATTGGTTTTTTTGAAAAGATAAACAAAATTGACAAATGTTTAGTGACACTAAGAAAAAAGAGGGAAAATCCAAATAAATAAAATCCGACATGAAAAAGGAAAAATTACACTGATACTTCAGTTCAGAAGATCATTAGTGACTACTATGAGCAACTACATGCCAATAAATTGGAAAATCTAAAAAAAATGAATAAATTCCTAGACACATACAACCTACTATGATTGAATCAGGAAGAAATCCAAAACCTGAATAAATCAACAGCAAGTAATGAGATTGAAACAGTAATAAAAAGTTTCCCATCAAAGAAAAGCCCAGGACCCCATGGCTTCACTGCTGAACTCTACCAAGCATTCAAAAAAAAACTAATAGCAATCCTACTTAATCTATTCCAAAAAATCGAGAAGGAAGGAATACTTCCATACTTATTCTACAAGGCCTGTATCACCCTGATACCAAAACCAAACAAAGACACGACAACAAAAAAACTATAGGCCAATATTTCTGATGAATATAGATGAAAATATTCTCAACAAAATACTAGCAAATCAAATTCAACAACACATTAAAAAGATTATTCATCATGATCAAGTGGGATTCATACCAGGGATACAAGGATGGCTCAACATATGCAAATCTGTCAATGTGTTACATCATATCAATGAACAAAAAACAAGAACTATATGATCACTTCAATTGATGCTTAATATAAAATTCAATATCCCTTTATGATAAAAACTCTCAGAAAACTGGATATAGAAGGAACATATGTCAACATGATAAAAGTCAAATATGACAGACCCACAGCTAGTATCATACTGAATGGGGAAAAACTGATAGCCTTTCCTCTAAGATCTGGGACAAGACAAGAATACTCGCTTTCACCACTGTTATTCAACATAGTACTGGAAGTTCTACCTAGAGCAATCAGACAAGGGAAAGAAATAAAGGGCATCCAAATTGGAAAGGAAGAAGTCAAATTATCCTTGTTTGCAGACAATATGATCTTATATCTAGAGAAACCTAAAGAGCCCACAGGAAAACTATTAGAACTGGTACACAAATTCAGAAAAGTTGCAGAATACAAAATCAACACACAAAAATCAGTAGCATTTCTATATGCCAACAGCAAATAATCTGAAAAAGAAACCAAGAAAATAATCCCATCTACAATAGCTACAAAAAAGAAATGAACACCTAGGCATAAATTTAACCTAAGAAATGAAAGATCTCTATAATGAAAACTATAAAACATTGATGACAGAAATTCAAAGGGACACAAAAAAATGGAAAGATATCCCATGCTTATGGACTGGAAAATCAATATTGTTAAAATGTCCTTACTACCCAAAGCAATCTACAGATTCAATGCAATCCTTATCAAAATACCAATAACATTCTTCACAGAAAGAGAAAAATTAATCCTAAAATTTATATGGAACCACAAAAGTCATCCTGAGCAAAAAGAATAAAACTGGAGGAATCACATTACCTGATTTCAAATCATACTACGGAGCTGTAGTAACCAAAACAGTGTGGTACTGGCATAAAAATGGACACATAGACCAATGAAACAGAAGAGAGAATGCAGAAATAAATCCACACATCTATAGTGATAAAGGTGCCAAGAACATACATTAGGGAAAGGATGGTCTCTTCAATAAGTGGTGTTGGGAAAACTGGATATCCACATGCAGAAGAATGAAACTAGACCCTTATCTCTCACTGAATACAAAAACCAAATCAAGATGGATTAAAGATTAAAGTCTAAGACCCGAAACTATGAAACTCCTAAGAGAAAACACTGGGGAAACACTACAGAACATTGGACTGGGCAATGATTTCTTGAGTAATAACCCAATAGCAAGCAACCAGAGCAAAATTGGGCAAGTGGGATCACATCAAACTTCATTAAAAGCTTCTGCAGAGCAAAGGAAACAATCAACAAAGTGAAGAGGCAATCCACAGAACAGGAGACAATATTTGCATACTACCCATCTGACAAGGTCTTAATAACCAGAATATATGAAGAACTCCAACTCAATTTAAAAAAAAATAATCCAATTAAAAAATGGAAAAAGATCTGAATAGATATTTCTCTAAAGAAGACATACAAATGGCCAACAGGTAATTGAAAAAATGCTCAACGTCAGTAATCATCAGAGAAATGCAAATCAAAACTTCAATGAGATATCATCTCACTCTAGTTAAAATGGCTTTTATCAAAAATACAGGCAACAACTAATACTGGCAAGGATGTGGAGGAAGGGGAACCTTCATACGCTGTTGGTGGGAATGTAAATTAGTACACCCACTATGTGGAACTGTATTGAGGTTCCTCAAAAAACTAAAAATAGAACTACCATATGACCCAGCTAGGTGCATATCCAAAAGAAAGGAAATCAGTATATTGAAAAGATATATGCACTCCTATGTTTATTGCAGCACTATTCACAATAGCCAAGATTTAGAAGCAACCTAAGTGTTCATCAGTGGATGAATGGATAAAGAAATTGTGGGGTATGTGTGTATATATATATGTGTGTGTGTATATAATGGAATGTTATATATATATAATGGAATGTTATATAGCCACAAAAAAGAATGTAATCCTGCCATTTGCAATGACATGGATGGAACTGTAAAACATTATGTTAAGTGAAATAAGCCAAGCACAGAGAGACAAATCTCACATGTTCTCACTCATACGCGGGACCTAATTAGTAAAACAATTGATCTCATGGAGACAGAGAGTAAAATGGTGATTACTAGAGGCTGGGAGGGTAGTTGGGAGGAGGAGTAAAGTAGGGATGGTTAATGGGTGCAAAAATATAATTAGATGGTTAGATAGGATGAACAATATTTGATAGCACAACAAAGTGACTATAGTCAATAATAAGTTAGGGTATACTTTAAAATAACTAAAAGAGTAGAAGTGGATCACAGACTGTAGGTGACCCTGGAAGGGTCCCCAGGTAATGTGCTCATCCAGTTCACCCCCCAGCCCTCTTACTCCTTCTGGATCACATTCCAAGGGCTAAAAGTCCTGCACTAGGCACGCGCTAAGGATGTATGAAGTTGTTCTAGCTGCACAGATCTGTAATTTCTCATTTCTCTGCATGCTCCCTTCTTCTACACACACATGCACACACACACACGCACAGCAATTTTTCCTGTTTAGATCAATTTGTGCTTAGACTAACTTATTCCCTTCTTGACAGAAAGGCAAGTCAGGCTTATTATGCCTCCACTTTGTCTTAGTTCCTAAGACAAAGAAATGATAAATACATGAGGTGATGGATACTCCAATTACTCTGATATGATTAATACACATTGTGTACCTCTATCAAAACATCACAAGTACTCTGTAAATATATACAACCATTATGTACCCCAAATAATTAAAAATTAAAAAATTAGAATAAAAAAGGACATACCATTCTGTTTTTAAACCTAATAACAGAGCTTAAAATTACATGAAGCAAAAACTAATAAATCGGTAAAGGAAAATAGGAAAATCCACAATTATAGTTGGTAATTTCAACACACCTCTCCCAATAATTGATAGAACAAGTAGACAGAAAATCAAAAAGTATTTTGGGCACTTGAATAACATCACCAACCAACTTGACCTTACTGAAAATTATAGAATGCTTTACCCAGAAATAGTAAAGTACATATTCAAGTTCAGATTAAGCATTTACCAAGACAGACCATATTTAGGGCCATAAAACAAATCTTATCAAACTTGAAAAGATTCATGGCATACAAAATATGTTATATAACTGTAGTAGAATTAAATTTGAATCAATAAGATAAAGATATCTGAAAAGTCCCAAATATTTGGAAATTAAATAGCAAACTTCAAAATAAACTGAGAATCAAAGAAATAATTTTTTAAAATCAGAGAATATTTTTAACTGAACAAAAATGTGGAATGCAGTTAAAGCTGTACTTAATGGGAAAATTATAGTCACAATGGCTATATTAGAAAAGAAAAAAGGCATCAAATTAATAACCTCAGCTTCTACATTAAGAAACTAGAAAAATAAAAGCAAATTAAACTCCAATTAAGCAAATGTTGTTCAAGAACAATTTTGTGCCAATAAACTCAACTTAGATGAAAGGGAAAATTCATTAGATGTCTACCCACTCTCACTCAAGAAGTAAATAACAGGAAAAGCCCAATAATTATTTAAAAATTGAATTTATAGTTAAAAAACCTTCCTATAAAAAAAAATTCTTTGGGGAATTCTACCAAATATCTAAGGAAGAAATATTTCCAATCCTATAAAAAGTCTTGGAAAAAATTGAAAAGAAAAGAATACTTCCCAACTCATAATGATGCCAGCACTACCATAATACCAAATTTGACAAAGACGCCTCAAGAAAACTGCAGACTAATATCCCATGTGAACATACATGCAAAATTTCCAAACAATCTGGATTCTTACTATTCTTTCTTGATGGTTAGAAAGTATTGCACCTTATGTTCTTCCTTTATAGTCACAATTGGTTGATATACCAATTAGCTCATTTATTCTTTCAGAACTTGTACAGGGATATATATTCCAGGTTTGAAGCCATTTTTTTTTTTTTTTTTTTTTTTTTTTTTGCAACAGGGTCTTGCTCTGCTGCCCAGGCTAGAGTGCAGTGGTGTCATCATAGCTCACTGCAACCTCAAACTCCTGGGCTCAAGCGATCCTCCTGCCTCAGCCTCCTGAGTAGATGGGATTACGGGCACACTCAGCTAATTTTTGTATTTTTTGTAGAGATAGGATCCCACTATGTTGCCCAGACTGGTCTCAAACTCCTGGCCTCAAGAGATCCTCCCACCTCGGCCCCCCAAAGTGCTAGGATTACAGGCATGAGCCACCGTCCCTGGCCTTGTTAAACTTTTTTAGTGAAGTTTAATAAACATAAAGAAAAGTGCCTGTTCTTGCCCATTCTGTCCAAGGGACTTTCCTACACTGAATGCACCCATAGAATCATACCCAGATCAAGAAACAACATCACCAGCACCAGAAGCACCTTTGCACACCCTTCCGATCACTATCTACTCCCTCTAAAAGTCATTTGGTTTTACCAGTTAACTTTTTAAAAAACTTTTTCTGCTTGACAGTCATCTAAAATTAGTGTCCAAACGTTTTTGAATGATCATCCATTTTATTAAAGTATGTTTTATACATATCCTCTGCTATTTAATTAAAAACTACAAAAATATCAACTTTATAAAATCTTAAGTTATTTTTCTCTAGCACAGTATATACCTAAGGCATGGTTCCTCATTAATATAAATCCATTTTCCAGATAGATTTCTTAATAATTTAAATGTTATAACAGACTTCTCATAGTAACAGGATCATGATTATTTTTTCCTTGGAATGTGGTTATGAAGTGTCATGATGCTTATTTGTGCTTAATTTTAACATCACCTAATATTTTTAGGCAACTTGTCCATTTTGTGAGGATGATTTTAGTTAAAAATGGGTTAATATATTCTGTAAGTGTATTTAACTAAGACCACATAAATTGTAATACATCCTGTTTTTCTGAGAGACAGAAAATGAGGGATGACCCCACTCTCTCAATTCCTTCATGGGTGTGCATTAGGCAGGGTTCTCTAGAGAAACAGAACAAACAGGATGTGTGTTTGTGTGTATGTGTATATATGTGTGTGTGTGTATATATATATATATAAAGAGAGAGAGGTTTATTTTAAGAGATTGCTTCACATAATTGTGGAGGCTTGGTAAAGACAAAATTTGCAAGGTGGGTCATCAGGCTGGAGACCCAGGGGAGAGTTGCAGCTTGAGTCCAAAGGCAGTCTGCTGGCAGAATTCCTTCTTGCTCTGAGAGAGGTCAGTCTTTGTTCTGTTAAGACCTTCAACTGGTTGGATAAGGTCCACTCACATTAAGGAAGGTAATCTGTTTTAGTCAAAATCCACTTATTTAAATGTTAATCTCATCCAAAAAACACCTTCAAAGAAACATCCAGAGTAATGTTGGACCAAATGTCTGGCACCTTGGCTCAGCCGAGTTTGCTTATAAAATTACCCATCATAGGGTGGCGCTCATCATTCTGGCAGGAAGGCCTCCACATCCCAACACATGGACCACATGAGCACTCCTGGGCCAATCCATCTTTCAAAAAGTAATAAAGTATAATGTCTTATTTGTTTAGATTTAAACATGATACATAATATGAACACAATTTAAATATTTTAAAATGCAAATAAAAGTTGTAATATTGCCCCCTCCCCACTGCCCTTCCCAGCCTCTGGCAACCAGTGGGTATGATTAATGGGTACAAAAATATAGTTAGATAGAATGAGTAAGATCTAATATTTGATAGCACAATAGGATCACTATAGTCAACAATAAGTTATCGTATATTTTAAAACAACTAAAAAAGTGGAATTGGAATGTTCATAACACAAAGAAGTGATAAATGCTTGAGATGATGGATAACTCAGTTACCTTGATTTGCTTATTGTATGTCATATCAAAACATCACATGTATCCCATAAATATATACAACTATTATGTACCCATAATAATTTAAAATATTTTTTAAAGTTGTAATATTGTCTGTTAACTACAATGAATTGTCTTTTAATATCCTACTGTGTTTTCTTTCTAAATGATGAGGGATTTTTAAAAAGCAGTACTAATATAAGTGAATATGGTATGTCTTAGTTTAAACAACTTAGTGAAATAAAATCTTTGCTATTGATCTGTATCATCCTTCCAAATACCATTTTTCTATTCAAGTGTTTTATTCATCTTTACTTGGCTGTTGCCTAAGCTTTACTTTTGACTTTCTTGGAACCCAATAGCTTAGTCACACAATGATCTGGGAATTCATTTAATTCATGGGAAACTAAATTCTCTATGAAATACAACTGCACCCTTTTATAACATATAAATTACCCTTTTGTTTAAATAGTTTGTGCTTTGTATTTCTCAAATAAAGGTGTTCAGAAAAGCCTAAGATTCATTCATATTGGTCAATGGACATTTTTAGGCTCTCTATTTTAAGTGAGCAAGAATCTGCTGTTTAAATGCTCTAGCAAGAAGAAATGCATCTATTTCAGACAACAAACTCAGTTTCATTTTTATTAGGATTTCATTCTGAGAATTAGCTGATATAATTACTTGCTTTGTCCTCATTGGTGATTCAATTTCACCTCTGTATATACATTAGCAGAGAAATGCTGTATCCTGGACCTTGGTTTTGGTTTACATTTGGTCTTCTAGAATTTCATTACAAGAGTTTTATTTGGCATCCAAAGTCTATGTAAGTACGAGTTTACATTCCCCCTCAACTGAATAATTACAAGTTACCACATATCCATACTCTTTGCCAACATTTTTTCCCTTCAATGGTACTGGAAAGTAGTTTTTGTTCTGATTTTGTTTGTTTGCCAAGGGAATTTATTACCAAGACTTGGTGAAAGCTCTGACTGGGCCACATTTTCTTCAGCTGGTTCCACCCATACTCAAGACCTTGACCAGCTCAACTGGTTTGTTTGTTTATATTCAGTGTTGGGTTTTTTTCCCCATTATGTGCTTTCATGATCTGGAAAGTTTTAGGGAATTATTTTTTTAATCAGCTATAAGATCTTCTGAAAACCAAAAGTGTAGCCAAAATAACTTCACTTGTTGAAAAGCAGAATAGCATATGTTAAAAGCTCAGACTTTGGACTCTTTGGGATAGATATATGGGTTTGAGTCCTGGCCCCACAACTTACTAACCTCTCTGTGCCCTTGTTGTCTGGTTTTACAAATGGGGAAACTAATAGTAACCTACTTTGTAAGGTTGCTGTGAGTAATGCCTTATGCACACAATAAGTGCTAAGTGTTTTTTATGGAGTGCTAGATACACTCTGTCTTTGGAATAAGTAGTTCAAGCAATTAAATCAGTTAGATATTTAGTAAACGCTCTAGCAGGCTAGTTGAATTAGTCAATGAGATGCTGCAATTTCCATACAGATAGATAACTCCTTTCAATTCAATGGATTTAAATTTGAAGGTTGCCTGGCTAGCTCAGTCGGTAGAGCATGAGACTCTCAAATTTAGATGCATTAAGTAATTTTAGTGATTCTCCTATGAATAAATATTAATCATGAACCTAGGTGTCTTTAAATTGTTCAGGTAAAATGACAGCATATTCTTAAAAGTCATTAATTCTGAATTAATGTATTTCATCAATTTAAAGGTACCTTTCTTTCATTTTAACGTCTCTGATATTAGTATACATTTTACAATCTGTGATTGGCGTTACCGTCAGCCAGACCTTGCCTAAGCATTCTTGAGCTCAGTCATAGTTTTCATATTGTCATCAATTCCATTGAGTTAAATGCCTTGTTAATATTATATGTGTTCAGTTTAATTGCCTTTTTCAACTTCTCTTGATAGCTTATAGCATATCTCAGCAAAAAAGTTATTGTATCTGCAGAAAAGTATGGAAACAGCAGTTGGATATACATTTGATACTAGAGGAGCAGATATTCATCTTTGAAGAGATAATCACAATTTCATTTTTTTTCTTGCAAAGCAACAATCAAGTGCTATATGGAACCTAAGAAAGGATGGTAGCTACCAGCATAAAAAGCTATAATATTGTTTGCTCCTTAAATACATGCAACCGTTCATGGGTGCTTTCTAGTAAGGTCGGTAATCTGGGGGAAAAAACCCTGTAGACTATATATGAGAAATCTTTAAAGAAATGCCATGTTTTCAACCCTTTTAATAACACAGAGGACAATATTGTGTGGAAAACACAGAAATCAACAACTCTAAGTTGAAAAGTGAGTCAGAAACATTGGACTCTGAATGTAAAGAAGTTTAGAAAATATCTTCATTAATTTATTTCATCAATATTTTCCTTTCATCCCTAAAGAATAGTGATATATGATTTCTAAAATTATTTTAAAAGTCTAAAAGAATACTTTAAAAATATATAAAATTTTAAAAACTATGTGATATATAAACATTGGATATAACTCAATTGGTAGCATTATTTGTTTCTACTATGATTAAAAATAATAGCACATGTTAAATTGATTGAATCATATTTGATGAACTATAATAAGCATAAGTAAGAATATAAACCTATCTGAGGTAAAAGGACCTAGTAGTTTTAATTTTTAATCCATCACAGATATATTGTAAAGTACACAAAAAATGAAATAGAAGACATAAAAATATAAACTAAATTCTTTAGATTCTTTAAATTATTAGATATAACAAATGTAAAATAACTTGTCAAATTGCTGTAAAAGTTTCTTAGTACTTACTCTTACTTTCTGAACTTATCTTGTCCCAGATCAGTAACAGTTCATGGACCAGCATGGTTTGCGGACCACATTTTCAGCATCACTGATCTTTGCTGCTATAGAAGTGACTTAATCTCTGAACTGTCAAATATTCTCAGGAATGGCTGGTGAAAAAGATAAACCTTAGGTTTTCTTTCTTATACACATCAACATAATGTCTTATATTTGTACAGAATTTTACAGTTTATCAAATACTCGCACCAATAAAGCCTTCCAGTCAAGTGGGCTGCGTAAGGTCAGGCTCTGATGCACGCTCTCATTCCAGACACATGTATAGATTGGTAACAGAGAGACCAAAAAAATACATCCCATCTCAAAAACAAGACCCGTATTTTTACTGGACAGAAATGCAAAACAAAGAGCAGGGACAAAGCCAGAGGCAGACAACAGCAGCCAGGAGTTTAGCCCTTCAGGTGAAGGGCCAGATGGTGCTCCATGCAAGAAAATAGCAGAAATACTCCTCAGAGTGAGAGGCTGGAATGAGTATTCTGCCTTCAAAAACGGAGGTGGACAGAAACAGCTTCTTACTCAAAGTCTATAAGAAGCTGGGGATGTGGAGAGGAAAGAGGGCAAAGACACCATTCTACAACCAGGCACTGGATCATGACCATACCTCCTGCCAGTTCTGAATTGGAACACCAACATCCTCAGCTATCAAGGTGTTTTTATGTTCATTGGCTCAAGTGATCCTCTCAACTGCCCTCAAGGGAAATTGGGTGTATAGTATTACTCTCATTGTACAAATGATAAAACTGAGGGTCAGAGAGCTTACCTAGGATGATGCAGCATTCAAGCAAGTATCAAAATCAGGACTAATGCCCAGCTTACTGTGCTATTTCAAAAACACCATCTGAGTTGTACATGATAGTTGGAGTTAATAGAATCACTAGTAGAAAACTTGTTCTTTCCTTGAAAATTCAGGTATTTTAAAATTGAAACTGAACAGGTATTGTAATTTGTGGCTCTTATAATCATTTTTCAAAGAATCTCAGTTTTTATGATAAAGTTTCGATAGCAGGGGAGTGAATAAACTTTTACTTACAATTTATTGTATTGGTTCCTATATGGTATTATCAAACTCCAACTACTAGCAGTTTCAGCAAAAAAGGTGAAAAAGAGGGTCTTCATATTTTATTAGGTGGGAAGAAACCATTGGCAACATGGTCTAAAGCCTGGATAGGAATTTTCAAAGGGTTGAGAAAATAATTGAAAAAAATATGCCACCATATATTCCAGAATTTTCAAAATAGTCCCAATTTCATATAACTTTATTTCTTCTAATTAGCTTTGCTTACCAGATTATGAATAAATGTGATACAATTCCAATGTCTTTGTAAGATGCACTATATAAAACAAGGCAAATAGCGGGAAAAAAACTTTTGTCAGGTCTTTTAACCCATTTTTTTTTTTAATTCAGAAGCTCTGGGTTACATTTGAGAGAGAGGCCCTGAAACCAAAGTACCAACCAGTTGGTGTGTGGGTCTGGCTTGAATGATACAGAAATTGATACAGGAAACACAGTCATAATAGTGAGCATGGTAATTGTGTAAACCAAAGCCACCCTCACCTTGCCCAAGTTCCTAAAAATGTCCCTCTGAGCTATCCTTACTCCTAGCATCTGCCCATTTGTCTGCTGATAAATAATAGAAGTTTCAGTTCTCTAGTCTCCACTTCTCTGTTCCCACCAATTGCCTTGTTCATCCAAGTAACACAGTATAATGAAGGACATATTACAATACTCTAAATTCCTTGAAATTATGTATAGGAGTTTGTTATAACTTAAAGAAAATATGGATATGCTTTTTAATTTAGAAAGTAAATACAGGTTTTTTCTTTATTCTTTTTTGATGCTTCATCGTTCTTATTCTGACATTAAAAGCGATATTACACTGTCAAACTTAATGTGTGTTTATATGTACACACTTGTTGCATACATAGCCTTATACATGACTTGACATCTAATTCCTAGTTTGCACTTTGAGGATAAGACAAGTTATATGATCATTTCAGTGCCTACAGTGGAAGAATTGGAAATGAGCCTATCTTGGTTCCTTGTACTGTGGAGCAGGTATTAGAAATACTTATTCCATCTTCTTCAAAAGCAATCTGGAGCATCGCCCTTAACCCTGAAATCCATTAGGGAAAGAATTCCACAGATATTAGCTCACTTAAAAATAGTTCACGCTTTGGGACAGTCTGTTTCCTTCAAGGCTATAAGACTGGATAAATAATGTAGAGGCTTTTGAAATATTGAGTTTACATCTTAGCAATTAAGAGTGTTCAAAAACAAACCATAAATGCTTATGTTTGGCCAAGCACTTACAAATTGAAATTTGCTTTTTTTTCCTCCTTCTTAATTTCCAAAATGGGAATTCCCTACCTCATTTAAGAAGTAGGAAAATGTTTATTATATTTTCCCTTTTTCCCTCTAACTGTGTAGCTTTTCACAGAATCTTGGTGTGTGGAGCCCATTTTCAAATTTCATTTGGCAATTGTTCTTATAGAACAAATTCTTTTAAGAAAAGGATTAGGCCAGTTATGAAACAGACTTATAACCAAAATAAGTGCTGAAATTAATGTGTTTCTAACTATTTAAGCACCAAAGTCATGCTTAAAACCTCTCTCCATATATAAGAGAAACTTGCCAGAACTCACCCAGTGCTAGTTCTTTCCTTATTTAAAATGATGGCTCCGTGTTTACAGAGATTATCCAGCTCCAAATAAGCTATTAATTTCAGTATGCAGATACTTATTTATAGTTGGGTAGTTGGCATATGTGTCCAGATTCAGAACTCCTACTGCTTTGGAAAACAACATTTAGCAGTGTCTGCCAACTGACGTTTATAGATATATCATTGTTTCATAGATTTGAAAAAGAAACTTGAAAAATCTCTTGTCAGACTTTTTACCTAACTTTTTTTATTCAGAAGCTCTAAGCTACATTTTAGGGAGAGCCCCTGAATCATGTGTAGGAGTTAATGAATTAAGGCATTTCTTTGATAAGCACTAATTAATACCTCATGTGTCATACACTGTTTTGGGTGCTGGTGATAAGCCAAATGAGACATGATTCCTACCCCCAAAGAGTATATACAGTTTAAAAGGAATAGAGGGCCACATAAACAAGTAAATGTAGTGAAGCTTTATAGCTGCTGTGGAAGAAGTATACATGGAGTACAATGTGTTTACAAAGGAGGGAGTGGTTGACAATTGGATAGGGCCACGAGAAGTCAGGGTATTGATCAATGGAGAAGGCGAGGCTTGAATTAAGTCTAGCGAATGTGCTGGCATTCATGAGGAAGTAAAGGTGGGCCCACAAAGGAGCATCCCTTGAGTCCAGGCATAATTATGGGAAACAGCATTATGGTACATTTGGAGAACTCTGGGTATTTCATTGTGACGTGGGCATAAGATACAGGAAGAGCTGGGTTCAGTGAGATGAAGCTGGAGAGAAAAGCATGAACCAGAATAGAGAGGACCTCGTATTTACCTCAGAAGTCTAAGCAAAATCCTACCTATAAAAGGCAACCTTTGGTAAAATCTAAAAGGTGAGGAACACCATCAGATTTGAATTTTAGAGCTAAAGTCCTGAAGGCAGTGTGAGAACAAACTGGAAGGGGGTTGGTAAGGGGCAGGGACCACATAGCATGAGTCTAAGAGAAAAATGGCAGAAGTCTGAATTGAGGCAGCAATGGTTGGGGCGAAAGAGGAGACATAAAAGAGAGAGATTAAGGAGGCAGAATCCAGATAATTTGATCACAGATAGAAAGAGCGACTGGATAGATGGATGGATCAATGTTTTGCTGATCCATTCTGTATAGCCTATTATTATCAATAAAATTAATTTGTAAAACACCTGAATTTGAAAATGAATAGCTATGGGAAAAGGTAGTATTTCTAATATTAAACAATTACATATTTAATAGCCCAGGTACACATTCTGGTTTGCAGCACTGAACCAGGGCCAGGAGTACCCTTAGTTGTTGGATCACCGGGAGGTCTAGGTAGTGCTGAGTGAGGAATTAGGGTGGCAAGAGTTGTGGTGGTGGAAGGATTGGTGGTTCAGGACAGTATTTACTAAATGAGCAGAAGGTATTTCAGCATTTAACAACTGTTATGACTGAATATTAGCTCTGGCCATGGTGGAGAGCAAAAAATAGCAAGTCTCCAGAAATTTATTCTATTTCTAAACAAGCCAATAACCTTACAAATTCATAGGAATCCTCTTCTATGCATCACCAAACACTTTCTACTAGCTCAAGGTTTGGTGAGAAAGGAAAAAGTCCGAGAGCTGAGAGACCAAAATCGGCATTCTGATTCTGCCATTTAACACTGTATGAACTCAGGCAAATATTTAACATTTCTGAACTTTATTATTTCCCTTTGTAAAATGGAACTGATAGCATTTATTCTACTACTTCCCAGGGATAGCGTGTGGATCACGTAACACTATATATGCAAAATATCTTTGTAAATTGTGAAGCTCTATGTAAAATTTGGTTACTATCACAATATTAATGCTGTAACCTGAGTTTCCCTAAGCATCCTCCAGCTGCAGAAGGCTTAATGACAGAAATAACATTAATTTAAGTTGCAAATAGATAGTCCTTGTTCCTGCCTGCTCACTCAGGATCTCAGCCTCTGCAATAAAATCCTAAGGACGTACCAGAGCTCTTAAAGCAGTCCAGCCTTCACTCTCGGAGGCACATCTTCTGCTGAGTACCACCATCTTGGGGAGCATGGCTGCAGCTTCTCCTGATTCCAATAAACACCTTCCCAGGGCACTGAGGTCAGGTCCAACCAGATAGGTCACTGCTTCCACTGTGCCCTCCCAGCCATTGCATTGTCCCACTAGGATCTACAGCTGGGCACCATAGCATTTCCTGCTGGGAATTTCAACTGGCACCTAAACAAGGGGCTAGAGCAGCGGTTCTCAGCCCCTGCTGTACACTAGCTTCTCCTGGGAGGATTTTTTAAAAAATATCAATGCCTAGACCCTCCTCCCACCAGATTGATTGAAACCAAATCCCTAGGTTAGAGCCCAGGCATCAGTATTTTTTAAAACACACCAGTCATTCTGATGCACACTGAGTATTGAGAGCTATCCTAAGGAGTGAGGGAGTATCTATCTCTCTCTTGTCGTGTTTCATGGCTCTCTAGTGCCATGAAAAGAATATGAAATAAAAGAAACAGCTACATTAAATTTCTCTTTATTTTCCAGTTTGTGGTGATTGTATACAGTTGGCCCTCCAAATCTATAGGTTCCTCGTCCGACCAACCTCAGATTGAAAATATTCAAAAAATAAATAAATAAAAACAATACAACAATAAAAAAATACAAATCTTTTAAAATAATACAATATAAAAAGTAATTACATAGCATTTACATTGTATTAGGTATTATAAGTAATTTGGAGATGATTTAAAGTATACAGGAGGGTATGTGTAGGTTATTTGCAAATACAAAGCCATTTTATATAAGGAACTTATGGATCCATGGATTTTGGTATTCATGGGGGTCCTGGAACCAATCCCCCACAAATACTGAGGGATAACTGTATATTCCTCCGGGTATGAGAAAATGCTGTTTCATTCTTACACCTTTATGTTATCTTATGTGTTTATTTCATAATGTGATATGTAAGTAAGTGAATATGTATGTATTAATTGTGCAGGCTCAAGATATTTTACTTATAGGGATGTGGGATCAAAATTTTATAGAAGAATGTTGTCTTTTGGCATTTATGATATTCTATAATTTCTTACTGTAAAATGGACTTAATTTTTTTCTAATCTAAAAACGTATCTACAACCCATTGATTAAATGATTTCATATATAGACTGTTAAAACCCATAAAGTGGTAGAAGTTCCTAATACTAAAGGCACTAGTAAAAGTCACAAGTTTAAAAAGGATATTTTTTTATGGCAAACTGGTCTCCTGATTCCAAGACCAAGGATTTTTTAAAAATTTTTTCATATTATTATATATATTTAAATATTAAATATTAGTACACATATATAGAAAATAAAGAAAAATTCGCCTGTGAAATAGCAATAATATAGTAACTGTAAAATTATGGAAAAATACTTTCTCAGATGTTTCTAATCTGATAGTAAAATACTAATCTGTGTTTTAGCCAAATAGAAGGCCTCAACCAAAATACTTTTCTCTTTTCAGGATAATTTTGTAAACAGCATGCTCCTTAATTAAGCAATATCAAAATGCACATCTAAGTGACTCATCTCTACTACATTTCTCAGGCATTGAAAAAGGACTATAATTACTAATACAAGTTTCCTGTAAATAGTTTTTTACACACACATCCCCCTTTTTCATTCTACACTGTAAAGTATTTACCCCACTGTACAAGTTATTAAAGTAAAGCAGTTATAGAAAGTTTGAGAGGTCATATTATAAAAACTTTGAATTTTATCGGAAGGTGGAAAAAACATTTCCTGTGATTCTCAAATCAAAACTCCCTGGGGCCCCATCACAGGGCCTTTCAAAAGCAGCCCTCCCCATTGAGGTGAGGAAATTTTGCCCACATAAGAACTTCAGCTCCGCTTTGTTTAGGAAGTGATGACTGAAGTTGAATTCATTGGATCACATGGTCCGGAAATGCTGTGCCAGCTTGGATCCACTTTAAATTTCCTTAATAAACTTGGTGTGTTTTACTTCAAAGACACAGAGACCTGTTGGCAACTCTTTGGAAACATTTAGCAAAATATATTAAGGCTACCTTCAGGCACTTCATTTATAATCTGTAAGAATCACAGCTGTTTTCCCTTCAGTCTGTTTTTCTAGAGAATATTTTCTTCCATTAAATTCTATGTCACAGAGAAAATCATTTTCTGTAAAGTATGCTCATTAATTTTTTTAATCCTAATATCTACTCTAAGAAAGTTGTCTAAAGTTATTCTTCAAGCCACGACTTGCATTAGAATGTCAAGTTCTTTTTTAGATTTAGCTAATAAGTGAGGAATGTAAACTTGATTTTGGTTGCTAAAAATTATTCATTTTAGATCTTTCCAATCACATAATTTTATTCTAAGCTAAGTTTTTTTTCTCATTATATTTTCCCTGGTCATCTTAGAAGCCGGAAAATATTTGTTAAATTCCTCCTGCTTATGCACTACATATAGGAGGTATTTTACTTCACATTGCAATCACTGTGACCAACAAGGTCAATTTAAATCCTCCTCATGTGTGTGCTCCCCCTTTGATAACAAAAGAAGAGCATCAAAAATTGTGCTTTTAATAGTCAATTCCGATTCAAATAATCTATTGCTTAATGAAGAAGATAGATATAAATTTTTTTAGTTATTTACAGTAAATTGTTTCAGTCTGTCCCTGTTTCTAAAAAGGTGGAATTTTTCAAGAGTTAGTCTCATGAAAATCACTCTTTGGTAAATCAGTGAATAAATAAGACAGTGATTTCTTTTAAGGTCAGTCTGGGATCTGCTGGCTTTCTTCATTAAACGTATTTCCCCAATTTTTTAATACTTAAGCAATAACATTAGGGAGGTGAGCCAACTGAAAAGCAGAGTATAGATATGGAGTCAAACAAATATTGCAAAGACATAATGAAGTCCAATATTAAATAACCCGCAAAAGTTAATGACAGACAAGTGCCAAGAATAGGCCAAGATTTAAAAAAAAAAAAAAGAAACATGAAAAAAGAAAAAATATCTTGCAACATTTTAGACCAAGGCATAGAGGGAAAAACAAAGTGGCAGGCTTTGCAAATAGCATCCTATTACTTATTGGGCTAATTTTGTGTAGAGAAAAATACTTTAAACTATAATTTCATATTTTCACTGATCCTTTTTTCACATCAAGAACATACGTACACATGCTATAACAATGTATTAATATAACCTTGGAAACTTACAGAAGTAGTATATAAATACAAAAGAAATTCTAAGCACATCACATATAAAGAGGAAAAGTACCAAAATACACATTAGGCAATTGTAAAAGATATATTGAACACCATTTATTAAGCAAATAAGGGAGCTAAACAATATCCAACAGTGTAGTTCTAAAACTGCAGTATTAGTTATTATTTGAATTAACTGTTTTTATTTATAAAAGTAATATATTACCATTAATGAGAATTCAACAAATATAAAATAAAGAAGAAATATTTTATTCATTGTTTCCCAGAAGAGTAAATAACAGAGAACAGGAAAAAGACACAAAAACAGGGCTGATTTGGGCAACAAAGAAAAACTAAAGAAAATTCCATAGTAATATACAAATATTTGAAGTATGATGGCAAAAATCACTTTAATCATTGTTATAAAGAATTTGGTCTCTTATGTTGGATTTAACTTCAAGCAGGGGAGGAAATTAAAATAATTTTTGTTGAGGTTCCACTATGCTCTGCTATCTCAATTTGATCTCACAATAAATTTGCAAGCTGAGAGCTATTATCACCATTTCACAGGTAAAGAAAACAGAGAGCTTAGATGGGCTAACAACTTATCCAAGCTTACTTAGCTAGGAAGCAATGAAGACAAGATTAAATTCCAGGTCTGTCTGCCTCAAATGTCACTTCTGGCATTTTCAGTTATATCTGGTAAAGCCCTGTGTATCCCCAAAGATGCCAAAGGGTAAGAGAGAAGAGTCTAAGGGATTTGGTGCTGGATCACAGCTCCTTCTTTAAACAAGATAGTTCTACTTGTTACTTGTTTTGTACTAGAGATCTGTGTGAGATTTCAGTAAATACAAACAAACAAAAACTCTCCTGAAAAAGCTTTAAAAACAGTCTACTACACAATGCTGCCTCCCAGTTTAGCTTTCAGAAGTTCTGGACTAAAAAAATCTGTGAGACAAGAATGTCCAATTGGGACTTCTTTTGCAGATGATGTTAAAGCAAAAATGGACAACTGTATTTTGAGAATAAAATATATTCCCTTTTCTTTTTTGAAGTACAAGAATATAAGAGATTATTACTCAGATACTTTCTAGAATAAGGATGACAAATTCAGAGCAACCAAGCCATGACTTGCCATCATGGCTATTCAATCACCATTAAGCCAAATTGGAGCCTTAGAATGTTTTTCAACTGAGCATTCCCAGCAGTTCAACCTGTCAGTTGAATACATAAGAACCGTTTCATTTTATTTATACACCATCCTTTTCCAGAAAAAAAAAAAGATTTAAGAAGCCTGGTCCTCCACAAAAAGGATTATTTTAAGAAACAAAACAAAACAACAACAAAAGAAAAAACTGAAACCATAAAGGAAAGAATAGCATATCCTGAAGAAATTCACTTGTACTCAGAAATAAAAAAAGGTTTCAATCTTGAATTTTTCAAATGAAAATATCTCAGTGCTGCCACTGTGGCCAGTAAAAACTATTAAACTGCAGACTTTGTACTAATGTTACTCCTTCTCCATTCGCTACCTGTGACCCATAACCCTACCCTGTTTCCCTCTGCTCTCTGCTTTCATTGAGTCCCTTAGCTCAAGCTTAATTAAAAGAGTAGAAGAAAGAGGCTTTCCTTAGCTTTCCTGTCAACTTGCAGACATATATACCCTCTGGAATCATAAAACCTACAGGTTATTGCCCTCCAAATCTCATAAATGCAATCAGAACTGTGTTAGTGTGAGTACCAATTCTAACAGTGGTTTTTAAAAATCAGGACATGATTTCTGCTAGAAGTAAAAAATTTCAAGGAAAGCATGTGTTGTGCCCCCCTCATCCCCATCGTCATTTTACTTTCACCTTTTCCAGGCAAAAGGACCTTTAAGGCATCAAGATCAAACTAACAGTGATAGAGAGCTAACTTAGCAATGTGAGACTCAAGGAGGGAAGAAGAGAGGTTTTTAAATTCTGGGGTCAGAAAAGGTGACAAGTACTATTCTCTCCCCTCCTGTTGCAAAAAGATATAAAACAGGCTGGAGTGATAACAGGAAACTTTTGTTAGGTTAAAGGAAAAGATTTTAAAAGATAAAAAAGAAATTTGGTGGATGGTGGGGTAAGATTCTTTCCCATTCTACTTTTTAGGAGTGAAGTTTTAGATGATGGGAATTTGTCTAAGACATTTTCAAGTTTTCAAGAGACTTTATTGGCCTGTGGAGGTGAATAGAAAGGAAGGCATGAAGGTTAGGTGAGCTTTCAAAAACAGCATAGAAGACCAGATGGACACTCCAGACTATTGGCAAGAGAGTCAATAGGGGCCCTCAGATTTTCTTCTTGTTTGTCCAACACAGTCTACCATTAGGAGAAAAGGTAGATTCCAGAAGAATTACTCTGAAAGAAATAGGTTATCAGAGAAGAAAACCCACAGTATGCTGCAATGACAACAAATTTTTACTGGCATAAAACAACAAAGTTTTGTTTCTTGTTCAATCTATATTTTCTGTGCTCATAGTATTACCTTAGGGAGCGCCCACCATCTCAAATGTTAAGATGAGAGGAAAGACAATTCTGAAGGTTCTCAACTGGCTATAAATGATTGCCTTGGAAATATTACTACTTGGAAGTATATGCTACTTCTGCTCACAACTTATCATGCAGAACCAATCACACGGCCCCACTCAGCCACAATGAGGGTGGGAAGTATGGAAGTATGATCCCGTGTTCCCCGAGCAGGAGATTGGGGGAACATTGGGAGTATAGCACTAACAATTACCTCAAGAGGGCATGCTATGTCTCTCAAGAACGTAAGCAAGTCAAGTGGAGTCTCATAGTCAGAGGAAGAAAATTCATAACATTGTTTCTGCTTGAATGTGTGAGTATAAAACAGAAGGGGTATATAACATAACCTCTAGATTACCTGATTCCCCACTTCTGGCACATACTTGTAAAGTTTACAAATATTTGGAGCACCTAGGAAGTTAAACAGATAGATAGATAATAGGTAGATAGATGTGTAGATAGATAGGAGACCAGAATAAGGGTAAAGAGAAAATTATTTTTTCTTCCTCTACAGGTAGATATAGCAAAGACATAATAAAATCTAATTCATGTGAACTGGCTTGGAAGAAATTCACACTGACTTAGTCAAAGGTATATATTATGAAATTTCTGCAAATTAATTCAATGTCATTATTTTTAATTATTTTTTTCTTCTGTTAAAAGAATGTGTCTTTTTTCAAAAAAATGTAGGGATTACAGGTGTTTTTGGTTACATGGATAAATTGTATTATGCAAGTCAGGGCTTTTAGTGTACCCATCACCAGAATAGTGTACATTGTACTCAACAGGTAGATTTTATCCCTCGCCCCTCTCCCATCCTCCCCTCTTCTTAGTTTCCAAAGTCCATGGCTGCTCTTTATGATCATATATATGTCCTTCATTTAGCTCCCACTTACAAGTAAGAGCATGTGGTATCTGTTTTTCTATTCCTGAGATACTTCACTTAGGATAATGGTCTCCAGTTCCATACAAGTTGCTACAAAAGACATTATTTCATTCCTTTTTATGGTTGAGTAGTGCTCCATGGTATGTATATACCACATTTTCTTTATTTTAATTTTTATTTTTTAATTTAGTTTTATTTTTTAAATTTCAGAATATTATGGGGGTACAAACACTTTGGTTACATATATTGCCTATGCACTGCTCAAGTCAGAGCTACAGTCGTGCCCATGCCCCAGACAGGGCTTATATATACCACATTTTCTTTATCCACTCATCAGTTGATAGGCATTTAGGTTGATCCCATATCTTTGCTACTGTGAATTTTACAGTGATAAACATTTGGGTACAGGTGTCTTTTGTATAAAATGACTCCTTTTCCTTTGGGTAGACACCTAGTAGTGGGTTTACTATATTGAATAGTAGATCTACTTTCAGTCATTTGAGGAATCTCCATACTGCTTTCTGTAGAGGTTGTACAAGTTTACATTCCCACCAACAGCACATAAGCATTCCCTTTTCACCACAACCACATCAGTGTCTATTGTTTTTTGACTTTTTAATAATGGCAATTCTAACAGGGGTTAAGTGGTATCTCATTGTGGTTTTAATTTGCATTTCCCTGATAATTAGTGATATTGAGTATTTTTTCATCTGTTTTTTGGCCATTTGTCCATCTTCTTTTGAAAAACTTCTGTTCATGTCTTTTGCCCACTTTTTGATGGGGTTATTCATTCTTTTCTTATTGATTTGTTTGAGTTCTTTGTAGATTCTGGATATTAGCCCTTTGTAGATGTATAGTTTGTGAATATTTTCTCCCATTCTGTAGGTTGTCTATTTACTCTGTTGGTTATTTCCTTTGCTGTCAAGAATTTTTTTAATTTAATTTAATTCCATTTATTTATTTTTGTTGTTGCTGTATTTGCTCTTGAGATCTTACTCATAAATCTTTGTCTAGGCCAATGTCTAGAAGAAATTTTCCAACATTTTCTTCTAGATTTTTATAGTGTCAAGTCTTTAATCCATCTTTAATCCATCTTGAGTTAATTTTTGTATATGGTGAGAGATAGGGATCCAGTTTCATTCTCATGCATGTGGTTATCCGGTTTTCCCAGCACCATTTATTGAATAGGGCATTCTTTACCCGGTGTATGTTTTTGTCTGTTTTGTCAAAAATCAGTTGGTCATAGCTATATGATTTCATTTCTGGACCCACTATTCTGTTCCATTGGTCTACATCTCTACCTTTATACCAGTAGCATGCTGTTTTGGTTAGTAAAGACTTATAGTATAATTTGAAGTCAGGTAATGTGATGCCTACAGATTTTTTTTTTTTTTTTTTTTGCTTAGGATTGTTTTCACTATTCAGCATCTTTCTTGGTTCTGTATGAAGTTTAGGATTAGTTTTTCTAGATCCATGAGAAATGATGCTGGAATTTAGATGAAAATAGCATTGAATCTGTAAATCACTTTGGGCGGTATGGACATTTTAACAGTGTTGATTCTTCTAACCCATGAGCATGGGATGTTTTTCCATTTGTTTGTGTCATCTGCAATTTATTTCATCAGTGTTTCATAGTTCTCTGCATAGAGATCTTCACCTCCTTGGTTAAGTATATTCCTAGGTATTTTATTTTCTTTGTAGCTACTATAAATTGTATTGAGTATTTGACTTGACTCTCTGCTTAACTGTTATTAGTATAGAAAAATGCTATTGCTTTGAGTACATTAATTTTATAACCTGAAACTTTGCTGTATTTATTTATCAATTCTAAGAGTCTTTTGGTGGAGTTTTTAGGGTTTTCTAAATATAAGACCATATCATCAGCAAACAGGGATAGTTTGACCTCCTCTTTCCCAATTTGGATGCCCTTTATTTCTTTCTCCTTCCTGATTTCTCTGGCTAGGACCTCCAGTACTATGATAAATAGTGACAGTGGGCTTCCTTGTCTTTTTCCAATTCTTAGGGGGAATTCTTTCAGTTTTTCCCCATTCAGTATGATGTTGGCTGTGAGTTTGTCATACATGGCTTTTATTATTTTAAGGTAAGTTCCTTATATGACTAGATTGTTGAGGGTTTTTATCATGAAGGGGCGCTGGATTTTATTGAATACTTTTTTGCATCTATTGAGATAATCATATGGTCTTTGTTTATAATTCTATTTATGTGGTGAATCACATTTATTTATTTGTGTATATTGAACCATCCTTGTAACCCTGGGATGAGTCCTACTTGATCATGGTGGATTATTTTTTTGATGTGATATTGAATTTGGTTTGCTAGTATTTGTTGAGGATTTTTGCATCTATGTTCATAAGGGATATTGGTCTATTGTTTTGTTGTTGTTGTTTCCTTTCCTGGCTTTAGTTTCCAGGTGATACTGGCTTCATAGAATGAGTTTCTTCATAGAATGAGAAGTATGCCCTCCTTCTTAATGTTATAGAACAGATTCAGTAGAATGGTTGCCAATTCTTTGTAGTCTGGTACAATTCAGCTGTGAACCCATCTGATCTGAGGCTTTTGTTGTTGTTGTTGTTGTTGTTGTTGTTGTTAGAGTATTTATTACTGTTTCAATCTCATTAGTCATTATTCATCTTTTCAGGATTTCTATTTTTTCCTGATTCAAGCTTGGGAGGTCATGTGTTTCCCAAAATTTATCCATTCCTTCTAGATTTTCTAATTTGTGTGGGTAGAGGTTTTCATAGTAATCATGCATGATATTTTGTATTTCTGTGGTATCAGTTGTAAGGTATCCTTTTTCATTTCTGTTTGAGCTTACTTGGGTCCTTTCTGTTTTGTTTCTGGTTATTCTAGCTAAAGGTCTTTTGATCTTGTTTATCTTTTCAAAGAACCAAGTTTTTGTTTCATTCATCCTTTGTATTGCTTTTTTGGATTCCATTTTGTTTAGTTCTGCTTTATGCTTTGTTATTTCTTTTCTTCTGCTATCTTTGGGTTTGATTTATTCTTCTTTTTCTAGTTCCTTGAGATGTGATATTGGATTTTTAAATGTGTGATCTTTCTGCCTTTTTGATCTAAGTATTTAAGGCTATGAACTTCCTTCTTAGCACTGCTTTTCTGTATCCCACAGATTTTGTATGCTTGCATCATGAATGTCATTCAGTTCAAAAAATGTTTTGATTTCCATCTTAATTTCATCTTTGACCCAAGGATTGTTCAGCAGAAGGTTATTTAATTTCCATAACTTTGTGTAGATTTGAGAGTTACTTTTGGAGTTGATTTCCAGTTTTATTCCACTATGATCTGAGAAGATACATGGAATGAATCTGATTTTTCTCAATCTACTGATAGTTGTTTTGTGGGTTAATATATGATCTGTCTTGGAAAATGTTCCCTGTGCTAATGAGAAGTATGTACATTCTGCAGTTTGTGGGTAGAATGTTCCGCAGATGTCTGTTAGGTCCATTTTTTTCTAGAGTCCTCTTTAAGTCCAGTGTTTCTTTATTGCTCTTCTGCCTCAATGATCAGTCCAGTTCTGTCAGTGGAGTGTTGAAGTCCCTGGCAATTATGATGTTTCTGTTTATTTCTTTGCTAGTAGTATTTGATTTATTAATCTGGACTCTCCTATGTTAGGTGCACATATATTTAGGATTATTATATCTCCTTTCTGAATTGCTCCTTTTATCATTATATAATGACCATTTTTGTCTTTTTTTTTACCATTGTCGATTTAAAGTCTATTTTATCTGATATGACAATAGCTACTTCTGCTCCCTTTTGTTTCCCATTTGCGTGAAATTTTTTTCCCATCCCTTTACCTTGAGTCTACGAGTGTCTTTGCAAGTTTGATGGGTTTCCTGGAGATATTTGAAGTGTGTTTTTTCATTCATTCAGCTGTATATGTGTTTTAATGGAGCATTATGACTATTTACATTCAATGTTAGTATTGATATGTGAGATGCTGTTCTGCTCATCATATTGAATGATGCCTAGTTGCTTTGTTTCCTCCCTCATGTTACTGTTTTTTGAGAGTTGTGAGCTTTAACTTTTGAATGTTTTTACATTGGTCAGTATTTATTGCTTTGTTCCATATGTAGAGTACATTTAAGTATTTCTTGAAGGACAGGTCTATTGGTGAAAAATTCCCTTAGTGTTTGCTTGTCTAGGAAAGATTTTATTTCTCTTCATTTATGAAATTAATTTTTTAGGATACAAAATTTTGGGCTGGTAGTTATTCTGTTTAAGACTAAAAATGGTACCCCAATACCTTCTGGCTTGAAAGGTTTCTGCTGAGAGGTCTGCTGTCTCTCTGATGGGTTTTCCTTTGTAAGTAACTTGTTGCTTTCTTCTCTCAGCTTGTAAGATTTTCTCCTTCACTTTGACTTTGGTGAAAATTTTGTGAGCTTTAACTTTGGGTGTTTTAGCACCAATGGGTATCAATTTTTCTTTTCCATGTAAAAAGCACTTTTAAGCATTTCCTTAGGGTAGGTCTGTTGGTGACAAATTCCCTTAGTGTTTGCCTGTCTAGGAAAGATGCTATTTCTCCTTCATTTATGAAACTTTATTTTGCAGGATACAATATTCTTCACTAGCAGTTATTTTGTTTAAGAAGACTAAAAATGGAACCCCAATCCTTTCTGGCTTGAAAGATCTCTGCCAAGAGGTCTGCTGTTAGTCTGATGGGTTTTCCTTTGTAAGTAACTTGTTTCTTTCTTCTCACAGCTTGTAGGATTTTCTCCTTCACTTTGACTTTGGTCAGACTGATGACTATATGCCTTGGTGATATCCTATTTGCTATGAATTTTCCAAGTATTTGATGACCATCTTGTATCTGGATATCTAAGTCTCTATCAATACCAGGGAAATTTTCCTATATTATTCTCTCAAATAGGTTTTCCATGCTTATTCCTTTTTCTTCTTCTCCCTCAAGAATAACTATAATTCTTATATTTGTTTACTTTGCATAATGCCATATTTCTCACAGTTATTGTCCATTCTTCTTTGTTCTTTTTTCTACATTTTTTTACTGACTGGGTAACTTCAAAATTTTTGTCTTCAAGGTCTTAAATTCTTTCTTCTGCTTGGTCTAGACTCAAGCCTGTAGTTAAAACTTTCTGTTGTATTTTGAAATTACCTAAATGATTCTTTTATTTGTTCAAGTTCTATTATCTCTTTTCTAAAGTTATCTATCTCTTTAATGGATTTTTTGTTCATGTCCTAAATCATTTTTTTGGTTTCTTTAAGATGGTTTTCTCAGTTCCATTCATCTTACTTGCCATCCATAATCTGAATTCCATATCTGTCATTTCAATAATTTCCTTTTGGTTGAAGTTCATTGCTAGAGAGCTATTGTGATCCTCTGGGGGTGTTGAGATAGCCTGTTTTTTCATGTTGTCAGAGTTTTTATACTGATTCCTTCTCTTCTGGAGCCTCTTCTCTCAGCTCAAAACAAACAGGAGATACAGTACACCTGCTCTCCTCTGCTGTGACTTCTGTGGCTCAGTGAAGATAGGGATGGGTCCATGAATGACGTGTTTGGGTCCTACTCCAGAAGCTTGACCAGGCAGGAGAGGGGCAGATGCACTGTGAGCCTTTAACACTGCTACTCTGTTGCATCTCCTCTGTTCCCCTGTGGTTGTCACCAGACCACTATGCAGGGCTGGCCCTTGGTGCCTGGTGGGCACACAAGGTAGGGCTGGCCAGCAGGACAGGGCATGCATGTTGGATGGAGGAGACCCACTGAAAACAACATGTACACATCCAGTCTTGGGCAACCAAGGTGCCAGGCATGTGGGTGGGGGGTGGGGTGAGGTCCACACAGTGTGTTTTGCAAGGTGTAGCAAGTGTGCAGGGTGTAGTGTTCTGTGCGCCCATGGGGCATGGTGCAGAGTGGCCACCTGTGCAGAGTAGATCCATGGGGCAGGGCACCTATGTGGGATGGAGCAAGTCTACAGGACACTAGGTTCATGTGCCTGGGCCTGAACAGCCATGGAGCAGGGCATAAGGGTGGGGCAGGGTGCCTGTGCAGGATGATGCAGGTCTGTGGCATCCAAAGATGGCAACTGCACTAGCTTTCATCTTGCCTGGGGCCTCTCAGGCAGTGGCTGCCACAGCAGTCCAGTTGCCCCAACAGTGGGCAGTGGGCACTGAGAATTACCTGTGTGTGCTCTGCCCAGGTCCCACTAAGTTCAGTTGAGTGGGATCACCCAGGCCATAGCAGTGGATGCTGGATCAGTGGTCTCCTGCTCTTCCCAGCATCCCCAGCAGTGATGCCAGTGGGAGTGCATGTCACCTGCTCATGGGGCACACATGAGTGTCAAGATTCCCTGCTCCCTTCCTGCCTGGCAAGGGCAAGGGTGAGGCAACAGTCACAGATCTGACCCTTGGGCAAAAGTAGCATCCCAGGGTTGGGATGTTACAATGGCGCCAACCACAGTGCCCAGGGCTTGCAAGCCAGCCATCTGTTCTCTCCAGAATAGCACATCTGCACAGCTTCCAGTCAGGTCTCTGTGTCGGTCCTGAGGCCTGCTGCAGTGGAGGGACCCTCCACTGCTCAGGTTGCAGTATCCTCTGGGGAAGTGTGGAACCCAGGATTTTCTCCTCTGTCCTTTTCTTATGTGTGGGCGCCTTCTTTAATTACCTTTGGTCCTGCTGAGCAGCTCAGCCCAGTTCTATCTTCTTCACTTCACTCTTGCCTCCTCTCTGTGGATTCCCAGTGCTCTCACTCAGACTTTTGATCAAACGGTGGATATCCATTCACCGCTTTTGATCCTCTCTATGAGATTGGTGTTGTGCAGGCTCCTTCTTGTCAGCCATCTTGCTCCCCCGCCAGTGTTATTTTTTTCTTAAATCTGAGCACTAGTTATAGCAAATAACATGTCATTTGAGAAATGATTTTCAAGGAGCTTCGATCAATAGGAAAAATAAAGAATTTATTAGGGGCTAGATTCATGTATTAAAAAGATGAATGAGCTAATATTTCTTCTTTTAGAGAGCCACAGAGACTTTTTCAACTGTATTATAACAACTGGTCAGAGGAAAAACCAGTACTAGGTCTTTATCGTTCTGAATGTATGTCAGTACTATGTTTCTAAGTCCTTGAGAAATATTATTGTCATTATTCCAAAATATTCAAGGGAAAATATTATATACAAAACACCAAATAATCAAATTTAGTTCATACATATTGGCTTAAATGATAAGTAATGCAATACATAGCAAGCATCTGGCATATCATATTCAAGGATTTCTAGATACATTGATGTCTACACTACAAAATTATTGGTTTCTTGGCCATCCAACTTTTCTTTGAACCAAAAAGGATTCAGTTAGCTTGCCATAACTTTTTTTTTATAAATTCACTTTTAAAATATACTCCGAAGAGATAAAAACTGATTTTAGTTTGAAAAATAATGGACACTTTATCAATGCATCTAAAGTCATAAAAGATACATTGGCTATTATTGTTTATTCTTGCTTTACTCATGTTTTGTTTTCTATTTTGAGAATAATCAATTAGGATTATTTGATTGCAAGTAACAGAAAAAAACTCCAAATAACATAAGCAAAAAAGGAATATATTGACAGGATCACAGGTAATACAAGTAGAGAAGCCTCCACTAGGCTTGTACAATGACAGAAACTAGAGCATCAGAAAGCTAGACCAGAATGCACGAGTTAATTGGCTACCATAATATAAGAGCACTTCAACCACTTTTTAGGGTTTTGCATCATTCTGCAGGTGTGATTAGCCTACTTTAAGTTGTGTTTTCACCCCTTAGCTAGGGAAGGTCAAGATATTTTGATAGCCTTATTAATCTCACACACAGTGAAGAAGAAATAATTTCCCAAAAAGAATGTGGGTTTTTTTTTTCCAAATCAAAGTAAAACAGCATAATGAATACCCAATAAAATAACAAATATCTTCTGTACTCGGGTCTATTCCTAAGAACTTTAAAATTTAACAAAATGCTTTTTAGGGACACACACAAACTTTCTCATAAGGCTTGTAGTGGAAGCTAGATGATGAAGGACCTTGTATGCCAGGAGTTTGTAATTTCGCCAAGTAGGCAATGATACACTACAGAAGTGTACATAAGTATGATATGATAACTTGTGTTTGTGAGTGTATTTATTTAACAACTGATGGAAATGTGTGGGATGGATTAAAGGAGTAAACCACAGGAAGTAGGAAGCTTAGTTAGGCAATTGGCAGCAATTTAGTCAAAACAAAATTATAGGGACTTGACCTAAGACAATGGCAGTGGAGCTAGAAAGAAGAGAGCTGTATTAATTATCTTTTTCTATATAACAAACCACCCCAAAACTTAGATATTTAAAGCAACTACCATTTACTTAGCTCATTGGTCATCAACCAATGGTGGTGGTGGTGGGGATTTGGCAATGTTTGAATACATTTTGGGTTGTCACGACTAGGGGTAAGGATGCTACTGGCATCTAGTTGTTAGAGGCCAGGATGCTGCTAAATATCTTGTAGTGCACTGGACAGTCCCAGCAAGAATCATCCGGTCCAAAATGTCAATAGTACCAAGGTTGAGACACCCTGATTTATGTTTATGATTCTGTAGCTCATCAGTGTGGTTTGGGCTTAACTGGGATTCTGCTGATCTGGGCTAGACACAGCTGATCTCAGCTTGCTGGCTCATGCTTCTGTGGTCAACTAGCTGTCAGCTAGGAGCTGGTCAATCTAAGGTAGCTCAGCTAGAACAGCTTCCTTCCGATCCCTCTGATTTCTCATCCTCCAGCAGGTTGACTAGGGATTATTCACATGAAGGGGGCAGAGCTGTAATAGATCAAGAAGAAATATGCAAGGCTTCTTGGGGCCCAGCTTCAGAATGCACGTACTGTTGTGTCAGTCTCATCCTGTGAGCCAAAGCAAGCCACAAGGCCAGCCCAGAATTAAAGAAGGGAGAAATAGACTGTACCACTTGATACAACGGCTACAAAGAATCATGGTCATTTTATAATCTACCACAGAAATAGACTCTTGAAATAGCTAGGATGCAGAATCAAAACAGTTGGTGGCTACTGGTAAAAGGGGAAAGATAGTAACATTAAAATTATATTGACCACAGGTCCATGATTAATTGAATCCTATTCTTGGCCACCTAACTCTCCACATTTCTCAGAAACAAATATATACGCAGAGAACAAAGTAAGGTAAAAATTCTATTCCACTCTATCTGAAAAATTTGACTCAAAAACCAACAGAGAGGCCTAATGCATTATTTGTTTTCAAGAGAAGTTCCTTTCACTAAGCAAATTCAACCTGAAAAATCTACAAGAAAAGCAGAATGGAAGACCTTTGTCTAGACCTCCCAAAAATGTAACATTTTCTTCAAAGTGCAGAAAGTCCACACCTCTGGGAATTGGATAAGGGAACAACAGAAGGAAAGGGAAGAAAGGAAGATGGTATGAGAGTGAAAGGAGAGATAAACAAGTTGCAAAACATACAAGAGCAGAACTGCAATGCATTTATCCTACATTTATTGAATAACTATGCCAGGTCCTCCACAAAAGTATAAAGGATCCTTAGTCCCAGCTAAAGAGCTCATAGTCTATCAAGGAAGAAAACAGAACCAATCATTGTAAGGGAAGTCAACCACTATAGAGATGCATGTAGCACTCTGGAAGGAGATGGGCAAGTGCTTCACTAATCTAGAGGGGAGGGAGGGAATCAAAGCCAGAGAAGAATTCTGGAAACAAGTAGCATTTGAGCTGAGACTTGGAAGATAGGAAGAAGTTCCTTAAGAGGCTGGGGCATGGGTTAGAAAGGGCATTCTGAGAAATGGAACAAATGTGCAGAGGTGCAGAGAGAGTATCAGGAAGAGTCAAGTCAGACAGGCAGATCATGAGGCTTCATCTCTCTACCAGTTAAAGTAAGAGTCTCACGCTCTACCAACTGAGCCTGCCAGGAACATAAAGTCTCCCCAACCCCTCACACACATTCTGGGCAAGAAAATTGGGGCATGAAAACCAGGGCTTTTTGCTCCTCCACAACCGCATAAATACTTTTATTATCCCCCATCCCCACGTTCTTGCTAAGTAATCTGATAAATACATTTCCTCAGAAGAGTTATAGATTAATCGTTGCTTTGCATATAACCCTTTATACAGGTATTTGCATTCTATTCCCATACCTCTAGGCACAAAGCCTTTCTAATGGAGAAATTTGAGGCCCTGAACAGGAAGGGAAGGAAAGGTACATGGGAGGGAGCATCTCTCAGCGTTTCTCCTGACATCATATGCCACATCATTTACTCAGCTGATACTTTAATGCCGGTCTTGAATAACTGAAAAGGTTACATTGTGTCTTGAATTTTAAAAAGTAATGTAGTGTACAATCCACTCACCGCATTAATTTAGGTGCAAACTTGGATAAATTGCTTTGAACAATTTCAGCCACTAAGCAGGTTTAACTGGAAAATGTTCCATTCTCTATAAGGGGAACCTCTGGGGAACATACTGAATGTGAAATTTTAAAAGTAAATCAAATGTGTACAGAAAAGATATAACAAGAAATATGGCTTCGAAAAAAATTGCTTAAAAAATGCTATCTGAGTTTAATTTAAAGTGCTATTATTCTAATCTTTTTATTAAAAGATAAAACATGCAGAAAATATCACATACTTTTCTCACCTTTGCTTGTGCATAGGAATGCAATTTATTTTTTAAAGAATGCAAAATCTATTACAATTCATGAAAATACCAACCTTTGAAATCCTCTTAGTTAAAAATAAAGTTTTGTGAGGGACTGCCTCAGGATGCAAAGAAGCAGAGATAAATGCATTTTAAGTAATAATAAAACCTATTTCATAATGCCCTCACTTGTGTCTGTCAGAATTAGTATCAGACAACACTAGCTTTGTTGTTTCCACTTATAAAGGCAAGGACAGATTCAAGCAGGATTTTAAAATCTAGAATCATGTTTTTCTCAGAATATGAAAGAGAACTTTGAATATATCAAACGGTTTAGGGCAATACCAAATGAGTTCCATTACACTTTGTGTTTCACCATAAAGCTCCAGATGTGCTGAGGATCTAAAAATAGGAACAGCAAGATCCATGGAGTAACCCATGGGTACACCTGGATCATTTGTTATTTTAGAATATTACAATCTCTCTCTGTGTCTCTGTCTCTCTCTCACACGCACACATGCACACACACACACATGCACACACACACAATTCCGTAAGAAAACTTCTGGTTTCTAAGCGCATAGTGTTTTTAATCCCTTTTTAAGTGTTAATATTATTCAATTATTTTCCAGCCACAAAGTAGATAACATTTCTAGAGTCCCTATCAGGAAGGATTAGTCAAGATGACTAAGCACTATTATGCCTTATCCCTAAACATCTCCATTAAAATGAAAAAAATGCACAACACACACACTTTAATATTAAAAAAAAAAAAGACAGGTAAAAGAATAGATGGGCTTGATAAGGAAAAACCTTTTTTGGCATAGATCTCTATTTCTTAGACAAAAAGGGCATGACAATATAAAAACATCATTAATGCATACTTTCCTAAGTTGGAATTTGTGATCACTCAGAAAAGTACTAAGCCAAAGCATATCTAATTGTGGAAAATTATTATGAAGTTGTTCCTCGAGGCATGCAAATTCTTTCTGGACATTTTCATGTATGGAAATACAAAAAATTATAAGGAGCCTTTAGATATCATTCCCCTCTCCACTCCACTCTCTCAGCCCAATTCTGTTTTTATTCATTTCCTCCAGTCTCCTCATGCAAGAATCTTAGACTCACCATGGATGAAAGATAACAGGCTCCTGTGTGAAAGCCACCTCACCCCATGACACTGCCCCACACTCCTACCTTTTCAGATGATTATACATGCCCATATTTCCAAACCAGTTTATACTTTCTTATCTCTTATCATTTATCTCTTCTCACTGTTATTATGTGTCATTACTCTCCTGACCTCCTTTCTCTCCCTGGAATACATGGTGTTTCTTTTGTACTTCTAGCCCTTTTTACCCTGGAATGCTCTTCCTCCAGATCATCACATGACCTGATCCTTCTTATCATTCATGTCTCATGCTATTGTCCCCTGGTAAGAAATGCTTTCTCTGACCACCCTGTTCCATTCCCTGATTTTTTCTAGTATTTTTACTGATGCTATCTCATTTGTTTATTTGATTATTGTCTATCTCCTCCCTTCACCCACTGCCACTAAAATGTAAACTCATAGGTGCTTAGAACAGTGACTGGAGCATGATAGGCATTCAGTACACATTCTTTGAATGAATGAACAAAAAATGAATGCTTATTTTCCCCACTAAACAGTGAGTTCTTGCAGGGCAGAGGCCATGACTCATTTATTTTCATGTCCCTTGTATCTAGTATTATGGATACAGAGAAACATAGTAGGAATTCAATAAATGGTCACTGAATAAATTATTAATGAATGAATAATGAATAATTATATTTTTATTATACACACAGGAAAATTTTGAGCTTGAACAGATTAATATCTGCCTAGAGTTGGTTAGAGAGATTTAGAAAGGGTAAAAAAGGCAGGGGAGCTTCCGGGACTCTGAGATTTGGAAGATTTTAGCCTTCAGAATCTGTTTTAGGTTGAAAGAGGATAAGTGATTTACCCATGGTGTTTAAAAGTAATAAAATTGTAACTTTTTATTTTTTTCCTTTTTTTATTTCAAAATATTAGGGGGGTACAAATGTTTTTGTTACATGGATAATTTTGTAATGCTTGAGTCAGGATTATAAGTGTGCCCATCACTCAGATAGTGTTCATTGTACCCGTTAGGTAAGTTTTTGCCCCTCCCCTCAACCCCCTCCCCCCTGTTTGATTTCCACTGAGGTTTGCTTCCCTCCATGCACATGTGTGCCCCTGGTTATTTCTAATTTAATAGTGAGTACACGTGGTGTTTGTTTTTCCATTCTTGAGATACTTCACTAAGGATAATGGTCTCCAGTTCCAGCAAAATTGCTGCAAAATGCATTAATTCATCCTTTTTTACGGCTGAGTAGTGCTCCATGGTATACATATACCACATTTAGTTAATCCACTCATGAATTGATGGACAATTGAGTTGATTCCACATATTTGCAATTGTGAATTATGCTGCAATAACCTTCAAATGCAGGTGTCCTTTTGATAAAATGACTTCTTTTCCTTTTGCTATATACCTAGTAGTGGGATTGTTAGATCGAATGGTAGATCTACTTTTAGTTCTTTGAGAAATCTCCATACTGTTTTCCATAGAGATTGTACTAATTTGCAGTCCCAACAAAAACATGTAAGTGTTCCCTTCTCTCCCTGGTGTGAGGCTCAGAAAGGTTGCCAAATGTTTGACTCTAAAGCTTGAAGTCTTCAAAAAAGTAAGTCCGTCCACACAGAGACCAGAGCCAGGAGAGCTGTACAGATAGAATCTATCATTTCCCTGCTATGTTGCCAGAGGACAGAAAGAGACTCTCGGGGAAAAAGGGTGCTGCCATTGGGAAGAAGAACTCTCTAGTTATGTCAATTATATTTTCCAAACCAAAAATTGCAATATGCAGTCTGAGAAGCAGACCCGGGTACAATAGATAGAATTCTTGAATGTAAAGCCAGCTCAGGAAATCTGGGGCTAACACTTGCAATATGTACAGCAGAACAAGCTAGTTTGCATATTATTTTGTATTTTAGTGAAATGTCCCACAAACCTTCTCATCTCCCCCAACTCTAATTGATTCCATTGATTTCTAATTTTGAATTCAGTTTTGGGAGGTGTCTTAATATTCATCAGATGATCCTCATAGTTTTAATGTAATTGTTCTGATGTCTAGCAAATGTTCTCTTAGAGATGGGTTATGAGCCTATCTACTGTGAGTTTGATTAGGGCTGAGTCACAATCTCAGAGGAGAAAAAGCCTCAGATAACTCTCAATGTTCTTCCCAATTGTGAGATTTTCTGGTCCTGTGATTCAATTCCTTGGAACCTAATGACCTCAGTTTAAACTGTGAAGTGGTAGGACAGAGGAATAAATGCTAGAATCTGATGATTGAAGTCTGCAGTCCTCCTTCAAGACTTTGCCTCACAAAACTGAGAGACTTCTACTTTCTTCATTCAAAAGTCCAAGCTAGAGAAGTTAGCTACTGTGTATGGGTAATTGTCCCACTCTGGACTTTCAGCCTCTAGCTAGGCCACACCCTATTTCCAGAACACTGTCACCATCACCAGACTGTCAAAGTAATGCCTTCCCTCCTTTAAACAGTCTTTAGAATCTGCCTTCACCATATTGCCTTTCCTAAGCTATGAGAGAGGAAGTAGCATACTTGCCCAGGGCTCATGTCTAGGTAAATTACTTATCTACTCTAACCTTCAGCTTCCACTTATATATGGTGTCAATGACCAAACATATTTTGTGCCAGTTTCTATTTCCTGGCACGTAGGTGAAAACCTATCAAACTAGGCCTCAGAAAAATTGGGAGGTGGAAGGTATGGGTCAAATTAATTAAGTTTCCTGGGTAAGAAGACCCAGGAAACTTCCATGGGCCAAGTTATATTAAAAGGCCTGGCCATCAGTTTCAAAGCATTCAACATGTGACAGAGAAACTACAAGGGAGTGGGGAAAGTAATGTACATTTCTTTGATTAACTTTATCTTTTAATCAGGCAATCCCTAAATAGTTAACCAACTAAAATGTGCTATACATTGATAAACACTTGATGCTCAAAGTGTGGTCTATGGACCAGCAGCATCAGCATCTCTCCGAAGCTTGTCAAAATGCAGAAACTTGAGCCCCACCCAGGACCTACTGGATCTGAATCTGTAATTTAAAAAGATTTCCAGGTGATTAATATGTGCCTTAAATGAATGACTATTGGGTCAAGGAGGAGATTCAAATGGAAATCAAAAGATTCTTCAAACTAAATGATAATGGGGACACAAGTTATCAAAATCTGTGGGATACAGCAAAAGCAGACCTGAGAGGAAAACTTATCACCTTAAATGCCCACATTCAAAAGACAGAAAGGTCACAAGTCAGTAAACTAAGGAGTCACCTTAAGGAAATGGAAAAGGAAAAGCAAAGCAATCCTAAAGCCTGCAGAAGAAAAGAAATAACCAAGATCAGAGCAGAATTAAATGAAAATGAGAACAAAAGAACAATACAGAAGATTAATAAAATGAAAAGTTGGTTCTTTGAAAAGATAAACAAAATAGACAGGCCACTTGCCAGGTTGACCAGAAGCAGAAAGGAAAGGACTCTAATAAGATCAATTAGAAATGAAAAAAGAGAGGTGACAATTGATATCATGCAAATACAAAACATCATCTTCGAATACCACAAAAATCTCTATGCCCACAAACACGAAAACGTGGAGGAAGTGGACAAATTCTTACAAACATACTACCTCCCTAGGCTCAACCAGGAAGAAACAGAATTTCTAAACAGACAAATATCAAGCACCAAAATTGAAGTAGTAATAAAAAATCTTCCAACAAAAAAAGTCCTGGACCAGATGGGTTCACACCTGAATTCTACCAACCCTACAAAGAAGAACTGGTGCCTGTACTGCAGAAATTATTTGAAAACACTCAGAAAGATGGAATCCTCCCAAATTCATTCTACGAAGTCAATATCACATTGATACCAAAGCCCGGAAAGGACACAACAGGAAAAGAAAACTACAGACCAATATCCCTTATGAATATAGATGCAAAAATTCTCAATAAAATCCTTGCAAACCGAATTCAAATGTACATCAAAAATATAATTCATCATGATCAGGTGGGCTTCATTCCCGAGATGCAGGGGTGGTTCAACATATGCAAAGCTATGAAAGTAATTCACCACATAAATAAAAGCAACAACAAAGATTATATGATCCTTTCAATAGATGCAGAAAAGGCTTTTGACAAAATCCAGCACCCTTTTATGATAAGAACTCTTAATAATATAGGCATAGATGGCTCATACCTCAAAACTATTAAAGCCATATATGATAAACCCACAGCCAATATCATACTGAATGGGGAAAAATTGAAAGCATTCCCCTTTAAAACAGGCACCAGACAAGGTTGCCCATTATCTCCACTTCAATTCAACATAGTGCTGGAAGTCCTGGCCAGAGCAATCAGACAAGACAGAGGAATCAGGGGCATCCAAATGAGGCCAGAAGAGGTCAAACTTTCACTATTCGCAGATGATATGATATTATATATAGGAAACCCCAAAGATTCAACCAAGAGATTACTGGAATTAATAAATGAATTCAGCAAAGTCTCAGGATACAAAATTAATACACACAAATCCATAGCCTTCATATATGCTAATAACAATCAAGCCGAGAAACAAATTAAAGATGCAATACCTTTCACAATAGCACCAAAGAAAATTAAATATTTAGGAACATATCTAACTAAGGAGGTCAAAGACCTATATAGAGAGAATTACAAAACACTGAGAAAAGAAATTGCAGAGGATGTAAATTGATGGAAAACCCTACCATGCTCTTGGATAGGCAGAGTCAACATAGTAAAAATGGCTTTGCTACCTAAAGTGATTTACAGAATCAATGCAGTCCCTATCAAAATACCAACATCATTTTTTTCCAATCTAGAAAAAATAATTCTATGCTTTGTGTGGAACCAGAGAAGATCATGTCTAGCCAAAGCAATCCTAAGAAAAAAGAACAAATTGGGAGGCATCTATCTACCAGACTTCAAACTATACTACAAGGCTATAGAAACCAAAACAGCATGGTACTAGCACACAAACAGAGACATAGACCAATGGAACAGGACTGAGAACCCAAATATAAAACCAACCTCATATGGTCATCTGAACTTGACAAATTCCAGGAAAACATACACTGGGAAAAGATTCCCAATTCAATAAATGGTGCTGGGAAAACTGGATGGCCATATGTAGAAGATTGAAACTAGACCCACACCTCTCACCTCTCACAAAAATCAACTCATGATGGATAACAGATTTAAACCTAAGACATGAAACCATAAGAATTCTAGAAGAAAACATTGGAAAAACTCTTATGGACATTGGCCTAGGCAAAGAATTTATGAAGAAGACCCCCAAAGCAATCACAGCAGCAACAAAAATAGATACATGGGACCTGATCAAATTAAAAAGCTTCTGCACAGCCAAGGAAACTATCACTAGAGTGAACAGACAACCTACAGAATGGGAGAAAATATTTGCACGCTACACCTCTGATAAAGGGCTGATAACCAGAATCTATACAGAACTTAGGAAAATCAACAAGAAAAAATCAAACAACCCTATTAAAAAATGGGCAAAGGACATGAACAGAAACTTTTCCAAAGAAGACAGAATAGTGGCCAGCAAACATATAAAAAATTGCTCAACTTCTCTAATCATCAGGGAAATGCAAATCAAAACCACAATGAGATATCACTTAACTCCAGTGAGATTGGCTCATATCAAAAAATCTCCAAACAACAAATGTTGGCGGGGATGTGGACAGATAGGAACACTCATACACTGCTGGTGGGACTGCAAATTAGTACAACCTCTATGGAAAGTAATATGGAGATACCTCAAAGACTTCAAAGAAGAATTACCATTTGATCCAGCAATCCCACTACTGGGTATTTACCCAAAGGAAAAAAAGACATTCTATAACAAAGACATCTGCATGCGAATGTTCATAGCGGCACAATTCACAATTGCAAAGATGTGGAAACTACCCAGGTGCCCATCAATACACGAATGGATTAATAAAATGTGGTATATATATACCATGGTGTATTACTCAGCAATAAAAAACAATGGTGAGTTAACACATCTGGTATTATCCTGGATGGAGCTAGAGCCCATTCTTTGAAGCGAAATGTCACAAGAATGGAAAAACAAGCACCACTGGTACCCACCATCAAATTGGTACTAACTGATCAACACTTACATCACACATGGCAATAATATTCATCAGGGGGTGGGCAAGCGAGAGTGGGGTGGAGGGGATGGCAAAACTCTCACTGAATGGATTCGGGGAGCACGGTTTGGGGGATGTCCACGATTGTAGCTCTGACATGGGTAGTGCATGGGCAATATATATAGCCAAAGTGTTGTACCCCCATAATATTCTGAAATTTTAAAAAATGTGCCTTAAATTTTGTAAAAAACTTATCAAGAAAGCAATCCTCAAAGGGTGCTCTCCAGACCAGGAGCATCAGCGAGCATCACCTGAGATCTTGTTAGAAATGCAGAACCATGGGCACACCCCACACCTACCGACTTTAAAATTTTGGAATGTGGTCCAATCATCTGTGTTTTAACACACCCTCCAGGTGATTCTGATGTATCCTCAAGTTGGAGAATTTCTGCCTCTGGCCTTTTTCAATTTAGTATTCAAGAAGAGCTGGCTTTTGACAAGAGCTATTTTAATTCTAAAATTTTTTAAGTGACTAAGAGAACCATATATCTGGACAAATTTTAAAATATTGTCAATGCTCACCAGTATTTTCTAAACATATACCCTTATGATTTTATTTAAGTGCTAGTCAGAATTGATGAATGTGTATATTGAATACCATTTGTTAATTAATCTGGCTCTGGCAAAACCATATCACTTTAATATGATGGATGATCCTGCTTCTTTGGAATGAGAAAACTTCCACATGGAGGCACAGTAATCATTCCTTAAGGAACGAACATAATATAAACTGTCATCATGGATAACTTTTGTGGGCAAAGTACACCCAAAGGAAAAGGCATCATTTTAAGCCTCTATTCTCAGCAATGGTGCTCTGTGGCCTTGCTCCCACCCAATGCCATTGACAGAGCTGCCCAGACTTTTCTTCCCTTTGTGGCTTTGGGCTTCATTTATCAGGTGATGGAACATTTAAAACCTTTTCTACCTAATGCATTTGAAATATTTTATACTTTGAAGCTTTTTTCCCTTCAAAGGCAAGGTAGCTGTTAATGTCAAGAAGAAGCCACAATGACAACAAATACACAAGTGTGTTCCACAAATGTAGCTTTGCCCAGATGAATTATTTTTAAGTTATTTTATGAAGAATATTAAAATACATGTAGTTACTTTCTAAATCAAGCCACCCAGCAATTTTATTCCTAGAAATGCATATTAAAATATATCCATGATGAATATATAGACATATGTACAAGGAAACTGACTGCAGCATAGATTGTAGGAAACAATCAAAATGTCCACAGTTGCATGGAGTAACCAACCACAGCAAGTTCCCTCAGGGAGGCTCAATTATGAGGAAGACCAGAATATTAGTCTTCTAGGGCTGCCACAACAAAAACTGTAGATAGGGTGGCTTAAACAACAGAAATTTATTTTCTCACAGTTCTTGAGGCTGGAAGTCCAAGATCAAGGTTTGATTTCTCCTAAGACCTCTCTTTTTGGCTTGCAGACTGCTGCCTTCTGGCTGTATCCCCACATGGCCTTTCCTCTATGGGTATTCTTACAATGATACCAGTCATACTGGATTAGGCCACTTTCTTAACAGCCTCATTTTAACCTCTTTAAAGAACTTATTCCAAAATATGGTCACATTCTGAGGACTTGGGGGATGGGACTTCAACATATGAATTTTGGAGACACAATTCAGCCCATGACAGGCAGCCTGTCATAGAGAGTGGCTGGGTTCCACAGAGTTATTTACCAAATCTTTCAGAAGTATTTTAATATTTTCAAAACTGGTGTAGTTATCTCAGTGAGTAGTGGCTAATTATTAACCCTGGCATGGGCTCTGTGAAGATTTTAAAAACATGTGAAAAAACCCAAAGGTTTGGAGAAGCCCTTTCAGGGACCTCTTAGGTTGAGGATTGGGGCTAAGTAGGCAGCCTCTGAGACCATTTTTGAAGTTTAGTCATTTTACATTTAGTAGACAAAATAGTGTGCCATGGTTGTGAACACAGGATTTGGAATCAGAGTTTGCATTTTTGTTTCCTGTAAAATAAATATGATAATAGTACCTATCTCTAAGATTATTGTAAACAATAAGATAATGACGTAAAATGTTGATGATATTCCAGACCCAAAGTAGATACTCAATAAACAAGATAATATTATACCTTTATATAAACTTACTTTTCAACAAAATCTTACAGACACACACACAGCCCCCCCCAAAAAAAAAGTTCCTTTAAACCACTGGTAAATTATCTCTAAAGTCACTCTTAGCTCTAAAACTCTGCGATTCTAAGTGATACTTGGCCACAAATGATTCACAGTAAAAGAAATGAAACTTTTAAATGCACTTATTACTTTCAATATAAAAATAAACTACACTTTCCTACTCTATGGGAATTCTATTCTTATCAGTCACATTGCTTGATTTAACCTATGTATGTTAAAATAACACTTAGTCCTGTGCTCACCAGGTAAAACATTGTAACTCCTATTAGATTACTTTTTCTATAGTTATAATATTACTAAACCTGCCATTTATGTTATGAATCAAATGAAGTGATACATAATCATTAAAATACTGAAATATATATTTTTATATACTCATATGGAATAATCTTGAAGACATTATTCAGTGATAAAAGCAAAGTACACAGAAATGCTCATAGCATGCACCCATATGTTAAAAAAAGAAATATCTTTTTGTATTATTTACATTTTTACTATGTGCATGTATTACCTTTTGAAAAAAATAGATTTCCTTTTTACAGTAAATTATAACAGGGAAGAACAGATGCCTGAGGTTTCATTTTCAAACAGAAATCTCAATCAACAGCACCAGTAACAGCTGCTGTTTATCTTTATTTGATAAGAGCAAAGCAACAGATAAAAATGAAAAATAAACTAAATGAAATGGCATCTATAAAGATCAAATTCCAGGTGACTCTTTTCCCTATTGCCTTTGCTCTAAGTTCCAGAATAATTTCTCAGTACTAAGAAATTCTGTGATTTAATGGAAACCACAAAGGATTTGGCATCAGACTGAGCTAGGTTCCAATTCTGGACCTCCCACTTTCTACTTGTGCAAACAGACAAATGACTTTACCTTCTGAACCTCATTTTCATCAGCACACAGGAATCAAAACACCTGTCCTTCCACCACTTAGAGGAGTCTTGAGGCTTAAATGAAATTTCACGTGTACAAGTACAAGGCAACTGACACAGACCAAATATGCTCCCTTCTCATCTCTTTCAAAAATTCCTCTTTAGAGGACCTTGTAGGATACAGACATACATTCATTCATTTATTCAATAATGACAACTCCTCTAAATATTGGAGCTAAAATAGAAAGAAGGACAGACACATTCCCTGTCCTCGTGAAGCACAGATTCTAGCATGGAGATAGAAGACAGAATAAACATCTATCATGATAAATCATGGTAAGCGCTATCATAGAGATAGTGCAGGACATCATAGAAAGGCATATCAGGAGTAGCAAGTCATGGTGTCAAGAAAGGCTACTGGAGGAAGCCATGTTCAAGGTCAGGCCTGATTTAAGAGTAGGCATTCACTAAGTGACTCTCAGGAGAATGTCCTGGGCTGCCCACTGGCTTGGCTGAAGATAAAACCTGACAAATGAACAATGTGACTCCAGAGCTCACAAAGCAGCTCCTCCTCCACTTAGCTTGTCATATCCCATCTTTTTCAATCCTCTGGCGAAAGCAGATGCTGTCTGGAACAGTTGAAAAATGTGAAAACTACAGCTCAGAGAAAAGAAGTTTGTGGAAGATCACACAGCTACTGAGTGGTAACACCTGGATTTTGATGGTCTCTGACACTTTGCATAAGATCAGTGAAATATTTTATTTATTTTATTTTTTTATTATTGTGTGTTGATCAGTGGAATTATCCTCATGATGTTAAAATTCTGAGTCAAAACTGCAAACATCTAGGGTTTCAACCACTCTGAAATACCTGGAAGAGTGTTAGGTGCATAACAAGTGTCCGGTAAATATCTCCTGAATAAGTTAGTAAATCCCAAGTTTGAAGACCCGCTTGAAATCATCCTCTATGTTTTGAATAATTTAAATTAATTCATGCTCCAGTCCTTGAATGGAAATTTAAGCATTCAAAAGGTCTTAGAGAACTTCAGAATCCTCCCAAAGCAGAATGTTTTGAAATTGGATTGGGTCTCCTTTCTTTTTAAAATGCTAATCATGGCATCTAGAGCCAGCTCTCTCGAAAGGTAACACTTGGACTGTGAGATGTGTGAAAAATGACATTGCACAAAAGCATAGCTGAAAAATTAGGGAAATAGGTCAAAGGATCAGAAAAGGATCCTGTAAGGATTAGGAATTTAGTTTAGAACGTGGCTCCCTAGTATGAAGTCAATATGACTCATTCATTTTAAGCTGGCAGAAGAAATTTTAGATGTATTTCAAAAAGATCATCTGGTTTTCCTCTTACAACATAGATTTGATACTTGCACCATCCAAACCAAACAATCTAATACATTGAAGAATGCGCCTGAGAAGGAAAAACAGAATCAGCATGACTTTGTTCTATTTCCTTTTACCTAAAATCGAGGTGTGAGGTTCTTGAGAAATTAAAGCTTTCATACATTGAACAAACTCTAATGCTTTCTGGAAAACTTTGGTTTTTTGGAATTACGTTGAGTACACTTTTAAACATGGCATCTGCATTTTAATTACCTTATATTAACTCTGAGTAATCTAATTGTGTGAGGTAAATTAGGCCCTTTCAGTGGGTTATTAACTTTCTCCTACCCCTAAGGGGAAATTTATTAAATTCTTTTTATGTGTTCCAAGAGAGCAAACTTTGGAACTGGCCAGTAAGCTTGTAAAAGCCTAATGATGATCACAGAGTAAGTTTCTACCAGCTTTTGGTGTTATTTTAATGCATTCCAAATGTAGCCTTAAGCCATTAGCATGTGCTCTCTCTCTCTTTTACTTCACATACAAACACATGCACATACTGCCACTTTCTCTTTCTCAACACACACAAAACCTTGAATAATTTCTATTTAATTTCCAGATCTCCCTTTCTCTCAGAATCCCTTTCCTGACCCCAAAATCTAGGTTCAGGTGTTCCTCCAATGTTACTGCAACCGCTAGCTTGCCCATCTCTACACTCATCTGCAAACAAGATGAAGTGGAGACTGTTTCTGTAATTGGCTTCTATATCCCCTGGTCCCTGACAAAGTGTAACTGTAGTAGGTTTGCTGCCCAATGCACACTGCAAATCAATATGCAGAGACACTGGGTTACAGCAGAGAAAGAGGTTTAATCATAGTGCCACCAAACAAGGAGATGGGAAGAAACTTCAAATCTGCCTCCCTGAGGAGTTTGAGGCTAGGGATTTTAAAAGTTTTGGAGTGGGCTGAAGTGTGGAGATCACTGATTGGTTGAAGAGTGCAAGTGAAGCCACGGGACAGGGAGATGAAGAAACTGCATTCTCATGCTGACTTGGTTCCTCTGTGGGGGTCTTCAAGCTGGTTGGCATCAGCTGCTTTGCTGGAATTCAGGATCTGAAAAACATCTTAAGCAATTCTTAACCAAAAGCCTTATGATTTTAACATCAGAGATCCTATCTATAGGAACAATGGGGATGACTAGATACTAGTCAGTGTCTAGAGCTTTTGGTTACAAGGAAGTGAGCCAAAGTGTAGCCTGATTAATGTTTAATTAAAACTAAATTAAGGCAGAATTTTTGTTAACTCTGTGAGGATGGCTTCAAAAGTGCCTGGTATGTGGTAGTCACTCAATGTATTTTTGTTAGTAAGGAAATGAATGAGTGCCTTAATCTAGCCCTGTTTGCTTAGATCTGTCAAAAGACAAAATTACACCACATTTAGTTTAAAGATCTCAATTGGCTTTATAGTGATTTTAGAATTGGGCAACACTTCATTCTATAAAATAGAGTAAGTGTTCCAATGAGCTGAGCAGAAGAGGTTGGTTTCATAGATAGAGAAGTACTGAAGAAAGCAGAAACAAAGAACAAAAATTGGGTTGGTCATCTTAAAGTTACCTTCCTTTTAAGGCAAGAACAGGAAAACAGAAGAATTTAGAAATAACTGGGATTTCTGGTGAGGGGGACAAGATAGCTGACTAGAGACATTGCCCGTCAGACCATCCCAGGGGGAAGATAGGAATTCTGACAAAGGAGAGAGGAGAAGAGATGCAGAGTGGATGTGAATCATAGAGAGAGCCTGCCACAGATCTCACAGAGGAAAGTTGCGAAGCAAAGAAGTAGATGATAAAGGAAAAAAGATATCGGTAAGGATAAAACCCAGAGAAGCTCCGAGCCCAGTGAAAGCGTAAGGGGAAATCCCTCTCACCCTTCCAGAGGCATTTGATGGCCAGTGGGCTACTGAGTTTCTTAGAGGTTTTTCCACCCCCACAAGCCCAGACATGGTGGCAAACATGGTATAGTGGGGAGAACTTGCATGATCCTGGAGCTTGGACACTCTGTGTGGGGCTCCCCACCAGGAATAGTGTCATGAGAGGCCAGAGAGCCAACTTTCTTCCATTCAGATGCTTCCTTCCCCACCCCTCCCCCACCCACTGCAATAGGGAAAGCAGTTTGGGCTGAGAATGTGGCAAGTAGCCATCCCCCCTCAGCGGAAGCATGCTATAAGCTGAGGCTTCCACAGAAAGTAGGATCCACTCCCTTCCCTTTCAGGGCTTGCAGTGGATCTGGGATGTCCAATTCGGGAACTCCCTGCCTGAAGGCATTTTGTGGAGTTGCCCGCCAGCAGGTCAGACAAGCAGGATGGACCCCATCCCCTCCAGACACTAGTGGGTTGCTGGAAACACAGCGGGTAGGTCTGTGAGTTTGACTTGGGTGTCGAGGAAGACCATATGGACAGATCTGACAGTAGAATACTGTGGGGTTCCAAGATATGGCAAGCAGGGAGAGTGCCCACCTTGCGTGCACACACACACACACACACACACAGGAAAACCACCCTGTTTCATTAGGGTGGATTTTGTGGCACAGCCCCAGGTGTCTTAGCAACTAGGCATGGTTCATTCAGGCACTGGGGCTGATCATGAGTGGCGGCCCCTCCTCCACCCATTCCAGCCAGGAGAGCAGTTTTTGTGGAGAAGTAGGTGAGTGGCTCTCTCTCTCCAGTGGGCCCATACTCCAGGCTGAGGCATCCACAGACAGTGGGGCCCATGGCTCTTCCTCTATGGACTTATAGTGGACACAGGCTGCCCAACATCAGAATTCCCTGCCCGCCAGTGTTTCGCAGATATGCACGCCAGCAGGACAGACATGCAGGCTGGGGGGAGATGTGAGAGATGGAATTGTGAATCTCAGATGGCCCCATCACCACAAGCAGACTTTCGGGCTGGGTGGGGCCACTTTAGCCCCTCCTGGGTGGCTTTCTCCAGAAGCTGGGAGCAGACCTTTGAACCCTGCTGAAACAGCTACCTTACCAGCATTCGTGGAGCCTGAGGGCAAGCCCATCCAACCCAGCCCTGCCCAGCCTCACTCCTCCACTCCACCTCCACTGAGGCAGAGAATAGGACACACCTGGAAGTTCCAGGGCCCCACCCACCACCTGGGGCCTTTGAGTGCTCCTCCTGAGGGACTAGAATCAGACCAAAAACAACATCGCTGCCTGTTCCTTCCAGAAAACACCACCTACTGACAGGGAGGTCAATTTTACAGCCCTTTTCAACATTTACTGACTCAATCATATAAGGTGAGGTTGTTTCTCACCCACAAGTGTCACCTATTGTCTCAGTGATTAAACAGGGCATGCCATTAAAATCCACACTACTGAGAAGACCAGAGGGCTGGGGATAGAGAAAGGATTTCAAAGGCCTCCATCCTCTCTCATCAAAGAGAGAGAGGGAACCTGCCCACATGCATAACTCACCACTGCTACAGATTACAAACAACTAGCAACTAAGAAAAGCATCATGCTAAATTGCTATCAAAGCACACACAAACAAAGCCAAATGTTCTTACCCAACATATGCTACAAACACCTCCATACAAGTGAGTGTGGTGGGGGGGATGTCCCATCTAAACAAAAGAAAATCCAAAATTAAGAAGCAACAACTGCTCCGGATGAGAAGGAATCAGTATAAGAACTCTGGAAGTATGAAAAATCAGAAAAGGTCTCCCCAAAAAGGGAACACCAGCCCTGTAGCAATGGATACTAACCAAAATAAAAATACTGAAATGACAGATAAAGAATTCCAAATATGGATTAAGAGGAAGGTCAACAAAATCCAAGAGCAAATGGAAAACCAACTCAAAGAAACCAGAAAAACAATTCAGGAAATGAATGAAAAATTCACTAAAGAGATCAACATAGTAAAGAAAAACCAGATAGAACTTCTGGAAATGAAAAATTCATTTAAGGAAATATAAAACACAGTGGAAAGTTTTAAGAATGGACTACACCAGGCAGAAGAAAGACTCTCGGTGCTTGAAGACAACTCTTTCAAATTAAATCAGTCAAAAATAATGAACAGAGAATTAGAGGAATGAAAAAACCCTACAAGAAATATGGGATTATGTTAAATGCCAAAAAAAAAAAAATATATGAGAATCATAGGCATCACAAAGGGTGAAGAAGAAAATGCACAAGGGCTGGAAAACCAATTTGAGGAAATAATTGAGGAAAATTTTCCTGGTCTTGTTAGAGATTTAGACATCTAGGTACAAGAAGCTCGACAAACACCTGGGAGATTCATTGCAAAGAGGCAATCACCAAGACACATAATCATCAGACTGGCCAAAGTCAACATGAGGGAGGAACTCCTGTGAGACATAAGGCAAAAATGACAAGTAACTTTAAAAGGAAAACCCATCAGGCTAACTGCAGACTTCTCAACTGAGCCCTTACAAGCCAGAAGGGATGGGGGCCCCATCTTCAGTCTTCTTAACCAGAACAACTGCCAGCCTAGAATTTTGTATCCTGCAAAACTAAGTTTCATATGTGAAGGAGAAATAAAGACTTTTCCAGATAAGCAAACCCTGAGGGAATTTATCAAGACCAAACCTGCCCTGCAAGAAATATTCAGAACTGCATTAACATAGAGCAACACAAAGGTCATCCTCCAGTGTAAAACCACCCAAAAGCTAAAGCTCAGAGCACAAATAAACAATAATAAAAGAAGTAAAGCAAAGCAATAAGGTACTAACCAACAGAATGAATAAAACAGCATCCCACATATCAATTTTATCAATTGACATAAATGGTTTGAATTCCCCACTCAAGAGACATAGGCTGGCTGAATGAATAAAAAAAATACATGCCCAGTATGTGCTGGCTCCAGGAAACACATCAAACCCACAAGGACTCTTACAGACTCAAGGTCAAGGGACGGAAAAAAATATTCCACACAAACTGAAACCAAAAGAAAGCAGGTTTATCCATTCTCATATCAGATAAAATTGACTTTAAATCAACAATAGTAAAGAAAGGCTAAGATGGTCATTATATAATGGTAAAGGGAGCAATTCAACAAGAAGGTATAACAATCATAAATATCTATGCACCTAACATAGGAGCCCCCAGAATCATAAAGCAAACCCTATTACATCTAAGCAAAGAGATAAACAGCAATATTATAATTGCCAGGGACTTCAACACCCCACTGACAGAACTAGACAGATCATCCAAGCAGAAAATAAATACAGAGACATTGGACTAAAATGGGACTATAGAATAATTGGGCCTAACAGACATTTACAGAACATTTTACCCCCAAAGTACTGAATATACATTCTACTCATCAGCACATAGAACATTCTCCAAGATTGATCATACTTAAGGCCACAAAACATGGCTGAACAAATTCAAAAAAATTGAAATCATACCATGTATCTTCTCCAACTACAAGGGGAAAAAACTAGAAATTAAATCCAAGAGAAACACCCAATTCTACACAAAGTCATGGAAATTAAACAACCTGTTGCTGAATGATTATTGGATCAAAGGTGAAATCAAGATGGAAATTAAAAGATTCCTCGAACTGAATGACAAAGAGGACAGAAGCTATCAAAATCTATGGGATACAGCAAAAGTAGTCCTAAGGGGAAAATTCATAGCCTTAAATGCCTACAACAAAAAGACATAAAGATTACAAATTAACAATCTAATGACATGTCTCAAGGAACTAGAAAAGGAAGACCAAACCAAGCCCAAAGCCAGCAGAAGAAAAGAAATAACTAAGGTCAAAGCAGAACTAAACAAAATCAAAAAGAAAAAGAAAATTATACAGAAAATCAACAAAACAAAAAGCTGGTTCTTTGAAAAGATAAACAAAATTGATAGACCTCTTGCTAGATTAACCAGGAATAGAAGAGAATGGATTCAAATAAGCTCAATTCAAAATGAAAAAGGAGATATTACAACTGATACCACAGAAATACAAAATATCATCTGTGAATACCATGAGAGTCTCTAGGCATACAAACTCAAAAATGTAGAGGAAATGGATGAATTTCTGGAAACACACAACCTCCCAAGACTCAATCAGAAAGAAATAGAACTCGTGAACAGACCAATAATGAGCACTGAGATTGAAGTAGCAATAAAAATCCTTCCAAATAAAAAAAAAAATTCCCTGCACCAGATGGATTCACAGCTGAATTTTAACAGACCTGCAAGGAAGTGTTGGTACCCATTCTGCAGTAATTATTCCATAACATAGAGAAAGGGGGAATCCTGCCCAACACGTTTTACAAATCCAGCATCACCTTGATACCAAAGCCAGGAAAGGACACAATAAAAAAAAGAAAACTACAGAAAAATATCCCTTATGAATATAGATGCAAAAATCTTCAATAAAATGCTAACAAACCAAATTCAACAGATTATTTAAAAAATAATCTACCATGACCAGGTGGGCTTCATTCTAGGGATGGAAGGATGGTTCAACATATGCAAATCAATAAATGTGATTCACCATATGAACAGAACCAAAAACAAAGATCATATGATCATCTCAATAGATGCACAAAAAGTATTTGACAAACTTCAGTACCCTTTCATGATAGAAAAACTCTCAAAAAAACTAGGCATAGGAGGAATATATTTGCAAATTATAAAAGCCATATATGACAAACCCACAGCCAGAATCATACTGATTGGGGAAAAGTTCAAAACATTCCCACTAAGAACTGGAACAAGACAAGGATGCCCACTGTCACCACTTCTATTCACTATAGTGCTGGTAGTCCTAGCCAGAGCAATCGGTCAAAAGAAAGAAATTAAGGGTATCCAAAATGGGAAAGAGGAAGTCAAACTATCACTTTTTGCAGATAATGTGATCTTTTATCTATAAAACCCCAAAGACTCCACCAAGAGACTGCTGGAATTGATAGATAAATTCAGCAAAGTCTCAGGTTACAAAATCAAGGTACATAAATCAATAACATTCCTACACACCAATAGTAGTCAAGCTGAGAGTCACATCAAAGATTCAATACCATTCACAATTGCTACAAAAAAATAAAATACCTAGGAATATACTTAACCAAGGAGGTGAAACATCTCTACAGAAAGAACTATAAAACACTGAGGAAAGAAATCGCAGATGATACATAGAACTAGAAAAACATATTATGCTCATGGATCGTAGAATCAACATTGTTAAAATGTCCATACCCAAAGTGATTTACAGATTCAATGAAATTCCCATCAAAATAACAACATGTTTCACAGATCTAGAAAAAATAATTCTATGCTTTGTGTGGAACCAGAAAAGAGCCCAAATAGCCAAAGCAATCTTAAGCAAAGGAACAAATCGGGAGGCATCACATTACCATACTTCAAACTATAATACAAGGCTATAGTAACTAAATCAGCATGATATTGGCACAAAAATAGAGACATAGACCAACGGAACAGAACAGAAAACCCTGATATAAAACCACCTACATACGGCCAACTGATATTTGACAAAACAGACAACAATATACACTGGGGAAAAGAATCCCTATTCAATAAATGGTGCTGGGGAAATTGGATAGCCACATGCAGAAGAATGAAACAGGAACCATATCTCTCACCACTCACAAAAACTAATTCAAGATGGATAAAAGACTTAAATGTAAGGCATGAAACTATAAGAATTCTAGAAGAAAATGTGGGAAAAACTCTTCTAGATATCGGCCTAGGCAAAGAATTTATGAAGAAGACCCCTAAGGCTTCAGCAACAACCAAAATAAATAAATGGGACTTGATTAAATTAAAAAGCTTCTGCACAGCCAAGGAAATAACTAACAGAGCAAATAGACAACCTACAGAATGGGAGAAAATATTTACAAGTTATACATCCAATAAAGGACTAATAACCAGAATCTACAAAGAACTCAGGCAAATCAGCAAGAAAAAAATCAAACAACCCCATTAAAAAGTAGGCAAAAGACATGAACAGAAGCTTTTCAAAAGAAGATAGACAAATGGCCAATAAACATATGAAAAAATGCTCAACATCACTAATCATCAAAGACATGCAAATTAAAACCACAATAAGATATTACCTTACTCCAGTCAGAATAGCCTTTATTAAAAAGTCCAAAAACAATAGATACTGATGTGGGTGCAAAGAGAAAGAAATGCTTATACACTGCTGGTGGGACTGCAAATTAGTACAACCTCTGTGGAAAACAGTATGGAGATTTCTCAAAGAACTAAAAGTCAACCCACCATTTGATCAAGCAATCCCACTACTGGGTATTTACCCAAAGGAAAAGAAATCATTTTATCAAAAAGACACCTGCACTGAAATGTTTATTGCAGCACAATTCACAAGTGCAAAGATGTGGAATCCACCCAAGTGCCCATCAATTCATGAGTGGGTTAACAAAATGTGGTATGTGTATACCATGGAGTACTTCTCAGCCATAAAAAGGATGAATTAATGCCTTTGCAGCAATTTGGGTGGAACTGGAGACCACTATCCTAAGTGAAGTATCTAAAGACTGGAAAAACAAACAGCACATGTACTCCCTACTAAATTGGAACTAATTGATGAGCACACATGTACATAAGAGGGAAGTAAACCTCAGTGGAAATCAATCAGGGGGAAGGGAAAGAGAGGACCAGCAAAAACCTACCTAATGGGTACAATGAATAGTATCTGGGTGACAGGCACTCTTAAAACCATGACTCAAGCATTATAAAAGTGATTCATTTAACCAAATTTATTTGTACCCCATAATACTTTGAAAGAAATAACTGACTGGTTAACATCAGGTTACTTCAGGTTACCTTTTGCATAAGGATTGAAGGCAGAGAGAACTTCATTATCCTGTCTGTTGAAACTGGCCCATTTGGGAAGTTAAGCTGTTCTCTCTCCCTCCTGATTTCTCCAAAGGTCAGCTAACAACTCAGTATTGGTTTGGTTACATGGAACCTCAGCATGAGCGACTCGATTTTGATTTTTAGTCTCTTCAACTGCGGCCTAGTGTAGTAGCTTAGTCCAAAAAACCGGCCTCCTATCATTTTTATTTAACAGAGATAAAAGGAAACATACTAATTCAATCAATTTGTTTACTATCCTCTCATAAAAAGTAAGTAATTAATTTCCCTTGGTAAAAAAAAAATCATCTTTTGGAGCATGAAACCTTTCTCCCTAGAACCTCTGAAATGAACAGTTTTAGATCTCAGACAAAAAATATAGTCAAACTAATTCTATTTAATAACATGTTTTCCAAAATTATTGAAAAATAATTCATGAGCAATATTAGTTCAAGAGTTAGGTAGAAGATAACATTATCCTTACTTTTCAGCAACTATATATTTATAATATATACTTGTTTTATATGACAAGAGAGAAAATGCATATTTTTAATGGCTCTTCAAATCAATATGCAACTAACAAAAAGGTAATAGAATGAACCAAAAGGAAACTCAAAACTTAAAATTTGCACAAAAAGACTATCTTTATTATAAATAAGCAAATAACAGAAGTTGGCTTCTATAAGTATGCACTAAAAAAAAAAATAGGGAAAATACCACACATTATTATTTAGCCTCTAGTACCAGTTTTGAAAATCAAAACTTCATTTTTTATCTTTGCATTTCACAAGATCACACACCAAGGAACACATGAGGTCCTCAATTCTTGGGAACTAAATGGGTCTGTGGTTTACCTCCCAAGGTCTCTCCCTGGTTTCTGTTATCACTGGCAACAGAACCAGTATTAGAAGGCCACTGTGAAGTCAAGAATTCACACAGTCTGAAACTGCTTATGTCAGGCCTTTCTTTAGGGTGAAAAATAATATTCAACAACTTTCAGCATGTGCTTACCACATCTGCACCCATTTTGGGTCAATCAGAAAAAAAAAAAAAGAACTGCTGGAAAGAAATAAGCTACCCATTCAAAAGTAAAAACAGGGAAAGCCAGCTGCATACAAACCCTGCAGATTGTGCTGATGAGATCCATGGATGGGCAGAAAGAGCTGCTTCAGGAAAAGAAAATCTAACTTCTGAACAGAAAAGGCTCAGAACATAGATGTGGCAAAAGTATTTACTCTCTATCAAAAGCAATTCCTAAAATTCAGGGAGGGTGTTTTCATCCTATCCCAAAAGTATTCACAAAACAGTATTTCTTTCCCATATCTATTGATTGATTAATTGATTGACTGCCCCCACCTCATTATATGTTTTATTAAAAGATATACAGAGAAGCACAAAGAAACAAAGACGAAAAATCACTCACAATTCCATCACCCAGTAATACCTCTGCTATATTTCCATTGATGGTTAAAACCTCACCCATCACTCCTTATGGCCATCAACAAATCACAGAGAGGGTTTTTCTATTAAACTTTCTTCCAAAGAATCTATGTCAATTATTTCTACAATCAAACCTCTCCCTCAGTATGAGTTTTTACTCAGCAAGACACAAGATAGAATCTAGTGTGTTCCGTAGTTGTTCAAATTGTTTAATGGCTTAAACTTTTTCTATTTGCACTGGGTTAGTCACACAACTATGCCAGAATAGGGGTAAATCTGAATGTTTAGAGGGTCCCCAGAACACCCTGGTTTCTCAGAGATATGAGGAAAATAGATGAGTCCCAAGACATCCCTCAAAGGTCCAAATGACGAACCACCCCAAGTCTGCAATTGATCAGCCTTTTTCATGGTTTGCTTATTAGGTCAGAGTTCCGGGTTTGATTTTGGCAGGAACCAGTTATGTTTCTCCTTCCCAAAGGCCACAGACAGCATCATTAACTCATCATCTCTCAAAGGGTGTCAATCATTATTGAGGATATGGGGAAGGATCACCTAGACGCATTGGTACAAAGTAATCCTGGTAGGAAATTGACTCTACTGACAGTTATTCCATCTCAGGCACCTTATCTACATTATTTCATGTAATCCTAAGAGTAACTCTATAGAATAATTATTATTATAATTAGATGAGAACATGAAACACAGAGAGATTAATAACTAACCCAAAATTATATTATTAATACTATGACAGAAACAAGATTCAAAACTCCAATCTCATGCTTTTCTTACTATATGACTCTGCCTGGTTAGGGAAAACAAAACTTAAATATGCCTTTTTGATAATATATGTGTAAGAACTTCTTCACTTATATACATGTGTGTGTATATATGTATATATGTGTGTGTATATATATATCTTAGTGACCCCAAAATTCTTAAGGTCTTATAGTACCATATAGTCAAAATTCCTAGGGAACTTTTCTCAAAACACGTCAACCTCATATCTGTATGTTCTTTATGTGAGAATGGCACTTTTCCTCATAGGGTTTTAATGATGATTGAAGAAGAAAGTGGGGATATAATGTATGGACTATAAAACACTATTATTATCTACAAAGTCCTCAAGGACATACTTGACAAAGAAAAAAAAAACTCTGCAAACAATTAACATAGAGAATGAGGTCCAAAAACATCTATATTTCTTCTAAACTATCTAGTGAACATGTCTTTTAAATTTCTGTTCAAGTCACTCAATCCACAACTATTTATTGAATTCTTCTGTATTTTGATCATGAGTCTACGAATGCAAACCCCTGCTTCCCTTTTGTGAGATTTCCATAAGTCATCTGTCTCTAAATCTACCTAGAAATAGAAGTATAGCATATCCAACAGCTGGAGTTGTCATTGGTCAGTGCTATGTGACATGGGATAATGCCTACACCAATCTCTCCGCTGGCTAAGGAAGAAACTCTTTTCTACATTCTCCTACCTGGACCTCTGGATATGCAAAGGGAGAGCAGATAAGACTGGCCTGGCCCCAGGACTATTCCTGAAACAGAACTGGGTGATGGCTGTTACCTGTGGCTAATCAGATTGGCCCCAATCTACCATGCATAGAGAACATTCCATCACCTGGTAACAGGGCAAACATCTCATACACAAGTTAGTGAGGGTAGCAACTTTCCAGAGCTTTTCTAACTTTAGCATTATGTAGCACAGGGATAACCTGGCTGTAGTTTCTGACATTTAAATTCTAAACTCAGCTATGTCACTAATTACCCTTGAGATAACTAGAGCAGCTCATTGGCTCAATAGATAATATTTTCAAATATTTTATTTGAATGAATTGCATGAATGTATTTCAATTAAAAGTCTTAATACTTAGGGGAGCCAAGAATCAGTATAGCCATGTGTCAACGACAGGAATACACTCTGAGAAATGTGTCATGAAGTCATTTCGTTGTGCAAACATCATAGAATGTACTCACACAAACCTAGATGGTATAGCCTGCTACACACCTAGGATATATGATATAGCCTATTGCTCCTAGGCTACAAATCTGGACAGCATGTTACTATACTGAATACTGTAGGCAATTATAACACAGTGGTGAGTATTTGTGTATATAAACATATTTAAACATAGAAAAGAGGCAGTAAAAATATCATATTATAATCTTATAGGACCACCGTTGTATTAATATATGTGATCCCTCATTGACCAAAATGTCGTGATGTGGTGCATGACTATATTGTGAATGTGAAAAAGTAACTAGCTTAATAAAGTTCGTTCACTTGCTCCCATAATTTCTTGACCATATCCATAAATCTGCCAGCTAAGCCTCAAAATTTAAGTAGATCTGTTGTTTTAAAGAATCACTATTATAAAACAAGAGGAGTCGTATGAAATGGAATGAAACTGCCCTTATGCACTAGTTTCCAATAAAGTATGTAGCTATGTTTTGACTGAACAAAGTTTCAAGTATTTATGCCTTTATTTCTGCCAAGATTTATTCAGAACATGTTTCCTGAGCCACTGGGAATGAAATTGTATCTGGAAAGGACAATAACTTGCATTATAAATAATGAACAAATGGATATAAATTGCCAGGAAACACCTCAAATCATTCTCTGTAAATCAAAACGACATTTGGTTAAATTCATGACATGTTTATTTTAACTTGCTTCATTAGAAAGCATATTTTCTCAAAAAAATGCTTTATGTGGTCTAATGGTAACTTTAGTTAAATGTTATTTGTGTCTAACTTCAGTTATATGATATCATTTTATATATTTCTAAATATCAGAGGAGAAAAAAATGTTATTTCAAGTATTAAAACAAAGGAAAGCTTGGCTCAGATCCACCATGCACCGAGAGTATTCCATCATCTGGTAACAGGGCCAACATCGCATAGATTACAAAGATCCTCTTTATGCACCAAGAGAAAGGGGAGGTGAGCTGTTGTGGAAACTATTTCTGTCCATTAAAAAGCACATTCACAAAAACAATCAAAGGTAGTATTAAATAAGCAGGAAATCAACCTTCGGAACAGGCACTTTAATAGCAAGGTACATGACTGCTAAAATATTGGAGAAATAAGGAATGGAGGGATTATATGTCCCCCGCTTGGGTTTTCACTCACATACGGTTGACTAGCCACATGGAAGGCCAAGTTTCTCACTTATTCTAACACACCTCCGCTCAACAAATACCACAACCTCAAGGCAGATCAAGAACCTGCGTACTACTGGATCCTCCTCTAGAAATCTCAGCATCACTCCTAGACTCCCAGTGATCTTTCTCCAGAGGAAAAAGAGAAAATATCAAACAACAACATTATCACCTATAGCTGCAAGGCCATATTTTCAATCATTTTTCATCACTTTAAATAACAGATAAATGACCTTATTTGGATGATGATCACAGCAGAATGCTTTATGTGTTTTTTTACCATTTTACTTTTGAATGGATCTCTTGCAATTTTATTTTAGTTCAATTCACTCAAAATATATTTATGAAGCATCTCCTTTGCTCCAGGTACCAAGAAAAGACATGGCCATTGACGTATATATTCAACTAAGCACAGAGCAGTGACTTCAAACCCTTCACTAACAGTATGAAGACAATGCTACATGGGGAACACAGGGAGGAACTAATCTTGTCAGGATGGAGAGGATAATGGAGAAAACAAAGAAGGAGGCAGTAAATCTAAGACTTTAACTAGGGAGAGAGGGAAGGGGGGCAGAGAGGCAGATGAACATGAAAGTACAGGGTGTTGACACACTAGAAAGTGAAAAGACATTAGAATTAAAAATATAGTTGTGAGCCAGATTATGAAAATCCTTGAATGTTTTGCTGAGGAATTCAGACTTTATCCTCCCTACAGTCAAAGGTTGTGAGGGATGGATAGAAACACATGACACATTGACCATATTTTATTTATTCTAAGATGCACATTTTTCACTTTTTGACAATTATAATATTACAATGCATCTTTCAACTGATAGTCCTATAGTAGGAGCTGTGACATAATTGTAGTTTTCTGTACTATAACTTGTATTTTCCTTCTTATGCATGCACAGGAGCAATACACAATAAAAATCTGACAAAATATGTCTAAAAGAGATTATAGGTATGAAAAGAATAAGTCTAAGTGGTAAGAAGGAATTATTGCATGGCTTAACTGGTAACATTTTTTTTTTCTCATTTGGTGATACACAAAGTAACCGTATGGTAGATTGCTTTAAATATATACTGGTCACAATGTAAAATGCTTAAATAGGGAAGTGACATCATCAAATTTGTTCTTAAAGATTATTTCCTGTGAAATGCCAGTGGATGTATTGGGGAAGGGAGGAGTGGAGTACAGTGACAAACCTGCAGGCTATTCTAATAGACTAGGAGGAAAAGACGGTATGAATGTGGCCGTGCAGTAGGGATTCAAGAGAAAGAGTCAAGACGCATCCTAACAGTACACTCGATGAGAATCAGTGTCCATCTGATGTGGTCCGATAAGAGAAAAGGACTTAGTCTTAGAGGCAACTTCTTTTAGATTTTTGTTGCGTTGTGTTTTTTTTTTTTTTACTACTGTCTGCATTTTTTATTCACTGAAATCAAAGTTCTGTCATAGGGAAACAATCTTGCAGTCAAAAAAGAAAATGGTCTAATCAATGGCCAGGTGCAGTGGCTCATGACTATAATCCCAGCACTTTGGGAGGCCGAGGCAGGAGGGTCACTTGAGCCTAGGAGTTTGAAACCAGCCCTACAAAATTTTTTTTTAAATTAGCCAGGTGTGGTGGCGCACACCTATAGTTTCAGCTACTCGGGAGGTTGAGGCAGGAGGATCACTTGAGCTCAGGAGTTTGAGGCTGCAGTGAGCTATGATTGTGTCACCGCACTCTAGCCTGGGCAAAAGAGCAAGACTCAGTCTCTTAAAAAAAAGTGGGGGGGACATGAAATGTCCTACTCCTTCTGGTTCTGTGAGCAGGCCTTTTAAATCTCCATTTTATAAAAGTTGTCATTTTGGTCTATCCGCATAGTCTTCATGACTTTGAAGGTAATCTATGGCTAACACTAATCATCTGACCCATAAAACAACTCATCTAGACAACCAGCTGAACTGCCTGCTCAAATTTACGAGGAGATAACCCCTGCACAAAGATACTGAGGAGAGTTCTGGAACATCTGCATGATCTCCAGGGCCACTCAGTATTTATTTGAGGGATTAAAGTCATAGTCTTCGATATCCATAACTTTTTTATAGTAAATAAGCCTCCTGATTGACCTACAACATGGACCAAAAGAGAAGTATAGCATGCCCAAAGTAAGTCTTCCACAAGTTCAATTTTGGAAAACTGCCATAGTCCTAGACATTTTTATGACCATCTTTAAGCATAGTACAATAAACAATAATAACCAAAGTGTGAGAGTTCTTTTAACGTTTCTATTTCCTTTGGTGTGGTTTTAGCAAAACCAAAATGCAAGGCTGAGGTCTCTTAGAGAAGAGTTTGATTTTTCAGGAAAGCAAAGAGGTTGACTAGGAATGGAACGACTCCCTAAAAGGCTCAGAGAATCTAATCACATGGTGATCATCACTTCTGGCAAATAAATCATCTCATTAACACCCTTGGTAACTAGGACACTGGAATCCAGAACTCTCAAGAACAAAGACTCTGTAACATGCCAATCTCCAGGCTACATGAATAAATGTTGAGTCTTGAGAGTCAAAAGAAAGAAGTTTAAATCATTTACTTTTTAATGCAAGTTCATAAATTCAAACAGGAGGGACATGTTGTGTTTAGATGAACACGTTTCCAAGTATACTGACACGCCTACGACTTTAACTTCAAATCTTTCCCACCACCCCCACCTCCATTTTGTTAGCTCTTTAACCAACAAACTTCTTAATTTATCTAAACTTCTGCATAATTCTCTTAGTTATCATTTGACTATTTATTATTTTGACAGTGGACTTAACCTAACAACATTCTTAGCAATCTGCCTCCAAATTTTCTTTTGAGGCCCCAGCATTTTAGGCTAACTCCAACCCTAGCCTCACTGTACCTTCCAGAAAGTATCACCATCCTGTGCATATGACAGACTCATCAAACTTTTTAGAGTGGCATATAAGTAGGAGGACCACATAATTTATTGTCTACATCAGAACATTTTTGACAGTGTAAGAGAACATTACTAATAATCACACAGGAACAATTGGCGCAATCTAGCTCAGGAAAAATGGTCATGTTGCTTAAAAAGCTCTGGGTCATCTGGCCTCTGACTAGATCCCCAGTTTCATCTTCCTGTTCATGTATTTAAAAAAAAAAAAAACTTCGAATCGAAACATTCTTTCTCTGATTTAATAGTTTTAGAATGGAGCAAAGTACTTCTTAAGAAAATCAAATTCTGACAACAAATTCCCAATAGGTCACCTTTTGACCAAAGCGACATTAGTTGAAAAGGAAATATTTGGTTAAATTAACTGAGTATTCTGATGTAATAGACCTAAAAGAAAGTGTGAAAGATAAGGTTAAAGTAGCATCTCCCTAGGCATGTTCCAGAGAAGATTGATAGTATAATTGCAAAACACTTCTGTGCCCCAAGAAGATAAAAAACTCAGGTTAAATGACGTTGAGTTATTTCCTCACTGCAGATCTTCTCAGAACCTCTGACTGTGAATCTTCAAGAGAGGGATGATATGCTGCATTCCCCTAATATATGAGAGCCTGAAACCTCTTTTTGGGAGATAGATGTCTCTTCTGTTTCATGAAACAATTTTTCAGAAATGCTGGTCTAAAAAAGAATTATACTTTACTCCATTTAAGAGGCCACAGTGTATGTTTAATTGTTTTTTCCATAGTAACTGCTTCAATATTTATTTATAACCCTGAAGTAGCAGTTGATGTAGAGTTGAGGGTAATTACTTCCTTTTTCAATTTACTCTGTTCCTTGATACTGCTATGATTGGGTTTGAGCAAATATATAAATGCAACAGTGAGGCTTGGGGGATACAAAAATTATCAACATAGTGTGTTTGTGGGTAGGAGTTTCTCCAATTCCATAAGCAGCTTTTTAAAGTCTAAAGAATTTATAGCATTCCACTCAAACTGTCTTTAATTACCAGCTTCCTCTTTCTTTTTAACAACATATTGTAAATGGACTGAAACCAACCTGGCTGCTTCCTTTCTCGATAATCAGGAGAAAGGCTGTGCTCTCTCTCAGTTTAATAAGACTATCAGGGTGTGAAAGAAATAAATCTTGGCAGAGCTATTGAGATAAATCCTCAAACGAAACTCAGATAAAGATGCATGTAAACTTAGTAACTTCATGTCCTTTTGAGAAAAAAAAAATTTAAAGGATCCAATGAAATTTTTAGGACCAGCCATTAAAGATAATTTTTAAAAATGGAAATTTAGAAACATTGTCTTCCAGAGTATGATTTCTGCAAAAGCATAATTTAAACGGGAATCTCTTTTGATAAGTGGTAAGTTATTTCACTCAGTCTTGGAGTTTTAAAATAATGTTCTACATGCCATCTGATGAAACAGCTAAACCCGAAGAGAACCCTAGGACATGATTTCTTATTGCCAGTTTTATTTATTTATTTATTTATTTTCCTTTGCTTTGTAGCCCCAAAACTTACCAAATACTTTTACTAAAATTAATTTTTAATTATAATTATTTTAAAATGCACTTCTCCCCAAAAAGAAAATAAACATTGGCCACTAAATATCACAATCATCCAAATAATATATCAAAAACACTCAGCTTTAAGTCATGAGATGGAGAATAAGCAGGTAAGATGCCAAATGTTGTCGCCTAATTTGGAGAAGCCTTATATTGCTAATAAATTCTTCATTTCTGCATCTGTTTCTGGGAGAGTAGATATCGTAGTGGCTAAGACCTCAGACTTCAAGTCAGACAGACTTGGGTTTAAATCCTAGCCCTATCACTGAATATTGAAGCACTGAATGAATTTCTACACATCTCTAAGCCTCATCTGCACATGGAATGCTAATCGTAACTCACAAGCCTCTTGTAAAGATTTAAAGAACACAAATATATGAAGTCTTTGGCCTAAATTCTGGTATATAGTAAACATTCAATAAATGTCACTACTAAAGTGATTCAGTACACATAAACACTTTCCATCAAGGGTGGTTTGAGTTGGCTGGGTACGTCCCAAGACTCTAGGTTTCTAGTCATTTAACAAATATTTAGCATATTTATATGGTTTGGATGTTTCACCCCTCCAAATCTCATGTTGAAATTTGGCCCTTGCTGTTGGCAGTGGGGCTTGGTGGGAGGTGTTTGGGTCAGGTAGTGGGGTGGGGCATATATCTCCCATGAATGGCTTGGGGCCCTCCCTGTGGTAATGGGTGAGTTCTCACTGTATTAGTTCACATGAGAGCTGGCTGTTTAAAGGAGCCTGGCACCACCTCCTCCCTCTCTGGCTCCTTCTCTCGCCATGTGACCCACCTGCACCTCCTTTGCCTTCTGCCTTGATTGGAAGCTCCCAGAAGCCCTCACCAGAAGCAGATGCTAGTGCCATGCTTCTACAATCTGCAGAACCATGAGCCAAATAAACCTCTTTTCTTTATAAATTAACCAGTCTCAGGTATTTCCTTTATAGCCATGCAAAACGGACTAACACACGTCTACTATATTTAGTAGATGTATATCTTTGCTGCTATACATCTTTTGTCTAAGTCACTGTATATCAAGAATCAAGCTTTTACTAGCTTTCCCTACCTTTCTCATGGTTCTGGAGGCTGGAAGTTCAAGATCAGGGCATCAGCATGGTGACTTCTGGTGAGTGCCTTCTGGGTTGCAGACTACTGACTTCTTATATACTTACATGGAAAAAAAAAGAGAGCTAGCTAGCTGTCTGGCCTCTTCTTATAAGGGTGCTAATCCCATTCCTGAGGGCTCCACCCTCATGGCCTGATGCCTCTCAAAGGCCTCACCTCCAAACACCTTAGGATTAGGGTTGCAAAATATGAATTTTGAGGGGACACAAACATTCAGTCCACTGCACCCACTAATGAACTCTTATTGCATCTTCCTGTCTCTCTCATAACACCTATCACCTACTACTTTGCAATATTTAATTGTTTACATGTTTCATTTTTCCTCCTAAAAACACATTTCATTTTTCCACCTGAAAACACAAGAGTCATCAGAGTGAGATATGTGTCTGGTGATTTTATTCCTCATAGTAATTAACAGTGTTTCCTAGAAAGCAATTTTTCATTTATTCAATATATTTTGGTTCAATGCCTACCATATGCTCAACCACTGCAGCTTGATTTGAATTTCCTAACAAATGCATGAATAAATTTATAAATAAATGATGAAATAATTAAGAATAATTAAAAACTGGATATAAAAATATTCTGATCCTACCTCTTGGATATTTATAAAATACATTTAAATTTGTTATCACTTCTGTCATATATATGAGCAAACATATGGCTCAAAAATATTTACCTTTTGGTTCTATACTACACAGAAGTTTTTGCAAGTAAAAATCCTCCATACTATTTTTCACAATGCTGGAAGAATTAAATTCAAATTGCCCAGCACTATGCCTAGCACATATGTTCATTGCATAGTAAATGTTAGTACACTTTATAGTAATTCTACATACCACTGGATAGCAGATTACTTGACGGCAGGAACTGGTTTCTTTTACTTAATATAATTCGTTCTTGTAATGGTTAATTTTATGAGTCAACATTCCAGAGCTAAGGAATGTTCAGTTAGCTGTAAAACATTATTTCTGGATATGTATGGGACGGAATTTCTGGAAGAAATTGGCATTTGAATCAATAGACTGAGTAAAGAAGATTCACCTTCACCAATGTGGGCGGGCATCATCAAATCTCCTGAGACTGGAATAGAACAAAAAGGCAGAGGAAGGTCAAATTTGCTCTCTCTTCTGGAGCTGAGACATTCATCTTCTCCTTCCCTCCAACATTGGTGCTCCCGATTCTCAGACCTTTGAACTCCAACTCGGATTTACACTAATGGCTCCCCTGGTTCTCAGGTCTTTGGGCTTGGCCCAGAACTACATCACCAGCTTTCCTGGTTCTCCAGCTGCAGACAACAGATCATGGGACTTAGCTTCCATATCCCATGAGCCAATCACTTATAATAAATCTCTTTCTATATATTTATATATGTCATATTGGTTCTCTTTCTCTGGAGAACCCTGACTAATACAGTCCTTGTGGCCTCAGATTGTTGTCTTGAATTTATTTAATATCAACTATTCAATAAATATTTACAGAATAGAACAAAACAAAACTGAATGTATTGGGAACATTGTTTAATATAGGGGGTGTTCTGAGTAACAGTTCCTTTTAACAGATTTCCTCCACTATTAGCATAACCTTGGGCTGTCCAATATGGTAGCCACACATGGCTATTTAGTCTTTGAAATATGGCCAGCCTAAATTGAGAGGAGCTGTAAGTATAAAGTACATATCAAATTTCAAATATTTAGTACCAAAAAAAGTAAAATCTTCACAATTTTTAACATTGATTACATGTTGAGATGATAATATTTTGTAATACTAGGTTAGATAAAATGATATTAAAATTAATTTCATGTCTCTTTTTCCTATTGTAATGTGGCTACTAGAAAATTTTAAATCTTATAAGTGGCTGGCATTGTATTTTCTTTGTACAGTGCTGGTGTGACCTCTTCACAGATGCAAGCTATTTTGCCTAGAATTATACTTCACTAGCACAGTTACAACTATCATGACCTGCTGCAAATTTTTAAACTTTATTTCTATAGAATCCTTGGCCTTTTAAAAGCATGTTCACAGAAAAAAAGGGATGTAAATGCATGGTGTGGTTCAAACAATGTATTTATTTTTTAGCACCTATTTAAGACAGGTTGTTGAATATCTTGAAAATTTACAGTGTTACATGGAATAGTTCAATTATTGCCATGTGACATCTTGACAATTACTTCCTTAAACAGTATCCAGTTGTGGACCAGAAAAATTACAAGTTGTTGTGCTTTAGAGGTCTTTATACTGCATGCATAAATTAGAAACTAGATATTTAATAATAACTATCTTTAAGAAAATTAAATTTGGGCTGCTGTAGCAGCAACGTCTTTGAGGAAGTAAAGATACAACGTCACAAACAAGGAATTTTTATTTAATAAGCTTTTACTATTATTTTAGTAAATTGATATCCACATCAATGACACTTCAAGGTTGTTGTAAGCATTTGGCTAAGGATAAAATTAGAATCCTATATATTTGTTTATTAGAGATGGTGACCTTTGAAACTCTCTTCTATTTACTAAATATATTTCCATATGTGTGGTGGCTTTCTTTTTAATTCCTGATATCAAAACTCTGAAAAACACTGACATCAGTTAGCCTCAATCATTAGATAAGTCATCTACATTAAGCAGTTCACAATACATATTCATGTTGAATGCAGAAGTCATTTCTTCCCCCATCAGTGCTAATAGGTCACCCATTCCAATTACATACAATAATCAAGAAGCATTTCTAAGTAGCATATCTCTGTTCAACAAAGACGTAACGATACCTCTTCTTTTGTGTCATCTGAAAAGGTTTATAAGGAATGAGAAGATACTCTGTCATAGTTTAAAATGGAAGTTAAGTCTGAGAGGAGCACAAGAGTGAAGATACTAGTGAGATAAAGCAGCAAGGGCAGGGACCATTTCAAAACAGAGCCATCATCAGAAGTGCAGAAGAAAAGGAGGTGCACTTGCCTCTCTAAAAAGGGAATGAGAACGTGTCGGTTCTCAGGGATGAGTTCTTTAACCTCTGACAGCTGTGAGCAATTTGTCAACCACTCTGAAGTGTGGCTCAGAGTCAACCCCTGGGTCTCAAGCCAGGAGGGTTGGGTACTCATTTCCATGAGGCTAAAAGCACAAGAGGATACTTCTGTCTGAAAGACGTCCTAGCTATTATTGCAGTCCACAGAATACCAAAACAGTAGAAAAGTAATTCTTACAAATTAAATGAACTACACTAATAAGCACCCTGGATGCATGAAAAAATTAGATCAGCTTTCCAAAGTTTCAGTAACCTGCAGTCAACTGCAGTCCAAAAATATTAAATGGAAAATTTCAGAAATAAACAATTCATAAGTTTTAAATTGCACACTGTTCTGAGTAGCATGATGAAATCTTGCTCTGTCCCACTCTGTCTTGCCCACGACATGAATCATTCCTTTTTCCAGTATATCCACCCCACATACACTACCTACCCTTTGGTCATTTAGTAGATGGCTTGATTACCAGATTGACCTTCAGGAATTAAAGCGCTTACGTTCAAGTAACCTTACTGTACTTAATAATAGCCCCAAAGTACAAGAGTAGTGATGCTGGTATTGACTTAAGAAGGAGCTGAGGCAAAATTAATGTAAGTGGAGAGGTAACTGGGGCCAAGCTTGAAGATTGTGACCCAGGAGCATAAGTTCAAGTTGCCCTGAATATAAACTCCCAATAGTAGCAGTTACAAGTGGATTTTTAAGGGAACAGAAGAGGAAGTTCCTAAGTTGTTTACCAAGAATTTACATTAAAAAAATATAAGCTATATGTTTTTCTTTATATCACAAATTCCAGGAAGATAATGGTAAGGCAGCTAGGCAGGAACAAAATACCTTTAAGCAATTGCCCCTGGGCATGGGTGCCAGGGGTATGACTAGAATCCCATATTCTTGTCTCTCTAGGCCTGATATATTTTGCATGGCACAGGTTGCCCTTGAGCTAATTTTCTTTTCTCACTGCCAATTCAGATAATTCCAAAAAGAAGCCACAAAGTGCTTCCTTTGAGTCTTGACTTAATAAAAAAAGGAAAAAAAAATTGTATTCTGAGCTTGCTAAGATACATGGTAAGAATTAGTCTCCTATCTATGAAATTGTGAAGAAGGAAAAAGAAATCTCTAGGGTAACATCAGAAAAATGGCTGACTAGAGATGCCTGACACTCATCCCTGCCATAAGAAAGGACCAAGGCAATAAATAAACAGATAAGATTTGACTGGAGTGTTGTCAAAGGGAGAGTACTGGAGTGCAGTGGGAGACTGGAGATGCACCTGTGGTGACTGGAAGCCCAGGAGGTCAATATGGAGGCACCTGGCCTCTGCATTCTAGTCTCCCCAAACTAGATCAGATCTTTCTGGAGTTAGGAGGAACTTCCAGTTGTGGGGAAAAGGTGAGCAGAAGAAACCTCACTAGTCCCCACTGCCACTGAAAATACCTACAGTCCTTACAACAGGAGAATCCCACAGTCCTCACAATCCTTGAACCCAGTTTGGAGAGCTTCCGGGAATTTTCACACAGCTACATTGCCCCAGATTAGAAGCACAAGGTGTGCCCTCCCCACTTCCCCCACCCTCTGTGAGCCAAGCTGTCACAGCGTGGTGCCATCTTGAGACCAGAGCCACCTCTGAAGCATACCCTGCTCTGGGAGCCAGTAGCCACCGTACCTCTCCAGCACTGGGGCTCCATATTCATTATGCCAAGCCTGCACCGTGGCTAAATGCCACAACCCTAGCTACACAGAGCTTGGGCCCAAGATCAGCTGTGACTGTGGTCCTGCACAGCAGAGAAACCAACCTCCACCACCACACTTCCAGATAGAGGAATAGTCTGGCAGTCCCATCCAGGGTGAACCCACCCTTGAGCCAACCAAACCACTGTGAGCCCTCCACAAGTAGGAGAGGATCCTGAGTCTTCAAGCACCTGATACATCCCTAGGCCAACAGAGTGGCTACGTGTTTGTGCTCAGAAACTTGCAACACCCCTGCCTCCTGTAGACATGCCCCTGGCCTGTCTGTCCAACAGCCCTGTGCCCCTAATAAGGGCATAAGAAATAGTCTCACAGGCCACCCCTGGCAGACATGCCCCCTGACTGTCCAAGCAGCCAAGAGATCATGTCCCAGACCTAAAAAACAGCCCTGTGGGCCACCTCCAACACACACTCCCAGATGGGCAAGGCAGCTGTGTGTCCATGACCCAGACCTAGGAAACAGCCCAGTGGGTCATCTTTGGTGGTTATGCCCTTAGGCCAATCAAGCAGCCTTGTGCTTATGTTCCAGGCCTACGAAACAGCCCACAGAAATGCCCCCAGGCCAGCCAATCACCTCTGCACCCATGTTCTGGACCTGAGAAATATCTCTGTGGGCTTCCCCTGGTAAACATACCCCAGGCCAGCCAAGAAACTGTGACTGTGTTCAGGTCTGATAAGCAGCTCTCTGGGCTGCCCCTGGCAAACACCCCTGGGCCAACTGAGCAGCCATGCAACTGCATACCAGATTGGAGGTATGGTGGGCACACCTCCAGACCATTCAAGCAGGCTTGCACCCACATCCAGGCTGGAGAAATAGCCCCATTGGCTGCCCCCAGCAGACATGACCCCAGGCCAGCCAAACAACCATGTTCCATGCTCTGGCCAAAGTAAAAGCCCTATAATTTCAACCTCAATGAGCCAGACACCAAGTTGGCTGACCCACTGTGTATATTCACATGCCCCCCAACCTGAGAAACAGCCCAGCAAGCCTGCCCCTGGCAAGGCTCCACCACCATTGGCAAAAACTCTCTCTCAGCCTAGGTGACTGAGAAACTTATAAATGCCACTAGTATAGATTACAGCTGAAGAAACTACACAGAGACTACCAAATCTACCATATCTACCTAGAAACAAGGCCAATGCACCCCACCAAACCAACACCCCAAGACCCATTCATAAGTCTTTTTGTACAAAACATACTTGATAAAATTGGAAGGGGAAAATTTTGTACCAGATGCAAAGAAATCAATTAGGGACACACAAAAAAATCAAGGAAATATGTCACCTGTAAAAGAAAACAATAATTTTCCAGTAATAGACTCCAATCTTAAGGAAATATATGAAATACTAGGAAAAGTGTTCAAAATAATAATCTTAAGGAAACTCAGTGAGATACAAGAGAATATAGACAGAGAATTCAATGAAATCAGGAAAACAATTCACAATTTGAATGAGAAATTCAATGAAAAGATAGATATTATTTAAAAAGAACCAAACAGAAATCCTAGAGCTGAAGAATTCAATGAATGAAATTAAAAATACCATTGAGAGCTTTGACAACAGACTAGACCAAGCAGAAGGAATTTCTGAACTTGAGACAGGTCTTTTGAAATATGAAAGGCAGGAAGAAGAAGGGGAAGGAGAAGGATAAGAAGGAGGAGAAGGAGAAGGAGGAGAAGAAGAGGAAAAATAAAATAAAATAAAGTAAAATAAAGAACACCTACAGGATTTATGGAACACCAATAAGGGAAAAAAATTTCATATTATAGACATTCCAGAAGGACAAGAGGAGAAAAATGGTGAGGAAAACATATTTAGTGAAGTAACAGCAGAAAGTTTCTCAAATCTTGGGACAGAGATGGATTTCCAGGTCCAGGAAGCTCAAAAAACCCCAAATAGATTCAACCCAAACAGGTCCTTTCTGAGGCCCATTATAGTCAAATTGTCAAAAGTCAAAAACAAAGGATGATTTTAAAAACAGCAAGGGAAAAGCATGAAATCACACATAAGGGGATCCTCATTAGACTAACAGCAGATTTCACAGCAGAAATTTTGCAAACTAGGAGAGAATGTGATGATAGATTAAAAGATCTGAAAGGAAAAAAAAAATGATAGCCAAGAATATTTTACCCAGCAAAGCTATCTGTCAGAAACGAAGGAGAAATAAAATCTTTCACAGACAACCAAAAACTAAGGGAATTCATCACCACTATACTGGCCTTATCAGAAGTGCTCAAGAGAGTCTTACATCTGGAAGTCAAAAGATAATAACTACCATCATGAAAACATGCAAAACTATAAAACTCACTAGTAAAGCTGATACACAAAAGAGGAAGAGAAAAAAATCAAACCTTATCAGTATAGAAAACCACCCAACCACAAAAATAAACAATGAGAGGATGTAAGAAACAAAGAATATACAAAACAAGCAGAAAACAATCGATAAAATCAGAGGAATAATTCCTTACCAGATAATAATAACCCCAAATGTAAATGGAATAAATTCTTCATTTAAAAGATACAGACTGGCCAAATGGATTAAAAAAAGAAAAAGAACCAGATTTATGCTGCCTACAAGAAACTTAACTCACCAGTAAAGACACACATAGACTTAAAGTGAAGGGATGGGAAAAGATATTCCATGCAAATGAAAACCAAAAGTGAGCAGGAGTATCTATACTTATATCAGACAAAACATAATTCAAATTAAAAGCTGGAAAAAAGAGACAAAGAAGGACATTATATTATAATAAAGGGATCAATTCAGCAAGAGAATATAACAATTACAAACATATATGCACCCAACACCAGAGAACCCAGACATACAAAGCAATATTATTAGATCCAAATGGAAGGATAGATCCCAATACAATAATAATTAAGAACTTCAAAACCCTACTGTTAGCATTGGACAAACCATCTAGACAAAAAATCAACAAAGAAACATTGGATTTAACTATACTATAGACCAAATGGACTTAACAGACATTTACAGAACATTTCACCTCACAGCTGCAGAATATACATTCTTTTTATTAGCTCAAGGAACAATCTCCAGGCTTGACCATATGTTAGGATACAAAACAAGTCTCAAAATTTAAGAAAATCAAAATTATATCAAGCATCTCATCTAACCACAATGAAATAAAAATAGACATCAATAACAAGAGGCACATTTGAAACTATACAATTAAATGGAAATTAAACAATAAGCTCCTGAATGACCAATGGGTAAAGGAAGAAATTCAGAATTAAATTTAAAAATTCCTTGAAACAAATGAAAATAGAAACACAACATACCAAAACCTATGGGACACAGCAAAAACAATATTAGGAGGCAAGTTTATAGGAACAAATACCTGCAACAAAAACCAGAAATATTTCAAATAAACAATCTAATGATGTATCTCAAGGAACTAGAAATGCAAGAGCAAATCAAACTCAAAATTAGTAGAAGAAAACAGATAATGATCAGAGCAAAATAAATGAAAAAGAGACTAAAAAAATGCAAAAGACCAATGAAAGAAAAAGTTGTTTTTTAAAAAAACAAACAAAATTAACAAACCATTAGCTAGACTAAGAAAAAGAGAAATGAAACTGATAAAACTAATAAAAAGGAAATGAAAAAGGAGACATCACAACACATACCACAGAAATACAAAGGATCCTTAAAGACTACTATGAACAACATATGTCAATATATTTGAAAATCTAGAGGAAATGACTAACTTACTGTACACAAACAACCTACCAAGATTGAACCAAGAATAAATAGAAAACCTGAACAGACCAATAACAAGCAACAAGGCTGAATCAGTAATAAAAAGTATTCCAACAAAGAAAAGTTCAGGACTGGATGGCTACACTGCTGAATTCTCCTGAACTTTAAAAAAGAAATAATACCAATTCTTCTCAAACTATTCCAAAAAATTGAAGCAGAAGGAATTCTTCCTATTTCATTCTATGAGGCCAACATAACCCTGATTCCAAAGCTATACAGAGACACACACACAAAAAGAAAACTGCAGGCCAGTCTGAACTGCAGATGAACTGCAGATGAACATAAAGGCAAAAATTTTCAGCAAAATACTAGCAAACCAAATCCAACAACACATTAAAAAGATAATACACTATGATCAAGTGGGATTTATCCAAGGAATGCAAGTATGATTTAACATATACAAATCAATAAACATCATATATCACATTAGTAGAATTGACAAAAACTATATGATCATCTCAATAGATGCAGAAAAAGCTTTTGATAAAATTCAGCATCCCTTCATGGTAAAAACTCTTAATAAATTAGGTATAAAAGGAAATTACTCCAATATAACCAATGCCATATATGACAAACCCACAGTTAATATCTTAATGAATGGGAAAAAGCTGAAAACTTTTCCTTTAAGAACGGGAATAAGACAAAGTTGCCCACTCTCACCACTCTTATTCAATATAGTACTAGAAGTCCTAGCCAGAGAAAATAGGCAAGAGAAAGAAACAAAGGGCATCCAAATTTGTATGAAGGAAGTCAAATGTCCCTGTTTGCAGATGACATGATCTTATATAGAGAAAAACCTGAAGACTCTACCAAAAGACTCCCAGAATTGATAAACAAATTAAGTAAAGTTGTAAGATACACAATTAATATAGAGAAATCAGTAGTGTTTCCATGAACAATGAATTAGCTGAAAAATAAATTTAGAAGGCAATCCTATTTACAATAGCTACAAAAAATACTTAGGAATAAATTTTAAAAAGGTGAAAGATCTCTGTATGGAAAACTTCAAAGCACTGATGAAAAAAATTGAAGAGGACACAAACAAATTGAAAGACAGCTCGTACTCCTGCGTCAGAAGAATTAATATTGTTAAAATGACAATACTACCCAAAGCAATCTACAGATTCAGTGCAATCCATGTCAAAATACCAATGACATTCCTCACAGAAATAAAAGAAAAATTCCTAAAATTTGTACGGAACCACAAAAGACTTGAAATAGCCAAGGCAATCCTGAGCAACAAGAACAAAGCTGGAGATATTGTGCCACCAGACATAAAAATATGCTACAAATTTATAGTAACCAAAACAGCATTATACTGGTGTAAAAACAGACACATAGACCAATGGAAAGGAATAGAGAACACAGAAATTAATCCACATATCTACAGCCAATGATTTAGTGATTTTCACAATGGTGCCAAGAACACACATTGGGGAAAGGACAGTCTCTTCAATGCATGGTGCTGGAAAAACTGGAAATCCATATGCAGAAGAATGAAACTAGATCCCCACCTCTCACCCTATACAAAAATCAACACAAAATGGATTGAAGACCTAAATGTAAGACATGAAATAATAAAACTACTAGAAGAAAACAGGGGGTAAATACTTCAGGACATGGGTCTGGGAAAATATTTTATGAATAATACCTCAAAAGCACAGGCGAAAAAGCAAAAATAAATAAATGGGATTACATTAAACTACAAATCTTCTGCACAGCAAAGGAAACAATCAACAGAGTGAAAAGGCAACCTACAGAGTGAAAGAAAATATTTGCAAGCTACTCATCTAACAGGGGATTAATATCCAAAATATACAAGACACTCAAACATCTCAACAACAAATAAATAAATAATATGATTTTAAAATAGGCAAATGATCTGAACTGATATTTCTCAAAAGAAGACACACAAATGACCATCAAATATATTTTAAAATGTTCAGCATCACTCATCATCATGGAAATGAAAATCAAAACCACAATGAGGTGTCATCTCACCCCAGTTAGACTGGCTATTGTAAAAAAGACAAAAAATAACAAATGTTGGTGAGGATGCAGAGAAAAGGGAACTCTTAAACACTGTTGGTGAGAACGTAAACTAGTACAGCCACCATTAAGAACAGTATGGAAAAAAACTACAGATAGAACTTTCATATTATTAGCAATCCCACTACTTGGAAATCATTATATCAAAGAGACATCTGCACCCCCATGTTTACTGACGCACTGTTCACAATAACCAGGATACGGAATCAACCTAGGTGTCTAATAACAGATGAATGGATAAAGAATATGTGGTATATATACACCAAGAATACTATTCAACCATAAAAAATAATGAAATACTGTCATTCAGAGCAGCATAGATGGAACTGGAAGACATTGTTTTAAGTGAAATAAGCCAGGAACAGAAAGTTAAACACTGCATGTTCTCACTTATATGCAGAAGCCAAAAAAATTTGATCCCATGGAAGTAAAAAGTAGAACAGAGGATACTAGAGGTTGAGAAGGGTAGGGTGAAGGGAAGGATAGGGAGAGATTTGTTAAAGGATACAAAATTACATCTAGATAGGAAAATTAAATTCTGGTGTTCTATACCACTGTAGGATGACTATAGTTAATAATAATATATTATATACTTTCAAATAGGTAGAGCATTCCCAATGCAAAGAAATGATAATTGTTTGAGATGATGGATGTGCTAATTATTCTGATCTGACCACTATACATTATATGTTTGAAACATCACTATGTACCCCATGAATATAGGCAATTATTATATCTCAATTAAAAACATAAATTTTTAAAAAGTAAAGTTCTAATCAATGGTGTTAGAAAAGAAGGAATACAACTGCCAGGAAGTGGGCGCAAAACTGTTATTATTTGGCAGATGACATGACTGCATACCCGTAATGGGGATGAAGACAGCAACCCAGAGTGGGGCCTCAAATCCATCCTTGGGAATGGCTCAAGGCGAACCCTGCATGTGGGAGTCAAGCACCTAGCTATTCTTGGAGAAATTTTGACCCAGTAGAGTAATTCAAATGCAGCTATTGAGACTGTGGTGTTCAATATCTCATTTTATAACACAGGAATATCTCCTCCAGGGTAATTATGACATCTTTTGAGTGTTTTGGTCTTTTGAGGGATTCAGTGAAGAAGACAAGAGATGGCGCTGTCACTTGGCGTGGAAGGATTTGGGCAACAGGCCTGCTAACAGGACAGTAGGAGGGGAAGGAGCTAAAAAAACAGTGTATAGAAAGCGAGTGTGTCTGATACCCAGTTGTCAAATTCCCTTTCCTGGCTTCTAATGTTTTTATGTTATGCTTACCTAAACCTGAAAAATAAATAACTAAATCTGGTTACACCTACCCCCCCCAAAAAAAAGAAAAAGAAAAAGAAATTCGTGCTAGTTTTGCTATCACTCCTCATACTGCAAAAGTTATGGCCACAGTGTGTGATAAGTGCTTATCTAAGAGGAAAAATGCCTTCAATTGGTGAGTAGAAGACATGAATAGAAACATGTTCTTATTGACAGCAATTGGATTTGGTACTATCTGAGGTTTCAGGCATCTTCTGGGGATCTTGGAATGTATCCCTCGTGGATAGGGAGGGACTGCTGTATTGAGGATAGCCTGGAATCTCCACTGGTCTCCAAACTCCTGGAAGGAACCACAGAGCACAAAGTGTGGCTTCAATCACAGATAAACTAGCCACACCCTTAGGATGCTGGGCTTTACACCCTACTTCTGGTGCCAGTTCTCTTGTTCCAGGCTCCATACTAGCTCCTACATACCCTCCCTATTCATCCAATGCCATCAAAAATAGCCAGCCTTAAAAATGAAGCTTGAGAACACATACTTACATTTACTTCTGTTTTTCTTATAATTCTCAACTTCAAGTTTACTGAATCTTGGAGTGAAAATACAGAAATTTCATGGACTTTGCACAGAAAGTGACAATGACAGCAATGATGGGATTGTGTTTGGGATATTGAGGAAAGGCAACTGAAAAAGCTTATTTTGAATCATTAAGTGAAGCGTAGACCTATTTCCCATCTTTATTCTCGCTCCTCAGTTCTGAACTATGCCCAAACCTCCCTTTGGGTCAATTTGTGGTACTCACTTGGATTTGTTCCATGTGGCATAAAGCAAAAAAAAAAAAAAAAAAAAAAAAAAATTCCCTTAAGAATAGCAGTGAAAAAAAACAAATGCCTTCCTTTATAAGTCTGGGTTATGTGTCTAATAAATTTGCTAGCAGTGAGGAATGAGTCTGTAAGAAAGCAACAAAGATATACATCTAATTGAATCCAGCAGCATAGTACAAAAGCATAATTGTTACTTATTTATGAGTTTGATGTCCTTTCTCTTTGCAGCCAGGAGAAACAATCTTACCACATTCTGAGCTTTTCCCACTCTGATGTGAATTGCCTGTATCTCCTTTGAAAATGTCAGCAAAATGCTACAAACTCTTTGCTATATGGAATTATGTAGAAACTGGATGTGCTGATTAATCTAAGAATTAATAAACATTTCCTCTACATATGTGTGACAAAGTGAGGACTAAGCCACCTTGGAGTACCTTTCATTTTCTCTGATTCTAACAGCTCTGCAAAAGCTCTCAAAGCTCCACAGTTGGTATTAAATGTCTCCATTACCATTGTGCTACCAATAGGTAGGTGCATGTATCAGTTGATCAAGAGTTCTCATTGCTAGAATGCCAGGAAACAGCTGCATTGTAGTTTTGCTTGTGCTTTTTTTTAAAAAAAAAAAAAGGAGAATGTCATCATCTTTACAAGGCATATGGTAATATTCCTCAAGTTACCCAAAGATAGCAAAGCCTGATGCTGATTAAATACTAGAGTTCCTTGTAATTAATGCTCATGGAAGGTGTGGATAAGTGATATGCACAGCATGTTCTATGAAAACAATTTAAAAGAGTTTTTGCTTTTTTTCCTATTTTGAATTTTTGTTTTGTTTTGCTTTATTTTTTCCATTGAATAAATTCTTCCCTTCCGTGATTTCTTTCAGAGTTAGGCATGAATAACTAAGGGTAGAAATTAGCTTGGGGAGGGGAGGGTCAAAGAAGGCAGAGAAAACTATATTGACTTATTTTATTTTAAACTCCTGATCTGAAGCCTCACATGGGCAATCAGTAAGACCCTGCAATTTCTTCCACGTTTCTCTAGCATGTTGTCTCAAACCTCCCAAGAAAAGAATATCAGACCTTCTCTCCCCCTCTTCAAATCCTTCTCATCCTCCCCTCACCGTGAACTGCTGAGAACACCTCACACCTCACCCACAGACGCCGTCTGGGGTAAGCTCCCCCGTCTCTCCATCACTTCACCTTCAGACTCCCTGCGGAACTCCCAGCGCTCTTCCCTGTGATCCTGCCCCTTGTGAAAGCCCAGCTCCTCTCTGTGCGCCTGGATTCTGCTCCCGCTCACCTCAGCAAGGACGCTGTTCCTTTATTATCTATCCTTTCCCGCTCATGACAAGCCATAACTCTCTCCCTTTCTACCAGCTTATTTCATCAGCATAGGAACATGTCCTAGTGTCTCCCATTAGGAAACAAAATAACAAAAACAAAAACCTCCCTTATCTCTGATCTCTATCTTCAAATCCTCTTCATCTCTGCCCTCCTCTCCTCTCAGTTGCTGATAAAAAGTAATAATGGGGTGATGAGTCCCACCCCATTTCACTGCTGTCCTCCATAGGTGAATTTTCTCCTCTTTCTCATCTGCTTCCATCTGCTAACACACTTACTACCTCACTGAACCTGGTCACTTGTAGTTCTTTTTATTGCTGAAATAAATAATGGCCATAGCAAAACATATGACTTTGGTCATATTTCCTCACCCCTGACCTAGGTCACTCCGGCACAAAGGCCTCCCTGTCCTTCAGTTTCTTGTTTGTTTGCTTTTTAGTAACTTAAAGCAACAATTTATTGTTTTCTTTTACAGTTTTGGGGCTACTGGGCTCGGCTGGGCAGTTCTTGTTTAACATGCTTCATAAAGTTGTAGGCAAATCGTGGCTATGGCTGGAGTCATCTGAAGGCTTCTCTGCTCCTACGTCTGGTGCCTGGACTGGGATGGCAGGGGCAGCCGGAGGTTGGTGGGGCGTTTCTCTTTCTCCCCCTGGCCCTTTCCTTCTGTACCCCTCTCCTTACTACCCCTCTCCTTACTACCACCCCACCCCTAATGTGGCTTCTTCATATGGCTTCCTCATAGTCTTGGCAATCTTAGGATAGTTAGACTTTTTACATGCAGTTGACTTCTCCCAAGAAAACATTCCAAGTTGCCTGAATGGAAGCTGCAAAGCTTTTGGTAAGCAAGCCTGTGAAATCTAAGAGCATTCCTCTATTGCATCCTATTGGTCAAGCAGGTCACTGAGGTTGAGAGAAGGGGAGTTAGACTCCAGCTCCAAAGGGGAGGCATCCTTTGAACATGCTGGAATCTCCTGCCTCTTCCCTCAGCAGGGCTGCTCTTCACCCCAGATGTCTGCAGGTTTCATTCCTCACCACCCTGACTACACTATTTAAGATGATTCACCCCCTGTGTTCTCCTCTACTCCTTTCCCGTGTTTATCTTTCTCTGTGATGCTTATTACCTTCTCATTTTGTGCATCTCTTTCTGTCCATGTGGATGGAGATTTTTTCATGTCTATATCCCGGCACCTCGCAGTGTGCCTGCCACATAGGGGCTACTCAGTGAGTATTTGTTGAATGAAATGCGTCAGCCCCAACTTCTAAGGATTTTATGTGTATTATGTCATTAAATCCTTGCAAAACACCCACTGAGGTAAGGACTACTGTTATCCATGTTTTAAATGGAGAATCAGAGGCACGTGGAGGCCTATGTGTTTTGTTCCTAAGGTTGAAGCCAGCATTCAAACCCAGGCAGTTGGCTCCAGAATTGGAGCTCTTTACCACCTTATAATGCCTCTCAGGTGCAAGCGTCCCTCTGTCTTCACTCACTGATCTCTCAGCAGCACTGCATGACATCCACCACCTCTCCTTCTCAAAACGGCATACTTCCAAGCTACTTTTTGCCTTACTCTTTGGCCTCTCCGTTTCTCTATTCTTCTTCCTTAGTAAGTTCATCAGTTCCCAGGAACATACTGATGAATCCTACTCTATACCTCTCCCTATGACTTTTCCTGTGAACTTCACGTTCACATACCCAACTGCCTGCTAGACATTACCTATCACAGCCATCTGAATCCTGGCATGCCCAATTCAATCGAAGCATGCCCCTTAATCTCTCTTGCCTCAATTAATGGCTCACCCTCCCACTTGGATACTCAAGCCAAACCCCCGGGAGTCATCCTGATGTCTTTCTGTCTCTTGTCCCCTGGACAACACGTCTAATTATCAAGTTGTGATGATTCTATGTCTCAAAGGAATCTGTGCACTTCTTTCCATCCCCTCAGTACCTGCTAAATGCAAGTCACCTTCACCATGTGCCCAAATCACTGCCCAACTTTGTGACTATGGCCTGCCTCCACTCTTTTCCCTCTAAATTATTCACACCACAGGGGAGAGAAAGTGAGAGGCTTTGTTAAGATCTAAATTGTATCTTATTACTTTTCAGTGCAAAAGCCTTCATGGAGCATAAAATCCAAACCCTACACCATTTGTCTTTGCTTCACAGAGCTTATTAAAACTTGCCATTGTTTTACTTATTTCAATTTTCTTCTTAATAGTTTGCTTAGTACCCCACTAAAATATAAATCTATGAGATAAAGAAAGATGTTTTATTCACTATTGAGTACCCATAACTTTTCATTGTCCCCTGTTCATAGTGAGGGCCCAACAAATATTTCCTGAAGGAATAATACAAAGCTTTAGAATACTATACATAGGTAGCAAGCACCCTCCCTACACATTTAACTTTAAAAGTTCATACTGTATTTGTTGGTCTGCTGTAATTATTGGCTACACACAAAGTGTGTTTAATGAGAATGCACACAAATGTATGTGAACTAACCCAGCCAGGGTAGCCAGTATAACATGTTACCTGACAAATAAAAATAAAATCCTAAGCCTCCCAAGTAAGTGAATGGCTCCCTTCTTGGTCAAGGGGACCCCAAGGAAACCTTAAAACTGAGTTCCCAGTCATGACAGGATGGGAGGTCAGACACACCTCATTATATCCCCTCCCTGGCTGACCACCATTAGGCTTTCTTCCCTAAGGGTTGAACAGAAACCAGCCCTTTGGAAAGACTTGCTCCATGCTGATTTCAACCAGTCTTGTGACTATCCCTCCCTTTCATGGTTTTGGGACAACTGACGAGCATTCCTTCCTGATAAGAGACCACTGACCATGGAGTGATTTTGACCAGTCTATGGAGGCTGCACACAGTGGGCCTTTGTGTTCTCTGCTTCACCTTTTGAGTCAGAGGGACAAAATCTCCACCCTCAGATCATGCTAATGCCGCCATTATTGGAACATGCAACCCATGAAGGGGTATGAAGCTCAATTGCACGTTTCTACTTTCATAAATATCCATGACTCCTCCTATAGCTTGTTAAATATGTATATGCAGCCACTACCCCACTCAGCATAAATTATTGTTCTCTTTACCCTTCCCCTGAAGTACTTGCTCTCAGTTTCTGCCCGAGGCTATGTTTCCCAGCCTGCAAGATGGACAGCCTAAAGGCTGCAACCTTTTTGAAAAATAAAGCTCTCCTTTCCAAATTTATGAATCTCATGATTCTTCAGTTGACGGATCTATGACATTTTCTTCTGCCTAAACTGAAAACATTTATTTTCAAACAGGAAAATATTGATTAGCAAAGTTTTGTGAAAATATTGATTATCAGAGTATTATGTGTTTCCCTGACAAAATTTTATATATGCATTATCAATGAAAAGTCTAAAAAGACTTAGAAGGAGCAAATTAAATATAAATGTCCACATAGAGAGACTGCAAAATACCAAGCAGTGCTAATGCATGCATGTAGAAATTCATATAGATATATACATAAAATCAAGAAAAAATTTTATTTGAATTAAATTCCAAAATGTTGAGCAACAGATTCAACTTCAGACAAGATATGGGATTCTGAAGTAAAAAGCGTGATTGCAAAGAGTAACATGATTTGCAAAATGGGGATTTACCACTACCCAAAAATGCTAAGTATAAAAGTAAGTGGGATGCATACTGGATATTTTATATATACTCACTTACACAGATAGTAATATAAATAACACTGTCCTTGACCAGAAAAACAATGTCAATTGCTTTTTATTATAGGTAAGTGTGGTTTGGTCCTTCACAAAACACTAAACTCTCTTGTTCTAAGTTGCACCTCAAAGTCATTAAGGCTAGATTAGTTTATACTGTTTTTTCATTTTTAAAAAACACAGTATGATAGTAAAACGGCACTTCCTTTTGTTCTCTGTAGTGGTGATTTGTTTCAAGGGTTATGTATCACTGGGTCAGTCTGGATTGACATACAACGGTTAAAGTCTGAAAATTCTCTGCAAACAGAAGACATTTCCATCTTGTTGTCCGCAGTGGATTCCAGTCTTTAGTTTGTATTTGCTTACAAGTTATTTCTCCTGACAAAGGCTATCTTTAGCTAAACTATGTGATTTGATTTGCAAATCCTCCGCCCTCACACACACATATTTAAGTAATTGTTTCAAACAAAAGTTCATACTCGTCTGCTTTGTAAGGAAGGTGGAAGGTATAAGTAAAGTGGGTGTAGCTGTGTTTGTTTCTGCAACAAGTAAAAAATTCCCTTAATATGAATACTTAAGGAAATTCCTGTATGTGAAAATTATTCCTATCATCTGGCCTATGTGTTAGATACCCTTACAGTGCAAATAGACAAAGCCCTTCAGAAAGCCACCCACACAGAGTAAAACTGCTTTGGTAGGGTTCACGGCTTCTTTTATTGTTGTTTCAGTGAAAATGATTCCAAATTATGGGCACAAACTAAATACAACTCTCCAGTAAATGGGAGTGTGCCATTATGCTAATTGGAATAAACCTGCAGTGCAATTTAGAACAGCAGAGAAGCCGTTCAGTGAAACAGCACTGGACCTAAAGTCAAGGCATGAGAGGATCTGGCCCAAGTTCTCCCCTTGGCTTGCAGAGTGACACTGGGCAAGTTGCTTAACTTCTCTGAGTCTCCTTTGTGAAATTAGAGGTTACACTTAATAATCTTTATTGTTCCATGTAGCTAATTACATTCTCTCTATACATACTGATGTATCCTTGAATACTGGGTTTCAAGATGTACATGCTTGTTAGTGAGCAGAATAAGCATATTTATCCAGGCTCTTTGTTTTTCTTTAGTCTTATTCCATTTTTTGTCCTTAATGTTCCTAAAATAGCCTTAATTTTCTGTCATTCAAGTGGCTACTCTTCCTTTATATATTAGTTTGCTAAGGCTGCCATAACAAAAACAAGACTGGGTGGCTTAAACAATAGAAATTTATTTTCTCACAGTTCTCAAGGCTGGAAGTCCAAGATCAAGCAGGGTTGGTTTTTTCCTGAGGCCTCACTCCTTGACTTACAGATGGCCCCCTTCTTGCTGCCCTTTATGTGGCCATCTCTCTGGGCAAACATTGCCCTGGTATCTCTCTGTGTGTTCAAACTTTGCCTTCTTATAAGGACACCAATCATATTGTAGTAGGGACCACCCATGATCTCATTTTACCTCTTTAAAGTCCCTATCTCCAAATTCAGTCACACTCTGAGGTATTGGGGGTTAGGGTTTCAACATAAAAATTTTAAGGAGACACAATCAGCCCGCCCATATATATGAAAAGCCTTCTTTATATTAACATAGACTTTGCCTATATTAATCTTTATCTATATTATCTATAACAACATTTTAGTATCATTTTATAACATCCTTTTAATCTAATAATCAACATATACTTCCTCTAAGCAGACTTTAAATAGGCATCATAATTATAACTACATGAATCAATGCTTATGATACTTTATGAATACTCCTAGCAGATATATTCATTTTTTCATGAAATGGTATGCTACAATATTTTCATAATTTCTTCTTTCTTCATTATTATACCTAACAAAGAAATTTATTAATAGCTGGTCACTCATAAACCAGCATCCCAGAATTCCTGGCATCACTTCTGGTACAGCATAATTATTGCTCCCAATGGGTGCCTAATAAACACTTGTTAGATTAATCAACTTGATTCTTTTGACTTATGGAAAACTAAAGGCCAGTAAAGACAGACACAAGAGTCTAGGAATCAAATGCTTTTTGCTGCATAATACTCAGTTACAATTCTTAAAAATCTATGGCAACGAATAGTGAAGATTATGCTCTCTGGCACACGTTCCTCTTGTTGGTCAATGTGCAGTCAAAGACCTCATTTCCTGACGTGGCTCTGTTTCCTGCACATATAGACCATGTTCCATCAGGGCAAATTATAGTTATATGGATGGAACTGTGAAGGCAGTTTTTAGGATCTCTTTGGGATCTGTTAACAGACTTAATGTCTCTTTCCAGGGTTTTCCTGGCCTTTCAGAAGCTTGGGGAGCTTGGCCGGAATAGCCTGGCATACCCGTGCAGGGATCCATTCAACTTCATCACTAGCAAATAGAGAAAACCTGAACAAGTATACTTACTGATGTCAGAATCAAACTGGGGAGACCCTCTGGAGTCCTACATAGAAGAAGACATTTCAGAAAATGTACACCTGGACACAGAATGCTCTAAAAGTTGGAAGATTTCAAAAATGAATGTGTTCAGAGTTTTGAGTGGTTGTCAAAGAGCAACAGTGATCTTGCACTGAGCACTTGTAAAAGCACAGGCTCACTCTGTTTCAGCTCATTCTTTTCCCACAGCACACCTTCCTGAGGAAGGGGAGCAAGAGCTCTTCTTGTGTCCATTTGACAGAGGATGAAGCTCAAGCTCAAAGAAGCTAAGGATTGTGCATGGTAAATTCAAAGTCACAATGAACAACTGAATAACTAGTGAGGCTGCAAACCTTAATGTGATGACTTTGCATCCTGCAATGGTTGCCCTGAGGTACACCTCCTTCCTTGAGTGTTAAAGTAGGAACTTGGTAAGTTTTGCTGACCACCTTGCGACCACCCCCTTGCAACCATGTGTGAGGCAACTAGATGTCTTTCTTTTTTCTGGGATGATAGTATCTAAGCTGTCAGAACAGATAACCTTGTGCAATCTCATTAAACCACCAGTCAGAGTTCAGGAACTTAGATTACTTAAGAGATGCAAGTGTGTTTTTTTAGAGAAGTTAAGTATATTTAAAGATGTCTTAATTAAAATAAGAATAGAAGATTTTGTATGTCCATTCTTCCCTAGAGGTGTGAAAAAGAGAGTAAATGAATTGTGGAGTTGCTGAATGTATATTGCAAACCATACATTTTACATAGTCTGGCAAACTAGCAGAAAGCCTTGGTGTGGACAGAGACTAATCAAAAAACATATTGAGTCTTTTAACCATCATCTCCCCAGCAACTAACCCAGTGCCTGGGAAAAAGTAAGAGGCCAACAATTTTCTAAAGTAATAGCCTCTTAACTGACTTCCCTGTTCCCACCTTTGCCCTGCTACAGTCTCTTCACACCCAGCAGCCAAGTAATGCTTGAACAGTATAAACCAGAGCATGTAATCATCAGAACTCGCCAGGACTCCCATCCTCACTTAGAACAAATGCTGAAGTCCTTGCAATGGTTTACAAGGCCCTGCAAAATTGGCTTCTCTGTCTCGCGGAACTCATGTCCTACTCTCAGCTCTGTTTATTCCCCTTCATGTCTCCTGTGTCTTCTTGCTGTTCCTCCAGCAAGCCAGAGGTCAGATGCATACTCACAGGGGGACTTTGTCCCAAGCTGCTTCTCCCCTCAATATTTCCAACTGTTCACCTCCTCCAAGGTGCACAATTTATAGCTCTAACCACCCCCTCACACAATTTCTATTCACCTAATTTACTTTTCCTATAATGTTTATGACTTTCTAATAGCTACTTTATTTATTTTGCTTACTGTCTGTTTTGTCCCCACTTGAGTGGAAGCCCTATGGGGACAAAAATTTCTGTGTATTTGGTTGGTTGATTTTTCAGTACCTGGGACTTGAGTATTCAGTAAACACTTTTTTGAAAGTAGTACAGGGAAATGTTCTGAATTCAGTAAAAATCAGGGTTTTTATAGAATGTCAAAGGAAAAGCTAATAGATGTGTTAAGAAAGAAGAGAAAGATAATTAAAAATGTTTTAAGAATAAGTTAGAGAGGAAGTTTGAGGACTTGAAGGTAAAACTGGAGCTACGTGGAAAAAGAAAGAAAGAGAGTGAGCGTGAGAGAGGTAGAGAGAGGAGAGGAGGAGACAGGGAGGGAGGAAGGAGAATGCACTTTAAGTCAGTTTGACAAAGTGCTTGCCAACACTCTTCAAAAAGTGCTTTTCAAAGTGCCTTAGCCAATTCAAGCTGCTGTAACAGAATACCATACACTGCATTGCTTAAACCAGAGGTCCCCAGCCTTTTTGGCACCAGGGACCAGTTTCATGGAAGACAATTTTTCCCCAGACTGGGGTGGAAGGGGGGAGGTGGAGCTCAGGCAGTGAGGCGAGTGGTGGGGAGCGGCTGTAAATACAGATGAAGCTTTGCTCACGCACCCGCCACTCACCTCCTGCTGTGCACAACCCCCCCCCTCCCCAGTTTCATGGAAGACAATTTTTCCATGGAATGGGAGAGCTCTGTGGCCTGGTCTCTAACTGGCCATGGACCAGTCAGTACTGGTCCGCAGCCCAGGGGTTGGGGATTGCAGGCTTAAACAACTAATATTTATTTCTAACAGCTCTGGAGGCTGGGAAGTCAAAGATCAAGGTGCCTGCAAATCCAGTGTCTGATGAGGTGATGAGGTTACTCTACCTGGGTTGCAGACTGCCGTCTTCTCATTGTGCTCACATGGTGGAGAGCAGGAAGAGGGAAAGTAAGCTCTCTCATATCTCTTCTTATAAGGACCCTGTCTTAGTCCATTGGGCTCCTATCACAAAATACCAGAAACTTGTATAAACAATAGAAAATTTTTTCTCACAGTTCTGGAGGCTGGGAAGTCCAAGATCAAGGCACTGGCAGATTTGGTGTCTGGTGAAGGCCTGTTTCCTGGTTCATAGATGGTCTCTTCCCACTGTGTCCTTGCATGGTGGAAGGCACAAGTCAGCTCTCCAGGGTCTCTTTTATAAAGGCACTAATTCCAATCATGAAGGTGGAGCCTCCCAAAGATCCCACCTCTCAACACCATCCCAGAGGCCCCACCTCCCAATATGATCATCTTGGGGACTAGGCTTTCAGCATATAAATTTTGAGGGGATACAAACATTTAGGCCATAGCAGGCACTAATTCTATTCATGAGAGCTCCACTCTCATGAGTTAATTACCTCCCAAAGGCCCCACCTCCTAACACTATAGTCTTGGGAGTTAGGATTTTACCATATGAATTTTGGAGGAACACAAAACCTTCAGTCCAGAACACAAGGTATCTTCCATGGGGAGTCAAATATAGGCTTCAGCTCTCAACATCTATATTGGCCCCTCAATTTTATATCTTTAATATTTTGAGTTTCTGGGTAAGATTTTGGTTTTTTTAAAAAAATGCTTCGGATTAATAATGATCATAAAAGAGTGAAACTACTGCCATAAAACATGTTATGGCACAATTTTTGAGAGATATTTACTGAAGATTGCTGATAGAAAAGGTCAGGATCACAGAAGTGGACTATTCTCTGCCCTCCCTCAGCAGCCAGGCTTCAAGTTCTGAAGAAGCCCAGGGAAGAGAGCAGAGCAAATGCAAAGAAAAAGCACATGTTGGTCTTCAGGGAAATGTATAACTGAACTTAGAGTTGAGGTGGTAGGGGCCTGGAAGTGCCAACAAAGCAAAACTGTCCTCCAAAGACAGTTCAACGTTTTATTTGTGGAAGTGAGTGTGCTGGACAGTGAGTTTACAACTTCAGAGGACACTGAGATAAGAACACAAAGGCCTTCTCGGAAACAACTCAGAAAATAAGAGTTGGGGATGGGTGGTAGCATAAAGGCCTTATAATTTTTGTGTTGGAAACAATGGCATGCCCTCCTTACTGAGGGTGATACACACACACACACACACACACGCACACGCTTTCATCCATGTTTCCTAGCTCATAACTCCCATAGGCCTTGTTATAACGTCGGGGTGCTTTAGGCCCCAGAAGCAGGCCTCAGAGAATCTCTCTCCCTCTCTCTCTCACCTTCTCCTGTCCTCCTTTCACCTGAAGGCAGGACTCTAATCTGATTATAAGTCGTAAAACCCTAATTCCAGAGAGGGTCCTACCCTATAACATAGAGAAAAGAATGCTACACAGATAGGCCAAGAAGAATCTGAACAGATAGGGCTTGATGTGTTTCCCACTCAGTCTATTAGTATTAGATTATATCCTTTTTGTCCAATCACATTTCTACAGGATTGTCAATCATGCTATCCAATGAAGTCTCCATTAAGGCTCAAGAGGATAAGGTTTGGAGAGCTTCCAGATAGCTAAACACATGGAGGCTGACAGCAAGGTGAACAAGAACTTGTCCATGTGCTGGGAGCGTGGCACACCCCAACTCCACAGGGACAGAATCTCTTGCACTCGGGACCCTTCCAGACCTCACTGCATGTATTTCTTCATCTACCTCTTTACCTGTATACTTTAAAATATCCTTTGTAATAAACAAGTAAACCTAAGTAAGTTTTCCTGAGGTCTGTGAGCCACTGTAGCAAATTAATTGAACCCAAAGAGAGGGTTGTGGGAACCTCAACTTGAAGCTGGTCAGTCAGAAGGTCCAGACTTGTGACTGGTGGGAAGGAGGAGGCAGTCTTGGGGAATGAGCCCTCAACCTGTGAGATATGAAGCTATCTCTAGGTAGATAGTGTCAGAATTGAATTGGGGGGTACCCAGCTGGTGTCCACTGCAGAATTGTTTGCTGGTTGTTGGGGAAAACCCTACACATTTGGTCACAAAAGTCTTCTGTGCTGATTGTTGTTGTGGTGTAAGAGCAGAGGAAAAATGCATGTTAAGTGTTGTTTTTACCACATTCCCACCAAGCATGAATGGTTATTGATTGTTTTTGCTGGAGACTGAGGAGTGGAATTCCTTTTTCCATAGGAATTTGTGTCTGCCATGGTTGCGGATATACTGTGGTGGATTTGTGACTTGATCCTCTGAAAGCTGACCCAAGAGTGTACAGTGTATGAATTCGGGTGACTTTATACTACACAAGCTCTTAGCTGTGAATAGTACAGTTTTGTTTTTTAAAATTATTACTAACTGCTTAAATTTACTTGAAGTTTGAGAATCTTATCTACACTGATATGACCTGTGCTGTTAGCATTTTACTTTATGTTACTCTTAATCCACTCCCCAAACCCCCTTTTGATGCTTTATTTAGTGTATGTAATGATTTGTGTTATTTTCACAAGAATAATAAACGAAGCTGGCAGTTTGATGAGAGGAAAGTAAAGTTGTAAATAAAAAAGGAGATTAATGTCATTCAGCCTTAGTTTAACATATTGATATTATTTTACTTTTCTTCTGTTATATTATAACTGATATTAGTAAATTGTTGATACATTTTATACTAATATTGCCCTGATGTGGTGATTTGGGGTCAAGGAATGTAGGAATCTGCGCATAACATAGAAAAATGTATATTTGTCAAAAGGATAAATTTCCTATAAAGTTGTACATTGATATGTATAGAAAACCATAAATACAGAAAATTATATATAATGATAAATAAAAACAGTCCTACCCATGGTAGAAATACTGCTGTAGGAAGTAGAAAGGAATTGTAGCAGATATCTTTGGAAGCACAGGAAGGACCATCAGATAACTCAAAACCATCCACCTTTCTCCTGCTGGGTCAGTCTTCCAGAGTAGGTGACAAAAGCACCATCAAGGCACCTGCCCCTCTTCTCACTAAATAGGAGAGTTCCCAGCAAAGAAGAACATGTGCACTGCAAACCTATCAGCCCTGCACTGAGAGAAGATGTTTCAGATGAGAAGACAATAGCAAAAGAACTCTGGCAACATGAAAAAACAAGCTAGTTCAACATCCCCAAGGGATCACAGTGGATCTACAGCAATGGACCCCAACCAAAAGGAAATTGTCAAAATGTCAGAAATGGAATTCAGAATATGGATGGCAAATAAGATGAATGATATTGAAGAAAAAGTTGAAAACCAATACAGCCAAAAAAAATTTCAGAACATCAATAAAAAAATGAAAAAATGGCTAAAGAGCTAGACAACATAAGAAAGGATATAATAGAACTTAAAGAAACAACAGAGTCATTTAGGCAGCAGAAAGCTTCAGCAACAGACTAGACCAAGCAGAAGAAAGAATCTCAGAGCTTGAAGACAAGGTTCTCAAACTAACCCAGTCAAAGATACAGAAAAAGGAATAAATAAGAATGAACAATCACTCAGAGAAATATGGGACTATGTGAAGCAAACCAATATGCAAATTATAGGTATCCCTGAGGGAGAAGAAGAAAAAGAAAAAAGCATGGAAAACTTATTCAAGGGAATTATTGAGAAAAACTTCCCTGGTATCACCAGAAATTCAGATATCCAGACACAAGATGGTCATTGAAAACTGGGAAGATTCATAGCAAATAGGACATCTCCAAGACATATATTTATCAACTTGGCCAAAGTCAAAATGAAGGAGAAAATTCTACAAGCAGCTAGATGTAAGCAACAACTGACCTACAAAGGAAAACCCGTCAGGCTAACAGCAGAATTCTAAGCAGAGACCTTACAAACCAGAAAGGATTGGGGCCCCATTTTTAGTCTCCTTATACAGAACAACTGCCAGCCAAGAATTTTGTATCCTGCAAAACTAAGTTTAATAAATGATGGTGGAATAAACACTTTTCCAGACAAGCAAACACTAAGGGAATTTGTCATTACTGGATCTGCCCTATGGGAAATATTCAGAACTGCATTATGCATGGAACAGCACAATAGATACCCACCAGTGTAAAAACACCTGACAGTTAAAGCTCACAGCTCTTCTAAAACAATAGCACAAGAAAGAAAACAAAACAACAAGATATCATCCAACATGATGAACAGAACTCTATCCCACATATCAATACTAACACTGAACATGAATGGTCTTAATGTCCCACTTAAAAGACAGACTGGCTGAATGGATGAAAAACAACTCAAAACCATGTCACATGAGAAATAACTGAAAAAAATGGTATTTTTCAACTTGCAGAAAATAGACCCACTGAACAGAATAGCTGTCTCCAAATATTTGAAGGCCGTCTTGCAGAAAGAAGATCAGGCTTGTTAGATACGGCCCCATGGGCAGATAATGAGAGCTGCAACTTCCTGAAAAGTGGAGGAGATTATCTGTGATTATCTCTGCCCCTGGCTCTGAGAGGAGAAACTCTACCCAGTGTGAATCCAGCCTTGCCCACCACATGTGTGCCAATGCAGAGCACAAAGAAAGTGTTTGCCCAGCCAACTGTGCTTGCACAGTAGCCAGAGATAAACTGTGATGAGTTTGTGCTTTGTTCTTCTAAAACTTGGCACCAGGGTGCACTGTAAATGAATACTGGAGAATTGGGGGAAGTTTGTAGGCAACAGTAGAGACAAAATAGATACCAAGTGGTGTCTGATCTTTGTAGAGGTGAACAGACATCAGGTATCAGGTTTTGGCAAACCATTGAGGTGTGGGCAATCTCAAAGAAAAGCCTATGTGCAGAAAGAAAGTGCACATTCTTCTCCTCTTTGGCCACTGTAGCCATGGACATTTTAGCAGCATCTGCATCGATCTGTTTTGCTGCATGGGTGGCTCCATGCCTCTCTGTGGGGCAACTGCAGCTAACAGGATTTGAATGCCTACGTTGCTTGGTTGGTTTGTTTTGGAGGGGGTGTTTTAAGGAATGACCTCCCAGCTCAGTGTCTATTCACTGAGGTCCTTGCAGCCTATCAATCAGAAAACTCAAATGGTTAAAAGAATGAACTCTGGAGCCAGGTGTCAGGGTTTAAATTCCACTTTACCACTGATTGGCTATGTGATTTGGGCAAATTCCTTATTCTTTCTGTGCCTTTGTTTCCTCTTCTATAACATATAGTTAATAATAGTAGTACCTTCTCATAGAATGAGAATTAAATGTGTTAATTCATGAAAAGAGCTCATCCCAGTGCCTGGCCATAGTAAGCTGTTAAGAAGTGATTATTGAGCATCAAATTATTGTTATGATCAAGATCAAATGCAGAGTCAGAACCCTGCTTCCCTGTAAGAAAAATAAGCCTCTTAAGTAATAACCTAATGTAGTTATCTTGGTATCTGGATGTGTTTCTTGGTAAACAACATTATAGAAACACAAATGTCCAGGAGAATGTTGGTGATGTTTCCTACTTCTTTCTTCCTTTATATCTCTAAACAAAACAAGAATTTACAACAGATTCACTGCTTTATTCTGTCCATCTGTCCACTCAAATAGTAACTTTAACAAACATTGACTCAAATATTAAATTACCCAATTGATCTATTAGCCTGGATATCTTATAAGCACCTCAACTTCAACATCCCCAAAATTGAAGTGTCAGTTTTCTCTTTGCATTTCTAAAATTTGTGAATATATTTAGCTATTTCCAAAATTGTCTTTGGTTTGGCAATGCTACCCCAGTGAATTTCCCTCAAATCCATCCTTTGACTCTTACTACTGAACTGCCTTGGTTCAGATTTCTTGATGTATTGCCTGGATTCCTGCTCTAATTTCTCAATGTTTCCTGTCTCTTTCCTCTCTTCTACACATCATTCCCCTCTTCTGTACAACCATAAAGACGACCTTCCTAAAATGGGGATCTGATCAAGTTCACACTCACCATTGCCTACAGTTTAAAGACTAAAGTCCTAGGCCAGGTATTTATGATTCTTCATGGTTCCAATTTACCTTTCCAGTCCTGCTACTCCTGATGTGCCTGTTCAGCCTTGAAGGTTATTGGTCGACTTGTCCCTACCACCTCTGCTGCCCCCAGCACACAAAGAGTATCAGGACCCTTCTGGGCCTTTGCTCCTACTAGTTGCTTTCCCTGAATGTCCTTTCTCCTTTCTCTGCCCTGAAAACCTCTGCCCAATCTTTAAGGCCCAGCTCAAGTATCACAGCAGCTAAATTTCTTTGCCTTGGCCTTCCTTCCTCAGAATCCCTTAGCACTGGGCTTAGATAGCATTTTAGCATTTTATGAGCATTAAAGGCATAGCTGGCTTAAAGGCAACAGATTAAACACATAAAATGGTTTACTCTGCCAATTAGCTTAGGTGCTTTTTAATATATATGAATTCTCTCTTCTTACACATTTTAACCTTGGCAACTGGAGCAATCCTTAGCACATAATAGGTACCCAAAAAGATTTGCTGAGTGAATGAATGAAATAAATCTTTTACCTCAGATATATTTTTATTTTTTATCAGCACAATAAAATAGAGTTGCACTTTCTTGCTTTGTTTTTAGTTATCTATTTACTAATTTCTAGCAATCTATTCATGCATGGGTAAACGCCACACTAAAGAGATGACCCTGCCTTCTTTCTGGAATGCCTATGGACTCAGCTAAAGGAAAGGGGAGAGAACAACCATTCATTCATTCATTTGATGCCTGTTAGGTGTGAGACCTGGCTCTAGTCTCTGGAGATTCAGTGAAAACGTACAATGTCCCTACTCTTTAGGATAGTCAATAACATAAAGATAAGACATAAAAGACAAGTAAACAGACAAACAAGGTAATTGTATCTAGCGATAAGGGTAAGAGGACCATAAAATGGGGTGGTGTGGTATCATGTGACTAATTAAGGATGGGGATTACTTTAGATTGGGTGATTAACTACATGAAAATGTGAGACCTGAATGTTGAAAAGGAGCCAACCATGTAAAAATCTGGAGGCAGAGAGGACATCCAGGGCAAAGCCTAAAGGAAGGAATTAGGAAAAGAAAGGAGACAAGTGTGGCTGGCATCATTAGCAAGGGGGCTACATGGTATACCAGATACTGCATGACCTGCTTCCCATGCTTCTTCATTTATGTCTGATTAAATCTTCAGAAGGCTATACACATTTTATAGATGAGTTCTCATATCTTGGAAGTGGAAGGAGTAATTATTTCAAATGAATTCTGACTGTGTCAAAAGTGCAGGATCAAACACCAGGTTAAAATAAAGTGATATTAGATAACATTGCCTCTTTATTGTCTATTGATAATGTCAACCTAAAGTAATCAAAAGGGTTAGAATCTATTTTAAAGAGAGTTTATTCAAGCACAAACTTTGAGGATGAGCCATACATGAAGCACAGATTCCAAAGAATGGAAGTCAGTGTTCCAAAGTATAGAAGTTTGGAATCACTTATATAGACAAAGCTTAGGGAAATATAACAGAATTTCAACATATTTCTATGTAAGGCTTAATGCATAGTTACAATGATCTGATGAGTCAAGGTGGTCTTTTTCTTTTGGGAAAGAAAGAAAATGAAGGTGTAACTGTCATGGGGTATGGGAACCATCTGATCTGAGTTAGTACAGGACAATAAAGGAAGCAGTTAATCTGTAGCAAAGATCAGCAATTGGAAGGGGAGAGTTCTGGTCTCTGGTCTCTCCCAGTTATTTACAGAGCAAGAACAATGATGAAGAAAGTTCCACATAGCAAACATGCTATATGACTCAGTCTCCAGAGCTTAACTTCCCCCTTGGGATAGTAAATTTAGAGGGTTCTGAAATTTTATTTTCTTTTACAATAAACCACTGGAAACATGATAAGTAAATACAATGAAATCCTTTAATATATTGCTGATGTTAGAATAGATAATACTACCCACCTTCAAAGTTAAATCTATTACATCAAGCTTTTCCTTATTTGCAAGTTATATGTTTCAAAAATTATTTTCAAAACTATGGTAGAGGCTATGTAACCACAACCTTCATTATAATGGAATTTCAATAGATCAAATTAAAATGCCTATTGATATAAACACAAATAAGATTAAAACTCATGGTTAGATGAGAATATAAACTATTTGAATATTTTTAACAGTTGAAAGATAAGAGACACTTCAATGTTAAAAGGCAATCTTTGTCTGCAAAGGATTGTTTTCTATTTTATATTAAAACATTTTATCAGTTCTTCAAGGCTGAAATAGCAAATTGAACAAATAAGAAAATGCAACCACCAAGCAGTTGAGGGCACTTCAAAAGAGCATGCAGTTTGTAGTGAATACAATGAACAAATATACCTTTGTTCTATTAACAAAATTAATCCATCAAGGATCAGCAACCACCAAAAGGCTAATTAAAGTGTTAATGAAAATCCCATGTAACTTTCTTCCCTTGGGCCAGAATAAACTTGAGATGATATGGAATTTAATTACACCTACACTGGAAGACATTTTTTAAGCCTAAAATACCAACAGATTCAAAATTAGAGTATAATCTCAATTAATGTGTGCAGCAAACTTGACCGATTGCCATAAGGGATCAGGCCATAGATTTTTTAAATGTACAGAAGGAAAAAGACTACCTCCAAAGTCCTTTGTAAGATGCCTGACTTCCTACTCAAATTAATAGTAAGATTCAAGTTTCAAAGAACTGATCTTTGGACAGGAGTTAAAATAGAAACCTTTTACCTATCTAGCAAGTACCAGAACAGTGTGACCAGAGATCATAAAGAGGATTTGGGTAGATGTGTTCTCCCACCATCAAAGAAACTTATCGCCCGTACATCCCTGAGTCCCATGCATGTGGCAGAATGTGCATTGGCTGTTTTCTGAGAGTTATTTTTCCTTCCAGGTATACTTTTCCTGTCCAAGTGGGGATCCCCTGGCAATACTATTTTACTTTATGCCCAAAAACCTCATTAGAAATATAGATCATAGTTATCAATTTGGTTTTAGGAGCAAGAGATTGGGAGTGATGTTTCCCTGGCCTTGTCTGTCTCACTTCAGAAGAGGTAGAGGGCCTCATTATTAACAAGGAAGCAAGCAAATTTGTGGGGTTTTTGTACATGCCTTTGAGATCTGTGATAGATTAGACATCAGGAAGTTAAAGAGGAATATGACTCAATTAAGTTGAGACTTTATAAAGCACAGATGAAGGAGAACTAGGAGTTTCATTTTTAAATGAACTCCTTAGGATCTTAATAAAATATGTAGCAGTCATTACTTGACATACTCTCTGCCTCTTCTGCCCCTTCCTAACAAAGCTGGAAGGTGTTGAAAGAGGATGTAATTTCTATTTCACCCCATGAGTCCATGTCTGTTGGTCGGTTGGGAAATCAAGCCTAAAACAATAACCAAAGAAATTTTGAATTTATATCTAGTATGACAAACAGATTTCATATTTCCTGCCAAATTTAATCAATTAGTGGTGACTGCCTGGAGTTCTGTGTTGAGCACAATGGCAAAGTACATTGACTTAGTGGGAAAGAAGCCACAATGGATTATTTATGCTTACCGTAGACTCAGGAAGGGAATGTGACAGTACTCCTACCATGCATTTGATGACTGTGGTGAAGACATTCAAAGAAACAATGGAGACAGAATGATTGTTTTAAAGAATCATGATGGAGAAAAAATAAAATTTCCATACCAAAAAGGGAGAAAATGTAAGATGTATGTCTGTGTGTATTCCATATAATGCCTCCAGAGTAAAGCCATTCATATATATACTTAGGTATAAAGTACATTAAATGTAAAATAATATAAATTATATATTATATATAAAAATAATAATAAATATTTATTGAGTGCATCATTCCAGGATGCTAGAGATATAATAGGAAACAAGACAAATTTTCAACCCTCTTATAGTCCATGTGAGAAAAAAACAAAAAACAATTGAACAAGTAAATATATTCTGGGAGTTATAAGGGTTTAGAATAAAAATGAAGCAAGAAAAGGGTACGTTGATTATTGAGGGAGCTATTTCATATGAAATGATCAGGGCAGGCTTCTCCGAAAGGTGGCATTTGAGGAGAGCCTGAAATACCATGCAGATATATGGGGGTGGCACTCAGTTCAAAGAGGAGTAAGTGCAAAGACCATTGAGGGGGGTATCCCTGGTGTGTTTGAGGGGTTCAGTGTGGCTGGCTCATCGGGGGCAATGGGGAGAGTGGAAGGGATGGGGTGAGGGAAGTAGCAGGGGATAGATGACGAGGGACCTCACCCCTTGGCCATTGTAAGAAGGTGGCCTCTTATTCTAAATGAGAAAGTTACCAGTGGAGAGTTGTGAGCAGAACAGTGCCATGAGTGACCTCACTGCTGTTGAAAAACCCTGTGGCATAGAAGGGAAAGGGACAAAAACGGAAGAAAATAGACCACTCAGGAGGCTACTTTGATAATCTAGGCAAAAAGACGGTAGCTTGAACCAGTTCAGTTGTGGTGGAGGTGACAAGAAATGGTCATATGCGGGATGTATTTTGAAGGTAGAGTGGACAGGATTTGCTAATGGCTTGGGAGTGAGGTGTGAGAGAACCAGAAGAGTCCGGCAAGACTCCGGTATTTATGGCCTGAGCATCTGGTGACATAGAGATGCCGTATGTTGAGACGGACAGGACTGTGAGAGCAGCAGGTTTTCAAGAAAATCTATCCTTCGATTTTGGATATGTTAGATTCTTTTTACTTTTTTAAAATCAATTTCATTAGGTATAATTCACAAACAATAAAAAGCACCCATTTAAAGTGTTCGGTTTAAGTTTTGACAATTGTATACCTTTGTGTAACCACCAGTGCAATCAAGTTATAGAATGTTATTTTTTCACCCCCAAAATTCCCTCTGTGCACTGTCGCAGTCAATTTCCCAGCCACCACAGGCCCCAGACAACAGCTGATCTGCTTTCTGTCCCTATAGCTTAGATTTGTCTCTCCTAGTTTTTCATGTCAATGTGATCATACAGTACACAACCTTTTGGACTGACTTCACTCAGAGTAATATTTTCATGAGTTCATCCATGTTATGTGTATCAGTAGTTAATTTCTTTTATTGTTAAGTAATATTGAGTTGTAATTGTTCTTTCTATATCTTGGATATTACTCACTTGTCAAGCATATGCATACCAAATATTTTCTCCCAGTCTGTGGCCTGCCTTTCCTTATGAAGAGCAGCATATGTTGAAGAATAGAACTTTTGATTTTGTTGAAGTCTAACACAGAAAATTTCTTCTATGGTTTGTGTTTCTTTCTTTAATTTGTAATTATTATGGGTACATAATAGTTGTACATCATTATAGGATATGTGAGATGTTTTGATACAGACATATAATGTGTATTAATCATATCAGGGTAATTAGAATATTCATCACCTCAGGCATTTATCATTTCTTGGTGTTAGGAACATTCCAATTCCACTCTGTTAGTTATTTTTAAGTATATCCTAACTTGGTAATTATAGTCACTTTGTTGTGCTATCAAACACTGTTCATTCTATCTAACTAACTATATTTTTGTACCCATTAACCATCCCCACTTAATCCCCCCCTCCCCACTACCCTTCCCATCCTCTGGTAACTATCATTCTACTCTCTGTCTCCATGAGGTCAATTGTTTTTATATTTAGCTCCCACACATAGGTGAGAACATGTGAGATTTGTCTTTCTGTGCTTGGCTTATTTTACTTAACATAATGTTATCCAGTTCTGTCCATGTTGTTGCAAATGGCAAGATTTCATTCTTTTTAGTGGCTATATAATATCCCACTGAGTACATGTACCACAGTTTCTTTATCCATTCACCCACCGATGGACATTCAGGTTGATTCCAAGTCTTGGCTATTGTGAATAGTGCTGCAATAAACATGGGAATGCTGATATCTTTTCTATATACTGATTTCTCTTCTTTTGGATATATATTTAGCAGTGGGACTGCTGGATCATATGGTAGTTCTATTTTTAGTTTTTTGAGGAACCTCCATACTGTTCTCCATAGTGGTTGCGCTAATTTACGTTCTGACAACAGTGTACGAGGGTTCCCCTTTCTCCACATCCTTGCCAGCTTTCATTATTGCCTGTCTTTTTGATAAAAGCCATTTTTACTGTGGTGGGATGACATCTCATTGTAGTTTTGATTTACATTTCTCTGATGACTGTGTTTTTTATTTCTAAAAATATTTTTGCCTACCCTAAGATTGAAAAAACTTTCTCCTAATGTTTTCTTCTAGGAATATTATAGTTTCAGCTTTTAAGTTTAGTTCTATAATTCAAGTTAGTTTTTGTATATGGTGTAAAGTTTATTTTTTTCTGAACAGATATTTTCTCCAGCACCATTTGTTAAAAATAATTTATTTTCTTCATCAAATTACCTTGGCACCTTTTTCAAAATTTAATTGACCATGGACATGAGGGTCTCTTTTGGACTCTATTCTTCTGAATTGATCTATATGTGTATTCTCATGCCAGTACCACACTGCCTGGAAGACTATAGCTTTATAGTAAGTCTTGCTTCATCTCTCTAGGAAGTGGCACTGGCTTATTGTTGTTACTAACATCTGGGTTTCCTCAACATCCCTTGTTTGGCTTCTCAGCTTTTCTTCTATTTAAATGCATTAAGTTCTTATTGTTGTAAATACATGAAGCAGTTTATGTTTTCCAGGTTAAATCTGATTAATATAAATCCTCACAAAATTGGTAGGCAGATACTATAATTATCCTCACCTTACAGAGGAGGAAATCAAGATGCAGAGAAGTTAAGTAATTTGCCCATATTTAAAGAGCTATGACGTGGTAGAGGCATGACTCAAAGCCAGGCAGTCTGGTTCTATAGCTTGTGCCTCTCACTTCTGCTTTGCTGTTGGCAGTCATCAGTGTACAGATGATAGTCAGAACTTAAAAATGAGTGAAATCAGTTTTATTAATAATTTACTATAGAATGGGGCTGGGGATAGGAACAGGTGAGAGGACTGAGCCCAGGGGAACTCAAATGTTTAGAGCACAGAAAGATGAGGAAGAACCAACAAAGGAGCCTGTAAAGAAGAAATGAGTACGGGAGGAAAACCACAAGAAAGAAATGTGTGGAAACAAGACAAAGAAAGTATTTCAAGAAGGAGTGCGTGGTCAACCACGTCAAATGCTGCTGGAAGGTCAAGTGATGTCAGCATTGGGAAATGATTGTTGGGTTTGGCAACACAGGTCATTGATGATCTTGATAAGAATAGTTTTAGTAGAATATGGGGGAAGAATGAACCCCAATTAGAGTGGGTTCAAGAGCGAATAGCAGGAGAAGAAATGGAGATAGTGAATATACACAACTGTTTAGCTGTGTGTATGTTGGGGAATGGGTGGTAGCTGGGAATGAAGAGTGAGGAAATTAAGTCAGGTTAGTGTGATAAAGCAGATGATCTGATGAAAAAGAAAATATCAATGATGCAAAAGTAGGGGAGAAAAGCACATATTATGTAGCTTTGAAATGTTTCCAAACACTTGCACAATTTGCTACATGAGTGACATATGTTTTTCTGTGATAAGAATGTGGAATGTAATTCCTTCCCTGCAAGAATGTGACATCACACCTTACCAGATCACATATGTGAGTTATTGGCCTCAACTACTGGACTCCAAAACTCATATAAACCCAAGATTTTGGACAAACACATTGAGAGCTTAGGCTGTGGCAGGGCTACTCTCTGCCAGCTGCTTCACCAAAGACCAAGAGCTCAGGCTGTTCTCTGAGGCTTTGTCCACCAACACTGGCACTGCTCACTGGCATCCAGGGACCTTGCCTGTCTATCATCGTGGATCTACACTGTGTTGGTCAAACCATCTCTTCCAAGAACCTCTCATAGAAAGGTATGCCTCAAACTTTAATTAGACTTTACATCCACAAAGGTCTGCTTCCATTCTGATTGAGAAACTAGACTTTAATAATTGTACTCTAAGTGAAATTGGAACTTACTCACTGTGTGCTTAATGTACAGTAGGCCCCCGCTTATCCTCTGGGGATATTTTCCAAGACCTCCAGTGGATGTCTGAAACTGCAGATAGTAATGAACCCTACCCTATATATATACTGTACACTGATCTTTTTCCTTTCTCACAATTTCACTGATAGAAGATTCGTTCTTACCATAGATCTTTGCAACCTCAGCATACAATTTTTTCTTTCTTTATTCAATCAAGAATTTTCACCTTTTCACATAAAGATAGCACTTTACAGCTTCTCTTTGGAATATCTGAATTGCCAGCATCACTACTTTTGCACTTTGGGGCCATTATTCAGTAAAATACAGGTACCTCATCTATCGAGTGTATTCCCTGTGAGATTGGTTCCTATTATTCTCACCCCCTTTGAGCATTGTCTGGAACAAAAAGAATCTCTTTTGTATGGCATTTAATCATGTGATTCATGAAATCCTACTTCGATCTTCTTATTTGAACCATACAAAACACCCCAATTTGGGCAGGACCCAGATTATTAATATTAAAGTGGCAAGTGAGGATGGGGGCCACACCCTGTGCCAAGAGGAAGAGTCAAGTATAACAGGAGGAAAAATTGCCCATTCCTAATAGCAGGAGAAGAAGGCAGAGGATGGGGTACAAGGTGGTTTGACAGATGTTGTGATGGGAACATGTGGAAGTCTTCTTCTAGTGGCTTCTATTTTCTCAGTGAAATAAGAAGTTAGATCATCAGCTGAGAGTGAAGAGAAGCAAAAAAGTTATGGAGGTTTAACTGAAATAGAAAAGGTATGAATTAGGAGAGTGGGAATTAAATAGATTGGGGAAATATGGTAGAATTGCCTAGTGGTAGCACTAGGGATCTGCTTGAAGTTAATGGTCATAAATTTAAAATGAGATTCAGTCAGTTGATGCTGAATAAGTACCTCTCATTTTCTAAATGGCCCTTCTAATAGCATATTTGGAAAAGGATAGTACGACAGATCTTTGAATTTTTAAAAACTAATGGAATTTCCATAAAATTTGCCAATTAAATTATAGTATTATATCAAAGATAACTTTTTGATTTTGACAATTTTACTGTGGCTATATAAAAGAACTGCTGTATTTTAGAAATTACACAATGAAGTATTTTGGGGGGAAAGGACATCATGTGTGCAACTTACTCTTAAATGGTTCAGAAAAAATAAAATATAAAACAAAATATACTTATATTATTTTCCTTCTCAGCTTTATTAAGGTATAATTGACAAATAAAAATTGTGTATATTTATGGTGTGCAACGTGATGTTTCAAAATATGTATACATCGTGAAATAATTAAACTAATTAATATAACTTTTTAAAAAATAAAGATAAAAACAAAAAATAAAATAAAACAACACACAAAAAAATGTCAGGGGAATATGTTCCTTATGGCATTGGAAACTTTAAGCTCTGCTACACTGAGGGAAAAAATGTAACACCAATCATACTAGAAACAAAGGGGATGAACAAACAAAGTGGGTTTATTCCAAGGCCACTTGGGCAACTTTTTGTATAGATGAATCAGTCTGTATGGGATGTTGTGGGAGAGGAGATAGATTGGCTTAATGCAAGATTTCTCAACTTCAGCACTATTGACATTTGGAGCCGGATAGTCTGTTCTGAGAGTTGTCTGTGCCTTATAGAATGGGTGGTTAGCGTCATCTCTGGCCTCTACTTACTAGATGCTAGTAGTGACCCCTTTCAAGTTGTGACAACCAAACATCTGCCCATTCTCAAACGTTCCTTGGAACAATATCACCCCTGGTGAGAACCACTGTTTTTTTTTTTTTTTGGCTTATAAACAGCAGAAATTTTATTTTCTCACAGTTCTGGAGGGTGGTAGTCTGAGATCAGGATTGCATCACAGTCTGGTTCTGGTGAGGACGCTCTTCCTGCCTTGCAGATGGCTGCCTTCTTGATATGTCCTCACTTGGTGGTTGTGGGGGGTGGAGAGAGAGAGAGAGCCCAAGCACTCTGGTGTTTCTTCTTATAAGGGCATGGATCCCATCATAAGGGTCTTACCCTCATGACCTCATCTAAACCTAATTACCTCTCAAGGGCCCCATCTCAAGATACCATCACATTGGGGGTTAGGTCTTCAACATATGAATTTTGGGAGGATACAATTCAGTCCATTGCAGCAGCTGTGCTACTTTGATAAAACTTTATAACCTCTCTGATAGTCCACTTCCTCCATTATAAAGTGAAGGTAATACTGCATGCATTGGAGGTTATGTGATAATAACATAAAGTAGTATAAGTAAAAGCACTTATTACAGGTGGTGCCTGATAAACAGTAGGGACTGAATAAATACGTGTCATGACCCTCTTCTCTCTGCTCTTTCTCTGCTTAAATCTCCCAATGGTAGGAATAGATTATAGAGTGGGGCAAGGGAACATAAACTGGAAAGCCACCTGTCATAATGCATTAGGTGCCCATCAATACACGAGTGGATCAATAAAATGTGGTATATGTATACCATGGAGTATTACTCAGCAATAAGGAACAATAGTGAATTAACACATCTGGAGAACCACTGTTTTAATAAACACTTGCCTGTAATTTCTATATGTGGAGTTTTAGAAGTTATAATACAAAGCTGGCTTATATCTAAAAAATCTATAAAAATAAATTTTTAGGGAAAAGAAGGATTTTGCTATATGATTAATAAAGCTAATAAGAAAGAGCAATCAAGACAAGCAACTGTCACTTTAATCTTTGAGATTGTGATTCAGATCACCTTGCATGGTATTTAAAGATAGTAACTTGCCCAAAGACCATTTGGAAATTGTCTTAAAATTCCAAGGTTTCTATTTAAATTGAAGTGCATAATTCAGTATCTTAGAGAAATTATCAAAAAGAATGAAGAGGGAGTTCAATTTTAACAGAAGACAAAGAGCTTACAAAGAGAAAAGAAAAGAATGTGAAAAGCTTTAAATTCCTAAGTACCATACCTTAAATACCAAAGACCCAAGGCCTGTGTATCAACTTAAGTCACTGAAAGGTATGGTAATTTAGAGATAGAGAAAAGAGACTGTTGGCTGCATTGCAGTGTCCCAGATCTGGGATGAAAACTCTAAATGTTTCTAAACTTCTGCTGAATCACAAAGAAATTTTCTTGAAATTGGACTTTGTCATTTTACAAGAACTCTACTTAGACCTTAGAGATTATTTTAACAAAAGAGTATTTCAATTTAGGTTTTTACAGAAATTAATCAAATGGAGTTGGCTATCCTAATGACTATTCTGACTTCTATTTTCGCTGAGGTAATGTGCACAAATTCTAGGGAACTGGGAGATTTTCCCAGATCCACTTTCAAATTCTGTCAGGTAAGTTCCGAACAGTTGATACAAACTAATTTCTGACAATATCTATAATGGAATTCCTTCCATCAGCCTGGTCAATTTTTTGAGGGGGTCTAGCTAATTACTTGTTGAGTGATATGAACCCACAGTTAAAAAAAAAATCAGGAGGACAGAAACATGTAATGAAAAGAAAATGTCTCTCTTCCTATTTCATGCCCAAAGGTAAGCAATTGAGAAGTTTCTTATGAATCTCTCAGGGAGTGAGGGAAAGATATACACACACACACACACACACACACACACAAAATATATATATATATATACACATATGTGTGTAATGTTTTATACAAATTGCACTTTACACCAAAGAGTATTTGAATTTTTATATTTCTCAATTTGAATAACTGTTGCCAAATTACCTTTCAAGGAGGTGTATATTTTACCTTCCTACTGGTAGTGTACAAATGTATCTGTTTCTTTACGCCCTCCCCAACATTGGATGTTATCAAATCTCTTTAATTGTGTTAATCAGAAAGGTGAAAAAGATCACCAGTTTTGCTTTTGTTGACTTTATTTAATTATGAATGAAAGTGAATATCTTTTCACGCCTTTTTTGGCCATTTATATATTTTTTTACAAGTGTTTATCACCATTGCCTGTTTTCTGCTACATTTTCTTTTATATGGCCATTCATGTAAGCCCTTTATAAATTTAGAAAAACCACCATTTGTAGGTTACAAATACTTTTCCAAATTAGTCATTTTTTAATTGTTTCTTAATAAAACTATGCTTAGAGTCTTTTTTACAGTACGGGGGGGTTTTTTAAACATTTTTAAAACTTTTTCTTTATGATTTTGATGTTTTGTGTGCTGCCTAGAAAGTCCTCCCTATATCAAGATTATTCATAAGTTTACCCAACTTTTCTTCTAGTAATTTTATAATTTCAGTTTTAAATCTTTGATGTGCCTGGAAATTATTTTAATATTAGTATTAAGGTAGGAATCAACTATTTTTTCAAACTTCTAGCACATTTTTCCAGTATTATTATGAACCTATTTTTTCTCCACTGATTTGATGGCCACCTTCATAATACACTAATTTCCTGCAAATGGTTGTATCTATTACTGGACCTTTTATTATGTTTCCCAGATCTATTTCTCTTATACTAACCAAATCTTTTAGGTATTTTTCCTTAATTATACATTTTATTATCTGTAGACTGGTCTTTTTAAATTACTTTTCTTCTTCAAAATTGTCCTTGCTGTACTTACTTGTTTACTTTTACAAATTTACTCTGGTAACATTCTGTGTAATTCCCCCCAAAAGCCTTTTAGTATTAGAATAAGATTGATTGACTTTAATAAATTAATTTAGCATTATTGCTAGCTTTGCAATGTTGACTCTACCTATCCATAAGCAAGCTATCATTTTCTTTTATCAATTTCAAAAAAGGTTAAAAATGTAATCGTAACAGTTATAAATTCTACAAGTTTCTCATTATTTCTTTTTATAACTATTGAAAATGGAATCTTTTCTTCCTTTTTCTTTCTAACATTTCTTGTTTACTGTTAGAACAGTTTCTTCATTGTTAAGAAATGTTGTATATAAATTTTGCAACTAGTCATCTTGCTAAAATTTATGTTATTGATTTTAAGAGGTTTTTTTGTCATTCTTTTCAATTTTTATGTAGATAATCATCTCACCTGCAAATAATGATAATTTTGTTCCTATTTTCCATTTCTTTGTTTTTTCTAGTATCTATGCCTCTTATTTCTTTCTCTTGTTTACTTTGTATTGGCCTTTACATCCAGAACAATAGTAAATATTAGCATTAATATTGGGAATCCTTGCCTTTATCCTGAATTCATCCCTCATTGGAATATTTATAGCATTTCCCCATTAAGTAGTTTCATCATGCTGGATGTTCGTCATATATCTTCAACACCTATTGGGATGGTGTACTTTCTCCCTTTTAGCCCAATATGATGAGGAACTCTATTAGTTACTTTTCTAATGTGTAAATACCTTTGCATCCTTGGGATGAACCTCACTTGACCAGGAAGTATTAATAGTATTTCTTAGTTGACCCAGTTAATGCCATTTACAAATTTTTAAAAGGTATTTGTATCAATAGTATAAATGAACTTGGTCCGTAATTTTTTTTTGTGGGGAGAGGCAGATTTTGGCATAATGTTTCTGCTTTACTGGCAAGTGGAGTTGGAAGTTTTTCTTCTTTCCCTATTCTCTGAGGTATCAGGTTGGAGTCATCGATGAAAAATTTGGACTGATTTTTTCAGAGTAGCACTTCTGTGTTTTCTGCAATTTGGTTTTATTTTTTCTTTACCAAAAGGCTTTTAAATAAAAGTGTAAATTTTCAGTGGGTATGGTTTGGTTTTTTTTAAATTAATTATTCTTTTAATACTTGTAGGCTCTATGATTATAGTCTTTTTTCATTCCTGATCTTGATGGTTTATCTTCTGTTTTTTTTCTTGATCACTATCTAAAAGTTCCTCAGTTTTGTTGGTCTTTTCAATGAATCAAACTTTAGCTTTGTTAATTTTCTGTCTGTTTTTTATTTTGTTGACTTCTATTCTTATTTTTAATATTTCTTTTCTTCTACTGACTTTGTGTATAATTTGCTCTTTTTCTGGCTTCTTAAGGTGGAATGTTAAGCATTGATTTTGGATATTTCTTCTTTTCTAATATAAACATTTAAAGGTATAAGTTTCCCTCTAAGCACAGCTTTAGCTTTATCTCATAAATTTTGATATGTTGTCTTTTCGTTATAATTCAATCCAAAGTATTTTTTAATTTCCCTTGTTTTCCATACTATTCTTTGAGTTTATCCTGTTTGGGGTTTGCTAAACTTCTTGAATCCATAAATTTATGTCTTTCACCAAATTTGGAAAATTTCAGTTGTTTTTTCTTCAACTAGTTTTTTGTACCTCTATCTCTTGCACTAACTCTCTGAAATTCCTATCCATGTGTGTTAGACCTTTTAATATTGTCCCAAGTGTCCCTGAGAGCTGAGGGGTTTATTTCTCTTTATTCTTCAGGTTGGATAATTTCTCTTGACTTATCTTCAAGTTTATTAACTTGTTCCTCTATCAGCTCCATTCTGCTTGCAAGCCTATCTATCCAGTAAACTTTTTAAATTGAGGATATTGTGGTTATGTGCTCCCTATTGACATTTCAGTCAATGACAAAACACATATATCACAGTGGTCACATGAGATTATAATGGAGCTGAAAAATTCCTATTGCCTGATGATGTCCTGATTATCCTGACCCTGTAGGCCTAGGCTAATGTGTGTGTTTTTGTCTTAATTTTTAACAAACATGTTTAAAAAGTAAAATTAAATAAAAAAATGTGTTAAATCAAAAAAAGCTTAGAGAATAAGGAGTATAGAAAGGCAATATTTTTGGACAGCTGTACAATGTGTTTGTGTTTTAATCTAAATGTTATTACAAAAGAGTCAAAAAGTTAAAAAAATTAAAAAGTTTATAAAGTAAAAAATAGTAAGCTAAGTTTAATTTATTATTGAAGAAACATATTTTTCATAAATTTAGTGTAGCCTAAGTGTACAGTGTTTATAAAGTCTACAGTAGTGTACAGAAATGTCTTAGGCCCTCATGTTCTCACTCATCACTCACTCACTGACTCACCCAGAGCAACCTCCAGTCCCGAAAACTCCATCCAAGGTAAGTGCCCTATCCAGGTGTACCATATTTTATCTTTTATACCATATTTTTACTGTACCTTTTCTATGTGTAGATATGTTTAGATATACAAATACCATTGTGTTACAACTGCCTACAGTATTCAGTATAGTAACATGCTGTACAGATTTGTAGGTTAGGAACAATAGGCTATAGCCTAGGTGTGTAGTAGACCATATACCATCTAAGTTTGCATAAGTACACTCTATGATGTTTGCAGAAAACAATGAAATCACCTAATAATGCATTTCTCATAACTTACCCTCATGGTTAAGCAACAAGTAGTAGTACTTATCATTTCTAAAATTTCCATTTGGTTCTTTTTATTTATTTATTTATTTTTTTCTGTGAACTCTGTAGAGAAGTATCATTTGTTTTTTTAAAAAAGGACCAGCTCCTGTTTTCTCATGAGGCTTTCTCTCATTTCATTCTTTTCAGGAGTGTTTTTTCTACATTACGTTGCATAGTTATAATAGCTTCGTTAAAGTCTCTGATAGTTCCAATATCTATATACATCTCAAAGATGATAGCTATTCATTGTCTTTTCACTTGAGAGTTAAACACATATTCTTGATTCTTTGTATGTAGAATAATTTTCTATTGTATCCTTAACACTGTGAAAGTTATGTTGTGCAGACTATGGTTTCTGTAGTACTCATCTGTAGAAATCAGTCTGATTCAGGCAATAAGATTTGTCTCATTTCTGTGAGTAGTAATTCAAAACTCAGGTCCATGTTCTGAGCCTTCTTTAATCTGTTTTAGGTCATGCTCACGTATTTATAGTTCATGGGTTAGTATGAGGGTATTTTGAGTAGTCCAGTTTTCAGTTCAGTTCCCTAAGCCTTTGTTTGGGTCTTTCCTAAGTAGGCATTATTCCTGTTAAAGCAAGAAACTTGTACATGTTGTTCAAAGCTCAGTTCTGTTTTGATGGCTTTGCTATGTGCTGATTTAGGTCTGATTTGTGCATGCATAGATCAGGAGTTAGCCTGAGATCTGTGCAGGTTCACATACAGAATCAGAAATCCTCTTCTCTAGCTTTCTCCTTTCCAGGATTTCCCCCTAACCCACGTTCTTTGGCTTGTTAAGGTCCCTCTTCCTGGTTTCTATGGGCCCTGCTTTTAGAGCAGAGTCACAAAGAAAAAATAAATTAATAAACAAATGGAAGACTCACCTCATGTGGAACACTTAATTCATTTTTTGCTCTCTTCTGCAATCTGTCTGCTTTTGTTTCTTTTCAGAGTCCTGGAGTAATTCAGAATGTTTTTGTTTGTTGTCCAGAGTTTTGCACTGTAATCAGTAAGAGAGATGGTCTGTAGTGGAATTATTTTCTGAGATTTTTGCATTTGTTTAAAGGTACCCTGTACCTTTGTGCTTATATGACAACAAGGCTTGAATAACTTTTCTTATTAACCCATTTCATCAGAGCTCTATATACATTCTGTCACTATGAAGTCAGAGGAAGTCTGAAATTACTGGCCTTTTTACTTCTAGATCCTCACAGAATTCTTTGTCCTTGAAGTCCAGTAAATTCTTCAGAATATTCTCTGATGATGAACTTTCTGTGTCAGTTTTCCCTAGAATATGGAAGGCCTTTTAATCTGTAGTTTCAGTTCTTCATTCTTCTTATAAAAATACTCATTATTTTATCTTTCAGTACTTTTGTCTATTCCAGTGTTTGATTTATCCTATTCATGATACTGAAGATTTTCATATGGAATTATTCTTTGTTCTTCATATATTTTACATGCCTCCTGTAATAACTGTTTTTATCTCTTTGATATCAAATCACTATTATTATCCCAAAACTTTCCTCCATTTCAGAAGCTCTGTTTTTAGCATGTCTATTCCAATCCTTACTGATTCTAATTTCTTTATTAGTTCTGTGTCTTCCTGATGCTTGATTTTTTTTAATTTCTTTTTTACTGAATGTATGTTCTTTTTTCTATTGTCAGATCTCTCTTGGTTTGTATAGTGGGTTGAAGAGTGTTCCCCCAAAGTTTATTTTTGGAACCTCAGAACATGACTTTATTTGGAAATAGAATCTTTACAGGTGTAATGAAGCTAAGAATTGAGATAACATCATGCTGGATTAGGATGGAGCCCATATCCCAGGAGAGCACCCTTATAAAAAACAGAAAAGGACAAGTAGAGAGACACAGAGAACAAAGCCATGTAAAGACGGATGCAAGCCAAGGAATGCCAAGGATTACTGGCAACCACCAGAAACTAGGAAAGAGGCAGGGGAGAGTTTCTACCTCAGAGACTCCAAAGAAAACCAACCCTGGTGACAATTGATTTTGGACTTCTGGCCTTCTGAACAGTGAGAAAATAGATTCCTATTTTTTAGAGCTACCTAGCTGTGGTAATATGTCATGGCAGTCCTAGGAAACTAATGCAGATTTTGATACTGGAAAGTGGGATGCTCCTGTAAAAAATACCTAAAAATGTGGAAGTGGTTTTGGAATTGGGAAATGGATAGAGGCTGGAAGAATTTTGAGACACTTCATAGAAAAAAGTCTAGATTGCCTTGAAGAGATGGTTGGTAGAAATATGGATGTTAAAAGCAATTCTTCTGAAGGCTCAGGTGAGAAGCCTGGTAGAGAAAGCTTCTTTTACCTTAAAGTATACATCTGTCATCATGAACAGAATTTTGGTAGAAAGATAAACATTAAAGATGCTTCTGGTGTGATCTCAGAGAAAAATGAGGGACATGTTATTGCAAACTGGAAGACAGACAATTCTTATAAAGTGGCAGAAATCATGACTGAATTTTGTTCTATAGTTGGGTAGAAAATAGAACTTGTAAGTGATGAAGTTGGATATTTAGCTGAGGCTATTTCTAAGCAAAGTGTGGGAGATTTAGCATGATTGCTCCTTGCTGCTTGTAGTAAAATGTGGCAGGAAAAAGATAAATTAAAGTAGAAACTGTTAAGCAAAAAGCAACCGGAACTTCATGAGTTGGAAAATTCTCAGCCTATCAGATAAAATGCTCTGGAAATAAGACCAAAGGTTCTGAACAATCTTTTACTGGAAATATTACATGTGTAAGTCAATAATCATATCAACTTTCTCAGCAGAAGCCAGAAATTGAGATGAGGTTATTCAAGAAAAATATCTGTGGAAGACCCTCTTGCCTGATGGCACAGACTGCCATGAATTGCACGGGAGACCAACAAGGCTTTTGAACACGTTACACCAGCAGAAACACTGCCAGCCTGGACTGAAAAGGACAGAGATAAGAAAAAATGAAGGAAGGCTGTCAGGCTTCTGGGATTCTACTAACAAGAAATTCTTTAATCATTTTTATTTTAGTGCTTTTTATCTTAATTATTTTTCATTTGTTCTATCAAGACCTTCTATTTGCTCCTGAATAACTTGGGAGCATTCTTCCTTTCATGTTACTGAAAGCTTCCTCAGAGCTTTTGTATGAATACTTTCATTTCTCTGTGCATGAAGGCAAAGAGTTAAATCTAGCTGTGGACAATCATAGGTAGATGACCTTGCCTATGTGCTCTCATATAATTTTATTAAAAATTCACTGTATAAGAAAATGGGCCGAAGACTTCAGTAAGTACCTCACAAAAGAGGATATCCAAATGAACGATAAACATATGGCTAAAATTAAAAAAACCAAACTGGCAAAGAGCTGGAACAATCCGCAATTTTATTGACTGCTGGTGTAAATTTGTTCAACCACCTTGCAAAACTGTTTGGCACTATCTACCTATATGTTTGGTAATATATCATATGTATACTCTACAACCCAGCAATTCAACTTGTAGATAAATTCCCAACAGAAATGCAATCATGTGTTCAGCAAAAGACATGTAGAATATTTTCATAGCATTTCTAAACTGGAAAATGAGCAAATACCTCAACTATAATATGGAAAATAAATGGGACATGCTCACACAGTGGAATATCATACAGTAACAAGAATGGACAAACTAAAACTACGCACAACAATATGAATTAATCTTACAAACATAACATTGAGCAAAATAGAGAGACAGAATCTATTGTATGATTCCTCCATTTATATAAAGTTCCAAAACAAGCAAACTAATCTGTGGAGTTAAAAGTTAGGATAACGGTTACTCTTGGGAGAGGTGGACAATGACCGGAAGGAGCCCAGGGAGATCTCGGAGGTACTGACAGTGTTCTCTTTCTTGATGTGATTGCTAGTTACACGGGTATCTTAACTCTGTAAAAATTAATCTAGATGTACACTTATGATTTATTCATTTGTCTAAATGTATGCTATACCTTAACAAACAGTTGTGGGGTTTTCGTTTTGTTTCATTTCAAGTTCAATGCCTTAGTTCATTCCTCCTAGTGAGGCCGTTGTTTGTTTGTTTGTTTATTTGTTTCTGCAGGAGCTACTCTTAGGATGTAGCTCATCAATTCCCTTACTATGTTTCACCAGCTATCGCTCTCAGTCCCTCCCCACTGAGAGTTTGTTTTTTGTTTTTAACTACAAATCATTGGTTTGCAGAAAAGGATTTCACCTGCAGTTCTCTAAATGCCTCTTCCTTCAGATGATGTTGTCTTATTTTCTCTCTGGCATCCTTTATTCTAGATCTCTCAACAGTTTTGAAGATCAATTAATTTACACGATTATCATAATTTTTCAGACTTCTTTACCCAGCTTACTTCCTCATAGTGAACCCTCACAGACTTGCCTGCTTCTGGTGCGTTGGTGAAAAGTGGCTTATATTTTATACTCTCAGTGGGTTTAGTGTGGTTTCCCCTAGCTGACCAGACACTTATGCATTCATTTTTCTTCAAATTGCAGTGACTGTGTGTGGAAGGGGAATGGAGGAATGAAGAGAGTGGAGATCAGTGATATTTTTTAATATTTAATTCATTTCCTTTCCTCATACTGCTTAAAGGATGGAAGGAGAGAATGTTCACAATGCCTGTCGTATTTTGTCTTCCTTTTCCTGGCTTAGTTATGTATCTATTTGTTTGATTCCTGATGCCATATTGAATTACACTTTTGCACATGTCTGTGGTTGTTGCTGTTTTAAACTTATTTATTTATTTATTTACTTACTTATTTTGGAGAAGAAAGGATCTATTATATAACTTTTTCCTGCTATCTTATCCCAGAAAGCCCAGGCCAAGTTTCCCTAAGAGCTACTACTATATATTCTAGGGTGCATCAGTAGTTAGCCAACTAAAAATATTTGTATAAACTCCCATAAATAATAATAATACATGCACACAGCAAGTAAAAATTTTTTATTGAAGATTCCTGATAATAATTGACCCAAGGTATTATGTAGTAGAATTCTATTAGTCCAGACCTCAAGAAATTAGCACATCTCCCTCTCCTCAAAGGACATTTAAACACTACATATTTTCTTTTTTGTGTGTGTATTTATGTATTTTTTTGCATATTTTCTCCTTGAAGGCAATGACAGTGTCGTATTTACTTTTCACTGCCCCACCCCTACTGCTAGGACCTTGGACAATGTCCAGTTCTAAATAAATATTTGTGACTGAATAAATGAATGAATGGGAATGTATTCATAACAAAATATAAACGTAGCATGCTAATGTTAGAAAAAGAGAAAGATGGAAGTAACATCTCTTCACCATTCCTTTACACTTTTAAAGCAGTTTGCTAGCATTGTGCCAAACAGCAAACAAGCATTTAACTTAACAAGTTAGGAAAAGAAAAACCTAAGAAAAAAATAATTAAAAAGATAACATCAGAATTGAATGAAAAATAAACAAATGATAATTTGATTAAAAAAAACATAAACTGATTTTTTGAAAATACCACAAAATGAACAAAGAAATAGCTTGTAAGCCTTACCAGGAAAAGGATTGAAAACAAAAGCTCCATATTGAGACATTTGAAAAATCTTAATATTTTGCCAATAGTGAATGCAATTTCCTAGTAAAACCATTTCCAAAACACTTCAAGAAGAGGAAGAATATGTGAGCTTGTCAAAGTACTGTGTCTCACAAAAAGCATAGGTTCCAGATGATTCCATAACTGAGGTATTTCAAATCCTTAAGGAATAAATAATTCTTCTGCTTAAATGTTTCCAGATCATAGAAAAAGAAGGATCACTTCCAAGTGTACTTTATGAGGTTAGCATATTTATACTAAAACCTGGCTGGAATGACAGACATCAAAACAGCTGATAGTTATAAAGAACTTTCTGTATACTAAGAACTATTATAAGTGTTCTAGGAATATAAATTCATTTAATTCTCACAAAATGCTTATGAGATAAATAGAGCATTATCCCCTTTTTATAGATGAGAAAATGTAGACATGGAGATGTTAAGTAACTTCTTCAAGATCCCACAGTTAGTAAATGTTGGACTGGGATGCAACCCAGGTACCTTCCTTCTAGAAGACAAGCTATTAACCACTATACTGTATGTCTCCAATAGAAAATTATAGCCCTACTTCATTTATGAATGACGACACCATCATCTGAGATAATTTACTACCAAGTTTAATTCAAAAGTATATTAAAAGAAAAAGAAGAAAACAAATATATATCATGACCAAAGCAGGTTTTTAAAGAAAATTAAAGACAGAATAATAGTATAAAAACGATTAATATTTATATAATATAATTCTTAAATTCCAGGTATATTAAAATTTTTATGTAGTCTAGTCAATCAAAAGAAAAGATACACATATATGTGTATATATGGAACAAAAATTATCATTATTTGCAAATAGTATAATAAACACAAATAAATAAAATTTTAGAAATTTAAAACAATATAAAAACTCAGTATAGAGGGTTGTTGACTAGATATTGGTGGGCAGGCAACTAGACCCAGAATCTCAAAGCAGGAGTTTTTAATCAGTTGATCACTCTTGAGCAATAATGATAAGGGTGGAGAGTAACCACATTTTACTTGCCACTTAAAATTGCTTTGGCCCACCAGATCATATATTACTGACTCTAGGAATAAATCTTCATGCACCCCCTTTGGAAGGCTGGGGACAAGAATGACATTCAGAGAGGCTGGAGCAAAATTCTGATTTCACAGCTGAAAGACAGTCTCTTTGATCTGCAAATGTCCTCCCTTTGGGCTTCCTGAAAGCTGAAATACCATAATTAAAGATTTTTTCGTTAGCCGGAAGCTTTCTTTTTTTTTTTAATTTCAAAATATTATGGGGGTACAAACGTTGAGGTTACATAACAGGCCTGTGCACTGACTGAGTCATAGCTACAAACATGCCCATCCCCAGAAAGTGTGTACCACACGCATTAGGTGTGAACTTACCATTCCCTCCTCCCCCCTCCCTCCTGCCTGACACTTTTTGAGCCAGCAATCCCACTACTGCGTATCTACCCAAAGGAAAGAAAGTCGTCCTATAATAAAGACAACTACTCTCGAATGTTTATAGCAACACAATTCACAATTGCAAAGATGTGGAAACAACCCAAGTGCCCATCAATACATGAGTGGATTAATAAAATGTGGAAGCCTTCCTAATGTGTTAAATAAAATATTTATGGTTAAGATGGTTTACTAATTTTCAGCAGGCATTTCTACCTTAGTATAGATAATTCAAAGTAAGTATTTTGGTCTCTTTGGTCCTTAGTTTACTCATTTGTACAATAAGGGAGTTTGAACAAGATAATCTAAAATCTCTTCCAGCTCTAACACTTCATGATCCTAGGCCTCAGAGTCTTCCCACAGAGTAGGTGCCCATGGTTGTGATGGAGCTAAAGCCCTGAGGCCCTAATGGCATTAAGAAGGAACAACATGGTGAGGGGTTGGCAGGGGTGGTAAGTAGGGACAAGACTCAGGGAAGGTGTCTCAGTTTAGGCTGCTGTAATACAATACCATAGACTGGGTGGTTTAAACAACAAACATTTATTTCTCATAGTTCTGGAGTCTGGAAGTCTACAATTAGAGTGCCAGCATGGTCAGGTTCTTGGTGAGAGCCCTCTTCACGGTTGTGTTCTCACATGGCCTTCCCTGGTGTGTGCACATACGAGCGCACACTCTAGTTTCTTTTTTCTTATAAGGACACTAATCCCATCATGAGGGCTCCATCCTCATAACCTCACCTAAACCTAATTACCTCCCAAAGGCCCTGACTCCTAATACCATCCATTGGGGTTAGAGTTTCAATATATGAATTTTGGGTGGACACAAATAGTCAGTCCACAACAGAGGGCTAAAGACAAACTCCAAATCTTTCAGAACTTCATCTAAAGTATGCCTTACCAAATGATCGTTTGCATGTAACATATGTAAAAAAAAATGTGCCAAGTTAAAAGCAGCTATATAAATAAAAAGTACCAAGCATTCTTCACTCCATTTTATTCTGGGACATGAAGTCATGGAGGGAGACTCTATTACTATAACGGCCATTTATTGCAAGCTTGTATTTGTCACTGATATGTAGAAATAAGATTGACTTTTTTTTGACCTTATACAGCTCAACCTTACTAGACTCACATACCAATTCCGACAATTTATCTGTAGGTTCTTTTAGATTTTCTAAGTACATATGATGTCAATTTTGAATAGCAGCAGTTTTATTTTCTTCTTTCCAAACCTTTTAACATTTTTTTCTTTGTACTGTCTTATTGCCCTAAGATGTTTTGTTCAATGTTGAGTAGGAATGGTGTTAGATAGCATCCTTGCCTTATATTGTAATTCTTTTGTTTAATATAGTTAATATTAATTTAGATTTGCCTATTTACCTTTACATTTTCCTAGCCTTTCTGAGTTTTCACCTGCATCCTTTTCCATTTGCAAGAGGAACATCCTTTAATATTTCTCTTGGTGTTGTGGATCTGCTGATAACAAATTCCCTTTGGTTTATCTCCATTCTTAAAGACATGTTTTTTCAAAACTTTGATGACTTTTGTCTTTGGGCATCTATTCTTCCTGTTGAAAATTCAACTGTCAGCCTATCTTCAAGTCCAAGATTGTCAACCTCTCACCACAAGCAAGAAGTAAATGTAATCTTTTGTGAAGGAATATAATATACTAAATTTAGCATTATTTCACAATATTTTACATACAATTTCCAGTATTCATTAAATTTTTATACACAAATTCCAGGCACGTGAGGAGAAAGGAGAACAGAAACAAAACTTTAGAGAAACAACAGACAATACAGACAAAACAACAGGTGATCTCCCACCCTCTGCCTTCACCCTTCCCCTCCTCTGCTAGCTGCTTTTCAGATTTTTCTCCTGGACTTTGGCCTTCAATGTGGTTACTATGATGTACCTGGATATGATTTTCTTCTTTCTCTCTTTTCTTCTTTACTCTTTTCTTTTTTAATTAAACTTTGGTTTTTTGAGTCTGTGATTCTTATCTTTTACCAGTTTTGTAAAATTCTCAGACATTATTTCCAAGTATTGCTTCTATCCTATTCTCTCCATTCTCTTTCTGGGACTCCAGTTACAAATACAGTAGTCCCCCCTCATCCACGGTTTCACTTTCCACAGTTTCAGTTACCAGGAGTCAATCACAGTCCAAAAATATTAAATGAAAAATTCCAGAAATAAACAATTCATAAGTTTTAATTTTCTCACTGTTCTGAGTAATGTGATGCAAATTTTTGCCATCCTACTCCACCCCACCTGGGACATGAATCATTCTTTTGTCCAGTGTATCCAAGCTATATATGCTGTCTGACTGTGAGTGACTTAGTAGCCATCTCTGTTATCAGATCGACTGTCATGATATTGCACTGCTTGTCTTCAAGTAGCCCTTATTTTACTTAATAATGGCCTGAAAGTGCAAGATTAGTGATGCTGGCATATTGTCATAATAGTTCTATTTTATTATTAGTTATTGTTAACTTCTTACTGTGCCTAATTTATAAATCAAACTTTGTGATACGTATGTATGAATAGGAAAAAAACATAGTATATAGCGAGTTCAGTACTACCTATGGGTCTCAGGCTTCCACTGGGAGTCTTGGAACATATCCCCCAGTGGATAATGGGGAGCAACTCTAAGTTAGACCTTCTCCCTATATCTTGTGCCCACTCTGTCTGCTCTCCTCTTTCCTTTATTGCCTACCAGTATGCCTCTCATGCTTCATTCTATTTTTTTTTTTCTGACTTAGCTTCAAGGTCATTGATTCTACATTCAGCTTTGACTTAGTTCTTTCTTTTTTAAAGTTTCCAAGCTGTATGTCAAAATTCTGAAGTTTACCTTTTATGTGTTGGAATATAATAAGCAAAATTATCTTAAAATCTATTTCTGATAATTCTATTATTGTGACTACTTGGTCTGCTTCTGTGTCTATTGTTTCTCTAAAATTTTGCTTCTGTTCTCTTTTCTGCCCATGTGCACAGTTATTTTTGATTGAGTGCTAGACATTATGTATTAAAAAAATAACATAATTCTAAGCCTAGTATGATATTATTTTCCTCCACACAGGATTTACATTTGCTTCTTGCTCCTGGTGATGGACTAACAATCTCAGACTACCTTAATTCAATTTTAGGGATATGCACATTTAAACTGGCATTTAGTTCCTAGAAGAGATGGATTGCTTTCATTGCACCCTAATCCTTACAGTGTGGCCCTTTGGAGTCTCAGGCCAAAGCTGAGGATTTACAAGTCTCCTTTGTTTTAGCAGCCCTCAGTCTCCTTTTTCTTTTTTTTTTTTTTTTTTACTTTTTAACTTTGATAACTTTGATAACTGTACAATCTCAGGCTCTTAAACATCTTTCAGGAATTGACAAATGGCCCTAGAGAAAACGTACCCCTAATGGAGGTCTCACTTCCTAGGTTTCCTTTTTCTCCTTGATCTTGATCCCAGAGTTCGTCACTATTTTATCATATTGTCCTCTTTCGTTTTTCTGTTGTTCACAATGGGAGTTCTGTTCTGAATTTCACAGAGTCTGTTGTTATTGATAAACATTTCTCCTCTTTAATTCAAACTCCTAAAGTCTCTTGGTCATATGTATATTTTTAATTTTCTCAAGTGCAATGTGGCTGGATAAAAATTTCTGACAAAGCAATCACAGAAGTACCAGGTAAATTTTAGCTTAAAAGAAGTCAAAGAATTTTAAAATTACATTTCTAGTTCTCCAAGTGTCTTAGTATATTTTGTGTTGCTATAACAGAATACCATAGACTGGGTAATTTATACAGAACAGAGATTTATTGACCAAGCTGCCATCATCTGATGAGGGCCTTTTTTGCTGCCTCATAACATGGTGTAAGGGCAAAGAGAGAGAGAAGAGAAAAGGGCTGAACTTGTCCACTCTCACAATAACAGCATTAGTCCATTCATAGAGGTAGAGCCCATGTGGCCTAATCACCTCTTCAAAAGTCCCACCTCTGAACACTGTCACATTGGAGATCAAGCCTCCACTGCATGAACTTTGGGGGACATATTCAAACCACAGAGCCCAGGAATATCAGGCAGAAATATTTATTTTTCAGGCAGGATAAAGTGATCCTTTGTTCATTATATGACTAATTTTTTTATGCCTACTGATCTTAGTAAATTTTTCACTATGTCGTTGTCTTATAAAGAATACAATCATTGATAGGCAAAGACAACCAAAGCATAAAATAATCTTTAACAGAAAGTTCTTTAGAATCACATTTTGTCATATGATGACCTGCTTCTTGTCAGATAGCTAGGATGTAGTGGTTAAATGTAATGGTGAAGCCATTAGCAACAAAAATGCCTGTGTTTGAATTCTAGCTCTGTCACTTGCTGGGGCAAATTAATCTGCCCAATCCTTAGTTTTCTCACGTGTAAAATGGAAATAATAATAGTACATACTTAATCAGGAATATATCAAGAGTAAAGAAAAACATTGCTTAGGACTGATTTATTTGGCACAGTGCTTGGTATACAGCAAGTATTTAACAAAGAGTATTCATTATTAGTCATTATGCTAGACCACAATTTCTCAACCTTGGTTCTATTGACATTTGGACTGGACAACTCTTTTCTAAGGAGCTGTCCTGTGTATTGTAAGATGTTCAGGAGCATCTTGGCTTCTATCTACTAGATGCCAGTAGCACCCTCTCAATGTGACAACCAAAAATGTCTCTAGATATTGTAAAATTGCCCAGTTTAGAACCTCTGTGCTGGACTATTATGTATATATAGAATAGTCATCATATTTGAATGTAAAGAATGCTAAATTTGGAGTTAGAATATCTGAATTAACTTCCTGGATTTTCCCATTATTAGTTCTAGGAACTTCAGAAAGTTCTTTGATAACTATTCATCTCAGTTTCCCCACCACATGTCTGTACCTGTGTACAGGCACACTTCATTTTATTGCAATTTGCTTTAGTGAACTTCACAGATATTGCATTTTTTAATAAATTGAAGGTTTGTGGCTACCCTGTATTGAGCAAGTCTATGGGTGCCATTTTCCCAACAGCATGGGTTCACTTCATGTCTCTGTGTCAGCATTTTTTAGCAATAAAGTACTTTTTAATTAAGGTCTAAACATTGTTTTTTTAGACATAGCGCTACTGTATATTTAATAGACTACAGTATGGCAAGCACTGAGAAACCAAAAAAAAAAAATCTGTACGACTCATGTTATTACTATATTCACTTTATTGCTGTGCTCTGGAACCAAACCAGCAACATCGCCGAGGTATGCCTATCTGTGTATATATGCACATAAGCTATATAAATGTGGGTAAATGAATATACAGCTATTTAATATTTGTAGCAGTTCTCTTTACACTAAAAAGGATTATACATAAATAAACTGTGAACAATGGCTCTTTAAACTTTCTCAAAATTTCATTGGCCTGGTAAAGAAGAAAATTAAATCTACCTATTGATCACCAACACTCCACTCTCCAATTTTGAGTCCTACAGAAACAGAAAATTGGCCATCACATAAACCTTTACACGGAAATTGACCTTTACTAAGAAGTTAGTCCTCAAGTCAGTAGGTAGACAAAAATTATGTAGAGCCAAAATAACCCTTGAAACTCCATTAGGAAGGTGCTAAATCGGAAAGTTGTAAAAGACCTCTCGGTAATTAAAACATATCCAGTATTCTGTCCCATATTGGAATAGACAGCTATTTCTTTCATCGAGAACCATATGAAGTGTTTGGCTCATGCTTAGGGAACATGTTTTTGTTTTTGTTTTAGAGTATATTTAACAGCTGTGCTAACCCTCTAATTGGCAAAATACTCAATAATAAAGGCACAAGAGAAGGTGGTCACATGGCAACAGTGACAGAGATTGAGTGATGCACTGAGTGAGGCCAAGGAAAAAAAGATTTGTGTCTCATTTCTCTTTTTCATTCCAAGGCATACACCCATTGTGTGCAATATAGAGGAATATCGCACACTGTTTATTTGTGTGTATCTGTATTATTTATTGAACCACACATACGTTGAATTTAAGTAACTCAGTTATGTTGATGGGACTCTTCTGAGTACTCTTCCACTCTTCCATGCTTTTGAACATACTGTTACCTTCACTTGGAAAATCTTCCCCCTCAATCCACTTAATGAGCTCTTAGGTACCTATATTAATTTCCTAGGACTGCTGTAACAAATTACATCAAACTGGTGCTTAAAATAACAAAAATATATTGTTTCACCATTCTGGAGGCTAGAAGACTGAAACCAAGGTGTTGACAGAGCCATGATCCCTCTAAAACCTGTAGGGGAGAATGCTTCCTTGACCTGTTTAGCTTCTCGTGTTTGTCAGTGATCCTTGGCATCCCTTAGCTTGTAGGTATATCCCTCAATCTTTGCCCCTGTTGTCACATGGCCGTATTCTCCTGGGTGTCTCTGTTTCTGTGTCTCTTCTCTTCATCTTATGAGGACACCAGTCACATTGGATAAGGGCCAACCTACTCCATTATGACTTTTTCCTTGCTAATTACATCTGCAACAACTTTATTTTCAAATAAGATCATATTCTGAGGTTCCAGGAAGTACATGAATTTGGGGGAACACTATTCAACCTAGTAGAACATCTGTTGGCAGTTTCTTCAAAGATAATCTCATTTGTGAAATGTGTGTATGTTTGTGTTTTTAAATCACCACTTTGGACATTCTTTCATCAGAACACTGTAGCTACTGCTTCTCTCTCTTGCTGTCTCTCCCCTACTAGACTGAGATTCTTAAGGAGAGGGAACATATTCTATTTACCTTTATGCTTTAAGCATTTTATGAAGTAAAATGAATGAATTACCCTTCACCTGGGTCCTAAAGACCCTACAGATATAAAGACAAATGGAGATACCCTCCTTCAACCCCCAACTAAAGAAAAGTGGAATAGGATATAGTGACACACAGCTTTCAACAAAGAACAGGCTATAATTATCCTTAACTTTTCTTGAACTCTATATAAATAAAGAGAAATTTTGTCTCTTTATCTGTCAGTACATATTTAAAAAGTGGCATAATAGAGCCTCACCAAATTCAAAGGTTAAGTTTTGGACTATCTAACTTAATACATGAGCTAGATGACATAAGCAAAATCCACTTTGTGAAGCCCTGGGTGGTGCCTTAGGCAGGCAGGCAGTCATCTTCCAGAGCAGGAAAAATGAGGTAAAGTGACTAATTAGGAGAAGCATTCCATGCAAAATAAGACCCTACGGTCATAGAAAACAGTGCTTTCACATAAGACCTCAAAGTGCAGAGATACAGACTGATGTTCCAAATTGTTGCAGTTGCTGTGCAATGAAGCTCCTTCTTACATGGGCAGTTTCATATAGTGTCTTTCAGAATGAATAGGGCAGGAATTTAATTATTAGGTAATTCGGGACTGTTTAGCTGGTTTACTTAACACAATGAACTGTTAGACCAGGAAGTTATTCTAGATGTCGTCTAGTCTAACTTTCATTTTATAGAAGTGAAACTAAGGCTTACAGTTTAAATAAATATTGTGCAGTCCAAAAATCAACTTTTAAAAATTATTTAATGACCGAAAATAAGAATTTTGCAATTCTAGTTTTTCTTGAAGTATATAAAATTATGGAAATCTAATTTAAAAAATAATGTATATGAACTTAGAAAAATAGTGGAAGGATATAGAGTAAAAAGAAATGATAGTAGATATGCATATGGGTGATTATTGTCTTCTTTACATTTTTTCAAGTTTTCTATTTCCTGTAAATAAATAATATGAGTTTTTCTGGTTAATACCAGGGCTGGGCTCCCTAAACTGGCTTGCTCACCCCCTCCTTGCCTACCCACTGTCTCCTCCCCAACACAAGAGTGATGCACCTCCTTGTAAACCCTAATTTTCCATGGAGTGGGTATAGTTTTAAAGTACCTAGGCTACACATTAAATAGTTTTTATCAAAATTCAGTCATTTGTGTATCATATGTTATGGATGTTTGACAAATTTGAATACAATTGAATATTCCTTACATAATATTTTTTCTATAGATAAACTCACTTCCCTTAACTAAAAGCATATTGTAATAAAATTTTATATCACTATCATTGATTGATTGATTGAAAATCTATGTTGTTTACTATAAAAGTAAATACAACGAAAAAATATAAACAAAAAGTCCCAGCTGGGTGCCCTCATCTGCTAAAGGTTCTGAGCCTGAGGACAGATTTCTTTTTGTTGAGAAATGTGATTAGCAATTGTTACAGAGGAGGTATACAGACATGATTTCCAAATTGAAACTTTTTCCTTGACATAACTAGATGAATCTAAAGAAAAATCAAAACAAAATACTATTTTCACAGTGAGATTTATCCATATTTAATACCTCTGTATATCACTACAATCATCTCACCTACCTCTGGCAGAACACATAGCATGTTTTAGAATTCACTGATTTAGAGGTTATAGAGGAACCATGAGGAATAAAGCAGAATATTTAGGTTGGACTCATAATGTATTTTCTGGATGTAGGTAACATTGAAGAAAGCTAGGCTTTCCTTGGGCTTGCAAAAGATTCTCCTAGAGACTTTATTTTTAGCTATTATTCCAACAATTATTGGGGAGAAAATACAGACAACTAAAAAGAGCTCTCATTCAAAGACAAAATAGAGAGGTTTTAATATATTTTTTAAAAAGACATAACAAGTGCATTTTATTTCCTTTTAAAATACTTTTTGAACAGACACTTCACCAAACAAGATATATGGATAACAAATAGACCCATGAAAAGATGCTCAACATCACTGGTAATTAGGGAAATGCAAATTAAAACCACAATGAGACACTATCACACACCTATTACAAGGGCTAAAATGAAAAAGATTGACCAGACCAAACGTTAATAAGAATGTGGGACAAATGGAACTCTTATACAATACTGGCGAGGAAAATGCTACAACCACTTTGGAAAATAGTTTAGCAGTTTGTTAAACAGTTAAACATTACTGCCATATAATCCATTCATTGTACTCCTAGATGTTCACCCAGGAGAAATGAAAGTATATGTTCACATAAAGACTTGAAAATGAATTTTCATAGCAGCTTTATTTGTATTAGCCCCAGACTGGAAACTATATAAATATCCATCAATAGATAAATAGATAAACAAACGAAGGTACATCCATTCAAAGGAATACTACTTAATAACAAAAAAGAATTAACTATTGCTAGTATGTGGATGAATATTAAGATAATTATGCTGAGTTTTTAAAAAAGCCAGAAAAAAAGAGTATTTACAGTTTTATAATTACATCTATATGAAATTCTAGAAAATGCAAACTAATATACAGTCTAGTGACGAGAGGGCCAAACAATGGTTGCCAGAGAATGAGAGAGGGGTAGGGAACAGCAGAAGAGAGAGATTACCAAGGGTAAAAGGTACTTTTGGAAGGTAATGGATAAATCTGTTATCTTGATTGAGGTGATCCTTTCATGGGTATATACATATGTCAAAATTTATCAAAATGGAGACTTGAATATGCTCAGTTTATTGTACGTCAATTATGCATTAATACAGCCACTGAAGCCAAACTAATTCCCCCTAAACCTTAAATATTGTAGACTGTTCTGATATAGAACTTCAATAACACTACTGATATAGTGTTATTGGTGTCATTGTATCAGCTACATTTTATTAAAAGTTCCTGTACTTATAACCACACTTCCCACTTTTACAGGCCTAGCACACATTTAACTAGCACGATTTTTGTTAAATTTGGCTTAGCAGGAGTAAAATTTGAAAATACAGATTTTGCAGCACTAGAGTCATTGAAAATTTTTGAACATCTGAGCGAGTGAAATAATCTGAGCTTCTGTTTAAGATAATCAACCAGGAAATAATGTAAGTAATAAATTGAGATAAAGAAAAGATGAAATAATGTCTTTGTAAGAATAAAGTTTAAAATGTCAGTATAATAATCCAGGAAAAAATATCAGAATAGAGTTCATGCTGGCTAACGTTGGCTTTGGAAATGAAATGTAGCGGAAGAATTCAAGCAACCCTATGAAGACAAAAAATTTAGGACTTGGAAACTTATTGTTTGTCAAGGAGTAATAAAAAAGTTGTCAAAGGCCACTGGGATGTGTCGAGCCCAGATGAACCGGGATAGTGCTGATTTTATAGTTTATAGGTTCACAGGAGCGTGGGTATGTGAAGTGTCCTGCAAATGCAAGGAAAAGTGGGAAATACGTTAGACTAATTGATGGAGGTTTGGGAGTTGTCTGCCATGAGATCAAAGCTGAAATAATGAGAATGGATGAAAAACAATCAAGGCAGGAACGGTAGAAAGAAAGAAGAAGAAAAGCTGCTTTATGTAGTAGGCAAATGGAAGTACAAGAGAAAAGGAAAGACCCGCACAATATTGTGGAAGCTAAAGAGTAAAGATTAAGAAAGGTCATTCGGGCTAGAAATAAAAGAGAAAATCAAAGAATGCTTTCAGTAAGAAAGATGAGAGGATTGGTCGGAGTTGGATGCTTCAGAGTGAAGAGAAGTTTGTTGAGGCCCAGTACTAGACCGAGCACACAGTGACTGATGTGGAGGGAAGAAAAGCATCCCTGTACTTGAAGAGTACTAACCTGACCCCCTTTTTCAGGCACCTTAGAATAATATTGTCATTCCCTGCTATGACGTGAAATTGTGCCTTAGCAATTTATTGGTCACACAACAGGAGGAAAGAGATTGTATTTTATGAAGAAACCTTTTTATTTTTATTAACACCTACTTCAAATAGTAACTGGAGAAATTACTATGACCCTGAATTCCTTAGCAGAAAGAAACTCACTGAGTTTCAAATAAGTAAAATGCAATACCATCAGATTAACGGACTGGGAATAGGCTCCATTACCTTCCTCTATTTTAATACCTTGATACTCAACAGGAATGTAGCTGAACCTATCCCTTATCTTTGTGATGTCAGTCAATCTCAGCAGGAAGACCTTATTGAGAACTGCCTCCCTACCCAGCTCAGGAGCAGTAGGAAATGGGCACAACCAGAGGGAACAGGAAGAGATTGTTTTCCCTTGGGAATATAACTGCCACCTCTACTAATAACCATTAGATAAGACAGGTGGACAAGGCAAACAGACAACTCTTCTATAATAATACAGTTCGTTTGATAGAGGCGAAAACAAAATAGACCACGTTGTCCACTGGTTTTGGAGCTGTCTTTCAATTATGTACAATTTGCACTAGTCAAATGGGCCCTGTTTAACGCTTTCATTTCTTTAATTTTTCTGGCATAGTTTTAAAAGTTACAGTGTATTAATGTTCATTGCACAAACTTTTGTGAGATAGCATCCCCAAATCACTATACTTGAAAAGAGTTTTTACATTAAAAAGCATCTCATAACAATGAGCAGTTAGTTTTCTTCAGGATTTGGCATTCAGATATTTTTAAACATTATAATAAAAGTATGTACTAAAAGTCACTATGTACATACATCTGCAGGTACAGATCAGGTTGAATTTTAAAGAGTGCTCCTTCAGTTGAATTTGAAGAATGTAGATAAATACGATAATCTAAATTAGTAAGAATGCTGCTTCAAGAATGACTGCCTGATGGAAAAGATTACGAATGATGGGGTTAAACACAGGCTTTGTCTTTGCAAAACGATTGACATGGTATAAAGCATAAACAAATAAAGCATTGAACATAAAAGTCTAAAATTCAGATATTTTTATTTCACTTAGCACTTTTCCTGGAAACATCACAGATCCAAGAGAAGTTGGGAATCAGTTACATGTGGAATATGATTATTTCAAGGTGAGATACAAACTTTCCTACTCAGGGGTTACTTAGAAGCCACATTTCTTCATCTTGCTTGTCCTAGTTTTGACTATTTGGAATTGGCACCTCCACCCAAGGTCAGAGTCAGAAAGAGTTAGAGATTTAAAGGTTAACTATGCCTAGGCTGAACAGCTGTTCCCCTGAGGTGTTTGGGTTCTTCCTGTGGCTGCTATTGTGTAGTATTTAATTCCCTGCTCTTACTCCCAGAGTGAGGGCCACAGATGTCTACAGGAAATGCATCAGAGAGGTCTAATGTGAGTGAATCAGATGCACATGTTCCTTGGTATGTGGTGATGGGCATACCAAGAGCTCAAAATCAGCCCTCCCTCCAGGCCAGAAATGGTTCCAGGCTTGCGAATGCCAAGTGTCCACACAAGTTGTGATGTGAAACCACTCTCCTTTCTCCTTTCTCTATACCTTGCTAGTAGGGGAATTTTGTGTGTTGCTGGATGAAATACATAATCATTTTGGGAACATGGGGGGATTGGCATATCTCCGCATTTGAGCTTGCTCACATCCTCCTGTGAGGGGAAAGTGCAGCCTGTCCCCCTAGGGACTTCTTGCCCCACAGTATCAGGGCACCTGGAACAGTTTAGCCAGAGAATAGGCTCAATTTCATGTTTTGAAATTTAATTCACAGTCACTCAGTTATAGTCAATTGAAAAACTTGCTTGGTGCATTACTGTTCTCAAAATAATTGTTTGGTAATTACTGGTTATTTTTTCTTGTGTGAAATGTGAAGGTATGATATTTCTGAGTCTTATTTGTCCCATCATCACAGATACTTATTGCATTTGGCATTTAACAAATATTTAGATGTTTTGCTGGATTGTCAAAAGCAACCAACATCCCAGTGTTAAATTCTATCATATGACAGAAATGCTACAACTTCAGCAAGATGTCCAACATCCTGTCCATGATTCCCCATGACCACCAAAGGTTCCCTATCTCAGGGAAGTGACAGACCCATCCAGTTGCCCAAAACTGTAGGACTCATTCTAGATTCTTTCTTCTTTATCTTCAATATAAAAAAAAATCATTAAGTCCTGTGGAATTACCTCAAAAATCTCTCCTGCAGTTGCCTTAGATCACTATTTTTAAAACATCTCTCATAAGAATTATAGTACTAGCCCTCTAACAGACCTCCCTGCCTCCATCCTTGCCACCTGCATCCATCCTTTCCATTCCCATAAATGCATCATAGGCATTCTAACAGACAACTCGGACCATATTGCTCCATGGCACATAATTCCACCATGACTTTCTATTGCGTGCAACAAAATGTAAACAGTTTTGCATCACATGCAAATCTCTTCATTATTTGTATTGTATTTCAGCCTTGTCTCAAGAAGTTGCTCCCCATCTCTCCTCCCACCCCATACCTTTTACCCTTCAGCAATACCTTCACTTTAGTAGTTTGCTTAAAGTCATCAAAATATTCCACTGGATCTCAAACAATATTCAAGACACAGAGAATGTTCTCTATGTTCTGCCTTGAGAGAAATGCCCTTATCACCTCCTTTATCTGGCAAATTCCTACTCATTCTTCAAATCAAATTAAAAAAATGTATTATGTGATGAAGTGCTCTAAAATATCCAATGATAAAAATTTGCCCTTTCATATACTTCAAGTGAACTTTGCATACAACTCAATTATTAAAATTACTGCATTCTATTGTAAGTGCTTGTTTGCATTTCACTTACCCACTAAACTATGGATTTCTTGATTATATAATCATTACGCCTTCTATTTTCTTTGTGTATGTGATGTCTTGCACAGGATTTGCTTGCTTTTTCATTCAATATTATTTTTCTGAGAATCATCCATATTGATTTGTTTAGCTGCAGTTGGTTATTTTGCATTCTGTGTAGTATTCTATTTTATGAATGTATTACAAGTATTCATTCTCCCATCAATGGACTTTTGTTTTCACTCTAGTTTTTTTCAAAGATTTTATAGACAATGCTGCCATGAAGTCTTGCACATATCTCCAGGTGCATGTGTGCAGGGTTTTTCTAGATTGTGTACCTAAAGGTAGAGTTGTTGGGTCATAAGTCATGTACTTCTTTAGCATTTCTAGATAATGTAAATGTTTTCCAAAATGGATTGTTAAGTGTGGTTTTTTGGCCTATCAAAACTTTTATAGCCTATAAAATACAAAGTTTGGAGTGATCTTTTCCATGGAAATCAATAAGATCTTTGCCAGAAAAAGTTCATTTGCATTGTTTTAAACAAGAATCATTTGCATTGCTATCAGTTTCCTACAAATTCTTAAGTTAATCCATTTGCATCACTATCATTTTCCAACAAGGGCAATCTTTTCAAAGTTGTAAAATAGCCTGGTCAATGGAAAGTCAACCAAAGGTGCACACCGCAATAGAATCACAAAATCCCTGGAGGGTCTACTAGCCAGGGATCTACAAAATACAGCCAGCCAGCCAAATCCAGTAGTGCCAGTAGCCTGTTTGAGAGCCCACAAGCTAAGAATGATTTTTACATTTTTAAGGGGTTATCAAAAAGAAAGAAAAAAGGGGACTATAACATAGAGCCATATATGGCCTTCAAAGCCTAAAACATTTCCTATCTGATCCTTTACAGAGCAAGTTTCCCTACCTTTGTGCTAGCCAATGCCCTGAATTACACTGAAAAGATAAATAATCTGTTTGCCCTTTACAAGGACTTCTTTTTTCCTCCTAGTAGACTGAAACCACAGGGCAGTTTCAGATTGTGCAAATTGACACTCTTACCAGCGTTGTATAAGAAGTCAGGTGAGGAACACTCATACACTGCTGGTGGGACTGCAAATTAGCACAACCTCTATGGAAAGTAATATGGAGATACCTCAAAGAATTAAAAGTAGAATTACCATTTGACCCAGCAATCCCACTACTGGGTATTTACCCAAAGGAAAAAAAGACATTTTATAACAAAGACATCTGCACTCAAATGTTTATAGCAGCACAATTCACAATTGCAAAGATGTGAAAACCACCCAGGTGCCCATCAATACACGAGTGGATTAATAAAATGTGATACATGTATACCATGGAGTATTACTCAGCAATAGAAAACAGTGGTGAATTAACACATCTGGTATTATCCTGGATGGAGCTAGAGTCCATTCTTCAAAGTGAAGTATCACAAGAATGGAAAAACAAGCACCACTGATACTCACATTGGTACTAACTGACCGATACTTATGTCACACAAGGCAATAATATTCATCAGGGGCAGGCAGGCGGGAGGCGGGGTGGAGGGGACAGGAAAACTCTCACGAATGGGTGCGGGGCGCACAGTTTGGGGAATGTCCATGATTGTAGCTCTGACACAGGCAGCGCATGGACAATATATATAACCAAAGTGTTGTACCCCCATAATATTCTGAAATAAAAGAAAACAAGAAAAAAAGAAGTCAGGTGAGTAAGACTTGGTTTTATGTTGGAGTTTTAAGTGGCTCTTACCTACTAATTAATGAGATTATTCATTTTCTATGCTATGGTATTTCTATTTATTATTCATTGTAATGCCTGTTCATTTCTTTTATCCAATTTTTGAGATTGTTTGGCTTTTATTTATTTGCAGTTATTTACATATTCCAGATGCTAATAATTTTTGACTTTTATACATTGGAGATGTTTTTCCCTAGTGTATGGCTTGTTGTTTGTTTTCTTTTTTTTTTTTTTTTTGCTGTTGTTTGTTTCGTTTTCTGGTTTTTACCTTTTTTACAGTGTTTTTTGAAAAACAGAAATAGAATTTAAATTGTAATTAAATTTATTAATCTCTTTATTGTTTGAATTTTGGGCTTTGAAATCATTCCTTAACTCAAGGTCATACAGATATTCTCTTATATATACTTCCAACACTTTTAGCAGTTTTTCCAAGTTTTGCTTGTCATATTTACATCCCTAATTTATATAGAACTAAATTTTTTTGTATGATGTAGGAATGCAATATATTTCCCATCTGCAGGTTTCACCCTATTTAAATAGGATGAAATGTTCTATATGTTTCTATTGGACAATCTTTCAATATTGTTATTCAGATCTTCTATATCCTCACTGATCTGTGCACTTGATTTATTAAATAATGAGAAAAGTGTATTAAAATCACCCATTAACATGGTAAATTATCAGTTTCCCATTTTAGTTCTTATGTCATTTTTTGCAGCATACACTTAAAATTTATGCTACTAGATGTAATTAAGTTTAGAATTGTGTCATTCTGCTGAATTGATTACTCCTTTTTTGGTAAAATTTTAGTCTCTTTTGTCTTTTTACAATATTGCTACTCCAGCAATCCTCTGTTTATATTTGATATATCTTTTCCATCATTTTACTTTCACACATTCTATAGCCTTATATTTTAGGTGTGACTCCTTTAAATAGAAGATAGCTGGATTTTGTTTTATTCCAATCTTTGTCTTCTAACTAGAAAATCTGGTCCAATTATATTTATTGTGATTAATGTATTTTAATTTCTACCATCTTATTATGTACTTCCTATAAGTTCTTTTCTAATATTTCACTTTTTGTCTTTCCCATCTTCCTTTAGATTGACTTTTATTTAATTCCAATTTTTTTTCTCTCAGCAGTATTTGGCCTTACACACTCCATTTTAATCCTTTTAGGGTTACAACAGTAATTTTTACATGTATAATTAACATAGACTTTATTAAGCCTAAAGTATAAAATTAATCAATATCATTATCTTCCTTTCCAACAACATAAGGGGGAATTTATTTTATTCTTATTTTTATTTTATTTATTTTATTTTTTTGAGCTGAGATCTCCTATGTTGCCCAGGCTGTTCTTGCACTCTTGGACTCAAGTCTCCTGAGTAGCTAGGACTACAGGCCCACACCACTCTAATTAAATTCTTTCAACTTACACACCACCATTGTCCAGTATTTTAGTTGATCTTTTTTATTACCATGCAATTTTTTGGTCAATGTTTGCTTAGATTTATCTATGTTGTTACTATAGTCTTTGCTTACCATTCCTTTTTGCATATCAAATCTTCCATCAAGTGTCATTTAGTTTTATAAATTCATTCACAAGTTCCTTATGAAACCACGAGGAGAAGGGAGGAATTTTTCAAATCATCTCCCCAGGAATTTGGGAGAAAGGGTTTCTAAAGATAGTTTGGCATGCAAAGGGCTAGGTAATTAGATCTGCTAATGGGCTGGGTTTGGGATGGAACAATAGGGGTGTAGAAATTGCCTTCTTTGCTGAGTTGTTCTTAGGTGGGGGTCGAAATACCAGTTGAGTCAGTTCCTCGGTATGGGCCACTGCTCTGGGTGTGTCAGCTGTCCCACCAGAATGCAGGGCCTGGAAGATATCTCAAAAACTAGCCTTAGGTTTCACAAGGATGATATTATCTGTGGAGCAATGAAGAAAGCTAAGAATCATTATGACTATCACCTATGTGACTCTTGAGTAGTAAGCAATTACAGAAAAGCAAGCTAGGGAAAAATGGCTGGTTATGTATAAATTTCCCCTACCACAGTTCCCACCTTGTGGCCCTTTATTAATTTTATAAAGGGCATTTTCACTTAAGTGAGAGTCAGGTGGCCATAATTCTCTCAATTTTTATTTAGCACGGTCTAGCAGGGATTATTTTACTATAAAATTTTAACTTGGGAATATTTGGGCCACACAATTAGTATAAATTCTAGCCCTATATCCATCGGAAGTCTAACCTGATCATGAATTCTTACAGGAAATTTTTGTTGTGATTTCTTTTTTAGAAACAGGATTTCGCTCTGTTGCCAGGGCTAGACTGCAGTGGCATCATCAGAACTCACTACAACCTCAAACTCCTGGCCTTAAGCAATCTTCCTGCCTCAGCCTCCCAAGTAGCTGGGACTACAGGTGAGTAGCTGGGACTACAGGCACACACCACCACACCCAGCTAGTTTTTCTATTTTTTGTAGAGACAGGATCTCCCTATGTTTCTCAGGCTGGTATCAAACTCTCCAGTGATCCTCCAGCCTTGGACTCCCAAAGTGCTGGGATTATAGGCATGAGCCACTGCACTGGCCTTGTTGTAAATTTATCAGTTTGAGTCAAGGCTGAAAAAAGCAAATATATTTATGTTTCTAGGGGGAGAGTAGAGGGAGGCAGTGGGAGTGGGGTTTAAAGTTTTGTTTTTTCTTAGTTCACCTTTTCACCTGATGTTTCTTTTCAGTGGTCCCAGCTTTATGTAGGAATCTTTGATTTGACTTTCATCTTGTGAGGCTTTGTGTGACGTCCCTGGGACTTGAAAGTCCTGTTAAAATTGAAGCTCTGGGTCCTCTCAAGCAGTAAGGCATTTTGATGTTAAAAACAGATAATTCCAAGTTCAGGAAAACTCAGTTGTATTTCAGCATGAATTCTTGGAGGGCTGTGTGTGTTTGTGTTGTGTGTGTGTGTGTGTGTATGTGTTTGTAATTATACGTGATTCAAAAGAGGAAAGGAATGAGTGTTAAAGCAATTCATATACTTGGCTTTGAATAATTAAATTAAAAGTCATGGAAGCAAAAAAAAAAGGGGGGGAGGTTCAGTTTGTCTGAACTCCTTGGTAGTTATAGCTGCTAAAGAGAGCTTTTATGAAACAATTGCCTTTGTGCAAAAAGTATTTCCTTGTTTTTTTACCCTTTTGAGAAGGATTCTCAGTGTGAGAAGTGACAATGGTGTGCTGCATGGCTGCATTAAATTGACGAGGGTCCAGACACGTTACAGCTAATTTTAGTAGGTAGAACAGACACAGTTTAGCTTATTTTTATCTGTCTTTCTCGCTCCCACCCTCAACCCTCCAGGTACACACGTTATAAGATTCCCTAGAGTTACGAGGTGGAAGTGGAGAGTTTCGGTACAGATCTTGAAATCATACTGCTCCGTCCAAGAAAAAGATGGGAAAGAAAGAGGGAAGGAAGGAGAGGGTGAGGGAAAAGACGAAAAGAAGGAAAAGGGAGGCAGGAGAAGAAAAGAAAGAAGGGGGGAGAAAATTTTGAAAATGAGATAGGAAGGAAGGAAGCTTGGATGCAAGGAGAAAAAGGAGCGAGAAAGAGAGCGAAGAGTGTGAGAAAGAGACAAGGTAATTATTACAGTCTCAGGTCCACTGGGGAGAGAGGATCTTCATCAGCACTACAGAATCGCGAAGAGTCAGGGTATTGTTTTCTTGAAAGCCCCGAAGCTAAGCAATTCCAAGAATGTTTGGCAAAGCCCTTTTGGGAACGACGAGGTGAGGGAAAGGGGAGGAACACTTTCTCGCCGTCCCCCCACCCCCACCCGGCCCCCTCACTTGAAATGACTGGATTCGGGAGACCTAGCGGAAACCTTCAGGTCACCCAGGGAACTGCTCCTCTCGCTGGTCCCGCAGCGGCGCGGCGGGGGGGTGAGAGCGCCGAGACGCGCGGGGCGCGGAGATGTGCAAGTGGCGACGCTTGACCGAGCGCAGGCGGGAGCAGCCGCCCGATTCCCGGCGCGGGATCTGCTGAGAGGCCACGGTGAGTCTCTCCGGGTGCGGGTCCAAGGGATGCCCGGCCTTCCCGTCGCCCCCCGGCCCGGGTCGAGGCTGGCCCGGGACGCCCCCGAAGTCCGGCCTCAGCTCGGCGCCGCTCAGGGCGCGCCTGGGCGGGGGCACCGACCGACCGGCGCTCGGCGGGGCTCCCGGCCGCCCGCGCGTCCGCCCGCAGCCCGCCGCCCGCCGCCGCCCGGCCCGCGCGCTCATTGGTCGGGATGTGTCAGCTCAGCAGCCTCCAACTTCTCCCGAATCCCACTGGTGAGTCCCGGGAGAGCGAGCTGGCACCTGGGCGCTGAGGGAGAAGGGTCCGAAGGGCGCGAGCGCCCGGGGCGCTGGGAGCCCGTGGGACCGGCAAGGGGAGGGCAGCGCCGGCGGTGGGAGCGGCTGCGGGAGGCGCGCTGAGCGGGGTCAGCGGCCGAGGTCTGGCGCGACCCGGGCGCCCGGGACTCCGCGGCTGTGGGCGAGGGAGGCGTGCCCGGGGAAGGAGCGGCAACTGGGACCTGAGGAGTGAGGGAGGGAAAGGGGCAGAGAGGGCGACCTGGAGGAGGACTCCGCGAGTGATGTCAGGTCGACTCCAGGTTCATTTCCATAGCTCCCTGCAGCCTCTGCCTGGGGAGTTAGGTTTGGTTGCGGAGATCAGCGCTACCAAATTGCAGCGGGGCTGATTCTGGGGCTGGGAATTTGCCATTCTGCCGTGCAGACACTGATTTTTTTTTTTTTAAGCAAGGTTTGTTTTCATTTTGGTTTCTGTCGGATTTTCTCCTCAATTGTAACTCACTTTTCTGTTTTTGCTTTTCTTAACCTGAAGATCTTTTCATTTTCCCACCTCTTCATCTTGCTTTGAACCTTGATTTCCTATTATGTAATTTATGCTCAAATCACACGAGGGTTGGTCGGTACGGGGTGGGGGTGTTCTGTTGCAGATGAAAGTTTTAAGACCATCTCCTTGCTTAACTGGTCTCAATCTATCTTTATTGTTTGAAAATAAGAGTAATTGCAACCGAGAGTCCCTCTTTAGCCTCTTGATCAAGTCTATTACTCCTCCATAAATGATTCAAATGGCAATTTTATTAAACTGAAAACTAGTACCTGACTTGCAGCGTCAGCATTTGGAAGCTGCTAATCCGCAATTCGGCTGTGAAGGCGTGCAGCTTCACTCCCTTGAGTTATTGCTGGGTTCCAGCACTTAAAAAAAAATTGGTAATTTCTTGAACTCGATGCTGTGTCTTTGCTTGTATAGCTACACTACACATGGGGGGAATGTGGTTGGGACTTTGTGTCCAGAACTCTATAGTTCAGGCCCAGGAAACATCTACTAACTAATGTCTGGGAAACAAGATGATTTCTCCTGAGTACCTCCCTCCTCAGCTTCTGCAGACACAGTTTAAACATGGAACTTGTTTTTCCTTTTTCCTGTGCCTCAGTTTCCATAATGCAAACTGTAATTGCATAGCACAACCTCAGGGACTTGCAGAAATAAGTTAACGTTGTAATGCGCTGTGAAGATGAAAATTGCTTAGGTAAGTCTATGTAAGTCTGTAAGTAGACTTCCCTTTAACAAATCAATTATCCAGGTTCCCAGATTTGACTGTCTGATAAAGCGATGCTCATGCTCAATTGGTACAAGAATTGTTGCTTTACATTGTTTTGAAATTCAGTTTATCTTAAGCAAAATAATAATTTATTCTTTTGGCGATGTTGTCAGCCTGAAGTTTGCCGGGTTCTTGTCGAGTCAGACCTCCTAAATCTCTATTCTCTTCTGTGACGGTGTCTACTTTTTGCTTTAAACATTTTAACGCATCTCCAGTTGAAGAGAAATATTTTAAGAATATAGGCATGTTTTGCATATCCTACTTTATACGGGATTACAAGTATCAACTTTGTAATTTTTGTGTATTCTTTTGTTTACTTGTGCCCCATCCCCCCACCCCCATAAATGTAGTTGGGTGTGGTTGAGTTGGATAGTCAGGGATCTGGGAGTTAGTGATATGTTCCATCCTGAGGTTCAAGATTCTGGCCCCTATTTTCTTGAAGGAAATAACGAATCCTCCAGAACTAACTGGAAATGAATGACAAAGTTAACCAGAAAGTTAAACTTGCATCATTTCTGCTTTTGCTCAATGCTGTTAAAAAGTACTCCTTAGAAGTAAAAGACTTCTTTGAAGAATTTACAGAACATTTACAAGAAAGACAGACGGCAAAAGCGTTCGCAGGTTATTCAAAGGTGATATACATTTGCTGCAGCTTTAGTCACTACCTTAATTTCCCTATAACTGTTTGCAGCCTTAGGTGCTCAACCATCAAGAGCACGGCTGCCCCGTACCCCCATCTCAAGGGTAAGGAGAAGAAGCTAGGGAAAAGTAACTCAAAAGGGAGAAAGAAACGCCTGACTACTACCTTTACTGCAGCACGTTAACCCTGTGCCTACCCTGCTGCCCCTACCCTAAGCTTTACTTTGCAGAGTCACTGATTGCTGTTTCTAAGGAAGAACTAAAAAAAAGAAGTGGGTCATTTTATACCAGTAAAACGTTTCTCTAGGTTGTCTTCTGAAATATTATTAGAGCAGGCAGTGACGTATTCAAGAAAGGGAAATACTAGAGCAAATGTGATTAATATTCTGATGTTCTTTAGGTCAGACTTAAAATCTGGAGAGACTGGGAAAATTACTCTTTTTATTGTTTACCTTTCTGTAAGGTGTCCAAGTATTAAATTTGTTCCCATCTTTTCTTTGCCCAGCCACTATCCCTATTAAAATAGGCCTAAAATCAATGAATGCAATTCCATATCATAACCCCAGGGGTGGTGAGACTAAGCCAACATGAGTTACATAACCATTAAGGGAGACGTTTTAACATTCAGGTACATTACATTCCACTTTTATTGAGCAGACATAGTTTTCATTGTCTAATAAAGTATTTTTATTTGATAGTCTGTCCTTGCTTATAGCCTCTTGTAATCAAAGGAACAGCATATTTAAGACTTTGTATCCAGAACTATAAAGTCTAGTTGTGGTTCACTTACGAATAACTCACTGGGGAGGTTAAATTCCTAGTTATCTGCTGGATCTCCCAGACCACACTTCAAAAGTAGATTATGTTTCTACTTTCTCCTATGCCTCAGTTTCCACAAAACACAACCTCAGGGAATTAATTGTGTGTATTCAACAAAGATCTTTAACTATAAGAGGATTTCTGAGCAATCACTTCATCTAGGAATTAAATTCTAAGATTAATTTGTACTGAGCTATAAACAGCTAATTTTTTAGTTTAAGATGTTCTTTTATACAGTCATATAGAAAAATGGAAATTGTATGTTCTAAGCATTGGTGAGTGACTTATAAAGAATCACTAGGCCTCTAAAAGAAACAATGAAATGTAATATTGAGGTTCGTATCCCCTTAATATTTCCCCCTAAATTTCTCCAGTAAGATCTGAAATAGTTTTTCTTTCATGATGATACAGTTTTATTTTGAACAATGACCAAATGTATTCTTTACAAAGAATATTGACTAGTTGTGTATCCTTGAGCAAGTTACCTGAATTCTCTGTGCTTCAGTTTCCCAAAGTATAGATTCCGAATATTAATACTGACGTTATGATGGTTAAATGAATTAGTACATATAAGACACTAAGAACAGTGACTGGCACGTGGGAAGTATACAATAAATGCCAGCTCTTACTAGTAAAAGTATTACTATTATTAATTTAAATACAAATTAAATTTATATTTTAATAATTGATACCCTGACATGCAAGGTAGAAATTTTTTTAATCATATATTTTTTTCCTCCTTCAGCTGCCCCAAGAAAACATTGATGTGGTTAATATTTTTCATCCCAGAGTGTAAACCACTGACTTTTGGTTCAATGAGTGACCACTTTCAGAATGTTATCTAACCAGTTAATAGATACTCAGATCAGCAGTAGTAGTAATTTTGAACTGTAAAAATAAAAGTTGTTTTTATGACTAAAATAAATTACCTCAAGAGTTTGTCCCTTTTGGTTTTTAATCTGTATTTCTATTTCAAATGATTGCTTAGTTAAAACCTCTAGGTATTAGTCATTGATTTTTGAGCTTATAAAGGAAGCCACTGGAGCAAGATATAAAATTAACCTTTGATGTTAGTCCAAAGTTCAGAAGGGTGAGTTTAAAACTTTCTTTATGATGGTACAGCAATTATTTTCTTATGAACTGCTGAAGTAATCCTACATAACTATTTAACCAAGTCTCTTTGTCTAAATTTATTTGGATCCTCAGGGATATATTTTTAAAAAACCCAAAAGGTTGTAACTGGGACCTGTCAAATTCATCTGGCTCTCTATTCTTAGTTTTCAGCATCAAAATTTTCACTTTTCAACCAAAGAAACTTTTATTTCTAACTTAAAATAAATTAAATTTTTACTTTTCTTTAGCCACATTAAGCATTTGGAAAATTGTACGTGCATTTTCTCTTTTTATCTATTTATTTGTTATTATTGGTATTTTAATTTTTGCAGATTTTAGGTGATGGGCAGATCAGAAAGTCAGATGGATATAACTGATATCAACACTCCAAAGCCAAAGAAGAAACAGCGATGGACCCCACTCGAAATCAGTCTCTCAGTCCTTGTCCTGCTCCTCACTGTTATAGCTGTGACAATGATAGCACTCTATGCAACCTATGATGGTGAGTTACGCCCATGCCCATGCACACATAAAAGCAGAAGAGAAGGAAATCTTCATCCACCTAACAAATGTGTTAAGGATAGAGACACTTGAAGAAAGTGATACAAAGGTTCATTTGTAAAATGTAACATCAGTATGTCAAAACAATTAACTTTGACTACAGTACAGTGTCTTTTATGTTGGAGCTAAGTTATTAATTGCCAAGTATATTTAGTGCACTCATGCTTACTTTACGGGGATTCTAATGTATAATTTTATTTGATTAAAGTACACACAATTTTATGGCCAACTTTTGAAATGGGCATTAGTCAACTTTTGCTGTGTCATTGAAATTCCAAAGGACTTCACAGGAATTTAAGAAATCTAATTTGAGCCTTGGAAGTTTTTCACAATAAGGATTAGGAAAGATTGGTTCCTTAATGGGAAAAAAATGATTACTAGACTAAAACGACTGATTATTTCAACTTAACAGGCCTAGGGTTTAGTTGGTAGAAATGATATATAATAACGTATTTTTCTTCATAATCAAAATTTAAATTTAGGATTTGTCTATTTTATTCCCCTATATTTTTTTCTACCCGCTGACAATGATATATAATACTCAGTTTTTAGTTCTTGCTTTAAGGAATTGCTTATTTAATTGGTACTTTTTAAAGGAACAAAAGATAGGGAGAAATTAGAAAACCTGTATTATAAATATTTATGTATATGCCCTCCTTTTTCTAGATGGTATTTGCAAGTCATCGGACTGCATAAAATCAGGTAAGAAGTGGTTTTTACATTTAGTAGTTTCACAATTAATGTGTAACATTGAAAATTCATTTGCTTTGTTTATACTTTTATTCATTATAGATAACTTATTTATGTGTCATGCTTTATAGTCAAGGAAAACTAAAATATATTTAAGTAGTAGATTAAGTATTCAGCCCTAGGCTGTATAATAGTGTGATAGAAAACCATATCTTTATTTTTATGGAGCTTGCCATGTAGTTGGAGAAAGAAAATGAACACATATGAAATGTTGGGAATCATATCATTAGGTTTCTCAATGCACATCATTAAGAGGGGTGTGAGTTAAGGGAGTAACATGCAGTTATATAAGGCTAGGTGAAGAAGTTGAGATTTGGGAAAGGCCTTGAAGTAGGACAAGGATTTGGAAGTGCAGGTACAGAAGGGGAATTCCAAACAAGGAGATGAAATAGCAGGAATAGATCATGATGTTAAGAAGCAGTAAAAACATAGGTTTGATAGATAGGGGCACATTTTGGAGAGTTTGGAAAATCCATGTTTGGCCTTGGTATTGTAATAGAAGAGAAACATTTTTTTTTTAACAGGGGAGTGAGCAGGCCAAAATTGAAGGCTGACCCTGGGAATGCTAGGCTGGATGAATTGGGTGAGATGTGATAAGGCTGGGAGGGTAGGGAGGTGGGGCACTGCTGTGATCCAGGCGTGAGCCCAGGAGGTCAGCCTGTGGTGTGATGACAGGGAATTGGAGGACTCAATAGAACTGACTTGCTAAATGAAATGAAGGGTACCAATGAGTTGAAAATGACATTAAGTTTTAAAACTCAAGGGGCTAAGGAGAATGGTGGCAGCCCACACAGAAATAGAGAGGTTAGGAGGTGGATTTGGATGTGTTTGGTCTGAGCAAGGGTAACATCCAAGTGAGGACAGACAGCAGGAAGGTAGAGGTGGGGTATAAGAAGCTGCAATTTGGATTTGGGATCTGTCAGCTTAGAGGTGATAATGGAAACCTTGGGAGTATTTGGATTCCCAAAAGAAGAAGAAAGGAGGTACAAGGGCTGACCTTAAGATGACATCAATAATTAGGGTAGGAGGAAAATAAAAACCAAAGAAGGAAACAGAGAATTGTATGGAGGTATATCAACCACATCCATTAGAGTGTGGTAAACAAAGGACAAGTGCATTTGTCCTTTCTTCAAGGAGAAGAAAGATGGTAGCTGGGTACGGCACTCAGGGATATGAACACAATGTTTATGCCCCTTAACAAGAGATTCTAAACCTCCTTTCTAATGTCTACATGTTTTCTAAGAAATAAACTGTCCCAAATGATTTTAAGGGTTTTCTGTTGTATATTCTTACCTGAGTTCTTGTTACTCACAGAACTTTGCAAAATAATGGTGGGAAAATGTCTTGAAATTCTAGGTTATGGTCTAATGTCTTGAATCTGTGCCCTTTGCTTTTCTGTATTGCTTTTTGATGGTTTTTTTGTTCTGAATCTCAAATGCGATGGACATCTACCCTGAGATGTGATGTGGGGAGCTTGAGGGAGACCTGATTTAGATATTCGGCATTTGCTGCTCGACATAATAACGTGTATTTTCAAATCCAAGGGCTTTCCTAGAAACAAAGATGTTTCTCTATTCCCCAGGGAAATGGCTGCACAGGTACCTTGGCTGGGAGATGTCCAGGTTCACTGTGTGAAAGTTGCTATGTGTTCAGTTGTCAAAGTTACCATTTACTTCCTACCCAAATCTTCCAACTCCTTTCTGTCCCGTCAGCTACCATATTTTATGCTCATGCCCGTCCTGTTTTGAGAAACCTCCACTTATGTATTGACTCGAAGGTTAGTTCCTCTGTGCTTAGTAAACTTGACATGTCTCTTAAGTATCTTAATCTGTAAGTTCTATCTTTTCTTCCTCTCACTCTTTTTTTCTCTTTCTCTCTTTTTTCTTGCATTTTATTTTTGGAGAAACTGGATTCTTTGACTGGGTCGAGATATTTTTATAAACTCCTCGAGGTGATTTTTCCTCAGAGATCTAGGCAGGTTTCTCTAGTAGTACCCATCCCAAGGAACAATATGACATTTGTATCTGGAATCTTAAGTATGATGTAATGTTTAGGGACATGGTTTTCTTTTTTTTTTTTGGCAAGTCTCGACTCACTAAAATGTATTTAACCTGTATCCTTTAATTGTAGCTTAGAAATCATACCAAATGTAAAATATCTGGCCGAACTGTAGCTTGGCAGAGAAATGTGTACAGTAGAGATAGCTTCAGTGGTAAACACGGTTGCTGTATAGCTGTGTGTTTTTCTTCATTCTGCTCTGTTGGTTCACAAGCTGTTAGAATACTCTCATATTCTTTCATATTTATAGTTACTGTTCTTCCCGGGGGAATAAATGATGATACACAACAAATGTATTATGTACCCTCATAGATAAACTCTTCACACCATGCAAACACATACACACACCACACACACACACAGTCATCTGCTGGTTAGGAAATATTTTCTGGCACAGAAAATATAACTATTTCTTTTATAAGTTTTTGCAAGTTAGGAAAACTCTAGAGGAAGTCTTTCACAGAAGCAGGTAATAAAGAAGAGTCAGAAGAGGGGAGTGGATGGAAAGGAAAAGAAAGATGAAAATAAAGATATTTTTAAAAATTATAAAATATCTTACCAGCCATTCTCTAGATCACTTTAAGAGACTAAGAGAGTTCAAATCTGAGCCCAGAAATTCCTGAGAATTGGAAAAGTAGGTATTGCTATCCAAAGTGCTTACTTTAGGTGAAAGTTGGTTCCAACTTGAATCTTCCTTTCAGTGGAAGGGAATGTCGTGGCAAGTGTGCTTTTCTCTTTGATCCATTGAAGTCAAGGGATGAAAGTCAAATCATACTAAGGCAGAAATAAAATATTGCAAAAGGCTGTGTGTCATTTTGAAATCTGGTTTTATGTATTTTAAATTTGAGCATCTATGATTTAAAGATTTATGAAGTACATAAAATTATGTTTATAATACACACTTTAAATTAACTTGCCTATTTGTGAAATGCATAAGTATGAAAGATTATACCAGATACAAAATAAAACAAATACTACTTAACAAATAACAACTTAAGGTAGAATTCAAAACCCTACCATTAAAGTATATTATTCATCACTTATTTACCATATAAGATTGTCAAAAACTTGGAGTTATAGAGTTTGTATGTGATATTTCAGACTTCTCTATGTAAGTCTAAATCCTGAAACTGGCTTCCATGGCATTGTAATTTCCTAACTTAGAAGATTTCAAGGAGTTTCATGCTTTAAATCAGAGTTTCTCAGGCTCATCACTGTTGACATTTGAGGCTGGATAATTCTTTGTTGTGGGTGCTGGCCTGAGCAATACAGGATGTTTAGCAGCATCCCTGGCCTCTACCCACTAGATACCCAGTAACAGGCCCCTCCCCATTTTGACAACCAAAAAATGTCTCCAGATGTTACCAAATGTCCCTGGGAGCAACAGAATGGCCTTTGGTTGGGTACCACTGGTTTAAATGATCTCAAGAGGCTATCAGTGCTTTTCACTTTGTGGTAGGCAGAATAATGGCCCTCCAAAGATGTTCATGTCCAATTCCCAGAACCTATGAATATGTTACCTTATATGGCAAAAGTGACTTTAAAGACAAGATTAAGTTAAGGATGATCTCCCCTAAAATGGGGAGATTATCCTGAATTATTTGGGTGGCCTTATGTAATCACAAGCGTCCTCATAAGGGTCTTTTGCCCTTCCACCTTCTGCCATGGGAGAAGGACACAGCAAGAAGGCCCTCACCAGATGCCAGCACCTTGATCTTAGACTTCCCAGCCTCCAGATCTATGAGGAAATAAATTTGTGTTCTTTTTAAATTACCCCATTTCAGGTAATTTGTTATAGCAACACAAAATGGACTAAGACAAGGAATAAATATAATAATAGATTATAGGAGGATAATAGACTCATAGAAGATAATAAAATTAAAATATAATAGAAAAATAATAGCTATTGCTTAATGTTTATGTGTCTGGCACTACTGTAAGCAGTTTACATGTATTAACACATTTGATCCTCATAATGACCTGATGAAGTAGGTACTGTTATGCCTTCTTTTTACAGATGAACAGACTAGAGCTAAGATTCCAACCCAGGCAGCATGGCTCCAGAGCCTATATTCCTGGCCACTTCTCTTTGTTGCCTTAAAGGAGACCAGGAGTCTCACAAACTTTTAATACCCTATGCCTGTATATATAGTATATGAGAGCAGACTGCCCCCACCACTAGAACATGGAGCTAAAAGATATAAGATGACTCTCAGAGAGTTAAAATAATTAAATCCAGATTGAGAAGTAGAAGAATAAACATCTCTTAGGCTCCAGAAACCAGCTACTTTATTAAGAACAATGAACAACATTATCAGTGATTTTAGTACGTCCAAATACAACAGGGAATTGAGGGGTCTAAAGATGCAAATATTAACAGAGTGGTCCTAAACTATCCAGGGGCCAGAGAAGCCAAGTTAAGATACATGAGCAATACAGTTCACAAGAGAAAGCAGGACCACTTGTACAGTCATGCAGGTTGTACACTGCATGGTTGTTTGTGGCAGCCCTGAGGGACAGGCTTGTGGAACATCAAGACCTCTTGGCTGGTCCGAAGGTAGTGAGTTATCTCACTTGATTGTTCACAGTCAGTTACAGATTGAACTCCTTGTTCTACTACTTTCCCTCTTCACTACTGCACTTGACTAGTCTTAAAAAAAAAAAAAAAGCAACACCTCTCAGAACTATCCACTCTTTGTACTTTAATTCTGTACTTACTAAGCAAAGTTTTGAGTATCCAATTATTAATACAAACCAAGGGGGCATTCTATTCACTTGAAAGGTATATTCAGCATGGTGAGATAATGTACAGTAGTCCCCCCTTATCCTCAGGGGATACCCACAAGACCCCCAGTGGTTTCTCTGAAACTATAGATAATACCAAACCCTATATATACTGTGGTTTTTTTTCTTATAAACACATACCTATGGTAAAGTTTAATTTATAACTTAAGCACAGTAAGAGATTAACAATAACCGATAATAAAATAGAACAATTATAACATATGCCAGCATCACTACTCTTGTGCTTTGGGGCCATTATTAAGTAAAATAAGGGTTACTTGAACACAAGTGCTGCGATATTGCAACAGTCAGTCTGATAACCCAGATGGCTACTAAGTGGCTCATGGGCAAGTAGAATAGACAGCGTGGATGTGCTACACAAAGGGATGGCTCTCATTCCATACAGGACAGAGTGGGATGGCATAAGATTTCATCACACTACTCAGGACGGTGCACAATTTAAACCTTAGATGAATTATCTATTTCTGGAATTTTCTATTTAATGTTTTCGGAGCATGGTTAACCATGGGTAACTGAAACTGTGCAAAGTGAAACTGAAGATAAGGGGGTGACTACTGTATTCATATTCTGATTTAATTATCACTTTTGTGTGGCATGATCTATGACCCTTGAAATAAAGTGAACCTTGCAAATCTCTGGTCATATCTGCAAGGGCCAGATCATGGTAAGGCCCTAGATAAAGTATCTTGACAACAGCTGGCCATTTTCTGACAGCAACAGGAAATCTCTGCCTCACTGTGAGCCATGGACTCTGCCTTCTTGCCTGTTAACACCCAAAGCCTCCCTGAAGAAAAATGGCACACAAGGAAGGACCAAATGTAATAAGAAGGGCTGCTGGCTGACTCTTGCAGGCTGCCAGCCTTGTAGCAGCCTTTCAGAGTAGGAGATAAGGCTAGTTTATTATGTAATTAAGTTTGAAAAAAATCAGGCAATCAGAATGCAGCAGGTATCTTAGTGGAAAGAACACTGAAGCACACCTTTGTTAATTTAAATGTGGCATGTGGCGATTTGCTTTGTGTGGTTGCCCTGACATAATTGTCATGACAATTGTATAGGGATACTGCCTTAAAATTTGTCCAACCAAAATTAGCACCTGTCAGTCAAATACTTCCCAAGAAAAGGAATCAATTGAGTGATAAATACACAAATATATAAGATGTGTTTTTACCTTCTAGGGATATTTTAAGCAGTAGTTGCACCATCATTTTTTAATGCATGGTCAAGGGATGGAAAGCATAGGTAAGTTGAATCAAGCAGTTAAAGGGAAAGAAAGTTAGCAATGCTGGTTAAGCTTAGTGGTAATCCAAAGGTTTGCTTTACAGCTACAAAAATTATCTATATGTAAAGGGGGAGAATATAAACTGTAGCTTAAGGCTGGGGTGAGGATCCTGGTTTTTACACTTAAGATTTTAGAATAAGAGATAGAGAAAGATCCCTCAGTAGGTGAAAGATCCTGCCTTGTCCTGCTCATCAGCAAATCCATGGGTAGCAAGGTGCTTTCTACCAAACCTTTGATATGATATGAAGCTCGAAGTGGTAAAATTAATAGATTATCTAAAGGAAATTTAAAAATACAGAATTTAAAGGACCATAAGAGGAAAGTTGCAGTAAGCCCTTGAATTCTAAAAATTTTCATTCTTTAAGACCATTCAGAAAAGGAGATTGGGTTGGTCGTGGCTTGTTCCAATCCTATTTCTGGACTAACTGAAAACTGGAATACATTCTTTCTGTTGAAAACATCCACTAAAAGGGCTACATATTAGTAAGGGTTCTCCAGAGAAACAGAACTTATATATATAGGTTCAGTCTACATATGTGTGTGTGTATATATACAGATAGATAGATAGATAGATATGAGGGGATTTATTATGGGAATTGGCTCATGTGATTATGGAAGTCAAGAAGTCCCATGATACACTGTCTGCAAGCTGGAGAACCGGGAAGCAAGTGGTGTAAGTTCCAGAGTCCAAAGGCCCAAGAACCTGGAGTTTTGATGTCCAAGAGTGAGAGAAGATGGATGTCTCAGCTCCATAAGAGAGAGTGAATTCACCCTTCCTCCACCTTTTTGTTCTACTCAGGCCCTCAGTGGATTGGATGTGCCCACCCAAGTTGGTGAGGGTGGATCTTCTTTACTCAGTATACTGATTCAAATGCTAATCTCTTCCAGAAACATCCTCACAGACACACAGAGAAATAATGCTTCATCAGTTATCTGGATATTCCTTAATCTGGTCAAGTTGACACCTAAAATTAAGCATCACAGGCTATAATAAAAAAGATAGACAATCCCAAGTATTAGTGAAGATGTGGAGAAACTGAACCATCATACATTGCTGGTGGGAATGTGAATTTCAGTACATCCTGGCTCAAAATGTGAGAACCACTTAGGAAAACACTTTGGCAATTTTTATAAAAAGTTAAACATATACTTTCCATATACCCCAGCAATTCCAATCCTAGGTTTTACCTAAGAGAAATTAAAACAAATGTGCTCATAAGGACTTTTATGTGATTGTTTATTAGCATCACTCATAATAGCCAAAATATGGAAATAACCCAAGAGTCTATCAACAGGTAAATAAATAAAATGTCATATAGCTATAAACTGGGATATTACACAGCAATAAAAGGGAATAAACTACTGGTACATGCAAAAATATGGATGAACCTGCAAGAACATTATGCTAAGTGAAAAGACTACACAAAAGATTAGATATTGTGTAATTCCATTTATATGAAATTTCTGAACAAGGCAAAGCTATAGAGGCAGAAAGCAGAATGGTGGCTAACTGGCCTAGAGGTGGAGCAGAGGTTGGCAGCAGATGGGCACAAGGGAACTTTTTGGGGTAGCGGAAGTGTTCTAAAACTGGATTTTGATCAATTCTCAGCTTTTTAGCCAAGATCAAGTGCAAATTGGATGTGACTATGGTCACACAACTGTATAAATTTATCAAAAATCATTGGGTGAATTTTATGGCATGCAAATTAATAACCCAAACAAAAAATTACTCTCATTCCTTTTTTCCATCTCTCCAATGTCCATTTTTAAGTAATTATCTTCTGTTTTGATCTTATGCTTGTTGTTAAATGTTGAGTCCATTGAGTCCTATTTTTACAATACAAATGCTTATGTGTAGTTTTCAAAGTCTACCAAATCTTCACTAAATAAATTCACTCAAGCTCCTTAGTTATTTGATTATATTAGGATTATATTGATGAAGAATCTATGGAAATAATAAATCAACTGGGAAGTTAAAATTATTTTAGGATGAGGTATTGGAAGCACTGTTTGCATCCCCTGGAATGTCACTCACAGAGGAAGTCAGAGATAGATAAGGCCAGGTGTACCAGCCATCTGAATCAAAGCCAGACCACTGGGTCTACCACAGAGCTGTTAGCAGTTGCTGCTTCTGGAAAAATGTGCTGGTTTTTCATACAGGGGCTGTGAGGTGGTTCCCTTTTCACCTTGACTGGTAGAAAGTCAAGAGCTAAATTTGTGGCCTGAAATTATAGGACCTCTTTTTATAAACTTGACTCATTAGCAATATTCCTGCCCTCTTTTGCTTTCTCACCTAAAATATATGAGTTTATTTTATGTATCCCTGTAAGGCCACTCAGAATTCTTTTAGGAATGATGTTAATAATAAGATGAATATAACATAAATTCCAGCAAGAGATATGTGCAGGAGAATGGCTATTAAATTGTAAACTTTGTTTCAAAGAGATACAAGTGTCACGAATAATAAAGCCACAATCTTTTGAAAGCTTACTGCTTCCTTTATTTTATTTTTCAGACAAGGTCTCACTCTGTCCCCCAAGCTGGAGCTCAGTGGTGTGATCATAGCTCACAACAGCCCCCAACTCCTGGACTCAATAGACCCTCCTGCCTCAGCCTCCACAGGAGCTGGGACTACAGGCTCATGCTACCATACCTGGCTAATTTTTGTTTGTTTTTTGTAGAGGTGGGGTCTTGCTATGTTGCTCAAACTCCTGGCCTCAAGTGATCCTCCCACCTCGGCCCCCAAAGTGCTGGGATTATAAGCATGAGCAGCTGTGCCCATCTACTGACTGTTTCTTTTTCATTTAAGCCAACTTTTAGCATGGGAGAGCTAGGATGTAAGTTTTGGTCACATCCTGTGTTGTTGGTGTGTGATCTTAATTAAGTCAGTTAAGCTTTCTGCATTGCATTTTCCTTATCTACAAAATTGGAATTAAAAGTGTCTCATTTTACAGAGAAACAACAAAGACTAATGATAGCCCATTTCATGTTATACATCTTTCAGGGAGATGTACCATAGGTATTATGCACAGATATATTTCATTTAACATCTTATTTTTTTTTTGAAACTTACAAATGCACTATTTAAAGATTTTTATTGAGAATCAAAAAGCAAACAATGTATTTTTAAAGAGAAAGGTGTAGTGAGAGAGAGAGAGAGAGGAGAGAATTAGTACATTTTAAGTCTTCTCAGATAAAAATGTTTCATCCTTATTAACATTTTCTTTGACTGCTGTGCTCTATCTAGCACGGGAATGATATTTCAGACTTTGAATCAATTAAAATGAGCACACTCAGAAATGAGCACTTGAATCCGTGTTTCTTGTAAAGCAAAGCCACCAAGAAGCACACCTTGATTTGAAAACCTAGGTACTCTTCTCACCCACGCAGACCCTTGCTGTTAGCCCTTTTGTCACCACTGATTAACTCCTAAAAGTGAACAAGTCTTTTAACTAGTTTTTTTTGCTGCTGTTGTCAATCAGGGCTTTCCTGAACTTCAAAAAAATTCTTAAAGAACTCCCAGATTGTTAAAAACTTCTAATAAGATGTGCTTCAGGATCCAGTAGTTACTTAAAAATACTGCAGCAGGAGAATGTAAAAATACTTTGATTTTAAAAAAAGCTTTTGTTAAATTCTTTGGCTTAATTTTCTGGTATAATGAAATTAGCTGAATGAAATTAGGATGTTTCTTATACCTCTGCCAGTCTGAAGCTAAAATGAATTCATTATGCCCAAAACATATGGATATAGTAAATACTGATTTTACTTAGAAGCCAAGAAGCAAAATAGTAATAATTGTATTTGTGACAGAGAAAGAATTTTAATCATATTTGAATGAAGCAAATATACATATATTATTGTGATGCAATATACACATCCTCATTAACTCAACTGTGAATTTCTCAATGGACTGTATATAATATTCTGTAGCAAGATCTAACGATATGTTCAGAAGAAATCATGCAAGCGAAACCCTGAAAGTTGCCTTAAACAAACTCATATCCATGCAAATATGAATCTTGTAAAAGAGAATATAAGATAGTAGAGCCAGGTGTGATGGTGCATGCCTGTAATCTCATAGTCCCAGCTACTCAGGAGTCTGGGGCAAGAGGATGGCTTGAGCCCAGGAGTTCAAGATCAGCCTGGGCAACATAGCAAGACCCTGTCTCTTAAAAAAAAAAGGTAAAAAATTAAGATAGCACCAGTAGGTGCTATGAAACTTTGCATGGTACGTATCAACTATGGTAATAAAATGAAAACAAAGACAAGAAGTGGGAAGATTTGGAACATTAACAAACTGTGGATGAGTTCCATGTAGGGCCCCAGTTGCAGGCCCAGCCCTCTTCCAGACCCCGGCACTCACTGGCGCCAAGGTCAGTGGCTCAGTGGCTCTGTGTCCAGGCCCTCCTCCTGGTGATCTGCCTCTGACCCCAACTCTAGTAATCAGGTTTCTGCCTTGTCCCTTGGAGATCTCGCTACTGACTTGTTCCCTAGTTCTGGAAAGTGAGTTTCTGCTTTTCTTTCCTGTCTTCTGGGACTAGCTTAGCTCCTAACCTCATAACCTTTTGCCAGGCCCTGAGGAACTAAAGCTTCCCTGGGTCAGCACATACCATCCGTCGGCGGGTTGTAGCTCCTTCCTCATAGCTGCCGGCTGGTTCCTTCCCTGAATAGCTTCTTCCCATTGCTTGTAGCTGGGAATGTCCTCTGTTGCTGCTCCCTTTTAGTCTGTCTAAACCAGGATTTATTCTCACAGGACTGGTCAAGCTACTTCTACCTGAGCCCAGTTTATGTAAATGATGAATATTTTATATGGAAGAAAAATGTTTCTTCATTTACCGAGGAAGGAACAGCTTCACTAGTTTTGTATGCTGATGCAGAAACCCAAGGAGCCTGCTTTTCTCTCCCCTATCAGCCACCACACTTATTAATTTTACAGACTTGGTGGGGGAAATCGGTTGGTTTTGTTTTATTTAATAAAAGAAAATCTAATTATAGGTGAAAAGTTCAATAATTTTCAGATCCTACTTATTGATTTTTAAATGAGCAGAAGTCATTTTTTTAAATTTAAGAATAGTAATGGGGGGAAAAACCCAGTATCAAAATATTTTAAGATTCTGGTAAAGGAAATGTGTGCATTTTAGTTTATAAATAGCAGATGATGATAATTCACTACAACAAGACTTAATTGAGAATAAAGGATCTTTTCGGGGAGTCCATTATAGGCTGGTCATCGTGCTAGGTGTTGGGATTAGAATCCTTGCCCTGGGTGGAGGTGTACTTAAAATTATCATTGCTTATAATTACCTTGACATATACTTTGAGTTATTTCGGAAATTGTGCACACCATACCGATCTCATTGCATTGTTGATGGTCTGAGGTTCCATCCTGTCACCTAACCATGGGGTCATACATATTTGCCATGATGTGTGAACCTTACCAAAGGAGTCAGCTGTCAGCTTAACATCTGCAGACCACAAGAACCCTTTCTGGATTCGTGGAGAGTCTTGCTCAAGCGCAGGCTTGTGAAAGCATAGGTCAGCTTGGCAGGGCGTGTGTTAAAGAGATGATTTGAAACTTTGCAACCAACCACAGTGACAACTTGAAATAGCTGTTCCCGTGAGATGCCCATGAGGAGGAATTCTAGGACAAGGCTGCTGTTACCTGCAACCTCAGCAAGAGTGAGTCCTCTTTCCGATGATCAGATCCCTCCCCTTCACTGGACAGGGTGACAAAGGCCAGACCTCAGCTTCCACCAGTCAAAGACAGGCAGGGCTCCTGAAGTGCTGAAGCCTTGGGACCTACCTCTTCCTCCTCTATCCTTCCTCAGAGGGTGGCCTGCCCCTCCACAGTCACAGAGAGCCACTTTAAATTGCAGTCTTCTTTTGCTTGTCTCTTTTGTCAAGATCATCACCCACTTTCTCTGCCTGGAACACAGCTCTGTATACCTGACTCAAATATTTGTTGAATGGTCAAAGGAGTGAATGAATCCGTGAATAAAATACTCTTCTCTCCTCTGCCTTTGACTAGCAGCTCCATCTTCATTCCCAGAGCACCCTATACACTTCAACCATAACTCGTATCTCACTTGTTATTACTGGTCCAATGTCTGGTTTTTGCCCACTAAAATGTAAGTTTTGACTGTTTCTGTCTTACTTATCATTCCATTTCCAGCAACTAGCAAGGTGCATGGCATATAGTAAATTATTAATAAATATTGGTTGAATAAATGAATATATTCTCAAGTTCCTTATCTTGAAGTTATAAAACCACTGTTTTCTATGCAAGGTGATTTGTCAGGGCACCTGACACACAAATATAGCAGCAAAGAAATGTCTTCAGTCTAGCATTGTCCTGCTTATACAAGTCAATTTCTCAGTTCTGCATTTCTCTGTCAAGCCTCCTAGGTTTAGCCCCTTTCAGTCTGATCCATCTCCTTTGCTAGCAGTAAAGTCAATTACTCTCTTCTCAGTACCTAATTTACCTTGCTAATTCTATTCTCCTAAGCTAGAACTAGGTCAATGAGGAAACAGTTTCTGTATGTGTTTCTCTTCTCCCATTATTTTCCTGTTTTAGGGAGAATTTTCAACTAATTTCCTATTCAGGTAAGCATTTGCAGCTCTCTAGGATGAAAGTGTCTATCAGTCGGGTTTTTCTTTTCCAACTCAAGTTCTTTCTGAATTCCTCCCTTTTCATAACTCATTTCTGCTCTCCTTTAATTAAACCCCTGTGCTCTTCCTCTCTTGGACACCATTATTTAGCTAAGTGTTGCTGTTCTTCAACAACCATCATCCTCTAAAGTTCCTCTATCCCTAGTCGCTTCATTCATAAGATGTCAATTCAAATTCCTGGTCAGCTCACACATACGAGCATAAATTCATTTATGGAGGCACATTGCAAGTGACTCGTACCTCTAGGTTACCAATAAAGTAGGAGCTTTACTTGTCAACTGAACACTGGATAAGTTGGGGAATTGAAAGAGACCTGAGCATAACAAAACAGCCCTTCCTTTCTAGATATAGTTACAGTGTGGAGTTCACATGAATTATCAAAGACACAGTCGTGTTTAAGGTGAAAGCCTACAAGCTCTGTGAGGGCAGGGATTATGTCTGTTTATTCACCATGGCACATCTGGTTCCGAACAGTGTCAGATATAAAGAGGTACTCAATATTTATAGAAATAAAATGAAAAGCTTCAGAGTCTTTTCATGCTTCACAAGGATAAAATCTTTTGGAGAAGGCAAATGATTTAACATAATCATCTGAGTCTTCTGTAATAGAAAATAGCTATTTACTCAGTTAAAAATTTAAACATGTGGAGCCAAACACTGTCTTGTGTCAACCAAATGCTTGGTTTATTAATAGGTACTAAATTTAATAGTGCTCTCCAGAGAAGAGCCTTTTTACAATTTGACTTCATTTTAGGCAATATTCTAGAAGCACCATTGACCTAGCTTGTCCTCTTGCTTGTCTTTTTACAAGAGTCTTTTTACAGTTTGACTTCATCTTAGGCAACATTCTAGAAACACTGTTGACCTAGCTTGTCCTCCACTCCCTAACCAAAATTGATGCAAAGGCAGGATGCTTTGAGTTACTCTCAGTAATTACATATTATCGATGTCTGCTGGTCTTCATGACCAACGTGATCCAAAATAACAAAATGTTTAAACAGAAGGAAGAAGGGTGTGTAATCCCACTGCTTCCTCTTCAGAGACATCTACCAGGGTCCAGGGAGTTTGGGTCTACCTGAACAGTGTTACTAAGGGAACAATGTAGCCTTTTCATGACCTTCTACAGCTTTAGTTAAAAAAGGAACATTATAGTTCATTGACATTATAATCAACAGCAGATCTGATAACTTATTTGAAGAGATATATTGTATTTAAATTACAAGTATAATCCCTAATAGCTTTTTGCCGGCAGAGAGTCTTTTGGATTCAAAATGCAAATTGCACCTGAAAAAGAAAAATTATTTTTAGACTTATGGCACTTTAACTTAACTGTATGTAACACAGTTACGGTGCTTCTCTTTTTTTTTATATTAACAGAATATGTGTTGGTTGTGAATTTTAGAGGAATCTCTGCTGGAAAACTATGGCCAGTCCTGTCTTGGCTGTGAGCCATTTATTGAAATCAGCTGTGAGACAAGGCTGAAGAATTTCACTAATTTGGGGTGTGCCACCTAAAGATTATTACTGTGGGTCCATTAGACTTGAGATTTCTGTGATTATCTCAACAAGTTCTAAAATCCAGGGCCAAATGAGAGGAAAAAATTCATATAGCTATACACATGTTATGGAGCAATTAAAATCTTAATTGAGTGTCAAGAAAAACAGTAGTTGCTGAATAATTTAATTTGGATTCTCTTCCTCTCTCTGTAGAGCTTCTGAAATTTCTTTAGTGTTACTTGAAGGTATGGCAGAATTATACTGTGGAAAAAGCATAAGCTTAAAATTAGACATAGGTTCATCTAAATTCATATTGGTGACCTTGGATATGTAACCACCCTCTGCTTAGATTCCTTAAAGTGGGGGTAATATGTCCTACTTGATAAAGCATTTTAAGGAAGAAAAATGATTAAAACCAAAGAGGCAGTTTAGCATAGTAGTTAAGAGCCCAGACTCTGGCTATCAGGCTACTTGAGTTCAGACCCCAGCTTTGCCCTTTACCAACTATGTGACCTTGGGCACAAATTATTTACCCTCAGTTTCTATGTCTCTAAAATGGGGAGAAAAATACAGTTACCTTACAGGGTTAAATGAAAACAAACATTGAAGAAAGCATTTAGAAAAGTGCCCAGCATGAAGTAGTGTTTGGTGTTTGACACACATCAAACATTCTTCTACTATTATTATTATTATTATATATAAGCATCTTTGGCTGAACCCACATGAAAATCCTACAGTTTACATTGTATGTGTAAATCTGTTGGTGAGTTTATCTGTAAATCTGATAGCAAATGGATTCCAGGTTGACTGTTTATAGGCTTGTGTCTATATGTGTGTGTATACATACTTGTGCTGTATGTATAAGGCCTATGCATTTAAGGTAAAGTGGTCACATATATATGAAATATAGTTATAAGTGAATCACTCCTCAAACTATAACAGCAAAAGTAGATGTCCTTACTTGAGAGTGCAGCTGTACAGAGTAAACTCACTATGCTTGGAAACTTCTCCCAGATCTACTTGTGTAAATCCACAGGCAGTTTCTGAACAGTTGTATAGTGATGGCTTTTCTTGGTACTAACCAATTAGACAAGTATAAGACTTGACCTTGGTTTACTTGGAACTTAACCAGTTGTTGACAGGGAGGGAGTGTTTAAATTAAATGATAAACTAGCAGCCCAGATTATACTCAGCACCTGGAACCACCAGTCCTCACCTTTCTTCAACCAAAACATCACAAAAGCAATTCAGGGACAGGAATTTTAATTTAAAAATGAAGAGTAAATTGTGGAGGAATCTAGAGTGTTTGTAATGAAAGCCACTTCATTTTTATTAGCATTAGAGTCTCTGTGCTTGCTAATTCTTAGTCATTTTCTTTTCAGGAATGGCCCCCCAGATTCCATTTTTCACACTGCTGCCTTTTGAATGGAGTCCTTTGTGACCCATTGTGATTACATTGCGTTTTCCTTGTGTTCTTGTGAAATGTTCTGACTTTGCCTTAATTTTGGTTGGGGGGATGGTGGGAGGAGGGTGGCAGCAGGGTAATGAGGTCAGCAGTACTTTCAGAACATTGTCAAAGGAGATTTTTAAATTGTCAACAATTACCTAGTAAGTAATATTAAGCTGAGTGTCTGTTAATAAAGTGAGCATTTTTGACAAAAAATTAGGTCACAAATGGGTGTCCTGAGGTTTCCACAAAAGAACATTTGCTAGTGGGTGCCCCAACATTTCTCTGACCTCTTCTGGACAGTTCTAGAACAGTCATAAGTCAGACTAATTTTTAGGATACTAACATCAAAATGTTGTTTGTTTGAGGGCTTAGGCCAGTTTGGAGAGAACAAGCTGAAAACATTTTTGCTCATGTACCATTCCCTAAACCTTACTTCAGTGCAAAGCAAGAATAGTCGATGAAGAAATTTTGCCATGGCGCCAGGGGCGCATATGTGGTGCATATGTTGTAAATAGAAGCTAACCTATTTAAAACGTGATTAAGAGTTTTTAAAATAGAGTAGTAATTGAGAAAGAAATTGTGTCTCATTCACATTTAATTTTGTTGCCTATTTTGTATATTTTCCTAGATGTTTCGAAAAGCCCCAAAGGAAAAAGCCGCATAAGTACAGTCATTCCTTGTTATTTGTGGATTCCATTTTGCTAATTCACCTACTCACTAAAATTTATTTGCAACCCCCAAATCACCACTCACTGATCTTTCATAGTCATTTGCAGACACATGCAGATTGGTGAAAATGTTTGCACCTCCTTACATGTGTGTACCCAGCTGGGATCAAACAAGGGGACTGTAGACAAGGGTACTTTTTGCAGTCCATTTTAAGCCATGTTTTTTGCATTTTTGTGCTGTTTGATTTTGCTGTTTAAAATGGTCCACAAGCATAGTGTGGAGGTGCTACCCAGTGTTCCTAAGTGCAAGATGGCTGTGATGTGTCTTACAGAGAAAATACCCATGGTAGATAAACATTGTTCAGGCATGAGCTATAGTGCTGTTGCCATGAATTCAATGTTAATGAATCAACAATATATATTAAATAAGGTGTCTTTAAACAGAAACACACATGAAACAAGGTTATATATTGATCAGTTGTGTGATCAGAAGCTCACAGGCACCTAACCTTATATTTCTCCTAGGGTCAGTGATTCACTAATTTAGTGTTAGCGGTGACTTTATAGAACAAAATTCCTGCAAATAACAAGAATCAAACCTATTTGTTTTGTAATTCTCATGAATTCATTCATGTGGGAAAACCTCAATGACCTACTAAGTAGGAATCAGCATTAAAAAATTAAACCCATTTAAAAAGTACTACAGCACAAAACTTTATTCTATCTATTTTATTCATTTGCTGCTTATAGCAATCATATTTATTTCAGTTTTCTCCCATTTTATTGACAATTGCCCCAGGAGCATTTGACAAGTGCAGAAATTTCTTTAAATGTACACACACATGCACACACACACACAAACAGGAGCAGAAAACTAGCCTCTAGGGAATGTACATGTATAAATATTAAAATAGTTGTTCTGTATAGTGCCAAAAATCGTATTTTCAGTTAGCAAACTCTCAGTGTTGTTGAAAAGAAGGGCACGCAGATAGGAAAGGGGAGATCTTGTGGCATGGAGGCCATTGGCATTCAAAGTCAGACCAAGGATTGATTGCCTCTTCTTAAGGTAGACATGTAGCAGGGTTCCAGTGTAACTGCAATTCCACCACATCTAATCATGTCTGGCAGACCGGTGGAATGGAGACCCTCGAGTCTCTTCTGAGAGTCCTGGAAGCCTCCTGATATGTCAACAACAGACATCAGAGAAGAGAAGTGATTATGAATATAGTACCCTCCAAAACCAGGCCTGTTGGTGCTTATGGTTCTTGGGAGAGGAGGGCATGGAGGTAAATCTAAGACAGCTGTTTCCCTGCTTGAGACTCAAGACAATGAAAGATGAGGGAGGGAGGCTTTTTCCCTGCATCATCCAGCTGTAGCACCGAGAGGGAACTGGACCATGGAAGGAGTCTGAGCAGGAAATTGTAGAGGCTAACATCAGTGGGGCACAGTGGAGGCCTGGGGGAATTGGCCTGTGCTTGAGATGCATGTGAGATTCCCTGCAGTCGTTTGCCAGGCACTCACAGGAGATTGAAATCACTGCAAAATATGGGTTACCATGACATGAGCCCATTTGCACTTGCAGACTGAAAAGGCAAGACAAAATATTCCTGACTCACATAAGTATGGGACCATCTTTACTTTCTAGTGTTAGATCTATTTGTCCTCATTTTCCATGTTTCTCTATTGTCAAATATGGTGATTCCCCTGGTTGAACATTACAACCACTCAGAAAGCCTTAGAAAAATGCCTGGATCTACCTCAGAGGTTCTGATTGAGTTGCTCAGGAGTGGATCCTGGTCATCTGTGTGTATAAAAAGCTTCTCAGGTGATACACATGTTTGGCCAGAGTTGAAAAATACTGCCCTAGCACATATTACTGAAATTTTTCACACTCCATAAACCCAGTGTGCCCTACAGATACGTTAGGCAGGAAACCCTGCTACATGTTCACCGCAAGAAAATGCACTCCTGGGTGTGCCTTTGAGCAGGGCCCCCTGAGTGGCCTCTAAGCCACTTTCCTGTTTGCTTACCCCACTGTAATGAATTCACCTGTGGATCCTCCAAATCCTGATACTGTACTTTCTCCTGCCTTTGCTCTAGTGGTCACTGGTGATAAGGCTGACACTGGGGAAGGAGGGAAGCTGTGGCTTCAGAGTGGCAGGAAGGAGAGGAAGTGCAGAAGAGGGTGGGGCCGGGGAAAGTAAAGGGTACTTGAGAGGGAGTGGGGAGGAAGGCCATGCAAGGCTGTGTGTCTCACATGCCCCCTCCTCTGTGTCCAAAGCAGGGAGGGAAGAGAGTAAGCTCAGAGCCACACTTGCCTAAGTGCAAGTCCTGGGCACCATCATTTACTAGCTGCTTGATCTTGGGAGAACTACTTAATCTCATATAGCTGAAAAGTGGTGGAGCTCTGGGATTCAAAACAGGTCTGTATGACTTCAGCACCCAAACATTTTCCCAGCTAATACAGCATCTCCCAGTCCATACCCACACAATAGGTCTTCGGTGATGAATACAGTAATTAATAATTTCCCAGATGATAGTTGAGCTTGTTTTTAAATTTCTATAGCCAAATAAGCTGGGAGAATGTTACAAGAAGATTAGTTAGAAAAAAAAATGGTGTCATTTATTATCAGCTCAAAACATTCAGAAATGTCATTTGTAAGAAATAAGCTCATTATTAATAGAAGATTACTTTTCCTGTCTTTATGTGACGATTTTCTTAAATTAAAAATAAACTTCTTTTTCCTTATTGCAAAAGCAATGCATGTTCATCTAATACAAATTGGAAAATAAAGATAAGCAAATAACACAAAATTAAACACACCCATAATCCCTCTACTCAGATATAACTGCTGTAAATGCCCCAGTGTATATCCTTCTAGACGTTCTGTGCTTTTATAAAGATTTTTAAAAATCATAGTATACTCTCTCTTACTGTTTGAGGTCTGGTCAACAACATTCTATGTCAATACCTTTACTACATCATTTTTTATGTCTACTTATTAAGGTGAATAATTTTGTTTGATTTTAAGCCACATTTGTTTACTCAGATGTCAGAGACCCACAGATAAGGAAACATCTGAAGAGCCCAGGTGTGGCTATGTGGAGAGGTTGAGTAATTCAAAACAAAGTACAAAACATAAAAACAATTACAACCAGTTTGACAGTTGTACGTCTGTTTCCTACGGCCTCTATCCACAAGTCTACTGCTGACTTCAAAGAAAAGTCAGCACAGAGGAGGTCCGGAGGGTGAGGTGCAAAATGAGAATCAAACCCATGATAAGAGATTAAAGGAAGGTTGATCAAAGACCTGGCATAAAAGTGTTAGCCCATGACTTACCTTGGCCCGTGGCCCCCAAATATTCATCAGAGCAGAGAGCTCTCTTTGAAGTGATTGGAAGCACCCATGCTCAGAATAGCTCTCTGGTCAAAGGGAAATTTAAAAAGTGGCCCCAGAAGGAGTTAGTAAAGTTCCTCTGCATATCCCTCACAACTGTTTCTTTGGTTTGTTGTGCAGATGCAAATAGTTTACTGTACTGGGTATCAGGTGAGAAAATTTGACCTGGAGGAGGGGAAGGCTGATCTTTCCTTCTCTTGGGAGATGTGGGAAGTATAGTTGCATTCACAGGACAGAAAATTTGCCCTGTCATCAGAGAACTGCAGCTTTTATTCAGGGTGTTTATAACAGCGTGTGGTATTTCCAAATAGGCAGTAAGACTTCATGACTCTCCATGTTCATTCTACTTGTTCATTGTTCACTACTCTCCTGAGTAGATTTTACTTTTCTGTGGTGTTATGACAGAATCTATACATTTCCCCAGAGAAGGGGAGAAAATAGAAGTGCTCCCCAAATGGCAGTAGCCTTTACAACATTCAGTTTAAATTTTTAAAAGTATTTTGAAAGAGAAGAGTTACATAAAATTGCTCAAAGTGTGTTCTTAGACTATCTGTAGTTAGCACCTCTTTCAGGCTCCAATTTTCTGGTTTTTCACTTTACATGATAATCCTCTATGTATTTAGGGTCTTTATTTTCACTTTCCCTGTCATCTTATCTTTATGTCCTTCAAAGTTCAAGGGAATTACTTTTTCTCTCTACCTTTTTTGGATGGGTTTCCTAATCTTTGCCTGAGGTTTTAAAGTTAGAGTTTTCACTGCCAAGTGTTGATTGAGCACCACGTTAAGCTCCATGAGAGAACTGGAAAATGCATTCCCTACTTTCACAGAGCCACAGTCCAGGTGAAGAGGTGATGAATTTGCGTGAAAAAAAAAATGAACGTGAGGCAAGCTGATACAGGCTTTGTAAGGAGAGTCTTTCATGAAGAAGGAGGGTTTGAACTGGGCTTTGAAAATGCCTGAAATTTCAAAGTGTAGAATAATACAAAAGAATATCTATTAGTAGGGCTTATAGCTGGATAACATGGTTAAAGTTACAGAGCAAAAACTTTTTTGTAAAGATGTAGGATGTCTCACAGGCAGAAACTGAATACACACACTTAACTGGGCAGGTGGCTCATGTGAGAAAGTAGCAAGAGAGAAACTTCATTAGATATATTAGTGTTAGAATATGCTATGGAATCTGGATTTCATTATGAATGCAAAAGGACTGTATTGAAAACCTTGGAGTGAAAATGTTTTGAGGACGTTAATCTGCCTGTGGAGTGCAGGATGGACCAGGGAGGAGAGAGGCCTGGGGCCACAGCGTGGGCAAAAGGGCACAAATAAAGCCTAGAGAAAGAGGGCCTGAGACAGAATGGAAACAGTGGGATTGGATTCGGAAGGCAGTGAACTGAGAACTGATCTGACCCTTGGGAATAGGGGAGGGAAATGTGCAGGAGGAGAGGGTAGTAGGACTCAGGCACACGTAAACATAATTGCCCCCCTGGGTGCTAAGTGATGGGAATACAAAGAGATTAATGACATCAACAAATGGTTAGGTAGACAGAGTAAGTATCCACAACGGAAAACCCAAAGTGGCCTCATCTAAGCATTAAAGATTGAGTGAGGCAATGAGCTCTCAGGAGTTCAGCGGGAGAAATTTTCCTTGAAGTTTGGAGTCGTGGAAGCATTAGGGAAGAGATGGTACAGGAGTTGAACCTTGAGTTATGGGTAGAATTTGGAAAGAGTCAGGGGTTGGGGGGGGCGGGAGTTAAAGCTGTGGGGTGAGGAGGACAGAAGCACAGGCACAGGACCAGGAAAACGCAAGGAGTGTTTGCAGCACAGTGAGCAGGCCCATCTTGTTGGAACAGGGTTTGCATAAAAACACCAACAGGAGAAAAGGTGAAGGTGGAGACATGAGGAGTCCGGTAAAGGTTTGGAGGCCAAGGTAAAGAGTTTGTAGTTCAACCTGGGCAATGTCAGGCCAGAGACAGTTTTGAGCAAGGTTATGATCACTGCAAAAGGGTTGTGGGAAGTTTAATCTGTGAAAGATGCACAAAACGCATCAGAAGGAAGAAAGATCTAGTCAAAAGGGAATGAAAATGTGAACTAGGTTGACAGTGACCGTAACATGAGAGGTATAGAAAAGAGGCAAAGGTATTCCCGGTAAACCCCCGGGGAAGGGAGAAATACAGAGTTTTACCCGAGGTTTCAAACCTGGGAGGCTGGGATAACAATTGTGCCGTGTACCAGAGCATAAAAGTCAAGAGAGTAAAGGTCTGGAGGCAGCTCTGAGAGTGGAGTATCAAAGAGATGGAGACAAGCAGACATGCCACAAAGGTGCTTAGAAGTGGGGCCTGGGGCTCAGCTGGAGAGCAGATTCACCATACCAAGTTGAAAAAAATCCACGCAGCATAGCAAGTGTTTGAAGTTTTTAATAAACGAATTAATTCATAAAGTGAAGTATTTTCAAAAGCTCGTTTGAGAGCTTATATTCTCTTGGTACAGATGAATTCTCAAATGCTCTTTTGTTTTCATTGCAAAACAGTTAAATTTGTATGAGACAGAAAGTGGGGAGGGTAGGAGCAGGGTTTTCCCTGTTCTAGGTGGGGACGTTATGGGCACTGGGCCATATTCTCCTTTTCGGTGGTAATAAATCATATTTCATACATTGTTCTATCTATTGAAGCACCTACCAGAGTCAGTGTCTTGCACATTGTAAATACTCAGTATTGGTTGATTTGCGTTTTCATCATAGTCCTCAAAGACAAAAGAGTGGACTTGAGAAAAACTAACAAGCTTACAGCCAGTTTTATAATGACAGACTCTACATAAGCAAATGCAAATTGGATATCAAATTTGAATTGCAAAAATTTGGTAAGCAAGGTCCAAGAAGTAATAACTATGGCTTCAGATCCTTACTAAAATGATAAAAATCCATTAACAATCATCCATCCCTTGGAATCTCAGAGACATTCAAAAGTCACAGCATCTTGAAGAGCAGAGTTGGCAACTAAAGTTATCAGAGTGAAGAATGACATGTTAATCCCACGCCCACAATGGCCAAGGCACAGTAGACCTATATTCTTTTCTCTTCTGAGATAGGAACTAGCAAGAAACACAAATATTGGAGGGCCAGGAAGGGGGAAAGCTGTGAGATGTAGGGTTGGAGGACCCAGACAGCTCCAAAATAAAAAGAACCAACTAGAGTGAAAGAAAAGAGGTCTATGCAGAGACAATGTTCATCATTCCACCTGAACTGAGAGTTATATAAGAAAGAAAAAGGAACATCTGTCCAGTGGACATGACTGAAAGAGGGAGCAACATGCCTCTTTTTCTCCTTCCAAACTGCTTAAGAAATCCACCCTTCATTTTATCTAGTCCTTTCCCTGGTCTTTCAGCTGCTCGACTGATCCAGAACATGGATGCCACCACTGAGCCTTGTACAGACTTTTTCAAATACGCCTGCGGAGGCTGGTTGAAACGCAACATCATTCCCGAGACCAGCTCGCGTTACAGTAACTTTGACATTTTAAGAGATGAACTAGAAGTCGTTTTGAAAGGTTAGTGGAGATTGTGTCTGTTCATCAAGGATTTCTCTCTTAATATATCTATTTTTTAAAGATATAACTGTTAGCCATTACAAGGAACACTGCAAAAGATGAACGTTAGTAATCCCTCTAGGTTTGTGGACCACCACTGAATCACCCTGAGGGTGGTAGATGCTGAAATGGATATGTTGGCATCTCTTACCATTCTTGCTTTCATTTGTAGGTATGCAAATGAAAGCTCTATCATCCATAGAGATGGCAGTTTTATGCCATTTACAGAAGAAAAAAAATTAGATTTCCGCTAAAAATTACTTCTGCAGCCTCCATACCCCAGCCCTGTGTTAAAGTCACTGTAAGATGTCACTGAGATTTCCCTTCCCAGCATAGATATATTATTCTAAGACACTCCCTGGGAAGTTGAAAATGTCTAGATGTGTCTCTACTATTCTCCACCTTCTGTTCTGTCCCCTTCTAGAAGTTACTTTGCAGAAAAACAATTTTTGCTATTTTTTAACGTCCAAACAAGTAGAACAATTCATTTAATTCATTTGGAGTATGAACAGTGCAGTCACACAAAGATAATTATTTTCCAGCCATCAAGAGGACTATCCATATTACATTCCAAATTCCTCTGTATTATTTTTTGTTTTCTTTTTAATCTCAAGGTCAAGAAAAGTAACTTTCTGTGGCAGAGCAGTACACATTACTGTTCATAGAAAAAGAATCTAGTCAAAAAGACTTTCATCTAAGTTGGCTAATGAAACTAACTCCCATTTCTGTGCTAGGAATGATGATCTGGTAGGGGTTTGTTTTTTTCTGATAATGTTTTGGAATGGGAAAGGAATGAACATACTTCCAGAAAAGAGAATTTTTTACTGAACCTAATTTGAAAATGTTAATTACAGCATCAAATGAGGAATGATGTTGATGCATTTTATTCTATGCCCCATTTCAGATGTACTTCAGGAACCCAAAACTGAAGATATAATAGCAGTGCAGAAAGCAAAAACATTGTACAGGTCTTGTGTAAATGAATGTAAGTGCACTTCATTTGATTTCATTAGGAGTGTGCATATATTAGTGCCAAGAAATGCATAGACTTCACATTGATTTTATTTTCATTGTTTTCAAAAGCTGCTATTGATAGCAGAGGCGGAGCACCTCTACTCAAACTGTTACCAGATATATATGGATGGCCAGTAGTGACAGAAAACTGGGAGCAAACATACGGTGAGGCAATTTTTTTCTTTTTTAAAAAATTAATTTCCACATAAAATCTATGTTATATTATAGTATCATTAATTAACTAAAGTTTCTAAAGGTATATTTCACCTTTCATTGCTTTAGGTCCTTCTTGGACAGCAGAGAAATCTATTGCGCGACTGAATTTCAAATATGGGAAAAAAGTCCTTATTAATTTTTTTGTTGGCACTGATGATAAGAACTCTATGAACCACATAATTCATGTAAGTTTGTGTGGCAAACAGCCAAAGTTATCTTTAAATTATAATAAAACTTCCACACACATATTTAGAAATAATGCATGTTTTCACTTGAATTGCATAAATAAGGTGGTAATAAATACATGCTCTGTCTCTGTTACCTGGAGTCCCAATTTTGAAAGTATTTTCTTAATATTGTGTTTTTAGACATTCACCTCTCACTTCCTTTACCTCTGTTTTAGATATTCTTCACTTCATAAAATAAATAATAGCAGAGGCTATTCAGAAAAAGCACCTAATTTCTTTGTATATTTAAAGGAGCATGATTTGATTTATATAAGTAATGCAGGTCTGGAAACCAAAAATTCCTAATTGTTTTCAAAAAGAACATAGAAAAAGGATTTGGAAATAATTTTTGTTCTCATTAAAGAATACTTGTACTTTTTTCTCAATCAAGGTAAATAAAATGCCATTCTTTTTACATGGCTTTATTAGATTTTTAAAAATGTAAGCTATTTATTTAGGTGTCACCTAGGACTAGATTAGTGAGTATGTTTGGAATAGACTAAAAATTTTATAAAGTTTTTATTTGGTCTTCCATAAAAGAAATTATAAGAAAAGTTGCAGGTCACAGAATCATATCTATGTCACTATTGCATAAATCTTTATAGTCATTTTTATTAAAATCATGAAAGGGATTGAACCCAACTCTCTCCAAACTGTCACTTTTCACTGACAAAATGATCCTGTATCTAGGAAACTCCACTAAGAGACTCCTAGAATTGATAAATAAATTCAGCAAAGTCTCAGGTTACAAAATCAATGTACACAAATCAATAGCATTTCTATATACCAATAACAGTCAAGTAAAAAAAAATCAAATCAAAGACTCAATACCATTCACAATAGCTACAAAGAAAATAAAATACCTAGGAACATACTTAACCAAGGAGCTGAAAGATCTCTGCAAAGAGAACTGTGAAACACTGAGGAAAGAAATCACAGAGGACACAAACAAATGGAAAAACATATCTTCCTCATGGATCAGTAGAATCAGCATTGTTAAAATGTCCAAACTACCCAAAGTGATTTACAGATTCAATGCAATCCCCATCAAAATACCAACATTATATTTCACAGATCTAGAAAAATTAATTCTCTCCTGCAATAGACTCCTTTTCTCCCTTCCAAAATTCTCTCCTTGGGCCAAATGCCAGCATCCTGCATAATCACCTTGGAAATCAGGAGTCTGGGGAAGGATCAGGGCCTTTCATTTAGGGATACCTTCTGGCTCTTTCTATACCAGTCCTTTGGGTTGTGTTTCTTTTGTATTGGCATAGGCTCTTCACTGCTGCTAGGACTCTCACTTTAACCCATATATACCTGTAAATACTTTGGTTTATCCCCACACTCATGTTACCATGCAATGAATAAGAAATAATCTCACAAAGCTGTGAGTATGCCCAGGTAGCTCTCACCTGTGTATCAAAGGTGGACCAGACACAGTAGAGCAGAACTGAGTTTCCTCTTTCACACACCCAGCTGCTGTCTGGGTGTGCTGAAGTTCTGAGCAGAGCAGTTTTGGGGAGAACCAAGGAGGAGTCCCCACCATAACTTTATGGTAGGGGATATTAAAAAATTTCTGGCAAGAGTTACACTAGCTAAAAAGTTCTAGAGTTACCACAGAGGTTTTCCACACCCACCTCCCATCCATCCAAATAAACTTGAAGGATATGACCCACTCCCACCAATAAAGTGCATCCCAACTAAGGCTGAGAGTGGATAAGAATGTCCCCCGAGGAGTGTAATAGAATTGCCGGAAGCTGGGAAGCCCTGTAAATGTGTAATTTAGAAACTCCCAGTCCTAGAGTCTTTCATGTTTTTGTTTACCTGCACCTTCTGTTCTGCATTAAAAATCCTCCCCAGTATATTTTTTTGTTCATTTTCTTTGGTTTTCCTCAAATATCTGCAGCACAATACTCCAGATTATCTACTGCTGATCAGTTTAACACTTACAAATAGTGAGGAAACCATTTCCTAATTGTGTATTTACTCGGTGTCTGATTGTTACTCTTATAAACAGCAAGACTAGAATCTTGTGCATACACAGATAGGCGTGCTTGTATTTTTTCTAACTGTTCTATATCAGCTGAATGATTTATTTTCTTTTATGTATTTTTTTTAATAGTTTGACCAACCTCGACTTGGCCTCCCTTCCAGAGACTACTATGAATGCACTGGAATATATACAGAGGTAAAATAAATAAATAAAAATTTTAAAAAAGGAAAGAAAAGAAAAGGAAAAAACAAGGAAAAAGAAAAGAAATAGCCAAACCAAACCACAGAACCATCTGGTGTAAACCTTAAGACTATAGCCAAATTTAAACTTAACCCTCTTATGTTACTCACTCAGGACAGGCATTTAACATCACACATAATACTGAGCTACCTTCGATAGAATGAACATTCTCAATAGAATGAATGAAGATATTTTAAAAAACAGGAAAACTTGAAATTCCTTATTTGTATCTTAATTCTTAGTATTAAAATCATATGACCCATTTTGAAAAGTCAGTTTTAAATCCTTTAATCCACCTGTAAATTGGATCATTTTTAAAATGAACAGATCTATCATGGTCTAGGGTGGTGCCAGTGGGGACCAGGGAGTGGGCCAGTGAGATATGTATCATTCTATGCAGCATCCTTCCAGAACATTCTGATTTGACTGTCAGATGACTATGCAGATAGGGGCATTGGGCTCAGACAAACCTTTGCAGCTACCTTCTGACTCTAACAGTGGTTAGCTAGCCAGTGGGCATCTCATCACACAGAGTTGCTGGACGTTTGGATGTTCTGAAATGCTTTCTTATCATCTCACAAACTTGCCTCCCTTGGGCTGATATTCACGTGTTGTTCTGACTGAAGTAAGGAACAGCCAGAGACAAAACTAGTAATGTTATATATGATTAGATATTAGGGGAAGGTGCTGGTCCTACAAAGGTTTCCCTTATAATTATTCTGTGCCTCAGAAGTCAGTCAGGTTTCCCTTTGGTAATCCTAATGGGTCACAGTGTGCTGGCGTGACTGCAATTACTCCTTGATTAAAATTATTAACTAAATATGTTTATGATTAACATTTATTTTGCCTTATTATTAAACTCAAATAACATGGAATAAATTCACGGTGTCTGTCTTAGTATGTTTTTGTTGCTATAAAGGAATATTCAAGGCTGGGTAATTAATAAAGAAAAGAGGTTTATGTGGCTCATGGTTCTGCAGGCTGTACAAGAGGCATGGTGCCAGCATCTGCCTCTGGTGAGGGCCTCAGGCTGCTTCTACTCATGGTGGATGGTGAAGGGGAGCTGGCTGTGCAGTGATCACATGACTAGAGAAGGAAGAGGGGGAGGTGCCAGGCTCTTTTTTAACAACCAGCTCTCAGGAGAACTAAAAGAGAACTCACTCATTACCACCAGGAGGGCACCAAGCCATTCATGAGGATCCACCCCCATGACCCAAACACCTCCCATTAGGCCCCACTTCCAACATTTGTGATCTAATTTTAACATGAGGTTTGGAGGATCAAATACCCAAACTATAGCAGTATCTTTTTCAGTGGCTACACAAAACTGAAATGAAGAAAAAGATAAATTATCAAAGACCAAAGATTAATAGCAGAGATAATCAAATGGGTGTGGGATATTTGAGTGTGTAGGGTAGTGTGTAGCATAGTTAGTGTGTAGGGTACAGCTATTGGCTTCAAGAGCTGTCCTGCTGCTTCCTGTTACAGATTTGTAAGTGATTGAGGAATTTTGGCTTATATTACATTTTCATCATCACCAACTGGGTTGCTTTTCATATTTAGGATTGCATTCTTATATCAAATTTTTCCAATCCTAAGATACATATTTTTGCACATTTCTGGTATCAAGGTATATCTGGCAGTCAATGTATACATTAAAGGTAGTAAAGTTTTTTTCCTTGTTTTTAGAAAAAGCATTATTAAGATGATGATGTATTTGTGCATTTTATATTCAATACAATCCCATGATCTAGGACAGGTCACAAACTGGCAGTCTTTGGCTTGAATCTGATATAGAAGCATTTTTGTTTAATCTGTGGTGGTTTTTTAAAATTTTGAATTAGTTGGAAAGATTTCACTTGAGAATCCAGATTTCTTAATAAATTAATAGAATTTGAAATCCTAGGCTTCCATTCTTACATAGTAGCAATAGGCCAGAGTTGTGTTGTGGTTGCTCTCTTTATATAGTGCATTTGTTCCCCGGGTTTGAACCAATCCTCATCTAGGTGATTCACTGATTTATACTGACTTCCTCGTAGGAACTTGAGTTTACATATTAGTTGGGTCTTGGCTAAGCTGCAGCACTAAAGACACCCAAAAATATAGTAACTCAAATAAGAGAGAAGTTTATTTCTATCTCCCATTGCAGTCCAGAAGTAGGCAGGCAATCCCAGTGAGGTAGGAAGCTCTGCTCATGGGAATGTTTGGGAGCCCAGCTTTCTTTCATTTTGTTGCTCTAACGTCAACCTCCTCTGCCATTTACGCTAGTCTATTTAGTCAAAGTTGGTTCACTGGTGCCCTGTTCAAATGTCAGGCCACAGGAAAAAGAAGAGCGAAAGCAGTGGACAAATAGTTTCCTTGTATGTTAAGGGATGCAGAAGTTGCACACATTCCACTGTCTAGAACATTGTCATGTGGCCGCAACTGAATATAGAGGAGGCTGGGAAATGTAGTCTCGAGCAGAGTAGCCATGTATGTTCCTGTCAAAGCCCCATTGGCAGAGAGGAAGGTTCTATCACTAAAAAAGAGAGAAACATGTATACCAAAGACATTGAGCAGTCTCTGCCACAGTTTACATCCACCGATCTAGGAAATACCCTATTTGTAGTCAAATAACACAGTGGCGATCAAATCTAGAATCAGTAATATATTATGTGTACAGAGTTTCTGTGGATGAGAAATCTGAGGCTCGGAAGTTTGCCCTGGGATATTCACTCAGCACAACAGTAGTAGAGCCAGCAGTAGAACTTTTGTCCCTGTCTCTTGTTCCTTCGATGACATCATTCCAACTTCATAAGAGTAGTACTTCATACTTGTAGAGTTCTTTAAGTGAGCAAATGATAGAGAAAACTCACTGGTGCTGGCACTTACAGCCTAGAAGTTATTCTCAGCTCAAATCGGAGCCCTCCAGTGATCTGGATCAGATTAGCAAATACACAGCATGCTTGCTGCCTTGTCCCCCTTCTAGAACTATGGCCATTTGGTCACAGCACTGCTTCTTGCTAACCTCAGATCTCAGAATCCTTCTCAAGTCGGGGCTCCAAGCTCCAAGCAACCTCCTTCCAGAGGAAGGGAGTTGGCCCGTGAGATAAAATCTAGTTGTCACCCGAGAAATGGGTCATTATCTGAATATTCTTCTCTTTTTAAATCCATTACTGGGGCGGGGGGAGTGTGTGTAGTTACAGAAAAAAATTCCAGTTTTCCCCTTGTTTCCCCGGTGATATTTGCTGCCCTGTCCCAATCACTACTACTTGCGATCCTTCTTTTAGTATCCTTTGCATCCCCAGCCAGCTATCAAATAAAAGTTAATTCCAGTTTTTCCACTACCTTGCCATTTCTAAAAGAAGTCAACCCCCGTAAGTATTTTTTCTTAGTGTTTTATTGCTTCATGAAAAAATAGTGAGAAGGGTAGGATAACAAAATAAAATCTAGTAGAGAAGTTATAAACCTGGGAGAAATCTTAATATCATTGTATCAGTGTATCATTGGCCTTCATTGATTTTTCTCACTTTATAGGTTTTTATGTATGTTGTTCCCTTTGCCTGGAACTTGCCCCCCAACACATGCCACCTGCTCACCCTCTTTCTTTTTCTCCTCACCCTTTAAATCTAAGCTTATGTATCACTTTCTCTTGAAAGCTTTTCCTGTAACTTTAGACTAGCTGAAGATACCAATATTATAGTTTTTCTAGCACCCAAGTTTCTGTATACTTTTTTATTTAATGTCATTTTTTTCTAAAGAAAAACAAACTGTGAAGTAAATGGAAGCAATGCTGTGTTCTCATTGTCCTTTGCTCTTTTCCTGGTGCCTAGCTCACTTTCTGGCCATGGCTAATGATCAAATAAATATTGCTGAATCAGCGGATGAATGGTTGAAGGGGAAGATGGCAGGGAAGAGAGGGAAAAAAGGAAGGTAGAAGAACCCAATCTCTTGGAGGTCTTTCTGTTTCCTCACCTTGATTCTCAGGAAGGTATGAGCTCTAGGGCATCAACAGCTAATAGCATACATTTCCTGAGCATCTTACAAGCATCTTACAAACCGTGTATTCCTCTTCCTCTTTTCAATCCCCAATTATTTCTTTGCTGTACTCAATTTGTCTGAAGGTATATTCATACATTCAGTGCACCCCATACTGTTGCATTCCACATTTATTGAAAGTAACCAAGAGAAGTTTTGAGGATTGGCATAGGGGTCACCAACATTTTTGCCAAGAAAGATGTTCTGTCTTTGACCAGAGAAGCCTGGCTTCTTTGCCTGTCCTTTAGCCAATGATTTTTAAACTTCAGTGTGGGGTCCCTCCTTCAGGGGTACCCCGCCCATTCCGTGGAATCATCTTCTGTAGTCCCACGACCACCCTTCTTATGAACTGTGACAATAGGCCCTACAATTACTAAGAGAGGCCATTTCACTTTACAGAAGCCCTTTTTTCACTTTTGATACTCTTGGAATGGAATTTTTGTGTTGTAATATTGGTATGACATTCAAAATAGTAAAATGCCTTGCATCATTAAGCCACTAAGTAATGAAGATAGATAATGCACTTTTAAAGAACTGTATCTCACCCCCTTGGTTAAAGACAAAGCCCATTTTTTTCTCTTGTTAAAAAGCCTTTCTGCCTTTCAAATTTATTATGTGCTTTTATTTTCACAGTTTTAAATGTTATATTTTGGGAAATGCATACTGTATTTCTCTCGTTATCATTCTAAACTTCCTTTTCAACTTCTGTACTTTTCCTTAATTAAAGGGTGAATATGCCCTAAGGCAGCCAAAACCGAAAGATACATATTTTTATATTTTTTACATGACAGAATTATATGTTTTCTTCAATAATTAAGGTTACTCACACACAAACTTTAAGAGTTAAATGGCTCTTTAACAGATAATTTAGTCTAGTATCTCACTTTACAAATGAGGAGATGGAGACCCAAAGAAGCAAAATGACTTACTTAGAGTCAAGGAAGATTCATGTGTCAGTTAGGAACATTAATTGTAAGCAATAGAGACCTACTATGATTAAGTCACATTTTTAAAAAATATTTTTTGTTTGGTTGTTTGGCTTACTTAACTGAAAATTTCTAGGAATGAATCAGGCATGATTGGTTCCAGGGGTTTGACCAAGTCATTTTATCTCTTCTTTTCCCATTCTCAAGACTCTGTTTCCTTCTATGTTGGCTTCCTCCTCCAGGAGGCTGTCCCCACTGTGCTATCCACCATGACCCCTAGCAGCTTCACAACCCAGAAAAAAGAAATTCCATCTCTTCCAATGTCTTGAAAAGGGTTCTTATTGGCCCTGTTTGAGCCACCTGCTTCTCTCTTGACCAATCACTGTGTTCAGGGAACTGGGTTTGCTGATTAGCTAATTGATAGTGCCTACCCATCTAGTTCCAAGAAGAAGCAGAATAGAGGGTTTTTTTATGAGAAGATGAAGAAAAATAGCTACTATAGCCCACCCTACCATGATCCAGTGTCCTGGTTCCAATATAGTTTAGCTTCTAGATGGTGCCATTTCTACAAAAAACCTGGTGAACAAATCTCATTTAAAAGTATTAATTAAGCCAGCTCCTGTGCGTGACACAAGCTGCCAAACAAAAATAGATAAACACTTTCCTTTTCCTGGGGTTTATAATCTAAAGCTCATAATTCAGTGTTATGCAGACCAAATATGAGTCTGAAGGCTGTATAGACATTTGTGTTAGTACTGAAACAATATATATGTTAAAAAATTGGAATGTTTTACTAGTTTGGATTTATCTGTGTGACATCCTGTTGTGTAAACTTCCCATCCCAGAATATTTAAATAGAACTTCCTAAATGTCATGGCAGAAAGCTACCACTTTTTCTGGCCCCGGTGACATATAAACCTCAGTTACAATGAGATTTATCAAGAATTGCTTGAGTGTCTTCAAATCCTAATGTTGGTTCTCAAAATATGAAATAAACTATGCTGACATCTGGAAGGATACATATGCCTTTGATATGATCTTGTCCCTTTGACAGAAGAAAAGAAATAAGAATATTGCTTGTTTCGGGAGTGCAATGTCAAAGTATCCTTTCACTGCGATCTTTTAAATGTATTACACCTTCCTCTTTTTTAAAGATATCATAAAGCATTTTGCATACTGTCATCATATGGAGACTACCATGTTCCTATAGTGAAGACAGTAGGCTGAGTATTTTATCCTCAGGGTACAGATGGACTATAGATTCCTTGCTAAGGGATCTACTGAGTGGGTAATGGAGCCAAGAACAAATCTCGCCCCTTGACTTTTAGTGATTCTGTTTAATGTTCAGTTTTCCAAAGGAAAAACTGCTCAGCCAATATATGCTAGGGTGATACATGGTAGAGCTAATCTCACCATATAACACAGCTTTGACTTGATAAGACAAATCCTGCAAGGGAAACTGCTGACCTCATTTTTGTCCTTTCTGGGTACAAGGTGACTAATAGTCAGGAGGTTTCACCCAGTCTGGGTATCTGTATTCAACAAAACATAAGGGAGCTTTTAAACTTGGGACTTAGAGAATATGACAAGAGAATTACTTGAGATCAACAGTTTGTAAAAAGAACTATATACAGCTTCTCAAATATATGCAATAAGCCTTAGAAGTCACACAGTAAGTTGTTGGTTGCATTTCCAGGTTCTCTTTCATAACCTGACGGAAGCCTCAGCCAGTCCCTATGCTGCTCCGAGGTGGATCTTCCTGGGTCCTGTGTTCCTTCTGCCCTGCTTGGGTCGGGGGCTGTTTCTCACTTCCAGAACCCAGGAATGGTTATGACTGCATGCTTGCAGTCCCTTGGAAGGGAGCGAGTCTCTCTGTGCTGGCAGCTGCATGCTCCCTGACATGCTGCTAAAACTGGGAAAAGTTTCCAAGCCTTTACAATAGGAAACATAACTTTCCTGCTTAGTGTCCATGTGCGTTCCTTGCAAATTTCTTGTGTAACACTGTTAAATATCCCCCAACATCAGTGGCCAAGAATAGCACAGCTTTATGACTTCTCAGTCACTTCATACTCCACATGATGTGAGTTTTCTTCCTAGGAAGGAGAAAACGGAAAACTGGTATGAGCTGGGTGTCTCAAACATAATCTTTTGGGTAGTTGTCCCACTAAAGTACCCAGATATCAGCCAATCCAACTGGAGAGCTTTCTGTTCCTCCCTGGGTCTTTATGTCATTCATTAGGAATGATTTTAAAGTTTGAAGGATAGTAGTCAAATGGTATTGCTCTCTTACTCTTTGGCAAATCTAACAAACATCAGCTTTTTTCCAGGCAGGAGAAGCCCCACTTCTAAGGGGCCAATTTATAAATATCATTGCCTGGACCTGCAAAATGAAGATAGTTCTAATTAGAGTAACAATCAGTGGTATTGGGTGTTAGTAAATATCATCTCATTCTGCGGTCCCCAACCCCCAGGCTGTCGACTGGTACTGGTCTGTGGCCTGTTAGGGACTGGGCCCCCACAGAGCTCTGCCGTGGCCCCCCATCCATGGAAAAATTGTCTTCCATGAAACTTAGGAAACTGGGGGGAGAAGAGGGTGGGGGGGTCCACACAGCAGGAGGTGAGCGGCAGGTGAGAAAGAGAAGCTTCATCTGTATTTACAGCCGCTCCCCATTGCTCACTTCACCACCTGAGCTCCACCTCCCCCCCCACACACACCAGTCTGTGAAAAAATTCCATGAAATGGTCCCTGGTGCCGAAAAGGTTGGGAACTGCTGATAGAACGTGATTTAAAAACCCACAAAACTGCTATTACATGGATTTTACCCAACCGTTTAAAACTGGTTATCACCTTTGGAACTGTTGTAAGTGCTGGAATTTATAATTTTTTTTTTTAAAGAAAGGGCTACATAGATGTTTTGGTGCGTTCTTCAAATAAAGGATCATTTTGACATGCCATCTCAAGGCTACAAAGAAGCTAGCTGCCTAATGACTCAAAAATGATACCTGACTCTGGCCTCTGTCCTAATAACTAATTGCTCTCTCAGTCACACACACATACAAAATCAAATTTCAATGTAAAAAATATCCTGACCAATCTATGATTTAAATATTAAAATATGTATTTGGTTACTTTCTCCCCAAATCATGACAATTATAATCATTTGACATTTTACATATCTAGAAGTATCTTAAGAAAGAAAATTTAAACCTTAAGGTATAATCACATCTTGTAAAAGTGATTTAACAGCAGCAATAAGCTTGGGTTCTGACAACTATTAGATAAATTTGGAAGCCAGGAAAAATAATCAAGATACTAAGAGACATGTTTTAATCAGTCACATTGGAGTAGTTACCATAATGGACCTCATTAAAAGAAGTAGTGTATTCCATGTAGCTATATTAAATATTCCAGCATCCCAAAAGCTAGTGATACCATATGCTTCCAGTTTCCTGAGAAACTTTGTCAGTTCAGCAGGCTAGAAGCATCATTCGAAGTTCTTGTGTTTGCCTTGTGTTAAAGTTTCATAGTCTTTAAATATGTCTGTAAGGATAAAGATACTGGAGTAGAACCATTTTGCAGAGTCAATAAAGTGCACAAGAGGATTCCTGTTATTGTTTTCTCACCTCATTAACAAAAAAAAATCCCACATATAAAGAAAAATCTCAGTAGATTGATATTGAAAAATTCAAATTACCATCTCCTTCATAGTCAGTAGTAATTCCCTGCTGAAGGCAGATGGATTTATATGCTTTGAAACACAGTTAATTCAAAACACTGCATGCTTATACTTTTTGGAATAGTTGGTCCCATGAGGTATGAACTCAAACATATTTGTTTGCTTCAAAGTGAAACAAAAATTCTGATTACCTTTTAATAGGAAAAGAATGAAGTTGGCAAAAATATATGTAAAATCATCTTTTCCTTCCTGTTACCTTAGTGATGAGGTTTTTAAAGCAGATTCACAGCCAAAAAAAATTTGTTCTCTTGAGACCAAATCCATGGATAGAGATGCTAGCTAGATAGCCTCAGCATTGCAGCGTATCCATGAAAAGAGAGAGCCCGTCTCTCCAGGGAAATGTTTGCTTAGCATTTATTAAAGGTCATTGAATGCCAGTATGTAAACCTCTGGACTTTCAAATTGATAATAACTTGGTACATTTTGCTTAGGTTCTTGGTTGATAAAGTACTTTCATTTCCCTATTAGTTTTAGCTTTGATTAAGGGGTCAGTGTAAATTCAGATGTGCCGTTGCACTCACAGTGAATATAAGGGTGTCCCTTTCACTTGTATTTGATTAGTAGGGATATAAAACATTTGTGAAACTGTGAAAATGTTAAGGAATTTATAGCTTTTCTTTGTATTTACCCTGTGAACAAGCTTAGAAGCATAGAAGACCACCAATTACAATTACCTGCTTTACCAGGAGTAAAGCTGATGCTGGAAACTTGAATTTGGCGTAAATTCTAAATGATGTGGGATCATAATTTATTTTAATTGCTGACAGATAATAATGGCTAATAAATAGCAAGGGGTTGAGACCTAACAGAAGTGGGATTCAATTGCCCAGTGTTTACTCTGAACTTAAATAAGGCATTTATATATTCTGTAAAAGGTTGGTAATATAACTAGCTTATAGGTTACTTTTGCAAATTAAAATATGTGTGAAGATAAAAATATAACAAATTTTAGCTCCTAGAAGAAAGCTGATATCTAAATCTATGGTATCTTACAGTGAAATTTCACAGTAACAGGAGCTGGTTATAGAATTAACTAAAGCTCACAGGTGTGTGTTGGAGGAGCACCTAGGAACACAGCAGCCTAATAAAAAAAATACTGCTTGGCCTGAAGAGACAGCTATAAAGATGTCCTGATTATATTATATGAGTTTGTGGCCATGTCATTATGAATAGTGGAAAAAATAATTATGACATGTATGAGCATAGAAAATCTGAGAAAAAGAGATTTGGTAAGGAAATTTATTATTATTTAAGAAAAATAGTATGTGTTATTACTTACCAAGTATTTTTCATTCTTATTAAAGCAAAATAACTTGATTGAAAATTGAAAATTGCAAAATCTCCATAACCAAATGGTTGCAAATTACTTAGTACTTTCAAAGTGATACTTTATTGCTCTGCTTTAAGCTCTAATTCAAAGAAACATTGGCCATCTAAGAATCTGTGCAGGTCATTTTTTTAAGTATTTAGGAAAGGATTTCTACTTTACTATGCTTTATCTATGACCAAAAATTAATATGGAATTGAAAATAAACTTTAAGTTAAAGTATCGTGATGGGTGTTTAGAAGGTTCTCCAACAATTTACTACTATTTATTTCTTGCAGGCTTGTACAGCATATGTGGATTTTATGATTGCTGTGGCCAAATTGATTCGTCAGGAAGAAAGATTGCCAATCAATGAAAGCCAGATAACGTTGGAAATGAATAAAGTTATGGAATTGGAAAAAGAAATTGCCAATGTAAAACACATTTTTTCTGATACACTGAATAATGTCAACCACTTTTTTTTTCTTTCCTCTCTCTATCATGTTTTAAGGGTAAAATGTGAAACTCTTTAACCAACTGATAAAAATGCATAGCTCTGTAATAGATCATTGACTTCAAGAGGATCTTTGAAACTACGGAATCTTGTAGTAAACTGGGTCCCTGACATCCAAAGGACACACTAAATTTGACTAATATTAAACTAGAAACACTGAATTGCCTATTTTAAGTGGATGACATCAGAATTCTACCATCTACCATCAGACTATTGTTAGATGCACTCGAGACTCAGGATGCATGCAAAACTGTTGTAGTTTTGTTATATATAATTTTACTTTATTTTATGTTAAAGTTTATGGTGATCACAGAGATTGTCTCTATCCCTTTGCTAAGAAGTATTAGCCCCTGAACATGGTCACATGTGACTACGGAGTGCAAACTGTCAGGCTGCTGAGCTGAAGGAGTGTAAGACAAGAAGAATTTAGCAGCAAAGTCCAAGAGGTGTACTCTTGAATTTCCTCTGGTTCTAGATGAACCCTTGGAGTCTGAGTTGGCACTTTCTTCTCTGACGCTCCTTTGACTGGGCCCTGCAGTCTCAAGTGAGTGAGCTCTGAGTTCTGAGCGGCATCTAGGTTACTGATTGAACCCAGGGTCAGATTTGCTGTCTTTATCATTGCAAACAGCAATCTGTACCCCCAGCTCCCTGTATACTTGTCCCTGCCATCTGGCTTCGTCAGAATCTTGAAGAGTAAAGATCTTGGAAGGCAATTTTAGCTTTCCTGGGGCTACATGAAACCAGAAATTTCCAATCAGAGCCAGAATGTGCTTGGATCTGCCAGCGGATGAACAGCAGTTTGATGGGTTACATGTGGTTCTGTGTTGGAAACAGAATTGTTAGAGGAGAACAATACTGCCCTGGGTTTTTACCCCTTGCACCGTCCCAGACCACGTTCTCCTTTGACCAGCCTCAGCTGTGTAGTAGTTTGCTCTTACCTCAGAATTATGTGTCTGTATTTTCACTCCTGTCTTGGACTCTGAGATTAGCATGGGATCTTAGTCATCTTTGAATCACCTATGTATCTCTAACAATTCCCAGCATAGTATTCCATGCAAGAGATGTTCAATAAATAATTGTTGTCAATAAAAGAATACATAAGTGACCTAAAGGGGAAATTGGAGCCATTGTCACTGAGAAATAATTCTCATTTTAAACCTTTATCTTTTGTCTCTTCTCACTTAAAATTGCTCTTTCTCATTTCAGCCAGTACCTGGGGAGCTGCAATCGCCATTTTCTTTTTTTCCTTTTTCAATTCAGGGGGAAAAAAATTGGATGCTGTTGCGTGTAAAGCACTAAGCTGTTCAGACAGGGTGGGAGGCCAGTCACAAAAGTAGATGGCGTTGCTGTTCTCAGATAACTTGCAACCTAACTGTGCTATGTACTAGGAATTTTCTGTTACTTGCTGTAAATTCTTGTAAAAACTGTTGCACTTTTTTTTCCCCTTGGTGAATTTTAAGTAGGACACTGAGTGACAGTGGTGGGGCTGGGAGATAGAGTATTTGAGAGACAAATTGGAAATGACTATTTCCAAGAAAGTTATAATGAAACAGCTACAGACACAACTGAGCTGGCTGGCCATGAGCCATAGCCCGCAAATATTACTTACGTGGCTTGGCAGTTGTCAAAATGTAGGAAGATTTTTGGAGAATTTTAAACTTGACACTGCAGCCAAATCTCAATAATTGTTACTGAATATACTTTTAAATTTCACTTTTTTAATATGACAAAATAAATTATAAAACAAGTAAATCAAATGATGCTATCCCTATTTTATAAATCTTTTCTCATACATAGTTATATTTTTCTAAAGAATTCTTAGTTCTAAAATAATAATCAAAAATTAAATCCATAGGCTACAACTAAACCTGAAGATCGAAATGACCCAATGCTCCTTTATAACAAAATGACATTGACCCAGATCCAAAATAACTTTTCACTAGAAATCAATAGGAAGGTAAGTGGCAAGTTTTATGTACCCTCTTATTGTGCCATTTTCTAAAATTATAACATTGAAATACCATTTTTAAAATTCTTTGATTTCTTATTTATTAAAATAAATTGAACTTCAAAATGAATTTAGATGACACCAGCCATATAACTTTATGACAAGACCTAAAAAACAAACAGACAAAAAAAACTACTTGAAATAATTATGTATATATATTAAGTTGGAGTGGATTTCAATGGTAAAACTCCTTTTAAAGCAGCTAGCTGTACAATAATATTAGAAAATATCATAGGGTTAGGAAAACATTAAAACTGAAAATCTTTCTGGTATCCCATTATATAGTCATCTAACTCAGACAAGCAATAAAAGTGCTGGATTTCTTTTTAACTCCTAAAAAGGATCATTGTTCATAGGATTTTCTATATTCTCATTCAGGCCATCTATGGAGGTATTCAGAACAATACTAGAGAACTAGAACACAGAAATTAGAAGAAAATCTGTCTCATAGATTCCATTTGTAAACGCCAATTGAATTCTTTTTGCTTAGCTACTATCCAATAATTTCTTTTGATGGCTATGCATTTATTATTTATTTATTATTATTAATTTATTTATTATTATTATTTATTTATTATTATTATTTATTATTATTAGTTGATGTACATAGCCGAGAACTGAAGCAACATCCATGGGAAAATGTACAAACTACCACAGTCAGTGATGGAATTCTCTTTGGCACTAATTCTAGTAAACAAGGACTTTTTAAAAGGCATAATTTATTGAGTTAGACATTTCTTACATAAAACTTTTTAATATAATAAATGTTTAATAAATACATTTTGAAAGAATGGTCCAAACCACCAAAGGAAATCACGAAATGTATATGGAATAGCACCTCATACTAAATAGGCAAGATTCCATCCTTTAGCATCTCCAAACTTAGCTTCTGAAGTATAAAAAACTGTATGCCTGTAGACTCAATAGTTTAAAATGTGTTTTTTTGGTTTGACTTCGTAACATCACTGTACCTCTGCTATGACAATGTTTTTGTTTACAGCAAGATCTCCAGTGGATTTACTACTGTTTAAATAGATTGTTTGTTAATATCCACTTTTAAAAGATAAACACTTTATACACATTTTCATTTTTACATAAACCAAAAAAGCTTTATTTTTAAAGCTTTCTTTTTCTTATTTTTTTATATTGGTTAGACCAAGAAGATGACATTGAGCCTAATTCTAGTTGTATGTTCTCTAAGCTTAGAGGCTTTGTTTTTGCTCTTGAATGGTTAGTTTAATTCTGCTATCTAAATAATCATGTTACAGAACTAATTTTTATTCAAAAACTGATTAAAACAATTGAGGGAAAATCCCAAACAAATATCAAACTGACCATTGTGATAATTTTTTAGTGATGCAACTGACACCCTTTAATGTCTGACCCTCTAACAATAATTGAATCTTGAAACCAAGAAGAGAAATCCATAATTACTGAATGTTTTATGCCTGCTTTTTTTCCAGCCATTCAGCTGGTCAAATTTCACAAATGAAATCATGTCAACTGTGAATATTAATATTCCAAATGAGGAAGAAGTGATCGTTTATGCTCCAGAATATTTAACCAAACTTAAGCCCATTCTTACCAAATATTCCGCCAGGTAGGTATGCCACAGTGCCCATGTCGTCAAAGTTTGCATTTCATATCACTCGTCAGAAGCTTTGCAGCCTCATCTTTTCTGTTGCTGGGTGGTGGGTTTTTTTATACAGAGATCTTCAAAATTTAATGTCCTGGAGGTTCATAATGGATCTTGTAAGCAGCCTCAGCCGAACCTACAAGGAGTCCAGAAATGCTTTCCGCAAGGTGAAGAAAAAATCTCTCTTTTCTTAAGACTTAAAGCATAAGGTGATACATGGTTATAAAGGCTTGCCATGTACACTGCTAGAGTGTGGTGAACTTTGCCAAGGGACAAAATGCCAAATGTTGATTATTTTGCACATGTTTAAGATATGTTGCCTAGGAAAGAGATCAGTCTTCACGGGCTTTACCATCCTATGATAGTCTATGTGGCACCATGATTGCATTGCCCTGTAAGGAGTTTCATTTGGTTATTTGAGCAGTTCATGAAAGAATACTGCCTTGATTTTTTTGTTGTTGTTGTTGTGTTAAAAGTAGTTGCAGGGGTATCTGTCTCAAAAAACTTGATTTTCAGGTGCTCATTGCACACTGGGCTGATTTTCGGGTGCTCATTGCACACAGATGGACTACAATGATGTGGACAATCCATTGAGAGTACACCCACTTGGACATAACTTTAAGGCCTTTTCTCATGCTGTACCTACATTATTTAAACAATCATCATTTTTGTCCTGTTGTGAGGGGGGTAGGAAGCAGGAATTGAGGAAGGAGGGATTCTAACAAACATATTGGTTGGTGTCCTGGGAAGAAAATAACTCTGATTGATTGAAATTTTCAGTGTTTACCCTTAAAAAGAAAATGTGGACACATTTTTCAAATTAAAGAATGCAAAAATAGTATTGTGCTAAATTTTCCTTACCTAAGTTAATCCCCTTATAATACATAGATTTATACACATCCAATTCTTCTATGTACCCGAAGTTCAGCTAAAACATTAAAAAGCAGGAACGTGTTTTCCTGTATACCAGATTTCCCCTGTTACATTTATTGAACATTACTTCACATTTATGTTTATGCAGTGGTTACAATGTTGTATTTTTTTTCTATAGCTTTCTAGAACGATATTACCTTGTAATAGCCAGAAGTTCTAGTGGGACATGCTACTGAAAATATACCTCATTTTCAGATCATATATAAGTAAACAATCCAGTCGGATTACATTTTATCAGAGGCTAGGGACATGTGCCTTGTGAGGAGAAGTCGTGAATATTGCAAGAACTTAAGAGGAGACATAAAGAATAGAGTTATATGAAATTTGTGCTCTTACCATACTCCAGCCCTCTACTCCTGATCAAACGCCATTTCCTCTTTCTCTTCCATAGGCCCTTTATGGCACAACATCAGAAACAGCAGCTTGGAGACGTTGTGCAAACTATGTCAATGGGAATATGGAAAATGCTGTGGGAAGGCTATATGTGGAAGCAGCATTTGCTGGAGAAAGTAAACATGTGGTAATGTTTTCAGAAAAATACACTATAAGTTACACAGTACTCTATCAGTTTGTATTGATGGACAGTTACAGTTGTCCATCATTTGGCTAAAATTTTATTAATTAGACAGAGAACCTCTGAATCATAATATGCCACTGTTTCCCAATAAATCTCACCCTATCATCCCCAAGGGCCTAGTTATGTTTCTGCTCCTAATATTGTTTAGTCCAAAGCCAACTCTCCATTTTCCAGAAGCAGTATATTCAAAGAACCTAGTCATGTGTTCTATTAATACAGTCATTTATAAACTCTCCTATTATCAAAATTGACCAAGAATTACTGTTTTTTTAAAAACCTAGAAAGTAAACCAGGGTTTATTTGAAGTGTAAGAAATGTACTCTGTAACTGAAATTTAGACAATGGAACTTGATATGGTGAAAGAGTCTATTGAAATGCTACTTCATGCTTAACTAAACCACTGCTGTTAATGACACCTAATATTTTATGTTAGTTCCTCTGATTTGATAGTGAAAACCATTACATTCTGAAGATGACTTTTGAAATTAATTTATATATTAAGACCTATTTAATCAGAAGTGTTGATAGTAGCAATATTGCTTTAAAAATATAATGATCCCATATATCCATTTGTTTAGGTCACGGTTTGTCTATAAATTTACATTTATTACCATATTATTGAGTCACATAAAGACAGCATGTAGCTCTAATTTTTAAGATTTGTTTTACAAAGGATGAATTAATGGCCTAAATGTGTCTTCTGTTCTTTTAATTTGAGGTTGAGGATTTGATTGCACAGATCCGGGAAGTTTTTATTCAGACTTTAGATGACCTCACTTGGATGGATGCCGAAACGAAGAAGAGAGCAGAAGAAAAGGTAAAGAGCGAGCAGGGATAACCATTAAAGAAAAAAATTTTTTTGTAGGAAAAGATTAACTTTAAAAATATTTAGGAAAGAATACTTTCAATGATTGCACAAAACATTATAAGCTCCTTCAAGATATAATGTTTCCAAGAAGAGTTTTCATGGATAAAGATATTTTTTCTATGATTTTCATTTTGTATCTCTGCAACCAATACCCACATTCCACGTTCAGTTTAAGACTTTGAGAGTGCTACCATTTTCCTTTTGTTTAAGGGAGACTTTGGAAAATAAGAGAAATCCTGTATGAACAAATAAAGAATTAAAAGATACTATATCAATGGTTCATATTTTTTCTCCTTTTATAAAACATATCTAAAAGGTCTCTACAAATGGCTAAAAATGTTTCTTCAATGTATAAATCAGAATTCCAGTTAAACTTTTAAAACATGCCCTATTTAGCTTTTTATATGACCTAGGGAGAAAAAAGTATTAAATTTCTGTTCAAGCAAATGTAACATAGTACACTATTTGTGTATTATAAGATCCATAATTAAAGGGATATTGAAGAAGCCTTTTTATGATTATTTCTACCTACTCAATGTGCAGCTTTTATTGGGACTTTTAATACCTTGCATAAGAATAAGTGTGAGCTTTCTAAGGAAATCGTAGGTTTAGATTTACTGTGATCACTTGTCTTTATAACTATATAAAAACTAGAGGTAACATGTCCTGTGAAAACTGAACATGCTTTATGAGCAACCTGACTATTCCTCTATAGTTAGAGTGGTATAAAAAACAGACCATTGTTTGAATTGATATAGGAGTCCATAATAAACTTTATTTTAATAATATAATCAACCTCTGATCTAGTTTTCTTTCAGAATTAAATCCAATTAAATGTAATCAAATTAAATTAAATGGAAAGACTGTCACTTTTCAGCTCTCAGAGAGCCCCGAGTGGGTTAGGACTAGCATTTAGACCCCAGTACAGCTATTCCATCCCTCTGGCCAGTTCCTCAGACGTTCAGGCTGGATTTGCTTCTTTCATTTCGCAGCTGTGCATGACATGGTTCTGCGTGGTGCAGCCAACTGAATTGTTCTAGATCAGCATTTTCAAAGTGGTATCACAAAATACTGGACCTACAGGTTGTTCCACAAGAGTCTTATGGCCAAGAGAGTTTAGTAAACACTTCTTGTAGGAAGGTTTCTCTCATCCCACCCTAAGCTGGGTTCAGTGCTCCTAGGGTGTGATTTTTAGATCACACTTGGAAGTTAATATTTATTTCACTGCCTATCATTTCATTTTCATGGTAATCTCTTTGGAAAAGAAAATTGTGCCTAGCACTATGTCCTCAGCCCTCTACAAAGTGCCTGGCTCTTGGTAGGCACTTGAACATACGCAGAATGAATAAATCAACAAATGAATTCCTCCTCTTGGACACTTAAAATAACCTAACATTCTAACCTTTGAATCTAATCTATTTTCACTTATAAGAAGTCCTGCAATAAAGAAACCCACTTGATGTTTTTGCTATGCAAAGTATTTGACAATACATCCTTTTTATGTAGTACCATTTGTGTTCTGTAGAATTTGTGTCCCTTAGAACACTGTTTAGAGAAATGCCTTATAGGAAACAAAGTATAATTGAGAAGTGCTGATTTGTAATGAGTTAATAGTTTAAAAACCTACAAGAAAATGGGCTTGGTCTAAATGACTTCAGTGACACATATGCTGCCTGATCCACTGGGGAAATCCTGGGCTTATGTATAGATTTATAACAAAACCCCATCCGTTTGATGACAAACCAAATAACTCATAGATACAGGCTGAATTTCCCATGAAAAATTAAAATTTATTAAATTATTTAAGTGCAATATGATATGATAGAATCAAAAGTCAAATATCTTTGGGAAAAATCAAGAGAGAATAAAAAAGCAAAAATAGAAATAGCAAGTAGTAAACAAGTGGTATTAATGAAATTATAAAAATAAAGAAAACAAACCATTTTAAAATAATAAAAATAGTAGACTATTAGAAATAGTAGTAATTAAGTGGTAAATAGGAGTTGGGATAACAAGGAAAACAGTTTTTCACTTGTTTGATTAATGTCATTCATTTAACGTGAGAACATAGGTACACTGAATTTTTCTATTCTTTCTTGATTTTCCCAAAAGAGAACATAAAAACTCCAGGAACCAATATTTAGGAAGAATATTAGCATTAAACCTGTAAGATGGTATCTGTTTTCTCAGCCAAATCAATGGAGTGGAAAGATAATTATAACTGCCTAGAATGGAAGCTCTAAATATTACCCTTCTGTAAAATTGAAGAAAGATCTGTCAGAGAAAAAGTTCACAAAAGTACAATACATGTGGAACAATGACTTCTGCCAGTTTTCATTTTGGTTTTTTTTTTTTTTTTTTTTTTTTGAGACAGCTGCAGTCCATAAGAATAGGGCAGTAGAAGCTAAATTTCAGACCTCTTTCTCTTTTTAATTTTTGAACCCCAGGAAGAAAGGGGCCATTGCAAAGATCTCTGCTGAAGTGTTGTCAGATACTCTTTTGGTGAACAGTATGGATCAAGTTATTCAATTTCTAGTCATGGACAAATTATAATGTTTGTACTTGAAAGTTACATAATCATGTTCACATTCAATATTATAATTTTCATAGGCCTTAGCCATTAAAGAAAGGATCGGCTATCCTGATGACATTATTTCAAATGATAACAAACTGAATAATGAGTACCTCGAGGTAAGTCTCTATAAAGACTCTGGGCTAGTGCTACCTGGGGCTGGTAGCAATATCATTTTTAGCTATGGGGTGCCAGAAATTATGTGAAGTAGACTTTTAAAGGTCTTAGCATATAAGACCTTTAACATTGATACCAGAATTATGTTTGTTTTAGCTTTTTGTTTCATTAGCCTGGACTCTATTTGGTTTCTGTTATTTTGGTTTCCATATGTTCCATCTTAAGAATAGTAAGGAAAATATGGTGTCCTTTAAAGAGTATCAAGGGGTAGACATCAAGGTGATGGGCAATAGGCAGCCCTCAGCCTCCTTATCATGTCTCATGCAGACATGAAAAGTCAAAGCTTCTGCTTTCCTTCCACTTTCTAATTATTCCCCCCACTGGATAAACCAGTTCATGCTTCTTCTATTAAAAAAAACCCAAAAAACAAAACAACTAATATTAGAGAACTGGAAACTATTTTATTCTCCCCTGGTAATATAACAATTAAAAGAGAAGAAAGTTGGTTAAAGTCACTACGGTACTAATTTCAGACTCAGCTGAGAGTCCTGTTGCTAACCTTGTGGTCACCACAACTATTTGATAGCATGGTGACAAGGAGGTGATCCTTCCCCAGGTTCAGGGATGGCAGTGATTCCTCACCCATGGATTACTAGCCCAACATGGTGGTTTGCAAGCCATAGTGCCCTCTCCTTCTTTTCCATTTGCAGAAAAACTTGTCTTTCTTTTAAACGAGCAGGCTGTAGCTTGCAAGCCCCAGGGGTCCTTATGACAGGAGTGTAGTGGCTAAAAGAATAGACTCAAAGCCAAGCTCTTTGGGTTCAAATCACAGTTCTACCACTCATTTAAACTTGGGCAAGTGATTAAACTGTATCTCAGTTTCCTCAACTTTAAAATGGGGATAGTAGCCCTTTGTTCGTGGGATTATTACAAGGACAAAATGAGTACAATACCTACTTAAAGTACTTAGAACAGTACTTGGCACATAGTATGTACTGAATAAGAATGTGCTATAATCCTTATTTGTTATGTGAGGATTAACGTCAACATAATCCTATGTTAATGTCAACATAGTGAGGTTTGTCTGACACTTGGTTTCGTTTGATTTAATTATAAAAGAATGGACAGAAGTTGTGATTTAGCTAGAGCAATACTGACCTATAATATAGAACTAGGCTAATTGGAATGAAATTCTTCTTTGATAAGTTTCTTAAGCTCTCTGTTAACTTTATTAAATCATAGAATTTAAGAATCATGGAATTTTAAAAAATATCCCTTATGTTTTTTAGAAAAAATTTTGTAGATGTTGGTTTTAATATTTCTCCCCAAATCTTTTATGTAACATAGTTGAACTACAAAGAAGATGAATACTTTGAGAACATAATTCAAAATTTGAAATTCGGCCAAAGTAAACAACTAAAGAAGCTCCGAGAAAAGGTGGACAAGGATGAGTATGTATATTCCAGTTTCTAATATGTTCATTCAGAATAGGGCTTTTCCTTCCCTTCTTTGTTAGAGTAAGAAAAAGAGCCTGACTTAGAAAAATGTTAAAAACTACAATGTCCTCTTTCTATTCAGAACCTTTAAAAGCACCTAATGATATTATATTAAAGACATAGATCCGTAATCTAACCAAATTTAAAGTTTTTTCCTTAAGATATCCTCACACTTACCTTATTTCTTTAGTTTCTTCTTATATCATTGCCAGTCCCCTCTAATTTATTTGTGAACAAGTTTCTCAAAAACACCTTAATTTAAGTAACCTAACCCGTAGCTCCTTTACCCCTTCTCTTAGACCTTGCTCTATATTAAGTATTTTCTTCTGCTGACAGCCGTCCCTTTTTTCTGTCAGGAATCCTACAGCTCCGTCCCCTTCCTAGATTGGTTCATTAACACTTTTCTTAACTCTGCAGACAGGAAATACCAGGGACCATTCTCATTCATAGCCTTCAAATGTTCTTAATCTCTGCTTATTAGTGACACCAGTGCTTCATAATAACTATTAGTTTAGTGTTTATTTTTCAACTAAAGAGATGTGTTTAACATATTTATCAGCATGTGTGTTTGTGCACTTAAATCCCTAGAACTGCTTTTGCCGACTTTTTCTGCCTAGGCTCTTAACCCCTCTAGAACAGGGGAAATTCCTTTTGACTGTAAAGTCTCAGCACCCAGCACATAGAAGGTTCTCAGTTAAAACTGAATTGGATGAGCATGTGAAAAATAAATATACTAACTTGATTTCTGTAATTAACACAATAACATGCTAAAGAAGTGATTTCATGAATTCATTCATTCTTTATTTCATTCAATTATTTAACTAATATTTTGGAACACTGATTAAGTTCAGGTGTCTTTGGGCACTGGGAGAATCAAAAGCGAACTTTGATTACATTACATTACAACAGCAGAAAGAAGACAAGACATGATGTAATAAACCCTGCCACAGGGAGGGAAATGTTTTGCCAAGAAAAGTACAAAGTGTACTGAGATTGTTTGATGACAAGACTGTTCTGTTCTCAGTAAAACAAGTACAGGTTAGACAAAATTGCTAACGGAAATGCAGATAAATTTTAACCCTTACTCAACATTTTGAACTCTTGCAACACCAAAGTGCCCTGAAAAAGAGTGACTCTTTTGCTGACTTCTAGGTTTATATTGGAGCAAATGTTGTGTTGTCTGACTCTAAAAATGGGGCTGCAAATATCATAGAAGATTTAGTGTCCCATGTGGGAAAGAACATATTTGGTGTTATATTATAATAAAGTTATCAAATCCTGTCTCTAGAAACCCATAAAAAGTTGTCAAAAAGAATACTCTAGGTAAATTTTTAATCTGAGAAGTTTCTTAGAAGTCTGAATATTTGTATTTCTTTAAAAATACAGATAGATTTAATAATTGTTAGCACTGTAAAGTACCTACAGACAAATATTGTCAAATATTCTTCCTGAAATGGCAAAATAACCTGTGCCCATAGGACATCAGAAGATTTCTTCAGAATTTTAAAAATAGTTGTTTAATTATTACTTGATATTTTCTTTTGAAGTTAATTTAGTGTCAGTTTCATAATCACTTTGTAATATAGTTTACACTGTTTATTCCCCTTCATCATATGGGCTGATTTTCTCTGAGTCCTTCTCTTTTAAGGATAGATAATCAAAAGTCAAAATTGTATGCAATATTTTAATGAATATTTGGTCAATAACATGCACATTTCTGTAGTACTTTTTGGGTCCTTTCTATGAGCTTCTGATAGTCACAAGTGCAAAATGACTTCTAAGGTCTTCTCTACTATACAGTGCCAGCTTTTCTTCCTTCTCTATCTTCTGCCTGTATACGGAATACAAAGGTTCAAAACTCTGGCTACACGTTAGAATCACCTAGGGACCATTAAAAAAATACTGATTCCCCAGGTCAACCACCCTAGATTGCGACGTAATTGCTTTGTGTCTGGGACCCAGATACTGGTGTTCTTCTAAAGTACCACCTCCCATGTGAGAACCCGAGTTAGTGTTAGTTCATTTTTCTATTATATCATTCTTGTTCATATTAAATTTTATGGAATTTTTCACAAGATGATGCCTTTAATTTGGCAGTTTAGGTTTGAAATTTATTTTTGTCTTCCAAAATAATCAGAAACACTCTTGACAGTAATTGCATCAAATCATTAGGACTGAGTCCTATAGGATACAACATAATAAAAGGCCCTCTTATTTTATTGAGGTTTCTTATAGTGAAAGTTTCTGATTTATTTTGCATCTGTTTAAAGTCACCACCCCATATTCTTTCCTTTTTTTAATGTAGCTCCAAGTTTAAGTCCTCACTGTGTATGTTCAAACAGATAATCTCTACTTTGTTCACGTGGCCTGTGGTTATATCTCAGAGAATATATTTTCAGATGCTCAAGCTCCTCACTCCCAGGGTCTTGTGGGAGAAATACATGTGCAAATCCAAAACTGAGGGAACAGAAATGAGACAATATAACTGAGGGTTATTTTGTAGGGTACTTTAGAGAAATGATGATGCATTAAATTTTCAAGGCAGCAATTAATTTAAATAAATTCAATTAGCCAGATAGTAAACTTCTAGATATTTTCTTTTCCCACTCCACATGCTCTCATTTCAGCAAACACATATACTTCTTGACATCTTCTACCATTGTTGTGACAGCTGAATATTTGTATCTGACTCAGTTCATTTGCTCAGCTCCAGACCCAAATGTCTGGCTGCTTATGAAACATTGCCATGGAGATGTCTTATTGACCCTATAAGCATAGCATTTGCCATTTAAGCAAAAATTAATGATCTTGTCTCCCTGTATCTGCCAATTTCTACCAACCTCCATCTTATTGTTCCTAAGACAGAAACCAGGGACTCAAATTATTCTAGACTGATTCCTTTCTGTCATCCCTGACATCTACAGTGATATCTAATTTAAATCTCCCTATGTGAAAAAAAAAAAAAGTTCAACATCCACCAGCTGTTGTTCAAATATTATACGGGAATGGGGAGATCTCCACCTCACCATCCCCATTGTCAGTTCCTTAATTCAGACACTTCTCATTGTTCACCAGATTTATTTCAATTTCATTTCCTAATTTTTATCACCAACCATCTTATAAATCTTCAGTTTATCCTCCATACTACTGCCCTAGAGATTTTTGGAAGACATAAATTGAGTCATGTCATTTTCCAATGAAAACCCTTCAGTGTATCCCTGTTGTCTGTCTCATGAAGCATGATCTCTTTAAAAAGAGGTCCAAGGTTCTTCATAACTCCCACTAGCTCTCCAGAATTCCTTTAGATTCACCTTACCCCCCACCAGTGCCCAATGCTTTGGCTGTATGAATTACTTCCAAATAATTCCTCTTTTTCCCCTCTTTGTTTCATGCCTTGGCCCTCTCTGTCTGCCCTTGTTCATCTTACAGAAACCTACATATGGTATTACTCAGCTTAAGTGTTCCCCCTTTACTCTTAGAACCCTATTACGTGTTTGTCTTCACCTTGTGCCTGCACTATACCTTGTACGTTCTAGTCAAAGTTCCAGTACATTTTACTACATTTAGTTGCACTAGCTTATGTTGAAAGCAGAAAGATATATTTGTGTCCACAGACCTTGAAAACTGATGAACAGAATGCAGACACTTCATAAATGTTTATGAGGTGAATAAATGATAAAATAGCCAGTTTGTAATGCTGATAAGGCTAACTCAACTGTTAAAATAAAAATTTTCACATCCAAGCATTTCACCATGATGGTTGGTGAAAATGTGCAACATCAACCTTACCAAATTCAAAAAATTATGGGAGTCAAAAAGTCTGCATGTGATACACCCAAGTTAATCATTTGGCTACAAGGGCTTCTTCTGCCCATATGAGCAGCCAGCACCTACAAAGGATAGGGATTTAAATTTAAAATGCTCTTGGTTCTGGTTTCTGAGTGCCCAGTGTGTGTTCCCAAAATTATCTCAAACATTATGTCTTCTAAGTATTTGGTGGCAGTTTGTAAAGAATTTCAAACATATCATATTATCAAATAGAAATAGTGCTGTATTAGGAATATGATATCTATTGGCAAAATTACTTAGTAATACATCTAAAATATTTACTTCTAATAACATGATTATTCACTTAGAGTTCATAGAACAAACATAAACCTGTAGAGAAAAAAAAACATATAAGATCAAAGCAAAATGAATCTCTTTTGTTGGTTTTAGATGTGATGTTATTTTGCTGGATTCTCAGGACAGAACTTTCTGGGATATATTTGTGACAGGGAGTGCTAGTGTTTGTGAATCATGACTGTTGAGCCCTAGAGATACTCTTCATAAACTGCAGAGACTGATTTCATTGCTGCATCTCTCCTGCTGTTATGCATCAAAATAAAAACGCACTGACACTGACTATGTGCAAAGCACTGTGCTAAATATACAGGAGAGGATGAAGAGATGAATAAGATGTTGCCCTTCACTTGGGAGCCTACAGTCTGAAGAGGCAGGTGATTAAAAATTAAGTCTGATGAAAGGCAGCGTTTGCTTGGTGCTGTTACAAGGAAACAAAGTGCTACAACAGCACTTTCTTTAAACCACAGTTAAACGTTTACTTATTAGTAAAACATTCTCTGGAAACAATATGTCAGCATTTAAATTAATACTGGGGTGAACAGAGGATTTACTAAACACAAAGCAAAACAAAAATGGGTGACTCATTTCTGTCTTCCCTTGGTTGCTTCAAGCTTGTAGTCTAGCACTAAAATTCTGTGGCCCTTACTGGGAAGTTTTGATAAGAGCCATAACATTCTCCTCCTTGGTTTCTCCATATCAACTAACACAAGAGGAAAAGAACATATTATCAAGAGGTAGGGAAGTACCTCGCTTCTTTCAAAAATATCCCGTTTGACTTTTCCCCTTCATTCATGTTTCTATAACCAGCCTTCTTTCTAATTAAGTTCTGTATCGTTCAACTTGGATATCAAAAGAAAAATAATTATGTAGGACTTATATGGCTAAATGTGGTGGCACAGAGGTGGAGAGTTGACAGAATCTGTCCAGGTGGGCCTGCAGAGTGCTGGACACTTGAGAAACAAATGGATCTCCGTAGGTGTAGCTGGAGATGATTTGTAAAAAAGATTATTTGATTCAGCAAGTATTACTCAGCCAGAAAGACTGAATACAAGATAGTTAGACTAAACCTGAACAAATCATTCTAAATTTCCATGACAGTATATGCCATGATATGTTCATGTTCTGCACATGCTGTAATAGATGAAAATTTTAGATTTCCATGTTTTGTACTCCCCTTAGCCAAAAAAGTCTTTGAGGTTTTTCAATGTCTTTTAGAATTGTAAGGAAAATACATTTTATCAGCAAAAACATTTCTGCTTTTAAATTAGCATTCAAGGAAGGATTCTGTTTTGTTTTGTTTTCAAAACAAATACTGGTTGCTTCAAGCTTGCAGTCTAGCACTAAAACTCTGTGGCCCTTTTGTTTTCAGAGGGGGATGGGGAAGTAGGGAGGAAAGCTGAATAATTTAAAGATTTAAGTTTTAGGTAGTTTTTAAAAAATACATATATCATCTTCAAACAACACAATCAAAAGTTCCTACACTACCATTTAAACTGGGACAACTTTGCAAAATATTACTCATACTTTTATTCCAGTGTAATCTCTGGAGGGGATGTTGTCCACATGGTGCATGGCCTCCATTTGCCACTGCTCTCTGCAGTGTGCACAGCAGTGGTGCCCTCCAGCCTCCAAAAGTCACAGGATGAGATGAGTCAGCACCCGGGAGACTGGAGGACCTATTGATATGCCACAGCCCAGATATTTATAGAGTGCCTACCATATTCCCAATACTGGTCTAAGACCTGGGGATTTAATTAAGTACAAAGCATGGAACATCCCTGCCTTCATGGAGTTACCTTCTAATAAGCTAGGCAGATAACAGCCTTCTGTCAAATTATGTCAGTGCTAAGGCTTACATAGGATGGAAGAGATTTCAGATCTTTCCTGCAAGTTCCCAGAATTACTTTAAATCAGTAGAAAAAGTCACCAAAAGAAAATTCTGACAGATATGATCCACCCACCCACGTGTCTCCAAAATTGGGAATTTCTCTGAACTTAGCATACCACACGTGTGTGTGCACACATACATGCATGTACACACACATAAAGTCATTGAAGACTAGAAAGATTGTGCCTTGGTGCCAAACTGGAACCACACACAAACAACTGATGACATCTAGGAAGAAAATCACAGTAGTGATTTTCTGTTACCTTTTATTGAAAAAGAAGTGGATTCTCTCCGTTTAGTGTCAGGATGAGAGTCCTGGCCTTGGATTCAGGTGAGTCACTGAGAGTACTTCAATTTTGTTAACAACCCTCATGCAACAACAGTGAACAGTTTAATGAATTTCTTTGGTCATACCGTGCGTCTGCCTTTGGGGAAAACATTGCACCTTATGGAACAGGGGAAAGAGCATGTGCTATGGAGTCAGGGCGGGGGGAGTCAACCTGAGTCAGGATTCCTGCTTTGCTTTGTATTAGCTGTGTGAACTGAGATAGCCTCAGAACCTTTTAATTTCTCCTTTATAAACTGGGAATAATAACATCTACTTTTGCCTTGCACGGCTGTGTTGTATGTTGTATAATATGCCTGGCACATAACTTAGGTGCTCATTAAATAGTAGCTATTGTTGTTGTTATAGTCTAGTCATGATGGGTCTTCTAGAATTAGTTCAGGGGAGTATAGAGGCCAGCATCCTAAAGACTGTTAAGGTAAGGGGGTTCCTAAGTGTGAAACAGCAGTAAGAAATTATCATCTTCATTATTAAAGGGAATGGCAGGAAAATGGCCTTGATCAACGTAATGAAATTTTGCGTATGATGCAGATCAACAGCTTAGAAGTAGATTTGATTGGAAGCTGAGAAGATTCTCATCCTCCTTAGTTTAAATGTTCTTTTCCCAGTTATATCACTTAGCTTATATGTGTATTAGGAAAAAGAGTTTAATAGTCATGCTGTGCCTTACTTTCTACACCTGCAAATTGTAGGTGCCATCTATATTATATGGATGGTGTGAAAGATGAATGAAAGTATACAGAAAGCTTTGAATTCTTGATAAGAGAATATTGATAAATGTAAAGGATTGTTTTGTGATCAGAAGATGAAAATTCTCCTTTCCACTCAGGGGTACTTGAGGAAGACACAGAAAAACTATCATATTGCACTGCTAATTTCAGAGGAATTGCTGTGAGACTGCTAGATGCTGAGAAATTGAACACTTACAGGAAAGGCATATTAACAATTTTGTTGTCTTAAGTTTTAAAGTTACACAAGAGTGGGTGAAAAAGAAATTTTATTCCAGGTGCTTTTGCAATCCTGTGGGTTTATTATATCCAAAAGGCTATAGGATCAGTCTGTTGGCTTCTGCTTTTCTTCCCTGCTATGAAAATGATGTCCGTGCACTTTCATTTCATCACCACTAAGCTTCTTCAGGGTAATAAGAGATAGAACAGAAACACCTGGTCCCTCTCTCAAGTGTATTTCATTTATACCTCCTGCCCACGTCATTAGTTCAGCTTTCAGGGCATTTCTGCTTATAGTGGCCCATCTTTGTTTTACTATTGAATGCCCCCAAAACAAGAATAAGCTTACCTGACAAAACTATATCTCAGAAATTAAGAATAAAGTTTCTTCCTTCCTGCTTTCCCACTCTTCACTTTATACCACACACCCCCACACTTATACCCATAGAGACCACTGGAGAAAGGAATAGAAGGGGAAGAACATGGTGCTTTGGCTTCTTCTGTCAGGTCTGATACTGCTCTGTGGAGACTGTTAGTGTCTGGCTTCCACACTTTAAGGGTATCTCCAAGTAACCTATACTAACCATTATTTTAGGGCAAACCACTATTTGATTTTCTCTTCTGTGTATACATTTCTCTTCTCTGTGCTGCCGTTCAAAGTCAAATTTGTCTGTGTTCCATAAATGGAAGCTTCTCCATTTATGAAGACTGCATCCAAATCAAAAGAACTTACAGTTTTTGTTACATCACTGTTTCAATTTGAAAAACATTTTCTTTGCCCTATTAATTTAGCTTGGACATTAACATAATGAGATATTTCATGATTGAGCACAAATATTAGACTTTCAGTCTATAGCTGTTATCATTACCTTATTTAAGATGTAATGATCTAATCACAGTACTTCATGTTCTGATTATTACCAGGGACAAAATGCCCTGTGCTTTTGAATCAGGATAATTCCCCAGAGTGGTCTGATTACGCATCATGAAGATCTCTAGAAAGAAAAGACAAATACTACACACTAGTGTTCTGTAAACCCAACCACCGTAATTCTAATTTTATTTGAGTGTTCTATGGTCATAAATAGCTACCCATTTTCTTGAAGGTATAATTCACAGTGGACATTTTAATATGCAAAACTCTCCCTACTGGAAAGTTACAAACATTAATCAAAATGCAATCTTAAAGCCCTCAAAAATAATGTAACAGAAGAGCAGAAAAGCACTAGAACAAAAGATATGACATTTATTTTTACAAAAGTAATAAACACAAGATGGGTAATAGCATATAAACTTCATTCATCCATGTCCTGCTTTTGAGATCTATTCTTGTCTGAAACATCACTTTCATGTATCTAGTTCCTTTCCTCTGTAATAACACTTAATTTAAAAACAATTTGGATTGGTACCTCTTCTATTTCATTATTAGAATTTTTGACTAGTCCAGAGCCAAACAATTTGCAAGTATTATTTGTAATTACCCGTAAAAGTCCATGCAGAATTTACTGTCACTAAATCAGAGGTTCATAATTGAGAAACTGAACCCTAAAACCAGTAAGACCTGGAAACATATTAAATTAACTTCCATGGTAATTAAAATTTTAATAATCACGAGCTGTTTACATGTAAAATTTGCTGCCATCTTTGCTATCCAAGTTTTCAGTGCACAGCAGAAATACCTGTTACAAATCATGCAAGGAACAATATTTTCCCTCAGGAGTAGTCTGAGCACATTTTCCATTTTGACTCTCTTACCAGGCAAGTTGGAACCATATTTGAACCTAAGTCATAGTAACTGTGTAAATATACATAAACCCATGTTTATATATGACTAAATCATAATATGTTATTTTTCCTGATCATGATCTTTGTTTATGTAAATATTTTCTCTTATAATATTTCCTAGTCACACAAATGAAATCTACATGTTCTATATAGTTTCTGATCTCTCAACTGTAGTCTAATGTCCCTGGGTTTACAAATGCATGTTTTTCTTGTGAGTCACCACAAATTATGTGGGAAGCAAGTAGAATTTAATTAAAATAAATAAAATTATATTCTTTTAATCATCAACCTGCAAGAAGTATTAAAATATTGATGACTCAGCTGTGATGAAATTAAGGAGGACTGGTATATCAGTCCCCCCATACTGTTTAAAATGTTTTTCTCCATTTAAAACAACAGCAATAACAAACTAAGGAAGAAACACATTGATCAGCCATTCTTCCCCATCTCCAAGCTTATTTTCTTTCTAAAGAAAAATTCATAGAAATGTTAACTGTTTTTTTTAAATGTCCCAAATCCTTTTTATGCAAAGTCTTAATCATACCATTGGAGAAGACAACACCCAAACTTACTAAGAATTTATCAGAAAGTTGTTATATATGGCCCTCTGCCAGTTGTTTTTAAGAGATCAAAATAGGACTCACCTCTGACATCCCACAGTAGTTACTGGCATTGTAACTAAAATGCTGATTTGGGCAGATGACTTTGTACTGTTTACCTGGCGAAGCAGGGTCTAGAAACAATTCTGATTTAAACTTATTGTACTAATTATACTAATTACTGTAAACTCCTTCTGTGAGTAAGATAATAATTATCACACTTTGCCCTGAAAGTAGAATAACCACAATGAAGCCATTAGATAATAATATATAATAGTCTTAAGTGTATGCATGCGTACCAACTTTTAAGAGGTTATCTGAAGTCAAGCATTGCCTGTTTTTCAGTGAGTATATAACGATATATGTAAATCTGTCAAGATGCGAATACTATTCCTGTTGCACAAAAGTTCTTAACACATGATTATTGATAGGTGATCTTCATAATTTCTGAGCAAAAAGACATGGGAACATTGGCTCCTGTCCTTCAGCCCTCAAATTATATCTAGGAGCTATTTTTACCATTTATCATTCAGTCTTGTATTATAGTTACTTATGTGTCTTTCTCATTTCCTCAACTAAAACTAGAGTCTCCTGAAGTCAGGGACTATATTTCGTAAAATTTCTAGATTCTATACAGAGCCTAAAACATGGTATAGACAGACAAACAACTCTACTTAAGAACTACCTGGGTGTCATTTTAGAGTCATACAAAAATATACCTTTGCTCAATTAGGAATGTTGGATTTTTAAAAAATAGATACAAATGGCAATAATCAGAGGCACATTACTCCAAACTAACTACCTGAGATAGCTTAATTCCCTAAAAGGCTCTTTATAAACCAAGAATTAAAATGATTTAAATATGCTTGAATCTGAAGATTTAAGGACCTGTACTTCAATATTCTGTCAACTGATCCAGAATTGTTGGCATAGTTACCTAGTATCAGGAACATAAAGCTAAATACATTTCAATCTGATCTTAACTCATTGCAATTTCTGAAAAGATACATTTTAATAGATTTTGCACTGTCAGATGCCTCCACAAAAATTCATGCAAATAAAATAACAGGTTGCAGACCTGGATATGATATATGCTGATGTGTTAAGAAACAGAAATTCTTTCAAATGAGCTCTCACCTAGTGAGCTAATTTTAATTTGTTGATCATATTTCAAACAGAAAGTTAAGATTCATCTAGGAATAGTAATAATGCTGTTATTATGGTGAGCAGGTTGAATCATATAATGCAGTATCATTTGTAACGAGTTCTTATGTTTTTTATAGGTGGATAAGTGGAGCAGCTGTAGTCAATGCATTTTATTCTTCAGGCAGAAATCAGATAGGTAAGGTGTATTCCTAAATAATTCTTTAACATTTCTCTACTGTTCCCAACCAGTAGTGCATTGTATGACCAATTTACAATGCTCTCAAATAGGTACAGCTGAGGCTGAGTCATTGATTTATTGAATATACTTCTTGAAAATAAGTGTATCCATGTACCTCTTTTTGCTATAATAGGAAAATTTAATTTTTTGTTGTTGTTAGTTGGTTACTTGTTTTTTTCTAATTTCAAAATATAATGAGGGTACAAATGTTTTTGGTTACATGGATCCCTTTGTAATGCTTGAGTCAGGGCTATAAGTCACCCAGATAGTGTTCATTGTACCTGTTGGGTAGGTTTTCACTCATCCCCTTCTTCCCCCTTCCCCATGCTTGATTTCCACTGAGTTTTACTTCCCTCTGTGCACATGTGTGCTGATCAGTTAGTTCCAATTTAATAGCAAGTACATGTGGTGTGTGTTTTGCCATTCTTTAGATACTTCACTCAGTATAATGGTCTGCAGTTCCATCCAAATTGCTTCAAAAAGCATTAATTCATCCTTTTAATGGCTGAATAGTACTCCATGGTATACATATACCACATTTTGTTAATCCACTTGTGAATTGATGAGCACTTGGCTGGATTCCACATCTTTACAATGGTGTATTGTACTGCAATAAACATTCAAGTGCAGGTGTCTTCTTGATAAAATGACTTCTTTTCCTTTGGGTAAATACCAGTAGGGGGATTGCTGGATCAAATGGTAGGTCTACTTTTAGTTCTTTGAGGACTCTCCATACTGTTTTCCATAAAGGTTGTATTAATTTGCAGTCCCACCAACAGTGTATAAGCATTCCTTTCTCTCTGCATCCATGCCAGCATCTATTGTTTTTGGACTTTTTAATAAAAGCCATTCTAACTGGGGTAAGGTAATATCTCATTGTGGTTTTAATTTGCATTTCACTAATGATTAGTGACATTGAGCATTGTTTCATATGTTTATTGGACATTTGTCTGTCTTCTTTTGAAAAGCTTCTGTTAATGTCTTTTGCCCACATTTTAATGGGGTTGTTTTTTTCTTGATGATTTGCTCGAGTTCTTTGTAGATTCTGGTTATCAGCCCTTTATTGGATACATAGCTTGGGAATATATTTTCCCATTCTGTAGGTTGTCTATTTGCTGTGTTGATTATTTCCTTAGCTGTGCAGAACCCTTTTAATTTAATCAAGTCCCATTTATTTATTTTTGTTGTTGCCGTGATTGGCATTGGGGTGTTAGTCATAAATTCTTTGCCTAAGCCAATATCTATAAGAGTTTTCCCTACATTTTCTTCTAGAATTCTTATGGTTTCACACCTTACATTTAAGTCTTTTATCTGCCTTGAATTAATTTTTGTGAGCGGTGACAGTATGGCTCCTGTTTCATTCTTCTACATGTGGCTATCCAATTTTCCCAGCACCATTTATTGAATAGGGATTCTTTTCCCCAGCATATGTTATCTGCTTTTTCAAAGATCAGTTGGCTATATGTGGATGGTTTTATATCTGGGTTTTCTGTCCTGTTCCATTGGTCTATGTCTCTATTTTAGTGCCAATACCATGCTGTTTTGGTTACTGTGGCCTTGTAGTCTAGTTTGAAGTATGGTGATGTGATGCCTCCAGATTCATTCTTTTTGCTTAAGATTACTTTGGTTATTCGGGCTCCTTTCTGGTTCCATACAAAGCACAGAATTATTTTTTCTAGGTTTGTGAAATATGACATTGGTATTTTCATGAGGATTACATTGACTCTGTAAATCGCTTTGGGTAGTATGGACATTTTAACAATGTTGATTCCACCAATCCATGAGCAAGATATGTTTTTCCATTTGTTTGTGTCATCTGCAACTTCTTTCCTCAGTGTTTTGTAGTTCTCTTTGTAGAGATCTTTCACCTCCTTGGTTAAGTATATTCCTAGGATTTTATTTTCTTTGTAGCTATTGTGAATGGTATTGAGTTTTTGATTTGACTCTCAGCTTGGCCGTTATTGGTGTATAGAAATGCTACTGATGTGTATATGTTGATTTTGTAACCTGAGACTTTGCTGAATTTATTTGTCAATTCCAGGAGTCTCTTGGTGGAGTCTTTGGGATTTTCTAGATATAAGATCACATTGTCAGCAAAAAGTGATAGTTTAACCTCCTCTTTCCTAATTTGGATACCCTTTATTGCTTTCTCTTGCCTGATTGCTCTGGCTAGGACTTCCAGCACTATGTTGAATAGAAGTGGTGACAGTGGGTACCCTTCTCTTGTTCCAGTTCTTATTGCGAATGCTTTCAAAATTTAAATTATTACAAACCACACTAAGTAGTTTTGTATCTTTTATAATATTCCCATTTATAGCTAAAATGGTTTTTCTTATTTCTAATACTTGCATCTTATCCCTAAGTACTTTTTAAAAGTCTCTTAAATATATCCACATAAGGTTATATTGACTTTAAGACTTACTAAGCACCAGTGTCTTAAAGTGGCTTAAGGTTCCAAGAGCCTACTTTTCACGTATCCAATTCTCCTGGCAATTCTGTATGCTGGTTCTGGTAGAGATAGTCCTATCTATGTCATCTTCATTCTGGAAGCCTCCAAGGAGTTTAGAAAGTTAAAAACTAAATTATATTAAGTTGAACCATATGAAATTGTATTTACCTAACCACTTATGATCAAAAAAGAAAAAAAAATTAATATATTCACTAATAGTAATAACACAGACATATACATAAAATTAATACATGAATGAATTATCATATATAATGAATAACTGAATGACTTAATATGACCAAGATATATTTTTTCTCTTCCTGAGAAGGCCTGGACATCTTTGAACTCTATCTGTCTATCATATAAATGGACCCAGTTTTTTCAGAAGGTTATTAGCATTAGAAAGGTACCCAACTGATTCAGTTCTGCCAGAGGCGTTCTAAATTAACAGTAGACCAGGTGCACTTAGTTCTCTAAGTGCACTCAGTCCTGCCCTTCATTTCTAAGTGTGATCCAGAATCAAGAGGGAAGATAGCTGGGCTCGGTGGCTCACACCTAAAGTCTCAGCACTTTGGAAGGCTGAGGTAGGAGGATCATTTGAGGCCAAGAGTTAGAGACTAGCCTGGGCAATATAACAAGAATCCCCACTTCTACAAAAATTTTTTTAAAAAAATAGCGCTACAGAGTGATGCATGCCTGTATCCCAAACTACTTGGGAGACTGAGGGAGGAGGACCACTTGAGCTCAAGAGTTTGAGGCTGCAGTGAGCTATGATCATGCCACTGCATTCCTGGGTGCATAGGTGACAGAGTGAGACCCTGTCTCTTAAAAAACAAGAAAGAAAAGAGAAGATAACCTCCGCATTATTCTAAAGTACTCTTCTTCTACCTCAGAGCCTATTGTAAGCTTCATTTTTCTTTAATTCTGTTATCAATTAGAAATCATGAAAAATCCTATAAGATATTTATCATTGATTAATAAACAAATCTTAAAAGAAATTATATCCTTTTATGTTGAAGTTTGATTACACCTTATTCCATTGCTTTTAAGTTAAGAAGAGGTAGGTTAAGAAGTTATCTACATCTTCTTCTAGAATTTTTATGGTTTCTAATTTTGGAGTAAAACTTTAATCCATCTGGAATTTACTTTGGTACATGACATGAAAATGAATTACATAATATAATCACAAAAGATTGTCTTTATATAACATATAGATAATAAGTAAGACGTGTGCACCCGGGTTCAAATCAGTTAGCTCAAAGTCTAAGCTAGTATGTTTTCTGGCTGTGGAAATGATTGACTAAACTCTGACCAGAACCTGCTTAATGATCCAACTCCTTGGAATGTAATTTATTTTTGTAATGTATTCCTAAAACCATTCAGACCTTTTCTTAGAAATGCCTTTCTCTCTGGAGGGTCTCCACTTTGAAAACCTCTTTTTAATATTCAGTAGTGATGTCAGTGTAAGATCCAGTTCATTTTACACTGAAACTCAAACAGAATTAATTTTCAATGCAATCTCAAGGCACAGTGAGGCAACCTAGACCCTTAGCTGTGCATTAGGGCAGACTAAGGGATGTAGCTTCATTTCAGGCCAGCTCAGGGAGGACCCTGCATCCTATCAGACCTGGTGCTGGTACATCCTCTGTAGGACCACTTTGGCATGTTCAGCCCTTCAGCCTTTCTCTAGAGTAAACGCAGGCAGTTGATGTCAAGACAGGATCTTGTTTGACTCTGAATTACCCCAAGTCCCTGGAGGTGGCTCAAAATTGGACTACTTCAGAGATTCTGTGATCAGAGAAGAGCTGGAAATGTTCTCATTTTGTGTTTGATGTCCTCAAATCAAACAAGCACATAGCAAAAGGAAAAAGAAGGTAAAAGTGGCCCAACATTTCACAAATAGACAATTATCCTCTGAATAATGAAGAACTGGCTGTAATAAGCATTTTTTTTAGAGAAAGAATCTATCTCTGTCTCCCAGGCTAGAGTGCAGTGGCAAGATCACAGCTCAATGCAGCCTTGAACTCCCAGGCTCAAGCGAACCTCCTGGCTCAGCATCCTGAGTAGCTAGGACTACAGGTGTGTGACACCATGCCCAGTTAATTTTTAAATTTTTTGTAGAGATGGGGTCTCTCTATGTTGCCCAGGCTGGTTTCGAACTCCTGGGCTCAAGCAATTCTCCCACCTCAGCCTCCCAAAATTCTGGGATTACAGGAGTGAATCACCACACTAAGCCCCCCATTCTTAATATATAAGAAAGACCTTTCTAACTATTCTCAAGATAAGTGCATCTGATGGAAATATGAAATAAGAAAACTTGTTAACCTCTTTTCATATGCTTGTCTGCTAATAACAGCACTTCAGGAAGGGAAAGGTGTCATACAAGAGGGGAAGTCTTTGAAATATGCACTTTTTCTCTTTGACAATTCATTTAGATTTCAAAGTGGGGATTGTCTTAACTAAAAATAATGGAAGATTCAGATCTTCATCTTTCTCCATGATAGAAATGTGTGTGTGCGTGTATAAATACACACATACATACATACGTATCTTCTGTAACACTGTCTTAATGGGTTTGGTATGATGTTCATTACAGCATTAGAATTAATACAGGACAGCATGTACCACATAAATGACCCCCCACACACACACACATAGACATTCAAATACCTCAAATTAGATTGCATACACTTTTTCCTGGGGTTGGTCATTTTATGCTTTTATGTTAAAAAATAACTTATTTTATTATGATACAGAAGTTACTCATATCAATAATTTCTACTTTTTAATTCAGTCCCCACCATATTTTGTCAGAACTCACACATGTAGGCTGCGTTCAAATTTGGTGCACCCCTCACCACTTCACATAAACAAAAAAGTGAATTTCCAGGAGAGAAGACATACTGAAAGTGTTTAATTTACTCTTCCCCTTCCTTGCACAGTTGCTTCACAGAGCTCTAGAAGCTTTCCGTGCCATGCCATTAAGAAAGTTGCCCTTGAATGCTTGTCAAATGTTTCTCTGCAAGTTCCAGGCACTGTTCAATCATCTTATTAAACCTTAAACTCCTGTCCAAGGAAATGATCAAGTCAGATGGAAAGTCTTACTACTGCTGTATTCTCCTTTTTCATTAAAGTTTCAGTAGGAATCTTTTAAATGAATATTTTTTAATTTCAGAAATGTATAAGCTATTTAGTATATTCAGCCTGTGTGGTCTATGAATACCTGGAGATAATTAAATTTTCTAAAGGGTCTTTTTCGTTCCTAGGAGTACTATTTTCAGACTTGAAAATTGAGAAAATGTTTCCAAACATGTTGCTACTCCATTTAACATAAAAGAATGTTTAATTATTTTCCACCAAAAAATTTTACCTGATTACAAATGTGAGGTTTATCTGAAATATTCTAAAATTGAACTGCTTGCAGTCTTAAAAAAATAAATTAGGAAAGTTACTGTGGTAAAGTGGTGGTGGGGGTGGAGAAGCAGAGAAGGAGGAAGAGGAGAAACATTCTTTTGTTTCATGGACCAATGACTAATTTAATTAACTAACTTGTTGACAATCATGAATGTAAAAAATGTACAACCAAGCAGTTGGTTATAAACAACAGTTGTGAAGTCTACTAGTGGCAGCAATAAGGTTAATGGGGAAAATCCTCCTTAGTGAGATTGATTAAAGTTAAAGGGGAGATCATAATTAGCAAAGCTGAACTTGACGACTAGTATTTAGTGTGAGCCATAAAAATCTTATCACTTGCCTGAAGAATGGCATATCAGGGTATAATTAAAGCAGCAAGATCTTTATGGTTAATGTTTAGTCTTGATAGCACGTTTCATAAGAGCATTTTATATAATGGGTAAATTTTAATCAAAGTACATAGTGTGGGAGATAGTATTCACTTTAAGTTAATAAAGTACTGTGCATAATTTTTATACTTTAAGCTAAAAATACTTTCTTGGCACTGTTTAGCTCAGGCAGCTACACGTGAGGTATAACTTTCATCAAAATTCTTCAAGGACAAAAGTATTTTTTTATTATTTTGTCATTTGAATGTTATGGCAACTTTCCAAATTTTTTAAAAGTCTGAGAGCAATTAAATTGCTCAGAGTATTTTTAAAGTCTCTTCTGTAAATATCTAATATTTATCCCTGAAACCCATGTAAGGTTATGTCATATTCAGCCCACCTGAAAGATGAAGAAACAACATTAGCTACTCTGTGTTAACTAGATCTTAAATTTCTTTATGTCAGGGCCCTTCTGTTATATTCTTGATATCCCACATAGTAATGGCCCTTGGCTTTGCACGTACAAGTGTTGACACTGAAGATTTTTGTTTGTTTGTTTCAGAACATAATATTTCAGTTACTCAGTGGATACTAGAGTTTTAAAACATGAAAGATAAAATTACTACACTATGAGCATTAATTTTAGTTTCTTTCTAAGGTCAAACATTAACCACCTCTAAACAACATGACCCCAAAATTTATTAAACAGATGAAATGTATTCCAAGAGAGGAGAAGAAAAGCATGTTATTAGTGTATTTCAGAAATAGTGAAAATATGGTTTGACCAGAGTATGTATTTTAAGAGGATAATGGAGCAGGGCCTAAGGGAGGTGGAGAAGATGTTGTGTTTATGTAGAGACCAGTGAGAAGCCTTCTGAAGATTTTTAGCAGGAGAGTAATGACCAGAGTTGCTGCTGGCTGTAGGATGGTTTCAGAGGCTAGATAAGATTTAGGATAGATTATAGATCATTAGGTGAGACAGGAAGTGGGGAGACAGATTAGGAAATTAAGTAATTCTTGAGACAAGGAATGAGGGTGTGAAGCAGGAGAGTGGCAGTAATACCGACAGGAGGAGATAAACAAAAGAGATGCTACTGGTAGGAAGGTGCATCACCTGGTCTTTGCCTAAGTAGAATGTAAAAGACTTTGTAAAAGAAAGGAGGCAGCTAAGATAAATAGAAACACTCACGGGTGATTGAAGTCCTTCAAGTGCCATAAGCAGAAATAATAAAGTCAAGAGAGTTATGGCTTAGAGAGAGAATGAGTTTGATGTTTGACCCATTAAATTTAAAGTGTTTGTGAGACCCCTAAATGGAGAAAGTTAGCAAGTTACTGCAGATGTCAGAGTAGACATATGAAAACTTCATTTATTCAGCACATTTCCTGTGTACTGATTATGTTCCAGGCACTGTTCTAGTTTTAGGTATTGGAGCTAATGAACTGTAAAAACAGATGGAACAAAAACCAAACAAACAAATGTATATACAGACTCACAAATCTCTGCTCCTAAAGGGCTAATATTTGAGGTGCTAGGGTGGGCGTGAGGCAGACAGAAAAAGCAAAAACTCCAGCCATAAACAAATAAACAAAATATAAGGTAGTCATAGGTGCCTTGATAAAAGTAAAGTAAGGTTATGTGATTGAGGGACACCTTCAGTTTAGTGGCGCTGTTTATTTAAGATGCTATTGTAGATGGATAACATTTTAGAAATAACATTAAAAGTAATACTTGTGTTATTGAATAACTATTTCTTCCCCAAATTTATAAGGGAAAAAAGACCATCTGAATGAAGATTTTAATTTTCCCTTGCTCTGAACAGCAGAAAACAATCTTAAAAGAGAGTGTACAGTGAATTATGATTATAAATCATAGATTATGGTGGCACTCCAGGATGAACTCTTTGTTGTTACCAATAATAAAAGGCCTGCATTTGTTTCTATCACAGATTTTTGTATAGAACTAACATATACGACATACTGGACAGCAGGTTAACAAGCATGATGCTGACCACAGGCCTGCTGTCATAGAATAAAACCACAAATCATCCTTAACCATCTTCTCTCCTTGCAGTCTTCCCAGCTGGCATCCTGCAGCCCCCCTTCTTTAGCGCCCAGCAGTCTAACTCATTGAACTATGGGGGCATCGGCATGGTCATAGGACACGAAATCACCCATGGCTTCGATGACAATGGTAAAGTGCAATTGACATTTTCTCTTGGCTAAGATATATCCTCATAAATTTGATTATAAGTCATTATGCTTTATCATTACCAAAACCACATATAGTCATCTGTGTATCATTAGCTTAATTTTCACCATACTTTCAGTTTTCTCTTTAAACTGTTGCTCAAAAAGTTCTAATATTGAGGTAAGCAGTGTGTGCTTTACACTCTGGCAGAATAAAGCAAATATTTATATTGAGAAAACACTGTGATATTTGTCAACACCAGTGATAATGCTTGGTCTTATTTTCTGATTGTATGTTACTTATCTTGCCAGACCCTTAGAGGTCAGGGTCCACGTCCATGTCTTAGAACCAGATATAAAATCAGAAAGTATTGCCTATCCAAGTTTCCATAAGACTCTCAAGTTTAAGTGCTTTTCATTAGGAACTTTTTTGGCTTTTTCATCTTATACCCACTACCTAGTTCAGGCCCTTGCAACAGTAGGTACTTAAATGTTTATATGCTTTCCTAAATGGAAAAATAGATTTAGAGTTTCAATGACAGCTGAATTCCTAAGAAAAACAGAAGATATGAAATATGTAAAGAAGTGATAGTTAAAGCTATGAAAATGATTAGTTCAGAAGTGGAAAGAAAATAAAAAGAGAACAGTTGCAAGAAAATAATTAAGCCTTAACTAGACCCAACATTAGATAGCCAAAGAAAGAAAAGGAGAGAGGAAGGGCATAATTTTTTAAAAGACTGTCTATTAACTCAATTAAACTATGCAACAGTCTTAACTGGTAAATACTAATACTGTTTTCATTTTTCAAATAAAAAGATAGAGGCACCTGAAAGACTTTCTCATTGTTACAAAGCTAGAAATTGGTGGAATCAGGAGGTAAGCTCAAGTAGTTTGGCTTCATAGCCCTTTTCTTATTCATTACATCATAGATAAATATTAAAAAGGTGATAAAATTAAATGTCAAAACATATGGCATATAAATGCCATTGGAGCTTAAAAAGAAGAAAGGTCAATGTAGTTTAGGACTAGCAGGAAATCTTCAGGAGAAAAGGGAGACTTTTTCTTTGTGCTTGAAGTAGAGGGAAACTGAGCCCACAGTTTCATGTCTTATGAAGGGTCTGAGAACATGAAATGAATGCCAGAATAAAAATATTGATCTTTTTAAAAATCTCAAAATATCAAATTAGACAGACTTGGTTGAGGTGAAAACCATCCAACAGAACAAGGCATGATTTCAGCAGTGTTTTGTCTGGTGGCCTCACCTGAGATATCAAGAGCCAAGCATGTGAAATATCTGGGTAAGTACTGAGACACATCAGCAAATTAGCTCTAGCAGTTGAGGCTTTGCCAACCCTGTGGATGGGGAGGGACGGCAGGTTCTCACATCATCTGTTCAATTTTACACAGAAGTGTTTTGGTTCTCACACTTTGCATTAAAGATATTTTATTATAATTCTTGTTGTAATGAGTTCCCATTTTACTTAAATAAATACATTACAGGCAGAAATTTTAACAAGGATGGAGACCTCGTTGACTGGTGGACTCAACAGTCTGCAAATAATTTTAAAGACCAATCCCAATGCATGGTGTACCAGTATGGAAACTTTTCCTGGGACCTGGCAGGTGGCCAGCACGTATGTCATTAGCATTCTCTTGAAAAGTTTTAGATATATTCAATCTTAAGTGAATTATTGATGATTTTCTTAACAATCCTAATAAAGGGTCTTTTTTTTTTTTTTAACAGCTCAATGGAATTAATACACTGGGAGAAAACATTGCTGATAATGGAGGCATTGGCCAAGCATACAGAGTAAGTAATCATATTTTCTTCCCATTTTAGTGATTGGAGTGTTTATCATATTTAATTATTAATTTAAAGCTTTTAGCAAAAAAAACCCACATATAATATAAATAGTAAGTGATGAATAGAAAATGGAAAAAATGTGAAAAAAAAGGCAATTGTAAATATACCAACCATAAGGGTCAATACAGTTGATGTGATACAGCTGAGCACATCTCTTAAGTTTGCAAAAAGCCAAGAAAAGGAAACACAAAATGTTATATCAACAGGAATGAGGAGATATGAAAGTTCTACAAAGGAGGCAACATTTTTCTAAGAAATAATCTCTGAAATAAATTTTTTAGAAAAGATGTCCCATAAGAAGAATTATTTCAGGCTCATTGATCAATATAATGAACAGTACCCTCAGTTTTGCAGCAGGTGGGGTAGCATTTGGGAATAATAATCAGCATAAATCAGAGGCATCATATTAAACCATGGTTCATTTGCCATGATACAATAGGGGACTGAAGTGATATGGTTCCAGCATGTGGCCTTATAGTCACCAAACTGTTATGTGCAAAGGAGTATTATCAGTGGAACATCCCTTAGGATCCCATTTGGCTTTCCATTTATTCTTGCATTCAACAAGTATTTATTGAGACCTTACTATGGTTTTGGCACTATTCTAGGTACTGGAGATATAGCAATGAACCCTCCGTAAAAAATGCCATTATCTGATGATCTGAACAAAGGTGTTCGAGTGGATGCCATGTGCATAAGAAAAGTAGGGATTTTCACAAAAAGGGTGGAGGAATGGTGGTCTTAGAAGCAACAAGGAGGAGTAAGGATGATTTTGAGTGCTTCTCTCAACCCTGAGGTAGCCACCATGTGGGAGAATGAGCAGAGTCTATTTGAGACAGCACAAAGGACAAGGTGTCCCTAGGCTAGAACCAGCCTTCTCTAAGCAAGAATGGGTGGAATGATTGGTGGAGTGGATGAGAATGTAGAATTATTTGTTCACCATGGAAATGTTTGGGTTAGAGTGGGGGAGAAGATGAGTGGGTCAAAGAAGAGAAAGCATCAGAGAAGTGTAGGGAGACATGACTGGTGGGTCCTGTGACTTGGCAGTGATCAAGGATGATCAGAGTATGAAGCTTGGGAGATTAAGCCCGCTATGATGTTTCCAAAAGAATAAGTCCCAGCTAGTTCTTGAGGGATGGTAGATTGCTGCTGCTTTGAATGCTTGGTAATTTTTTTTACTGGATGCCAGACATTGTGCATTTTACCTCTTTGGGTGTTGGATTATTTTGGTTTTGTTTTGTTTTTCTATAAATATTCTTGAGCTTCATTCTAAGATACAGTTAAATTACTTGCAAATGGTTTGATCCTTTTGGGTCTTGCTTTAGAACTTGTTAGGTGGGACTGGGACAGTTCTCAGTGTAGGGACAATTACTTCCAACTGATAAGACAAGATTCTATTGTGTAAATCTTGGGGGTTTCCATTCTTGTCCTCTGTGAGTACCAGGCATTGTTATCTCTGATCCTTTTGAGTGATTCTTTTCCTAGCGTTGAGTAGTTTGCTCGTACACATCTCCAGATCAATACTAGGCTGAATGCTTGAGGGTGATCATCTGTGATCTCTGAAGTTCTCTTTGTGTAGCTTTCTCCTGTGTAGTACCCTGTCCTTGGTGTCTCTGAACTCTCAGCTTCTCCTCAACTCAAGGAGTTCCCCAGGCTCTGACTGAGGTTCTCCTTCCTATGTTGTGGCCTGAAAACTTTCAGGGCAATAAGCTTGGCTGTCATAGGACTCACTTTGTTTGCCATCTCTCAGGGAATCATTCTTTTTTTTTCCTTGATGTTCACTGTTGTGCAAACCATTGCTTCATATATTTTGTCCATCGTTTGGTTGTTTCATCAGGAGGTCAAATCCAGTCCCTGTCATTCCGTCTTGACTGGAAGTGGAGGGCATTGGCCCTCTTAACATTCCCATGGTGATTTTAATATACTGCCAGATGGAGAATCACGGTTGTAGAAAGTCTAGCCAAAGTATGGATTGATGGTACTTCCATAAAGACCCTCACCTAGAGAAAGTACAGAATTATAATATAATGAAGCAAATTATAACTGTGCAAATATTCCATCACACTTTGAAAATAAATGATTCTTAACATGACGTGTAATGCCTTTCCCTCCTGCTAGATTGTGTGCCCCTTAAGAGGGAGCAGGCACAAGCCTTCCACATATCCTTGGCATCTTTACATAGTAGAGACTCAATAAATCTATGTTGATGGCAAGTAGGAAGAAACAAAATATATCTTCTACTTATCTAATTGATCACTTTCCTTTATATTAAACTGGAAATGACACATCTCAAAAAGTTTGTCATTAATCCCTTTTTAAGTATATTTAGTAGAGGAAAACTACCTTTTGTCAATAATGTCCATAAATCCTTAAGAATTAAGAACATTATCTGAAATTCAAGTTACCTAATTCCTTCCTCCTAATATAACTGAAGTTCAGTCTATTTTATCCTGTCCTCAAGGGACCAGATTAGTTGCATAGCCTTATCCTTAGGCTCATAGGATACCAGGCCTCTAAGGAATCTCAAGGGAATCCCTTGACTTTTGGTAAGAATCCCTCAAACTAAGTCTGGTTTGAGTCTATTTTCCTAAGAGTAGTAACTAAGCCAAACATAGCAATTTCAGACTTCCTTAGCAATCCATTCATCCATGTGACTATCCTCATCCATAGAACAACATGTAGATAAGTTTTTCATCACTTATTTTATCCTCCATTCATTCAATTGACATGTATGGATCATCTGACATGTGCCACACTCTTGTCATCTGCTAATCAGTATCCTATTCTTTCCAGAGCATTTGTAAATTCTAGTTTGCTTTCTAATCCATGAAATAGTTGTAGTTTGCCATATCTAAAAATTGTTATTATGTATTATTACAGTGATTTTAATATAAAGGTTAATTATTTGGTTATGTGGTCTTTTACATAGGTTTATACACAAACTTAGAAATTATAATTATCTTTTTTCTATTTTTTCAACTGCCTAGGCATATCAGAATTATGTTAAAAAGCATGGTGAAGAAAAATTACTTCCTGGACTTGACCTAAATCACAAACAACTGTTCTTCTTGAACTTTGCCCAGGTATTGTATCTTTCTTGAATGATAGATGTGGAAATCATTTTGAGTTATAATTTCATAGTAAGTTAGATAGTGCATGCTGAGTTTTCTTGTCTTTATCAATTGTGGCAGAGCATTTGACTTGACTAACCTTCATTGTTTATAATAGACTGTCAGATCATATTAATGATAAATAATTGTGTTCCTGGTTGTACATTATTTGACAACTCAATAGCTGAAGAATGCAAATTTCAATTTAATTTTGCTTCTTCCCCCCAGCCTGCTCAAACAAATAGTCCTTGATTGAACCTGAACACACTGCCTTGCTTTTTCTATTCCTATCTCTCTTAGGTGTGGTGTGGGACCTACAGGCCAGAGTATGCAATCAACTCCATTAAAACAGATGTGCACAGTCCAGGCAATTTCAGGTACATGGGTATGAAGAGCAACCAAGGTGCTCCCATATTGGTTCCATTGCTTCCATATGTGGAATATGGCCTTTTCTAACTCTGATTCTATTACTTTTGGAAATCCAGTGGCTTCTTTTTTTTTTTTGAGAGTCAAAGGATCAACAGGACACGTTGTATGTTTACACAAGCATAGCCTTGGCTGCTCTTTGTCTTAGAATCTGTGTGTGCAGGGCTCAGCACTTGTTGGGTTTCAACAAAGATGTGACTTCAGGACAGTGGCTCTATTTAAAGCTAGCATAAAGACATTTCTAAGAGGCTGTGAATGGTTTAGGCCTAGACCAATGAGTTCCAAATTTTAAAGAAAAAATTCTATTCAACATAAAGAAAAACTTTCTACTAATTAGAGGTTCTCCCACATGGAATAGCACCATTACCAAAGCTCCAGGAGAGAATAAACTGAAGCAGAGGTCAGAGAACAGCCCATCAAGGGGGCTAGCGAAAAATGCTCTACAGAGTGGAAGGTTGAGTTAGAAGATACCTAATGTCCTTCCCAAGTTAGAAAATCTAAGAGAACGATGGACTGAAAGAGAATCATTCTAACCAACATTTGAATGTTAAATCTTAGATCCCTATGTGTTTTAGGACTGAATTTCTGATGTTACCCCTTTCCCATGTACTATAACACTTAATCACTCATTTGCTAATCAACAACTACACCTCTCAGGCAAGGAAGTCTAGGGGAAAAAACTAAAAATTTTGTAGGGAAAATGGAATTTGAGAACAAAAGAGAACTAATGGAATAAATTTCAAAAGCCCTACCTAAAATGGATGTGAACATACTGCTGGGATCATTCATTCCTGGGAAAAACAGATTCAATTATGAAGCAATAAAGTAACACGTTTAAAAATTAGTGAATTTACTCAGTTTATTCTAGTATCATCGTCATTATCATTATCACTGTCTCGTATTTGTCTTAACAGCTCTTTCAAAATTCATTCACTCAACAACTGTGTGTTGTGTAATCCAATACTAAAGGTAAATTTAGTCATGGTAAGATATTTAAATTAGTGGCTTTTTAGGTAATGAGCAACAAAAGTCACTAGAGAAATTCCCACTATAGTTTATCCAAGAAACTTTTAGTTTTAATTTTTAAAAGTTGTCTTTTTCCTTACTGAAATCTTCAGAAGTTAAGGTATAAGAATCTAATTCTGAGAATAGCAGAAGTGTACACAAACCACCATATAATCTAATTTGTCAAAGCTTTGTCCTGCATTTCCCCATGAACTAAAACATATATCCATAAAAAACTCAGTAAACTTAAGTAGTATTATTATAATAATTTGTGTATCTGTCATCCTCGGAGAACGAGAGGTTGCAAATTAATTTTTTGACAGGTAAAATTTGTCTCTTTTGAATATTAACATTTTTATCTTAAACACTGAATTAAAATTTCTCTATTTAAAATACATTTTCTACTTTCTTGCCTTAACAGAGTATAGTGAACAAAATCTAACCTCTTTTTTCTGATGATGCAGACTATAGTTATGATCACTGGCTATGGTTTTGCTCTTTATTAATTTAGCAAAATCCTCAAAAGCTATAGTGTGTGCAACTATTTACTCCTACACCAGTGCTGATGCTAGACTTCTTATTTTGGCTTTTTACTAGAGTTTTTCTGTGTGCTTGTTTCTTCTCTAGTTCTCTTTCCTTTTACACTATTGCCTGCCTTTAGCCATCCATTCCTTCATTCTGATTAGCTCAGAAAATGTATTGTTAAGCTTACATGGTAAAAGCAAACACAAGCTTTAAAGGAAGAAACACTTGAGTTCCAACCATGGTTCCATCATTTACTAGCTATTAGTTAAACTCTGTGCCTCAGTTTCTTGATATGTAAAATAAGGATTAAATTATCATGAGAGTTGCTGGAGGATTCATGTTAATACGAGATGCTTATTACATATGTGTTTGAAAATTAGTACTAAGATTATTTTCAGATAAGAGGGATGAGCAGAATAAAGATTCCTATGAAAAAGGTTTATGGACTTTGCAACATTTCCCTATCAGCTGACAGTCAAGGGCTTTTGTTGCTTATTTCTTTTGTTCTGCATAGTTGAGAATGTCAGTAACTGATTACCGGTTAAGTGATAGGTAGGTAAGTAGGATCAGTAGGTAACTATTTTATACCCCCAATTTCAAACTGAAAACAATATTTTATTGTAAATGTGTGAAATTACTTGTATCTTTAATTTTTTGTTGTTGTTCTGGCTCCAAAGATGCCCCTTTGACTATTTTTCATTCATAATAAGAGAAGTTGTATGTGTGTTTTTGCCTTTTTTTTTTTAAGGGTAAATGGAGTGCCAACCTTTTGTCAAGGAAATAATTATTTTCTCTGGAGGTAAAGAGATTTCCTTGGCAAAAGGTTGAGGTTACATTTAGTTTTGGAAACAGGCTGCTTCCTGGCTATACAAAGTAAAACATATTTTTTAAAGAACTTTAAAAACTAGTAGACATTGAGCTGCTATTGAGAATTTGTGCTTGGTGGTTTATGTAGAAATCTTTTTAAAATAGAGGAATATTTGCAACCTTGTGCTTAAAAAGCCACAGTGTTAAAACAAAAGGCAAAATATACTTGATATAAAGCTGAAACTATAAAACCGTATTTGTGAGCCCTAACCTATAATTTCCTTCTTCATGGCTAAAGCCTTGTGTACTTTAAAATAAACTTTTAAAACCTTTTGGAAAAACACTTTCCCTTTAATAGTCTAGAAATTGAATCCATAATTTAAATATTGACTACTTTTTGGAAATCCAGATATTAGCCATCCATAGTCACTTCAGAACACAGTTATTTGTTATAATAATACTTACTATATAATTTAAAAATGTATTCTTAAAATTATTTAGATATAATATTTCTATATAGTAATAATAGATGAGGGTCTGATAATTTTTTAAGCAAGTCCAAATAAACAAAATGATTTAGATGCTTAGATTGTTCAATATTATTGTCCAGTCAGAAAAAAAAGGGCACTTTATAGAACTAGTACCACTAACAAGGCAAGAAATGTTTTTCACAGCTTGATTGCTAATATTTTGAAAGAATATTCTTTCTATGTTTTAAGTAGAAAATGTTTTAAGTAGACATTTTCAACAAATATGGCTATTTTTTTCCTTCTTATTCTATAATTTATCATGCTTAGGCTAAACCCGCTTTGAAATACTGATGTTTCCTCCATTTACCTTAAATATTAGCATTTGTTCCTGATATTTTATAAATATCATATGGATTTTGGTGAGCTCTGTGAAATTTCTGTTAGCACCTATTAATTTTTAGCCCATACCTGGGAATCTATTCAGGCATTTATTTCTTTATGAATGTATAGTGGAACATACACTCATCAATGTGACTTTGCTTTAAAAAAAAACATAAAAATTAGTTAATGATAAAGATTGGATACTTTATTCATGAATGAAGCCAGTTAACCTTGTAATCAAGTCATTCATTTAAAAGAAGTAACAAAAGGTTGTCAGGGGAATCATTAATTGTAAAAAGCTCATTCAGTAACTCAAAAATTCCATTAATTGCAGTCAGGAGTAGTCAGATATGTTATGGGCTATAAAATCCATTCTTGATCACACAATGTTCAACTCCATATCTCTTAGATGTTTTAATACAAGTGATTATTTGCCAAGGGAATAAACAGCAGCAGTACAATAAATTATTTTATGTAATTTATTGAAATTATATTTATATATAATTTATTTTATATAATTTATTGAATTTATTGAAAGTAAAAATTTCAAATAAATCACCTTATGAAATAATCAGTCTTTATTATCTTCTGTTATTAGAAAAACAAAACAAGAAGTTACATAGTTTTCATATAGCATGAAATTCATGTACATATTCTATGTAATACTAATGAAATATGATCTCACTCTTAGAGAAGGGATTCATTTTTTTATAATGTATCCACTTTTCAAAATAGATTACTCATATCATCCACTCAAAGATTGGATGTCATAAACACCAAACATGACTTAGAGTGCTAGGGAAGCGAGTGAAGCCCCCGGGTGTTGTTGACCTCATCATTCAGGATCAAATGACCTAAGTGAAGTCTTTGGAAAGGCAGAAAGGAAATGTGATGGCCGTGAAGAGCCGAGTGCACACTAGGCTGAGTGTTTCTGCGTTGCTAACTCCCAGCAGTGTTTCTCGAAGACGTTTCTTTCCTTGAGGTGTTTTTTTTGTTTGTTGTTTTGTTTTTAATTTTTTTAAGTTTTAAAGAGAAATGTAGAATTAAGTCATGGTTTTGACATTTTTACTGAAGTACTTGTCCCCATATGACTACATTTCCCCATATGACACAATCCTTTGGGAAAATTTTAATAAAATAAAAACAAAAAAGGGCAGCTCTTCTAGTCAGTGAGTCGCAAATGCTTACCCTGCCAACCAGGGAGCTTGCTCCCCGTGCGAGGAGTGTCCAGGCCACCATGATGACTGTCCCTTAGCCAGTACCTAGGGCTTCCTGCATTGGGAAGAGGGTTGGATTAAATGAAGCAAAGCTCCTTTCTAACATAAAGAGTCAATGAGCCTACAACCTGCAAAGACTAAAAACCAATGCAAATTCCTAATTTCTGAGATCTTTTGATTCCTACCTATACATTCACTTTTGACTACATTATAGAAGTGAAATTGTTCTCCCCTTTTTTGTGTTTTGGCTTATAAACAATAGAAATCTATTTCTCACAGTTTTGGAGGCTGGAAGTCCAAGATCAGGGTGCCAGCATGGTCAGGTTTGGTTCTGGTGAGGGCCATCTTCCAGGTTGCAGACTGCAGACATCTTATATCCTCACGTGGTCAAAAGAGTGAATTTGTTCTTGAACACTTTAGAAGTAAGACGTAAACATCTTTTTCCCCCTCCCGCCCGCCCGCCCCTGATGAATGTTATTGCCCTGTGTGATGTAAGTGTTCATCAGTTAGTACCAATTTGATGGTGAGTACCAGTGGTGCTTGTTTTTCCAATCCTGTGACACTTCGCTTCGAAGAATGGGTTCTAGCTCCGACCAGGATAATACCAGATGTGTTAATTCACTATTGTTCCTTATTGCTGAGTTATACTCCATGGTATACATATACCACATTTTATTGATCCACTCGTGTATTGATGGGCACCTGGGTTGTTTCCACAACTTTGCAATTGTGAATTGTGCTGCTATGAACATTCGAGAGCAGATGTCTTTATTATAAAATGTCTTTTTTTCTTTTGGATAAATACCCAGTAGTGGGATTGCTGGGTCAAATGGTAATTCTACTTTTAATTCTTTGAGATATCTCCATATTCTTTTCCATAGAGGTTGTACTAATTTGCAGTCCCACCAGCAGTGTATGAGTGTTCCTACCTGTCCACATCCCCGCCAACATTTGTTATTTGGGGATTTTTTGATATGAGCCAATCTCACTGGAGTTAAGTGATATCTCATTGTGGTTTTGATTTGCATTTCCCTGATGATTAGAGAAGTTGAGCACTTTTTTATATGTTTGCTGGCCATCATTCTGTCTTCTTTGGAAAAGTTTTGTTCATGTCCTTTGCCCATTTTTTAATAGGGTTGTTTGATTTTTCTTGTTGATTTTCCTAAGTTCTGTATAGATTCTGGTTATAAGCCCTTTATCAGAGGTGTAGCATGCAAATATTTTCTCCCATTCTGTAGGTTGTCTGTTCACTCTAGTGATAGTTTCCTTGGCTGTGCAGAAGCTTTTCAATTTGATCAGGTCCCATGTATTATTTTTGTTGCTGCTGTGATTGCTTTGGGGGTCTTCTTCATAAATTCTTTGCCTAGGCCAATGTCCATAAGAGTTTTTCCAACATTTTCTTCGAGAATTCTTATGGTTTCATGTCTTAGGTTTAGATCTGTTATCCATTGTGAATTGATTTTTGTGAGAGGTGAGAGGTGTGGGTCCACTTTCAGTCTTCTACATATGGCCATCCAATTTTCCCAGCACCATTTGTTGAATAGGGAATCTTTTCCCCAGTGTACGTTTTTCTGGAATTTGTCAAAGATCAGGTGACTGTATGAGGTTGGTTTTATATTTGGGTTCTCAGTCCTGTTCCATTGGTCTACGTGTCTGTTCTTGTGCCAATACCATGCAGTTTTGGTTACTATAGCCTTGTAGTATAGTTTGAAGTCTGGTAGACAGATGCCTCCCAATTTGTTCTTTTTGCTTAAGATTGCTTTGGCTAGACGGGGTCCTCTCTGGTTCCACACGAAGCGTAGAATTATTTTTTCTAGATCGGCAAAAAATGATGTTGGTATTTTGATAGGGATTGCATTGATTCTGTAAATTAATTTAGGTAGCAAAGCCATTTTTACTATGTTGACTCTGCCTATCCAAGAGCATGGTAAGGTTTTCTATCTATTTACATCCTCTGCAATTTCCTTTCTCAGTGTTTCATAATTCTCTCTATATAGGTCTTTGATCTCCTTAGTTAGATATATTCCTAAATATTTAATTTTCTTTGTTGCTATTGCAAAAGGTATAGCATCTTTAATTTGTTTCTCGGCTTGATTGTTATTAGCATATATGAAGGCTATGGATTTGTGGTATTAATTTTGTATCCTGAGACTTTGCTGAATTCATTTATCAATTCCAGTAATCTCTTGGTTGAATCTTTGGGGTTTTCTATGTATAAAATCATATCGTCTGCGAATAGTGAAAGTTTGACCTCTTCTGCCCCCATCTGGACGCCCCTGATTCCTCTGTCTTGTCTAATTGCTGTGGCCAGGACTTCCAGCACTATGTTGAAAAGAAGTGGAGATAGTGGACACCCTTGTCTGGTGCCAGTTTTAAGGGGGAATGCCTTCAATTTTTCCCCATTCAGTATGATATTGGCTGTGGGTTTATCGTATATGGCATTAATAGTTTCTAGGAATGAGCCATCTATGCCTATATTGTTAAGAGTTTTTATCATAAAAGGGTGTTGTATTTTGTCAAAAGCCTTTTCTGCATCTATTGAAAGGATCATATAATCTTTGTTCTTGCTTTTTTTTATATGGTGAATTACATTTATAGATTTGCGTACGTTGAACCATCCCTGCATCTCGGGAATAAAGCCCACCTGATCATGATGGATTATTTTTTGATGTGCTTTTGAATTCGGTTTGCAAGGATTTTATTGAGAATTTTTGCATCTATATTCAAAGGGATATTGGTCTGTAGTTTTCTTTTTTTGTTGTGTCCTTTCCTGGCTTTGGTATCAAGGTGATATTGGCTTCGTAGAATGAGTTTGGGAGGATTCCATCCTTCTGGATATTTTCAAATAATTTCTGCAGTATAGGCACCAGTTCTTCTTTGTAGGCTTGGTAGAATTCAGGTGTGAACCCATCTGGTCCGGGACTTTTTTTTGTGGGTAGATTTTTAATTACTGCTTCAATTTCGGTGCTTGATATTGGTCTGTTTAGAAATTCTGTTTCTTCCTGGTTGAGCCTAGGGAGGTAGTGTGTTTCTAAGAATTTGTCCATTTCTTCCACATTTTCGTGTTTGTGGGCATAGAGATTTTTGTAGTATTCAAAGATGATGTTTTGTATTTCCATGGTATCAGTTGTGACTTCTCCTTTTTCATTTCTAATTGAGCTTATTAGAGTCCTTTCCTTTCTGCTTCTGGTCAACCTGGCAAGTGGCCTGTCTATTTTGTTTATCTTTTCAAAGAACCAGCTTTTCGTTTCATTGATCTTCTGTATTGTTCTTTTGTTCTCGATTTCATTTAATTCTGCTCTAATTTTGGTTATTTCTTTTCTTCTGCTGGTTTTAGGATTGCTTTGCTCTTCCTTTTCCATTTCCTTAAGATGATTCATTAGTTTACTGATTTGTGACTTTTCTGTCTTTTGGATGTGGGAATTCAGGGCGATAAATTTTCCTCTCAAGACTGCTTTGCTGTATCCCACAGATTTTGATAACTTGTGTCCCCATTATCGTTTAGATCGAAGAATCTTTTGATTTCATTTGAATCTCCTCTTTGACCCAATACTCCTTCATCAATAGATTGTTTAGTTTCCAAGTTTTTGGAGGAAGATGTGAGTTTCTGTTGGAATGATATCTAATTTTATTCCGCTGTGGTCTGAAAAGATACATGGTATGATTTCTATTTTTTTGAATTTGTTTAGATCTGTTTTGTGGCCTAGGATGTGGTCAATTTTAGAGAAAGTTCCATGAGCTGATGAGAAGAATGTATATTCAGTGTTATTTGGGTGGAGTGTTCTGTAGATATCTGTTAGGCCCAAATGTTCTAGAGTCCTGTTTAGGTCTTTTATTTCTCTATTTACTTTTTGTTTGGAGGATCTGTCCAGTTCCGTCAGTGGGGTGTTGAAGTCCCCTGCAATTATGGCATTCCTGCTTATTATGTTGTCTAGATCTAGCAGCATTTGCTTTATGTACCTGGGTGCTCCTGTGTTGGGTGCATAAATGTTAGGATTGTTAAATCCTCTTGTGAAATTTTTCCCTTCACCACTATATAGTGTCCATTTTGTCCTTCTTTACTTTTATTGCTTTAAAGTTGATGTCATCTGAAATGAGGATGGCTACTCCAGATTTCTTTTGGTTTCCATTAGCCTGAAAAATTGTATTCCATCCTTTCACCTTGAGTCTGAATGCGTCTTTGTGTGTGAGGTGTGTTTCCTGAAGACAACAGATACTTGGTTTGTATTTTTTAATCCATTCAGCCAGCCTATGTCTCTTCAATGGGCAGTTCAAGCCATTTACATTTATTGAGAGAATTGATATTTGGGGTAAATTTCTGATTATTCTGTTGGGTGGTATCTTTTGTTTTACCTCTTGCGTCATTGTGGAGTCTGGTTTCTGGGGTTTTAGCCTTTGCATAATTTTACATAGGTGGGTGTCTGTTGCGCTGGTTAGTGTATAATGCAGGTCTAAGCATTTCTTGCAAGGCCGGTCTGGATTTCGCAAATTCTATCAGTGATTGCTTATCTGGAAAGGTCTTAATTTCTCCCTCATATAAGAAGCTTAGTTTGGCAGGATACAGAATTCTGGGTTGACCTTTGTTTGTTTTAGGAGATTGATGATGTCTCCCCATTCCCTTCTGGCTTGTAAGGTTTCAGTTGAGAAATCTGCAGTTAATCTGATGGGTTTCCCTTTGTAGGTTACCTCCTTTTTTTGTCTTACAGCTCTGAGGAGTGCCTCTTTTGTGTTTACTTTGGTCAGTCTAATAATTATGTGGCGTGGTGAATGCCTTTTCACGTTGACTCTCCCAGGAGTCCTGTGTGCTTCTTGTACTTGGATGTCGAGATTTCTGGCTAAGCCATGGAATTTTCCTCTATTATTCCTTCAAATAAATTTTCCAGCCCATGCAAATTTTCTTCCTCTCCCTCAAGGATACCTATTATCCTTATGTTTGGCCTCTTTACATAATCCCACATTTCTTGTATGCTTTTTCCTGTCTCTTGTTTTTGTGTTCTTTCTCTTCAGCTGATTGATTTAGTGCATAGAAGCTGTCTTCTAGCTCTGAAATTCTTTCCTCTGCATGGTCCAGCCTATTCTTAAGGCTTTCACTGTGTTTTGTAGATCCTTGAATGCTCTTTCATTTCTAGGATTTCTATTTGATTTTTCCGTAATATTTCTATTTCTTTGGAGAATTTTTCATTCATTTCTTGCATTTTCTTGTGGTTTCTTTGTGCTGGGATTCAATTTTCTCTTGAATTTCATTGAGCTTTCTTATAATCCATAAACGAAATTCCTCTTCTGTCATTCTACCCATTTCATTTGGGTTGGTATCCATTGCTGAGGAACTGATAATTTCTTTTGGGGGTGACTTTTCACTCTGATTTTTCATGTTCCCTGAGTTCTTTCGCTGGTTTTTTCTCATCTGGTCTCTTGGTCGAGAGCTGGGGGTGTTAGAGCTAGTTTATGGCCCTGTCACCAGGCCCACAATTATTTTTCCTTGGCAAAGCCAGGGAGAGAAGTAGTGGCCTGTATTGCCTTAGGTGTATTTTAGCAAGTTTGTTGGATCTTGAGTTAACTCTGACCTGTGGTCTTCTCCTCTTCCCAGTGGAGTGTGGTGAGAATGACCTCCCAGCGTGGGCTCTGAGCTAATGGATTGTACTTGAGAATATGAGTCCTCCGCTCTCTATTAGCTAGGTATTCTGTTATGTCCGTAGCAGACTCTGATTCCCAGTTGGGGTATGCGAAAGCCCTGTGCTTTGGGAGGGGTCTTGTAGCTCCTAGGGGTTACTTTGACCCTGCTCTTCCTGAGGTTCTGGTAGAAACACAATTTCCTTTGGCTGCAGTGTGAGAGCTGAGTTGGGAAAATTTTACACAGCTCAGAGGTTGCTCATCTAGCCACGTGTGGCTGCCCTTCTGATGTGTGTCTCCGCGTGAAACTGGTTGATAGGGGGATCTCCAATTGTGTACCCCTTTTCCACCACTAGACCTCAAGGCGAGGCAGGTGGCCGTCTCTATCCCCAGCAGTCTCCACCGGGGGGATGTTCCCACGGGGAGGGGGGAGTAGTGGCAGCTGGAAGCACTCTTGGGTGGCGCGAAATTCCCTATTGAAGTGGGCAGGATTATGGGGAGCTGCTCTGGTTCAGCCTGTGGCTCTTGAGGTATTTGGTTGTCATGGGAACCAGCAGTTATACCAAATGAGTCACTATGGCCAGCAACCTTCAAAATGAGCGATCTCTGGGGTACAGGAGGGCTGGGACCTGAGGGGCGGGCACTAGGACCGACACGGAGCGGAGTTGTCGGAGGCCAGAGCCGGGTAGCAGAACCAGATGGACGAGCTGCAAACTGTTTCCAATACTCAAAGGTCCCACCGCTACAGTTCCGGGATCTCGACCCACCTGGAACCCACGGATGCAGCTGTCCCTGGCCACCAAAGGCAAAGCCTGTCTCGCCCCAGCGGATGAGCCCCGGGCCGGGGCGGGGGGAGCTAGAGACGCGGGTCACGGCTCCGCGCGGGCGGCTGTAAAGATGGCGGCGCCGCCGCAGCCTGGCGCACAGCTGGCTCGGATCGCGCCGGGAGCGCAGTTTTTCTCCGCCGGTAGTTGTTAGCAACCTCTAAGGGCGCGTCCCGCTCTCCGATAAACTCCTGGGCCCAGTCCCGCTGACTTCTAGTGGCGCAGTGCCAGCCTGCGGGTTCCCGCGCACTGTCCCGGGAAGCTGAATCTCGGTCCCCGCCGTAAACATCTTTTTGTTAAATCAAATTAAGCCAAGCTCTAAGCTCCTAGCCTAAGCTAAAACTTAAGCAATTTAATTTCAGTAGTTTTCAGTGTACTACTTTCTAGGGCTATACAGAAATCCAGAGTCATCATGGGCCTAGAAATGAGGGAATAGCTTCCATCTCCAGCCTGCCATGGTCACTGCTGAGATCCTTACAGTCTGAGTGCTACAACTGAAGTCAGCTGGCTCCATTTCCTTCCAAGGGTCTTGGTCAAGGACTGCCAGAGCCTCCACTCCTCACATTCAGGTTCACCAGCAGCTAAATACCAGTCCTGGGTCCCACTCCATTCATGGGGAAGCCAGTCATCTCCTGCTCAAGTGGGCTAACAGATCTTTAACAAATTCCCCAGCTCTGTCTTCACTTCACCTCAACACTCCCACACAAGGAAGATTCTTTTTACCTTTAAGACTCCTCTAGGAGCCCTAAAAAACAAACAACCAAAAAAGGTTAGTCCTCCCTGAAGGATAGGAGGGTTGTGGTGAGGAATGGAGGGTTAGGTGATGTATTGATGGGTGACGTGAGAAAGTCAGACTTTTAGAAAGCCCATGTGGATCTCTCTTTGCCAGAATGAGGAGAGGGAAAAAATATGCTTGCTTTCTCTTCTAGTTGGTCCATAGTAGCAAAAAAAAAAAAAAAAAAAACCAACAAAACCACTAAACAGTGTTTTTATTCATTATGCCCTGTTACTCCTCTACAGGTAATCACCATGACCAGGCCACAGGTTCATTCATTCAGCATGTACTGAGTCCTGTGGTGCACGTCACTGTGCTGGGCTTTGAGGGTGCAGCAGAGAGCAAGACATACACACAGCACAGTCATTCCTCAGTATTCATGGGGGATTGGTCCCAGGACCCCCCCACAGATACCAAAACTCACAGATACTCAAGTCCCTGATATAAAATGGTGTAGCATTTGAATATAACCTATGCACACCCTCCCTCCTATGCTTTAAATCACCTCTAGATTACTTATGAATATAATACCTAGTACAATGTAAATGTTATGTAAGTAGTTGTTATACTGTATTGTTTAGGGAATAATGACAAGAAAAAAGTCTATACATGTTCAGTACAGAAGCAATTTCCCCACACACACATATTTTCATCCATGGTTGGTAGAATCCACGGATATGAAGTACAGACTATATTTTGCCTTCGTCAAGATCACAGTCCAGTGCGTACGTCAGGAAGTAAAGAAGAAGAACAAATCGTTGTAAATTGTGATAAGGGCTTTGATGGGATAGTACAAGTAGGAGGAACTAGTTTAGACAGTATTCAAAGAAGGCCACCAGGAGGTGGTTTTTAAGCCACGGCATGAAGGCTGAGAAGGAGTTAGCCACGTGGGAAGTGGTAGGTAACTTTCCAGGGAGTAGTAGCAGGTAACAGTGGGCCCTGAAGAGGGAAAGAGTTTGGCTGGTTGGAGGGACAGAGAGGAGGTCAGCATAGGTTGAGCCTAGTGAGGAATGAGAAGAGAAATGTACCACGAGGAGGCTGGGAAGGAAGGCTGGAGCCGTCAGGACATTGGAGGTTATGGAGAGGAGTCTGAATTTCCTTCATGCCCCTGGAAGGTTTTTTAAGTAAGAAATTATGGAATCTGATTTAAATTTTTAAAGATCACTCTATCTGCTGTGTGGAGGATGGTGGTGAGGAGAGAAGTGCTAGGATTCATACACGGTAGGACACGTACCACGCGGGGAGAGTTCTGTAAATCAGAGTGGACTCTCCTGTCACTTGCTCACAGTCTTCCCACTGCTGCAGTCCACGTGCCTCCGGGCCCTTCCTCCCAACCCAAGGTGAGTGTGGCCGCTGGTCCCAGCAGGAAGAGAAGGGAAGGAGCTGGTTCAGGGTTCAGGGTTGGTGTGAAAACATCACCTCTGCATCATTGTGCTGACCTGTTTCTCCCCTCAAATGCTGCTCAGTGCCGATAGTGAGTTGGACTATGTTGTTTTTCCCCATTGGGGTCAGAGATAAGAAGAAATTGGCATTTTGCCAGCCCTTTCCAGTTATTCAGGCTGAATCCAGTTTCTGACATTTAAGGAGTCCTTTTGGAAAAAAAAAGAAAATAATTCTCTATGTTCCCTACTAAATCAAATCAACAAATATCTATTGAAAGCCTACTACATTTTAGGTTATTGTGTGAGCTCTTTCAAGATATAGTGAGAAATCATGATTTTATTCTTTGACCAAACTCTTCTTACAACTCCAAATAGTTGCAACTCCAAATACAAATTAGTCATTTATTTTACAAACACATATAGAGTATTTATAAATTATTAACTCTCCATGACAACCTTAAGATGCAGGTTCTATTGTACAGAAACTGAGGCACACAGAGGTCTCATAAGCAGAATTCAGACCATGCAATCTGTCTCCAAAATCTGTGCTCTTAACTCCTGTGCTTTGTTACCTCTCCATTGAAAAATTCTGTTGACAAGAAGGCACTGACTCACTGTACCAGTTTTTCTGTTTTCTTTTAAACTTTAATTTCCAAATTCACTCACTTGGCCTACATAGAGAAATTCTACAGGGCTCCAATGAGGTTTGGATATGGGTATCAAATGCTGATGATGACTTTTTGTTTGTTTGTTTCAAAGGATTATTGGGACTTTGCAAAACTCCGCTGAGTTTTCAGAAGCCTTTCACTGCCGCAAGAACTCATACATGAATCCAGAAAAGAAATGCCGGGTTTGGTGATCTTCAGAAGAAGCAGTACAGCCCTTGGCTAGACTTGCCAACACCACAGAAATGGGGAGCTCTCTAGCTGGGAGAAAATGGGCCCTAGGAGTCATGAAGTGACTTGGGGGTAATTAACAGAGATGAGAGCATCATAATACAAATGAAGTTAGGTTATTCTAGAAAGGCTGTGGAGGGAGGAAGGGAGTATAAGGTCTACCAAATCAATCACTTCTCACTGTGTAAATAATGCTTTATTTCTAAAGATAATATTACTATTCATTTCTGTTTCCTTTATGGTCTGCCAGTTTGACATTGTCCTAGAAAACAGTGTTAACCACTGAGGTTAAGAATGAGATTAGTGAAAATTAGTGAAATCCACTGAAAGAAGATGTTGAAGCATACAGTTGAGCACCAGAAACACAGTGGTGAAGTTAGTTCAAAACACATTGCCTAAGTACTTGTTTTTACTTTTGTTTGCAACATTTATACTCCTTCAAAACCCTTCCAAAGAATTCTTACACACATTGGGGCCTTGGGGCTTATATAGTTTTAAACTCAGTTTGCCATGCATCGATTATTCATTCTGTGATCATTTTATTTTAAGCATTCTTAGGGCAAAAATGAATGTCTAAAATTGTTTTTTGTTGTACATGCCTTGACTAATATTGAGGTTCTTGAGGCCCCCTATAATTTTCTACGCAATTTCTTGCCATCTCAAAACTTGGTCTTTTTAAAAGATTTATAGTAATGTATAAATAATAATTTTTATATTTAATTATTAAGTACATTTATGACTAAGTAACTATTACAGGTAATCATTGAATATTGAAGTTTCAGACCAAGATAAACAGTTATGAACCAAGATCTATAAAGTGGTATACAGAGGAAAATTTGAGACTTTTTAAACTTATAATTCATATTGATGAAAAGCTTTAAGCACAAACTTTGGAGTAAAAATTGCCATGGGACAGTTGTTTAGAGATTTGTAATACTTGTGGTTTACAAGCAGGACTTTCAAAATTAAGTCTATCCCTGAGAGTGGCTCTGATAATAGGGAAAAAAATGCATCTATGTAGCTCTGTGTCTCCTATCTTTTCAGGTTTGTCATCTGATGGAAATATTTTGGTAATAAACTGAAATTGTGAGCCCATTACTCACTAAACCTTTGTGCCAGCTATCTAGCTTTAGAAAGTACATTTCTGAATAGAAATGGGAGGCCTCCAGTGGACCTGCTTCTAGAATTCTAAGTCATGTAGAGTTCTGGAAGGGCACTGTCTAGTCCCTGATAGGAGTTTATCTCTTGAGGCTTCTATGTTCCTCTCTTTTCCTATCTTATTGGCTAGTTTAGTTCATTTCATTACCTAATTAAGATTTTACAAAAGAGGTGCACTTCCAAAATCCTTATTTTCCCTAACAAAAGATGAAAGTGAGGGAATTTCTATCCAAATTATGGATGTTAGTTTTCTTCCCTCTTGAAAAATGCCCATTTGCCTTTTTAAAAAGTTATGGAAATATTATAATATATACAAAAATTACATAGAGCTTAAGAGTACAGCTCAATGAACTTACTCCAACTAAACACAGCCCTGCAGCCAGCACCTATAAGAAATAGAACATTACTAGCACCCTAGAAGCCCCCCTTATCACTTCATTCCTCCAAGGACAACTACTATCCTGACTCCTAATATCATACACTAGTGTTGCCTGTGTTTGTCTTTTATATAAATAGAATCAAGCAGTATGTATTCTTTTGTGTCTGGCTTCTTTCTCTCAGACTTACATTTGTAAGATTCATTATATTGTTGCATTGATTGTGGATCTTTCATCCTCACTCCAGAATGATATTCTATTGTGTGACTACACTACAACTTCTCCATCCTATTGTTGATGGGTACTTGAGAAGTTTCCAGTTTGGCGCTATGGCAAATAGCGCAACTATGAATGTGCTTGCATATTGCCATCCTTACTTGAGCCTTTAATGGACTTATTTCCTCAAGTTCCTTCCAAAAATTATAATGAATATTGAAAATATAGTTTCAGACTAACTATGGATATCCTTACCTTTTCCCCCTTTATTACAACCACCATTACCATGGACAATTCAAAGTATACTTATATCTATATTTTCTTAAAATGAACTTAAAGCATACCTAAGTGATATTTGTAGTTGGAGGGATAGGAGTTTCCTGCTCTAATAAAATAACTATCTCTGAGTTATTTTATTTCCATCCTGTCAGAGCAGGTGAAGAGCCAGAAGTGAAGAGTGACAAGTACAAATTATAAAAAGCCACCAGACTCCCACTGCTAGTTCTTTAAAACATCAGGCTCCTATCCCTATGGAGGAAAACCTCTCTAGTACTTAGATGCCCTCTCTATATAAATGCAAGATTTTCTGGGGCTAAGGAATAGATCAAAGTCATAATAGCAGTATCTCCCTATCCCTCACACATGCAGACATGGTTAATTGTCCATGGTACTCTTGTTGAGTCATATGGAGCCTTCTGATCTCTCTCAGACACTACTGATCATTTGAGAGTTGTCACATCACATAAGACATATATCTAATCCCACACGTAAATTCAAGTCTACCATGGCTGAACTCTGGTCAAAGAAAGAAAGTTTAGAAGCTAAGACACCAAGGATTGGGAGCTGATGTAACTCAGGAATGAGGATAGGAAGAAGTGCATAGTGACACCTGTTGGTAAGGAGCCTGCCTCCATACAATGTCCACATGGATTCCAGGTGCAAGGTGGAAAGGATGCTATCCTGAGAGAAGAGTCCTTGTTCTAGTCCTATTCTGCCACTACTGACAAGGTGACCTTGGGTGTTTGCTATATTCTTTTGAGCTTCTGCTTCTCCCACCTAAATAAAAGAGAATTAGATTCTATCAGTAGTTCTCAGCAAGAGTAGGAGTATGTGTTCAGTGCTGCCTTACTCTTAATCTGTCCCCCAGTTAAGAACTAATGGGCAAAATAATCTCAAAACTCCCATTTAAATGTCTGAGTCCAGTTAGATCACATTTTAGTCCAAAGAACAAGGACCAAAGTTTTACTGTTTTTGGGTCTGTGCTGCTGTTAATGTTAAGCATTTAGATGTGGCAAAAACTTGCTAATGTTCTCAAAAGCATTTATCATTTCCATTGCCACAGATGGAATTCTCAAAGTAGAAGATATCTTTGGAAAGAAAATAAGACTCCACTCTGTCAAAGATAGATAATAAGAAATTGTTATTAGTTTCCAGTGGCGAAAATACAAAAGCAAAACATTTTTTATGCTAGTCAATTCTGTCCTAAACCCCCGACCTCCATGTAAATCTCCACTCCATATAGTTGCTCAGGCTGGAGTGCAGTGGTGCTATCATAGCTCATGAAACCTGGAACTCCCGGGCTCCAGCGATCCTCCCACCTCAGCCTTCTGAGTAGCTAGAACTACAGGCATGCACCACCACGCCCAGCTAATTTGTTTTTATTTTTTGTAGAGATGGGGTCTCTCTATGTTACCCAGGATGGTCTCAAACTCCCGGCCTCAAGCAATCCTCCTACCTTGGCCTCCCAAAGTGCTGGGATTACAGGTGTGAGCCACTGTGGCCGGCTGCCATTTATATCTTTAAAAATGTTAAGACTAAATGAAGTTTTTACCTCTGTAATCTTACACTTCTTGTTATCTTCAAATTGAGTCTTTTAAAAATGAATGATATAATCTATTTAACCAATATTTTCTTGTTTCACCACCCCTCCTTCCAAAGATCACCATAATTTTCTGATTGGATTTGTTTTCAAAAGTTAAGTGAAATGGTTGCCAAATGTTATAGGGAGTCACAAGCATAATCAGATAACTTAGGTGAAGTCAGAAGTGTCTTTATGCACTGTCCCTAGGCTGAGGAGCATGACCATTGGGTGACGAGGTAAAAAGAGGAGTCATACCTGACTCATCTCAAAATGTCACATGTTTACTGCATTCTATTCTTCTCTCTATGTTTTCTTAATTTCAACTTCGTATTTTGCATTTTCTCTAAAACAGTGAGAAACACTACTGTCATTTTCAACCTCATAGCCAAAATGTTGTGCTTACATTTTGTTTAACAAAACACCTTCTCAGTCATGCAAGGGAGGCCTGGCAGAAAAATAAGCATTGGCTCTTGCCAGAAATAATGATGGGCCAGCTTGGGAAGTATAGAAAAACTGGAAAGCCTAGTGTTTATGATAAATTTTTATACTCCTGGATTTCCTTTCTACCCAGAAACTAACAATCTTTGCAGGTATCAGGCATATTAACATCTTATTGCATTCTTATAAATATGCTTGATATCATCTTCGATCTGATCATCTCAAATTATAATACATTCTAAGAATTTACTCTGTATCTGGGAAGACACAAACAAAGTCCAGTACCTGGATTATCATTTACCTAGGTGTAAATCCTTAACACATGCTATGAATGCTCTATGTTCCCTGAAATACGCTATTAAAGATGTAATGCTAAGATGTTCATGGCAGCTTTATAATATCAAAGAAATAGGTATAAAAAATACTAAATAGCAGAAAACATTTAGATTTGTTAAATGAAAATACAAAAAAAGACACAATGTTGACTATGCATTATAATTTCAATTATGTTACGATATTGTTTCATAGAAAAGGAAGTGGGAGATATATACCAAATATTGACCGGGTTTATGTCTGGGTGGTAGTATTGTAATTCCTTTTTTGTTTGTTTGTTTGTTTTTCTTGTTTTCTACATTTTCAATTTTTCTGTAATGGAAAAATTTTACTCTTAAAAAGTCATTTTCAAAATGCTATTTGAAATGAAAAAGGAAGGGAATATGGACAGAAGGGGAATGAGGGGAAAACTGACCCCAAAAGAGAAATATAATTGGGTTGGGTTTGGGTTTTTTTCCTGAAAACGCTAAAGGGTTGACTGATCCAGCTACAGTCTCCCACCTGGTACTCCCCCCAGACAAAACCCCAGCATTTGCCAAACCCTAACCAAGGTTAAGGATACAGAAGCCAGTAGATTATGTAGTGATCAGACTTAAATCCTTCCCTGGTAGGCACCGCAATTTACCTGGTGGTCAGATGCTAAAATTTAGAGGTTGAATAGGGAAGAAACAGCAGGATACAGCTAATCCCAGGTGACTCACTGCTTATATATGCTTATATTTGTTAAGACTTTAGTTGCAAATGTGAAAATCAAACTCACGCTAGTTCAGCCAAAACTGGAGATTTTGTTGATCGATGTTAACAAATGTGGGGTGGGAGTGAGTAATTAGGCCTTCTTTCCGTGTATCTACGGTATTGTCACAGACTGGCTTTCTCCAAAATAAAGCCATGATGGTCAACCCCATCCATGCTCAAATATTCTCCACTTCCTCCCCAGGGGAAAGGCAGAGTTCTAATTGCAGTACACACTTGGCAGATCCTAGGAAAAAACCTATTGGCCCATTTTGGAAATATGCCCACCCCTGTGGATAGTGCATGGGAAAGGGGGGAGGTTGTAGAAATTATCATCTTTGCTCTCCTGTGGAGCCAAAGAAGGGTAGTTTCCCAAAAGAAGAAAAGCAACATTCCTAGAAGAGGAGGGAAAAGAAAGAGACATCCAAAACACCAGCAACACTGGATAATAACCTGTGAGATTAATGTTAGTAACCCCATTTTACAGATGAATTTAAGTTTACAGGTGAATTTAAGTTTCAGAGAGGTTAAGTGATTTGCCCAAATTCACACAGTTAGTAAGTGACAAGACCAGGGACCAAACCAAATTATGTTGAAGTACCAAAAGCCTGTGTAAATTTACTATTAAATCTCTCCACATCACTATAAAATGCATTTTAGCCTATTAAAATCAACTCATTATTTTTAGCTAACAATTCCCAAAACATATATCTTTTAAGAAAAATGAATGAAAAACAATATATTTTCTAATTTACTTATATAGGGCTTTGTTATTTTTTGAAGAACAGTAAGTATTTTAAACAATTATGTAAATAAACTATGTTCAAGATACTATGTTAAAAGCAAAAATAAAAGTTAGAAAAGAAAAACAAGATAAAGCAATATTTTTTGCTTGGCACTACATTTGCACACTATATCCGTTCACTTGTTCATTGATCAAACATTGGGCATCATTTATGTATGGTGCATTATACTAGGCCCATTAGAAGATAAAAATAAATGAAAACAACTTCCCTTTTAATAGTGTAGAGACACTAAAAAAGTACACAAGTAAACATTTAATATAGCTCAATTTATGATATGCCAAGAGACACAAAGAAAAGAAAATTTGAAAATTCAGGGGAATTTCCTTTCCTAGCATGCCAAAGGCATCCTGGAGAGAGTAACACTTACGTTGCATTTGAAAGTATGGATGGGATTATGACAATTAATGAAGGAGGTAAGGAAATATTTTGGCTTAAGGGTACCTTGCATACAAAATTAGGCAACAAAAGAGTAAGAACTCCACAATTGCTCCATAGCAATGCTAACTCCGGAAGAACACAGCAAAGAGGAGTGGGCACTCTGAGTCTGTTGACAGTTATTCATTATCCACAGTTGGCTTTTGATGTGTCTTGTGCTATACCAAGAAAAGCCTTCCTTATTTATTTGAGCATTTTATGCTATTCTCAAAGTTTATTCATCATCATTCTACTTTGAAAGATGTCCTGTGCATTTCTTGGCATTTCCTAGAATTTGCGTGATAAGGATAACATTTGATCCTATTCCTGGGAATTTAGAACTCTACTCTTATTCCAGTCCTGTTGCTAATTCACTGTCTTGAGCAAATAACTAATTTCTCTGCATTTCCATTGTCTCAGAATTAAAATCACATTTAGGATCGAGGCCATCCCAAAACCAGAAGGCGAGCAGATGGAATTTTGCAAACCACACTCCTTGAGAATGGCAAAAGTTATTAGAGTGCACAGGAACTAGAGCACAGTGTCATGGAAAAATCTGAATCCAGAAAGAGCCAGATAGACTCAGGGACATTCAGGATCAAAGCAAAGACCCACCAAATGGCTATATGGTAAGCATTTGGCTCCTGTAAGCCTCAATTTCCTCCTCGTACAAAATCATAATCACATGCCCTTCTCTGGGAAGGATACTGTACCAGTTGCCAACAAGTTGTATTTTTAACCACATTGAAATTTAATACCTCGATTGTTACCACTGACTTTTCCCTGACACTAATTAAGCTCTGTGGATGTTTAAAAATATAAGGGCTTTTGGCTAAAAGACCAGAATTTTGTTTTTTCTTTTTACCATATTGTCTTTCATGTTGCTTACTTAGGTGAGTCACTTGCTTGATCTCTTTTGAATTATTTTTCTCACTAGACACTCTTGGAACAGAAAAGGCACAAAAAGTGCAATCCTTTTAATAGTAAGGGATTTCTTCAAAAGTTAAAAGAGCAAAAGCAAGAACATATTCCAAACAAAATTGAAATTTTCAGCAAGATGATAATTTGGGGGAAAACAGTTTAGAGCATTAGGCAAGTATCTTCACTTTGCTCAGAAAATGTCATTGGCCCAGAGACCTTGGGAAAGCTATGTAACTCTTTTGAAACTTAATTTGCTCCAACATAAAGTGTAAAAATATAAACACATTTTTGCCATTCATGTATGCAGTAGGCAGAATAATGGTCCCCAAAGCTGTCCGTGTGCTAGTTCCCAAAACCTATGAATATGTTAGGGTACATGGCAAAGGAGAATCAAAGGTTGCAGGTGGAATTAGGCTGCTAATCAGCTTACTTTAAGAATGTAAGAGTATCCTGGGTTATCCAGGTACACTCAACGTAATCACAAGCGTCCTAAGAAGTGGAAGAGGGAGGAAGGAGAGAAGGTCAGAGTGATATGACGTGAGAAGGACTTGACCTGCTCTTGCTGAGTTTGAAGATGGAGGAAGTGGGCCATGAGCAAGGGAATGTGGGCTGCCTCTACAAGCTGGAAAAAGCAAGGAAACAGATGCTCTCCTAGGGCCTCCAGAAAGGAACACAGCCCTGCTGACTTGTTTTGACTCAGTGAGACCCATGTCAGATTTCTGACCTATAGAACTATAAGATAATAAATTTGTGTTGTTTTAAGCCACTAAGCTTATGGTAATTTGTTACAGCAGCTATAGAAATACACAGTATAAGTAAATATTTAGTAGATAATACTTCAGAATTATTTAAACCTTTTGAAAATGATGCTAAGCTTAAGTATTATCTTCTAATGGTGAAATATACAACTATAAAAATACCATCAAAACATATTTACTTTTCTTATGTTATTAAATGGTGAGTATAAGGATACAACTTCAATTTGAGATAACTAGATGAGAGTTGATATTATTCTAAACTAAAATTAGTAGCCATAATTGATTCACTCATGCGAAACTAAAACATTGGCCTTTATAAAATAAACATAATTCCTCATACAGAGGTTAGGTATTTGGCAATTAACAAGCCTTGCCTATCACCCACCTTTTATCTCAGCATGCAAACTAATTAACCACTCAGAGGATCTTCCTTATATAAGCACTAATATGTCAGGAAAATATTTATGGCTTTATCCACTAAGGTGCCTAAAATACAAATTGTTTAGGCAAAGCTTTGAGAAAATAGAAACCCAGGACTATGGAAATACTAATCATAAGACAGCCTTGAGATTTTATTGCACTTGGCACATTGCATTTTCCTGAAAGTTATTTATAGGTATTATTTTTACCTTAGGCAAGCTAATAATGAATTGTTATGTTCTCAGGAACTTCAGCACTTCAGCTTTAAGGAGTATGTCATAAAAAAGACATATTACCCAAATGCTTAAACAATAAGGAAGAGATGGTCACACTGGCAAGTGTGTGCTGTCCTTGGTAGCAACACAAAGAATGTTGCTGGTTTTTTACTGTATAACATCTGTAAGTTCCATACTTACATTACTCAAGGCTTCTTCAACATTTACTGAGTTATGCAGACTACAAGATGAATGAACAAAGCCCAGCCCATGGTGTGCTGGAGCCAGTTCTCAACAGATCATAAGAGCTGATTGTTAAATTTTCAGGAATTTTGTGAGCTAGTGATGGCATATTGGTAGCTTGAAATCAGCCAACACTACAAATCAGGGTTAGTTGGTTGATTTTTGCCAGAGAATCAGCTGTTGAACATTTTCCAGCACACTATAGCCCTGACCAAAGGCAATTTACAATCTAGGAAATGAAACCAGGGTCATCTAAAGTCAGGCACAATCTAGACTTCTTGTATGTCTGAGATATGCTAGATTTGCATATTTGTAACTTTTCCCACTGATAGCTATAATTTTCTCATTTTAACAGAATGAGTATAACAACTTTTCAACAGATGAAAGTAAAGTATCTTGAGGAAGGGGTGCTTTTTCCTACTTCACACAATGGCAATATGTGAACTAATGCTAACTTGAGGGGGTTAACCTAAGTCAGCGCTACAGACTGAATGTTTGTATCCCCCACAAATTTATATGTTGAAACCTAATCCCTAATGAGGTAGTATTAGAAGGTGGAGCCTTGGAAAGGGGATTAGGTCAAGAGGGTAGAACCCCCATGGTTGGGATTAGTGTCCTTATAAAAGAGAACCCAGAGAAATCCCTCACCCCTCTGCCATATGAGGACACAGTGAGGAAAAGGCCATCTACAAGTCAGGAAGAAGGCCCACACCAGACACTGATTCTGCCAGTACTATGATCTTGGACTCTCCAGCCTCCAGAACTGTAAGAATACCCCCTAGTCTATGGTATTCTGTAGCGGTAGCCATAACTGACTTAAGACAGTCAGAGTATGATGTAGGAATTAATCACGATGGAAGTGATAAAGGAGTTCAAATGAGGAGATGATATCTATTTATGAATATTTGCAAAGCCTTTAGGGAGATGTGTCATTGAGGTAGATTTTAAAGATGGACAGATTTTTCGAAGGGAAAACGGCAGGACAAGAATTCCAAGAGAAGAGTACAACCTGAATCAACATTCAGTTGAGACAGTTCTTCAAAGAGCCAATTGGGTTGTCTCAAACTAACCAGAAGAAAGTTTACTTCTCAAGGTAGTTTGGAGCCAAACTACAGGGGTCTGGAATTCCAAACTAAAAAGTTTTAATGTTGGAAGTGCATTTGAAATTTTAAAGCCAGATTTTCTGCACAAAAGAGGGCTGTGGTAACATGAAACTAGAGACCTAGTAAACATCACGAGAGCAGAGTTCATGTCTGTTGTAACTTCAGGAATTGTTACAGTACCCAGCACATTTTAGCACTCAATTTTTTTTTGTTTGGGGACTGGGAGCTAAGTTTATGCCATTGTCCTTAATCCCTGTACCACAAAATACACCTGTTAAAATATTTTCAACATATCCCCACTAGGCCAACCCCCAAACCATTTTTTGAGTCACTTTATAAAATAACTTTTATATCCTTTACTGCGGTAAAAATATTTTGCCAGATTAAAATTTTAAGAAGCAAGATTAATAAGTAGAACATAATTAGAATAGAAAATTGCTGACAAAAGTCTGGAACAAGGAGACTTGCTTAATAGTATGGTTCTCATTCTGTCATGGAGCCATGAATCAGAAGCAGCAAATGGTTCTCAAAGTGAGGCCAAGGCAGAACAAAAGAAAAAGTGGAGTTGAATGAAATGGGAAATATTTTAGTGGAGAGGCCCATTTTATTTTAGCCTCAGGATTACCTGTTCCTGAAAAGAAAGGGTGTTACACTGGAGCCCTTTCGTCTGGGAATCCTGGTGAATCCATGACAGGACAAAGGTGGGCAACTGGCTTGGATCCCTACCGGATAAGGCCTCAAGCACCAGATGAACTAAATCAAGAACAATAGCTGTGAGATTCCTTCTTATAAAACAAGCAACAGAGGACAGGAGAGGTAGGGAGAGATGGTAGAGAAGGTGTCACCGTAAATACCATCAAACAGTCTCTGTCTTAACTCCTATCCTCGTGTAGGAACAAATTCCCTCTCAACCTCCTCCCAAATATTTCTGAGAGTCCTAAAGGGCCCACACACAGATTTCCTGTCAAACCAAGTCTAGGACGCTTGACTACTAAAGAATTCCCTCCTCTCCAGCCCCACTTTTTTGCAAAGATTTCTCCTATTAATGCTAATTTCTAATGCAGCAGCTGTGCTCCAAGGCCCACATAGGGGACCACTGCTGCTAATCCCCACCAAAGGGACAGCCACTGCTACCTGTCCCTAGTGACATAGCTCTGATCATGCTGATGCCAGACATTGAGGGCATTGTCATCTGACCCAAGGGCTCTGTCTCTTGTTACTGCCAAAGATTCCAGCGTAGAATCTTTCCATTGCATCAACTACTATGTTATTGACATCTTGTGTTCCCACATCCCACAGAGATTTTTATGGGGGGAAGGGAATATATCTCTATCTATCATATTTATTTGCCTTGTTGTTGCAGACACTTTGACCTAGGAGTCAAATTTAAACTCATGCTGACATTCTGAGTGACAGACAATGCAGTGAGCTCAGACTCTCTCTTTTCCCAAACCAAACTTTTGAATCTCAACTCTCATTTCCCTTAGGATAAATTATATCTGATGAAGCTCCTCACTTCATTCTAAAACTCTTATTGAGCATGCCCCACCCCCTAGATGGGCTGATACTCAGCTGATAGGTGCTTAGGTGGGTGTGCCATCTGTTTACAGCTGGCACCCATTCTGATTGATTGGTGTTAAATATTTTGGCTAGTCCCCTCCCTCCAGACCTCCCTAAACCCTAGGATAAACACAGTGGAGGCTGTGTATATAAGCTTGCTACATCATAATAAAGGTATTGACTGTTATTTGAGGAGGTATCTATGCTGCTCATTTGCAAGTAAATACACTGTAGTATAGTACAGAATATGACAAAAGTGATCCCTTCTGATACTGAAACATGGCCCAAAGATCCCAATGTGGTTTGTCAGGTAAAAACTGCTACTTGTGTCTCAATTGTCCATTCTCCTCTTCTTCTTTTTTCTAATAGAATGCCTAAATTTTGTCTGAGTACATGGCCACCTGGCTAGAGACTACATTTTCTAGCCAGGAATGGATAGATGATTAGAACAGAATGTGAAATGAAGCAATAGAATGTGAAATGAAGCTGCATGTACAACTGTGGGTCCCAGCATTTAGGAATAAGACTGGGTGCACTCCGTGGTGCAGACTGCAACTCACAAATGTGGTGCTGGTGAACTAGCGTCAAGCTGGGATGGTAAAGAAACAAGATAGAAAAACCTAGGTTCCTGGTCAACCTCACTCTGGACCTATTCTGGACTATTAGATGAAAGAGAAATAAACCCCTATCTCGAGTCTGAGTTGTTAGTTTTGTATTGGTTTTTTTCTGTAGGGGGGGCGTCTCTTTGTTACGGCCACTTAGTCTGTGTGCTAACAAATACAAGGAGCAATGGCTCCTTGCATATAAAGCTATCAGTCTCTGGAAGGAAGAAACAAAGATTTAAATATGTATATGAATGACCAGGGAAATGCATGATCGAACTTCAGGGACTGTGTAGTCAATGTGGGAATAATATCTATTGGGAAGAAAAACTGTGGGCTTAAACTTTAGACCTTATTCATTACAAACTACTTGACGGTCTGGAAATCAACCCCATTCAGGATTTAATATGACAAAAGAGAATTATATTAAAATAAAGACATTTCCTGGTGATGTGCTCTGTAGCCACTTCTTTCATATTACTTCCCAGCCCGTCATAGTAAAATGAATAAATAAATAAGATTTTAAAAGCAGTTGGATTTGTCAGGGTAATTAATACTAGCTACTAGAATAAACACTCCCAAAATTTGAGAACACAATAAAAGTTTTGTTCTCGCTCACACAAAATGCTATGCGGGCTGCGCATGTTTCCTGGGTGGCTCTTCTCTAACCTGTGGCTCTGTTACCTGGGCTCCTTCTTTTTATCCACTATCTTGGAATTCTTTGCTTTCCACCACTCGATTCAGGGGGCAGCAGAGAGAGGGCCTGCTGAAGATGCACAGAGCACATTGTCGCTGAGGCCTAAAAATGAGAGCCAAAAATTTCCACACACATTTCATTGATCAGAACTAGTCACGTGCAAGAGTGGGAAGTGTAGGGAGCTCTTGAATATTCGTGAGTATTCACAGTCTCTTCCACAGCAGCCATTTTCACTGCTCTAAAAAGAAACAACCCTAAATATGTTGGTTGTAATTTGTTGTCCCTCGAACTCCTGATTCTCTGCAGTTCTGTGGATCATGCCATGAATTGTGGTCTCTAACATATGTCAGAGTTAGGAAGGATTCAGAATAGCCCTCATTCTGCAAAGTTGGCTCTAATTTTATGGGAGTTAAGAGATTAAAAATTTATTTTCTCATTTCATTTGAAATCCTTGGTTAAATGCTGAAATTATATCCTAACTTATTTCCAACCCAGAATCTAGTTGGCCTTTTCAAGATATACCCATAAACTGTTGCGTGCTGGGCCAGGAGACAGAAGACTTGTGCACTCAGTCAGGCTGCATCTTAACTGGCTGAGTGGATTTGGGAGAATCACCCTCTCTGGGCTCCATTTCCTCATCTGGGAGTCAATAAGCAAGCAAAACACTAAAAGCTAGAGAGGGGAGAGTTGAACAAGATGATTTCTGGGGTGTCTGTCACACCTAATATTCAATGGATCTCTAATTTTAAATTTTATGTCTTAGAAACCGGGGCTTTTTAAGAGCTTCCTAGACCTTGTGTGTTTTTACTTTTAGAAGCTCCACCCTATTTCATATTAAGCATATTAAAATGTACTCAGATTCCACATAATTTATGTGTAAGTATACAAAATTTTTCACATTTTGGAGCCAGTAACTTTTTTCAAGTGTAAAATATGGAGCTTAACACTGTTCCTCTAGGGCCCAGTGATACATTGATCCTCCAAAGAACCATTCTCCATATTCTCACAAAATGGATTTCAGTAGGGCTCAGTGGTTCCACAATCCAGAGCTCCTACAAAATAGGGCAGACATTGAAACACTCTATCCTTAAAAAACAGTGACCACACAAGTCACTACACTCATTGGGGAAACCAAAGGAGCTGGGATAAGGATTAGCATAAAGCCCAAGCTAAAGTGACCAGGAGGCCCAGAGCTATTCAAGCAATGCAGATCAGTATCCTTGACACCTCTTACATACTCTCAGAACATGATTGTGGAGCAAGTTGGGTATATTGAAAAGGATTTAAAGAGTCGAAAGGGAATTTGATTTTATGTGGAAACATTATTTACAGTAGTTGAGCTGCAAGAAAATGGGAAGTAGACACCTTAAAAATTACATGGGTTGTTAGAATAAATGTTCTCTGAAATTCAGCAGGTTGAGCCCCTTTTTACAAAAGGTTAGGCAGCTTGCTCAATCAGTATTTGACACTACCCTCCGTGAGCTCCTCTGAGAGAATTGTTGCTGAAGTGTAGGTGTGCTGTGTTACCCAGAAGGGCAATCCAGCTGGAGCCACTAACTGAGGGACTTGTGAAAAGAACAAAGGACTTCAAAAGGTCTTCAAAAGGACTTTCACCCCAGGGATCTTCTGACCCTGAGCAGAGAGCAGGAAAATCATGGCCTGTAAACCTGCCCTCTGTCCAACCAGGCAGTACCCACTTACACTGCTCACTTCTTACGACTCCAATTTTTCCTTGGTAAGTCATCTTGGGATCAGCGCAGATATTCCAAACTGATGAAGGGTTTGGTAACTCAAGAAATTCTTGTTAATAGGCTTACTGACATGCTACGTAATCATCAAAATAAAACGACGTTTGTGGCAACGTAGATTTTCAAAATGTCTATCACCACTGGTTGATCTGGTGGCTAATAAGTTCTTTCATCGCTTGGGTCTTCAGAAGGAAGATAGAGACTGCTTCTCTCTTGACACTAATAAAACTGAGTATTTATGCTATAAATGACTGCAAGATAACAGCTTTATTAAGTAATACAAAACTAACATAATAATCCCTTTGTTTGAATGCCTGTGACTTATGAACCATGAAGAACAAACCTAGAATTACTTGGTTTTCCCAGCCTTGAACATTATGAGATAACTTTTTTAAATCTAAGATTACAAATAAAGTTGTCATGTAAGGCCAGTATTAAAAATTATTGAAAAATATTTTAAAGCTATGGCTTATTCTGAAATCATCTGGATTTGGCAAGCATCTAACTAATCACAAACCTATTTTGTAATTTGGAATTAGGCCAAGCCATTAAGATAGTCTATACAAAACAGTCCAGGCTAATAAAGGAGGAACCCCAAAATTAGGATAAACCAAAAATAAGGAGACCAGCTGCCTAACACCTGGTAGTTATTAAAAATTGAAATCAAATGGTAAGAATAGCTAGAGGAATGTTTGAAGTATATAGTAATAAACCATGTCAAGATGACTATTTATAGAGAAAAAAGGAACCCTCCAAGGAGAAGGAAAGAATTTAAGTTTCCCAGGCTAATGAATTCTATTTCAAACAATTCAAATTTAAATCACAGAAGACTCAGCACCAACATGGGACTTGAATCTGATAGAAGTGGGGGAAAGACAGCAGAAAATCCATACCCCATTTATAAGTATAGAGAGAAATTGACAATTAAAAAATTTAAGTGATCTTATTGCTGTTTTTTATTAACAACTCCAAAAGGAAGGAATAGGACTGGAAGTTAGGAGACCTGTCCTAATAGAAGCTGTGACCTTAAGCAAGTTACTTCATCTCCACATGCTTCAGTTTCTCCCCTAAATTGAAGGACTTGGACTAGATGATGTCTAAAATCTTTTCCAGCTCCAACATTGTATTTCACTGAAACACTTTTGAAGTCTCAGCATGACTAAACAAGGGGAATGGTATGTCACAGTGAACAACAAGAACAAGAGCCTGAGGGAAGCTCATGCTTGCTTTATTTCTTATCATTGAATTAGGCCCATCATGCCTAATAAATTCAAAGTTCTCTCTAATTTCCTTAATAGGACATTGTTTCTCGTGCCAGTGGACAATATGGCTGCCTTCATGATATTATGCAAACTTCCCCAGTCACTTTTCACTGTGCTCTGCTTTGAGGTGTATTCTTTCTTTTTTTTTTTCTTAGCCCAGGTTCTGACCCAGTGAGATATATTCTTAATGGTATAGCCCCAACAAAAATATGTGCCCTTACCTTGTCACAATAATCACTGTTTAAGGAGCAGAGGTTTTTGGGTTTTTTTTTTTCTCTCCACCAGGACCAGTTCTAAGGCATTAGGTGAAGTGGGTTCTTGGAGCTGTACCCTCCTCACCCATAGCTTTAATAGCATCCTTTCCTCAAAACCCTCCCTCCGGCTTCATCCAGCCCTCACATCCAGGAACGTGCCTATGGAGATAACTCCCCACATACCAAAGCACAGGCTTCACTTGTGAGGAAAAGGCAAACTTTTAAAAGGCAGACACCCACACCAATCAAAATGCCTGCACATAAACACTAGGTAAGTGACTCAAAGCATTTTAAAACCAACAAACCTGACCTTATCACATTCCCTGAAGACCCTGATGACTCATCCAATAAATAGCCCCATTTTTCAAGAGTCATTGTATGCTCATATATTCATGTGACAATCTCCCAGGTCAGAGGAAAGTATTTAAAAGGAACTGCTGAGACCAGATGCCTTAACCCTAAATTTCAGGACTCAGAATAGGAGACAGAAGAGCAGTTCAGAATCTTTCCATTTTTACAATACATACACAGCCTCATCCTTCAATGACTTATCTTCAAAAACTATAATATGAAGCCATCAAATTTCCACTTATTTGAAGTCACTAGTCTGGGCAATTTTAAGGCTTAAGGGACAGAGTGAAGTAGAATGGAAAAGGGAGCAGGAGAGACGGGAAGTCCTATTTTTGAGCTCTGCTAAACTACAGGTGTAGTTCCGGGTGCTTTACGTAGCATCTCATTTAAGCCTCAAGCTGTTAGATCTTCCCTTTACGGACAAAGAAAATGAGGCTTGCAGAAGTTTGTTTGCTTATACAAGGTTGCTTAGCTGAAAAAATAGCAGATCTAGGACTGAAATCCAGCTCTTTTTTTCTATTCATCTCCTTCAAAAAAGCCTTTCCATGTGTGTTTGGCTCAGATATTCCATAGCAATCAAAAGAATCACAGTAAATCTGTATTTCCACAGCTCATGAAACATTCAGTTTCTTTCCACCAGACCTTGTAGTACTCTCTCTCTCCAGGGCCCAGCTCAACATTCCCAAGAAATTTCTATTTCTTATTCACCTTACCGTATACCATTCCTTAACAATAATATTCCACTGTTATGGTTTGAATTGTGTCCCCCCAAAAGATGCTGAAGTCCTAACCCACAGTACCTGTGAATGTGACCTTGTTTGGAAATAGGCTCTTTGCAGCTGATCAAGTTAAGATGAGGTCATTAGGGTGGCCCCTAATCCAATATAACTGGCATTCTTATAGGAAAGGGAAATTTGGACACCAAGACAGACATGCACATGGGAAGAACAGTGTGAAGATGAAGGCAGAGATTGGGATGATGCTTCTACAAGCCAAAGAATGCCAAAGACCATCAGCAAATCATCAGAAAAAACTAGGTGAGAGGCATGGAACAGATTCTCCCTCACAACCTTCACAACTTTGCTAACACCTTGATGTTGGACTTCTAGCCTCCAGAATCATGAGACAATAATTTTCTGTTGCTAAGCCACCCAGTTTGTGGTACTTTGTTACAGCAGCCCCAGGAAACTAAGACAACCACCATTCAGTAAACACTAAAAGAGATAGGACAAAAGGAGAGCAGCTGCAAATTACATAACATGAAATTAGTCAGAAAAATCAGATAAAAATTCAGAAGCCAAAAGTAATCCAATATTTGATCAATATGTATTTATTCTACTCTGATCACTACCATATTCAGAAAATGAGGCCATCAGATGTAATCAAGTATTTTAATTACATTAATTGCTCACAATATAAAAGCTTTTAGTCTGATTAGTAATTTTAATGCCTCCTAGTACTGTATTCTTCAAGATCCATGCATGTGATATTGACAAAAGCATTTTCAATTCACAGAGGAAATTGATATTGCCCAGAAACTGAAAGACATTTAACTAATGAAACTCAGTCATAAATTTCAGCTCAGTCAGTGCAGGCAGGTTGTGATTCTGAGGGAGTGACAGGCAAGGGCTGGCTTCATAGACATATTTTCCCAAAACCTCTAGGAGTAGCCTCTAACAACCTAACCCAGGTCACACTTTCATATGAATTTCTAGTTTGCTTAAAAGCACAAAGGGAACAGAATTCAAATAATATGGAAAATAAGATTGTGTTTCAGTCAACCCAATTCAATTTGTTGGCAAATATTGAAATTCGTTTGTGAATTAGTTGGAAAAACACCAGAGAGTTGAGATAACCATGCTTCCACTGTGTATCACATGAGGTTAGTTGGCACCAAGAAAAGAAAAAGAAATCATGATAATAGGTTATATAGATCAGCACATTCTGTATTTTTCCACGTGTATTTCTTATCAGTCACCAACCACCACCTTTTTCCTGGCTCCAGCTCATTGGAATGCGTTATTCAAGAAACTATTTAAAAATTTACTGAGCAACTGTTATTTTTTATTTGTTCAACAAATACTTATATTGTTTCTAGTGTGGGTCAGGTACTGTCCTAGGACATGGTGATAAATAGAACTGGTATAACATCTGCCCTTGAGCTCACGTGTAAATTTGTGTTTGGTGTGAAGGGAACGCTTCAAAATGTAATATCCCCATAAGAAGTTTAGGCTGTATGGTAATGGCCAGACCTACACAGATCTCTCAATTGGCAATATGATATACAACACAGGATTAAGGGTCCAACAGTGATATTAACAACTATATCTGAGTTAAGTAAAGGAGACTGTTGTTTGTCACAGATACCCATTGTTTTTCTGCCTAGAATCCCCTTCTAGGAATTGCCCTGGTCCTCATTGCATATTCATGATTACAGCAGGGACAGCAGTGTCTCAATGTGACCCTGCCTCCAAGACTATGCACATCACCTACAATCATTTATAATCTAATATGGATTATGATAACTGCTATAATTAAAGTGAAACCCAGATAGCAGCTAAGGTTTTGCCATTCCTTGAAATCCAGAAAGGATCGACATAAGTCCCCATTTTTTTCCTGTGACTCATGAGCACCTGCATCCTTGACTTTCTGCTCTGCCAACTGCTTATTTTTTACTCTGTACCTTTGTAGTGTACTTTTATTTCCACCATTTTCAAACCAAATATGCCTCTCCAAAATAAATAAATTAAAACAATCACATCTTTATGAGGCTCTTAAATGTGTGGCATACTTCACTGAAAGCTTTAGAAATACAGACAGGAGTTCTCAGCTGTTTTCCCAAAACCCTCTCTATTCACTGCACTCACAAGTTCCTATTCATTTCTCGTACACAGCAATTGGGCTATTTACTTTATTGCCAGATCTTTTGCTAACCTATTACCTCTTTGGGGGATTATCAAGACCTTTTCCTCAACAAAGGCAATTTCTTCCCTAAGAATTCTGGTATCTGTTAATGAGATTTTTTTCCTCCACTACAGAATATTAGTCAAGTACTTTGGAAAAATAAAAAAAGAGACACTTATGTTGAGAAGACTTAAGTGAGGAGGCAACTTTTAGGTGGGTTTTAAAGGATCAGCAAGTTTCCTCAGGCTCATTCCAAAAATGAGACAAAGGGTGTTCTGAGTGGAGAAGATCACATAAGAAAGGGCAGAGCAATATAAGAACACAGGGCAGGGACCAGGAGCCTTAAGTGATATCCCAGGCATCTGCCAAGTGGACTTCCAAGTCAGGTTGCAAAGGTGCCTTGTGGTGAGAGAGAGTCTTGGAAGACAGTGCATAGAAATAGGCATTATTATGGATCCCCAAAAGTTTTTGCTCTTCATGACATGAAAAATGTGTATTTCAAGATACCAGAAAGAAATTTGTACCAATTCAATAACATATATTAGGAACTTAGTACATGGATCGGCACACTGCTAATAATTGATGATACAAGATAAATATATGTTCAAAATGCTAATATACTGGGAAGAATCCAGTGCACACCTTCCTATCCAGGGTATTAGGACAGGCACACCATCTGTACCTGCAGGTGCATGAAGATGTTGATCTCTTCAGTCTTTGAGACAACTAGGAGGAAACTGGGGTGGCAAGAATCTCAGCCTGTTTTCCTCTAGCCACAAGCGCACTTTTTCATTGACATCAGCATTCAATACAAATATTGTATTCCACAGCTGTCATGCTGTGTACGCTGTTGGGAGGCACGGTGGGGGATCACGACACCATTGCACAGGCCCAGGTGCAGCTGTGGTGGTGGGAGAGAGCTCGTGGGGTTGGGAGCTATTTATGAGGTAGAATCAATAAACGTTAGTCATTGGGTTCTTGTAGGGGTGAGAATGAAGGACAGGACAATGGATCCAGCACGGGGCGTTTGGAAGGAAGGAAAGTCTATAATGAACCATCCATCAGGGAGGAGTGGAGCAAAATTTAAAGAATTTAAAATGTTTGAACCTTGTTCTCAAAGTAGATATTTTATAGCCAAGAACTGCTGAAAAGTTCTGAATTGCAATGATTTGTTTTCTGCTCTATCTCTAAACTTTTCCCTTGTTGAACCTCCTCAAAATATGAACTTGACAAATTCTTAACAAAGTCTCAGAAGGGTAAGTCAGAAGTGAGACATTTATAGGGTTTTGGGGTCTGGGCTCGAGTAGTTTGGGGGGCTATCTTCTAAGGTAAGGAAAAGATTGGGGTTCAGCAATGTCTGTGATGTATAGTTTAGGATTGGTGGGCCCAGTGAGGCAAGGGTCTTGAAACAAATCTTGATATGTAAACAGGTTGATAAGCAAGAGTTTGCCCAGGTGAGCAGACTGTTGTCTCCAATTAATTGATCTGCAGAAATTCCCTGAAGCAAATGGTAATTTATTGGTTTATAGTATTTCTTCCAAAGACAAAGTTTTTCTGAGACAAACAACAAAATCATGTTGACTTAGGCTGTCTATAGTCTTGTTGTCATAGATGGTCTCAGTTATCACTCTCAACTTTCTAGAAAATGTTAAGAGTTATGTATATATACCAACTAGAATTAAGCTTAGTTACCATTTATAGAGTTAGCAGAGCCTCTCCATACATCTAAGATAAGAAATCCCTCAAGTAAATCCCGAGTAACCCCCTACCTCTACCACCTCCTGGCTCTGGAGAGAGGCATGGATTTTGGCAGCAAGGTAATAAATAGGAATGACAAGTGCTTTATATGTGACAGTGTGGACCGAGGACACCAAGGAGATTAAAGATGGCAGGTTGTGAGGCCCCGTAGGCTTAACAGGCTGCAAACCTGCTAGAGAAAATCATGTCACACAGAATGCATAGTTCCCAACATCAAAGCTACCTGGAATCCTTCTATATTTTCTTAATTAGCTTTATTTCTCATTTTCCATGAAGGGAATTTCAAGCATTCTTCGTTTTTCTCAGATCTCCAAACCCACTATCCCCTTTCACTCTCAGCAGATGACCTTGGTTCCTACTTCAGAGATAAAAAAGAATCAAGCAGATTTAGACTCAAGTCTATTTACTGCCATCTAAGTTGAAACTTACATGTATCTGTGTCTATCCTTTTCTTCTCTCTCCTATTGAGTTGGAGAAGGTAGCATCCCTCCTCCTTTACCCAAAGCTCACTTCTTATCTCCTCAAATGCAGTGTTCCATTAGTTATCTCCACACTTCTGTATCCTTGCTTTTCCTTCCTAATTGGATCTCTGTCTTCTGATTTTCTTCTTGCCAATTTGGCTACTTCTTTCTATTTCTTCTTCAGCTACCAAATCTTGGACTATTTCTTAAACACTAGTGCTCCTCACAGTTCTGAACAAGAGTGTCTTTTCTTCTTATTCCCTAGGCTCTTCTTTCATAATCTTTTCCATATTCATGCCTTCAACCGCCACCTAGGACTTTCAACTTTATGTCACTTGTACAATTCTCTCTCTAGAGTTCTACTCATATATTTGAGCATACATCTCCACATGGCCATTCTACTTTCATATGAAACTCAACATGTCCAAAACAGAACTAAAGATTTTTCCCTTGGAACCTGCCTCTTTTCATACCTTGGATAACAGTGCTATCATTCATGCTGGTATACACAGTACCTCTGTGTCTTTTTGACTCCTCCTTTGCCCTCCATTCTCATATTCAATCACTAAACCCTAAATCCTGTGGATTTTACCTTCCAATATGTCCTGCATCTGTCTGCATTTCACATTTCCCTGCCTCTTCCCTAGTTCAAGCCAAAATTACATGGGTTGCTGCAGTAGCCTTTCATTATCCATCCTTATCCCTTTTAATCTGTTCTATACATGGCAGTCCTGTGTATAACTCTTAATGTCTCTCTGCTTCTCCTTGGATAAAGTGATCAATTCTTACCAGGGTTTATTAAGCATTATTTGATCTACCCTCTCTGAATAATTTTTTTTCAGTGACATCTTTACGTGATCTTCTTACATGTGCTTCTCCATAGCACCCTATCCTCCTCTGTCATAGCACCTACCATCCTGCTTTATAATCACTTTATTCCCCACTAAATTGATGTCCAAATGGAAATTAATCACCTTTCCCCATTACATTAAACATCCAGGACAGTGCAGATGATCAATAAGTACTTGTTAAATAAATAGTTCAATAATAAAATCCTGTATTCTTTGGTCTCTTTAGATGGCTTTACTCTCTAAAACAATTCTCTGACCTTCAGGAAAATCCAGGACAGGTCTAATCCCCCGAAGAAGTTACAGCTTTTTCATTTTAACATGTCTTCCCTATTGATATCTCAACTCAAAGCATTTTCTATAAAAAGATATGGCTGATCTCCCAGATATCAATGTTTAATATCAAGGCAAGGTCTAGCTTCTCTATTTCTTCATTTTTGTCTCTGTTATCCTTCAGCAGTTTGTCCCATCTTTCTTTTTTTCTTTTTTAGTGCCTCTGGCTTTTGTATTTTTTAATTTTTACTTTCATAAAAATTAAATTTGTGCATGGCTTAGGAAGTCAAATAGTTTTACAAAACTTGTTATGAAAAACAGAAATTCCCCAGCCTTACACCTATTTCCCACTCTCCAGAGCAGCCACTTCCAAAATTTTAGCTTTCTAAATAATACCCTTGAAATGCTACTTTTGACATTTTATTTTTGACCATTATCTCTTGACTTCCCACCCTGCAAGAGAAGAATTAAATCTTTCACACATACACACCTACCATTGCGCACATGTACACTTCCTTTCCCCTCCTCCCAATAGTTAGAGTTTACATAAACTCTTTCCACAATTGAGTCATGCAGTAGGCCCAGACAGCTTTTCCTTCCCTGCATATTTTTTGCTTCCCTGTAGTTAATAATTCTCTTTCTTTAAAATTTGTTTGGTTTTCTATATGCTTATCAATATTTCAACACCAAACTCTCCACCAATTGTCTAAAGCCCCTCTCTCTATACCTTGCAGTAGATATTATATGAATTCCATCTATTTGAAGAAATTTATTATGGAGTCTTCCTACCCGCTTTATTCTAGATGACTTGCACCCTATTCTCAGTGCAGAACTTTTGTCCTGGAATCCCTTCTTCTATCACCATGGGGATTCTTTCTGTCTCTTGTTTCCTCCATGTTTACCTTGAACACACTTAAAATCATCTGGAAAACTTTAAAAATTCTGATGTCCAGATTTCATCCCAGAACAATTAACTCAGAACTTTTGGAGGAGAGGCACATCAAAGCACTTCAGTTGATTCCAATGACTAGTTAAGGATGAGAACCACTAGTCTATCTACATCTTTCTTTGTTTACTTTCTAATTTTGGTGGAACACATCCTTCAGAAGCTCTCAGGAAGAGTACATAAGAGAAAATTTTGAGACTTTGCTTTCCTGAACATGGTTTTATTCTACTCTCCATTTGACTTATAACTTGCCTAATGTAGAATTCATACTGAGAAATCGTTTTTTCCTCCAAATTTGTGACAGTATTGCTCCACTGTCTTCTAGCATTCAATGTTGTTTTGGGAAGTCTGAAAGCATTTTATTTCCTGATCTTTCCTATATAATCTGTGTTTTTCTCTCTAGATATTATAGGATCTTCCTTTTGCCCAAGCACTCTCAAATTTTTTAATGATTGCCTTGGTATGGGTCTATTTTCACCTATTTTCTTGCATATTCATAGCCCCTTCTAATTTTGTAACTTGAATCTTTTAATTCAGGGAAATTTTCTTAAATTTCTTCATTAATGACTTCTCCTCCCTTTTTTTTGTACTTGTATTCTGGAGCTCATATTTTTTCAGATACTGGATCTTCCTGATCAGTCCTATAACATTCTTTTCTTTTCCCTCCTACTTTCCATTTCTAAGTCTTTTTGGTCAGTATTATGGGCTGAATTGTGCCCTCCCCTCCAAGTTCATTTGACAAAGTCCTAACACTAAATACCTCAGAAGGTGACTGTATTTGGAGATAGGGTCAGTAAAGAGGTAATAAAATTAAAATGAGGTCATTAGGACCCTAACCTAATATGACTAATGTCCTTATAAGAAGAGGAAATTTTGACACAGACACACAGAGGGGGAAGGCCATATGAACATGAAGATGGCCATCTGCAAGCCAAGGGGGGAGGCCTCAGAAGGAATCAACCCTATTGACACCTTGATCTCAGACTTCTAGTCTCCAGATCTGCGAGAAAATCAATTTCTGTTACTTAAGCCACCCATTCTGTGGTACTTTGTTATGGCAACTCTAGCAAACTAATACAGTCTGCTTTACAGCAGCTTTTCTCAACTTTATTTTCAGTATTAATCTTAAATTTTTCTTATATTTGCTATCTCATTTTTTATTTTTAAAAATAAAAATTTTTTAATTCTTTTTTGTTCTCTGAATGTCATGTTTATAATAGCATCTCGCTCTTCTCTTATCTCACTGAGGATGTTAATGGTAGTTTTCTTCCCCATGATTTCATGTTTCTGTCTGTATAGCTTTGTTTTCCCCCAAGTTGTCTATTTGGTGTATGTGTGTTTGTTTTATTTTTTATCTTTCATGTTAAAGATTTTCCTCAGGTATCTGATTGTCTGCTCACATTTAAGAGCAAGTCCGTAAAAATGCTGACTTGAAGGTCTGAGTGTAGGATGGGAATTGTTGACTATGGTCTCATGACCGTTGATCTTAAACCCCAGGGTTGAAAACTGGAAGCCCCCAGGCTGAGTCTGAAACAAATGTGTCTGTGTTTTGTTTTGTTTTTTAATTAGAATTGCAAGCCTTTAACTGGGTGTTACCTTTAACTACCCATGAACCCCATCAATCCTTTTTGATTTAAGCTACTTTTAAGTTTGAAATTTCTGCCTAACATTTTTTTCTGCCAGTCAAAATCTTCCTTGTCCTTTAACTCAAGCTAAGATGTTTCTTCCTCTCTGACCCCGTCTGTAACGCTCTCAGGCAGAATTCAACTCTGCCTCCTCTGGGTCCCACCAAGTTTCATATCTCCATTAGAGCCCTCCCACAGTCTTCCTTATTGTGATAGATATTTGCTGTGTATGTGGGATGCTCCATGAGACTGTACATCCTGCCTCCTGTGGAGACAGGGCTCTGATGCAGGCATGTTATTATCTCATATAGTAACTTTGGTAAATGCTCAAGAAAAGGTTTCTTGAAAACCATTGTGCTCAATGGGGCAAGGGTGGAAGGAAAGGAGGACAGGAGAGCACATTTGATCTTCTTCCTAAAACGCAAATACTTGAGCATTTTATTATAAAAATTGTGAGCTATAGCTTTTCCCCTCAAAGTAAGCAACATGCCATGCCAGATCACAATGTGGCTTTAATGTACTCTCAGATGATTACACAGAACATAATCTGTTTCACATGATAGAATATTTCTCAAGCTGGAACAACAGAAGAAAAAACAAAAACCTCAGTGTATCTAAATGAAAGAGAAAATATTTCTGCATTTAAAGAGGTAATTTATCCTCATTTGTGATCATGCACTCTTTCAGAACTCAAATAAAGCATAAATCTTGGAACATCTGCCAACGTGCCCAAGAACAATAAATCATAGTTTGTGGTAAATATTTTGAAAGCAGTTTTCAGGTATCTGACGGCCTTAGCATTTTTGCTGCTTTTGTTTCACCACAGTCTTAGTTATAAAGTATCCTTGATGTTCCTAAGAAGAATGGATTTTTGTCATGCATTGCATCCATTTCCATTTAAACCTCCAGGAACACAATCTGCATTCTCACCCCTGCAGTATCCCATCCGTGACTGAACTAGTCTTTTTCTTTTTTATTCAGCTACTCTTGCTGGCCCAGTTAAATAACATTAGCTAACTCTTTGTTCCTATTAATCTTTCCTTCCCACGATGGTTTGAACATTGTGGTTTTTAAATTATTGACAGAGCCCTCGGAGTTACCAAATATAGACTCATTCATGTGAACAGTAAACAAAGCATGTTTGGATTCACACAAATTTATGACTCTGGAAAGACCTTGAAGAGCCAGATGGATTTTAAGAATTGTGTCTCCAAGTACTACTGTTAACTGGAGATGGTGGTTAAGGGTAGACTGTGGTGCAGATGGCCTGGGTTCCCATCTAGCCACTGCTATGTACAAACTAGGTGGCCTCGGGAATTATTTTAATATATAGCCTCTCTATAAGTCCCAGTTCCCATCTGTGAAATGGGCAAAATAATTGTATCTACTTCAGAAGATCTTTGAAAAGACAAAACGAGATAATGTGCTTGGCATACACTCTGCAAATATTAGTTGCTGTACTTTTTTATTTACAAGAGCAATGAAGCTGAAACATGGTTTCATACAAATTAACTGAAAGGACAATTGCCCATAGTTTTAGAAAATGGTTAGACCTCTATACTTACCAAATACAAAGCTGAAATAAACTGGTTGATTAAGCAGAGATAATCAGAATTTTATGTTTAAATAAATGACTTTTAATACAACATTTAAGAATAAGAATTATAAAGTAATTCGAAGCATATGGCTTCCAAATTTTTTATTATTATAAAGACAACTTTAGAAGTAAAGTAAGATACTGCCAGGTCAAAACTTGTTTTTCAAGAGTCTTTTCTTTAATTAGAAACCTAAATTTGATGGCCCATATGCAGAAACCAGCCCACTCACAGTAAAGAGGGCCTAGCTGAAAATGACAAAGGTCACTGGTAACCCAAACTGAACAAAACAATAAACCTTTGTCTGGGCCAAAAAAACAAAAAGCAATAGTTTTAAGGTGGGAGTACTTTATAAAATGTACTTTGCTTTCCACGTATTCATTTTGTTTGATCAAAGTCAGTGGTAAGTTGACATGTACAACATATAATAGTTAATGTTGTTTTTTGTAAGTATTTGGATAAATTGGTTGATTTAAAATTAATCTAAATTAGTCATTCCCCATGTCACCCACAGAACATTGTTCCTGGTATGTTAATAAATATGTTAGGAGAAACAAATAAGTTTAAGATAGTGGTGTTCATTACATATATTTATCAGTATGTCAAATGCATATTAGCATATAAAAAGAATCTAAAGTGTCCTATAGTGAAGAAATCTATTTTGGTTTCCATAATCCAGGTTTTCCAAAGTTATTTAAACCTGGAATCTATTTTTTCCAGCATGCCTTTTAGCATTTTATGAAACACAGTTTGCAGAATTCCAATTTGGGGATACATTGTTTACATTTGGGCAGGGCCCTTCTTGCAATTCATTGAAAAGCTATCAGACTGAAAATTGTCAGGATTCTACATATTAACGATAATAATAATAGGTGCCACTTATTGAGCACTAAATATATATTAGGAAAAATGTTTCTTCCTCACTCCTTACCTTCTTTTCCTTGAGAATTTCTCCTCGATATTCCTGGCCTCTTGTTCCACCATTGACTCCTGCCTTTGGGGGAGTGCTTTTATTAGCTGACAGCCTTTGGTTAGTGTTTCTCAGTAAAGTGGAAGTAGTAAATCCAAAGTGGAAGCCACCAAAGACACTAAGCCTCTTCTCTTTCCTCTGCATCTGGACCAGACACTTAGTAACCTGGGTTGAGTGTCTGCTCCTCCGAAGCAAAATTTCCCTCAGGTAAGTTATTCCAAGTCTGAGAATGGAAATGGGCAGTCAGCAAGCCCATTTTTTTGGCCAAATTAAATTTTGTCTTGCAACCTAGCTTTTATCATTGACAACTGTGATATTTTAGTTCTTTGTGGAATGATTCTATTGTATTTCAACTGCTTTGGAACTTGGGCAGCCAAAGGGGCCTCCCTCAAAACTTCAACAGCAGGTATCATTAATTGTGCATGATGTTTTACATAATCTCATTTAATCTTCACAACAACCTTTAAAGGTGGATATTAATATATCCTCACTTTACAATGAAAAAAAATTGAAAGGAAGAAAGGTAAAGTAACTTACCAGAGGTGATACAGTAAGTGACTCTGTTGTTATTAATGAATGCAGATTATTTAATTGTACTATTACTATAACTAGTGCCTCTCATGGGATGGTGTTTGTGTTTGGAGATCTCTATTATGTACCTCTCAATTCTTCCTCTATTGCATATATTGATCTATAAGACCAACCTCAGTTATATGGAATGATGAACATAAAAAACATAACCCTGGCCAATGAGTAAGATATTCTGGTGAGGTCTACATCAGAAATTTCAAACTGATAGCCAGCCCACGGATATGTTTTGTTTGGCTCCCAAAGTGTTAAGGATTTGTATTAGTAATTAACATAAAATTTAGATTTCTGGCTTCTCTCAAAAACATGAAGATCTGAGCAGCAATGAGCTGAAGTTGAAGGGCTGTCGTCATTTCAGATGGGGCATGTGCAGCACAGTCTCCTCGGACCCCACCGTGTCACTTTTTTTTAACTACTTTACCTCCACGTGCTTCTGTAAATATTTAAATCTGCAACCCTGCTGTCGGCGAGGTGGCCTCCCACTCCTGCGCATTCTCCCCTGAGGAACATCATAGTCATTGCAAGAAGCTGGGACACTGAATGTTAGCATCTGGGATCAGGCCACTGACTGAACGGTAGGTAGCCTGGTGTGAAACCGCCGAGCTGTGAGTGGCGGCTCTTCAGAAATGATACCATTCGGTGTGGCTGCTCATTTCAATCCCTCAAGCAAAAATGTTCCAGTTGCACCCTGGAGACTTCAGGGAGTGAGGAGAGCAGCTGGACTGGCGGGGGTCTGTGTCCAGCACGCGTTCAACTCAGTCTGTATCTGCTTTGAGTGTGCAACATCTGTGTAAATGTTCTTAAATTATGGGCTTCTTTGGTGCTAAAAACGTTATAAAACCATTGCCCTTGAGCCTTCTAGATTCCCATCCCCAATAGTGACCTTTCTTTCTATATCAGTGTGTTTCAGGTAGCAGTTGCTCAGTAAAAATTTGTTAAATGAATAAATGAATAGATAGACTATGTAAATTCTAGGGGCTGAGGATTGTCCTTCCTTTAAAAAATATATGTTTGAATATGTGATGAATACCCCACTGAGGTCTCTTAGGCTCTGTTCTTCATTCGCATCCCCAGCCCATCACTAGGATGAGCAAGGCCATTTCCCATCAAGGTTAGGTATTTCCTCTTCCAGGGGAATCTACATTCCAAGGATTCTGTAAAGGTGACATGAAAAATCTGTCCCCTCTTGTAGAGATACGAAGTATCAGAAAGCAGATGGAATCAATATTTGGAGGTCAGCCTGAAATCTTTCAGGACACCTTTCTTACTCTGAAATCAAGCTTTATGGACCTGAATTTAAAAGCAAAGAAAAAATGAGTTCAGAATTTTGATAAACCATGACTTATATTTAAACATGAACAACCACAGAATCACGGAACATTGGCTGGAGCTGGAAAGAATTTTAGCATAAAATCACCAAACGCAATCAAGTCAGGGAGATCATGATGTTGAAATGCCACCTTGGCCACATTATTATAAATATCAATTTGCTAAATGGCTGTACAATGTTAAATTTAGTGTGTTTCTTGAAAAAGCTGGTCATTGAAAAGTTAACATTGGATTTTAATAAGGGAAATATTTAAATTATTCTCTAATGTAACATAAACCTATTGGAGAGATGGCATGCTCTGGGAGTATGGCCAAGTAACACCTTTTTAAAATTGTACTTCCTGATTAAGAGAATTCGCTTCCATTTACAAGGATTGGCTTACTCTTAATTATTTAATTGGGCTAAAAGGTTCATATGCAAATCTTTAATAGTCACATAATCAGAAATGCCTCCCATGCTGCCAAAGGTGCTAAAATAATCTAAGTAACTAAAACCAGACAGATTTATCATCTGGGGATTTCTTAAAGAATGTGCCACTCAGGCTATTAGAATATTCAATGGATGGACTTTCCCAAAATGTTATTAAAATACTTACTGATAGCCATTTTAAGATTGAAAATATAATAATAATTGACATGAACATGAGGTTTGAATAGTGTTATTTTAAAATGCACTACACTTTAACAGCTGCAGAAAACAGCTGGCCAACTCCTAAAGGGTAAAGGCCCAGGAAATTCAAAGAAATCTCTTATTCCATCCTCCTTTAATATGGGGGAAATCAGCTTCAAACAAGCATCCAGCTGGGGATTTAATTAGCTCACCCTGGGACCATACTGAGTCCTGGCACTTGAAGCAGGCATGTGTAGAGTGCATCTCTCACCAGGTGGCCTACCATTTACAATCAGGACAGAGACCAGCTAAGCCCGCTGGCCTTTCCAAAGCTATTCTCCCTTCCCACTTCTACCACAGAGGCTAGCAAAGCTAAATACTCACTTTCCTGGCCCACCCACCTTGGGTTTAGGAATGGCCATGTGACAGTTTAGACCAATGAGGCAACAGAAAGCGTTGTGGAGGATTTGGACAAAGTTATTGTTTTTTCTTTTTTTCTTATTAAAAAAATGGCTGCACCCATCTCCTCCTCTTCATCCTCCTTGAACATGCATGCTTATGTCTGTGACTTTGAAAAAAATTTTATGATATTTTTGAATCTCCAAAGCAATGCCAGAGGCCACCTTCCTCCCGGTTATAGGAGTGTGGAAAAGGTTTTCTGTTACTTGCAGCCAAAATACACAGTTGAGAACTAGTAACACCTTTTCTTTGTGGCTTTTAGCCTATTTGAAATAACATTTAACTAGATGAATTTCTCTCTCTCAAGGAAAAAAAAAATCTTTAAACACACTACTTGAAGCAGCATGGCTGGTCCATTCTCATTCTGGAAAAATGTGTCTGAAGGTCCCTGCAGCCCATATATTATCCAATCTTCTCAGGAAGTTTTCCTCTTGTGTTTAGTGTGGGATGGTCTATAGTTCCTGTCACCTTCATCTGACCAAAGTGCTATTTTGATTTATGACACTATCCATCTGAGATCTGCTCATTCTTGCTTTTTCACAGAGGCTTTATAATATTTTTTTAATGTCTTAAATAGGAAATAGTTGTCTAGTTAACAGAAAGTAATACAGTGAAAAATCTTCTACCCCATTATGTTCAAGTGTTAAAAACTATTATCAGATATTCTTTCCAATAAAACTATTAGCCACATGGTGATTGTAAAACAAACAAAAAGAGTCTCATGTCCACTCATCCCTGAATCTAACTTGCTTCCCTATGCTCAATCATTGCATTAGTTTCTAATTTATCTCAGAAATTTTTAATTCAAATACAAGGTAATATGAATGTGCACTCTTTTTTCTCTCTTTCTTACACAAAAGTTAGCCTACACACACCACTTTGGACTTTGCTTTCTTTGTGTAATCATATATCTTGGAGTCTTTCTATATCCATGCATGGTGTCTACATGTCTATAGCGGCAGAATATTCCATTGTTTGGATGAACACAAGCTATTTATTTAAACAGTCCTCCCTTGTTGGACACTTGGACCACTTCCAACAAACAATGCTGTAATATATAACCTCACACACACATCATCTTACACAAGAAAAGGAATATCTGTAGGATAAATACCCAGAAATGGCCTTGCTAAGGCAAAGGGTAAATGCAGTTGTAATTTTGATCATTAGTGTCAAATTGCTCTTTACAGGAGTTGTACCAATTTACATTCCTGCTAGCGACATATAAATGTGCCTGAAGGGAAACTTAGATTTTACCAATCCACTAGGTGAAAAATGGTATCTTAATATAGCTTTAACCTGAATTTATTTTATTATTTTATTGTGAAGAATAAACATCTTTGCATAAGTTATAGGGACCATTTATATTTATCTTCTCTGTATCTGTTCCTGTCTTTTGTCAATTTTTAAAAAATTATATATGTAATACATTTTAACTTAAAGGAACTCTATACATATTGGAAGTATTACTTCTAATTTATAACATGAACTGAAGATCTTTTTCCCAGTTTGTTCTTTGTTTTTTAACATATTTCTGGTGGGGGTTTTTTGTCATGCAGCTATTTTTGGGTTTTACTTAGTTAATCTTTTATGGTATCTGAAATTTGACTCATGGAAAGACCTTTCCTATTCAAATATTATAATTTATGTGTTCTTTTAGTAATTATATGGTTTCCTTTTTTTTACATTTAAATATTTGATCCATTTAAAATTTATACCAGTGGGCAGAACCAACTTATTTTTTTTCCAGTTAGTTACCCAATTATACCACTACCTATTAGTGAGAAATCCATGTTTTTAGAGTCTTTAAATATGAACTTTAAATGTCTGGCTAAATGTAGTAGAGTTCATTATTTTCTTAGTTAAATTTCATAAAAGGAAAGGAGTTAGGAAATTACCTACTGGTTTATCCACTTACAGATGACAACGAAAAATTTAAATTTGCCCTTGAGATTCTGTCTTTGAATAAATACATAGATTGGAATGAGCAGAGAAAGTCAGGTAAAGAAAATGTTGGATTATGTTGGAGAAATATTGCTATGGCTTTTTATTATCTTCCTCTCATAGATTTAAGACAAGTGATTAGCAAAGACTATACATGGGATTCAAAGGAAAATAACCTTTTTCATTACAAGTGAATGAACAACCTAAAATGGAATTTGATACAATTCTAGCTCAATGAGATTACTAAACCCCACCCTTAATCTAATGAATCAAAATATCTAGAGCTGGGAGCAGGAAATCTATTTTTATAACAAGTTCCCAGATGATTGTAATATAGGTGGCCTGCAAAAGTCAGTGAACTCATCTAGGAACCTCTGACTTGTAGCCTGAAAAATGAAAGGTCAGAAGCCAAGTTTAGAACTACAGAGCTAGAAGGAATGTGGAGGCCTGTCAAAAAGTGTTCCAGGCATTTTACATACCTTAATCTTGTAACTTGGTCTTTCCATACACCTAATGAAATGGATATTATCTCATATTGAAGTCTCATATTGAAGTATGCAGAGATTCTACAACTAATGCAAGGGTGCTCAGTGCTAGAACAAGTATTTAGCATCCATTTTGTCAAACCTTTTTGTAGAGAAGAAAATGACTGGTCAGAATCTCTCTCTATGACCCCTCAGACAAAACCTATGATTATTTGAAGATAAAGTAATGAAGCAACATTTAGTCTTTATACATTTAATTTGCATTCTGTTCAATATCATTCTGGACATATCTGAGAAGCCTATCTAAAAAAGCACCTCCTACCTCATCTCTGTCTGTCTTTTCACCTGTTGGCATTTCTTCAAGGCACTCCTCAGGACCTGACAGTGTATCTACCTGCCTCTGCCACTAGAATAAGAGCTTCACTAGGGCAGGGTCTTGATTTTTCTTGTACTCCACTATATCCCTAGTGCTTGGAACACTGGAAGTGCTTAATCAATATTTGCTGAATGAATCACTGAATGAATGTATTCTTCATTCTCACTGGCTTGATTCCATTACAACTACCCGGGTTTGAAGTCTTGTTTTGGTTTCAGATCCTGGGCATAACTGGTTTAATAGCTGGACTGGTATAACCCACTAACTATAATATCCTTTTGCTCTGCTCCTTGGCAAGATGAAGGTCTGCAGAAAGCGGAACTTTGAAAGGCACTGTCATAACAGCTAAGCCTTCTTTTCTCTATACTAACTGGCGTCCCTGTCCTTCTACTTTTTCTTTTCTGTATAATTCCTCTTTCTCCCCACTACACACAGTCTAGAACACTGTCATTTTCTGAGGTCTCTCTTTGTCCCAGAGAGTGTAAATTGTGCTTCATAAGCTACCCCATTAAATCATCCCCCAAAACTCAGTGAAGTGTCATTACTCCTGTTTTTTCCACATAGGAATACTGAGGTTTGGAGAGATTGTCACTTGTCCAAGGAGAAGGAGCTGAGATTCAAACCCAGATTTATATCTGCTTAACACTCAAGCTTTCCCAACTACATCTTCAGTGTGTAAAATAAACCTGATTGGCTATTATATAATGTCTCAATGGGCACATATGTTGCTGTCTTCCAAAGACTTGTTGCTAAATGATCTGCTTCATGGTACAAAAGTAGAGGAAACTAGGTTTTTTACTATCCTAAATCATGTAAAATATGATTCATTCCATAACTCACTAAAGTCTGTGGGAAACATAACCTCAGTCATTTGTGGGATATATGAGTCAGGAAATGTCTGCAATTCCATGTAATTGAGACTTAAAGTGGCTTAAAGAAATAAGGGTTATTCCAATAAATGAAAGAAGTCTGGAAATTAGGAGTAGGAATGGCAGTTCCACTAAGTCATCTAATTCCAGTATCCTTCCAACTTTCTGCTCTGGCATTTTTAGTGCATGACTTTTATCCACAAAATTGTCTCATGGTCCTAGATGACTGCTGAAGCTCCGTTTATGACATCTGAATTCCAGACAGGCAGGAAGGAAGAAGAATGAAGGGACATATCCTGTTAAAGAACTTTCCAAAAGATCTAATCCATCCAATCCCTCCACACTCCATGCCAAGTGTGGCCATGGAAACCTTCTCTGTGGTTTCCACTGACTGGCATTTGGTGCCCAGTCTCCTAACAACCATGTGTCATTCTCCAATAAGAGGTTCTGATACTTCCAGGATGCACTGAGGGAAGATGCATCACTGAGAAACAAGATACAAGTCTTAGTCACCACGTCACCCACCACCAATCCCTTATTTTCAATCTTAGGGAGTCTATCTCTTTCAGTTATCTTTTGCAGCATAACAATTAACCTCAAACTTAGTAGCTTAAAATACAACCAGTTATTTGCTCAGGATTCTTCAATTTGGGCAATCCTGGGTGGGAAAGGCTCATCTTTGTTCCACATGGTATTGACTGGGAACATTCATGCAACTGCTTTCAGCTAGGAGTGCTACTGGGGCTGGAAAGCCCAAGGTGGCCATTCTCCTCCAGGGCCTGTCTCCATGCAGCCACTTACCATTTGGCAGTCCAGCCCACGGTGACCAGATACTAAGAGGGAGTGTTTCAAGAAGGAGTAAAGAAAATTTGCAGTCCTCTAAAGAGCTGGGACTGGAACTGGCAAGACAGCACTTCAACCACATTCTATTGGTTAAAACAAGCCATAAGGCCAGCCAGATTCAAGCAGAGAAGAAATAACCTCCACCTCTAGAAAGACTCTGTGGTCTACCCTTCCTTTGAGGTTGGGGCCACTCTCCCCTTCTTTCAACACCATCCTCCATATTCTGCATCCTTTTAGGATAAGCCCATGATAATTTCCTGATGGGCAAGCTTGCAAAACAAAGGTTTCCAGGCCGGAAAGCCAAAAAAGCTGCTAATACAATCCACCTGCCTCCCTCTAGGCAAGGATGGCTGCAATTCCAGATATAGGCCTCTTATGAGAGAGAAATGTCCTTTTCTTTTCTTTTGAAATGAGAATACTGCAGCAAAAAGTCAAGAAATCCATTATTTTCAACAACTTCCCTAGTTATGGTCACATTCTTTTTTTTAATATAGTCAGCTTCTAATTCTCTGTTGTAATTACTCCAAAGGTGGAGTATAGACATAGGAAAACAAAACCTGATGATGTTTATAAAGTCTTATTTTGACAGTTTTAACCTCATTAGATATCCAAAATAGTCTATTGTACACCTTAAAAGTAGCAGAAAAATAATTGAGTTGGCTCTCACCTCCTTTCCCTTCTTACTGTTTAAGAAAAATATATGAGCAGCCATTAGTACAGAAATTTAGCACAAAGTAGCTCAAGCAAAAAGGAAACATTCTGGTTCATAAGCCTTGGAAATCAGGGTTAGGTTTGATTTCAAGTGTAGCTGGATATAGGTGTTCAAATATTATCATCACAGCCCTTTGTTTCCATTCTCTTGGCTACAATTCTCAATCAGTTGGCTTCATTCCCTCCTGCTTGAGACTCAAGAGCATCTTCTGTTACTGGAAAGGTGGTTGCCAGCAGCCCCAACAGCATTTTCTTCAAGCTCAACCACTTAACTTCTCCTCCCACCCTAATGACAATCCCAGGGAAGTCTTTGATTTTCCTATGTGGGTCTACAAGTTCACCTTTGGATGAATTACTTTCCCAGAAAGGTGGTGTAGTAGGTAGAACAATGACCCCAACAAAGACATTCACATTCTAATCTCTGTAACTTGTGAATTTGTTAGTTTAGATGGTAAAATGGACTTTGTAGATGTGATTAAATTAAGCACTTTGAGATGGGGAGATTATCCTGGATTATTCAAGTGGGCCCAATATAATCACAAGGGCCCTTATAAGAGGGACGCAATAGTCAGAGAAGAGAGTTGATGTGATGATGGAAGCAGAGAGAGAGAGTGTGGTGATGCACTTTGAAGATGGAAGAAGGAGCCCTAAGCCAAGGAATACAGGTGGCTTGTAGAAGCTGGAAAAGCCAAGGAAATAGACTCTCCACAGCCTCCAGAAGGGACCAACCCTGCTGACACCTAGACTTCAGTCCAATGAAGCTGATTTTAGACTCTGGCATCTAGAACTGTAAAAGAACAAGTTTTTGTTTTCTTAAGCCACTACATTTGTGGGGATTTGTTACAGCAGGATAGAAACTAATCAAGGGGGTTTCCTGATTTGGCTCAGTTTAGTTCACAAGCTTTGATCTGTAGTCATGGAAGCGGGTAGGAGTTGGCCAGGGGCGGTGGGAGTGGGAACGCATGGGGCAGTGCAGCCAAGACCACATAAAGTCAGGCCACACAAAATTCCCCCAAAGTGAAATTCCTTTGTCATAAGAGGAAGTGGGTAGGAAAGAAGGCTTAATAAATAACATTATTTATTAACTCCACAAACAATAACTACTGGGGTCTAAAACTACTCAAAAGTAAAAATGCTAAGAGTAAAGCAGAAGAATGGAAGTAAGCAAGGCAAGGACATTAGGACTGAACAACCAGGCCTGAATAATCAAGAATCCACAGCAGCAACAGCAAAGGTTTTCCTGCTCCAACGTCATGAAAGACAGAGAATGGTGAAGAATCAGCACATGTCTTAGAACCAGTAAGATCTAAACTCAAATCTCCTACTAAGAGCTGACACTTGATCTCAGTAAAGTGAGAGGGCTGGTACTTCATAAACTCTTCCACAACGAGTCCCTAATGTCATAAAAGGGAAAAATGAATGAATGCATACACTGAGATTCTGGAAGCCTCAACAGGGACCCTGCGCAAGTGAAAATTTCCATGAGTATTATTTTTGTTATTTAAAATTCAGATTTTTGCTTTAATATAAAAATAATATTTTTAAAGTTCTGCAATTTATTTTCTTTTCTCAAATATTTGTGTTAATTGATGCTCCAGACAAGATTATCATTTTTGCTCTAGAATCAAATACTCTAAGATTGCTATGATTTATGTGGCATGTACACACCAGGTGTGGGACTAGGATCAGGTCCCTTCTAGACCTTCAATTATAAGACAGTCCCTAAAGCTCTGCTGTCCCTGTTGTCACCCACCTCACACACAAGCTAAGAGGAAGCATTGTCAGCAGTAGTGAGAACTTAACTGTGGTGATGAAGAGGCTGCTGCCAAGTTCTCTTCAGAAGACACCTCAGGGCAACACAAAAGGAGGGTTGATGTTTCAGTGGTTTTAAAATATGTCTGCAAATTCTTTGACACCCTCCTATTAATACGGTGTGGTGTTCTATAGCACTGAGGGATAACTATAGTTAATCATAATATATTATATAGTTTCAAATAGCTAGAAGGAGGATGTTGAATGCTGCCAACATAAAGAAATGATAAAAGACTGAGAAGATGGATATGCTAATTACCCTGTTCTAATCACTATACATTGTATGTATTGACACATCACTATGTACCCCCACAAATATGTACAATTATGTGCCAATTTTAAACCAAAATAGGAGGGGATCAAGATGGCTGACTAGAGACAGACCTTGTCAGACTGTCCTAGCTGAAGAAGGGTAGAAGGTTGGACTGAGGAGAGCGGAGAACAATTGCAGCTTGGGTATGGATCACAGTGAGAGACAGCACAGGTGTCCAGGGACCCCAACAAGAAGGGCTGTGAAGCTAAGAAAGAAGAAGAGAGAGAAGAGAGGACAGAAGCATGGACCAAATCCAGAAAGGCCTGGAGGCCAGTGAAAGGGTAAGGGGGCTCCCCTCCCCCCTGTGGATGACTCCAGCAAGCAGTGGGACACAGAACTGTCACCCCCTGGGAAAGTGCAATGAGAAACCAGAGGGCTTGCATTCTTACACTTAGACACCTCCTCCTCTGCACCTCCTCCATTCCTGGCATCACAGCAAGTAGTTTTGGCACAAGCTGGCTTATAGCTGTGGCCCCTCCCTTCCCTTACCAACTGCGAGAGTGCTTTGCCCTGAGAAACCTGATTCTCTGCAGCAGGGCCATGTTCCCAGCCAAGACTGCCAGTGAGAATGGAGCTGTAGCAGCAGTGTTCCACAGGATAGCCCACTGGCAGCTTGGACAGGCGGACAGGACTTGGTGCCCCCAGGACACAAGAGCAGTGCAGGGAGACCACGGCCCCTCCCCTCCACAGCAACTGTGAGAGTGCTTGGTGCTGAGAAGTCTGTTTGTCTTCAGTGAGGGCATGTTCCCAGCTGAGCCCACCACTGAGAGCTAAGCCATGACATTGGCACGGCCCAAGAAATTCATAAAACCTGCTAAAGCTCCCCAAAGGCAACTTGGGACCAGCATGGTCAGGGACCAATTCTCAGGGGCTTGGAGAGAGGTCCCTAGCACCCTCAGCTCTCAATTGACAGGCCTGATGAGAAGGAGCCAGCAAAATAACTCCAGAAATATGAAAAATCAAAGTGAAAGGAAACTCCCCCCCAAAAACAATAATTCCTTACCAATGGATACCAACCTAAATGAAAAGACTAAAATGACAGATGAAGAATTTCAAATATGGATTGTAAGGAAGCTCAATGAAATACAAGAGAAAATAGAAACCCAACATAAAGAAGTCACAAAAACAATGCAGGAAATGAATGAAAAATTCATTGAATTTTTAAAGAAAAATCAAATTATTAAAGAAAAACCAAACAGAACTTCCGTAAATGAAAAATTCATTCAAGGATTTACAAAACACAGTGGGAAGCCTATCTAGAATAGGCTAGATCAGGCAGAAGAAAGAATCTCGGAGCTTAAAGATAACATCTTGGAGCTAAACAAGTCAGTCGAAGAGAAAGAACAGAGAAATAAAAGGAATGAATAAAGCCTACAAGAAATGTGGGATTATGTAAGAGGCTAAATATAAGAATCATAAGCATCCCTGAGGGTGAAGAGGCAAATATGCAAGGATTGGAAAATCTATTTGAAGGAATAATTGAGGAAAATTTCTCTGGCCTTGCTAGAAATCTAGATATCCAGATACAAGAAGCTCATAGGACTCCTAGGAGATTAATTTCAAAGAGCCAATCACCACAACACATAGTCAGTCAGTAGACTTGGCAAAGTAAACATGAAAGAGGCCTTCCTATGAGCAGCAAGGTGAAAAAGTCAGGTAACTTACAAAGAAAACCTATCAGACTAACGGCAGACTTCTTAACTGAGACCTTACAAGCCAGAAAAGATTGGGGCCCCATTGTCAGTCTTCTCAAACAGAATAATGGCCAGCCTAGAATTTTGGATCCTGTAAAACTAAGCTTCTTATATGTGGGAGAAATAAAGACCTTCTCAAACAAGCAAACACTGAGGGAATTTGTCAAAACCAGACCTGCCCTGCAGGAAGTACGCAGAACTGCATTAAACACAGATCAACACAATAGACACCCACCACTGTAAAATCACCCAAAAGATAAAGGTCAGAGTCCAGATATCACAATGGCTCAAGAGGTAAAACAGAGCAATAAAGTTCTACTCAACAGGATGAACAGAAATCCACCCCACTTATCAATCCTTTCAATAAAGGTGAATGGCTTGAACTCCCCACTCAAGAGACATTGGCTGGCTGAATGGATAAAAAAATACAAGCCAAGTATCGGCTATTTCCAGGAAACACATCTAACCCACAAGGACTCATTCAAACTTAAGGTGAAGGAATGGAAACAATATAACATGAAGATGGAAACCAAAATAAAGTTGGTGTAGCCATCCTCATATCAGATAACATAGCCTTCAAATCAACAAAAGTAATGAAAGATAGAGATGATCAGTATAAAATGGTAAATAGAACCATTTGACAAGAAGACTTAATTATTCTAAATATTTACACAGCTAACACAGAAACACCCATATTCATAAAGCAAATCCTACTTGATCTAAACAAAATGATAAACAGCAGCACTGTAATAGCTGGAGACTTCAATGCCCCATTGACAGAAAGGGAGAGAGCCTCCAAACATAAAATAAACAAAGAAACAATGAACTGCAACAGGATTCTAGAACAAATGGGCCTAACAGACATCTATAGAACATTCTACTCTGAAACCACTGAATATATACTCTTCTCATCAGCTCATGGAATATTCTCTGAGATTGATCACACCCTAGGCCACAAAACATGTCTCAACAAATTTTAAAAAATATAAATTATACCATGCATCTTCTCACACCACAGTTTAATAAAATTAGAAACCAACTCCAACAGAAACACTCATCTACACAGAAAGTCATGGAAACTAAACAACCTACTGCTGAATGATAGCTGGATCAAGGAGGAAATTAAGGTGGAAATTAAAAGATTCTTTGAACTAAATGATAAAAAGGGGACACAAGTTATCAAAATCTGTGTGATACAGCTAAAGCAGTCCTGAGAGGAAAATTCATAGCCCTAAAATCCCTATATCCAAAAGACAGAAAGATCACAAATCAACAATTTAATGAGTCATCTCAAGGAACTGGAAAAGGAACAGCAAACCAATCAGAAACCCAGAAGAAGAAAAGAAATAAGCAAGATCAGAGCAGAGCTAAATGAAATTGATAACAAAAGAATTATACAGAAGATTAATGAAACAAAAAGTTGGTTTCTTGAAAAGATAAACAAAATTGACAGGCTTCTCACTAGACTAACCAGAGGGAGAAAAGAAAGAACTCTAATAAGCTCAAACAGAAATGAAAAAGGAGAAATCACAACTGATACCACAGAAATACAAAATATCATCTTGGAATACTATAAAAATCTCTATGTACATAAACTTGACAATGTGGAGGAAATGGACAAATTCTTGGAAGGACACAGCCTCCTAGGTTAAATCAGGAAGAAATAGAATTCCAGAACAGACCAATATCAAGTTTCAAAATTGAAGCAGCAATAAAAAATTTTCCAACAAAAAAGTCCTGGACCAGATGGTGTCACACCCAAATTTTACCAGACCTTCGAAGAAGAACTGGTACCTATCCCACAGAAATTATTCCATAACATCGTGCAAGAAGGAATCCACCCCAACTTGTTTTATGAAGCCAATATCATGTTGATACCAAAGCCAGGAAAGGACACAACAAAAAAAGAAAATGACACACCAATATTCCTTATGAATATAGAAGCAAAAATTCCTAATAAAATCCTAGCAAACCAAATTCAGCTGCACATCAAAAGAATAATTCATCATGACCAAGTGGGCTTCATCCCAGAGATACAAGTGTGGTTCAACATATGTAAACCTATAAATATAATTCACCGCATAAATAGAAGCAAAAACAAAGACCACATGATCTTCTCAATAGATGCAGAAAAAGCATTTGACAAAATCCTTTTATGATAAGAATGTGTAACAAAATAGGCATAGATGGAACTTGCCTCAAAATTATAAAAGCCAAATATGACAAACCCACAGCCAGCATCATATGAAATGGGGAAACTTTGACAGCATTCCCCCTTAGAACTGGAACCAGACAAGGTTGATGACTATCACCATTTCTATTCACGATAGTACTGGAAGTCCCAGCCAGAGCAATCAGACAAGAGAAAGAAATCAAGGGTCTTCAAATGCAGAAAGCAGAGGCCAAACTATTGCTCTTTGCTGACAATATAATCTTATATCTAGAAAACCCCAAAGATTATGCCAAAAGACTCCTGGAATTGATAAACAAATTCAGCAAAGTTTAAGGTTACAAATTGAATGTACACAAACCGGTAGCATTCATATACGCCAACTATAGTCAAGCTGAGAACCAAATCAAAGATTCAATACCTTTCACAATAGCAACAAAGAAAGAAAAATACCTAGGAGTATATTTAACTAAGGAGGTGAAAGACCTCTATAGGGAGAAATATGAAACATTGAAGAAGGAAATTGCAGAGGACATAAACAGATGGAAAAATATATCATGCTCATGGATCGGCAGAATCAACATTGTTATAATGTCTATGTTACCCAAAGTGATATACAGGTTCAATGCAATTCCCATTAAAATACCAACATCATTTTTCACAGATCTAGGAAAAATAGTTCTTCACCTTGTATGGAACCAGAAAAGAGCCCAAATAGCCAAAGCAACATTAAGTAATAAGAACAAAGTGGGAGGCATCACTTTACCAGACTTCAAGCTATACTACAAGGCTATAGTAACCAAAACAGCATGGTACTGGCACAAAAACAGAGATATAGATCTGTGGATCATAACAGAGAACGCAGATGTAAAACCAGCCTCATACTGCCATCTGATCTTTGACAAAACAGACAAAAACATACACTGGGGAAAAGAATCTCTATTCAATAAATGGTCCTGAGAACAATGGATAGGCACATGTAGAAGATTGAAACAGGATCCATGCCTCTCCCCACTCACAAAAATTAATTCATGATGGATAAAAGACTTAAACCTGAAACATGAAACTATAAGCATTCTAGAAGAGAATGTTGAAAAAATTCTTACAGGTATCAGCCTACACAAAGAATTTGTGAAGACAACCCCAAAGACAATCACAGCAACAACAAAACTTAACAAATGGGACTTGATTAAATTAAAAGGCTTCTGTACAGCCAAGGAAACAATCACCAGAATGAACAGACAACCTACAGAGTGGGAGAAAATATTTGGATGCTATACATCTGATAAAGGGCTGATAACCAGAATCTACAAAGAACTTAAACAAATCAGCAATAAAAAATCAAACAACCCCATAAAAAAGTGGGAAAATGACATGAACAGAAGCGTTTCAAAAGAAGATAGACTAATAGTCAATAAACATATGAAAAAATGCTCAACTTCTCTAATCATCAGGGAAATGCAAATCAAAACTACAATGAGATATCACCTAACTCCAGTGAGAATGGCTTTTGTCAAAAAGTCCGAAAACAACAGATGCTGGCATGGATGTGGAGAGAAGAGAACACTTACACACTGTTGGTGGGACTGCAAACTAGTATGACCTCTATGGAAAATAGTGTGGAGATACCTCAAAGAACTAAAAGTAGACCTATCATTTGATCCAGCAATCCCACTATTGGGTATTTACCCAAAGGAAAAAAAATCATTTTATCAAAAAGACACATGCACTCAAATGTTTATTGCAGCACAATTCACAATCACAAAGATATGGAATCAACCCAAGTGCCCACCAATACATGAGTGGATTAATAGAATGTGGTATATGAATACTATGGAGTACTACTCAGCCATTAAAAAAATGGTGAAGTAATACCTTTTGTAACAACCTCAATGGAACTGGAGACCATTCTTCTAAGCAAAGTACCACAGGAATGGAAAAACAAACACCACATGTACTCACTATTAAATTGGAACTAGTTGGTCAACACCCATGTGCACATATAGTAGTAACACTGAATGGAAACCAAGCAAGTGGGAGAGGGGAGGAGGGGATAGGTAAATTCACACCTAATGAGTACAATGCATGCTATCTTGGTGAGGGGCACACTTATAAATTTGACTTGAACTGCACAAAATCAAATTATGTAACCAAAATGTTTACATCCCCATAATATTCTGAAATGTAAAAAAACAAATACAGGTGGTGGCCAAAAGAACACTGTAGAGAGATACACTTGCCTGGCTACTGCCTACCAGCTGTGTGACCCTGGATAAGGTAGTAAGCACTTTTATGACAGTTTCTGTGTTGTAAAATGGAGATATTGCAATACTTTTCTCATAAGGTTATTAGAAGGATTAAATGAAGTGGTATGTGTGAAGTTCTTAGAACAGTGCCTGGCTCATAAACACTGTCCATGGTGATTAAATAAAGGTGGTGATGACAGAAAAATAAAGAAAGAAAAGGAAAGAAAAAGAAATAAATTCTATGTCCTCTTCCCTTAAAATAGGGCAGACTTTACATGAAACTATGAATCTTCTGAGGCTAAGTTAGAAAAAGCAATAGAGCTTCCACCTGGCTCCTTCTTGGGATGTTAGCCCTTGGTACCCAGCTGCCATAGCATGAGGAAGCTTAAGCCACATGGAGAAGTAGCATGTAGGTGTTCTGGTCAATGGCCTCCACTAAGATTTCTGCTAATAGCCAGCATTCACTGCCAGACACATAAATAAGGAAGCCTTCAAGGTGACTCTTGTCACAGTCACTGCTGAGGAAGCCTTTGAGATGACTCCAGATTCAGTCACTGTCTGATTGCAACCACAGGGAGACGCTGAGCAAGAACAGCCTAACTCAGTCCAATCAGCTCACAGAAACAAGATAGGTGATTATAAATTATTGTTGTTTTTTTATACCACTAAGTTTATGCAGTAATAGATATTAAAGACAATGATAATATATGTAGAACTGAACCCCTGGATAGGGAAAAGGATGGAATATGTAGTTCAGAGAACATAATCCTCACATGTCTGGGGCCAGATTCCACCCAGCATCTCTGATTTCACTTTCCATGGTGAATTACAATGTGTCTATTTATTTCTCCACCCCTGTATGGAAGATGGTAGGTGCTTCATAAATGTATGCAGAAAAGGGACTGCGAGTATGCCAGAGGCTAGGAACTGTCCCCAGATGATGAAAGCGACAACCCTAGGAATCCACTAAAACTTTTTATAGGTTGAATTTGGTGAATGGCTCCACGTAGTGCAATGCTGCTGGGAGGTGCTGCTGATACCACCAGCTCTGTCACCTACCAATGCAATGCCCACGTTACTTCATATTCCTGGGGCACATTTCTCACACCAGAGCACAGGAAACAATGAAATCAACAGGGTATATCTTCTAGGTGTACCAATTGCACTTTAATCATTCATTCACAAATTTTTACTGAAGATTTATTATATGTTTGGCACAAAGGTAAGAAGTCCAAAATACAATTTTATAGTAAACACAAATGTATTACAGAGAACAAGACAAAATTAGCATGAATTTTTAAAGAACAAAGAGACATCAAAGAATATTCATCCTCACAGTGGCAACATACCTCAGAACACCTATCTCAGAATCTCAGAGGTAGGTGTTCACCCTTCTCAGCTGTTAGGAGCACAGAGTTAAAGAAAACCTCATTTAAAGCATTAACAAAAATACTTATATTATAACATCTTCCTGTACCCTAGGTCAAAAATTGGTAGCCCGTGGCCTAATCTGCCTAATCTACAGATGTGTCTTGTGTGAACCACAGTGATTTGTTTTGTAACAACTTGAGTTAGTGGCCAAGGGTTTATTTAAGACTCAGGGATTTCATTTACTAAATTGAATTTCTGGCTTCCCCTGTAAAAAAAAGAAAAAAAATTGGAAGAGCTAACAACCTTGAGTCCACATCCTTATGTGGCAGTACCAGCTGGTGCTGAGCTTCAGCTTCCATTGTCAGATTAGATTAGACCTGGTCCCCATAGCTCTCCACTGTCTTCACTTTTCCCTGTTCACATCACCAAGCAGACTCCTGGCCTGCTTCTATTGTCCACATTACCTGTCTGGCCCCAGGAAGTACTGGAATCTGTACCCCCTGTTCCAGATTGACACTTAATCTCTTGAGTCATTTTCCAGTATTTAACACTATCTTTTCCAACTTCAATGTCTCTAAAACTTTCAAGACTCTAGTCTTAACAGTCAAATCCAGAAATTCGGCCTTATCTGCCCAAGTCACAAGTCAGACAATCATAGAACTGGAGTGGACCCACTTTTCTGATCATGGTTATAGGATTCTGAAGGTGGTCACATAATCATACGGATAAGAAAAAAGCCCAAATTGTCTGACTTACACTCAAGGAAACAATCAGCTGAAAGCATACATCTTCCCCAAATATAGAGTCCCAGAAAAATCAGGCAAATAGAAAACAAAAGAAGGTAAACCAGGTGATTTTAGAGCATGTATTCTCTTTATAGTATACAGATTCCTTCCCGCAGTTGGGAAAGGGGTTCCCAAACATCTCTGGGTTCTGGCAAGAATGAGTAGGGGTGGCCTCGTCACCAGGACAAGCCAGGTAATGGAGCCCAAGTTTCCACAGCACCCTGTGTGCGTGGCTGTCATCATATCCACCTTGGGGACAACGAATGTTCACCATGAGTCATGGTTTTGTTTTCTGGGCTCAGTAGCCTGTGGTCTGGCAGGAATTGAGGTCTGGGATTTTGCAACAGCTGTTCATGTCACCTGGGAAGGCAACTGAGCATGCAATGGGATAATTTTTATCAGCTCATGAGCACAGGCTTTGCCTGCCAAAAGGCCATGTTTCTCAGCTAGAAAAATAATATTCCTATCTAGAACCAGTGTGAAGTCTTAAATGCCTTAAATGCCAGGGTCTAAATTCCTATTTTATGCTACATAGTCTTAAATTGCTCTCATAGTCTCTAATTCCAATATAAGGCATACTAACTCCTAAAGGGCACAGCTACAACATCTTTTCAGATGCTACCATAACTTGGAGAGGATCATCAGCAAATAGGGTGGAGATGAAATCTTGTTCTATCTCTTTAACTTAAAATTACTCTTTTAAAATGACTTTCTTATGGTTTCAGGGAGCAGCCACCCTGCTCTCTATTCAGGGCTTTAACACTCTCCTTAATACTCAAACTTTTCTCTTTCAGGCAACTGTTCCAGGATCCCTCATGTCACCTTTTAGCCCTGGTCTTTCCAGATCTCATTTTTAGCCCATCTTGTATGGAAGTCTCCCTAGCCCCTGTATCTTGCATTTGCCTTTCCCTGGGCCCTTTCCAGCTTCTCCGAGGAGAGAGGCACAGTGTCCTTTGGACTACAGCCATGGGAGAAAGGCTAATTATGTGATGACCACAGGCACTGCCTGTTCCCTGCAAAACAACACACAGCAATGACAGAGGGATGCCACGGGGGACTGTTCACTCCTCTCTTGCTGTGGGAACCTGTATTAACATTGTGAGATAATAAAACTAGCTAATTTTATCAGCAGCTGTAACATAAAAACTTACCAAACATACTTATTTAGCATGTCAAAGATCTGCACCATAATCAAGTTCTGGAAGACAATTAAGTGAAAAGTCATAACAAGTCTATCAGTATCACTAATTGGGAGTTCATCAAAGCTTTCATCTAAATGCCCTCAAAATAGCTTGCTTATTTTGAAGGCAGTCTGATGATAACAAAGGGAAGTTTCAAGACAAAAAGCATTTACATGTATGCAATATGGGAGAAGGGTAGAGTGAAAAATTTTATTTAGGTCATTATCTAATAAGATTATCTGTCTGTTGTTCCCAGATTCAAATAATGTTGACAGAAACTTCTAAATAAAATTTATTACAGCAAATTTGTGTGGTTGTCACTTTGACACACAGTGATCTACTTTTAGTAGTGCTTCATGGTCTCATCGAATGTGGACCTATTATCACAAAGTACTGACTCCAACACTAATAATTCTTTTACTATAATCTTTTTTCTTTAGTTCTATACAGTTCTTAGGGCTTTTGGTCTTGAGTCCTGTATAAGATGAAAATAATTCTGACAGGTATCATACCTTTTGTTTTTATCAGTAGATATTTCAGAGAAAAAATAAAGCCTTAGGATGGATTGATTGATAGTCAGCAGAGAATAAAAGGGGGATTCAGGAGAAGCCTTGGAGAGGCAAAGAGAGAGAGCAAGGACTGGGGTGTGGGGGTGTGTGTGTGTTGAAAATTGGAGGAAGTGGCAGGAAGTGATTCCAAATGAGAACTGCCTCTTCTTCCCCCATTCAACTACTTCACAGTTTTGCCAAGAGTTGGCCCTGCCTCTAAGGTCTCTTGCAACTAACCTATATACTCCCTCTTACTCCATCCTATTCAACTTACAAACTAAGAGGAACACCCAAGCTAGCTGCTCTGTGCATCAATGAAGGAAGAGCTATTGAAAAGAGTAAACAGGGAAACTGTAAGTTGCTGAACATTACACAGGAACAAAGATAATGGTTTGGTTCCAAGAACTGCCACACCATTTAGATCAGGCCACAGGGAGCCTGTTTCCAGGACGTTCTTGGGGTTCATTACTCCCAGAAAGGGAATGATTGCATTCGATCCTATGAGAATCCTAGCATGCCTTCCTGATGAAACGGCATGCCAGCATGCCAGCAGATTAGCATACTGTTCTGGGACAAAGGAGAACATATGTGGGCTATTCAGAGAGGACTAGAAAGTCATGATTACCCCACAGATTAGCCCAGACAATTTAATCAGTGTGTGGGCAGTGTACAAGAAGAGCATTTTGTTAATATTATTTTCCCTTTTCTTTAATATAACTGATCATTCTTTTGTAATTATCATGAGTTAACACAACAGAAGGCAGAATAAAAAATATTTGCTTTTGATTATGCGCATTGTTGGTTTTTTCAGGAAAGGGTATGAGTGAGGGTAAATGTTGAAAAGAAGGAACTAGAAGACATAAACCAGGCCATATTCTTGGCTCCCACTTAGAAGGAATTATAATAGAATGTTTGGAGCAATATCACAGACATCTGCTAAACACCCATGCTTGTTGGTCTACCACAAACTGGTTCTCTCTAAATCATACATATGAATATATTTTTCTGGAAAAGAGGACCAATACCATTGTTTTATTTGTGCCATTTTTCTTAAAAATGTTCAGTTTCACCAGACATACAATATTATAGAGAATATTTTTTAACTCTTACCTATTCTTTCTTCTTCAAAAAGTTGAGATTCCTGGTGTGAAATTCTTCTGAACTTTACTTTTGAGGTAATTTCTATAATAATTTTCTATAAACTAAATGTATTATGTTTTACAAATAATTTTTCTCTCAACTAAAATATCTCATCCATTTCAGTCGGTATTTGATATGAAAATACCTAACTGTTTCATCTTGATTGGTTAATTTCATAAACTGTAAAGAATTAAGTCTGTCTAAAAGATAGTTATTTCTCATGAGATGTTTAAGCAAAGGGGAAAAAATTACAAAAAGGAACGCAATATTGTGGCTAGGCTGCTAGAATGACAATAAAATAAACATTTATCACCCTAGAAAATAATGCTACCTTGTCCAAACAGGGGCCACTGAGATGTTGGTCCATAATGAGAGGACCACAGCCTTTGCCTCCATAAATTCTGATGCCATCTTTTCCTTGGACCCCAAATGGAATGACATTGTTCAGACTGTGCCCTAGAACCAGATATCCCTGGAAGGGCAAATTGTTTGGAGAGAACTACCAAGGATTCTAATCCACTTTGGGCAGAGCCACTGGGTTTGATATTGAGTAATCTAGGGAGCTAAACAGAACTGATTTCAAGATGACTAAGGGGAGGTCCACAGGACCTCAGATATTTGAATTCAGAAGAGAGCTACTTTATGGTAGTAGCCAAAAACATAGTGGACTTCTGGACACAAACTTATCCTAAATTTAAAAAATAAGAACTAGGAAACACCAGTTAAAGTTTATGGATTGTTTTGAGCCACATAGCAGAAGAAGTAAACTCAGTAAGCATTTGTTATTTAAAAATGCTGACTCACAGCTTAAAGAAGGGTTTAAATAAATTCATGGTTTGTGGATCCATGATGTATCATTAAGAAAGCCTGGTGACGTTTAGTATACATTTTGTGGTTGATGTCAACAAAGTTAATTATATCCTTTCATAAAACAGAGACTTGTTTCTTAGAGCTGCAAAAGGACTGAAAGGTCATCTAGTTCAGTACCCTAATTTTACAGAGGAATAAAATAAGGCTCAGAGAGGCTAAGTGACTTGAATAAGATCACACAGCCAGTAAATGACTCAACTAGGTGACAGACCAAAGCACTCATTTCTCAGTACTGGTACTTTTCTCAACCCGTATTTCCCAAATTGTGTTCTGGAGTATACGACTTTCTCCAGGTGCTATTAAAAATACACACACACGTCCTTATCTATCTATATAATATATATGTATATATCTTTTTCTTAGCAATGCATAATGCATATTATATTTTAAAATCTGAGTAATCTTTCAATAAAGAAATCTGTTTAACTTTACTGAGATCAACTTTTCCCAAACTTATTTGACCATGAAGGCCTTTTTGCCACACAGTAATTATTAACACCCCATGAAACTAAATCATGAAAATTCTGCATCAAAACTTCATTTATATTCATAATTATTCTATTTGGTCTACTGGCTCATTTTTTCAACCTAGTTAATTCAAGCTAGAAATATGGGCAACAAATGAAAGTAAATTCTTAAATAAAACCCCACACAGTTACATTCACTCAACCAACTCATCAAAATAACAGTGAAATCCCAAAGGAACATCTATGCAGACCTGCTGCATGGTGCAGAGCCAGTGGTTATATCTGTATTTTTATTTTTATAATTTATTTTTAATTATTTTTTAGAGATGGAGTCTCACTCTGTCACCCAGGCTGGAGTGCAGTGGCACGTTCATAGCTCACTGCTGCCTTGAACTCCTGGGATCAAGGGATCTTCCTGCCTCTGCCTCCTGAGTAGCTGGGACTACAAGTATGCACCACCACATACAGCTGATCTCTGTATTTTTATATATTTGCAAGCTAATACAGCATTGGCCCACTTTTTTCAAAGGCAGATGGTCACATTAGATGTATACCAACTCATTTGAAGGAAATTTTCTTTGACACTCACAGACTTTTTCTTTGTATAAAACAAAGTGATTATCTCATACAACAGAGTTATGTTTGTAGACTTTTAGTGTATCTTTAAGAGCACATTTTGCATTTGCCATGAATTATTATCTCTCCATCAAACAGAAGGAGATTCAAGTCAACAGCTTATAGAGATTTATAGAAGCTTCATTCCATCTTAAAACTTATTGATCAGTTCCTGTGGCATTGTCATTCCACCTTTGTAAAATGAGACTATTAGACTGTCAAACTGGCATGAAAATTCTTATGTTCTAAAGTATTTGTATGATCTTTTGGATCAAAAACACAGACCTGGAAAGGCATCATATGCTTTTGCCAAGCGTGGCGGAACCCTCCTTAAGGGTGCAGACACGACTCATCTCATCGATCATGATAGAATGATTTTCAGCAGAATCATGCAGATGCCAGAACAAAGAGTAATCTGAATTCCTTTGCGATAAGCATATTTCACACTCACACACCAAACTCACAAGTGCCTGGAAAGTACCTGACAGACTCTGATGCTTAATTTTATGTGTCAACTTGACTGGGCTAAGGGGTGCCCAAACAGCTGATGAAACATTATTTCCAGGTATGTCTGTGAGGGTGTTTCTGGAAGAGATCAGCATTTGAATTAGAGCATCTTTACTCACTCAGCAGGCTGAGTAAAGAAAATCCACCCTCACCAATGTGGGCAAGCATCGTCTAATCCATTGAGAACCTGGATAGAACAGAAAGATGGAGGAAGGGCTAATTCTCTCTCTCTCCCTCCTTGAGCTGGAACATTCATCTTCTCCTGCCCTCAAACATCAGTGCTTCTGTTTCTCAGACCTTTGTACTATAGGATTTACACCAGTGCCCCCTCACCTGGTTCTCAGGCCTTCAGCCTTGGGCTGAGAGTTAAGCCATCAGCTCCCTTGGTTCTCAAGCCTTTGGACTTGGAATAAATTACACCACTGACGTTCCTGGTTCTCCAGCTTGCCGGCAGCATCATGGGACTTCTCAGCCTCCATAATCTCGTGAGCCAATTCCCATAATATATATTTCTCTTTTATATATATATCTCTATCTATCTATCTATAGTTATATAGTGAGAGATATATCCTATAGGTTCTGTTTCTCTAGGGAAATCTGACTAATACAGATTTTGGTAGCAAGGGTGGTTCTAAAAGAACAGAACTTTAAAAATAAGTTTTTTTAAATTAGTTTTGGGGTTTCTGGAATTGGCTCTCTAATCTGATTAGATTTTAAAATGCTAATGACTCTATTTCCAGTAGTAAAAAGAGCACTGATAGTCCATGGCATGAGCTATTTATAGAGATATACAAAATATCTACATTGGATACCCCCAATCAACCACTTATAAGAGGCAAGGGGCTGAGTAACTCTGTTAGTCCCCTCAGATGGAGGTACAAGACCTTATCCTGTGATTGGCTGAATTACAACACAGGTTGAACTCCCAGCTTCACAGAGTGTCTACTATTATAGTGAGGGTATTCATTGGGAAAGGATGGATCTTGTAAATCAGGGAGGGGATATATGGGAAGACCCCAGTGAAGCTGGGGACATTGAGCTCTAAATTCTGATGAATCTTCTTTGCCAGTGGAAGAGATATCCCCACTCCCAGCAAAAGCAGCTTCCCCACCCCCAGTGTTATCAGCCTTTCTGCCTCCATCTGAGGGTGTTAACCCTGCATTGCCTCAGGAAACAGTAATGGCCTCCTCTAAGGCAGTTGCCAAACAAGACAATGCTGATTCTTTGCAGCACGTGCCCCTATCACCCCTCTTTGCTTCCAGACCTATAACTAGACTCAAGTTTCAGCAGGTCCCTAAAGGTGAAGTACAAAGTGTGACACATAAGAAAGTGTGCTACATTCCAAAAGAACTACTTGTGTTTTGTAATTTATACAAGGAGAAATTCAGGAAACATATGTGGGAATGGATATTAAGGATGTGGGATAATGGCAGAAGGAACATAAAATTGGATCAGGCCAAATTTATTGACATGAGCCCACTAGGCAGAGATTCTGCACTTACTGTTATAGCTCAGGGAGTTAGAAAGGGCTCTAATAATTTGGTTGGTTGGCCAAAATATGGACCAAAAGACCACCCACCTTGGCCAATCTCCCTTGGTATAACGTAGAAGAAGAGATTCAAGGGCTTAGGAAGATTGGCATGTTAGAGTGGATATGTCATTTAAGACCTACTCACCCACACTGGGAGGGTCCAGAAAATATACCTTTCATCAATACTTTAAGAAATAAATTTGTAAGAGGATCCCCAACATCCATGAAGAGTTTAGTGATTCTTCTTCTTTGTAGGCCAGACCTTAGAGCAGAAACCACAGTCACTCAATTGGAAAACCTAAATGCAATGGAAGTAATTAAATCCTAGGGTGGCAGGGGTCAAGTGGTGGCACTCAACTGCCACAGGCAAGGTGGGCATAGTTACCATAAAGGTCAGCAGCAATCAGAACTATCTTACTCTCGCAGTTCTACGACATTGGCTAGTTAATCATGGTGTTCCTAGAAGTGAAGTAGATAGGAAGCCTACTAAATTATTACTTGATCTGTAAAATCAGAAAGTGAACAAAAGTCTAACTGTAATCATAGAATCAGAGACCCCTCAATTAATTCCCAGACTTGAGGCAGTTTGTAGACCCAGAACCCCTTGAATAAGGGGAGGTCAGGTCCCCTCAAGAAAGGACCCTGCCACACTACCAAAAATTTATACTGCTACTCTTTCTCCCAACTTTCCCAAAGAGACCTATGGCCTTTTACCAGAGTAACTGTGTATTGAGGAAAAAGAAATAATCAGACCTTTCAGTAAGTACTGGACAATGGCTCTAAACTAAACTTGACCCTTGAACAATGTGGGGGTTGGGGCACTGACCCCTGCACAGTTAAAAACCTGCTTATAACCTTTGACTCCCTCAAACTTAACTATAAATAGCATACTATTGACTGGCAGAGTTACCAGTAATGTAAACATTAAATTAACACATATTTTGTATGTTATATATATTATATACTGTATTCTTACAACAAAGTAAGCTAGGGAAAGGAAAATGTTATTAAGAAAATTGTAAGGAAGAGAAAATACATTTACTATTAAGTGGAAGTGGATCATTATAAAGGTCTTCATCCTCATCATCTTCACATTGAGTAGGCTGAGGAGGAGGACGGAAAGGAGGGATTGGTCTTGCTGTGTCAGGGGTGGTAGAGGCAGAAGAGGTGGAGAGGGTGGAAGGGTAGATAGGAGAGGTAGGCACAGATGATGTAACTTTATGGAAATACATCATAATTTCTGTCTGACTTTTTTGCTTTTTCATTTCTCTAAAAATGTTTCTATTTGGTACCAATCCTTCTTCCACTGTTTGCTTTAGTCTCAGTACCTGTATCATAAAGGGTCCATGTCATAAAAGAAGTCAAAAGCAGTCTTGAATAATGAGAACTTTTCTGCCAGATTGTCTAATGCCAATTTGTTTTCTTGCACTGCTTCTTCTACATCTTCTTCCTTATCATCTAGCACTGGTTTGGAAGCACTCATCTTCATCAAGTTATCCTCTGTTAACTCCTCTGGTGTGGTGTCTATCAGCTCTTGAATTTCTCCAAGATCCATACCTTGAAACCCTTCACCCCGGTCCTTTGCCATATCCACAATCTCAGGATTTCCTTGATTGGCTCTATCATAAATCCTGTGAAGTCATGCAGAACATCTGGACACAGTTTTCTCCAGCAGGAATTTACCTTATTGTTTCAGGCTTGATGGCTTTCACAAATTTTTCTATAACAATTATGGCATTTTTAATGGTGTAATCCTTCCAGACTTTTGTGATGTTCTCTCTACCAGGGTTCTCTTCCATAGCATTGAGAATCCTTTCCACAGAGTATTGTGTGTAATGAGGTTTTAATGTCCTTATGACCCACTGATCTAGAGGCTAAAGTAGAGACATTGTGATTGGGAGCAAGTAGACAATTTTAATGCTTTTGGTGTTAAACTCATGGGGTTCTGGGTGGCCAAGGGCATTGTCCAATATCAAAAGAACTTTAAGAGGCAGTCCCTTACTGGTGAGGTACTTCCTGATTTCAGGGAAAAAGCATCAATGGAACCAATTCAGAAAAAGGATTCTCGTCATCCAGGCCTTCTTTGTGTACAACCAAAAGACTGGAAGCTGGTGTTAATCTTTTCCCTTCAAGGCTCTGGGGTTGGCAGCTTTATAGATGAGGGCAGTCTTGATCATAAACCTGACTGCATTTAAACAAAAGAGTAGAGTCAGCCTATCCCTTCCTACCTTAAATCCTGGCACTCACTTCTCTTCCTTACTAACAAATGTCCTTTGTGGCTTTTTTTTCCCCAGAATAGGGCACTTGTGTCTGCATTAGAAACCTGTTCAGGCAGATATCCTTTCTCCTCAGTGATTTTCTTAATGGTGTCTAGAAACTCATTGGCTGTCTCTTGGTCAGCAGAAGCTACTTCTCCTGTTATCTTGACATTTTTTAAGCCAATCCTCTTTCTAAAATTTTCAAACTATCCTTTGCTGACATTAAATTCTTCAGCCTTAGATTCTTCACCTTCCTTTTTCTTTACATTGTCATATGATGACTTTGCTTTTTCTCAAATCATATTAGAGTTTATAGGTGTGCTTTTCTCATAGCAATCCTGCATCCACATAAAAGCTACATTTTCACTATGAGATTTTTTAAAAAGTATTTCACAAAAAGTACAAGGTTCTCATGCTTGCTGGCATAGCTGGAGTAATGGCTTCATGAGTTTTCTTTTTTTTTAATTTCTTTTTTTTAATTTCAAAATATTACAGGGGTACAAACATTTAGGTTACACATATTGCTTTTGCACTGCCTGAGTCAGAGCAACAAGAGTGCCCTCCCCCAAACAGCACGGCACCACGCTTATTAGGTGTGAATATACCCATCCCCTTCTCCCCCGCCACCTGCCTGACATCTGCTGAATGCTACTTTCATATGTGCACATAAGTGTTGATCAATTAGTACCAATTTGATGGTGAGTATATGTGGTGCTTCTTTTTCCATTCTTGTCATACTTCACTTAGGAGGATGGGTTCCAGCTCCGTCCAGGATAACACAAGAGGTGTTAGTTCACCATTATTTTTTGTGGCTGAGTAATACTCCATGGTATACATATACCACATTTTATTAATCCACTCATGGATTGATGAGCACTGGGGTTGTTTCCACATCTTTGCAATTGTGAGTTGTGCTGCTATAAACATTCAAGTGCAGATTTCTTTATTATAGAATGTCTTTTTTTCCTCTGGGTAGATGCCCAATAGTGGGATTACTGGATCAAATGGTAGTTCTACTTTTAGTTCTTTGAGGTATCTCCATATTACTTTCCATAGAGGTTGTACTAGTTTGCAGTCCCATCAGCCATGTCTGAGTGTCCTTATCTCTCTGCATCCATGCCAATATTTGTTGCTTTGGGACTATTTGATAAAAGCCATTCTCAGTGATACCTCATTATGGTTTCGATTTGCATTTCCCTGATGATTAGAGAAGATGAGCATTTTTTTGATATGTTTCTTGGCCATTAGTCTACCTTCTTTTGAAAAGTTTCTTTTCATGTCCTTTGCCCACTTTTTAATGGGGTTGTTTGATTTTTTTCTTGCTGATTTGCCTGAGTTCTATATAGAGTCTAGTTATGAGCCCTTTATCAGATGTGTAGCATGCAAATATTTTCTCCCATTCTGTAGGTTGTCTATTCACTCCAGTGATAGTTTCTTTGGCTGTGCAGAAGCTCTTTAATTTGATCAGGTCCCATTTATTTATTTTTGTTGATGCTGTGATTGCTTTTGGGGTTGTCTTCATGAATTCTTTGCCTAGACCAATGTCTATAAGAGTTTTTCCAACGTTTTCTTCTAGAATTCTTAGGGTTTCATGCCTTAGGTTTAAGTCTGTTATCCATTGTGAGTTGATTTTTTGAGAGATGAGAGGTGCGGATCCTGTTTTAGTCTTCTACATTTGGCTATCCAATTTTCCCAGCACCATTTATTGAATAGTGGTTCTTTTCCCCAGTGTAGGTTTTTGTCTACTTTGTCACAGATCAGATGACAGTATGAGGATGATTTTATATCTGGGTTCTGTGTCCTGTTTCATTGGTCTATGCCTCTGTTCTTGTGCCAGTACCATGCTGTTTTGGTTACTATAGCCTTGTAGTATAGCTTGAAGTCTGACAAATTGATGCCTCCCAATTGGTTCTTTTTGCTTAAGGTTGCTTTAGCTCTACGGGGTCTTTTCTGGTTCCATTTGAAGCATAGAATTACTTTTTCTAGATCTGCAAAAAATGATGTTGGTATTTTAATAGGGATTGCATTGAATCTGTAGATCACTTTGGGTAGTATAGACATTTTAACAATGTTGATTCTGCTGATCCATGAGCAGGGTATGATTTTCTATCTGTTTACATCTTCTACTATTTCCTTCCTTAGTGTTTCATAGTTCCCCCTGTAGAGGTCTTTAACCTCCTTGGTTAAATATATTCCTAGGTATTTTATTTTCTTTGTTGCTATTGTGAAAGGTATTGAGTCTCTGATTTGGTTCTCAGTTTGACTGTTGTTGGCGTATATGAATGCTACTGATTTGTGAACACTGATTTTGTAACCTGAGACTTTGCTGAACTTATTTATCAATTCCAGTAGTCTCTTGGCAGAATCTTTGGGGTTTTCTAGATATAAGATCATATCGTCAGCAAAGAGAGATCGTTTGACCTCTTCTGCCCCCATTTGGATTCCCTTAATTTCCTTCTCTTGTTTGATTGCTCTGGCTAGGACTTCTAGCACTGTGCTGAATAGGAGTGGTGATTAGAGGGCAACCTTGTCTGGTTCCAGTTCTAAGTGGAAAAGTTTTCAATTTTTCCCTATTCAATATAATTTTGGCTGGGGGTTTGTCATATATGGCTTTTATCATTTTGAGGTAAGTCCCATGTATGTCTATTTTGTTAATTATTCTTATCATAAAGGGGTGCTGAATTTTGTCAAATGCAAGTTTTCTTTTCCTTTCTTTTTCTTTTTTTTGCAATGGACCTTATACTGGATTCACTTTTTTTTTTTAAGAGACAAGGTCTCTCTCTGTCACCCAGGCTGGAGTACAGGCCTGATCATAACTCACTGTAACCTCAAACTCCTGGGCTCAAACTCCTGATCCTCCTGCCTCAGCCACCCAAGTAACTGGCACATGCCACCATGCCACCATGCCTGCTTACTTTTTTATTTTTTGTAGAGACAGGATCTCGCTATGTCACCCAGGCTGGTTTCAAACTTCTGGCCTGAAGTGATCCTCCTGACTGGGCCTCCCAAAGTACTGAGATTACAGGTATGAGCCATTGTGCCTAGCCAAGGATTCATTTATCTTGAAATGGTGGGCAACCACAGCTGCTGACTTCAATCTACAGTACATATCAAGCAATTCAACTTTTTTTTGGACAATGTCATGGTCATGACTTTTCTCTGCTTCCTGGGAGTACTTCTAGCATCACTAGTGGAATTTTGTATGGGTTCTATGGTGTTATTGAAGATTTACAGTCTAAACAATATGAAAAATACAAGAGAACTGGAGAGATTACTTTTCACTGCCATATGCAATTTACTGGAGTGATGAACTGCTCAGGTGGAGACGATTAGCATCACACAGCTTTTTAAGTGGATATTCACAATACTTAAAGCTCACTGCAATAGCAACAAAAGGTGACTATGAAATTATTACAATAGTACAGTATATTTTACAGTTAATTTTATGCAGTCATGACTTAATACTGTGTCTTCACGTTTGCTTACATTTCTCCCAACTACTAATGGCGCCATGTATGGTCTGTGTGTACATAAGTTTTGATAAATTTTTACTTTTTATGATAGATTTGTGTATATTTTATGGTAGTAAATGATAAAATAGACTAGTATCTACATATATCTTATGGACTCATGACATACCTAACTTTCTTAATTTTTTCACTATTTCAGGCTAGTGGTTCATCTATAAATTTTTTCAAATTGTCAAAAATCTCCAAAACATTTTTCAATATATTTATTTTTAAAAATCATGTAAGTGGACACATGCAGTTCAAACTCACATCGTTCAAGGGTTAACTGTATATTGATTCCAGAAGACCATAATGTCACTCTAGTCACAGTAGGCAGGAGCTTATGGAGGTCAAGTGATCAATGTACTTTTAGTTCATATATGTCTCACAGTGGAATCAGTCAGTCCTGGAACACATCCTGTATTCATTTTCCCAGTTCCAGAATGCATAATTGGAATTGACATATTTAGCACCTTGTAGAGTCCCCACATTAGTTCCTTGACCTGTGGAGTGAGGGCTATTATGGTGGGAAAGGCTATTAAGACTGCTTCTACTTAGGAAAATAGTAAATCAAAAGCAGTCCTGCATTCCTGGAGGGATTGCAGAGATTAGTGCCACCATAAACAACATGAAAGGTGAGGGGTGGTGCCTCCCACCACATCCCCCTTCAACTCTTCTATTTGGCTGGTGCAGAAGAGAGATGATGGATCATGGAGAATGACAGTTGATTATTGTCAGCTTAACCAAGTGGTGACTCCAATTGCAGCTGCTGTACCAGATGTGGTTTCATTGCTAGAGCAAATCAACACAACCCTGAGTACCTTGGTGCCTTCTTCTTCATACCTGTCCATAAGACTCACCAGAAGCAGTTTGGTATAAGCTGTGACTATATGACCAACTACAGAAATAGAATTGTAATTGCCATGAGTGTTTTCTCCTTATTTTGCTTTGAATACATTTGTGTGCATATATACATATATTAAGCAAATATATTTGTTTTCTTTCCTCTCTTATACCCTAATCATATAATACAAGATATATTGACTTTAAATAAGTATTTAAATATTGTTAATTTTACGTCATGTTATTTAAGTTATGGGCTATTAGGGGAAAAGTAAACATCACTCAAGGACCTTACCACCTCTTCTGGGGAAGGGATTAGTGCATTTTTAGTTGTACACGGGATAGTTATATCTTGTTAGGTGGAATTATGACCTGGCTATTGTCTTTATTCAGAAATTAAATATAGTTTATGGAGATGCTTAAAGATGCCAAGTTGACAAGGGGTAGACTTTGGGTTTTGTTTTTGTTTTTGTTTTTATTTCAGAATATTATGGGGTACAGACACTTTGGTTATATATATTGCCTATGCACGGCCCAAGTCAGAGCTACAATCATGAACATCACCCAGACAGTGCACCTTGCACCCATTAGGTGGGGTGGACTTTTGACAGTTAATTTTATGTGTCAACTTGACTGGGCTAAGGGATGCCCATACAGTTGGTAAAATATGATTTCTGGATGTTTCTGTGAGTGTGTCTCCAGAAGAGATTAGCATTTAAATCAGTGGGCTGAGTAAAGAAGATCCACCCTCATCAATGTGGGTGGGCATTATCCAATTATTAAGGGCCTAGATAAAATAAAAAGGTGGAGGAAGCATGAATTTTCTCTGTCTCTTTCCAGGAGACATCAGAGCTCCTGGTTCTCAGAACTTCTCCCCACCTCCACTCCTACCCTTTGTTCTCAGGACTTTGGGAGATGTAACTGGGAGTTATATCAGCATATAGTGTCAGGTCTTTGGATTCTGACTGGATTACACCACCAGCTTTCTTTGTTCTCTAGCCTAAAGATGGCATATCATGGCACTTTCTTGGCCTCCACTATCTCATAAGCCAAATCTCATAATAAATCTCCTCTTACATGTCTCTATATATCCTATTAATTCTGTTTCTCTGGGGAACCCTGACTAATACACAGCCCCTTGGGCTTAAAATGTACATTAGTTCTATTAATGATAATAGAACTAATTTTAGAATTTTAATGAATAAAATGTTCTATTAATAGTAAAATAGTACATTTAGTAATTTTGGGAGCTTTAAATGCCACCTTAGGGAAGATTCTGTCCAAGCTTCATCTGTTAGCAATCTGTATTTTATTTTGATACCCCATAGTCCACTTGAGGTAGCTGCTAAATTAAATATAAAAGTACCTACATAAACTCATGTGATTATCAGTCTAATGCTGCCAAATCACAACCCACAGGATAATTTAACAGGAAATTACATTTACATCTCCAATCAGTGGGCCACTATTCTGACTTATTTTGTAATCAGCAACTCTTTTGCTTTTTCCTATCTCCACCATTGAATGGATATTTTTAGACTGAGTTGGGAAGGATTATTTGCTATAATCTTGCCCTTAATACTGCTTTTGTGTATTAAGCACAATTGGTGCTGTAAGAATTAGAAGATAATAAGTTTGTTAATAAGAACTAATTTCTCTATAGTTCCATAGGCAATGTTCTGAGTCTCAAAGAATTTATAGAACTTAAAACAATTGCCTCTGAGGAATGGTTTCCTTCTAACTATCTGCCTCATAGAATAGCTGAAATCAACCTTCATTGCCTTTTAGGTCTGGTAAATTGGAGGAATGGTTGCCCTGTATCTTAGTTCTCCTAAGATTGCTTGTAATTCAAGAAGTCTGAACAAAACAGCATGATGATGAATGCTACTAAGACCAGGTGAAAATGAAATTCTTCTACAATAACTTATTCTTTGGAACTAATGGATTAGAATAAATCTCAGGCAAACCATTGAGTTTAACTGCCTGTTTAAAATGATGAATACAAGTTTGGTGATATTTTCACTCAGTTTTGTTCTGTGAGAGGTGACTATAAAAGTACTAATTCCTATTGAGACTGAGGGAGATATTTCATTTGATTTAATAGTTCTGAGATGATGTCCCTACATTTTAAAATACCTGGTATTCTTGCTACTAGTATTCATGATCCATTTTAAAATTCCATATCCATTTTAAAACATAATCTTTTCAAGTCAGAGCTATTCTGTTTCACCCTATTACAAAGGCAGCTAAAATCTACTCTTTTTAACTTGCTATCTGCCTCATATCCCTCTTCTCTGCAATTTCTTAATATTGGATAATGTCAGAACTCAGTCCTAGGGCCTTTTCTCTATCTAGACGCACTCCTTTGGTGATCTCATCTAGGCATCAAATGCTATTTGCTGATAGCTCCAAAATTTATATCTCCAGTTCAGTTCTCACTCCAAAATTCTAAACTTTTATATCCAAATTCCTAGTCAACAGCTCCACTTGTATTTCTAATAAACATCTAAAACTCACCATTGACTAAAATTCAATTCTTGCAAAAGCTACTCTGTCCATAACCGCCTTCTCATCAGTTGATATCAGCTTTGTTCTTCCAATTGCTCAAGTCAAACCTTTAAGTCATCCTGGACTCCTCTTTTTCCCACACCTTACATCTCACCTAATTTCAAATTGAGTTGGTTCTATCATCAAAATAGATCCAGACATCAGTATGAACTCATGTTTATTTTACTATGCATATAGTCAGGTGAATACATAAATAAATGTAGTTGTGTATATACATAGAGTGGTAGGTGGAAGATTGCCTCTTCCCCCAATATATCCACATCCTAATCTTTGGCACCAGTGAATATGTTACCTTGCATGGCAAAAGGAACGTTGCAGATGTGATTAAATTAAGAACTCCTAGATGGGGAGAGTAACCTGGATTACCTAGGTGGTTCCAATGTAATCACACTGGTCCTTAAAAGAGTCAGAGAAGGAAATGTGACAACAAAAACAGAGTGTCAGAGTGATGCAATATTGATTTGAAGATGGTATGATGTGGCTTTGAAGATGGAAGAAAGTGTCATGAGTCCATGTATGCAGCCCCTAGAAGATGGAAAAGGCAAGGAAACAGATTTTCTTCTGGAACCTCTGGAAATAACACAGCACTGCCAACATTTTGATTTTAGCCCACTGAAATCCATTTCAGACTTTTGACCTCCAAAACTGTAAGATCATAAATTGGTACGGTTTTAAGCCTCTAAGTTTGTAGTAACTTGTTAGGAGCATAGGAAGTTAACATACTCAGGTTAGTAACATGCATTTATTTTTTAGCTCTATCTGCTAAGAGGGTCTAGAGGCAGTGACATCCCACTAGCAATGAGTCTATCTAGTGCCCAGATCTTAGCTTCTAAATATCATTCCCCAATAAAAGGTACTCGGGCTCCTTGGTAAATGGCTGATTCTAGGGCTGGTCCAGGGAAAATGCAAGAGGAGCCTGGCACATTTTGAAACACTAGAAAGTAAGGAAGTGTTCAATAAAATGGGGATACATCAAAAGGACATAGGAACCAAACAAAGTTTCCAATGGCCAAAGCTGGAACAGTTTGAGCAACAAAATAACAATAGTGTTGGACTATCACCCAAAGGGAAAAATATCCATGAGTCCAGACCAACATAAATAAATGATAAAATAAATACATTGAGAAAAGGGACAAATCCAATTGAGTAATGTTGAAGGATTGGGGGAAATAGAAAATCACCATTAGAGCACCACAGTAATAATTTTTGCAGGCAAGATCCATCGTTTAGTGCAAAACTTAAAAAGAAACAGGATATTTGCATAGCTTCATAGTATTTCCCCCCAACTATTTGTTAATTGGTACAATGACTTTAAAATATGTCCACAAATTCTTTGATATGCCTCCCTCTAGGAGTTCAAGCTTAATTCCTAAACTCTTGAGTGTGGGCTGGGCTTAGTGACTTGCTTCTAAAATACAGAGTATGTAAAGAGGAAAATGATGACTTTACAGTGGAGAAACCTGAAAGAAACCACCCTAACCAAGTGATCACAGCATCACCAGTAATAAGACATGTTGATATCACAGACCCCAGATAGATATGATGAAAAGGCTCATCATCTATGGGGTATTCATCCTCAAAATCTATAAAAATATTTTTTTAAGAAATAGGGTCTCACTCTGTTGCCCAGGCTGAAGTGTAGTGACATGATCATAGCTCACTGCAGCCTCGAACTCCTGGCCTCAGGCTATCCTCCTGCCTCAGCCTTCCAAAGTGCATGGATTACAGGTATGAGCCACCATGCCCAGCCAAAATCTATAATTTTAGAACAATTATGAGAAAATATCAGACAAACCCAAATTGAAAGAGATCGTCTACAAAATACCTGACCAGTATTTTTCCAAAGTGGCAAGGTCATGAAAGACAAGGCAAGACTGAGAAACTCAGATCAAAAGAGACCAGGGAGACAGAGACATGACAACTCAGTTGATTCAAGATGCAATCCTGGATTGGATCCTGGAGCAGAAAAAGGACACTAGTGGAAAAACTGAAGAAATGCAAATAAGGTCTATAATTTAGTTAATGGTATTGTACCAGTTTTAATCTCTTAAGTTTTGAAAAATGCACCATTATTATGTAAGCTGTTAACACAGGGGAAGTTGGGTAAAGGGTCTTTGGGAACTCTCTGTTCTATCTTTGTAACTGCTCTAAAATTATTTTGAAACAGCTTTTTAAAAATCCAGAATTTGACCACTTTTCATTAATACAATTTCCACTAGGGTACAAACCACCATGATCTTTCTCCTGTGTTATTTCAGGAGCTTCCTTGCAGGTCTCTCTCTCTCCACCCTAGCCCCCACCCATATACCTTAAATCTACTCTCCACTCAGCAACCCAAGCAGATTGATTCCTTTAAAATGTAAGTCAGATCATGTTACTACTCTGCTCAAAACCCTGAGATGGCTCCTATTTCCCCCAGGGTAAAAGCTAAAGTCCTTAGATGATATACAGGTCCCTGATGACTGCTCTAGCTCTAACCTCGTTCCCTACCTCAGCTGCCCTCACTCTCTGGGATCCAACATGCTGGCCTCTGTGTCAGTCCTGGAAAATACAGACACACAGGCCTTGAATATGCTCCCATGGCCTGGAACACACTCCCAGATATCTGCTTGGCCCACTCCCTAACCTCCTTTATGTCTCGGGCCTTCCCAGCCACAGGAGTTCATGCTGCAATGAGACCCAAACCTCTGTTATCTGAATACCCTGACCATTTGCTAACTTTTCTTTTTTCCATAGCACATTTAATGTTTTAGGTAATTTAATTTTTTTCTTTCGTAATTGTTATTTGTTGTTTCTCCCGTTTAGAATGTAAATTGCCCTCCTTAAAAGCAGGAATCTTTGTCTTTTTAATCCACTGATACCATTCCAAGCACTGAGAACAGTATCTGGCACATAAGAAATGCACAATAAATTGTTATTAAATTGAATTTAATCAGACACATTAAGTTCCCTAGGGTATGGAATGACCTTCAAATGATGACAGAATCCCTACAAGCTTTCACATAAAATCTTTCTATTCAAGTCCATATGTATTTTGTGAAATAAAATAAAGCCTCTAAGCCTTCAGGTAAAGTGAGATGGACTCCCTGTGACAAAAAAGAGACCCCAAAAAACTTTAAAAACTAGATTCTATGGCTTTGGCAAGGCAAGAAGTCAGTCACACCTAAACACTCCCCTACCTTGCTAACCACCACAAGACTTTTTCCTGCAGTTAAATAGAAACCAGCTCCTAAGTATTGATCTGACTTGGGCAGTGCGCAGGCAATATATGTAACCAAAGTGTCTGCAGCCCCATAATATTCTGAAATTTTAAAAAATTAAATTAAATTAAAAATAAAAAACAAATTTTAAAAAATTTTAAAAAAGAAACCAGCTCCTAAAAAACAATGTCAGGGGGCCAGGCAAGGTGGCTAACACCTATAATCCTAGCACTTTGGGAGGCCTTGAGGCAGAAGGATTGCTTGAGACCAGGGGTTTGAGACCAGCCTGAGCAACATACCAAGACCCCTGTCTCTACAAAAAATAGAAATATCAGCCAGACGTTGGGCAAGTCTCTAGTCCTAGCTACTCAGGAGGCTGAGGCAGGAGAATTGCTTGAGCCCAGGAGTTTCAGGTTGCAGTGAGCTATGATGACATCACCGTACTCTAGCCTGGGCAACAGAGTGAGACCCTGTCTCAAAACAATGACAACAACAACAAAAAATGTCAGGAAGGTTTGTCCACAGATTGCCTTACATCATAGACAAACTCCCCCTCCTTTATTGTGGCTTCATCATGACAGCTGACCAGCCTGACAAATGATCGCTGTCCACTAACTAGTTCTGGCCGGTTCGTGGAGACTGCACAGAAGATGTGTCTGTGCCCTGTGTTTCACTCTCTGACATAAAGAGTCAAGTTTCACCTCATTTTAATCTTAAATCTACCCCAAACTGAACATGGGACATATGTAACATATATGTTTATTCACTGTGTGTGCATTAGCGTCCCCTCATAAATATTCATAGGTTCTCCTACAACCTGCTGAATATGTATGTATAGCCAACACCATCAGGCATAAATCCCAGCTTTTCCCCTTCATCTTTGAAGTGTATGCTTTTTGTTGTGAACTAAAATAATATCTTAAGCTCCCCAGCTAACTGGACCTCTTTTTGGCCAAGGGGACCCTCCCTAAAACACACAAAAAAAATAAAAAACTGAAAGGCTGAGTTGCAGGTCTTGAAAAGGTAGATCAGACATGCCTAGTTATGCCCTCTTTTGGAGTTATTTTTTGTAACAATAAGACACAAAATCATTAACAAGCCTAAGGCCATGTATGACAAAGGCTAAACAACACCTGCAGGTCATCAATTTCCTTTACGGATCACTTGAGTCATGGTATATGTCTGATATATGTCCAGTGGCTTGTCTCTAAGGATCAACAGACTTCCTTATCTTAACTTAAAACATTCCAAGCCTTTAGACAAAGCTTCATTTCTTCAACCAATTTGCAAATCAAAGAATCTTTAAACCCACCTATAACCTGTAATCCCCTGCTTTAAGATGTCCTGCTTTTTCAGTCCAGACCAATGTACAACTTCAATTAATTTATTAACTTCTATTAATTTATGACTTTACATGTAATTCCTGTCTCCCTAAAATGTGTAAAGCCAAACTGTAACCCAAGAACTGCGAAACCACTTGCTCAAGGCTTCTTAGGTGTGGCTCTCCAGGCCATGGTCACACATATTCAGCTCTTTAAACTATTTTACAGAGTTTGGGTTCTTTTCCATTGATACTGTTTTGCCAGAGGCTCCATTTCCCAACCTGAAGTTTGTAACCCTTTATTGGAATAAAACTGTCCTTTTTCCTTCCTCTGCAGGTCTCGTGGTCTTTTGTTAACAATATAAATATACCCAACACTTCAGATTTAGATAGCGTGACCAATCATCCTGGTTTACCCAAAAATGAGGTGTTTCCAGGTTGGTCAGACTGTACAAGTTCAGTCTCTGCAAAGGATGCCACACCAGCTGGCTCCTACACCAATTATCTCTATAGTCACCAGAGAAAGGGGTGATTAAATGCCAGGACATAACCACTGAGCACTGTGCCTAACCCAAACCCTATTTATTTTTTAAAATTAATAGACAGCTTTTTATATACAGAGATTCACATTTGAAGAGTAGACATTTTCAGCATCTTTTGAAATATTGGAAGATCTAATAACATTGGTCTCAAGTTCTTGCTCACCAAAAATCTGCTACAGCTGAGAAGCAGATTCCTGCTCCAGGTAGGGCATTGTTTCCAAATCATCACATTCGCCACCTGGCCAGTTTTACTCTTTCCTTCACCTGAAAAATAGGTATTTGAGTTTGTAACCCACGTGTTAGCTAAAAGGTGCAATAGATAAAGGAAAAAATGCTTTAGAAATGAATGATTCAGGTTTCAGCTCTACAATCAGCCAATTTCTTATATAAACTTTTAGAACTTTATCTACTTAATGTTTGAAAATGCCAGAGTATAGAGAATTTCAGTTATATTAAAACATAAAGATATGTATTTTAAAACATATAGATGATCATATTTAAAGGAAAACAATAAAAGAGAGCCTACATCTAAATTTTCTTTAATTTTATAGTTATAGTTTCTAGAGGCCCAAAGCAAATAATGTTCATTAAGCTAAAAAGAAAAAGTAGATGTCTATTTTTCAATACATCTATTTTTGAGGAAAAGGAGAGGGGAAATATATACTAACCAGAAAGTCATTATCTTCTCTTGGAAGGTAAAAACCAAACAAACAAACAAACAAAAGAAAAAACCTAGAAATGTCATTTCCTTTTCTAAACCTTCATCAGATGAAAGAAAATCAGGAAGACTTGCTTTATTTACATTAACTTTTTGTCCAAAAACCCAAGAGTCCTACATAGTGGTGACCTTAGATCAACAAAGTATACCTTATGTTAGTTTCTCTGCTACTTTATGCTTTGATTTCTTTTCAAGTGGCAGCTGTCTTGGATTTGCTGTTTCATATATTTAACTTAATGCTAAGTGAAATCAGATGAGGAAATAAAATCAAGTCATTGTAAAAAGATCTCTAAGTCTTTAAACCTTGTTATAAACCCTACTTTGGCTTTCTAAAGTCTGACTCAAATCCAATAATTTTACCATACAATACATTTTTATTTTCTTTTATCTACTCTGAGGTTCATACTTATCTAGAAACATGTAATTCCAACAGCTGTCAGAATTAAATAATACCACTACAAATTTTCTTGAGAATAGATTTTGAATAGATTTCTTTAGTCTTATTGACTATAGTATAAGCTGAGGTTGTAGACAGACATGTTCAGTTTTATCAGACAATATTCTTTTAAATATGAATTTCAATGGATTTAAGCAGGAAGGAACTCTTTATTTGTTCACACAGTTATCACTATTCTCTATTTTCTTACATTGATTTTGTATCCCTCACCTCCACCATCTTGCTGGTCCCAAAGGCATGATGTGAGTTTATGACTCCTGAATTATCAATGAATTTACTAACTTGGGGTTCACTACAACCACGTAAGAATGAGATTCAGAAAGAACAAAAACTATTCTCCAATCTCTAATTTAAAAAGAAATTCATAGACTCCAAGAAATAGACTATGTCAAGATTTTTATTGATACATGACCAAGTTGATATTTTAGGAAAAGTTAGGGAGATGAATTGGAGATAGTAGGTATTAGTCAGGGTTCTCCAGAGAGACAAAACTAATAAGATATGTAGATAGGTAGATGAGAGGGATTTATTAGGGAATTGGCTCACAAGATTATGGAGGCTGAAAAGTCCCACAACAGGCCATCTGCAAGCTGAAGACCCTGGGATTCTGGTAGCATGGCTCAGTCCAAGTCTGCAAGCCTTAGAACCAGGGAAGCTGATGGTGTAATTCTCAGTCCAAAGCTGAAGACCTGAGAACCCAGGGGCAGTGCTGGTGTACATTTTGGAGTCCAAAGGCCAGAGAGCCTGGAGTTCTGATGTCCACGGGCAGGAGAAGAGTCTCCCAGCTCCAGGACAGAGAGAAAAGGAGAAAATCCTTTTTTCTGCCTTTTTTGTTCTATCCAGGACCCCAGCTGATTGGATGGTGTCTGCCCACATTGAGAGCGGATCTTGCCCACTCAGTCCACTGACTCACGTACTAATCTCCTCTGTAAAAACCCTCATAGACACACCCAGAAATAGTGCTGGGCCCCACCCTCAGAGTTTCTGATTCAACAGACCTGGAACCCAAGTATCTGCATTTCTAGCAAATTACCAGATGATGCTGCTGTTACTTGTCCAGGGACCAAACTCTAAGAACTAGTGAAGTAAGAAATACCCAGGGACTTTAAAAAGTTATTTTTGAAAAGGAAACTTTGTCGAATTTATTTTTCAGGACACAAGCATACCCACACAGACTTTATTTTCTTTACTTTTTACTAAATGATTAAAAGTCCTTCAGAGAGAACTTAGTGGAAAAATATCAGTAGTGAATTACTAAGAAGTAATAAACAAGATTTGGAGTGATGTAAGGAGATGGGTTAGAAAGGTGATTTGGGGTGGTGGGCTTTATTAATACAGAGTACACTGACTTTAGAGAAACCAATCTCTACCTAGGCAACTCCAGACGATGATGTGATATTGGACACTTAATTACAAAGATGATTTATAGTACATAAATCTCTGGTCTGGTTGGGGAACAAAACATTTTTATCAACTTGTTTATAAAACACAAACAAAAAACCCCACCTCCGTTATAATATTTTATCAAATGATCGGCCAAACATGAAAAAAAAAAAAGCACAACACATAGAGTAGCTTTGTCAAAAATTAGTGTAATTAACTGCAGCATGATTGATGATGATTGAGCCTTTATATTTTCATTGTTCTTTAAGTCCTTCCTCTCCACGCAATCACTAACTCACTATACCATCTATCCCAAAGGCAGAGGAATTCTGCCAGATTTTCTAGGGCTGAATATTGAGTCAGACTTTTCCTTTACTGTTTTCTTAGACTAAGATGATTAATCAGAAGGGCACTAATGCTTTCACTAGCTGAGATACGGGCTCCTCCTAAAAAAAGAAATTCCACTTGATTACAGTTAAGCAAAATTATTTCAGACAATGAGTTTCAAATGCCTGTCAGTAGCTAAAGTTCTTAATGTGACATCAAAGAAAACATGCATATGGCTTGAAAATGTAACATGGAGCTTTGCACACACTTGACCCTGGGTCTGCTTTTCTCCAGATAATTCACCCCAAGGCTTTGCTTTCTGCCTTGACTCCTTCGCTTCTATTACCTGACATGTTTACGCACCCCTCCACTTTGCTTTCTCAAAAGTTCTCCTTGTCACTATCTGTGGCAATAACGTTACAAAGATTAATGAGCTGTAGCTGCTGCTACTGCTGTTGCTATTGTTGTTTTTAAACTTCTTTGGATTCCTGGATGAGAGTCAACACTGAAATGCCCACTGATTTATTTTTTCTCTTTTCTCCAATGTGAGTGTATTTACATGTGAATTTAAAAGAAGAACAGTATTCTATAGGATTACTTTTGTGGGTATTCTTGCATCATATCTAAACCTTTGCTGTGAGGCAAAGTCTCTAAACTTGAAGTATTTTAAAATCATTGCTTTCTAGATACATGTACCACACAACCCCCAATCAGACATTCAGAGCTCTCATGTCATCCTCACCATACACTTGCCCTCAGTAGATATTCAATCAAGATTGGTAGGAAAATAAATAAATCACCATCAGTCTTAGTTTAAAAGGAAGAACAAAGGTATTGAGCACCTCACACCAAAGAGAGCTGTTCACAGTGCTTTAAGTATATGAAGATATAGTCTAATCAGATTAAAAATACAAGCAATATAGGTATGTGCAACAGCATAAATGAGATCTAAATCATTTCCTGTGGGAGTACCATGCTCTATCCCTTTCTGTCAGACTTAAATACATACCACTGTGAGATGGCATTTGCGACAGCAGAAGACCACGCAATATAAATAACATAGTGACTAATACAGCCTAATGATCTCTAGGCTCAAAAGGAGCCTGCCTGGGTTCAAGTTCTGACACTGAAAAACGGTGCGACAGGAGCTTGTTACTTAACCTCTCTGAACCTCAGATTCCTCATCTTTAAGTGGACATCATAATCACACCTAGTTAAAAGGGCCATCATAAAGGTTAAATGAAATAACATGTGCAAAATGCTTAAGGCAGTACCTGCCACATGCTTCAGAACCCTGGGTCAAGAATTCAAGTTCTGCCGAACAAGGGACCAGCTGAGCAACTTTGGGCAAGTCAGCCTCCATAAGTGTCATTTCACACATCTGGATATACTTACCTTTCAAGAGAATCAAGTGAGACAACACACAAGAAAATACTTTTAATGTGCGAACTATTTTGTAAATATATTAAAATCATTTTGGATTGATACCATTAAACTGCTGGTATTGGTTACCTCTGAGAAAGAGGGAATATAAGATAGGTGAAAGGAATTTGAGCTTTTTACTTCCTTCTGTATTGTTTGAAATTTTCAGGGAGAAGAGGTTCATTTATTGTACATGTATCTTTTAATGTTGGATATTCATGTTATTGTTATTGTTATTGGTGAAAACTATGCAAGAATCTAAAAACCCGGACATCTAGGGATATTGTAGTTTTCTTTCCAAGCACCTGTGTGAATATCTCTGCATAGTACTTACAACACAAAAGCCCTCAATTCAATGTCCATATGTGCAGATATAAGGAAAGGTTTAAAGTTCTGTGTCCTTTTGCTTCTTGGAGGGAGCTCACATTGGGCCACAATTTAAAAGTTGGAAGGAGGTAGTTGTATGAATTTGGGTGTTGGGAAAGGGGGTGGGGTATGATAGGGCCAAGAAGGGGCTCTAATCTAGAACAGAATGTGCAAAGCTGACTTAAAGCTAGAAAGGAAAGCAGGCAGCCCAAATATATCTGGTTAAGAACCTTAACTTCTATGATACAAAGATCCTTCGAAGTCAAGGAACTGAGAGATTATATATAACATAATAAGGAAAATTATGATAATAATGACTAAAATAATCTCTTACATTTATTGAGCATTTAATAAGTTCCAGACACTGTGGTAAGAGCTTCACACACTTGATGTATCTCATGAGGCTATTTTGTTAAATGTAGTGTTTAGGGGTTTTTTAAATTTATTTCAAAATATTAAGGGGGTACAAATGTTTTAGGTTACATGGATAGTTTTTGTAATGCTGAAGTCCTGGCTATAGGTGTGCCTGTCACTCAAATAGTGTTCATAGTAACCATTAGGTTGGGAAATGCAAATTAAAACCATATCACCTTACCCCAGTGAGAGTAGCATTTATTGTTATAAAAAGTCCAAAAACAATAGAAGCTGGCACGGATGCAGAGAGAAAGGAAAGCTTATACACTGTTGGTGGGACTGCAAATTAGTACAACCTCTATGGAAAACGGTATGGAGATTTCTCAAAGAACTAAAAGTAGACCTATCATTCCACCTAGCAATCCCACTACTAGGTGTTTACCCAAAGGAAAATAAGTCATTTTATCAAAAAGACACCTGAACTCAAATGTTTATTGCAGTACAATTCACAATTGCAAAGATGTAGAATCAACCCAAGTGCCCATCAATTCACGAGTGAATTAATAAAATGTGGTATATGTACACCATGGAGTACTACTCAGCCACAAAAAAAGATGAATTAATAGGTATTTATTCATTCACTTGACACATATCTACTGGACATCTTCCTCCCTCATGCATGGCAAATACTACGTTGTTACACATCCTACACTGAAAGAACTTTCAATCTAGTGGGGGAAGCAGAGGGGAAAGGTCTCAGGAGGAACAAAGAACCCTAGCTATGTGTGTGCATCTATGTACATGTGGAGATGTGGGTGGTCGGAAAAGGCTTTATCAAGATGATAATGTCTAAAAATACTGAATCCTTAAAGTAGTGCTCTTCAAACTGTTGATCAATCCACTGGTTTTGAAATCAGTTGGGTGGATTAAAACCAGCATTTTTTAAATGATCACCAACCCCACTTATTTGTATCAGAGAACTGTGAGAATCCAGATATGTTGAGTAAAGGTGTGATCCAAATAGTTCTCAGCATTTCTGGCATCCTGATGGAGCAGATGAACTCAAACCCACTTTCATAAGCCTGAGGAGTCTCCTGGGAGAATTTATCTGTGTCAAAAAAGGAGCCAGACATGATGAGCTTGGAGCAGTGATTCTGAGTTTGGTGTGGCAGGTGCCACTTGAGTCTGTCTGGCCCTGCCCTGGATGTATGCCTGAGTTCTAGAGCAAGAGTAGGCTAAGAATAAAAATTGAAAGAACTATTAGTTAAGATCTGAGGCACATGGTGGCACAAGCAACACTGCTTTAGAACCCCACAAACAGCAACTTGAGCACAGACCACCAAGCAGGTCCAATGAGGGCTGCAACAGGAGAGATGGGGAGAGATGGGGAACCATCCATAGTGCCTGGGAGAAACTACTGGATCCTGCAGAGGAGTGGTGGTTACTAGAAGGAGTATATATATATAGGTATATAGGAGGTCTTTCCGGAAAGTATCTAGCCATGTAATATGAAAGATAGAAACATTCACTGAAGAAGATACAAGATACGAGAAACATTGTACATAGCACAATGATGCTTCAGTCCCCTTCAAAGTAGGCAACTTCGGCCCTCCCACAGTTCTCCCAGCGTCTCTTAACCTAACCCGTACACGTTCAATATTCTCAGGTGTTCTGCTTGTTGCAGGCCTTCCAGAACGTGGATCACTTTCAACAGATTCTCAACCATCTTTGAAGCATTTGTGCCACAATTTTATTTGCGCTGCACTCATTGCATCATTCCCAAAAGCCTTCTGAATCATCTGAATAGTTTCTGTGGAGGATTGTTCAAGCTTAACGCAAAATTTAATGCAGTTTTCGTTGCTCTACTCGCTCAGTCATTTCGAATGAGACAGCCACTCAATACATATGCTCACTCAATGGCATCTAACGCCCCACTGACTAGTACAGTGAAGTCATCATTGTTCACACATGCGCACCCCAGTCCACTCTCCTTGGCTGCCAGGTTACATCTGTGTCCCGCAAACCGTTCTCATTATGTTAACAATGGCTGGATACTTTCCAGACAGACCTCGTATATTTATACACACACACACACACCAGCCTACTTGAAACCCTCCTGTGTTCTTCAGGAGAGGAGGCAGAGCCAGGAAACTTTAAATTACCATTCTTAAGGTGATCCCATTACTCCCCAGAGGTTACAGAGACCAGCAAAGTTTTGGTAGAGATAGAAATGGGAGAGAATAGTAAATAAAAAGACAAGAACAAAAAGCAAAGAGAAAAACAAAATTGAATGAATCTGGCCACATGCTTGAAGAAGTAATAGTATTCTGACTCCAAAGCAATCTATCCATCAGGTTGATACCATTATTAGTCAACAGGCTCAAAAGCAAGTTTGTACCTTTAACAAGATAAATGAAAAGTATGCCCAATGTCTATAACATCCTGATGAGATAACCATGTTTATTATACTAAGGAGCTGGGTTTTCTAAGTCCAAATGCATCCTCTTCTAAGGACACCTCACAAGATAGGGATGAGAGAAAATGCATAAGGTGCCAGTGTAGGGATTTTGAGCATATTACCAAATATGCAAATCACCAAAAAGCCTATTTCCATTGACTCTCCAGTTCGGGACCAATTTTACAGAACAGGTAACCCATAACAATGAAAAGCATTTTCTCCTTGACCCTGTTTCATTCAGCATCAGGATTCCAACCAATATCCTATTTCCTTTAATATTCATAGGCATAAGTTCCAAAAAAGAACTTTGTCAGATACATATCCGTGTCATTTACAATTTCGAATGTATAAGGGCCTGTCTGCCCAGCCCAAGAAAATGACTGAAAATGAACTTAAATCTAAGATAATGACCAAAGCCCTAAACCCTGGAATTGTCCTGCCCTTCCAAGAAAACCACAGGTCTTCATTCAGATAATTCGTTCAGATAATTTATAAGAAATTGCATACCCATCTCACTTTTGCAAACCAAGAATCACTTTCAAAAGAGAGGAATAAAAACAAAATGTTCATTCTTCTCATTCTCTGGGAAATTATCAAATCAAAATATTATTCTTCTGTTTGTGTTATTTTCTTCCTTCTAAAGGAATCTTAGGCTAATGTATATTTATGTATTAAGCCGAACTTCTCTGCCTATTCAAAATAGAAAAGAAAGCAAAACGTGGGGGGGGGGGGTGTTTGAAAACTGTACTAAGCAAAAATAAGGGTTTTGAGCGCATCCTTACAAAATAAAAGAGAAATTAAGATTTATTTTATAACAAGATCTACAGATAGGTTTTCCTTGAAAATGTTACTTCTGTTTAGTGCACAGGATCTCTCCTCTGGGATTCTGTCCTCTAGGGAATTTTCTCAGCTCTACCAGGCTTGGTAGCTCATGAGGAGTTTCATTAGACATTTCAAAACTCATTGGAATTTATCTCTTTCCCCAGGCACAGAGAGGAATAAAAAACTTTCTTCCAGAGGTTTTTATATTTTATGTTCTAATATAGGGTATAGAGAAAGTAATATTTCTCAGCTCTAACATCTGGTATATGTTTTGGAGTTGGGGGAGCATAAAGTGGGAAGTGTCTCAACCATGGGCATCAATGCAATCAAAAAACTTTAAGTAACAGTTAACTTTAATCATCTTCTCAAATAATATATCTGTGCTTTGATAGAATGTAAGCTAAATATTTTGGAAATTTAAAAACGTACTTGCTATTATGCCTTGCAAGGTCTATATGCAATCGCCTATCTTAACCTATTGCTCAAAGAATACTAATCATTTCTTTGAGAATTCCAATCCAGATTAAATTGACCTCAAAAACATCTTTAGAGTTTAGAGTTAGAACATTAACATTGTGTATTTGGGAATATTGTAAGAAGAAAATGAATTAATCACCCATTTGGCATATATTTATTAGCTGCCTATTATGAACTATATTCTATGTATGAGCCAGGAAAATGAAAAATGAATTCCCCTATAAAGAGCTTAATATTTGATGGGGAAATTATTGCTGGTAATGTGGTAGCTCATGCCTATAGTCCCAGCTATTTGGGAGGTTGAGGCAGGAGGATCACTGGAGCCCAGGAGTTTGAGGTTGCAGTGAGCTATGATGACGCCACTGCACTCTGTAGCCCAGGCAACAGAGCAAGACCCAGTCTCAAAAAAAAAAAAATAGAAAATAGAAAAAATCCATAATGGGGAAAATAAGACTCACATATATGGAAATATTAGTGACAAAATAATATTATGTATTATTATTATACTATACATATAATTATAAAATATAACATAACCTTACACAACATAATAAAGTATTAATTTCTTCCTGCAGCAATAAACAGAAAAGTGGTTGGGACTTACCAATATAAGCTGTCATGCATCAGTGTTTATATGGGAGTAATGCCTACACATGCACACACATTATAAATGTGTTTTCTGAACTTCTGTAATAATAATAAATCACCTGGGGAACTGATTTTTTTTTAATAGGCCCTCTTCAGACCTACTGAAATGAAATCTCCAGAGGCGGAGCACAAGAATTTGCATTATTAACAAATGACTCCGTTGATTCAAATCAGGCAAGTTTAGAAAACACTGCACTCTTCACAATAATCTCATGAAAATATTATTATTCCTGTTTCATGGTTGAGAAAGCTAAGGTTAGAGAGATTAGTTAGCTACTCCAGGGACTCCCAAGTTAGGATAAAATTATCTGACTTCCAAAACTTTTGTTCTTTTCACTGTACTAAGCTTCCTTTGTTCTCTGAGAAAATGATCAGGTTGGATGTGGAAACACAGAATTAAAATACTTATTATAGAAAAATTTATTTTTATTGCCACTTAAAAACAATATTACAATCTGTTTTAAAATGCTGGAGAAAAGAGTATTGAGTTCTTAAAATAAGAAAGTCTTTGTCAGAGATAGAATGTAAAGATTTATGGGAACGCTGAAGCCTTTTGTGCTTCACAGCATAGTTGAGCACACATTTAAACAAGAAATGAGATGCTCCGTAGCTTCAAAAAGCTAAAGAAAAGGACTCGTGCGCATGGAGAATAACACTTCAGACTAAAGAAAGGAAAGTTATTCTGACAAACATAGGACATAGGTTGCCACAATCTTTTTCTTTCTAACCTTGCCTGTATAATAAACAAAATGCAAGGACCCTGAGGTATAAGAAAGCAAGAAAGCTGACTGAAGGTGCCAAGTGGTGTCAGCAGAAAGAATGGAAACATTCAGTCTGCCTTTATGGAAAACAGTATGGAGGTTCTTCAAGAAATTAAAAATAGAACTACCATATGATCCAGCCATCCCACTACTGGATACATTTCCAAAGGAAATAAAAACAGTATATTGAAGAGATATCTGCATTCTCATGTTTATTGCAGCATTATTCACAATACCCAAGACATGGAAATCAACCTAAGTGTCCATCAGAGGATGAATGGATAAAGAAAATGTGGTGTATACACACAATGGAATACTATTCGGCCTTAAAACGAAGGAAATCCTGTCATTTGTGACAACATGGATGAATCTGGAAGACATTATGCTAAGTGAAATAAGCCAGACACAGAAAGACAAACACTAAATCATCTCACTTATATGTGGAATCTAAAAAAGTTGAACTCATAGAAGCAGAGAGTAGAATAGTGGTTGCCAGGACCTCATGAAGGAGTAGATGGGGATTAGAGATGTTGATCAAAGGATACAAAATTTCGGTTACACAGGGAAAATAAGTTCAGGAGATCTATTGTACAACATGGCGATTATACTTAATAACAATGTATTATATATTATATACTTGAAAATTGCTGAAAGTAGATTTTCTTTTAAAGACAGTGTCTTGCTATGTTGCCCAGGCTGGAGTGCAGTGGTTATTCACAGGTGTGACCATAGTGCACTATAGTCCCTAACTCTTGAGCTGAAGCGATCCTCCTGCCTCAGCCTCCTGAGTAGCTGGGACTACAGGCATGCACCACTGCACCCAGCAAAAGAGTAGACTTTCAGCGTTCTCACCACACACACACAAAAAAAACTAAGTATGTGAGGACATGGATATGTTAATTAGCTTGATTTAGTCATCCAACAATTTATACATATATCAAAACATTATGTTGTATACCATAGATATATACCATTTTTGTCAATTAAAATAAATGAATAATTACTTTTAAAAATGGAAAAAAAGAAAAACTAGTCTGCAGCTAGGAATAAAGCTTGAATATGAAGTCATGTCTTTAACTCACAGTGAAACTAGAGACAAGTTGTGAAGAAGCCTAAAGGCTTCAGAAAGCAGGAGACACTTGAGGAGCCGCTTAACCTAGGGTGTCTTTTCCACGAATTTCAGGAGGTCCATGAAAACTTTGAAATAGTATCTACAATTTTGTGTGAATATATGGTTTCTGGAAAACTTTATAGCTTTCACACATTTCTCTTTAAAGTTTATAGCACAAAAAGAGTTTGAGGGAATGGAGAGACCATCTTTTTAATTACCTCAAGCAGATTTTTTAAAAAGTAGTTGGTCTTGAATCCCTGACAAACCTATATTAGCAACAGATAAGTCGAAAGGACTCAAGGTAGTGACATGCTGGTTTAGAACCTGGCTGTTCAGTGGCAGGAAGCACTTGTTGATTTCCGTGGTGTACATACTCCACCGTGGCCAATTTCACCCTACCAACGAGACACTGACTAATTCACAAAATTCCTGAAAATGTTAACAATCAGCTTTCACAAGCCTGCCGGAGTCAACTCCAGCAGACCTCTGATTCAAGGTGAGTTCAGTTTTTCTTCAGGTCTGGAAAAAACTAAAATTAGGTCAAGTCATCAGTGAAAATAGTTGAATCTAATTTTTTATACATTTTCTGTTTAAATTTTATAAATATTGCTTCTAATAGAATATTTTTAAGAAGGCTTTTTGAAACACTTAACCAAGTTTAAAAGGTAAGAATCAATAAGTAAAGCAAAAGCTTTCTCTAACTTTTTGATAAGAGGATTGATTTCTGTTGAAAAATTAATTGAAAGGAAGAGGATGCTAAAGTCATGAGGAGGAAGTCAGGTCCCTTCTACAGCAATGGTTCTCAAAACACAGAACCCCGGGCAACAGCAGCAACATCACCTGAAAATGTATTAGAAATTAAATTCACAGGCTCCCACCCCAGATCTGAATCAGAAACTCTGAGAATGAGGCCCAGCAATCGGTGTTTTAACATGTCCTCCAGGGGACGCTGATGTGCATTAAAGTCTATGGATGAGTTCTCTAGAGCAATGGTTCTTAAATTTCTGTGTGCCCAAGAATCCCTGGAGGAATTTGTTAAAGTGCAGATTCCTGGCCCCTGTACGCACGTGCTAAATCAGAATCACTAGAGATGAGGTTCAGGAACAGCACTGTTTTATTTTATGTTATTTTATTTATTTTATTTATTTATTTACATTAGTTGTAGTTCCCAACAGGGAGTCATTAGGAGAAAAAAAAGAAACAAACCTCTTATAAAAATGTTTAAATATCCACCAAAGTAGAGCAAAGAGTATAATAAATCCTAATGAAATCATCACTTAGCTTAAATAAATATCAACATTTTGCCTAGCTTATTTAATATCCCCCACTTTATTTTTTAGTTTGTTTTCTATGGGAGTATTTTAAGGCAATATTTTAAGGCAAGCACATCCTGTCATCTGACCAGCAAATATTTCAATAGATAAGAGATAGATAATATCTATCTATTATTAGATAAGAGATAGATAATATCTATCTATTATTAGATAAGAGATAGATAATATCTATCTATTATTCAATAGATAATATCTCTAATAGATAAGAGCCTTTTCTATTTCAATGTCAATTGTTGTTACTATAGTGCCTTAGTCCATGTTGTGTTACCTGAGGCTGGGTAGTTTATAAAGAAAAGAGGTTTATTTAGCTCATGGTTCCCCCAGATGTATAAGAAGCATAGCAGCAGCATCTGGTCAGCTTCTGGTGAAGGCTTTTGTGCTGAGTCAAAACAGGGTGGAAAAGGTCAAAGAGGAAAGTGGGCACATGTGAAGAGGGACCAACCCTCAGGGGCATCCTGGCTATGTAACAGCCTACTCTCCAGGAAACAAATCCATTACCCCAGAACCAATTCGGTCTTGGGAGAGTGAGCGCCCCATAACCGAAATACCTCCCACTAGGCCCCACCTCCCAACACCGCCACACTGGAGATTAAATTTCAACATGAGACTTGGTGGGGACAAACAAACCATATCCAAACCATAGCATATGTGAACAAAATTAATAACAATTCCTTTATATCTTTATCACAGAAATGCAAAAATGTGTCTTTTGTAATTGAGCCATACATTGCATTTGTTTGCTGTCCTTTTAAGTCTCTTTTATTCTGTAATAGTTTCTTCTTCCCCACCTCACTTGTTAATGCTAGTTACTTGTTGGAAAAACCAGGTCATGTGTCCTTTATAATTTTCCACACTCCGGACTTGGCTGAATGTATCCTCACGATTTTATTTAAATTGACCAATGGGTGTAGGTGTCCTTAGACTAATTTATTCAGTAAAAAATTATAAATTATATTGTGCATTTCCTGTGTCAGACTAGGGCAGGGATCCCTGCCTCCTGTGAATGGAGACTGGTACTTAAAGACCACAAAGACTGCATGAGGATATCATCCCTGCTAGGTTTTCTCAGTGGGCAGAACTAGGATAGACGTCTTTTAGAAGAAGGAAAACAAATAACTAGTTCATATTGATATTTGCAATTCTAACTTAAGATCACCAGATATTTATTTGACTTTTATGCTGGTGATATGAATTTCAAACCAACAGTATCAATACAGTTACTGCTAATAAAAAGACTACTGAATGTGGTTAAGATTTTTATCCCATAGGACATGTACAGTCAAATATACTGTGTTTTAAAGTTACTTGAAAGATTTCTTTTCTCTCTATGGTTATGCCACCAACCTGATATACTATTAGATTTGTTTTGTTTTATATTTGGAGGGATTACTTTTTTCTTTTTAATTTATAAAATAGTTACATGATTCCAAAAATGAAAACTATAAAACAAGGCAGATTTAGAGATATCTAGCCTCCATTTGTGTCTCTTTAGTTTCAATATTTTCGTTAAGTAAATATATGTATATAATGGTATAGCCCTGCCTTTTCTTACACAAAAAGTAGCATGCATTGTTCTATACTTGGCTTTTTCACTTAACACTGTCCTGGAGATCACATCATATCAGTATATAAAGACCCTCTTCATTACTTTTACAGCTGCATTAGTACTACATGATGTAGACATACCACAGTTTCTTCAGTCAGTCCCCTATTAATGGACATTTGGCTTGTTTTCAGGTTTTTACTATGACAAATTATGCCAGAATGAATAGCCTTGTGTATATGCCATTTTGTATTTTTGCCAGTGTACATATGGAGATTGCCATATTCTTAAAAGTGGGATAGTTGGGTCAAAAGTTAAATATATATGTACTTTTGACACATACTAACTGCCAAACACCCCCCCAAAAATGTACCATTTTGAATTTCCAAAGGCAGTGTATGAGAGTACTCATTTCCCCACAGCTTTTCCAACATATATGTTGTCAAACATCTTTATTTTTTCCCATCTGATAGGTGAGCAATGTTCTCAGAGTAGTTTTAATTACATTTCTCTGTTATGAACAAGAAGTTAAGGGCCAATTTTACATTGACATTTTGTTTCTTGTGAATTGTCTGTTCTTATCTTTAGCCATTTTCTCTATAGTGTTTTTTAGGGATGGGCAAAAGTTTGTCTAATGTAATTAAATTAACTGAACTTTTCCCTTATGGCTTATGCATTTTTAGTTATAGTTAGGAACATTTTTCTTACTCTTAGTGTATAGAGAAATTTACTTATATTTTCTTACATTTCTTTTTTGTACCCCAGAATTTCAAAAGAGTTCCTGAAGAAATTATTATGGACACAAAATTGCTAGCTTATAATCCAAGTTTATACAGTGATGTCAAACATTGCAGTTATTTAACATGAGACACGTTTAATAATCAGTCATGTTCATGTTTTTCTTAATTCTTCTAAATGATGTCAATCTGATGTCTTCTTGCCTGAATGACAAAATGTTCCATTAGTAAAATAGAAAAGATTATTTCTGGAGTAATTTACACTATGAACAAGCATATTCAATTATTAAAATCCTTACCTTTCTAAGAGAAGACAACATAAACCATTATGATGCAGCCCACAATCCAGCCAATCAGGAGAAGAACAGGAACCAGAAGGTGTGAAAATGTAGATGATGCTTAAAAATAAACAAAAGAAAACAGATTAGGTAGGTCACTTTGGTATTAAATTTTCTGAGTCAAGAGAATAAAAGGAATCTGGTAATATCAAAAATATGTATATATTCTCTAGTCATACCCATACATAATTGTTTTTTCTTTTCTGCAAAGGATACTTGTGGCTAAGTCATAAACCCCAGGTGTTAGAATAGAAGACCTGGGTTCAAACCACAGGTCTTCCTTTTACAGTTACGTGACCCTGGGCAATTCTGAGCTTGAACTTCCCCATTTGTAAAATATGGATAATCAAACTTGTGATATCTACTTCCTGGAGTTGTTCTGAGGGTCAAATGATATAACATATATGCAAAGCTTTGTAATTGCTAACTACCACGTGTCTGTAGTGTATACAGAACACATTCATGCATTTGTGCAATAGCACATAGAACAGCTGTTCACATAAAAACAATCTACTGTAACTCTGAGGTAATTCCTACTAAACTAAATAATCATAACATAGGGAAAGGTGTTGAGAATTGTTCTTGGCCTCAATAGCTGACTTTAATCTTAAATATCACAGGAAAAGGAAAGTATCATACCTTATATAATCATTCTTAACTAGAGAAAGAGATTCCATTTTTTTTATATTGTTCAATATAACAAACAGCACTGAATCTGAATCTATGGGCAGTAATAATCCAACACACACATAAATGACATTTGCATACATGATTCCACTTGTGCCTCCTATTTGTACTCTTACTTGTAAAAAGCAATTTATAAAAGTGTCTTTTTAAAATATTCACTGCATTTCAATCTTGTTCTTTCAAGCAAACACACATATACACACACACACGCATATACACATAAATCACACAGAAGGATTTAGAAACAACACAGAAAGACATGCTATAGAATTCATGTCCCTATGTTAAGGACTTAGATATATTCATAATTGCAAAGTACAGTTAGATCTTATGCCATTAACTAACAAAGAAAGAGAAGGCATATTACTAACAGTTGCATTCCTATTACAATTTCCATCACTTTAAAATGTGAAATTGTTTAAATGCTATTAAAATAAAATCATCAGAAGATGAGACACTTCTAAAATTAGAAGACACTTTTACAAAAGCAAACTTTCTGAAGTTGAAATGAATATTAATCTTTAAATCTATTTTCCAACAGTGTTGGAGTCTCTCTTAACTGACAAATTCACCAGGCTTTCCTTGCTTCTCCATCTCATTGTGACCTTAAATAAGGCATTAACCACTAAACGAAAAAATCCTCTTCTTTACCTGGCATGTGGTATTGCTTTAAGGATAAAACAGACATTATGAGATGCCTTTTACTCTCATTTGGACAAAAGACTTTTTATGAATTAAGGTGCCATTACAGTGCAAGTACAAAACAGTAATTTTTTTGAACTGTTCATGTATGTGACTTAGTATTTTTCCTAATTTCAAAGAATTTGAAAATTAATATTGCTATTTTAAGTGAGCATTTATAAATATTTTATACATGCATATTTTAATAAAATTTAATATAAGCATATTTTAATAAAATTTACATGTCTTAAAGCCCTAAAAGGAACTATCCCATTATTTAATATCCCTTGTAAAATAGTACGACTGACTGTGCATTTTAACACTCCAAGTATACATGTATTAGTGGTCTTTTAACACTAGTATTTTCAATTTTACCACAATCTGTGGCATTGTTTGGAAGTAGGAATATGTAAGAACACAACATACTTTGCATATGTCACTTACATTACTAGCGCAACTAAGGACAGAACCTCTCTTTAAACATGAAGAGTAATTTCAAAATGCTTCTCTCTTATTTAGTTCTGAGCATAGCAAAGTAGTTACAGCTGGAAGTGTTCTTAAGGAAACTGCACTCTAGAGCAAGACTGTCTGCATTCAAGACCTGGTGCCACCAGTCTCTAGTGATTGTGGACAAGTTGCTAGACTTGTATGTCTTAGTTTCCTTATCTGAAAAATGGGGCTGATGATAATTTGCATATCTCATGAGGTTGTTGTGAGGATTAAAAGCAGAAATTCCTGTGGGTATTTAAAAACTTTCTTAGTATATATCCAACCTATTTTGTCATATGAGTCAACTTCTTTATATAAATATAAAATATAAATATAAAAATATCAAAAAACCAGAAAAAAATGTTATATATGGAGCATACTAGAGATGACTAAGCCCAATATTCTCATTTTACAGTCATTAAACAGGCTCAGAGGGATAGAGGGACTTCTCCAAACTCACACGGCCATTTAGTAGCAGATCTGACACAGAACTCAAGTGTCTTTAATTCTGGTCCAGCACACTCCAATCCCTGTAATCTAATACAACACTGGAGAATAACTGATTTCTAACTGAACTTTCAAATTAAGCTCTTTTGTTTAATTGATCCTTTCAAAATTATTCATAACCTATGAACACGGTCCATAAATTATATATCTAATATATTTTTTGCAGCCACGCTAATGTATATGGCTAATAATCTTTTAGCAGAGATACCACAATCTTCAGAATGACTGGGAAACACCAAGAAACATAAATAAACCAAAGCCATTTTTGCCAAGAGAATCTGATGCCTTAAATCTTACCTTTTTCAGCCATTATTCCTGCTCTTGTGTGGCTTGGTCAGGGCCACGCTTACCTCTTCCTTATTGTTATCCAGTGTCTCTTTGAACTTTAAATAGAGAGATATCTGAAGAGTGTGGCAGCTGCCCCTCTCCTGGCTGCCAATTGTCTGCAGAGTGATGTAAGCCATTGGAAAGCAGAACTCCTCTGGCTCTTCTTTATCCTGTTATTAGGAGGAAACAAGGGGCTACGTGACCTAAACAATTAAGTAAGCTGAGTTACCCTAATGCAGAGATATGCAGATTTTTAACATACATAATGCTTTCAGGTGACACGAAGGAAATGTTCAGTAAAGAGGGTGCACAGAGTAAAAATGATATTGCAACAAGTTCTATCAAGGAGAGAAGGTGATATATCAGAAAGACAAGACTTTGGTTTTGGGGAGACCTGGGTTCAAACTCCAACTCTGCTATTTCTGCAATGAAAGCCAAGTTGCTTAACCTGGGTATCACCTTTTTTATTTTAAAATGAGGATAATAATTCTTACCCATGGGAGTTGCATTAAGATGAAATGAAAACGTTAGGTGAAATACAAACAGTTCTTTATTACATTACAGATGCAAAAGATAAAATAAATAAAATTGTGCCCCTTTCTTTGAACCATTCTAAAAACAGAAAATGTTGTTATAAATGTACTAGAAACTAAAACAATAAAGACTCTGTGGCATTGCCTAGAATTTTCAGAGAGCATTCATAAGCTTGCTGTTGTTATTAGCAATGTATAAAAATAGGACATTTCATTTTTCAAAGTCCAACCTGGCTTATGTAACATGACCTAGACTATTGTCTAGAATAGATTCTCATTGGAATAACTTTACTTTTGGAGTCTGGATGGAAAAGTTTTGCAAAGTGACCCTGTGACCAACCTTCAAAAAAAATCCAACATAAGATTAAGGGAGTCTTCCTCTAAAGATAGGTCTTGGCTGATTAAATCCATCTCCATAGAGGTCCAAGAGTTAAGCTTCCCTGCAAATGACCATGTCTCATGACTGCTCAGAATCCATTAATGAATGGCTCTCCATCTCCTAGAGAATAAAAATCTGAACTCCTTGTTCAGAAACCTAAAAAGCTTTGTCTCTCTACTTTTCCATCTGCAGTGATGCTTCAGCCACTTTGGACTTCTTGCAGTTATATGAATTCAGAATGGTTCCATCCCCACAAACAAGGAGAACATTTGATTTTCTACCTCAAGTAATATAACTATAGATTAGAGTGTGCAGCCAACGATCTGGCTTGTTTATGTCATTTATGCCAAGTTATCATCAATCTCTCTCTCTCTCTCTCTCCCCCAATGTACTTCAATATACTATTTAATATTGAAAAAAATGCCTGAATGTGCCAGGTAAACAGAGAAACTATGTATTGTCTGTGTAACAAAAATCCTTTGCTTATTTGGTAAAGTTGGATATTTTTTCAATATTAATTAATAATATATTAAACAAAGGTTAATTGAGGGCAAGGAAGAGACAGAGGCAGAAAAAAGCAAAGCGGTCATTGATCTCACTTAAATATGAAAATTTTTAATTAAATAGGTTCAAATGAACACTAATTATCTTAAGAAAAAACACATTTAAAAGAAACGACGAGGTACCCACAAAGAACACAAACAAACTAACATGTATACTAGAGTAAAATAATTTGCCTATAATGTATGAAAATAGAATTATGAAAAGGTTTCTACATTTTAAACACTCATCTCCATTTCAATTATCTTAAGCTTTCTTATTTGGTATAAAATTGACTATTATTAACATTATTACTATCAATTTGGAGTATGAGAAGGACTACTTTATAATTCATCATTTATTTTTCTTACTTTTCTATAGAAAGAGAGAAAGAAAGAAAAAACTAATTTAATGAACATGAATTGCCCAGACTTCAGAAATGGGTTCAATCTAGAATCTCATTCCCTTGGTATCCCATCAGTAATTTTTTTTTAAATTATAATATTTATTCAAAAAAATGTTTTATTCATTAATAGACTGGTTTTACTTTGAACTCATAAACCCAAGGGCCTACATTTGACAAATTTCTAATCTTCCTCTTAGGACATATTAACTAGAAACATTTTCTACTTCTACTTCATATACTCTTTTAAAGGTTTAGCTCTCAAATCTCTTATTCTCAAGGTGACATGAGATTTTTCTAGGGTACTCGAGCTAAAAAAAATTCAAATATTTGATTCCTAATTCGAGATAAATCAAAATTCCTCACTTTTCAAAACTTTTTAGTCACCAGTGTCTGGAATTATAGACCTGAACATGGTAGATGCTCAGTGGATCTTGACAGCTGGCTGACTACCAGGATGGCTGGGCGGGTGCTTGGAACAATAAAGGAAATATAAGGTAGCTTAGTTTGTGCTCTAAACAAAGGTTTACTTCTGGCAATATTTAAAGTATTAAGTAATAAAATGATCTTGACTATATGTCAGCCTCATATGTTTATATAGACAACATTTTACAATGTATTTTAATTAGTGGTAACACTAGAATAAACTGTAGATCAGGAAATGATCAAATAAAAGACAGTGACATCAGCAAAATTGGAGGAGTAAGGGCCTCCAAAATTTTTCTCCTCAATAAGAGCACCAAGAAAACTGGCTAAAATTTCTGAAGCAATTTTTCAGAATTCTGGAAACTAACCAAAGGCTTACAACAATTGGGAGAGCCTGAATCTCAGTAAGAATAGCAGGATTTGTGATGTTTTAGTTTTGCCTGTTCCCATTTCCCCAATCTCCAGCTTCTCCACAGTAGTCTTGAAAACCAATATCCCACAATCTCAATGAAAACCAGCAACCTACCAGCCACCAGATGGGACAGAGGGTGGTAAAGCTCTTTCTCAGTCTTACTTTCAGAGAATTATCATTGTTTGAGCTGTCTGGTGGTTCTCCCAAATATCCCACTTGTAAGGCCGTCTTTATTTGACCAGACTCAGAGCTTATTCAGTGTGAAAAGTACCTGCTCCCAGAGCATTTGTTGAAAACTATTAGAGCCAATTGTTTAACATCATGTTTGCCTGGACAATAGTTGGAGGGAATGATAAGCTAACTTAAAAGCTTAAAAGGAGAAGTTAGGGAATGTCCATAGGGGCTTTGAAAAGTTTCACATATCCCTGGGAATCTAGAAGGCTATGTGCATATGTTCAGCTGTGTGCATGCCCATAACCATGGGCATGCCCAGGAAAGGCCTAAAAAGGCCCAAAATTTTCACCTCTGGATAACCTAGAGTCTCAAAGCAGGAAGTGAAAGGTAAGGCAGGCTTGTCAACTGCCTGGCTGAGTGTTAAAGGTATGTCCCAACACACATGCAGAGCCCATTGTCAAAGTCTAGAAGACATATTGATTCCAGGCATTTAAGGAAGTCTTTGTCCAATCATTAGCTGACAACTAAGCTAACTGAGCAGAAACTTTAGTGGCCACATATAACAAAGAATACAGATGGCATAAAATCAGTTCAGAATGTCACTAAGAAAATGACCAACATTAACAACAAACAGCAAAACAACAAAGTCTTGAAAGAAGGAAAAATACAATTTCAAGAGTTGCCAAATTATATTATTTAAAATGCCCAGTTTCAACAAAAAGTTATGAGACATGCAAAAGAACAAAAAACTATGGCCCATACACAGAGCTAAAAAAGCTATCAAAAGTTGTGGTATATGTATGCCATGGAGTACTACTCAGCCATTAAAAAAAAGTGACAAACTACCTATTGTATTATCCTGGATGGAGCTGGTGCCAATTTTTCTAAGTGAAATATCATAAGAATGGAAAAACAAACACCACATGTACTTATCATTAAATTGGTACTAATTGATCAACATGAATATGCACATATGGGAAGTAACATTCACAGGGTGATGGGCAGGTGGGGAGGGGGGAGAAAGGGATGGGTAAATCCTCACCTAATGGATTTGGTGTGTGCTGTCTGGAGGATGGGCATGCTTGTTGGGTGGTGCAAAGGCAATTTATGTAACCAAAGCATTGGTACCCCTGTAATATTCTGAAAATAAATAAATAAATAAATAAAATTTTTAAAAAATTAAAAATAAAGTAACTATTTCTGAGAATTTCTATAAATTTGACTGGCAAAGACTTTAATTCAGCTATTTTAACTATTCTAAAATAACCAAAACCAAAAAAGTATGAAGATGATGTCTCAGCAAATATCAGTAGAGAGATAAAAATTATTTTAAAAGACAAATTCTGAAGTTGAAAGGTATAATGAATGAAATGAAAAATTTACTATAATGGGCTCAACAGTAAATATGAACAGGTAGAAGAAAGAATCACTGAATTTGAAGACAATTTGATTGAGATTATCCAGTACAAGGAACAGAAAGAAGAAATAATAAAGAAAAATCAATAGAGCCTTAGAGATCTGCAGGACACCATCAAGCATATCAACATGTGCATAATGGGAGTCCCAAGAGAATAAGAAGAGAGAGTAGGAGTAGAACAGATATTTGAAGAAAATATAAAGAAATGGCCCAAACTTTGTGAAAAACATTAATGTACATATTCAAGAAGCTCAGTTAATTCTAAGTAGGATAAATTCAAAGAAACTCACAACTAGACGCATCATAGTCAAGCTGTCAAAAAAACAAAGACAAATATCTTGATCCAGCAATCCCACTACTGGGTATTTACCCAAAGGAAAAAAAGACATTCTATAATAAAGACATCTGCACTTGAATGTTTATAGCAGCACAATTCACAATTGTAAAGATGTGGAAACAACCCAAGTGCTCATCAATACATGAGTGGGTTAATAAAATGTGGTGTATGTATACCATGGAGTATTACTCAGCCATAAAAACAATGGTGAATTAACACATCTGGTATTATCCTGGATGGAGCTAGAGCCCATTCTTCAAAGCGAAGTATCACAAGAATGGAAAAACAAGCACCACTTGTACTCACCATCAATTTGGTACTAACTGATCAACACTTATGTGCACACATGGAAATAATATTCATCAGGGGTCAGGCAGGTGGGTGGGGGGTGGAGGGTATGGAAAAACTCACACCTAATGGGTGCAGGGTGCACTGTTTGGGGGATGTTCATGATTGCAGCTCCGACTTGGGCAGTGAATAGGCAATATATATAACCAAAGTGTTTGTATCCCCATAATATTCTGAAATTTTAAAAAAGCAAAAACAAAGGCAAATAGAGAATGTTGAAAGCAACAAGAGAGAAATGACTCATTACATGCAAGAGATCTTCAGTAAGATTTACAGCTGATTTTTCAGCAGAAGCTACGAAGCCCAGATGGCAGTGGAATTATGTTCAAGGAAAAAGATTGTTGACTAAGAATTCTATAATGAGAAAAACTATCTTAAAAAACTAATGAAAAAATTATGACATTCTCAGATTTAAAAAACTGAGATAATTTGTTGCTAGCAAGTCTGCCCTATAAACGTTAGGCCAGAGCCAAGAGGAAAACACGTGAAGCCCAGAGATATAAAGAATTGTTTATTTGAGCACCTGGGTGCAGGTGGGTGGAGGCCTAAAAGGGCGTCCACCCAAAATGGGGTCTAGTGAGTTTTTTATAGAGGGTTGGGAGGAGGGAGTGTAGTTAGGGGAAAATTAAACAATAGTCGCAGTGTACAGCAAGTCCTTGAAGTTTGGGAGGAAGTTGTGCCGTAGCAGATGGCTAGTCCTTGAGATGTCTTTGTCTTCAGTCACATCCCCCTTTTAGGCTTGCAAACCTTCCCCATTTTGCCTACTCAGCTACCTTTTATCTCCCCTCCTTCCTTCCATCCCCTTTTCTGGTTTTGCAAACCTTCCCTCAGGGTTAAGACCACATACCTAACAATAAGAAATATTAAAAGAGTCCCTTCAGAATGAAATAAAGTGACAGTAGACAGTAACTCAAATCCACATGAAAAAATAAAGAGCAAAACTACAGGTGACTACATAGATAAATTAAAAAGACCATATATATGTACTTTTTGTTTGTAACTCTTTTTTTCCTCCTAACTGATTTAAAAGACAACTGCAATTATTATAAATCTATGTTGGTGGCACACTATATATAATGATGTAATTTATATGAAAATAACAACGCAAAAAAGGGGCAGGGAAAGAAGCTCTATAGAAAAAAAGTTGTCGTATAATATTGAAATTAGGTTGGTATTAATCTAAACTAGACGGTTATAAATTAAGATGTTCATTCTAATCTTCAGGGAGACTGCTAAGAAAATAACTCAAAAAATATATAGCAAAAGAAATTACAAGAGAATTAAAATAATACACTAAAAAATACCAATTCACATCAAAAATAGAAAGTAATAGAGAAATAGAGGAACAAAAAAACAGTATACATAAAACAAATAGCAAACGTAAATTCTACTTCATAAGTAATTATGATAAATTTAAATTGCCTAACCATTTCAAATATAAGACAGATGTGGCAGAATGGATTAAAAAGTGATCTAACTATATGCTGTCTATAAGAGGCAGTTTAGATTTAAAAAATAGGTTGAAAGCAAAACAATGGAAAAAGGTATGTCACGTAAATCATAACCCAAATAAAGCTGGAGTAGCTGTACTAATATCAGATGAAATAGATTTTAAGACAAAAATTTTTATAAGAAATTACAAGAGAGACAAAGAAGAACATTTATAATGATAAAAGGAATAATTATAAACATATATGTACTTAACAGAGCCCCAGAATACATGAAGCAAAACTGACAGAATTGAAGCCAAAAATAGACAATTCAACAACAATAGTTGAAATAATATCTCACTTTCAATAATGGATAGAACAACTAGACAGAATATCAGCAATAGGGAAATTGAACAACATTATAAACCAACTAGACCTAACAGACATCTATTGTATACTATACCTAACAATAACAGGATATGCATTCTTCAGAAGGTAATTTGGAAAGTTTACAAATATATGAAAATTAAATAGCAACATGCCTAAATAACGAAAGAACCAAAGAAGAACTAACAAGAGAAATTAGAAAATACATGAAATAAATGAAAATGAAAACACAACATACAGAAACGTCTGTGATATAGCAAAAGCAATACTTGGAGGGAAATTTATAGCTGGAAAGGCCTATATTAAAGAAGAAGAAAGATCTCAAATCAATAACCTAAACTTTCACCATAAAACATTGGGAAAAAAAGAGCAAATCAAACATAAAGTAAGCAGAAGGAAGAAAACAATGAAGATTAGAGAGTAAATTAATAAAACAGAAAAGAGAAAAACAATTTGACAAGATCAAGGAAACAAAAGTTGGTTCTTTGAAAAGATAAGCAAAATTGACAAACCTTCAGCTAGACTGACCAAGAAAAAAAAGAGAAGACTCAAATTACTAAAATCAGAAATGAAAGAAGGGACCTACTTTACAGAATTAAAAAGGATTATAAGAGAATACTATGAACAATTCTATGCTAACAAATTAAATAGCCTAGATGAAATAGACAAATTCTTAGGAAGACATAAACTACCACAACTGACTCAAAAAGAAATAGAAAATCTGAATAGACCTATACAATAAGTGAAGAGATTGAAGTCATAATTTTAAAAGTTCCCACAAAGAAAAGCCCTGGGACAGAAGGTTTCACTAGTGAATCCTATCATACATTTTAAAAAGAGTTAACCCAATACTACATAAACTTCCCAACTCATTCTTTAAGGCCACTATTAATCCTGATACCAAAACCAAAAATATTATAAGAAAAGAAAATAGACCAATCTCTTGCAAATATAGATATAAAAATCCTGAACAATATACTAACAAACCAAATCCAGCAACATACAAAAAAAATTATCCACTATGACGAAATTCTTGGAGTTTATCCCAAGAATATAAAGTTGGTACAACATTCAAAGACCATTTAATGTAATACACCATATTAATAGAATAAAGCTCATGATCATTCTCAGCAGATGCAGAAAAAGCATTTGACAAAATCCAACACATTTTCAAGATAAAAACACTCAACAAATTAGGAAGAGAAGAGAATTTCCTCAACCTTTTAAGAGGAATCTATGAAAAACCCACAGTGAACATCACACTTAATGGTGAAAGACCAGATGCTTCCCCCTCATATCATGAACAAGACAAGGATGTTCACTCTACCACTTCTATTCAACATTGTAATGAATGTTCTAGCCAGGAGAATTAGGCGAGAAACTCAAGTAAAGTCATCCAAACTGGAAAAGAAGAAATGAAATTATCTCTATTTTTAGTTGACACTATCTCATATATAGAAAATCCTAAAGAATCCACTAAAAAACTGCTGAAGATAACAATCGATTCAGCAAAGCTGCAAGATATAAGGTCGAAACACAAGTTCAGTTTTATTTCTACACACTAGCAATGAAAATTAAATTAAGAAAACAATGACATTTACAATAACATCAAAAGGAATAAACTATTTAGGAATAAATTTAACCAAAAATGTTAAGACTTGTACTCTGAAGACAAAACATTGCTGAAGGAAATTAAAGAAGACCTAAATAAATGGAAAGACATTCTGTGTTCATGGATTGGAACACTTAATATTATTGGAAATACTACCAAAAGCAATCTACAGATTCAATGTATTTCTTTGAAAATCTCAATGGCCTATTCTACATAAGTGGAAAATTGAATTCAAAAACTTATATAAACTTGCAGGAGACTCTGAATACTCAAAACAATCTTGAGGAAGAAAAACAAAGTTGGAAGATTCACACTTCCTGGTTTCAAAACTTACTACAAAGGCTACAGTAATCAAGAATGTGTGGTAAAGGCACATAGATCAATGAGGTAAAATTGAGAGTCCAGAAATAAACTCATACACTTATGGTCAATTGATTTTCACCAGGGATGTCAAGACAATATAATTAGAAGAGAATAGTCTTTTCAACGAATGATGCTGGGATAAGTGGATATCCACATGCAAAAGAATGAAGGTGGATTTCTACCTCATATCATATAAAAAACTTAATTCAAAATGCAACACCTAAATGTAAGAGCTAAAACTATTAAGCCATGATAAGCAGGGATAAAGAGGAAGAAGAAGCAACATCTATAAAGAACCAGATGTCCCTGGTGCATGTTCCCATGGTCATGCCAAGGGCCGTCTTAGAGAGGCCGTATTATTAGTAATATCTACTGATCCTCAGGCCGGGACAAAGGGGCCTCTAGGAGTCCATTTTTCAACTCTCACTCATTCCTCAACATGCTTTTGATTGGTTTCAGCTTGAATTTCTCCGTTGAAACAACTTTTTTCTAAGATCACTAAAACATTTCTAAGATCACTAAGACCTAAGATCCTGTGACTTCTGTGTTGCTAAAGTCAATGGAAATTTTTCAGTGCTGATATTACTTGACCTCTTGGCATTGCTTGACTCCATTAGTTACTTTCTCCTTGAAATTCCCTCTTCTCTTGGCTGCTATGGCATCAGAGTCTTCTGATTCTTTCTATTTTTGATTGTTCATTCTTGGTCTTGTAGGTTTATCCTCATCTATCCATCATTAAATATTAGTTTCTCAATAAGTGCATCAGAACAGAGCTTTCATGACAATGAAAGATGAAGAGGAGAGAGAACTGATGAGTTAAATTATGAAGTCATGTGCATTCACAGTGCCCTGGAGGTCCTTCCAGGGCCAGCTTCATGGGCCTGCAATCTGTATAGTCATTTAGAGCCCCATGCTGGGAAGGGTCCCACGCTTGCTTTAAAGTTCTGCTGTCAGTGTCTTGAAATTCTTAATAATTTTAGCTTTGAGAGCTGGGCACAGTGGCTCACACCTGTAATCCTAGCACTCTGGGAGGCCGAGGCAGGAGGATCACTTGAGCTCAGGAGTTCTATACCAGCCTGAGCAAAAGCAAGACCCTGTCTCTACCAAAAATAGAAAAATTAGCCAGGTGTGGTGGCGCATGACTGTAGTCCCAGCTACTCAGGAGGCTGAGGCAGGAGGATCGCTTGAGCCCAGGAGATGGAGGTTGCAGTGAGCTACGATGACACCCACTGCACTCTACCCAGGGAGACAAAGGGAAACTCTGTCTCAAAAAAAATAATAATAATAATAATAATAATTTTAACTTCGAACTTGTGCTTTGTAAGTTAAGGTTATTTGGACAATGGAGCACACACATGAACAGAGGCAATATTCTGGGAGGAGCAAGTTTGTGCTACAGTGGTCCAGCGGCAACCTACATATGTGTAGGCTCAGGCCACAAGCCCAGAAAACAGCATACACAAAGCAGCTGGCCCTACATAAATGCCAGTGCCTGGGACAGTCCAGAGCTGAGGGGATGTGGGGGAGTGAAGCCGGGCTGGGACCTGGGAACAGAATGGTGGCAGTGATGGCAGCAACAGCAGCAGAAGTGGCAGCAGGGATGCCAGGACAGGAACTGCTGGTGCATAGGTAGTAAATTTCAGCCATAAATTATGGAATCTTCAGTTTTAGAAACCTTTCAACCTTGCAAGACAAATATAACCACAGGCTTAGAAATAGAAATTACATTTCAAGATTATCATGTTTGATGGAAAATAATACTGCTATCATATGAAGCTTTGGATAAACTAAATATTAATGAGGCAAACAATTTTAAGATTAATTTTTCCTTGTAATTGAAGATACAGCAATAGAATGCATAACACATGTTTTGAAATATATTCAAATTAGGAAGTTTCTTGTACAACCTCCACAAGTTATGGAAAATGTCAGAGGAAATATTGAAATGCCATTGTACAAATTTACTTTTAAAATTAAATTCAGACTTACACAAAACTGATTTGTATGGAGAATTAAATCTTCTCCTAGAGAAAACAAGAATAGTCAGCTCTAAGTGTACTAAAATTTATATTTTGATATAATTTATCAGAAATGTATTCCAATATTGCCATAGCTTATAAAATACTCTTAATAGCTCCAGTATCAATTGCATTAGCAGAAAGTTCTTCTTAAAACTAAAATTATAAAAATTATTTTTGATCTTGCATTTGCTAAGAGCAATTAATGCTGTTTTCTATTGTGTAGATTGAAAAGGAAGTTGCTAAAAATATAAATGTTCATGATCTAATATCTATAAATGTATTTGCAAAAAAGTGAGCCAGAAAAAAAAATCTTATGAAGATATCATATTACTATGTATTATTATATATTGTACTACATAAAATTAAAAAACTTTATGTCTTAGTATGTTTAATGTCTTTTTGCTGGTTTTTTGAACAAAGGGCCCCAAATTTTTGTTTTTCACTAGGCCCTGCAAATTTTGTAGCCAGCCCTCGTTCCTTTCATAAGGGAAGGAGGAGGTGGGATAGCTAGAACCCTGGGCCTTCCATATCCCTTTCTCCCTCGTTTTCTTTAACCATAGCATTTCTCTTTTATTTGCATCATATTTGTTGATTGTGGTGCCAAATAGTTTGGAAACTTCCCATTTAATCCAACCACACATATAGGAGAGAGCAAACTAAAGCAAAGGAAGGCAAGGTGACTTTCCTATCTTCAGAGTGTCTCCCTACCCCCAACCTCCCACCACCATGCTGTTTCCTTGGTATCCATGACCTCATGGTGACACGATGTGTTCAGTGATTACATGTGATACATGACATGATGTGTTCAGGGGTTATATATGAAATCTCTTTTTCTGGATCCCAGTTTGAAGACCAGTATTATTAGCCTACTTTAAAGCATAAAATTTGAAAACATTCGGCAGATGGATGCCCAAATGCAAGCATCTATTTCTTATTCCCAGAGATATTCCCTAAACTTATTACAACTTGCAAAAAATAATATTTTGGTGTCATAATTTATGTAGTACAATATATAATAATAATAATATGATATCTTGATTTTCATAAGCTGTTGCTACCAACATTCCTATCTTGCATAGCAGTTAATAAAATATGCTTTCAGCCTAAATCTTTCTATTTCCTTAATGTTTTAATATAGATAAAGACAGAGGTAAAAATAAAGTGCTATTTCAGTGTCACTGTTAATGTAGTACTCATGTTCTTGGAGTCTGTGGTGTCCGCAATCTCCTCTAAAGCAGAAACAAAAGGTACTTCAGATAGACATTTATTGACTGAGTTGGATAGTTTTGCCATCCAGAGACTCCTTGTGCCTCAGAGATGTCTTGGCTGTGCAAGAAAATTACCTGCACAGACCTGATAGATTCCAACAGTCTTTAAAATTAAAGACAAACTAACTCACTGCTGAGTTCTAACAAAGGGTTGAGTACAGGGCTGTGGAGTCACAGTGACTGAGGTTCAAATCTCTGCTCCACTAATATTTGTGGGACTTGGGGCTGGGTTACTGTCAGAAAAATTCTCCAAACTTGGAAACAAGGCAAAAAGATGGGGGCAAATCTTTTCAATATCATATGGGGACAAAGGCCACGCAAGGATTGTCTAGATCTGTACTTAATTCACCTCATTTTTACTATTGATTAAAGGCCCCGTACTTAGGGAATTTACTTGTTAACAGATTTTGTCCAGCAGAGAGGCAAATAATTTCCATCCAAGGGAACAGACAACCCCAAATACTGATGGCCTGCTGGACATTAACCAGTTTTACATCTAGTTCAGCAATCATATCTAACATGTCTGTGTTAAGTTGCCAATAACTATCATAGCTTCTCACAGCTTTGAACTGTTCATAACATCTCACTTGTTCTCTTATTAATCAATGAGTTCGATGAAATAATTGGCACATGTCCTTTTTATATTTGCCTGAGAGTGATGATTTTGTCTTTTTGAAAATTATACTTTAACATGACTTCACTCTCTTTGTCTCAGTTTCTTTATCCATAAAATGGAAAAGAAAAGACCTACTGTATAGGGTTGCTGTGAGAATTAAGAGACAGGGTATGTAAGGAACTTAGCACAGAACCTGTTGCTAAATAAATGCACGTGAGGCCTTAAACTTTGGCTGTGAGTTTCTAAAGAGGGTATGAAGGCAGCTGGAATCAGGGATGTGGTCCACTTTAGCACTGGTCATCTTGGGCTCCTTTCCTACATACCCACATGCGCTAGATTTTGTTAACTTGCCTGAAATGAGTTCTCTGCTTTTATAATCACGTTCTTTAAACTCTTATTTGCTGACCCTCTGCTAATTATATACTTCAAACCTCATGGAAATAATGTTCAGTGGCAACTACATGTAACTGGCAGGGCTAGGTGACCTTCATCACTGGAAGCTTTCCATTGCTTGTTTCCAGTAGGACTCAGGCAGGCATAAGGTTTAAAAAGCTCACAATACTGTCAATTAAGTAAATGTAAAGCAAAAGGCAAGGAAGATTTTTCTCAGAAACTATGCATTAGCATTTCCAAGTTTAAAATGGCATACTTTTCAAGATGTAAAAGGGTGACATCAGAGATGACATTTTCAATGAAAAATGTGCTGAAGAAATAAACTCAGTTGTAAACATACTCTGTAAACTGTCTCCTTTAATGTTTGCCCCTCCCTGGGAGCTCTCAAAACTAGAGAATCCTCACATATTTGAACTTCTAGTATGTCTTTTTTGCCACCAAAATATATATACCCTTTCCCACCTCCACATTCCAAATAAAAGGAGCCCCAAATTTACCTGTCAGAGTCTAATTACATCTTAAAGGTTGAGGAAGCCTGGCTAATTCTCTCCACATGGTGACCAAGTTATTACTGCTGGGAGCTCAAGTGAGCCTCCAGGATCCCCAGTGTTTTGAAACTCTGTATACTGAACAGCAGAATGCCACTCCTACCCAACACCCATTCTGTACAATCTTTGAGAAACATAAATATAGGATTGAGTAGCAGAAAAACACAGAAGACAAATAGCTAAATAATAGCACTTTATGAACTACTCAGAACTCCTGAATAAACTGTTTTAAATCCTGAAGTTGTTAGCTATAAAAGAGTAACTTAACAAAAAACTCAAAGGAGTGAATAATCACCATGCTTGAAGAACAGAACCTGTGCTTAGATACAAGGACTGTGTTGTTCTCCACCCTTTGGACATGTGTGCAGTCCCGAGGACCTATCCTCTCCTTGTAGCCAATGTGGCCACTGTTGGTAGGAGAGCAGTAGCCCAGCACAGGGCTGTCAGGGGAAGGGGCACCAGTTTTCCCACACAGCCTCACAGGTCAGAACACCAGGACATACCACACAATCTGGAAGAGTCACTCCAGCGACAACTGTGTCCCCTATACCCAACTCTTCTCATCTGCATCCTGGTTCCTGAAACTGTTATAATAGGTGACAAAATCTTTCACTCTATAACTAGAGTTATAACTTAAAGCTTTGCACTTTCATCTTTATTATATACTAAATTTCTCTATGTATTTGAATCTATTTTTCTAATTTTATTATGAAATTTTCAAGCATACAGCAATATAAGATAATTTTACATAACTACATAATTTTTCATATATGCAACCCTGTAGCCATCTTATTTTCTGAATTTTCTGATTTTCTGATTTGTCTTGAAATAGATGATGGATATCAACACACTTCCTTCCAAATACTTTAGTATACATATCGTTAGAGTCCAATAATTTTTTATGGATTTTTCTTTTGGGAGAAACTTTGCATACAATGAAACGTACAAATCTGAACTGTACATTCACTGAGTTTTTACAAATGCATACACCTTTATAACCCAAACTCCTATGAAGATATAAAACTGAATCTATTTCTTTGACTTGCTAGCTTTTAACCAATGACCTATCTTTTCATGCCCTAGTAACAATGTGTTTTAAATATCCCAGCTTTATAACATGTTTTAAAATCTGCATGCCTTGTTCCCTTCATTACTCTTATTTTCAGAATCATTTTGGCTATTCTGGCGTGTTTAATTTTCCTCTTGAATTTTCAGATCATTTACTTAATTCCAAAAAAGAATAAACAAGAAGAAGACTCCTGTTGTTATTTTTAATTGACTTACATTAAGCATAGAGATTAATTTAGGGATAAGTGATGTTGTAATATCCAGTCTACCCTTCCAAGAACAGGAGATGCCTTTCCATTTAGTCAAGCCTTATTTCACATCCCTCAGTCATGTGTTAGAACTTTCTTCACAAAACTCTTGTACATTTCTGGTCAAGATTATTCCCTTTTAAAAGTATTTTCGGTCGTTATTGTAAATGTGTTTTTCCCATTATACTTTTCAATATGAGTTTTGTATACAGACAACTTACCAAATTTGCTTATGGCCAGTAGGAATTTTTCAATTGATTTTCTTGGGTTTTGATATATGCTGTCGTTATCTACAAACAATAATTTTACCTCCCCTTTCCAATTTCCATACCTCTTTTTTTCTCTATAATGGTGTCAGCTTGTACTCATAAAAGAATGCTTTCATTAGGGAGGCATTAGTGCTTTTTAACAACTTACATCTGTCTTTTTTATAGTCAGTGGTCTCTGAATGTAGTAAATGGCCTTCGTCTTCTGAGATGGTTTTACCAATCGACCTTTTTCTGAAAATTATTCCACTTCACCTCAGTTGAGTTGAACAAGAGGCAAATTTTCCATTTCCTCTGTATCTTTGGTCATTTCCCTAATCTCATTTCTTATTTTGTGTAATTGTGCTTTTCTTTCTTTAACTAGTTTTACAAAGAACAGCTCTTGAATTTATTTTTTAGTTTTATGGTTTTTCTGTTTATATTTCATTAATTTTTGCTTTTTTATTGTATTTTTTTTACAGGTACTTTCTAGTTATGACAAATTATTCTGGTTTTCTATTTTTACTGTATTACTGTATTTAGTGAATTGGTTTTCCTGTCTGAATACACATAAGATTTTTTAAAGTGACTCTTCAAAAACATGTATTAAGCAAACAATAATATAGGAAGTATGGAGATATGGTAAAATTGTGAGGGTGGCTTATAGATAATTAAAATTTAGGGAAAACTGCATTATGTTTGTTTTTCTTTTTTTTCTTCTTTTTTTTATTTCAGAATATTATGGGGGTACAAATGTTTTGGTTACATGGATTGCTTTTGTACTGCTTGAGTCAAAGTTATAAGTGTGCCCATCCCCCAGATATTTTTATTTATTCTTTCCTTCAATTTTTCTTAGGTTTATCTTCTCATTCTTTGTCTAATTTTTAAAATTTGATGCTTAATTCATTTACTCATTGTGTCTTGTTAATCTGTTAAAACATTTAAAGTTATGTATTTTCCTTTGGACATAGTGTTAGCTGTATTCCCTGAGTTCTGACATGTAATGATGCTTTAATAAATGATATTTTCTAGATATTCTGACACTTTAATTTTTATTCTCTCTTTAATGAAGAAATTTTTAAGAGACTACCAGGTGGTATTTTGCTTTTAAAATGAATCATACAATGAAACTTTTTGTAGAACAAAGGTTTTAATGTAAGATATTATGTATTTACAACTGTTCAGGGAGTTTTGTTTCCCATATGTTGAAGCCTTTTTTTCCCCCAAAGTATTCTTACTTAAAGCAAGCACATGTGTATATATATAGTTTTTAAATACATTTTTAACTAACACATATTAACTACTATGTACTAGCATTGTGTTTGTGACAGAAATACATTGACTGGTTCATTTCTTAATTATTCTCCTCTATAGAAGACCAAGTCTCAGAGAGAATAAACAAATAGAAGGTGTCAGAGTCCAAATAGTAAAGCTAGGAAGCCTGCCCAGGTACGGTTGATTCCAAAGCCTATAATCTTCCCAGACTGCATCACTAGAACCATGTGAGAAACCAAAGTACAAGGTATATACCAAAGCAAATATACACAAAACACACTACCATAAACATGCAATGATATTTGAAATGCATAATGAGAAATGTATATATGTTATATCACATTTCATAAAAGCACAAGAGTTTTATAGATTTCAAATACAAAGAATGTGCCAGGAGAATCATCATTCTGCTTTTGGAGTTCTTTCAGATTTTAAGATATTCCTCTAAAAGATTCCTTTCAGTGTTTTATTCTCACCATCAGGAAATTCTTCTTCATACCCAACCTAATTACTTCATGCTGAGGTTGAGCCCTCTCTTTGGGATTCTTTTTAGAGATAGAGAACAGCTGGACCTTATTTTCTACATAATAACCACTCATAAACTTGAAGCCTTCCATAGTAATTTTGTCTCTGGGATAAATAATCCTAATTCCTAAACCCTATCCTTTTTTCCAAATATTTTCTAAAAATGTGGTTGTTTTTAGAAAAAGATGTTTTTAGAGAAAGATGATGTTTATGTTGCCTACACGCCTCTTAAATTGTGTTGACTGCTAAGGACTATTGCATAGTAAGGTGGTGAGGTTTGCAATATGACTGCTTTATGGCTTCTACAAGTCTGTCCATGCCTCCCAAGGCCTTTTAACCTAGGTAATAAGTCTCTGGGCATTTGCCATCCATACCTCACACTTAAGGTGCTGAGGAAAATCAAAACTGCACATGGCCAAGGAAAACATGAGAAAAGCATGTAAATATAGCAATTTGAGGGGTTTGTGTGAAGTGCATTTATTCTTATTAAAGAATTTAAGAAAACGTAATTAATAGCATAGAAAGGAAATAAAATTAACACCTAGGGTCCATAATAACAGAGTATATATTTTTATAAAGTAAAGAAAGTCCATTACAAGCTCTTTCCTTTTCAGAACTTTAGAATAATTTCTGAGAGACAGGCATCTCTAGAAATCATGGTAATGACAGAAATCCAATAACATAATAACAGAACAAAAAGATGGAGGGATTTATTAAGGCTCAGTAACTGTACAAAAGAAAGTAACATAATTATGAAAGTGAGTTATATAAATGATAAAATCATCAATACCTAAGGACATTATTTGAAAGAAAAATTAATTCTATAATGTATCAAAAATAAATATTAATAAGAGATAACAATAATCAAGAGCTTTACTAGATGCCAGGCATTGTTTTAGGCGCACGACATGCATTAACTCATTTAATTCTCACAACATCCTATCACATAAGGTTTCTTATCCCAATTCTGCAGATAAGAAAACTAAGGCAAAGGAAGTTAAATTACATGACAAAAGTCACACTGGGGGTACAAGGCAGATTTGGAATCCTAACACAGGTAGTCTGACCCAAGCATCTTTGATGTTTTAATCACTCTGCTCTACTAATATCAGAAGATGATTTACCAAGGACTGAGCTATTGAATCTACCAATTCATTAAAACTAACCATTCTCAAGGATACGGAGAAATTAATTTTAATTGCAATGTTCTCTTGTGCTCCAGTCACTGGTACGACTAAGAGAGACCATGCCCATAGATGAATGGAGGAGGATCCTCCATTAGATATGTGCTGCTGGCTCAGATCAAGACGTTCTTTTAACTAATCTCCACTGGAATGCACTTGAATTTAATACACTCCAACCACGGTGTTTCTACTTTGAACTTGTAGTCACTCCAGTGTCTCCTTCCTTTCACAGGATTCTTGTATTATCAATGTCTGCATCTGCCTCTACCACTGGATTACAAGCTCCGAAAAGAGCCAGGACTGTGCCTTCTTTATCTTTGTATTACCAAGCATCCAACTCTCAGTCATGTTCCTCCCTAACAAGCAGGGGCCAATGAATGGTCTACCCAGGCAGGTGTTCCCCTGGGGCACAGGGTGAGTGCAAACTGCCTTAAACCTCTGGGGTGTCTGGTGTGAAAGATCAGATGCCAGATGCAGAGACCTGAGAATGTCAATGTTGCAGCCAGATAAATAGGCCAAATGCCACACTGCCTAGTCCAGAGGTTGAGATGGGAAAGTGGGGAAAATAGAGCAAGAGAGAAACCAGGCATAGGGAAAGTGGGTTAAGACCCAGAAACATCAAAGTGAAATCAAACTTTTGTACATCAGCAGATGAACGTATCTCATATCACTTCCATAGAAAAGCCTTTTAAATATCACCAGTTCCATTTTGGCTTTGTTGCCATCTTTCTCTGCATGGAAGTATTTATTCAATTATTTTAAGATTTTTTTCCTACTTCATAATAATAAGTGGAAAATGCAAGACTGCAATGTACCTTATTATGAAAACAAAAAGCACAGGTCTTCTAAAATTTTTACACACATGACAGTCTTTCTGTGCCTCAAGTGATAACTCTTTAGAGTTAATCTACAGTTCACTGGACTTAAGCTGCTCAAGTGTGGGTTCAATTTTGAAGGAAAAATGCAAAGTTTAAAAATATGTAAAAATTGCTACAACAACATCTTCAAAATGTGCTACTAAATGTAATGGTAACTAAAGATTTTAATGTTCTTTTTTATTCCCTTGTATAACAAGCTCCTTATAACATGTAAATGTGTTGTTCAGCTTTCAGACATTTGACTTTCAAACACATTTTTCAGAAAGGCATTACATAAAAAAGTAGCAAACTCTTTGTGTAAAACTTTTAAGAACGGGAAATATTATTGTATTAGTTAAGGCAGTGGTCCTCAAACAGGGGGAATTTGCCCCTAAGGGGACATTTTTGATTGTCATAGCTAGGGAAGGGGGTGCTATTGGCATCTGGTGAGTGGAGAACAGGGATGGTGCTAAACATCCTACAATCCACAGGACAGTCCCCACAACAAAGATTTATCTAGTCCAATGTATCAATAGTGCTGTGGTTAAATCTTGACTTAGGGTAAAATACAAGCTGTAAAATACAAATAACCCTACTATCTCTGTGACTTAGCACACCAAAGGTTTATTGCTCTGGTCATAAATCCAATGTGGGTTGCCAGTGGGGCTCTGCTACTTATATACACTTGGGGATCTAGGTTTTATCTATCCAGTGGCCCCACTAAACCCTAGGGCTTTAGAATCTTCCACTAGACTTTTCTGGGAGGCAAGGAGAGAAAAAGAGCCTTTAGAGAATGCATGGGAGACCTTTTGGGCTCTTCCTGAAGGTGGTGTGTATTAATTCTACCCACATTCCATTGGCCAGAAATCAGTCACATGTCTGTATCTAATGCCAAGGGGGGCCAGGAAATGTAGTCTAGCTGTGTGTCCAAGAAGGGGAAACACTTTTGGTAAGTGTCTACCCAGTCTCTGCCACCATGTCTTAGTTATCTTTGTGTCTAACAAAATAATTTGTTCACAGGTACTTAATAACAATAAATTAATATTAATACAAAGGAATTTTATTAATACACAGCAATATTGCCTTTTGAAAAAATAGGAACTAGAAGAATCTGAAACTAACTTTTGATATAGAGTCATCTACAAATTTTATTTTAAATAATGCATGTCTCACTATAATGAAATTTGATAGTTGGATAACCAGAGTTTAAGCACTGTATATATCACTTGATGCTTATTTCATATTTTAAATGTTCAAACTCTTATCAGATATGTTAGCTAACCCAAGTTACATGTCTTTTTTATTCATTTTTTAATATTTCTTTTTTGTGAATTTTTAAATATAAAACATGCAACATTTTTACACAAACAACAAAATTACTATTCTTATAAAGTTAATATAAAATCAAATATTGGCTTTCTACATATCGATCTTATAAGGAAAGTAGACAAAACAGCAACAATGATGAACAGAATAATGTTGTAAGTATTTTGACCTTTGACATCTTTAAAGAGATATTTTTAACACAGTTACTTCCATATGCCTTCTTCTTTTAAAAAAAGGGAGAAAAGGGGGAAGAGAAAAAATGGTGGTCTGATAGAGTCCTCCCACCTCACTGCTCCCAGGGAAGGAGGTGAAAAACACCATCGGCTACCTGCGCATGGATTGCTCACTCTGAAAACAGCATTGTGAATTTACAGAGAAACAGCATGGGACACTCAGCCCAAGAAAACAGGTGACTGGGAGGTACATTCACAAAGATCAGAGAGCGCAGGGAGTGCAATAGAGCCCAGAGCATGGGAAGGACGCGCTCGCCAGGTCAGCACAGTGCAACCTGACCTACAAGCAGTTACGCACCTTCCCCACAGACTTCACATCCACTCATTCAGGGACAAACTCAGAGTCGGGGCAAAGCTGTTGCTGGAGACAGCAGGCTTTGTGGAGAGGAAGCAATTGTGAGAGCAAACGGAACTCTCAGCTACACTACACAGGGACCACTCATGGCCAGGTAGGGACTGGGCACAGATACAGCTTCCTGGGACAGTGCACAGGAATCTGAAGACGAGCACCTCGCCACTGGAAGTCAGCAGGACCAGGCACAGGAATTGAACAGAGAGCAGGACATGCCCTTAGGGGCTGCCGGCAATCACCTCCGTGGGACTCAGGCCGGATGAGAAAATCTGCACTCCTGGATGCGATCAGAGCCCTGCTGTATGCCAGGCAGGCAGCAGCAGCCATCTTTAAAGCCTCCTGCCTGGAGCTATTACAGTTCTCTAGCTCCACTGAACCCCTGGCCCGGGCGCTTTTCGGCCCTGGGCATGACAGGCTTCACACTTGGTGGCCAGGGAAAGCTGCATCTGTGGGTTCCAGGTGGGATGAGATCCCGGAACTGTAGTGGCAGAACCTTTGTGTATTGGAAACAGTTTGCAGCCCTTCCATCTGGTCCTGCTACTCCGGCTCTGGCCTCTGACGAGTCCGCTACGTTCTGGTCCTAGTGCCTGCTCTTCAGGTCCCAGCCCTCCTGTACCCTAGAGATCAGTCATTTTGAAGGTTGCTGGTTATAGTGACTCATTTTGTATAAGTACCAGTTCTTACAGCAATCAAATGCCTCAAGAGCCACAGGCTGAACCAGAGCAGCTCCCCCTAACCCTGCCCACTTCATTAGGGAATTTCACTCCATCCAAGAGTGCCTCCAGTGGCCACTATTCCCCCCTGTGGGAACATCCCCCTGGCAGAAACTTTGAGGGATAGAGACACCCACCCACCTCACCTAGGGATCTAGTGGTGGAAAAGGGGTACACAATTGGAGATCCCCCTATCAGCCAGTGTAACATGGAGATGCACGTCAGAGGGCCAGACACACACGGCTGGATAAGCAACCTCTGAGCTGTGTAGAATTTTCCCAATTCAGCTCTCACACTGCAGCCAAAAGCAATAGTGTTTCTACCCACACCTCAGGAGGAGCAGGGTCAAAGTAACCTGTAGGAGCTAAAGGCCCCTCCCAAAGCTTGGGGTTTTCATATACCCCACCTAGGGGATCATAGTCTGTCACAGACACAACAGACTACCTAGCTATTAGGGAGCTGTGGATTCATACTCTAAGGTACAATCCACCAGCTTGGAGCTCAAGCTGGAAGGAAAATCTCACTACACTCCACCAGGAAGAGAAGACAACCGGTCAGAGGTAACCCAAGAGGTCCATCAAACTTGCTAAAATACACCTAAGGCAATACAGACCAGTACACCTGTCCCTGGCTCTGCCAAGGAACGAACCTCAGGGAGCTTGGAGACAGGGCCATAAACTAATCCTAACACCCCCAGCTCCCAACCAAGAGGCCAGATGAGAAAAAATCAGCAAAAGAACTCAGGAAACATGAAAAATCAGAGTGAAAAGTCACCGCCAAAAGAAATCATCAGTTCCTCAGCAATGGATACCAACTCAGATGAAATGGGTAGGATGACAGAAAAGGAATTTCATTTATGGATTATAAGAAAGTTTAATGAAATCCAAGAGAAAATTGAATCCCAGTGCAAAGAAACCACAAGAGAAATGCAAGAAAATTTCTTTAGAAATTTTTTAAAGAAATAGAAGTATTATGGAAAAATCAAATAGAAATTCTAGAAATGAAAGAGGCATTCAAGGATCTAAAAAACACAGTGGAAAGCCTTAAGAATAGGCTGGATCACACAGAGGAAAGACTCTCAGAGCTGGATGATAACTCCTTTGTGCTAAATAAATCAGTCAAAGAGAAAGAACACAAAAACAAGAGGCATGAACAAAGCATACAAGAAATGTGGGATTATATAGAGGCCAAACATAAGGATCATAGGCATCCCTGAGGGAGAGGAAGAAAATTCGCACAGGCTGGAAAATCTATTCGAAGGAATAATAGAGGAAAATTTCCATGGCCTAGTCAGAAATCTTGATATCCAAGCACAAGAAGCACACAGGACTCCTGGGATATTCAACATGAAAAGGCATTCACCACGCCACATAATTATTAGACTGACCAAAGTAAACACAAAAGAGGCACTCCTCAGAGCTGTGAGGCAAAGAAAGCAGGTAACCTACAAAGGGAAACCTATCAGACTAACTGCAGATTTCTCAGCTGAAACCTTACAAGCCAGAAGGGAATGGGGACCCATCCTCAGTCTTCTAAACTAAAATAAAGGCCAACCCAGAATTCTTTATCCCACCAAACTAAGCTTCTTTTATTAGGGAGAAATAAAGACTTTTCCAGACAAGCAATCACTGACAGATTTTGCAAAGTCCAGACCAGCCCTGCAAGAAGTGCTTAGACCTGCATTGTACACTAACCAGCAAAACACACACCCACCAAAGTAAAACTACTCAAAAGCTAAAACTCCAGAACCCAAATTTCACAATGACTCAAGAGGTAAAACAGAACAAGAGACAACCCAACACAATAAACAGAAATCTACCCCAAATATCAATTCTCTCAATAAATGTGAATGGTTGAATTGCCCATTGAAGAGACATAGGCTGGCTGATTGGACTAAAAAATACAAGCCAAGTATCTGCTGTCTCCAGGAAACATATCTTACACACAAGGACTCATTCAGACTCAAGGTGAAAGGATGGAATACAATTTTCCAGGCTAATGGAAATGAAAAGAAATCTGGAGTAGCCATCCTTATTTCAGATGACATAAACTTTAAAGCAACAAAAGTAAAGGACAAAGATGGACACTATATTGTAGTGAAGGGGAAAATCTTACAAGAAGATTTAACAATCCTAAATATTTATGCACCCAACACAGGAGCGCCCAGATATGTAAAGCAAATACTGCTTGATCTAGACAATGTAATAAATAGCAGTGCCATAATAGCTGTGGACTTCAACACCCCACTGACAGAACTGAACAGATCCTCCAAACAGAAAATAAGCAAAGAAACAAAGGAGCTAAACAGGACTCTAGAACATTTGGGCCTAACAGACATCTATAGAACACTCCACCCAAATAACACTGAATATACGTTCTTCTCATCAGCTCATGGAACTTTCTGTAAAATTGATCACATCCTAGGCCACAGAACAGATCTCAATAAATTTTAAAAAATAGAAATCATACCATGTATCTTTTCAGACCACAGAGGAATAAAATTAGAAATCAATTCCAACAGAAACTTACATCTTCATCCAAAAACATGGAAATTAAACAATCTGTTGCTGAATGACTATAGGGTCAAGGAGGAGATTCAAATGGAAATCGAAAGATTCTTTAAACTAAATGATAATTGGGACACAAGTTATCAAAATCTGTGGGATACAGCAAAAGCAGTCCTGAGAGGAAAACTTATCACCTTAAATACTCACATCCAAAATACAGAAAGGTCACAAATCAGTAAACTAATGAATCATCTTAAGGAAATGGAAAAGGAAGAGCAAACCAACCTTAAGGCCAGCTGAAGAAAAGAAATAACCAAGATCAGAGCAGAATTAAATGAAATTGAGAACAAAAGAACAATATAGAAGATTAATAAAATGAAAAGTTGGTTCTTTGAAAAGATAAACAAAATAGACAGGCCACTTGCCAGCTTGACCAGAAGCAGAAAGGAAAGGACTCTAACAAGCTCAATTAGAAATGAAAAAGGAGAGGTCACAACTGATACCATGGAAATACAAAACATCATCTTCGAATACTACAAAAATCTCTATGCCCACAAACATGAAAACATGGAGGAAGTGGACAAATTCTTAGAAACACACTACCTCCCTAGGCTTAATCAGGAAGAAATAGAATTCCTAAACAGACCACACCAAGCACTGAAATTGAAGCAGTAATAAAAAATCTTCCAACAAAAAAAAGTCCTGGACCAGATGGGTTCACACCTGAATTCTACCAAGCCTACAAAGAAGAACTGGTGCCTATACTGCAGAAATTATTCAAAAACATTGAGAAGGATGGAATCCTCCCAAACTCATTCTACGAAGCCAATATCACCTTGACACCAAAGCAAGGAAAGGACACAACAAGAAAAGAAAACTACAGACCAATATCCCTTATGAATATAGATGCAAAAATTCTCAATAAAATCCTAGCAAACTGAATTCAAATGTACATCAAAAAAATAATTCATCACGATCAGGTGGGCTTCATCCCCAAGATGCAGGGATGTTTGGACATATGCAAATGTATAAATGTAATTCACCTCATAAATAAAAGCAAGAACAAAGATTATATGATCCTTTCAATAGATGCAGAAAAGGCTTTTGGCAAAATCCAGCATCCTTTTATGATAAGAATTCTTAACAATGTAGGCATAGATGGCTCATACCTCAAAATTATTAAAGCCATATACGATAAACCCACAGCCAATATTATAGTGAATGGGGAAAAATTGAAGGCATTCCCCCTTAAAACTGGAACCAGACAAGGTTGCCCACTGTCTCCACTTCTATTCAACATAGTGCTGGAAATCCTTGCCAGAGCAATCAGACAAGAGAGAAGAATCAGGAGTGTCCAAATGGGGGCAGAAACTTTCACTATTTGCGGACGATATGATATTATGTCTAGAAAACCCCAAAGATTCAATCAAGAAATTACTGGAATTGATAAATGAATTCAGCAAAGTCTCAGGATGCAAAATCAATGCACACAAATCAATAGCCTTCATATATGCCAATAACAGTCGAGCCGAGAAACAAATTAAAGATGCAATACCTTTCACAATAGCACCAAAGAAAATTCAATATTTAGGAACATAGCTAATGGGTGAAAGACCTATATAGAGAGAATTACAAAACACTGAGAAAAGAAATTGGAGAGGATGTAAACAGATGGAAAACCCTACCATGCTCTTGGATAGGCAGAATCAACATTGTAAAAATGTCTTTGCTACCTAAAGTGATTTACAGAATCAGTGCAGTCCCTATCAAAATACCAACATCATTTTTTGCTGATCTAGAAAAAATAATTCTACGCTTCATGTGGAACCAGAGAAGACCCTATCCAGACAAAGCAATCTTAAGCAAAAAGAACAAATTAGGAGGCATCAATCTACCAGACTTCAAACTATACTACAAGGCTATAGTAACCAAAACAGCATGGTACTGGCACAAGAACAGAGACGTAGGCCAAAGGAACAGGACTGAGAACCCAGATATAAAAACGCCCTCATACTGTCATCTGATCTTTGACAAATTCCACAAAAACATACACTGGCAAAAAGATTCCCTATTCAATAAATGGTACTGGGAAAACTGGATAGCCACATGTAGAAGACTGAAACTAGATCCACACCTCTCACCTCTCACAAAAATCAACTCACAATGGATAACAGATTTAAACCTAAGACGTGAAACCATAAGAATTCTAGAAGAAAGCGTTGGAAAAACTCTTATGGACATTGGCCTAGGCAAAGAATTTATGAAGAAGACCCCAAAAGCAATCACAGCAACAACAAAAATAAATACATGGGACCTGATCAAATTAAAAAGCTTCTGCACAGCCAAAGAAACTATCACTAGAGTGAAGAGAAAACCTACAGAATGGGAGAAAGTATTTGCATGCTACACATCTGATAAAGGGCTGATAACCAGAATCTATACAGAACTTAGGAAAATCAACAAGAAAAACTCAAACAACCCCATTAAAAAGTGGGCAAAAGACATGAACAGAAACTTTTCAGAAGAAGACAGAATAATGGCCAGCAAACATATAAAAAATTGCTCAACTTCTCTAATCATCAGGGAAATGCAAATCAAAACCACAATGAGATATCACTTAACTCCAGTGAGATTGGCCCATATCAAAAAGTCCCAAAACAACAAATGTTGGTGGGGATGTGGAGAGATAGGAACACTCATACACTGCTGGTGGGACTGCAAATTAGTACAACCTCTATGGAAAAGAATATGGAGATACCTCAAAGAACTAAAAGTAGAACTACCATTTGATCCAGCAATCCCACTACTGGGTATTTACCCAAAGGAAAAGACATTCTATAATAAAGATGTCTGCACGCGAATGTTTATAGCAGCACAATTCACAATTGTAAAGATGTGCAAACAACCCAGGTGCCCATCAATACACAAGTGGATTAATAAAATGTGATACATGTATACCATGGAGTATTACTCAGCAATAAAAAACTACAGTGAATTAACACATCTGGTATTATCCTGGATGGAGCTACAGCCCATTCTTTGAAGCAAAGTATCACAAGAATGGAAAAACAAGCACCACTAGTACTCACCATCAAACTGGTACTAACTGAGCAATACTTATATCACACATGGCAATAATATTCATCAGGGGCCAGGCAGGCGGGAGGGAGGTGGGGGGGATCGGAAAACTCTCACTGAATGAGTACAGGGCACACAGTTTGGGGGATGTCCATGATTGTAGCTCTGATGTGGGCAGTCCATGGGCAATATATATAACCAAAGTGTTGTACCCCCATAATAGACTGAAATTTAAATAAATAAATAAATAAATGGGGAAAAGGCTAACTTTAAAGTGGTGAGTCTTGCATCATAACCAAATGTCAGCAATCTGGGATTTCCAGGTCCAAATGAATGTTTATTTCTAGAAGGGAGGAAAATAAAATTTTAACACTACCAGAGGGTAAATTCAATTACTAGGCAATCATTTTCCCAACCACCTATATTGACATTCTTCTGAAATTAACAATTGGATTTAGTTTAGCAATGGATAGCATACTGTTCAAATACAACCAATTTCAACAACTTCTATTCTATATTTCTCCCTTCAATCCTCTCTGAATATCAAATGTCCTCTTACTAATGGAATACTCATGATATGCTCAGGAACCCTTCAACAGTATAGAGTAAGGGTAGAGATAGAATGTGGTCATGATGAAATTGTTGCATTCCATTGCAGAGGTGATAAAAATGCATGGTGCCTCATAAATATTTCTGACCCATTTGCTTAGAGGGATGGAAGTATTTATGGTTTGGAAATCTGTGTCTATAAAAAAGCATTCCTGTTTCTTCTATGCTATCAAGTAGCCTTTTGTTAAAGTAGAGTTTTATGGGTAAGTTATTACTGGGAAACCTGCCTTCAGAACATTAGTAATGCAATAAATTCCGTCCAGCACATCTAGGTTATTTGGGGCAGAACTATATCTAAATGAGCCAAATGCATTTCACCAAAGATACAGTATTCTATTCAGAGACCCATATATGATCTTCTTGGTCCTTGTCTTTTTGAGATTAGTAATGGCAGAAATAGTCATAATAGGAGTTTTCTTTATTTAAAGAATTTCTATTAAAAGATGGTATGAAAATTCTCTAAATAACAATTAATAAATCCATGGGCTTGGCACAGTGACTCACTCCTATAATCCTAGCACTTTGGGAGGCTGAAGTGGGAAAATCATTTGAGGCCAAGAGTTTGAGACTAGCCTGGGCAATATAGTGAGACCCTGTCTCTACAAAAAAAAATTTTTTTTTAAAGTAGCTGAGAGTAGTGGTGCACACCTGTAATCCCAGCTACTCAGGAGGGTAAGGAGTTCAAGGCTGCAGTGATCGCATCACTGCACTGCAGCCTGGGCGACAGAGTGAGACCCCATCTTGAGAAAAAAAAGATTTGTAGTTAAATCAAGGAACTGAACTGATCTTAATTAGCTACAGAATCACATTGCAGCTCATGAAAATAGTATGTGGGATCCATGAAGATATTTTCCTATCCTGAATCCCTTTGGTGTGAAGTTTATAACATGTTCCTTCAAAATTGTATGGGCACTTTGAAATCTATAGCTATATCATGCATGTCTGTTTTGCTTCCAAATTAGGCTGAAAACTTATCGATGTTAGAGATTTCGTATTTATCAGAGGCAGTTTAGCTTTGGAGCCAGACATCCTAGGTTTCAGTAATGGCTCCACCACTTAATAGCTGTTTGGCCTTGGGCAAGTTACATAGCAATACTGTGCCTCTCTCTCCTACTCGGCAAAAGGAGGGCAATAAAAATACCCATTCTGTAAAGATTACATAAGTTACTGCAAATAATGTTTTTAAAATAATATCTGGCATATAGTAAGCCCTCAATAAGTGTTTACTCCTATTATTGTTGTTCTCTTTCTGTATCTCCCCACACACAGCATTCAGTGGATTATTGGTACCACGGGAGGCACTTGGTACATATTTATTGAATTAATTGGCCATAGCATATCTTATACGGTTGTGGAGACATGTAGTCCTAGCCTAGTATGGTTAGAGTTAGGGGAAGGGATTGAGAGTCAAAGAGAACTAAGAATCCAGCTTATTAGAAATATAACTTTTGCTAAGTAATTAAGTCTTGGTTTTCTCTTCTGTAAAATGGTGCCAAGAATATTCTGAAAAGATCATTGCAAGAATTAGTGACAATGCACAGTGAGCACTGGCAAAAATGTCTGCACTCAGTAAACGATAGCTAAGCTGTGCAGGATAGTGCTAAAAGAATGACACACTGATCTACAGATACGATTCACTCACTCCACCATATTTGTGTCTACCCAGTGCGAGGCACTGTGCTGGTGACTGGGGATGGAAAGTTGGAAAAGACATGATTTCTGTTGCTCATAGTATGTTGAGGAGTAGGATTTTCAAAAGGTGATGAAATAGATAATTTTATGTAAAAGCATAAAATTTTTAAAGTGACCCCACAATAAGCAGAAAGGCAGATACAGATCAATAGCCATAATGTAGTAGGCCATGGCCAGGCCCATTTCATCAAAACCTTGAGTAGGTGCCATAGCATAGTGAGAAAGTTAAGACTAGATTATATTATAAGATGCTTTGTAAATGCTAGGTGCCTCAGTAGTACAAAGTGGTAATCAAAAATTTTTAAATCTGGGACTCAGAAAATGAGTCTGGGTAACACAGTTTAAACATGTTCCTTTTTTAGTATAGGCCCTTGTGTGCTCATATGTGCCCACCTACACTCCTCCAGCACAGAAGGTGATATTAGGCAGTTGGCCCCAGGGCTGGTTTCTCCAACCTAGCAGACCCCTTCCTCCATGTGGACTACAGAGGTCACCAAATGGCAGCATGCCTCCATGAGGACCAAAGAAGGTGCTAGGAAATCCAGTTCACTCAGACCACCATCAGTCCTTGAATTCATGAATCCTTGAATGGATCCATGAATCCCTAAATCCTTGTATCCTCTCAATTGCTTGCTTTCTGTATAGGAAGTCAAATATAGAAAAAGTTATTTTCCTTAAGAAAGTTGTGTTGCTCAAGATATAACTCTCATCAATCCTCAAACGCAGAACAGCTTATATAGTCCAGCTCATCTTACCATAGGAGAAACGGAAAGAAGGACAAATTATTTGCATATTATAGCAACTTGCAATGCATTGAAAAAAATATAAAGTTTTCAATTCCATTTACAAAGCTATAAAAGCTTCAAAAACTATCATATTCAAAAGCAAAACTATATGTCAGCATTTCCAAAACTGATCCACAAACCTCCTTCTAATAGATGCTAATGAATAGTCCACACAAAAAAAGATTTTGAGATCAAATAATTTAGATCAATGCTACACATGATATCCCTTTCTTGAAGACTCATAATACATTTTCATACAAAAGGATCTGAGAAATCCTGCAGTAAATAAAGCAATTTAACCAAGAATTTCCCAAACTTATTTGACTATAAGCTCTCACTCCCTTTTTTGTGGCCCACAACCTTCTCTAAAGTAAAGAGACAATGAAACAATGACGACCAGCTCAATTTGGAAACATATCAGATTTCATCAGGACAACAGACATAGATCACATTCCCTGCTCCTAAATATTAACAATGAATTTGTAGTACCTCGTAAGTCTGACAAATATATGATTATCCATTTAGTCTTTTATATATTGAATTATCATTTAGACTTTTCAAAGGGCATATTATTTCTTAAATATCAGCATTAATGCAAGTTGTATTTATATTTGTTTTTTTCTTCATTGGCTCCGGGAGACACAAGTGAAATTTGGAAGAGCTGGAATTAGTCCCAGAGAAAACGGTTGATCAATCTAGGCAGAGAGGGCAAAAATAGAAATTATTTTCTGAAACTTCTAACCAGAGTCTCCCTTATCTTTGACATCCAAGTACAGACATGGATTGAATAGAATGGACTTCCAAGAAAGATTATAGGAGCCCAGTAAAATTCTTTTACAAGACTACTCTCTGAACTCTATAAATAACATGTGTGTCTCACATGATGTTTGAACACTTGGCTTTTTTCCCCATGCCATAGCCATGGGGTCTTGTTGCTAGGTCCATTATGGCAAAGCAGGCTTTAACTGCAAATGCTTTATATAGCCTTCATAGTAGATGCTAACGATACAATATTTCTTTGCCCCAGTATGAACACCATACTAATACTCTAATATTGTCAATCCATACAGATGGCTGGCATTTGATAAAGGAAAGCATCCATTATGCAAACTATATTGGGCTATGAATATCTTGGGCTTGGAATAAACCAAGCTCGAGATGTTCATAGATGTCAAATGTTCACAGATGTTCAAAGATGTCAAATATTGCATTCTATGCACAAAAATTTTGGGACCTTCAGTCTAAAATAAATTTTAAAATGCATCTTGATTTTGTTTCATAAAACAAAGTTATGAATTCCTCTATTTACTAGAGAAATAGAACTACTACATGTCATATATATACATATATATCAATTGAAATTTCTGGGTGTCATTTTGATATAAAGTCCATTTTGTTTGCTAATTTCTAAATCTTGCAAGAGATCATAATACTAAAAACCCAACATCTTCTTTAAGAGGCAGATACCAGCAATCTCAGTTGAATATCTTTTTTGGCTTGGTTAAAAGGTGGACAAAAGTTAGTAAGTTCAGTTATGACCAAAAAAAACCCTAATATTTAGAAAATAGAAAAATTGACTTTCCATATTAAGTACAGGGCATGAGCCTATGTACTGGTATTATATATATACTGGTATATATATAACTATATAAGCATCAGTTAGGCTATCTCTTTGAAAGTTTCATTGTCTTTTATGGTTGTCATTTGAATCACAACAATGAAGAAATAATTGTGAGAAAAAATCCAGTCATATATGTGTTCAGCTACATTGATTATTTCTTAGAGAACCAAGAACAAGCATTTTACTTTTTCATTCTAATGAAGATTAAAAAGGCAAGCAAGCTAAATCATATATAGACACTATTAAAAGAGGCAATGATACTGAGCAGTATCTTGTAATTTTTTGAAGAGTTATCCAATATATCAAAAGAGGGAATGAGGTTTTAAGGATATTTGCAATAAATTAAAGAAGTCATTTTTACCCCATAATTATAAATTATACTCATTTTTTTTAAAAAGCTACTAGACACTAAAGTGAAAAATACAAGCACTGAATTTAATGAGTTAAGAGTACAGGCAGCTAATATTCACTTTTTCAGAAGAATTCATCTTACTAAGGACCCAAAGTAGACACTGGAGAAACTCACACCATTAAATGCGAAAATGGTCCTATCTTTGGTCTGTTCCAGGGAAAGAGACTGTGAGGCTGAGATTAGCATGCAGGAGGCTTACTGGGGAGAGTGCTAAGGAACAACAGCTGTGAGGTAGAAAGGGAAACAGGACTAGGTAGAGGAAGAGGTTGAGCTATGAGGTGATGGTGACCAAAGTCTTAGCTGAGCTTCTGTGAATACTATGAGAAGCCGTAGAGGTGGGACAGCCCTTCAGAGTTGTCCAAACTTGAAGCAAGGGGACCAGTGATTAGATGTGGATCATATTCAGGAGGGAATAGAAACTGGGCCAAGACCACCCCTTTTGGGCAAGAGCAATGCCTGAGGAAGGACTCAGCTGTGAACTGTCAGCATCCAACTTTCAGGCAGCTGGTGGAACAAAGGAATCTTGGGTGGTGTACAGAATCTACTACCAGTCCCCAGAGCAGGGGCTGTTACTAATCAGTGACATTGAGCTGCAAGAATTCCTGACATTAGTAAAATGCAATGAGAAATTCATTTCATGCTTGTCAACTCAGGTAAAATCCAATGAAGAAAAACCATCAGGACAAAAAATAAAACCTAGTATATAAGTTTGGGAAGAACAAAAATGGATGTAATGGAATTCTGAGATAACTGACATCTGCAGAAGCCTTACCTTAGTCATGTATTTAGATTCCCTCACACACACATGCACATACCCTATACACTGCAATCCTTAAGTCAAGAAAATTTAGTCCAGCAACAGCTCCTGGTCAGAGAAATAGGACATCACACTGATAAACAGACATCAGATGAAGAACTCTCTATGCTCACTCTTACTCAGGCCAAAACTAAAGCCATGCACTTGTAGATAAGTAATATAAATGCACAGGGGCTTTGGCTTAGCGATAGCATTTTGTTTCCCCCAATTACAGTGTGTTGGCTGCTGAGAAGGTTCTGTTTCCAAACACCTCATCCAAATAAAATGTAAAATGTTCACTCTTTTTTCTTATTTATCATTGTCTTCACTGCATCTCAACTGGAATGTTCTGTCACCATCTCAAACCTAAAATGGCTCATGCCAGCCTCCTCACTAAATTCACTCAAAGAGTGAATTTATAAGCTATAATAATCCACTAAAACAAACCTGAAAAGCGGGAAATTATTTTTAAGTCAAAGGTACAAAATGTTAGAAATTATATTGATTTTTTTCATAGTTTTATTGAGGTATACTTGACATATAAAAATTTTATATATTTAATGTATGCAACACAACTTTTTGATATATGTATACATGTATGCATTGTAAAAGGATTACCACAATCAAGCTAATTTACATACTCATCACCATCACATAATTGTCATTTTTTATATGATGAGAACACTTAAGATCAACTCCTGTTACAATACAGAATTACTGACTATAGTCACCATACTGTACATTAGATCACCGTTCTTCATCCTGCATAACTGAACCTTTATACCCTTTGACCAATATTTCCCAATTTCCTCACTCCACAGTCCCTGACAACCACCATTCTACCCTCTGCTTTCATGAATTCAACTTTGTTACAGCGGTCCCCAACCTTTTTGGCACCAAGGACTGGTTTCATGGAAGACAATTTTTCCACGGACCAGAGCGTGGAGGGGTGGCAAGTGATGGGGAGAGGCTGTAAATACAGATGAAACTTCACTTGCTCACCTACCGCTTACCTCCTGCTGTGTGGCCTGGTTCCTAACAGGACACAGACTGGTACCAGTCCGCAGCCTGGGGGTTGGGGACCACAGCTTTGTTAGATTCCACATATTAGTGAGAGTATGCAGTATTTATCTTTGTGTGTCTGACTTATTTCTCTTAGTATAATGTCTTTCAGGTTCATCCATATTGTTACATATGGCAAGTTTTTTTATGGCTACATAATATTCCATTGGGTATATGTGTTTGTGTGTGTATGTGTGTGTTTATATATATATAATACATACACACACCTACATAACACATTTTCTTTATCCACTCATCTGTTGATGGACACTTAGGTTGCTTCTATATCTTGGCTACTGTGAATAGTGATGCAATGAACATGAGAGCACAGATATCTCTTCAACATACTGATTTCATTTCCTTTGGATATATACCCAGAAGTGGGATGGCTGGATCATATGGTAGTTCTATTTTTAATTTTTGAAGAACCTCCATCCTATTCTCCATAATGGCTGTACCAATCTACATTCCCACCAACAGTGTACAAGGGCTTTCTTTTCTCCATAGCGTCCCAACACCTCTTTTGTCTTTTTGATAATAGCCATACTAACAGGTGTGAATTGATAGCTCATTGTGGTTTTCATTTGCCTTTTCCTAATGATTAGTGATATCGAGCACCTTCTCATATACCTGTTGGCCATTTATATAAGAGGACATTTCCTTCTTTTGAGAAATGTCTATTCAGGTCCTTAGTTCATTTTTAAATCAGGTTATTTGTTTTTTGCTATTGAGTTGTCTGAGTTCCATATATATATTTTGGTTATTAACACCTTATCATATATATGGTTTGCAGATATTTTCTCCCATTCTGTAGGTTGTCTTTCAACTGATTTTTAGTGGCACTATATTTTTTGAAGGTGAAATGTAAAACATGCATTTTTCCTCAACCAGAAACCTACTCTTTTGACAAAGATAAGATACACAGGTAGTTTCAGAATCATTCATACATCTAAAATATATTGAACAAGCTATTATACATGAAGCATACAGTTTCAGAGCAAAAAAAAGATCTTAGATCACCTAGTTCAAACTACTATTTTATGGATTAGGGAAGCAAGGCCAGAAATGGGAAGTCACAGAACAAAAAACATAGAGTCAATTAGTAGCCACTTCCACACAGGACTCAACTCTCAAAACAGTGTTGTTTGTGCAACAATAAGCTCCAGTAACATTTCAGTAAGTTTCAGTGTGTTCTTGTTTTCTACTATCACTGCAATTAATTGATATTTAATATGGTAGGAGATTGTGGCTGCTAATGTCCTGGTCAACACTAATGTTAAATGTTCAAGCTGCTTTAGTGTTTTATGTACAATACAGGAAACTGTGGTCAGATTTTATATCTTAAATAAGCTTTATCATATATTTTGTATAACCCATAAAGCTGGGAAATGTGGTAACCTGGTCACAAAATTTAAATGCATCAAATACAAGTTCTTTTCATAGGCCTCAGGCCCATGGAAAAGAACTGACTCTGTACGATCCATGTGCTGAGAGAACTGGCAGCTTTAATAACCTCCAGCAATGTTCTGCCTGGCAAAAAGTTTCCAACTTAAGAGGATGCATGGTGTAAAGCCAACACTGATCATATAGCATGAAAAAACTAATGCCAGAATATAGTTTCAAATTCTGTAAGGCATTTTAAATGTCTGGCGGACCCTGCATTGTAATTTTCACTGTAACTGTCCCATTTTATTTGGCACAGGATTTCATATTAGGATTTTGGAAGAAAATGCAGGGAAAAAAATTCCAAAACCATACATCTTCCCAACCTTAAAAGTCCTCTTTATTTATTGCTTTTGCTTTTATTCTGGATCTTACAAGGAAATATATATATATATCCTCATATTTCATGTATTTTATCCTCATTTCCAGACATGATACACTGTTGCTTAGCATATTTTATATATTATCTATGGCAGATTACCTCATTCCATGCTTATGAAGCACAAGTTAAAAGTTCAGTTGCAGCAAGAGTCAATTCACTCTTCACTCTGATCTGTGACCCTAGTATTCCATAACCTAACTACCCTTTTAATAAAAAATAGGAAAGCCCCATACAAGAGTGAATGGCCTCCTCCCACTACTTGAAAATATCTCTAATGACACATCTTCATCTAGAAGCCAATAGAACTTTCTTTACAGACAAAGGGCAGAAGTGCTGACATTAAAATCCAACTATATTCCATGCCTTACCCTGGACCTTAGGGACACAGTAATGAGAAAGACCCAGCCCCTGCCTTCTTGGAACTGCATTCTAAATTCTGCTTCTTCTAGGAAGCCTGTTGAAAATTTTAGGTAATCCTGATTTCTTTCTTCTATAAGCTTCCATAGCACTTAGAATCTATAACTGAATAATTGATCACCTCACACTGGTATTCTGTTTGCTTCATTTTCATTAATTCCTACATCAGTATTAGTCTCATTTCCCCAACTAGTTTACTAACATCTTGAGATCAAGGCATTTTCTTTATTCTCTATTACACACAATGCTTACCACAAGAGCAGTCACTCCAGTTTAATGTTACCTTTTTATTGCTCTTAAGCAGCTAAAAAAAATTACAGGTAAGAATGAGCAAATTAAAACAGTATTTTGACTGAGGATTTTGACTGACACAAACTAATTGTAATATTTTCAAACATAAATATTTAATTCACAATCTTTCTATAACAGTATGTGAAAAAAAGCAAATTATTACGCCTGTATATGCACTGGAAAAATAAATAGATAAATACTAAAATACTAAATTATTTTGAACAATTATTATTGTTCAAGAATGTTCAATTCCCAGCAAGTTCCTATGGTTAAACCTACTATAAATCATGCTTGGTTACAGGTGGATTAAAATGCTCACATTTTAGGGTACTTTTCTACTTTCCTATAGTGAACATTTATTTTTAAATTAGAAAAACAACTTAGAATTATTCTGATTTGTTGAATATAGTAACAAGGAAATCTTTTTTTTTTAATCTATGAAAAGATGGCTAGGCCACAGGAAGTCTAACAACTAGCTTCCTAAAGCCTTGGTCTGATTTGCTGCATTAGATCCAGAACAACTGTCCTTGAAGAGGCGCTCTTTAGTGTCTAACCCCCTCTAGTGATCAGATTGCAGACATTCGATTCATTCTTGCAATTGCACTTGGAAACACAGGACTCCTGCGGTTGATGCCTGCATTGTTACTAATAGATTTTAATTGCAGAAAATTGCAAGCATGGCTTCCTAAATGAGCTCAGTTCTTATTTTTCCTGAGCCCAAGAATCTCTGTTTTAGTGTTTCTATTATTAACAGGTTCAGCCTTTACCTTCAATTTGATTTCAATTGCAAAGACTCAAAGTAAAGAATGGTATCATGACATTTAAGGACATCAGGGTTAACGGGATCATCTACCACTTTTCTAACTTCACTGCAACCAGTCTCTATTATCTACTGCACATTCCATAGGGATAATGCCCATGTGATCGATGGGGAAAACCTAATACATGGCCTAGTACAAGAGGGCTGAGGCGATTATTAAATGCTACAACAATGGAGCTGGGGGCCTGTGCAACATGGCTTTCAATGTTGATATTTATTCAGAAGTTGGGTAAATGTCACAGTCATTTGCAGAATTTCAATATAGCCATTTGATTCTTTGCATTTTAATTGTTACTCTTCTGTTGAATTTATGCCGTGAGTTTAGATTTATTGTGCAAATTTCAATTTGATGAATTAAAGAAATAAATGAGCATCTAAAGACATGTATTTATTTATAATTTGTACCTCACTTTCTAAATTTATTATTCATTGCTTTCTGAGGTTGAATTTCTTCTGATGGAGACTTTTTTGCCACATTCACTGGATAGCTCTCCCCTTCCTCCAGGAAGGTCCTAAGCAGCAACTCTACAGTCTCTTGTTTCCCGTTACTCTGGGAGTGTTCTTTGCAAGATATGAGCCTCAGGGTGAAACCATCTCACCTTTCCTACTTTTGTTGGTTCAACAAGCGGTCACTATGGTCCTGTTAGAAGTACTTCACTGGGCTTTGTGCTGTATGTGATACAAAGATAACTAAAATGTTTTTAAATGGGAAATTCCCACAGGATAGCCAATAATCTAGCAAAGGAGTTCACGTGTATGTATAAGTAAGTCTAAAGTAACACAGAATGTGTTTGGTGCCTGCCCCCGCCCGCACCCCCAGCTGCAAAACAAAGCGGTGCTGTCTCACAGGCAACCTTAGGGAGGAGGTGGCACTTGAGCTGTATCTTAAACAATGGCCCAGCTCAAAATTTTTTCTCTGCCCATTCCCCCTCCCGCTCTCCTCTGCACCAACCTTTTCTCCCCTTCCAAATGCTTCCTTTTCTTCATCCTTATCACCCATCAAAGCGAAGTCATAGCTAGGGATTGGTCAGATGCCAGGGGGGAAGTGGACCTGGGGAAGAAAAAAAAAAGAACAAAAAAGCCAGGGGCCAGAAGAACAGAGAGAAACACAAAATGTGTTGCATGGAGACGGGCAAAGTGCTCACACTTCAGGACTCAAACAGGGTCAGCAGAGACCCTCGGCAGGCCCCCGTTTAAATGTGAAGTTGGGTGCAGGACCAGGGACAAGAGTATCAGATGTGAAAATAAAAAAAAATTTAAAGTTGTTGGAATCCCTATAACACCTTAAGCCTGGAGAGAGATGGGACTGTGATCTGAGTCACATACAGTTACAAATTCTGTTTCTCAGATTATAGATTGACTCACTTTCTTTTTTTTTTTTCTTGTTCTGTGTATTGACTAGAGAGAATTAAGTGATATCAGGGACAAAAACCTTCTGCCTTCTTAGTTAATGACCCTTATTAAAGATTAACTTCCCTTTTATTATCCTGCTTTGCTTAGATCAGATGACAGAAAACCCATGACTATTACACCCTCTGTAAAAGGTGTTAAATGTATCCTTCCCAAAAGAAACACTGCCTATAACCAATCAAACTGCTGTAACTGTGCACCAATATTGTATGAAAAATGTTGAAATCCTGCTAAAAACGCCTCTGTCTCTGCCTATATAAATGAAACCTTAATGTCCCTACCTTGGAACATTGACTCCATTCCTTGGAGTTGGTGTTTCTGGGTAGGTCATCCAAACTTTGCACTTGAATAAAACTCTCTTTAAATTAGATTCTGACCTTTTTGACTATTTTAGGTTTACACAGGTATGTAAAACATACCTATGCCAAGACATTTATATCCTTAGGGCTCAAGTCAAGTATGGCCCTTCTTTCTGCCAAGCTATGGTGCAGGAAAGAAGTGCTTCCTCTACCCCCATGGTACCCTACGGCCTCCTAGCCCAAGGAGGAGGCAACACTTTCTAGGTTATCCCAGCAATTTGAAGCTATGAGCTCAGGTTTACTTGGTTTGGATCATGATGTTTTACAGATGTTGAGAGAGCAGGAAAAGACCCACTCTTCTTAAAATACTGAATAGGATGGACTTTTTCTTCAACGTCTCTAATAATCTCCTGTTATATTAGGTAAAAGATAGTGTGGAGTAGATCTGAAAGAACAGTCGTTCAAGGACACAGCCCCATCTTACATCCTTACAGAAAAACAGAAGCCCAAAAGGACCGATATTTGCAGGGGAAAATCCAGTGTCCCCCTCTATTCCCTTGCGTACACCCCCTCCTCCTCTCCAATCTTCTGCCTCTGGAAGACAACCTGGCCTCGTGTCCTCGCCACTCTCCAAGCTCTCAAACTCTGCCCTCCAGAAAGGATTGGACTTCATCCCTGTGACTGCTATCCAAGTGTCATTAAATCTCAGTTCCTCAGTTTCCTTACCTGTGGAATGGAAATAATAACTCTTTCAGAAATGTTGGGAGGATTACATGACATAATGTTTATGAATTCAATGAGAGACTATACTGTATGTCAGTGATTTTAAGTGAGGTGACCTGTATACATTCGGAAAATGTTATATAGCATACAACAGATCTTGAGCCTCATCTATGCTATCACCTTGGAGTTGCTTTAATCTGTGCTATTATGTAAGTTAAGTATTCATATGTGTGAAAGTGATTTATAAGCTGTAAAAACCTATGCAAATGTGATACTGCTAATGATTTACTTACTCTAAGGTGTACCCTTCCCAAGGGATATTTGCAGTTTATTTGGAGACAAAATCTTAAGCTAAAGTTGACACTATAATGGTGGGAATTTACACATCAGTCCAGTGGATTGAGGGAAGAGAATATGGGAAAGGTGGACAATCTCCTCAGGGTCCCCCCAAAATATATTAAGTAGAAAGAGTAAATCAACTTCACAACTCTCTACATATAAGAGCAACACAGGATGACAACACAGGTCCTGGGGGTCTAGAGCAGGGATATGCCATAGGCAGTGAAGAATTAGACACCTTTTGAAAAACAACTCCTGCTTTACTTTTGAGCTCCAGGAGAGAAGAAATGCTTGACCTTGGGGCTCCAAGCAACCATGCATTCAGAACTTCTCAGTATGAGTGTGGTCCTATCGGACCTACCAAATCAGTCACAGAGTTAGTTTCTAGAAAAGGAACTCTTTTCTGTGTGTAAGTAACTATAACGTTACTTGGAAAGATGGATGAGTTAGTTGGAGAGATGGATGGGTCCAAAAAATTCCTTGTAAAAATAGGATGCTACACTTGATCTTAGCCAAAAGGCTGAGAAGGGACTTTGTGTGTCATTGTAGGTCTATCAGTTGTAACCAATGTTCCACTCTAGTAGAGATGTTAATAATGGGGAAGGTTGTGCATATTTAGGGGCAGGGGGATACATGAGAAATCTCTATACCTTCTACTCAATTTTGCTGTTGCAGGAGCCAAGGGAAAACTTCCCCTTCACCCTCTGAAGGGTTGCTAAAAATCAACCAACAAGAGGCAGATTAAAAGCAGAAAGGGTATACGAATCTATTAACATGCGCAGGGGAGAATCACGGAGTGATTACGCCATGACACAATAGGTTACAGATGGTTATATACCTTTCTTCTTAGGGGAAAGGGAGACGGAGACATGTGGATGATTTTAGGGAGGTAGTAAATGATTTTTAGGGGAATTTAATGAGCTTGAAGGACATACATGGCTTGGGACAAAGTCTGTTGAGCCCACAGAGCAGACAATGGTTTGTGACAAAAGTCAGTCCAAGTGTGTTGACAGACTTCAGTCTTTCTTCCTGCAATATTTAGTTAACGAAGACTCAGGGAAGGGACCAAAGGTAATTGTTTTCTTTTTTAGTGCGTCTGGACTTTAGGCAGATAAAGGGACTTCAGAAAACAACTTCATCCTGTGCTTTGGGAGAGAGAGGATTGACAGGGGGTATGGGGAAGGTCAGAGAGAACTTGAAGCTTCTTCTTCACTTCAGCATGTACAAAATTCCATATTTGGGGCTATCAGTTTCTGAGCCCCAACATTGTGAATCTAAAATGCTCTAAAAAATAAAGTCTATTTTTAAAAAGGATATACACATTAGTCTGTGTGCATCTCAGGCCCCCTTGGACCTCCAGCATCACACCCACAGGCACACGTGTGCAGGCACACTCACAACCTCAATCACGGGATGCTGAGCCTGCCTCCCTCCCAGTTTTGCTGTCCCACCAGACAACTAGTAAAGGAGCATTCTCTTTGAGTTTAAGGATCAGAATCATTCACTATCAAAGCATCCAGATTTTACACCCAGAAGTGAAGGTCACAGAGAAGGTGCAGCTAAAAATGGATTCCATGGCTAAGGAGGAGCACACTCCACCAGAATCTATGCCCCTTATTCCCACCACTCCACATACCACACTACAGTATGGTAGCATTTAATCTGTTGTCTAGGGTGAATACAAGTTCCAATGTAATTAACCATATAAGCTGTCTAAAGGTGAGGAGCTTCAGTAAATTATGCCTATTTGAATTCAGTGCAGTACTGATTCCAGAAGAAAGCACTGAAGAACATTCTAATTCCTACACATGGATGAGGAATCTAGTTTATGATCTTAAATCATTACAACAGTGTTTCGTCTGATCTAACATAACTTTTTAAAGTACCAATGTTTAGGTATAAGAAGAAAAATAAGGCCTTCATCCTTCTCTTCTGAGTGGCATTTATTTTTTTCCCTTTGTCTAAAAACAAAAAATCTGAAATCCAAGTTTACTAATTCATTTGACCCAAAATGCATTCTGTCATTACTCTGAGCAGGTGCAGTGGAGGCTGCTGTGAGAGGATATTGAGACCAACAGGACATGATATCCCATCAGATGAAAACCAACAGGTCTGGTCTATCCATGCAGCACATTCACAAACAGCTCAACCACCAGATTTTCAAGATAATGGGTTTTTAACAAGACCTGCTTACTTCTGACTCTAAATCTAAACATTTAACAAAATCATGAAGGTGGTTGGACTGTATGAGTGCTTCTCAGAGCTGGCTGATGTTTTTCAAGCCCCCTTCCAGGTACTCTGATTTATTAACCAAGATAAGGGCTAAGATAAATGTATTTTTAAGCTCCCCAGAGAGGAGTCAAATTGAAGTCTCTGGAACCACCTCCTTCAAATAAAAAAGCAGAATCTGATAAACCTGATGCCAGGTTTGGAATCTTCTGATGACTTCTGATGTCTCTTCCAATACCACAGGCCCTCATTGCCATGAAGGATAGTCAAGGGCAACAGAACCAGCTCCTGCTGGGCCACTTACCTGCTCACTGAAGCCAGAATTGAGTCCTGAAAGTTTTGAAAGCAGTCTATTTGGAAATAGACATGGGCTTTTGATTCTGCACATGGACCTTGAAATGTATATTGTATATACATATGTATACAAACATTAGTAATATATATCAGAGGTAAAAATCAATATGAAGATTAGAAAATGCTATTAATGCCATTTCCAAAAAAGATCCACTATTTCAGTCTTTCAGAAAGCTGCATATGTAGTGAATAGATTTTTGAAGGAACACGTTTATAATTATCAAACAGAAACGAACATGATGCATAATATTACTAATCTGTTAATCTGCTTTACTTGAAAGCAATTAGGACGCTAAATATTAGCATACATTCCATTTTCAAGGAACCAATTTAACTAAGAGCCAGACAGTATAAAGCTCTATAACTTAGAAATATTTACTAAAACTGTCAATTGCAACACACACTTAAGGATGAAAGTAAACTACAGCCAATGCCTTCTCGTCATTTGTTCATATCTATATTTCCCTTGGCTCTGTGCTTGTCAATTCAAAATTATTAAGTTCCAATGAGTTCACAACCTTCATGTCCAGTTCAATCTTCAGTAAGCAGGCTTCCAAATTAATCCACCTTGGGGAGGTCTTGTGACTCAATGGTGACATTCTGTCTCCGAGTGAAGTACCTTGTCATAAATACCTCAAATTGTTGATATGCTGATCAATGTATAACCTGAAGACACTAAATAGGACACTGATTTGAGATTAGCTGAAGCATGAATTTCTACTTATTGTCTTACATGTAGACACTTTGAGCCTTTATGATATAATCTGTAGCCAATGATTGTGACTTCTGTACTGTGCCCTCCAATGAAAAGAGGGCAACTCCAGTCTGAGGAGCTCCCCTCCTCTTATGAGCTTTCCTATAAAAACCTTTCACCTTGTGACAGACTCTGAAATACCTGTAACTGTGTTGGTGTGTCTTCCCAGGTCGATCCTCACATTTGGCTTCCAATAAATCCTCGCCAAATTATTTCTACCTCAACAGCTTTAATTTCAGTGAATAGAGTTATTTGTTTTGTTTTGATGGAAAATCGGAGTTTCTTTTTTTAGAGGTAGGTATATTTATTTCAGAAACAAAATAATAAGGTGCTCCTACTAATTATTAGCAGATCTCTTTTTATGTGTAAAGCCCCAAAGAATCCATTTCATAAATATGCTATATTTATGTAGATTTTAGGATAATGGTCTTCAGTTCTGATACTCTCCTCCTGGTTCCTGCAGCCATCTCTATCACTACCATTCTTTTGATATTTGCTGTATATTCCTGATTTATGATAACTTACTTTGTTTTGTTTTGTTTTGTGTGAAGCATTTCCTGGTAGACAACTGTTCACAGGCTGTCCTCTCCTTAAGTTGGACAGAGGGACTGGTAGACACAGGGTCTGAGTTGACATTGATGCCTAGAAACCTAAAGTGCCATCCTGATCCTCTTCCTTAGGGGAAGGGGAGACAGATGATAGACGGAGTCCATGGGGTCTGTAAACCCACCAAGTGAGCATTTACCTGGCTCTTGAATTTGTAGTTGAGATTGGCATACTTAGTCAATTCCATAGTCAGTGGGTCTAACACCAACATTGGGTCCTCAGCCGGTGGAATAAGGAATATCATGGTGGGGAAGGTCAAGCTGAAACCTCTGGAAATACCTCTGTCAAATAAAAAAAACCAACATCATATACCAGGGGCAGGGGGATGGCAGAAATCAAAGCCACTCTTAAGGATCAAAATGATTCAGGGGTTGTGGTCTCCATCACATCTTCATTTAATTCTCCAACCTGGCCCCTGTAGAAACCAGATGGATTCTAGCATGGACTATTAAAAATTCAACTACATAGTAGCCCAAATTACAGCTGCTGTGTCAGATGTGGTATTTCTCTAGAACAGATTAGCACAGCCTCGGGTACAAGGGTATATGGCTACTGATTTGTCAAATATGTTCTTTTTTATTCCAATTAGAAAGGACAATCAGAAATAATTTTCATTCCACGAAATAGGCAACACTATACACTTATAATTTGCCCCCACAACTATGTTAACTGTCCAGCCACTGGTCATAATGTATTCCAAAGATATCTGGACCACCTGGACATCCAACAGAAAATCATACTGATCCATTACATATATTACATTATGCTAAATGGGATGGATGAGTAAGAAGTGAAGCATGCTAGAAGCCTTGGTAAGACTTATGCACTGAGGAGAATAAAAGATAAGTCTTACAAAGATTCAAGGGGCTACATCAGTAAAAATTTGGGGGTCCAGTGATGAGGGGCATGCCAGTAAATCCTCTCCAAGGTAAAAGACAAGTTATTGCATCTTACACCTTCTATCCTGAAATAGGGAGCTCCATGCACTCAAGTTCTGAAGGCAGCATATTCCACACCTAGAAATACTTCTCTAGCCCTTATACCAGGTGACACAAAAGACTGCTGAATCTGAGAGGGGCCCAGAAGAAGAGAGCTCTGCAGAAGGTCTAGGCTGTGGCAGTACAGCAACCCTGCCACTTGGGTGTTATGAGCCAGGGGATCCTGTACTGTTTAAGATACTGGTAGTGGGAAAAGATGCTATGTGGAATATGTGGTAAGCTCCAATGGAGGATAACAACACAGGCCCTGGGGGTCTGGAGCAGGGCCATGCCATATGCAGTGAAGGATTAGACACCTTTTAAAAACAACTCCTGTTTTGTTCTTGAGCTCCAGGAGAGAAGGAAGTCTTGATCATGGGGCACCAAGGAACCATGCAACCTGAACTTCTCAGCATGAGGTTGGTTCTATCATACCTACTAAATTATAATGTCAAGTGGGCCCAGCAGCAATTCATCACAAGATGGAAATAGTATATCTGGGATTTAAAATTAGCAAGATCAGAGGGCCTAGGCAATCTGCATGAACAGGTTGCTCAGACACCCTTGTCAACCACCATGCCATTTCCTCAGCTCAGACCTACAGCCATGTGGGGAACCACTTAGGTGCAGCTGACGATGGGTCAGCTCAGTAGCCAAAAGCGGATGGTAGCTCTATGGCAGCCTCACTCATACATGGCCTTGAAAGAACAGTTTCAAGTGCTATGGATGGTATCTGAACCAGAAAATAACCTGGCCCATGGAAGTTAAACACCAGCAACACCTGACCCACATTGAAATGATTTATTTTTCAATTGGCTGATACCTGGGGCCCGATCACTGTCACAGGTGTTAATTACCCAGCAGATACTATCTTTTTCACATTAACCTGAAAGCCAGACAGCTGAGCTACCCTGAAGCTAATTGCAATCGATGTTTTTAAAAGTCCCAGGTCTCTTCAGTTTCTAATCCTATCACCTTTATCTGCTGAGGGTATAAGGCTCGGATGTTGATTCACATCATAATACAAAACAAGTTTTGCCAGTAGCCCACAGGCAGCCCAGGATGCACACACATCCCCAGCAGAACAAACGCAGAGCCTCTTCCCATGTTAATTACATTAAGATGAAGGAGACCTCACTGCCACGTAAAACAACAAACTCAAAAAGAAGCCTGAAAAGTAGTAAACAGACGAAGAGACTTCATTCCTTTTCATAAAACTTATTCAGAAAAGGCATTGCATTTTACATACAGGAACACAAATGCATTTTAATTATACGATATTCAGAAATCCACCCTAGCACCTACTTTTACGTCATCCGAGCAACTTAATCAGCTGCTTGGTTATAACATTATTGGCTGCCACTCTCTTGGAATGATCACTTTTCAAACACAAATCAATATGTAACCTGCTGTTTGTGACGCTGTTCTTACTACGCTGCAGAACTTTGTGCCGAGTCTGACATGTGCTGCTTTCCCCCGGCTAACTCATCCCATCTGAACCTGACAGGGACAGAACAAAATCTTTCTGTTACCTGTCCAGGAGACAATGCACGGCACAAGACCAAATAATTGTGCTTTCTTAATCCTGTCTTCACTTAGCATACGCTAAGAAACAGGACAGCTTTTCTGAACTGGCTTTGGGAAAAAGTGTCAACCAGCTCAAGAGAAATTTACAGCTGAACAGAATTACAGAATTCACCTAAAATAACCCTTATATTTTGCAAATTGGCAGCCTAGTTCCTAAATAGTGAATGAGACTTCTGAGAGGCCACTTAGCTAGAGAGCAGCAATGTCATTATGGCAATGCACTCAGCCAAAAAGAAGTCATCAGCTGAACAAATTGGATTGCCCTAGAAATCCACCCCCAACTACTGCCTCCCAGACTGCCTCAGATCTTTCCTCTGGTTGCTGACCCTCTGCTCTATCTTCGGTATCTCCCCGGTTGGCTCTAGTTGTTTCTTATGGTGTGTGGTCTCGGTTAGGGTCTAGTCAAGAGAATAGAAATCATGCTAAGTATTTAAAATAGAGGTTATTAAATTCAGAGACTTGGTTACATTGTTGTTGGAATGCTGAAAGAGCAAATATTAGCATGCCAAAATAACCTAAGAGATCAGTAAATACAGGAAGCAGCTACAACCCTAGGTGGGGGAACAACAGGAAAGAAGTGGTATCACCAGAGGCTGGGCACTCAGAGAAGATTTCCCCATGAGATGGGTACCCCAGCAGCCATGGCTCCTGCCTTCAGCTGGTGCCTCATGGCTGATGCCTGGATCTGTGAAGAAATTGGCACATGCTTGTTGCTGGACAAATTATTCTAACAGAAGTTATACTACTACTAAAGAAAACAGTTTGTTAAAAGAAATCATTTTATAGCATGTCTATGGAAAAGGAAAAACTGTTTTCTCCTTCTATACTCTCAACACTCAACACACGACACTTCTCGTCACCTAAACGTGTGAGGTTTTCCCACACCAAGCAATTCTCCAACATGGGCTTGGTGTCCTACAATTCAATTCAATTCAGCTCTGACCCTAAGCGGAATTAGACCCTACAGGTTAAAGGCTCAGGCTCATAAGACTGCACCCTCGCTTCAAATGCAAATTGCAAGTAGTAGGTACCCACGTTACCCTCAACTTCTGACCAACTTGCCTATGTTAAGACTCAGAAAGCAATACCCCAAAATGAAGGCCTCAGAAGGAAAAGTTTTTCTCTGACCTTCTCCTGACTTCCTGTCTCTGGCCCCTTATTCTCCCCCAATGCTAACCACAGAAACTAGAATCCTTTTTCCCCAAACCTAGCCATAAAGAAATTATCTGACCCACCTTGTTTGACTGTAGGTCAAAAGACCCCCATTCCAGAGAGGCTTCTGCCCCATGCACGGAAGAAAGGAATGCATGCTCAGAGGCCAGAATGAATCTAGACCGACAGGCCTTGCTGGGTTTCACCACTCAGTCCATTAGCATTAGATCATACCCTTTTTGTCCAATCATATTTCTACACAACTGTTCATACTTTGCTGAACCCAAGCATAAAAATGAACAAGTTCCCCTGTATCTTTGTGCCTTCATTCTAAGGCTCCCATGTACACATTAAAAAAAATTGCTATGCCTTTTTTCCTATTAACATACCTCTTGTCAGTGATTTTCAGTGAACCTTCAGAGGGCAAAGGGGAAGTTACCCCTTGGCCTTAACACTTACAAAGCAAAGGTTCCCACAACTCAATTCTCGAGTTCAATTATTTGCCAGAGGAGCTCACTGAACTTAGGAAAGCACTTTACTTACTATTACCCATTCTTTACAAAAGGACAGCTCAGGAACAATCACATGGGAGAGATGCATAGGGCTCAGAGTTTCTATGCCCTCTCCTAGTGCGCCACCCTCCTCGTGTTCAACAACCCAGAAACTCTCTGAACTCTGAACCCTGTCCTTTTGGAGTTTTATGGAAACTTCATTATGCAAGTATGATTGATTAAATTATTGGTCATTGGAGATCAACTCAACCTTCAGCCCCTCTCCCTTCCCCAGAGGCTGGGGGTGCTGAAAGTTCCAACCCTCTAACCACATGGTTGGTTCCTTTGGCAACCAGCCCCCCATCAATGAGGCTTTCCAGGAGTCCCCAGCAACCAGTCATCTAAATATCATACAAATAGATACATCATTTGAGAGATTCCAAGGGTTTTAGGAGCTATGTGCTAGGAAATGGAACAAAGGTCAAATATATATTTCTTCTTATAAATCACAATATCACATAGCAACTGAAAGCCTTGTTATGCTAATGAAAGATCATTTTTATATTCATTAAAGCCAGTCCCTTAAGGATATATACTAGGCAAAACTTTGTAGTCTGGTTCTAATTACTGCATATGATTAAAAATAATTTTTAAAAAACCATTCTTTAAAAATATTTTATAATTAAGACTGCTCACTCAGATTTGAGTTTTCCCCTGTACCAACTTGTCTGAATTAGTAAGATTCTTGCCAAGAGCAATAAGTCAAAACCATTATATTTACACTAATTGCCTCATCCATCATAAGTATCTAGTAATTTGACCTTTAATTGCTTTTCTCATTGCCTCAAGTTTTATTAACAGTAATAATTGCTACTATTTATAGAATCAATTTTGTACCAAGTAAGTTATAAAAATCTCACTTAATCATCGCAATTTATCTTGAGGTAAGTATCACTATTCCCATTTTAGAGATGAGGAAGCAGTTCTAAAATTTTCCATGAGTAACTCACATTCACAGAGGTTTTTTTAAGGGATTACTGTATGATTTATAATATTCATTTCTGTCCTTTGTGCTATTAGAGAGATAAAATGGAGTTGTGTTTTAAAAGTAACTAATCCAAAAGAACCACAGCAATAAAAACTATCCAAAATAGAGCATAGGAAACATTTTTCTTACAGTTATAGCATCTGTGTCTGCTAATTCCATCATCTCAGTACTCTTTGCAACCCCTGGAACCTTAGAATGTGACCTTATTTTGAAATAGAGTAGTTGCAGATGTAATTATTTAAGATGAAGTCATACTGGAATAAAGTATGCCCTTAACTCAACATGATTGTTGTCCTTATAAGAAGAGGAGAGGACAGAGACACACATGTGATGGCAGAGGCAGAGGTTAGAGTGATGCAGCTGCAAGCCAGGGAATGCTAAGGATTGAGGGCTACCATCAGAAGCTAGGAAATGGCAAGGAAGGTTCTGTGCAGAGTCTCAGAGGGAGCGTGCCCCGCTGACAACTGCATATCATGCTTCCAACCTCCAGAACTGGGAGGGAATAAGTTTCTGTTGTTTTAAGTGACCCAGTTTGTGGTACTTTGTTACAACAACCACAGGAAACTAATAATAATTAGTTTTAACCAGTTTACCTGGTCATTTGGATGAGATGTTGGACACCGTAAATTTTATGTTTTGTGGTGTTAGATTTTGTCATATTCCTCTAAGGAACATTGGACTTTCTTCTAGGATGCAGTTAAGTTACTTAGAAACAGTTGCATCCTTTTGATATTTACTTTTAAATTTCATCAGTATGGGTCAAGAGAAACTATTAGTCTAGGGCCAGTTTAGCCCTACTACCAAGATAATACCCTTATTTGAACTCTACTCAACACCCAAGTCTTATAAGTTTTCCCAACTCTGGCTGATGGGAATATGAAATATTACCAGCCCAGTGTGAGCTCCAAGAATTGTTAGACGTTTTTGTTTTCTGAGGGTCTTTCCCTGACTTCGGGTAGCTTCTTCTCACCCATGTACAAATCAGTACTCAGCCGAAGACTAGAGAAGACCCATGTACACTTCTTGGGAACTCTCCACATAGCTCATTCTCTGTTATTCTGTTCAGCACATTCTAGGCATCTACTCTCCCAGAATTCCAATCTCTGTCTCTTCAATTTGGCAAGACTTTGGGGCTCTGCTTGGGTCTCCCTCCCAGCACTACATTCTGGAAACTGCCTTTAGGAAATAAGGTGGGTCAATTATAGGGCAATTATCGATTGTCCTTTTCTTACAGATCACAGTTCTCTGCTGCCTCTTATCCAGTGCCTGGAAACATTTATTGCACATATTCTGTCTGGCTTTCCCTTTTTTTGTTTTTTTAGTGTTGGAAAATAAATGAATCTAGTCCCTGTTACATCATCATGGCTGGAAGGAAAGTGTGCTATTTATTTTTTAAATGAACAAGAATGTGGCATTTTGAAGAGTTACAATTGTTTTTCCTACTTAGTATCTGGAGGGCACATCCCATCTCCCTACTCTACACTAATGTATGATATATCATGTATCTTTTTGGCACCAGTAGGTCTTGCTGTGAAGTCTCCAACAAAGAGAAATCTAAAAAGTGAACCAGAGCCTGGCAGATCAGACCCAAGAAACCCCAATCTCAATAAACATCTTATGTTATTGATGACTATTAGATGCAAACTGGTGACAGAAACCACATTCTGCTTTTTAAGTGATTTCATCAGCGAAGCAGAATGATAGGCTTCCAAACTAGACAACAAGTGCAAACTTTGTGAACCCCATCTTTGAAACAATCTTGGCTTCCTCAGAACCATGGTGGACCCTGGGCAAGATGAGGAGAGAGAGGAAGCATTCAGGTGACAGTTGAAAGCAGATTTCTTGTATGGTGTGGTGTGTGGTGTCATAATTAGAAACCAGGAAATTCACATAAGAGTAAGTTGGGCAAAAATCAACTCTCTCCTAAACACATGCTAAATTATATAGACTTGATAAATATGACAAACTCTAAAGGCTGAGATTTTTACAGCAGTTTATAAATGACAAAACATTACCACATTTATTTATCTTCTCCGAGCCTGTTCCATCCACAGTCTTCTATTTCTCAGTTGATGGCAATTCCATTTCCCAGATGCTCAAAGCCTTGGGCTCACCATAGACTCCTCTTTCTCCCTTATACACCTCTCCTATCCAATCCATCAGCAAATCAAGTAAGGTCTAACTATAAAATAGAGCTAACTACACCACCCTCAACATCCCCTGCTCTGAATGACTGTCATCTCTCTTTTGAATTCCTGCAGAGGCCTCCTAACTGGTGAACCTGCCCTAACCCCATGATTATGCTCAGTCCAACAATGAGACTGATCCTAATATAAATCAATAGATATCATTTGTCACTCCTACTCCAAACCCTATGGTGGCTCCCTATTTCTCTCAGAGGAAAAGACAAAGTTCTTAGAATAGCCTATAAAACACTACAGGATCCAACTATCCTGCTGCCACACTTGATGCTCCTCACCATGCTCTGCCTTTGTTTATTCCACAACACTATTACCATCTAGCACTACACTATGTAACTCAGTTATGTCCAACTACAATCTAGTCTAGCAAACCAGCAGTGTTGATTGATAAGATGCTGATACACATTCCCTCAACTAATGCACATGGCAAGAACAAGTTTTCCCACTGGTACTAACCAACCTTAGTCTACATGGTCAAGTACAACTCTCCTTTTTGATAGATAGCAGTAACAGCTCTTAGAAACCATGTATAAGCTCAAAAAAATTCCAGCTTCCTGGACCTCTTTTAGGTTTCCAGAAAAGTTCACAACAACAAGGTGGACACAACAACATTCCAGAGGCAAGATTCTGTCAGCCTCATAGGCAGCATCAAGCAACCAGAATCCCCTTAAACCAATAGGACACAGGACCATTTAGGGACTGAGCCTAGGGTATCTTCCCTAAGGACACTGACTACAGGGTTCCCCAGGTTTTTTATTTTGTGTATGTGAGGATATAGCCAAACCTCATATTTTGACTACCTTAAATTTCACAAAGGAGAGCCCATTTTTAACATTCACTATATAGTCAATAGGTCCCCATTTTCATCAATAATAACACTTCTGACATTCTCTTCTCTAATTACTGTAGCCTTAGTTTGATCAAGGTATAATAATGAAGGAAATCAAAATATTTTACTACAAAATATATTTCTTTGACATATTTTAAGATGGCTGTTTAGAGAGTCAGTAAACAAAAGTAGCCCTGTAAAGCTGATTTTGTGGGGTAGATTTACATCTGTAGAGAAAATCTACATTGATGTAACCAGGTTTTTTTCTGAGGCCTTCCCTTGTCCAGATCTAGGAAAGATTAACTGAGAATCTAACAACTTTAAAGGTCTGAAAGAAACATTAGCTTACAACAATTGGATAAAGTATACTTTTATAAACAAAATTAAAACATTTTCTCTTTCTCTCTATCTGATTACTCCAGAATTTAGAAACTATTTGTGAGTATTCTTAATTTATGACAATATAGTTATTTATGTAAGTTTAATAAAAATCTATTTTCTTTTATAACAGGACACAGTGGGAAACATTGGTTATTTTACCAAGGCTTTAATTGGAATGACATATTTTCAGATATGACCAGACTACTTTCAGGAATTAAAGTTGACTTTATAGAGCCAATAAAAAGCCCCTTAGAAAGACTGGCCTGGTACCTTGTCCACACAATTCCCTTACAATGTTCCTGACCTTGTGATGAGTAAAGAATGTCACTTTCTGACAGGCCCAGGAACCTCAAGATATTTTGGGACCTCAAGACAAAAGAAATTCACCCAATTTGTACAGGTATTACAGGCACAGTCTAATGACAAATCCTTGACTTGGCTTCTTAGCCTAGAGGTTTTTAAAAGACTAATCTGAGATTCCCTATGAAAAGTTCCAACAAAGCCAACTTAAAAAGAGCCTCTATGGCCAATCACTATTCTTGCTACACTTTATACAATTAATCAGGCCAAATATAATAAGACAAAAACTTATTTTATAAGTAAGATTAACTCAACCACAGGCTACCATCTATTCTCTCTGAGGGCTGCTACCTATGAGGTTTCATCTACATAAAAAGACCACCTTTGCTAATCAGACCTCCTCTTCTCCCCCTCCCATAACCTGTCTTGCCACTGTAAGCTGATTTATCATCATACCTTGTTTTTGATCATGCTGTGAGCCCCATTCTTTCCATAACCTTAAGATGGTAAATAAGCTTCTGCACCACATTGGGGGATTGGAGGTAATCAATCCATGATTCTCCCTTGTGTGTCCGTTAATAAATTTATATTCCTCTTCTCCAATTAATCTGCCTTTTGTGAGTTGATTTTTCAGTAAACCTTCAGAGGGCAAAGGGGAAGTTTTCCTTGGCTCCTACAATAACAAAGCTTATGGTAGCTATGTCTGGCATGAGGTTACTATATTCTAGTAGCTGACTACCCCTGTGGTGTGGATTCTTTATTAGGGAAAATCTCTGCTCCTAGATTTAAAACTTGAAGTAAGTAGCACATGCTAATTTCACACTGTCTGCAGGGAATATATTACAGTAGATTGGAGATCTCATAGCACACAGCAATGAGTTAACTGACACCTACCTCGACAAAAAGAGTGCCTCCTATTTTCACTATAACAAGCATCAAGACAGAGTAAGTTCCAGGAAAAATTTTCTTTTCCTTTTTTTTCCTTTTTAAGGCCACACTATTGATCAAATTCTGGCATCATGTAACATGCAAGTGGAAAACACCAAAAATCCAATTATAAAAAAAGAGTTGGTAGGGCAAGAGTGTCACATCAAAATTTCATAAGTATCAGTAACTGTCTTTCTCCCCATCAAAGGCTCTTACGTCTGCGGGAAGGAATGATAAAAAAAAAATGGCCTTTCTACAAGATCATAAAATTCCTAAGCTAGTACATGTGAGTAAGGGCAATCAGAATCTTGTATGTCAATCATTTTTATTCATTTTAAACACTTGTTTTCTGGTGTTTTATGATTTGAATGATTCTTTTGTGAATGTAAAATATTAGGTCTTCTGTTTAAAAAACAATAATGTATTCTAGTAAAAATGCTAGGTTAAAAATATTCTTTTCATGGTATGCCAATATTTTTCATTTTTATGTTTGCTAAAGTGTCTAAGCAACTAGAAACATCAGATAAATTAGACATGTATTTCAATGAAAAAATTACTCATTGTACATGAATCAACAATATTCCCCACAGAAAATTCTGCCAAGTGCAATCAACCTAAAAAAATATTGTTTTATCAAGCCATGCATCATCCAGGGAGAGTTATAAAAAAACTCTTTCTGGGAAGAGTGCAGTGGCATCATCATAGTTCACTGCAGCCTCCAACTCCTGGGCTCAAGGGATCATCCTGCCTCAGCCTCCAGAGTACCTAGGACTATAGGCGTGTGCCACAACACCCAGCTAATCTTTCTATTTTTAGTAGAGACGGGGTCTCGCTCTTGTTCAGGCTGGTCTCGAACTCATGAGCTCAAGCAGTCCTCCTGTCTCGGCCTCCCAAAGTGATAGGATTACAGATGTGAGCCACTGCACCTGGCCTAAAATGAACTATTTTTTAAAAGATCTTGAATTGTGTTATAGAAAAGCTATTGGGTTTTTCCAAATTTTCAGTTATTGATGAATAAAAACAAAACATATATTGATTCTGGCAGAGCCAAAGCGAGATTTTAAAAATGTTACTGTTCTTGAAGTATGATTTTGGCCAGGCCTGAGAGGATTACTAGATTTGACTCATGGGAGAGGGGCAGTAGCCATTTCAGCTAAGAGCCAAGCCTGAGTTTGTCATGGAGACCTGAAGCAACACTGTCAGAGGCAAGAGCTAGGAGGGAGAGGGATTATCACTGAGGAAATCAGCTAGGCTAAACTACAGTTGGAGAGCTAAGAAGCAAATTAACCACTTATTTAGGGCAAAAGCAAAGCAGAAGTCCTTAAAAAAAGGAAAAATATTAAACTTTGCTAAATTTGTCTAGAATTTTGCAAACCAAAAGTCTAAAAAGGGGCTATTTTCATGTCAACATAGATGTAACGTGTATTTTTTATGGATAAGTGATGCTTTTATTAATATTTTTAACTATATATGGTGAAAAGTGAGGGGTTTGTTACACTGTCATCTCCTAAGTCCCCAGGGCCTCTAAAGGTGTTATTTGGGCTCCATGCAGGACTCTAGAGAATAAAGCTTGCAAAGATAATAGGAAAAAATACACTGACATGGCAGGAGAAAGGAAACGGTGTCTTAAAAAGATTAATTGAGCAGAAGTGTATAAGGTGGAGGGGAGCACAGTGGGAATGGTATCATCAGAATATCCCAGAGATGTGTTGAGAAGTATTTTATTTACCATTACAAAAACACAGCATGTAAAGTAACATAACCCATTTTCCATTCTATTTTTGTATGGTAAAATTATCCTACTTCCATAGGTTAAATGTAACTAAATCTATTAATACTGTTTGTTGAATATTCTCCTATAATCTCATCAACTCTTATAAAACATGCAGATCTATCAATCTGTTGAGAAAGAGAAGCTGATTAAATTATTGAAATTATTGATATCAATGTGTCTTTTAACAGCTTTGAGATATAGTTCACATACCATTCAATTTATTCATTTTTTTAATTTTTAGAAATTTTTTATTTTTCATTTTTCATTTATTTTTTATAGCTTTATTGAGATATAATTGACAAATAAAAATTGTATACATTTAAGGTATACAATGTGGTGATTTGATATATGTATACATTATGAAATTATCACAACCAAGCTAATTAACACTCTCATCACCTCCCACAGTTACCTTTCTTTGCATGTGTGATGAGAACACTTAAGATCTACTATCTTACCAAATTTCAAGTATATAATACAGAATTATTAACTGTAGTCACCATGCTGTACATGAGATCCCCAGAACTTATTCATCTTATAACTAGAAGTTCACACCCTTTGACCAACATTTTCCCATTTTCCGACACCCTACCCCTCTGCCCCTGGCAACCACCATTCCACTCTCTGCTTCTGTGAGTTCAACTTTTTTAGATTCCACAAATAAGTGAAAACATGCAATATTTGTTTTTCTGTGTCTGGCTTATTTCACTTACTGTAATGTCCTCCAGGTTTATACATGTTGTTTCAAATGGCAGGATTTCCTTCTTTTTATGGCTGAATAACATAACATTGGATATGCATATACCACATATTCTTTATCCATTTATCTGTTGATGGACACTTAGGTTGTTTTCATATCTTGGCTATTATGAATAAAGCTACAATGAATCTGAGAGTGCAGATATATGTTCAAGATACTGATTTCATTTCCTTTGGATATATACACAAAAGTAGGATGGCTGGATCAAATGATAGTTCTATTTTTAATTTTTTGAGGAACCTGATACTGTTTGCCCTAATGGTTTTAGCAATTTACATTCCCACCAACAGTGTACAAGGGCTTTCTTTACCCCACATCCTCCCCAATATTTGTTATATTTTGTCTTTTTGATAATAGCTATCCTAGTAGGTATAAAGTGATGGCTCACTGTGGTTTTGATTTGCATTTCCCTGATGATTAGTGATGTTGAGCACCTTCTCATATACCTGCTGGACATTTATATATCTTCTTTTGAGAAATGTCTATTCAGGTCTTTAGTTCATTTTTAAATCAGGTTATTTGTTTTTTGCTATTGAGTTGTTTGAGTTCCATGTATATTTTAGATATAAACACCTTATCAGATATATGGCTTGCAGATATTGTCTCCCATTTTGTAGATTGCCTTTCAATCGACTTTTAATGGCACAATTTTTTTGGGTAGAAGTACAGATGAAATATAAATTATGCATTTCTCCTCAACCAGAAGACTACTTTTTTCCAAGGTTAATATACACAAACAGTTTCAGAATTATTCATACACCTAAAATATATTAAGCAAGTTATTACACATGAAGCATACAGTTTCAAAGCAAAAAAGAGGATCTTAGATCTCCTAGTTCAAACTATCCACTTTACAGATAAGGAAAGCAAGGCCAGAAATGGGAAGTCACTGAACAAAAAACATAGAGTCAATTAGTAGCCACTGCCACACAAGACCCAACTCTCAAAATAGTGCTATCTACGCAACAATAAGCTCCAGTAACACGTCAAGAAGTTTCAGTGTGTTCTTGTTTTCTACCATCACTGTAATTAATTGATACTTAATCTGGTAGGAGATTGAGGTTCCCACTGTCCTGGTCAACACTAATGTTAAATATTTAAGCTGCTTTAGTGTTTTGTGTACAATACAGGAAACTGTAGTCAGATTTTATATCTTAAATAAACCTGATTATATATTTTGTATAACTCATAAAGCTGGAAAATGTGGTTACCCAGTCACAAAATTTAAATGCATTGAATATAGGTTCTTTACCTAAGCCCCAGCCTCATGGAAAATAGCTGAATCCATAAGATCTATGTGCTGAGGGAACTTGCAGCTCTAATAACCTCCAGCAATATTCAACCAACAAGAGGTTTCCAACTTAAGAGGATGCATGGCCTAAAGCAAGCACTGATTATACAGCATGAAAAAATTAAACCCAGAATATACTTTCAAATTCCATAAGCCTTTTTATATGTCTGGCTGACCCTGCATTGTAATTTTCATTTTAGCTTTTCCATTTTGTTCAGAATAAGATTTGTGTTAGAATTTTGAAATAAAATACAAGGGAAAAAATCCATAATCATACATCTTCCCAACCTCTAAAAGTTCTCATTACTTTTATTATTCAGATCCTTTGCCTATTTTTTCATTGAGTTATATGGGTGTTTTTCTTATTGAATTGTTTGAGTTCCCTATATATTTTGGATATTAGACCATGTCTTAGTTCATTTTGTGCTGTTAAAATGGAATAGCACAGACTGGACAATCTATACTGAAGAAATTTATTGGTTTATGCTTGTGGAAGCTGGGAAGTCTAAGATTGAGGGGCTAGAATCTGGTGAGGGCCTTCTTGCTGCATCATGCCATGGCAAAAGGACAAAAAGAAGGCAAGAGAGAGAGAAAGAGACAAGAACCCACTCCCACAATAAAAACCCCACTCCTGTGATAACAGCATTAATCCATTCATGAGGGCAGATCCCTCATAGCCTAATTACCTCTCATTTGGTCCTAACACTGTTGCATTGGGGATTAAATTTCCAACGCATGCTCTGGTAGGGACACATTCAAATCAAAGCGTTCTGTCCCTGACCTCCAAAATTCATTTCCTTCTCACATGCATAGTACATTTATTTTACCCCAATAGCCCCAAAGTCTTAACTTGTTCCAGGACCAACTTAAAAGTCCAAAGTCCAGTGTTTCATCTAAATCAGATATGGATGAGACTCAAGGCACAATTCATCCTGAGAAAAATTCCTCTCCAGCTGTAACCTTTGAAATTAAAGAAGTTATCTACTTCTAAAATACAATGGTAGAACAGGCATGGGATAAAGTGTCATTCCCATCCCAAAAGGGAGGAACAGGCAAGAAGAAAGAGATAACTGGTCCCAGATATGTCTGAAACCCAACTGTATGAACATTAAATCTTAAGGCTTGAAAATAATCTCCTTTGACCCCATGTCCCACCTTCTAGGCACACTAGGACAGGGTTTGGGCCCCAAAGGCCTTGGACAGCCCTGCCCTCATGGCTTTGCTGGTTGCAGCCCTCCTGTCTGCTTTCACGGGTTGGAGTTTCATGCCTACAGCTCTCCCAGGCTGGTGTTCATACTGGTAACTCTACAGTTCTGGGATCTCAGGGTGAGATGCAACACCATGACTCCTCTAGGCATTGCCCTAGTGGGGGCTTTCTGTGGTGGCTCTGCCCTGTGACAATTTCTGACCGGGGCTCTGAGGGTCTCTGAGACATTCTTTGAAATCAAGATGAAGGCCACTATGGCCCCACAACTTGTATACTCTGCAAGTCTGTAGAGTTAGCACCAAATAGACAGTGCCAAGGCATTCCACTTGCACCTTATAGAATGGTAGCATAAGCTCACCTAGGCCTGCTTGAGCCATGGCTAAGGCCACCAAGAAGTGCTGCATTGGAATGCAGGGAGCAGAGACTCAAGGCAGCCCTGGGCAGCAAGCCCTTTCTGCCTTCAAGGCCCTAACATTCAGGCTGACAGGACAGACAATCTGAAAGTTCTCTAAAATGCCTTCAGGGTCGTTCTCCTGCTGCCTTGATGAATAGTACCTACCTGGCTTCCTTTTAACCATACTAATCTCCTATCAAATGGTCACTTGGCCACAGCCTCGGTATTCTCTCCTGAATACACTTTCTTATTCCTTACATGGCCAGGCTGGAGATGTTCTAAATTTTTATGTTCTGCTTCCCTTTTAATCATAAATTCCATCTTTAAATTATTTATCTCTTCTCTCATTTAACTGTATGCAGTTAAAAGAAGCCACATAGCTCCTTCAATATTTTGCTTAGAAATTTCTACCATCAGATATCCTAGTTCATTGCTTTTAAATTCTGCCTTCCATAAAGCCCTAAGGCATGGACACAATTCAGCCAAGCTCCTTATCAATTTATAACAAGGATGGACTTTACTCCAGTTTCCAATAAGATGTTCCTTATTTCCATCTGAAACCTCATCAGAATGGCCTTTATTGCCCATATTTCTACCAACATCTGATCACAATCACTTAAGTAATCTCTAAGAAGTTGCATATTTTGCCTACAGTTCTCCTCTTCTTCTGGGCCCTCAGTAGAATAGCCCTTCATGCTCCGCTCACAGCAATACTGGATTTTTCTAGCCTGGTCCCCAAAACTCTTCTAGCCTTTGCCCATTACCCAGTTCCAATGTCAACTCCACGTTTTGGATATTTGTTATAATGACACCCCACTTCTCCAATATCAATTTTCCATCTTAGTTCATTTTGTGCTGCTATAACAGAATACTACAGACTGGGTAGTTTATAAACAACAGAAATTTATTTTTTATGGTTCTGAAGGCTGGAAAGACCTAGGGGCCAGCATCAGATGACGGCCTTTTTGCTGCCTCATCCCATGCCAGAAGGGCAAAGAAGAGGGGAGAGAAAGAGAGACAGACAGAAGAGGAGGGCTGAACTCATTTTTTATAAGGAACCCACTCCCACAACAAGAAACCCACCCTTGCAAACACAGCATTAATCGAGTCATGAGGGCAGAGCCATCATTGCAACACTGTTGCATTGGGGATTAATTTTCCTTTTTGGGGGACACATTTAAACCATAGCAACTCCTTATCAAATATATGATTTACAAATATTTTCTCCCATTCCATAACTTGCCTTTTCATTTTGTTGTTTCCTTAGCTGCACAGAAGTTTTTTTAGTTTGGTGTAGTCCCACTTGTTTATTTTTGTTTTTGTTGCCTATGTTTTTGGTGTCATAGCCAAAGAGTTCATCACCACGATCAGTGTCAGGGAGATTTTTCCCTATGTTTTCTTCTAGAATTTTACAGTTTTGGGTTTTACAATTAAGTCTTTATTTTTAGTTAATCCTTTATATGGTGTAAGACAAGGGTCCAATTCCATTCTTTTGCATGTGGATATTTGTTTTATATATTTAGGTGCTTTAATGTTAAGTGCATATATTTTTACAATCTTTATATTCTCTTGATGAATTGATCTTATTACATAGTGACCTTCTTTATCTCTTGTGACAGATTTTGACTGAAAGTCTATTTAGTCTGATATAAGTATAGCCACCTCTGCATGTGCTCTCACTCTCTCTCTCTCTCACACACTCTTTGAGGCAGGGTTTCACTCTGCCACCCAGGATGGAGTGCAGTGACATGATCATAGCTCACCATAATCTCAAACTCCTGGGCTCAAGTGATCCTTCCACCTCAGCTTCCCAAGTAGCTAGGACTACAGGCATGTGCTACCATGCCCAGCTAATTTTTTGTACTTTTCTTAGAGACAGGGTCTCTCTACGTTGCCCAGGCTGGTCTCAAATTTCTGGCCTCAAGCAATCCTCCCAGCTCAGTTTCCCAAAGTGCTGGGATTACAGGTGTGAGCCACCAAATGCAGCCATTGCTCTCTTTTGGTTCCTACTTGCATGGAATATTTTTTTTTATAGCCCTATCCCTTCACTTTCAGCCTATGTGTGTCCTTAAAGTTTAAGTGACTCTCCTGTAGATGGCATACTGGGGGATCTTTTTTTTTATTCAGCTACTCTAGTCTTTTGATTTGAGAATGTAATCCATTTACATTTAAAATAATTATTATTAGGTAAGTACTTACTATTGCCATTTTGTTAATTTTTTTCTGACTGTTTTTGTAGTACTTTTGTTCCTTTCTTCCTCTCTTGCCATCTTCCTTTGTGATTTGCTGCTTTTTTTTTTGTAGTGGTGTGATTCCTTTCTCCTTATTTTTTGTGTATCTAATATAGGCTTTTTCTTTGTGGTTATCATCAAGCTTACATAAAACATATTATGGTCATAACAGTCTACTTTAAGCTGATAACTACTTAACTTCAATTATGTACAAAAATTCTACACCTTTACTTATCACACACACATTTTATGCTGTCACAGTTACATCTTTTTATATTGTGTATCCATTAACAAATTATCATAGGTATAGTTATTTTTAATACTTATTTAACTTTTACACAAGAGTTAAAAGTGACATGCACCAACATTACAGTATTAGAGTATTCTGAATTTGACTATATGTTTACCTTTACCACAAAGTTTTATGCTTTCATATGTATGTTGTTACTTAATGTCCTTTCATGTCAACTTGAAGAACTCCCTTTAGTATTTCTTGTAAGGCAGGCCTAGTGGTGATGAACTCCCTCAGCTTTTGTTTGTATGCAAATATCTTTATCTCACCTTCATTTCTGAAGAACAGTTTTGTCAGGTACAGTATTCTTGGTTGGCAATTTTTTTTTTCTTTCAGCCCTTTTCATATGTCATCCACTGAGAAATCCACTGGTAGGCTTATGGATGTGCCCTCATATATAACAAGTCACTTATCTCTTTCTGCTTTCAAAATTCTCTTGTTGTCTTTGACAGATTAATTATAATGTGCCCCAGGGTAATCTTATGTGGGCTGATCTTGCTTGTGGTGGTTTGAACTTCATAAATCTGAATGCCAATATTCCTCCCAAAACTTGGAAAATTTTCAGCCGTTTTTTTAAAACAAGTTTCTGCCTCTTTCTCTTTCTTTTCTCCTCCTGATACTCCCATAATGCATATATTTGTTCTCTTGGTTGTTTCCTATAGGTCTCATGTGTTTTCTTCACTGTTTTTCATTCTTTTTTCTTTTTGTTACTCTAACTAGCTAATTGCAAATGACCTATCTTCACATTCACTGATTGTTTCTTCTGCCTGATTGAGTGTACAGTTGAAGCTGTCTTTTGAATTTTTCAGTTCTGTCATCATATTCTCCGGCTCCAAGACTTCTGTTTGGTTCCTTTTTATGATTTCTATTTCTTTAATAAGCTTCTCATTTTGTTCAAGCATTGTTTTCTTGATTTACTTTGTTGTGTATCTGTGTTCTCTTGTATCTCATTGGGCTTCATTAAGATGATTATTTTTAATTCTTTGTCATGTAATTCATAGATCTCCATTTCTTACTGAAACTTTATTAGTTTTCTTTGTTGGTATCATGTTTGTCTGATTCTTTGTGATATGGGTAGAATTGTGTTGATGTCTATGCATTTGAAGGAGCAAATACTTATTATGTATTCCGGTCTTTACAGATAGGTCTCAACAGGTGAAGACTTTCTCCTGTTGAGTCTTCAGGTTGACAGGATTGCCTCCAGTACCACAATAGAGTGTGGTTGGAGCAAAGTCATGTGGCTGCTGTTGGGTCCACATTGGGGTCTGCATTTGGTGAGCTGTATTTTGATTTAAGATCTTTAAGATGGACAGCACTCCTTCAATGATTGGGAGAGACACAAGATGGAAATAAAGATTTTATTACTTACTAATTCTGGTGGGTATATGACAAACCCACAGTCCACACATATGGAGATCAGGGAGTACATGGAGAAAGAGAGAAAGAGAGTATAATTCCTTTATTGGGATTCATGACATTATCTGAACATATTACTCTCAAGGAGTTTTATTTAGTAGGTTTAAAGTAAGCAGGTATGAGTTCTAGGAGGTCATGCTATGACTAAAAGGTGATTACTGTGATATATCTGTACATCCCATGTGGGGTGTGAGGGTCAGTGGGACCAGTCAAATAAGTTGTGTCTAGCTATCCCACAGGAAGGTGATCATCAGGAATAAGTTGTATAAGGCAGATATGTGATTGACCACATTAAGAAACTGGGAAGCAGTGTAGAACTGGAAACTGTATCAAGGCTGATTGAATCCTGCTTCTACTATGAGAAAATACAACTCATATTCAAAATGGATGCCAAGGCAACATAAAATTATAAAAATTCACTACAGCCTGTTACCAGGTGTATGGGGAGGCATGTATCCTATCTGATCCCTGGGCATATGGGACTGCCTCCAGTACTTTGGTCAGTAGAAGTGGCACTGGGACAAGGGTCTGCTGCAAGGTCTGCAGTTATAGCTGCAAAAGGTGGACCTGCAAATAGCAGGCAAACCAGATGTACTGACATATGTGGGTCCTGCTGAGTCCCTGAGAGGACTCTTGCCAAGTCACTAGGTGGATCCCTGATTGGGCAGGACTTGCCTCAGACTGTGGCTGAGTGGTGTTGAGATTGAGTCATAGGGCTGCTTCAGGGTCCACAGCCAGGACCAAGTTCTGAAGGCCCCCTTCTGGTGGCACAGATGAACATGTCTGCCTCTGGGCCCCTGGCTGGGCAGGATTGCTCATGGAGAGCACCTGAGAGAGGCTAGAGGCAGGTTACAGGGCTGCTTCATCATCTTCAGTCATACTGAGGTCTGCAAATTTGCCCCCATGAGCACAAATGGACGTGTCTTCTGACTGGTCCCTGGGCAGGCAGGACTCCCAGAATGAGGCTGGGAGAGCCTGGAACTGGGTTACAGGGCCTCGTTAAGATCCATGGTCAGACCAAGGCCAGTAGATCTACCTCTGAAGGCATGAATGGGCAATTCATTCATTTAAAGTGAAGAAATGAAAGGTTTTTAGTATATTTACAGATATATGCAATGATCACCACAATTTTAGAACATTTTCATCACCTCTAAAAGAAACTTCGTGCCTTTTAGCTATCATCTCCTACCTCCCCAGTCCACCTCTAGCCCTAGTCAACCACTAGTCTACTTTCTGTTTCTGTAGATTTCTTTGTTCTGGACATTTCATACAAATGGAGTCATATAATATGTGGAATTTTATGACTAGCTTCTTTCACTTAGCATAATGTTTTCAATATTCATCTATGTTGTAGCATGTAACAGTACCTCATTCCTTTTTATGGCTGAATACTATTTCATTGCATGGATATACCACATTTAATTTACCCATTCATCAGTTGACATTTGAGCTGTTTCCGCCTTTTGGTTATTGTCTTAGTCCATTTGGGCTGCTACAACAAAATATCATAATCTGAGTAGCTTATAAACAACAAACATTTATTTCTCACAGTTCTGAAGGCTGGAAAGTAAGATCAAGGTGTGGATGATTTGGTGTTTAATGAGTTCCCTTTTCCTGCTTTGTAGATGGCACTTTCTTGCTATTTCTTCACATGGTGAAAGGGATCAATGAGCTCCTTTGGGCCTCTTTTATAGGGGCAGTAACCCCCTTCATGAGAGCTCTGCCCTTATGACCTATTATCTTCCCAAAACCCCATCTCCTAAAAACCATCACCTTGAGGTTTAGCATTTCAACATATGAATGGGGTGGTGGGGCACAAATATGCAGATCATAGCAGCTATTAAGAATAATGCTGCAATAAACATTCATGAACAGGCTTTTTCTGTGGACATATGTTTTCGTTTGTTCCAGGAGTGGAATTCCTGGGTCATATTATAACTCTGTGTTTAATCATTTGAGGAACTGCCAGACTGTCTTCCAAAGTGGTTGCACCATTTTGCATTTCCATTAGCAGTGCATTAGATCAGCAGTTCTGATCTCTCCACATCCTCACTAACACTTGTTATTATCTGAATTTTTAATTCTAGCCATCCTAGTAAGTATGAAGTGGTATCTCATTGTGGTTTTGGTTTGCATTTCCCTGATGACTAATCATGTCAAGATCCTTTCATCTGCTAATTGGCCGTTTATATATCTTCCTTGGAGAAATGTTTGTTCATATCCTTTTCCCATTTTTAATTGGATCATTTGATTTTTTATCATTGACGTTTACAAGTTCTTTATGTATTATGAATACTAGACCCTTGTCAGATATGATTTGCAAGTACTTTCTCTCATTCTGTGGGTTGTCATTTCATTTTCTTGATGGTGTCCTTTGAAGGATAAAAGTTTTTGTGTTTTATGAAATCCTATTTATCTATCTTTTTCTTTGGTTGCTTGTGTTTTTAGTGTCATATTTGAGAATCTTTTGCCAAATCCAAGGTCATGAAGCTTTATCCTGTTTTCTTCTAAGAGTTTTGTATTTTAGCACTTATATTTAGTTCTCTGATTTATTTTGAGTTGATTTTTGCATATTCTGTGAGGTAAGGGTTCAATTTATTATTTTGCATGTGACTCTCCAGTTGTCCCAGCACCTTTTGTCGAAAAGAATTTTCTTTTCTCACTAAATGGTCTTGGCACCTTTTTCAAAAATTGGTTGACCATAGATGTATGGGTTTCTTTCTAGACTGTCAATTTTATTGCAGTGATCTGTATATCTATCCTTATGTCTGTACCATACTGTCTTGATTACCATTGTTTTGTAGGAAGTTTGAAATCAGGAAATGTGAATCTTCCAATTTTGTTCTCTTACAAGATTATTTTAGCTTTTCTGGGTTCTTTACAATTCCATATGAATTTTATAATTATCTTGCCAATTTCTACAAAGGATTCAACTTCTTGCTTGAAATAAATAAGTAGCTAATAAAAAATGCATTTCACCTTAACACATGAAAGATATTTTATAGTCAGGCATACAAATTAAACAAACCAGGTACCTTACATTTTTCAACAAGAGCACATAAGAAAAAGGAAACATTTTAAAATTTTTTCAGCCAGGCAGGTTTAGTACTATCAGAAAATTTAATCTTGTCTTCCTAGAAAGAAAATTAACTTTTAAACAATCAAGAAAACATATTCAGGTCCCCGGGTCAAAGGTCAGTGGGAATTATTTCTACTACTTTGATGAGTAGACCTCTTCCAATGTCCTAAATCCAATCTTCCCATGTAGGTCTAATACATAGAGAGCAGATGCATTGTTTAGAAATGCTCACTCCCCTTGCTGGTATGTGGAGGAAGGTTGTAGAGTAATGGTTAGGCTTTTTGATTTTTTTTTCATTCTAGTAAATTTGCATTCCTAGGAGAGAACACTGAGTTTTGAGGAAGCTGATAGCTTTAGAAAATTACTGTTTACCTGGCCTCTGACTGAGATGGTTTATATCAATTTTGTATGAATACGTACTATAGCTTGGTAAAATGTCAACTTGTCCTGAAAGGAAGAGCTCTAAATACTAAAGGCATTTTTCCTCAACTTGTTTTACTTAGAAATTTCTAGAAATACTAAATTCTAAAATACCTCAATGATACACCTTGAATTTTTTTAATCAATGAAAGCATTCAAATCTAGTCCCCACCCGACCCCATTCCACAAGGTATTCCCAAACAATAATTCCTTGAAAGATGTACATATAAACCAATGAGAATAGAAGAGGTTTATGTCATCTACTCAATCAAAACCTCAAATGTAAATGGTTCTTTTCATTATTTCTATTCCTTTCCTCTAAATTCTTATTTTAAGAATTTATTTACTTCAACTTAGAAAGGGGGCATTTATTATTGGAGCCTTAACTTCAAGTGATCTCTGTTTTTCACAAGAGTATTTTTCTGACAATAAGTATAAAACCATATTTAACTTTTTGCCATATGAACAATGTTTTAGTGGAGATTTATGCTCCTCACCAGGGACTGGACATTTATGACCAAACAGTGCTACAATGATAACTCACTCTGTAGCAATTTACATTAGTAGCATTATGTGGCAAGACCAATGGGTAGCAGCCCAGTGGCTAAAAAAGAGTTAGACAGTATTGGGTTCAGTTTTGGTGATACTATTCTTTAACTATGTGACTGGGGGCAAGTTGCTCTGATTCCATTTCTTTAGCTCTACAAATAGGATAAAAATACCCATCTTACAGCATTGCTCTGATTATAGAAGGAAAAAAAAGGAAGGAAGGAAGGAGAAAAAGAAAACTGTATAATCATTAACCCACAATAAGACTATAAAATAATACCCACCAGAATCATGTGCTTTTAATGCAAGCTGCCCCATACTCTTAATTGTACATACAATACAAAAAAAGCTCAATTCTGTCTTAAGTACGACTTAAAATTAATGTTTTCATTTTACTTGTCATTTAAAACTTAGACATAATTTTGAGAAATGATTTGAATGATCCCGTGTCACTAACAGAGACATTTTGGGAAGATTCTACTGTGGACTTTTCTGTCTGATATTCTTTAGAGAGCTGGTAGAGGCTATTCAGATCATACATTCAGCCATTTCCAAAAACGACTTGCATGCCTCCTTTTACGCCACTAGATGGCACACCTATACAAACCAAGGAATTTTTGTAAGTGGGATATGAATGTAGTGTTATAATAAGTTTTGTCAGATCACACATCTGTGACATCTGAAATGGAGAAAGGTGGAGAGTGCCTGGAAAACCAACATCTTTTTGACCATTAGGAAATCATTTGGGAAATTTTCATTTTGGCCATAGTACAGGGTATTAGTTTCCTAGGGCTGTTGTTAACATATTACCATAATATGAGTGGCTTAACAACAAAAATTCATTATCCCACAGGTCTGGAGACTAGAAGTCAGAAACCAAGGTGTCAGCAGTGTTGTTTCCCCCCAGAGGCTCTGAGAAAGAGTCTGTTCCATGCCCCTGATAGGGTGCAGCACACACTACCCCAAAATATGGCACCTCGGCATTTGGGAAAACAGCAGAAGCAGGAAGGTCACTCTCTCCTTCCCCCCGTCACCCCTGAAGCAGATCATAAGATTCTCATTTGAGAGGTGGACTCCCCATACCCAGAGGAAAGGAACATTCTTATCTCTGAAGACATCGAGAAACAGAGAAGAATCTGAACAAACAGGCCTTCCTGTTTTCCCCCGGATTATACCCATTAGCCCATACTTTTCATTATTTCATTATTTCCAGTTACACTTCTCCACAACTGTCCACTTCTCCATCAGACCTAGCATAAAAAATACACAGGCTTCCCTGTTTCTTTGGGTCTTCATTTCTGAAGGCTCGTATGTCACATAAAACTCATATCAAAATATTTGTATGTTTTTATCTTGTTAATCTGTCTTTTGCTATAGGGGCCTCAGCCATAAACCAGGCAATGGGCAAAGAAAAGATCTTTTGTTTCCCTACATACAACTCCTAGCTTCTGGTGACTGCCAACAATCCTTGAAATTCCTTAGCCTGTATACACAGCATTCCAATCTGCCTCAGTCTTCCCATGGCGTTCTCTTCTGTGTGTCTCTGTGTCTTCACACAGCCTTCTTAAAAGGACAATAGTCTTTGGATTTAGGGCCCACTCAAATCCAGTATGACCTCATCTTAACTAACTACATTTGCAACAACCCTATTTCCAAATAAGGTCACATTCTGAGGTTCCAGGTGGACACGGACTTGGGGACACATGATTTAGTCTAGTACTCACAGCAGCACACAAGCTGTGCAGCCAGGTTTGGAACCCAGCTCCACCAGTGCTAAGCAGTGAGAATCATGGACAAGTTATGGGACCTGCCTAGGTACTGTGTCTTCATCTTGTAAAAAAGGAATAATAACAATATCTGCCTCATAGCACTCTTGTGAGGATGAAGTGAAGTAATACATGCAACGCACTTAGTGTCTGGCACATAGTAAGGGCTCAATAAAAATGTATCATGATTATTATTATTATTGTTGTCATTGTTATTATTGCAATTCAAAAATGGGGCCTCTTACCTTGTGTTTCACACCAGAGCCTGAAATAAGGAACTCTCTAATAATATATCCAAGTTTTGACAAAATGATGAAAAGGACAAAATGGGTCTCCTGAAAGACCCAGTCTTCTGTTTCTGTACCCTTCCACCTCCAGGAAAAACCCCCAGAGCCCTTGTGTTTTCATTTTTTTATCATGTATATCTTAATTTTACTGAGTTTACTTTCCAAAAAGGATTTGCAATGGCAACGTCCTTGTGTTTGCTCTCCACCTCCTCAGGCTCTAAATGTGCCACAAGAGGGGTCTGTGCTTAGAAGAGCCGAGGAACAGAGCTCTGCAGTGTTTTAGCAAATGGGTGATAAGGGAAGGACAAGATGCAGCTGGTTGTCCAACCCAAAGCAGAACCGCCTGAGGATGTAGAAGGGAGGGCTAGGCTGGGTCTTGGGTAGGACAGCAGAAGTTGTGACAAAACAATCACACTTGGGGGCCGAAACCAGAAGTGCATCTGGTGGACAAAGTGACGTTTCCGGGAGAGCCCTCCAAGGCCCTCAGGAGGGAAGGAGGTTAGGGGCAGCTGAGAATCAGCCAGTTGAAAATAGCATGGTTTTCAGAGAGAAGCTGGTACTAAAGAAGCAGTGAATGAGAAGAAAAAGTCTTTCCAGAGCCCCTGGGATGCATGGCGACAAAGACTCTGAGAATTCCCACCCAGATGCCCCCTGGGCAGCTCAACTTCCACACTCCAAAAGCAAACACATCTCCCCACTAGCAACCTGCTCTGGCTTCTCCATCCCCTTTCTCAAAGAAGGTCTCCACCAGGCTCACCAACCAGAAGCCAGAGGTTCTGGGATCCATCCCTTGTCCTCATGTCCCATGTCCTGTGAGTTTAACAACTTCAGAGTTGCTTGAATCCATCCCCTCTGCCTCTGCCTCCCGTTACTTGCAGAATAAAGTGTTGGGCATGAACACAAGGATCCCATAATCTGAGCTCCACCTACCTTTCCAATCTCACTTTCCTATTCCTCCACACGGGCCCCTTAAACTCCTCTGTGATGGACATGAGTGATTGCTGAGTGCATATATGAACGAATAAATATATCACCAGAAAACAGGAAGAGGTGTGGAGTTTCCAAAGGGGTAAATATGTTTGCAAATATTTTGCTGTCAAATTATATCTTTTAATAAAACACTCTGGGGTTTTCTTATTAGATTGGTAGTTCATTGTGGGTTTAAAGGAGCCCTACCCACTGTGAGAGTGTTGTAGAAGCCCGTATTCAGGCTTGTGTACCTGATGCACAGCTAAAGCCAAACACTGTGGCACCAGCACTTGGAGATAGAGAAAGGTTTATTCAATTTGGCCAAAGCAAAAGACAGGAAAGCAGGCTCTCAGATCTGTCTTGTCACAGAAATGAGGCATCTAGCTTTTATGGTAGGTTGGGGGGTAAGGTAGGGGGACGTCTGTGTTGCTTTTGGTCTTAGAGAACACCTGAGTAACCAGATTTCCAGGCGGCAGCAGCTAGTTGAAACTTCCAGGGGCATTCATTCCTTTTGCAAAACAAACTCGTAGATTCTCCTTGTGACCCTGGAGCTACATCCCCCTGCCGGACAAAGAAATAGTGCATCTGTAGTTAATAAGGGCTGTGAGAACAAGGGGTGCTGGGCAGGAAGCAAGCAGCTAACACGTGCAAACAACCAACGGCCTACTCCAATTTTACATTATTTCGGTCATTTAAAATGCCAGGATACTAAATCTCCAGGGGCCCAGCTACAAGAGTAGAGATTGTATCTTTCTCAGCCTTCACACAATATTTGTGTAAGTACCTCACACAAGAGTATTTATTGAATGGCAAGATCTAAATTCCCAGGCCCTGGGGACTTCAAGTTTTCTTCCCAGGCTGGGTCTTTGACATGGGCCCTGACAATCTGTCTTGTATGTGGTAGAAGTAGAAATGACTGACACGGATTAATGTTCCTTGCCTCTCCAGCAAGATGCCAGTGGCAAGCAACCCTGACACAGGGGTGGGACCCAGGAGAAGGAACTGTGGGTGACAGCAGCCATGCGAAGGAAGGAAACAGGCAGGGAGCAGGATGGGAGCTAAAGCTGATGTGTGGATAGAGCCTGTTGCAAAAGTCTAGGAGGCAAATTCCAGATGGATTAAGTCAGATGAGATATTAAGACATCAGAAAGAGGTTAAAGTGCTGGAGTCCACAAGGCAGGTGTAGACAATTCACATGAAGGCTCTACATGGGTCTTGTTATGAACTGAATCGTGCCTCCCCCCAAAATTTATAGGTTGAAGCCCCAACCCCCAGTGTGATGATATTTGGAGACAGAGCCTTTAGGAAGGTAATTAAGGTTAAATGAGGTCATAAGGATGGGGCCCTAACCTGATAGGACTGGTGTTTTGTAGGAAAAGGAAGACATGCCAGAGATCTCTCTCTCTATTCCTGAGTGCACAGAGGAGGCCATGAGGGGACTCTGTGAGAAGGTGGCTGTGATGTTGTGCTATGATAAGAAATGTATGTTTGGTTTTATCCCTGATTCCTGGCACAGACCTTCTAAAATCCTTGGAATTTCCTGAGTGGTTAGAGTAAGAAGAGTGTCCTTTGTTATTCATAATGAGCCCTTTCAACTATACTTGAGTTTATGCTAATGAGGTGACCCTTGGAGGAGGGAGGTGGTTGCCAGGGGAAGCAACTCTGAGATTATAGGGTTGGAATTTTCAGCCCTATCCCCTAGCCTCTAGGGACCAGAGGGGGCTGGGGATCGGGTTAATCACCAATGGCCAATACAGTCATGTACCACATGTCCTTATTGAACCAAACTGTGGTCCACTCACCCAGCACAGTAAAGCCAGACACTGAAGCTAAGAGTTGCAGTGGCAGAAAGAGGCTTTATTTGCAGGGTGCCATACAAGGAGTACAGGCAGGTTGTGGGGGATGATAGGTCCTGGTGTCAGGAAGTCTGCTCTGGGGCCTTCAGAACCTCAACTCCTTTGTCTTGCAGAAAATCCATTACTTCTGGGAAACAATGCAAAAGGTCAAGTAGTTAGTTAAGGGAGAGAATTATAAAAAACATATAGGGATCGTTGAAATTTGTTCATGGGGCCGGTTACAGGGACAGAAACTCCAGTACTCAGGACCCTTCCAGACCTCATGTACCTCTTCACCTGGCTGTTATTCTGTATGCTTTGTAATATCCTTTATAATAGACCAGTAAACATAAGTGTTTTTCTGAGTTCTGTGGGCTCTTCTAGCAAATTATTGAACTTGAGAAGAGGATCGTAGCCCAGATTTGTAGCCAAGTTGGACAGAAGTGTGGATGACCTGGAGATCTACTACTTGTGATTGGCATCTGAAGTGGGAGCAGGCTTGTGGGACTGAGCCCTTAACCTCTAGAGTCTGTACTGACTCCTGGTAGTTAGTGTCAGAATTGAGCTAAATTTTAGGATAACTAGTTGGACTGGAGAATTGCTTGGTTTGGAAAACCCACACATTTGGTTTCAGAAGAAGTGTTGTGTATGTAGATAATCAGATTTTTCCTTTTAGCAGCCATTTGCAAGTCAGGCAAGAACCCTCACCAGAAACCAAATTTGCTGGCACCTTGATCTTGGACTTCTAACCTTCAGAATTCTATTGAAAAAATAGATTTCTGTTGCTTATGCCATCCAGGCTCTGCTGTTTCGTCATGATAGTCCAAGCAGAGTAATATAAATATCTTTTGAAAGACCAGATTCTGCCCGCTGTGGTAAGTAGCACTCCTGTCTTTCTGTAGAAGATGCACGGTGTGGTGGCTGCAGAGGACAGCCCCTGACAAACACACACACACTAGATAAAAGAATGAATCTACCACTATGGGGTTTTGAGCATCAACCAAGAAAATTGAGGGAAAATATCCTGAAATTATGCCTATATGAGCCATCAATAAGGCCAGATCTCTCTCCATGAAAGAGAGACCTCACAAAGCAGAGCATTAATGCAATGACTCATGTAACTTTGGAACTCAGAAATATCAAGATGGTCACACTGTCCCTAAATACTGACTTCTGAGTGTCTGTCTAGGTTCTTACTTGTTCTTCAACAATTTGCTGGCTAACCAGTACTGGGCTGCTTCTACTTCAGGATAAACAGTCTGATCTCCATGAACATGAGGCTTCTTGATTACATTTGTGCTTCACTCTGAGGATTTGGGAAATTAGGATCGTAATGAAACCAGATATCTCTTAATCTCTGGCATGTTTGATAAATGCGTAAACTTCTTCCATCATTTTTTTTTTACACCAAAGAGTCTTTAACAAAATTTTTGATTATACTCCATGAAGATCCAATTAAGAAAATTATTTTTTCCAGCCAATCTTTTTGACTATTTTCTTTCCATAATCCCAAAAGAATTTGTTTATATTTCTGCTAAAAGTTAATGAAGTCTGCCTTAGTCCCTTAGGCTGCTATAACAAAATACCATAACCTGGGTGGCATATAAACAATAGAAATTTATTTTGTACAGTTCTGGAGGCTGGGAAGTCCAAGATCAAGGCACTGGAAGACTCAGTGTCTGGTGAGGGCTCTCTTCGTAATAGATGGCACCTACTTGTCCTCACGTGGAGGAAGGATGAATGAGCTCACTCAGGCCTCTTTTATCACTAATGGCACTATCCCATTCTTGAGTGCTCTGTCCTCATTACCTAATCACCTCCAAAGGCCTCACCTCTTAATACCATCACCTTGGGAGTGAGGATTTTAGCATATTAATTTGAGGGGAATACAAACATTCAGTTCATTGTAAAACATTTTTGAGAACTGCTTTGTCATTAAATGTACAAGCTGGTGTCTGCCCCAACGAGTTTCCCAACAATATGCACACATAAAATGATCCTGCAATTAATCCTTATGTGTGTAGGAGATTGGAAACAATTTTCCCTCTGTCTGTGAGTAGTGATAGCATTTCACTTTTTGACCACTACCAAAAGTAAATGTTTTCTATTGAAATCCATTGAGATCCATCATTCCAGATCCTGCATAGTTGCAGGAATTTTGCATCATTGGAAAAAGAGTATTTTGAGTTCCAGGTAGACACTTGTAAAAGAAACCAAAAATATTTCACCCCAAAATATACTTCTTTGACATATTTTAAGAAGGCCATTCAGAAGGTCTGCAGATAAGAATAGTCCAGGAAAGCTGTTTTTTGTAGAGGAGATTTACATCTGCAGAGAAAAATCTACATTAGTGAAATAAACAGCCAGGCTTTCTCCGAGGCCCCTCCCTTGTCCAGATCTAGGAAAAATTAACTCAACCACAGGCTACCATCTATTCTTTCTGAGAGCTGCTACTTGTGAGTTTTCATCTGCATAATAAGACACAAAGATTTTTGCTAGTCGTGCCTTCCCTTTTCTCTCCCTCCCATAATCTGTCTTGCCACTCCAAGCCTCTATTCTTTGTAACCTCAAGATGGTGTAAAAGTGTCAACCTTTCTTTGAGTTTTCAAATTTTTATGACTCCTGTGCACATGTGTGCATGTTAATAAATTTTATATGCCTTTTCTCCTATTAATCTGCCTTTTGTCAGTTGATTTTCAGCAAAGCTTCAGAGGGTGAAGGGGACGTTTTCCCTTGGCCCCTACACGTGCACCAAAATGATTAGCCTACCATTTAATAAACTTTAAAGGATGCCACCTGATGCCGTGAACTTAATGTGGAGGTCTGTCACCCCCAAGCACAGTTTGGGATAAATTACCATATAGTGAAACCAATAAATTCGAGGGGTGGGGGGGTCAGGGTGATTGATTTGTGTGGGCTTCAGGATGTAGAACAGGGGATATGTGGGCTCTGGCATGTGGACCCCAGTGTGTGGATCAGGAGCCTTCGAATCTGGCCCTAGCCCAGCCACTGATTGGCCTTGCTGCCTGAACTTGGGAAAGTCACAGTTTCCCTAGCTGCAGGGTTTTTAAATAATTGGTTAAAATAATTAAACAAATGTTGAGTCTTCACTTTACTATTTATAGCAAACTAGTTAAAGTTATGCTGAAATAATGAAAATCATATTTTCTGAGAATTTCTCTTCAAGATAAAAAAAACCTCACAAAAACCACTTATTAAAGAAAAACGTACCTGTTTCTACAGTAATAGAAAGTCAGGAAAATTAGACATATTTGCTCATTTGAACTGAAATATATATGCCCTAAACGGTGCTAGCAATATCAGTGGGGTTCTGGACTGAACGCTCACCTTGAACCACCAGGGGTCGTCATTTGAGCTGTTTGGCAAAGAACAGAACAAGCTGGCTCTAATACAGAATGTCAAGTGGGATTTTTCCTGGTGTTTCAATTGTGGCAAAGGCCCAAAGCCATGGACAAAGGCACTAAGGAGCCTTTCTTAGTTCGGAGAGCTGACAACATCTGCCAGCAGCTGGAGCCAAGGAGGGGACCTCAAGTCTCACTGAACCAACCTGCCCTCCATCCACATGCCACCCTCCACTCAAGATAGGGCAGGAAGAGGGGAGGAAGTCTGTCATTTCAGGGAGTGCAGCATCCATGGAGAAAGACTATGGCTTCCCTGTGGAGACAGGAAGTGTTTACTCACCCCGAAGTCAAACGAAGTGGGGGCACACATAGATCTGTAGTTTGTGGAACTAATACAACAAACCTTCAATATATGAGAAAACTGATAGTGTTTTTGATTAACAGTCTTAGATATAAATTCAACTTTGTGCATAAAAGACACACTAACTGTAGGCTATACAGGCAGTCACAGTGGGTGTGGAGAAAGGGGAGGAGCATGCCAGACCTTATGGGAGTGGGGCAAACAGGACATCATCATTGCCAGCCTGCTTCCTTACCTATAAAATGCAGAACTTTAATTAGGTGGTCTCTAGGGTCCCTTGCAGCAATCTGATTTTATAATCAGATATTTATATCTTCACTAAGGCACATGTCCTTTACTTCTCATGTCCTTTTTGTTTTCGTTTTTGTTTTTTAGAGACAGGATCTCACTCTGTAGCCCAGGCTAGAGTTGGCATGTAGTGGCATCATAATAGTTCACTGAAACCTTGAACTCCTGGGCTCAAGTGATCCTCCCGCCTCAGCCTCCTGAGTAGCTGGGACTATAGGCATGAGCCACCACACCTGGCCTTTCATGTCCTTTTATAAAAAGCATATAAAATAGTACTACATTGAAACCTTCTACTCCTTCAGGAAGGCAAAGTAGGCTGCTAAGTGGTGGTGTTTGCAGTGTCTAGAGGGGAAGGCAGCCTCCTACTCCAGACGGATGGGAGCCCTCTTACCTCCCACCTCCAGCTTGCCAATGGCCTGAGCACCAGAGGTTGTTTAGCAGCCAGGTGCCTGGAACTTGGAGACTTGGAAAAGTGTGGTGATTTACCAATGTTGCATGTCTAGTTAATGAATTTGGACGACAAACTGGTTATCCTAAGCGCCTGTCCAGAGCTGAGCCTTAATCAGATTCATTCACACAGTACACAGAGTCATGAGGACACTGCCTCCCCAGAGATAGGCCCTCTGCCATAATCTCATCCAGCTGCTAAGAGAGGGAGTACTGCCATTTCAGTGGCCGCTGCCCCTCCTGGGCTGGCTCATTTGTGGTTTGTCAACACCTTGGTCCAGATCTCGCTCTCCTTCTACTACGGCTGTACTTTCCTCCCATCCTTCCCCAGCTCTCCCCAGCGCCTCCCAAACTTCTGATAATAATATTCTGTTTTAACACTTTACAGTTGACAACATGCTGGTGCCTAGGACCATGTTGTCTAAATTCCACCATAGTTCTATCTTGCAGTTGTGGACAGCTTTACTAACTCATTTTACAAACAAGGGTGCTGAGAGGAGAAAAGGGACCCTCCCAAGGTGGCGAGGCTAGCAAACGGTAGGAGTGGGCATGCATTCCCAGTCTTTGTCACCTATCTTTGTTCTTCCCACTATCTAAGACTGTAATTTTTTAAAAATTAGAAACTATTGTTGTTACAGAAAATACTGTTTCTGCACTTAAAGTACAAACCATACTGGCCTTGGGTCTTTGACCTTACTACCCACTTAATGACAACTTGCACTCTGACTACAATCTCACCGCTCTAATTTTACTTCACTTATATCTGCTGGAATAATGGGTGTTTTTTGTTTGTTTGTTTGTTTTCTCTGTGTGTCCGTTCTGTTCCCATTGCCTTAAGGAGTGCCTAGCACTTAGAAGAGGTTCAAGAAATAAAATACCAATTGAATGAGCAAACGAACTAACCAGCACAAAAAAATCAGTATAGACTCTTTCAGAATTGAAAACATAGTTGAAGGCATTCTTCCTTGTGACAAGTTATTTTTGAGCAAAATAGAATGATTCTAACAGATTAACTTAAACCTACTGGAGAATTGTGATTTTTGTTGAAAAGGTATTTATCTTTCCTTTCATTTTCTCCTGTCCCCAAACCATTGCTAGAATTTCCCAAGAGAACCCTCTCCCAGTACAGTGTGGAGGTGAAGTGAGAATCTAAGAATCTGTGATTGCTTCAACGTGTGTGTGCACGTGTGCACACGCATGGGCATGCTTTATAAAGGAGAGAGAGGAGCATAGGTGATAGACAAGCAAGAATAGGAAGGGAAAACTCCAGGAAGCAGCCTCCCAACATTTGCCACATAAAGAAGTTGATATAAAAGCAAATATATTCAGGAAAGTTTTGCTTCTACGCCCACTGGGACAGATTTCAGGATGACAAGAAAGGGGTTCAGAAAGCAAAACTACTCGAAGCCATTTGATCGACAGTCTGGATGCTGGCGTTTTACAAAAAGCTCTCATCTGGAACCACTGCCTCAAGTGTCTTTCTCTGCATATCACAGAAGCAATTATTCTAACTTTGTCACATAACTGATTCAGGGGCAAAACTTCTCATAGCATTGCATTGCTGATTCTTCATGAAGCCTGAACAAAAAGCCTCTTGGCCTAAGAGATATTTACAAAAAGCATTTCAATAGCATAGGTTTCACTTGAATGAAAATGAATGAATCAGACTGAATTTTAAAATCATTTGATAAAAAATAAATGGATTTGAATATAAAAATGCCTGTTCTATCCCGTTCATTCATTTGTTTGGCAAGATCCTATTTGGTACTGGGTCATTTATTTCCCATCTTCCTCCACCACACACCCCACCCGCTTCCTGGGTTGAAAGATGGTGCTATGCAAGTAAAGAGAGCTGCCCAGCTCCTGCCACCCCCTGATGAAGGACATGCTGGCCTTGTCCACGGGAGCACAGCAGGCTCCAGGAGTTCAATACCACCACCTAGCACAGGTCATCTTGGAGAGGTTAGCTGAGCTTCAGGAGAATGGGACAAGACTGCCATTTTCAGATTACTGGACAGCAAAGTTATTACTTCAGAGCATTGTTTAGAATATGTTAAAACAACATTCATCACCTCACTCATCATAACATGTAACATTTATATAGGACTTTCCTGGAGGTGGTAAACCATTGGCTGAAATACCAAGGCTGGCCTGTTGTCAGGCTTTTGTTGAGCCCACCCAGTATGTTTTTTAATTAAATTGGTGGCCATCATTTAAAATTTGGGAAACTACATAAAAATCTGGATCTCCAATTTCTCTTGAGAAACAGCTCTTTGGTCTCAGCTGCAGAAGCGAGATGATGAAGGGAACATCATCATTTGGAAAGTGTCACAATAAGGTACACATGTGGCACTGCCCCTGTGGCTCTATGACCTTCAGAAGTCAACCTTCAGCAAGTGTGACTGCCCTGCCAAGTGCAAGAGATAGCATAATTGGAGTGCCAAGGCTAAAAGATGAAATGCCACCAAAACTGGTTGAATGAGGCACCTAAAAATTATATACCACAGATTCAGGCATGAATTCAAGAAGGAACACCTAACCGCAAGAGGGCAGCCTCCAGTTCATCTTAAGAATTTCAACAATTAGTCGCACAATAAATGTTCTGGTTTAAAAAAGCAAACAAACAGTAAGACCTTCTGATATTAGGCCCATGTTTCTGCATTAAACAAAATATTTGGAATTGAGTAGCAGCCACACTTTTTAGACAGGACATAGCAGCTCTAGGTCACCACAGTCCCCACCACTCTCTATTGTCTTACATACAACCCATTACAACTCATTTGTATTATCTGCCTGAAACATTTGAACTTGAAACTTCTGCTTTTCACTCAACATAGTACTTCTGAAAATGTTATTTTCCAATATTTTTATTGCTGATTGGAAATCCATGTACATTTGTTATTAATTTATGAAACATTGTGCTATCTATAAACAAATAATTTATCAGTCAAAAATTTTTTCACAATTAGTGTCTTTACCTTGTATCTTCAGTCTTGAGGCATGTAATAGGATATTGAATGGTACTTTTTGTCTTGTCTCAGAATTTTTTATTTAAGTGCCAATGCTGAAAGGAATTAGTGATAACATCCTCACTTCCTAAAGAGGAGCTGCTGGACACATTCACTGAGAATTACTATAAGATACACAAGGTACCCCTAAGCCTTCACTTACCTCCTTGTTCTATGTAAATAAAAGAGCAGAAATCTAGAGGGAAATCTTCGAAGTAGAGAGGACTGAGGAGGGAGCTTTGCCCCACCCCTTCAAACCAAGGAGTGGGGAACTCAAAGAGCATCTCTTAGAGAATTTAGGGCTGCTGCAGGGAGGGGAGCCTGGCATCAATCTCCTTATCTGAATGTGGTCAAGTGACAGAATCTCACAGACTCATCCCTCCAAAGAGGAGCACAGGGAGGGAGTACCTAGGACTTGTCGTGTGTCCCCAGAGTTTGGGGGCATGTATGCACACAGAGACCAAGGCTTACATCTCACCTGGCAGGAAGCAGTAACAGGTGGAGCAGAGAGGGCAGCGGTGGAGCCACTTGCACTCTCCCCAAAGATGCTTGAGTGTCCCACGGGTCTAGTGGATGCTGGAGAAGGTATGGAACCATCTTTAAGATGGAAACTTATTGGCACAAAGGATCCCTCACAGTAAGAGACTGTGAGGTATGTTGCTCAGGGAAGAAACCAGGGGATGAGGACATTGCAAGAAGTCAGCCAAAGAATAAATGATGCCTGACAGGAAGCTAAGCTTTATGGAGATCCCTGCATCAATCTCACAAAGAACGCACTCCATGAAAAAGCCATGTATTTGGGTACCTCTCACACACAGGGTACTGATGCCCAGGTGAAAAGCACACATGACATTGAATTCCCTTCTCCTAGCAAAGAGACTGCACTCACGGTCAGCTTTCCCCTGATGCAGTGGCTTTGTCCCCTCAAAAAGGGGACTAGAACATCCCACAGGCCTGGCATTCCCAAATAACTCCTGTAAAGATCTGGTACCCCAAATCCAAACTGCCTGATGCCAAGAAGCCTGAACATTCTTCTGAATACCACTGATAGTCAGCTTTCTCACCTTCACAGAAAGGTGGCACACCAGGGTGGGAGTGCAGATCCATACTGCAGGCTCAGCAGTGATCAGGTCCTGGCCATCTATCTCCCTGTGTGATGGCAGAAGACTCGGGGCACCCTGGGCCTTCCCTTCTCACACATTGGCTCAGGTAAGTTTCCCTTTTCTATATTTCTTAGTTCCTGCAATATGACATTGTAGAATCAATCCAGACCCCTGGAGTGTGACCAGTGAAGATCCAGAAGGACTCACCTGGCAAAGAGTGGTGACCTTTAGGTGAGCTACCTGGCATGACAGGAGCTATGTGTCACAGGGCATGTCTTCATAAATGCAGAGTGTAAGTCATTTTGAAGACTGATGTAGACTGTGTTTGTGAAGTTGAGCAAAACATCATGGACTTCAAACAATCATTTTATGATTGATAATTGGCATTCGAGCCCTGCTTTTCTCTCTGCATTCATCTCCAGGTATTGCCCCAGCACCCAGGTGTACTGCTCTAAAATCCATTGCCTAGGATGCTTTTCTTCTTTGGTAAATCTAGAGAATTTATTCCATCCTTCAAAACTTAGCTCAGATATTGCCTCCTCCAGAACACCTTCCTGCCACCACCGCTGCCGCTCCCATGCCCCACAGAGATACTCCATCTGGGCTTCATCTGTGCCTTGTAGTATTCCTAGTGCTGATTTTATCACATGGTATTATGATGTACCATGTCATACACTTGTCTCTCCTACTAGACTGAGCTCCTTGAAGTCAGTATTTTATTTGTCTTTACATCCCTCACACAGTGCCTGGAATCAATGCATTTACTATGTTAATGAATGAAAAACCCCAACATTTTTGGCTGATTCTCTCAGGTTTTTATGTCTTATCTGAACCCTGTGGCTTTCACCAGAACCATGGCAAAATAAGAGAGTTTTAGGGAATCTGTGCATATGCCCATGGAAATGGGCTTAGAGACCAGAGTCTGCTTCTCACTTGAATGTCTCTAAATGTGGGTGACTTGCCATAGAACAAGGAGAAGAATGATCACCAAATTCCTGGTAATCTTCTGAGGGTGCAGGTTTTCAAGGTTCCACATAAAGAGGCACTTAGGGGAGAGACATAAGATGCTGGGGTTGCCCAGACACCCTCCAAGTAAAAGGATACCTCATCTGCAGAGGTGTTGGAGGTGTGGCCCTTTAGCAGAGTCCCGTGGGACAGATATCTGTCAGAGATGGAGAGACCAGACAAAGCTGAGCACTGCCCCTCCTCTACCCAACCAGCTATGTGTAGACAAACACAGTGACAGGTTTTTTTAATAACTAGAAGTGATTGCTATGGTTTGAATATTTATGTCCCCTCCAAAATTCATGTTGAAACTTAATCCCCACTGTGGTGGTATTAAGAGGTGGGGCCTTTGGGGAAATGATTAAGAAGTCATGAGGCCTTGCTCTCATGACTGGATTAGTACCTAACAAAAGGGAGAAAACCAGCATTTGCCCCCTTTTTGCCTTCTATTCCTTTAGCTATTCTTTCTACTCCTTCTATTCCTTTAGAGGGCAGAGTTCGTCCCCTCTGGAGAATGCAGCTACAAAGTGCCATCTTGAAGCAGAGCACAGACTTCACCAGACACCAAACCTGCCAGTGTCTTTCTTGATCTTGGACTTCCCAACCTCCAGAAGCATAAGAAATAAATTTCTATTACTTATACATTCCCCAGTCAGTAGTATTTTATTATAGCAGCACAAATGGATTAAGACAGTGACCAAAGAGCGATGGGATGTATCCAAGATAAGGTTAGGACAGGAAAGGGGGAGTTGAGGTAGTAAGCACAGTTATCTAGTTGAAGTCAGGAAGCATAGAAAATTAAACTATTTCATGTCTATACCCCATGGGTTTATGGTTGTTTATCAGCTTAAATCAGCTCCATAAGTAAGTACAGTAGCATGACAAATGTTAAAGGAATAGCATGAAGAATACACTATAAAATCACTTGACTCTCCCTGAAGAGGGCCAGAAAGGCTTCCTGGAAGAGGTGACATTTGAATTGAGTGCTGCAGAGCTCATCAAGGTAGACGAAGGAAATCAGAGGACATAGGTGCAGGGACCACCATATGTATACAACAAGGACAGAAAACATGAAGCATCAAGAGAACAGCAAGGAGCAACCCACAGGCAAGCCAAGGCATGAGCAGAAAATGAGGTTTGAGATATATCCAGGGCCAGATTTTTTAAATGCCCACTGTAAAGCACTGAGGCATTTAACCTTATAACTTCAAAACACTTGAATGACCACCCCATGAGAGTGGATGTATATCTGGGATACAGGAATTGAGAAAAGTCATAAGTATATGTGAATTCTCAGACACTAGCAGTCTCCCAGAAAGAATTTCAACTGCTGCTATGGGTGATGAGAATTCTGCATTTTGAGTCGCAAACAACAGAAAACCCAACTCAAGGAGCTTAAACTATTAAAGAATTTATTGACTCACTTAATGAGAAAGTCCTGAAGTAGGTGAGCTTCCAGACCTTTTAATCTGGTGGCTTAGTAGGTCACTAAGGACTCTGATTCCTTACTTTGCTTTAGAAGGATCAGCTTTCTGCCAAGGCTGGCTCCCATCCTGGCTACAAGATGCCAATGTTTCTGAGGGTCACATCTGCCTCAACCTCATCCTGAAAGAAGGAGGGTCCCGGTTCCAGCATTTCAAGAAAAAGTCCAGAGATTTACTCCTATTGAACCAACTAAGGACACATTCCAGCTCTGAGCCAATGACTGTGGACAGGGCAGGAGCTGACAGGATGGAGGTGGCAATTGGCTCAAGTCAGTCAGGGCCCATCTCTGGGGCTGACACACTTGAGATTTGAGGGTAGGAGTCAAGAATAAAAATCAGTTGGAATCAGGAAGTGAATTGAGTAGGTAACCAACATTTGTTCTATACAGAAGCAATTAAAGATATTTAAGTAGGAGTGACATGATTGGATTTGTGTTTTTGAAAAGTCATTTTGGCTGCAGTGTAAAGTTTAAAATGGAGGAGACAAGCCTGGAATGGATATCTTTTCTGTAAATGAAGCCTTTGGTATATTTGAAAGTAAAATGTTGGCCTTTAATATGTACCTTGGTACTTATACACATATGAAAAACTTGAAGCAGTCAAGGAATGAAGGCAAACATTTTCCTGACATTGTCAAACATCTGTAAATATAGTTGATGTGCCTTCAACCTATTAAAACCACTCTTCTGAAAACTGTACTGTCAACATGAATACAGTTCCCCTTTGAAGTATTGGTTTGGGTCATAACTAAATCTACAAAAGTTTAGTTTTCAAAAGAAATAAATTTCTCAACTCTTATTTGTGTCTAAATACATACACATTCATTCACACGCAGTCACATACGCACTCATTGTCTCACGTGTACTGACACACACAATGACATAGTTACACTCTCATGTACACACACTTCACATGGATGTATGTGTACACACGCTCTTTTATATATGCACATCAGAGTACTTTAATATGCCAGACCCAGGGCAAAGAGCACCATTTATTACTCTGTAGGACTCAGGATGGAAGAAGGAAAATTAATATTTATTTGGGTTCAATTTTTTAAATCTTGCAAGTTTACTTTTATTTCAAGGAGAGAGGGGAGATCAGTCTGTGTTTGGAGATTCAGGACTTGGAGATTTCCACCTTCATTATGTATTCTAACCATCTGGGGAAAGGCACTTTTCCCCTTTCCACTTTAGCCTGTTCAGTCAGAGTGCAAAAGCTATAGTCTCTTTAAAAAGAAAAAAAAAGGGCATCATCCAAACTGGCAAAAAATCTAAACCTGTATTTATGCCATTATATTAAAAGAGGAAAGGGTAAGGATAAAATCATGTTAGTAACAGAAATAATGGAACAACAGGTGAAGTAAGATGTGGCAGCATCTCAAGTATAGTCTGCGGTGGCTTGCACAACTTGAGGTTTAGCCCCAGCCCCGCCACTAACTAGTTAAGAGACTTTGCTTAAGTCCCTTCAACTTTTGAGTCCAGTTTTTTTATTCAATGATGACAGAAGTCCTTTTCAGATTCAAGGTTTTACAAACATAATTGGGTAGTAGTTAGGTAGGTCATTTTTCTTTGCAAAGTTTGACTGTAACCAGTTCCTAGCAATTGCACACACTAGGTAGCTACACGTGAGCCCCAGGAAGACTCCTCGCTCGAGTATCTGAAGTAAAATTCAGACTCCTCTCCATCTGCTATACCACAGGCTTTTCTGTCAGGGAAGCTTGTGCCCACATGCTGAGGACAGAGGATAGAAACAAGGAAATGAGGTAGGGCATGTCTACAACTGGTCCTTTCTGTGAAGTAAAAGTGAGAAAGAGCTGTAGCAGTATCTGTCCTTTGAGACTGCTATCCGCCCAATGCCAGATAATAAGACTCTTGGTATAAACGAAGAAGATACACTCTTATCACTGCCAGAATTTATCACTCTTTATTTGTTTATTTATTTATTGCACTGGCTTAGATAAAATTTAGCACCTTAGACATGCTGATGTCAAATAGCAAAATGGTTCTGTTACAGTTTTCAGTTCCAAACCTAGAAAAACCTGAGAAGTAGGTAACATGTGTCCCTCCACATTTACTCTTTGGACCTTCAACTCCAACCCTGAATGTCCTCAGTGACCCATAGATTCCCAGGGTTTTACACAACAGTACTCCATAATGGCAAAAAACCTCTTAAGCCTTTGCCCTTCTGTCTCTTTCAAAACCTAGGTGTCCTATGTCCCTATCCATTAATTTGCCTTTCTAGTATCTATCAAATTATTCCCACCAACAAGGCCTCCAGCACAGATAGAGGAAACGATGAATGGACATAATTTCTGAATGCTACAATTGAAGAGTTCTTTGTCAGAAAAGCCATTATAGTGTGGATATATGCATATTTAACATGTACAAATTGTATTATACACAAAAAACCAAAATATAAAATATATATTTATATAAACATTAGCCAAATACCTCTCCTAGTGATTGATAGAACTAACAGTGATCTATTGTAGTCTGGAGGAAAAAACTGCTGTGTGAGCTTATAAAGAGGCAACAGAATCCACAAAAAACTAGTTCCAATGTATTTATAGACCCAGCACTATGCAACTTAAGGTAAATAATTAACATGTCATAAAAGCTTAATAGTTACCACTTAGGAGTTGTTTTTCTATTTTTACAGGGCTCTTCAGTACAAAACTGGAGTTAATGCAATTATTATTACTTGCAGGATGAATAAGTATCTGCAGCAATATAGTCCCACCTGCCCGATCTCCTTCCCCCAGGCCTCAACTCCAGCCCTTCTGGTCTTCATTCTACAACCTGCCATATACTTTCTTTAGTTTTATGACTTCTTTTTTTCTATTAAAACAATACAAACTCATAAAACTCTGAGTTAAAAAAATATTTTTATGTATATGAAAGATGAAATCATTTCATATAAACAATTCTATTTTATTCTGTTACTTTTCCCTTAACACTATAGCATAAGCACTTTCCTCATAACATTAAAATTTCTTTGTAAAATCTTTTAAAAGGGTTATATGACAGTCCATCATATGACTGTTTGGTAATGTACTTAGGCATTCCCCTCTGGTGTCAAACATTTATGTTGCTTCTATTTTCCACTATGATAACTTATACTGATCATATGCATTGTATGCTTCTTTGCTGTCTATGTTACTGCCTGCCTGTCATGTCTTTCCCTGATCTCTGCCTGGTAAAATCCCAGTTATGCATCAAGTCCCAGCTCAATCATCACTTGTTCTGTGTACTAACCTACTCTGTAACTAAATCCCCAGGGTTAGTTACTTTCTATCTTGGGTTTTCACATCACTTTGTGTAAATCTCTCTTACAGTACCTTCAACATTGTATAATATTAAAATGTTTGAGCAATTCTTACACCAAAATATGACCTTCCTAAGTGTAGAGTCATGTATTTTTTCATCTTTCTAATTATACCACCCAGCACAGTACCTGGCATATAGCAGGTGGTTAATAAATATTTGCTGAGTTAAAAAATTTTAGTCAATTCAACAGGGTCATTAGGACCCAGAGGTGTCTTTTCCAGAACTCTTCAACTATAGCATTCAGAAATTATGTCCATTCATTCTTTCCTCCATCTGTGCTAGAGGCCTTGTTGGTGGGAATAATTTGGTAGATACTATAAAAGCAAATTATTGTATACCAGGGAAAGGAATCTAGTTTGTGATAAAATCACAAAAATAGCAATCAAAATTTGCACTGAGAACTGCTTTTTGAGTAACATCAAGTAAGGTTTTTTCACTGGGAATGGCAGATCTGTAACACTTTTCTTAGACCCTGGAAACTACTAGAAACACAGAAATAGCATTTTAGCATGAGTACAAGAAAGGTCTGCTAACACCCTGTCTTAGTCCATTCAGGCTGCTGTAACAAAATGTCTTAGACTGGGTAATTTATAAATAATAGAAATTTATTTCTCATAGTTCTGGAGGCTGGGAATTCCAAGATCAAGGTGCCAGCAGATTCAGTGTTTGGTGAGGGCTTGCTCTGTTCTGTTGATGGTGCCCCTTGCTGAGTTCCCACTTGGCGGAAGGGGCTGAACGGCTCCCTTCAACCTCTTTTATGAGGGCACTTATCCCATTCATGAGGGCAGAACTCTCACGACTTAATTACCTCCTAAAGACCACACCTCTTATTACTATTGCATTGGGGGTTAAGTTTCAATGTATGAATTTTGGAGGGATACCAATATTCAGACCACAGCACACCCTAACCTCCACTGTGTGTCTCACTCTTGCTCACTGAAGGCTCTGGGTCACATTCTTGTTCATTTTTTGGTGTGCTCTCATCCAAAGCCTGGTGCAATTTTATAGCCAATATTAGTAGCCAACATTTGGAAAATAATTATTTCTGACTTAAATGTAGATGACGTTTATAATTGATTTCTAAATTTGCTTGTGAGGTGTTCAGACTAGGATTTCTCACAGAGGGAAAAATTACAAATTTTACTTAAATCAGAAACACTGTTTATCTCTATAAATTTTAGGTATGCTGACAAATTTCAGTTCCACTAAGAGAGATTCACATATATAATACCAGGTATAAGAGCGTTCTGGTAGTAAGTACTGCGCTATTTCTTTTATTCATGTATTTACTTTGTTTTCTAGTTTTATTGAGGTATTATCAACAAATAAAAGTCATATACATTTAAGATGTGGAATGTGATAATTCAGTACACATATACATTGTGTAAGGATTACCACAATCCAATTAATTATGCTATTTCTTTTATAGAAGGAAAAAGAGATAAGGACAATTTAAGTAACAAGAACAGGAGAAGAATAAGAGAAGGGAGACCCAAATTTTCTTCCCACTTTCATGGCCGGGCAGGAACCACCAGATCCTAGTGTTTTTGTCCTAACTAAGGCAGCATAGGATGTAAAACACAGGTATGGAAATGATAGAGCTTAAGAAAGAAGTGAGTGGGAAAGTGCATTATCTGGGTTCCTCAAAATCCACCTCTTTCACACAGCCTGGCTTTAAAATTCCAAGCCACCTGAGTCTCTCCTCTTTGATGACTGACATTCATTTTAGCAAATTGTTTATAAACTGTCCTTTTCATTTTCACATTTTAAAAGGTATTGCTATCTTCCGACTCATTTTAGCTTTCCTTTAAAAAGAATTCCAAATTCTCTGTTTGAGTATCACGTTGAACCTAGAAGTTCTGACGTATACATAGTGGGAACTTAAAAACTTTTAATACACTCTTAAATCCCAGAAAAACTGCATATTTTTAGAATGTTTCCCAAAAATCTCATGAAAAAAGGGGGTGGGCTGAAATGTGTCCCTCCAAAATTCATATGTTGAAGTCCTAGAATGTGCCTGTATTTGGAGAGAGGGTCTTTAAAGAAGTAATTAAATTAAAATGATATCATTAGGGTGGGCCCTAATCCAGTGTGACTGTTAGGTATCCTTGGAAGAAGAGGAGATTAGGAAACAGACATGCACAGAGGGAAGACCATGTGAAAACAGGGGGAGAAGCCCATCTGTCAGCCAAGAAGAGAGGCCGCAGAGGAAACCCTGCTGACACCTTAATCTTGGACTTGTAGCTTCCAGAACTGTGAGAAAATAAATGTCTGTTGTTTAAGCCACCCACTCAGTGGTACTTTGTTATGGCAGCCCTGGAAAACCAATACAGGGGGCTTTCTTTGCCATTTATTTGGTAAATAAGTAGTGAGAGATTTTTGATTAACAAAATAACAATTCATGAATTCTCATTTGTTTGCCTCATTTTTTACTTTGTAGAGAGAACATTCCTAAATTCAAAGTTCTCACCCTTGAACCTTGAAATTTTTAATCTGTTTACTCGTCTGTGTTTATTTGAATACTTATCGTAAATATAAACTGTTAACTAGTTTTAACATGGCTTCAGCTTTCATGCTTGTGTATTTCTAAAAGCCGGCGGGTAAGGAAAGTAGGGGAAAGAGGTGGAAGGTGAACCTCTTGCATGTAGAGTGCCTTCAAACTGAGACTGCCCTTTGCTTCCTGCCCCCACCATGACCTGTGTAACCAACCTTCCCCTCCACCTGCCCCTCAGGCAGAGCAAAGCCAGTGTGGGAATCTGTGGCCATTTTGTCACCAGGGTTAGGTGTGGCTCTATTACAGAGGTGTCTAGCTTCCCGGGCAATGACTTCCCAGCTTTACCAACACTTCTCCTTCTCTCGGGCTGGCTGTACACGCTATTCTCAGTTAAAGAGTGCTGCTGCCACTATGACCTTCCAGGGCTCCACAGAACCACTTGTCATCATTCGTGATGAGCTCACACTGAGACCAGTCAGGAAATAGACAAGGTATTTTCTCTACCCAGATTTTGCCTGGTTAATTTAACACAATCTTCAAGCAAATGCCACAGTAGGGACTTCTTTCAGTGCCATAATATCTGGAGGAAAAAGAATTTTTTTTTCCAATTTTCTTTAAAACAATAACACAGGCAGAAAGGTGGTCCAGCCAATCCATAGAGACTATAGTCAATATCACACATAAAGACTCAAATGTACTAAAATAAATCACCGTGTGCTTTATTTTTGTCACATGATATTCTCCACACTCACTTCTGTTTTCACAGAACCCCAATAAGAAGCCCCATGACAGACCAGTCACCTCTCTGTCCTGACACACCCCCCCCATAAACATGGGAAACAGCACCCTTTCCTTTACAAAACTAAAACATTTCAAGAGAGCCACAATGGTCCAGTCTAGTAAGCTACAAATGTGACCAAGTTACCATATTATCTTGGTAAAAGTCAAAATAAATTTAAATTCCTTCATTCATAATCCCACTCACGGAATTTAACCTTAAGAATTGGGGTCAATTAAGAAAAAATAATCGAAAAGAAAGCACAGTAGATTATAAAATGTTTATTTCAGTATTATTTACTATTCAGAAATAGTAAAATGGTTAAACAAAGTAAAATATTTGCACTTTAGAATGTTATAGACTGACTTCTGGAGCCATGTAGAGCAAATACAATGGATATCGCCTTAGAATAAATCAAAGTATAGGAAGATTTAACAGAATTTCCCATGCATATGCTAGGAAGAAGGAACTGCTACACCCCACACCACACTTACCTAGAAAACACTAATATTTACATGTGAATGATAAGCATTTATGTATGTGAATTTAGATAAGTTTTCATACATTTTTATAAGTTTCTGTGATTTATATGTTTTATGTAAGTTTTTATATGTGAATGATATAAGCCTTGTCAGAAAAAAGCAGGGCCTGCAAAAGGCTGGAGATAGCAGGTTGCCAGAACCCCATAAGATAGGAAAGTGGGGAACAAGAGGCAGCCACAAACACTCGGCATCTGGGCAGGACACTGGGAAGGTAGGACATTCCTGTAAAGAGTAAAGGAAACCATGTAGTGGCCCTGCAGCTCCAGCTGTGCCATGTGTGATCCACATGACCAACCGGATCCATCAGGAGACTGACGCATGCCTATGGAAAAATGCTGGAAAGGAACAGGGAAAATAAAAACAGTAGGTTTGCTAGTGTAATAAGATCATGGATTAGTTTTTCCCTTTAGAATTTCTTTTTTTATTGATATCATTGTAAATGACATCATTGTAAATTAAATAAATATTTCAAATGTATATTTCAATAGCCTTTAAAACAGTCTCATGCATTGGTTGGTTGATGGGAAAGCACAAAACACCATGCATATACTTATAGTATAGATCAGAAAGGGACTCCCAGCAGCAGAGACATTCCAGATGTTCAGTGGCCAGGAAAGAGTCCTGTTTTCATTTATTAATAGTTTTAACATCTCCTGCCTCCCTCCCTTTCTGCTGCACAGTGTCAGAGAAAACAACTCCATCACAACACTTTGATCCCTTGCAGGGCCACCTTGCATCTCTTTTTGCCACTCACCCCCTTGTGCCACAATCTCAGATTTTAATGTGGTCCTTTGTCAAATTCAAAGATCTGCCTCTGCCCTCAGTAAGCAGTGTCTGGTAGCCCGTTCCTCCCATGTCCTTCCTTTTGTGAAGTTCCTTTGGCAAAGTCCAAAGCATACCCAATGGCAATCAGGGTCAAGTGTTGGTTCTTACCAACTTAAATAGCCCCCTCTCCTTCTGTCAAAATACCCTGACATGAAAATGAAGAACAATTCAATTAAGTTCCTCCTGGGTTTTATGGTAATAACATGAGCTGTGGGAGAATGGTCATACAGCCAGGACCATCAATGCCTTAGAGCATTTGTTAGTATTAAAATTAATAAAATGCGTGCAAATTATTCATTCAATAAACATTCACTGAGACCTGCCATGGGTACTGACCAGTGACAGAGCTGGGTCCAGGATATAGGCCTCCTTGCTCAACAGGTCCTGCCCTTACCCCAAGCTGCCTTATGTGAAAGCTGACCCTAGGCAAAACTCTCTTCTAAGCCTGGAAAAACAAGAAGGTTTGCACTCTGCAAACTTATAGTCAATTTGGTGGCATAAAGTTCACTGTTATTCTTCAAAAAGGCAGCCTCACACCCTCCCTGGGGTCTGTACTTCCCAGTATGATCACTTCTTAACCCCCTTACACGTACCCATACTTCTATTTGCTTTTTATTTCCATGTATTTAGCTACAACTAAAAAGCTCCCTTTCTGAGGGAATGTTTTCAGCAATTGTGCTACCTACTTTGAACTTGTTTCTCCCAAGCCAGCAGCCCATCTCTCTTCCCCACTGAGAAATTGACTAAAAACAGCATGAAGCTGACAGGTTTTTGTATAGAGACCAGACAGAGCTAAAAAATGTCTGAGATTTTTTTCCCTTTTTAACATAAAGCATTTTCCAGCACATTTTTATTATTATTATTATTGTTATCATTATTTATCAAAAGCTTTTGTTATCCAAAAAGATAATTCAGATCTAGGGACTTTGTTCAACCAATTCTTATGTGGAGCTCTCCTGGGGAATGATTATACCCTAAATACAACATTAAAATGTTTTGTTGAAGAATAGGGTAAGTAAAAATGGATTCTTCTGATTTTCTTTGCTCATTTGAGTTTATTCAATTCAAAGTCCATTTTTTGGTAAGAAGTGGCAGGATATTTACCTTGTTTTGCCCAGAGAGAAAGAAAAATACAGGAAGGGATACAGATCTTTAAAAATAGCATCAATGGCAGAAGCAGACACAAACCCAGGGAGTTGTCCTATTCACCTTCGTATCCACTGTTAAAGAAAAACTATTCATGACCCTTTTAAAGATGGTAAGGCAGACTTTATTCAGGACCATTGTGATAACTGTAGGGACTATTGCAATGGGTTTTACAGTGGGCGAGAGAGATTAGGCTCAACTCTGAATGTAGCAAGGAAAAAGTGGGAATTTATAGACAAAGGTGAGGGGAGGTGGTCAGTGGATAAAAAATTACTAAGAGGAAACATCAGAAGTAAAGGAGTTAACCTAACGGGATTCTTGCTGAAGGCATGCCAGAGGGAAAAGACATCCCTCAGGGAATGGTAGAGGAAGAGGAACCCGATGAGCTATCAAGGGTTATCAGATATCAAGGGTGGGAGATTCTGGTTAAACTGACAATGCAGAGATGAACATGGAAGCCCAAAAGTCAGGGCCTAGTTGAGAAGAGAGTTCAGAGGAGCCTGATTAGACTTAGGTCAAGGACAGAATCTTTCTCCATACAGCCAAGCATAATGCCTGGCACACAGCAGATGCTCAATAAGTGTTTGCCAAATGAGTAAGTGAGTGGATACTGTGCCCCAACACCAGCTCTTTCTCTGAAGAATGTCTGGGCAGAGACACCCAGTGAGCAGCCTTGCCAGAATCACGGCCTTTGCCAGCTGAGGGAGCAGAGGGTGTCATATTTAAAACACATCTCACCCCACAATTTGCACCCACTGCAGAGTCAACCTCAAAAGGACTCTGTCTGGACATGAGATGAAGGTCTTCTAAAGGCTATGTCCAAAGAAGGTTCCAAGGTCCCCTCTAGACTTTTAGAGGCTGGGACTTCCAAGGGCTACCAGTGGGGCCTGGGATGGAGCATCTTATAGAAACCCAAACTCAAGCCATTGACTTTCCCCTGAAACATGCTCTCCCTTTTGTGTGCCCCAATACCAGACTCATTGCTTGTGTGTCCCGAGGTACCCCATCCTCCATCAATGCTAAACTTCCTACTGGTCCATGAACACCTCAATGCTTTTGTAAGTGCTGATTCCAGTGGATAGAATCTCCTTACACCAATATCTTGCTTAAAAAAGTACTCATCCTTGAAGACCCTACTTACATACCACCTCCTATGGTAAATGTTTCCCACTTACCAGAGGTGGGTAAACTTCCAGATGACTTTGTTCAGGGGTTTGAATAGCACTTGTAATTTGTCTACTAGCTTTTCTGTCACCCTCTGACTATGACCACCTCCCCTCAACTGGTTGTCAAACCTACATAAACATCAAAATCACCTGGGGGGCTTTTAAAACATGGAGATTCCCAGGTTTCACACCTGGAGTTTCCGATGCAATAGGTCTGGAGTGGAACCAGGAACGCTAAATTTCTAAAAGCTCCCAAGAGGATTCTGATGATCAGCCAAACGGGGGAGCCCCATCCTAGAAAACAGAGACTGTACTTTGTTCAGCTGTTTCACCCAGCGTGTGGCCCAGCATGGGAACGTAGTAGAAGATCTATCTTTGTTTGTTGGGTGGGAGTGTGAGTGAGTGGATGGACAGATGTCCAGCAGATGTTGATGGAAAGGGAGGCATTCTGAGTCACTACAGGACTGAGAGAGCCTGAAAGAGAGATTCTAAATGTAGTTCAGATCCTGTAGGAGTGGGCAGCAAAACTGAACCCCCTCCTCTGCTCCAAAGATCCTTAGCTAGTCTAAGGCGCAAACTGTCTGCACTTAATTTCTGGCAGATTCTCTCCCCTCTGCATCTTCTCCTCATCTCTCCCTGGCTCCTCAAGAGCACTTATGGGCCAGTAGCTTCCCCAGTGCTCACCAAGCCCCAGATCAGATGTCTATCTCCAAGTCCCAAGGTGTTCCAGGACCTGCCGCAGACCTGAAGAACATGGCTTAACACCTAGGGGCCTGGAATGTATCTCATCAACAGAGGTCCAGCTGCCCAAAAGGCCTAATGTGATCTCTGAGACAACCCTAGGCAGGGAATCCAACCAAACATAAAAACCAGTTCCAGGAAGGTGAGGAAAACCTTGAGTTGGAGATGTATGTGGCTGGTTTCCCACTGCACAGAAGAGAAAATGGACCCTCAATCCTGGAGGCAGCCGTGCTTTGCTGGCTCCCTTCCTAACTCCCCTGTCCTCCAGCAGCATTTGGATACCCTGGGTGCTCTCTTTAAGAGCCATTAGAATCCATAATTTAAACTCAAGAGCATTTGTGATGTAAAAAGGAGTAATGCTTGATTTAATTTTATTGCCTTGGGTTTCACCAGGAAAAGGGAAGTGGAGAGGGGAAGGAGGATGCACTTCTTCCCCACAAGCAATGACATCTGCTACTGGTGGGGAAAATGCCCAGAGCAGCGCCTTTCCATGCAATTAGTCCTGGGCATGAAAATAAAAACAACCCTCTTTTCCTCCCCAATCTGCCAGCCTCTTCTGAATCTCTGGAAACAAGCCCTCTGCAATTGGGCTACAAACATCAGTTGTCACAGGCAATAATGCAACAAGAAGGGAAGGCTCCAGGGCCAGGCAGAAGCGGGCAGGACAGCTCCAATGCCAGCCACCAAAGGGGCTCTCCGAATAAGCATGAGAGAGCAAAGTAGAGTAGAGTTCCTTAGATGGCTGTCCAGGATCTGCCTATGTTTCAATGTCTGTTTTCATGTGGAGAATCCATGGGCTACTTCTACACACGAATCTCACCTTCTTGGAAAAACAATACCAAGAATGAAACTAAAATAGATGGATGCATATTAAACCAACGTCATTGAAATCCTTAATCAATATAAAGTCATAGAAATCCCAGCACTCTCCAAAGGTCCACAATTGGTACCCTTCCCTATACTCTCACAGTTTAGCGATGAGGAGGGTGCAGGTCTTCTACAAGGGGAGAGCCAGGAGGCTTCTCCCACTCCTTTGCCAAATTGCAGACCCCAGAGTAGTCTGGTCAGGGCCACACAGCTCACAGGAGCCTTGGTCTGTGAAGACCAGTGCCCACTGGAAAGCTTGGTGGCCAGAGTTAATTTGGACTTCACTGAGTGTATCACATTCCAAATGAAAGAATTCATCATGGTGTGGCATGCGACAGTGAGCACGTCCTTTAGTGGTTTATATAGCCATATGTACTGAACAGCCAAGCAAGCCGGCTGCCAGGCCCACCACCCCCTCTGGGCTTCCAGCCGCACTCACCAGTGAGCTATTTGATACCATAAAACCCTGCAACCCTGTTAATGCTGGCTGGACCGTGGAGGCTTGCCTGATTGAAAAGCAGCCCATGAAGTGGTGTGGTTCAGAGACCCTGCCAACCAGGCACAGTTGGGACCTAATTGAGCTGATCAGATCTCATTGCTTAGGCAATTTGAGAGCCCAGCATTAAAGAAGGAGGAGGAGGAGGAGAGAGAGAAGGAGAAGAATTAGTAGCTGCTAGAGGGAATAAAAACACTCTGTTTACCAAATAGGCAGACGAAGTTTATATCTAATCACCAGAGTACCCAAAAAATTATTTTGTAAATAATTGATGTTTATTTTATTTTGCAAAACATTAAAATAATCATCACAGGAGAAAAAATTAGAACTTTTTCTAGACTAATTTATATTTATCTTTTTTAACTCTTAATATCTGTTTAATCTGTGCTACGTATGTGTTTTTAAATTTTATTTTATTGTGGTAAGAACATAACATGAAATCTACCTTCTTAACTAATTCTTAAGTGTATAATACGTTCTTGTTGACTATAGGTACAATGTGGTACAACAGATCTCTAGAGTTTATTCATCTTGCTTAACTAGAACTTTATCCTAAAACTTCATACGGCATTTGTATTGAAATGTGGGGTAGGGAAGGAGAGAGTAGTCTACATATTTTCTGATCTAAATGTCAAATCTAAACCTGAAAACATACAGGGAGGCAGCAGAAAGTAGAAGCCCTGAAGCAATAGGAGCCAGAAGTAGGAAAGGAGGAGGATATCGAATTGTCACAAGGCTGGAGCGGCAGAAATCTCTGAACCTGTATGGTGACCAGGCAGCAGAGAAAGGGGACACAGATGCCCACTTTTGAGGGGACTCCTACCAGAATTCCTGTAATGCCCCAGAGTTGCTGCTGTGGCCTTGGTGGTCTAAGCTTCCCTTATTTCCCCATGCAGCCTTGCTGCAAGTCCCTATCTCCTAGTTTCAGTTTGTCTTTGCTTCTTGAAACCTAAAAAGGGAGCCTAACTAAGCCATCAATCATGCTAGCAAATAAAAGAAATATATTCAGATATTATTACCAAAGCCAAAGGTAAGGTACTTTAAAGGGAGTGACAGGATATAATGATTTGTGTGGTTCAACTGAGCAGTTTAATTCAAGAGGAGCTTCGAGATGAAAGACAAACTTTGGAGAAGAACATGGAGTAAATGAAGAAGACAGAGGCCAGGATGAACACACGTGAACCATGTCTTAAACAGGCAACAGTCAGGGAACTAGCGACGTCCGGCCTGGAGAAGAGAAAACTCAGGAGGGAATGTCAGGTGGAAGAAAGATCGGAATTGCTTCCTGCACCAAAGAGAAGAAATAAGAAAACGGGAGTAAAGGTTTTAGTTCAATAATATAAAAAGTTTTCCAAAAATTTGAACTTTGTTAGAAGATGGGGTGATCCACTTCAATAGGCAGTGAGTTGTTTGTCATCGAAAGCGTTCGAGGACAAACTCCATTTTTAGACTCTCAATTTAAATGAGACTCAATCGGAAGAATCCTATTAGTTGTAATAAGAAAAGACACTACAAGATAAACAATCCTAAAGTTGAAAATTAATTGAAAGCAGCAATAAGCCAAATATACTGAACAAACTTGTGGCTAATCTGAGATCAATAAATGGTAATCTCCAGATTACTGGGATGAAAATACTCTTGCCTAGAAATTCTGCATTTATTAGACTTGGGGTATTGTCATTATTTTTACGTTGTCATCAAGGCAGACAGTCATTAACTATCCATCTTTATTTAGCCATAACAGATCAAATAAGAGGTTATTTTATACATCAAAGAATTTTTCAGACATTGGTTACCAATGGATGAAATCAGGGATAAAATATTAAAAGAGACATTCAGAAATCCTAGGACAATCTGACATGACCATGTAATTATTTTTCTCTTCTTCAGGGAACAAAAGGAAGTTAATAGACTGTAACCATTGTTTGTAAGTTACAAAAATATCTATGTGCCTGTTTTCCAGAAGATATATATACTGAGGGAGGAGAACAATTAATACATATCAAATATCTTTCTCAGAGCAGATTGTGTTGACTTGCTCTTTATAGTTCTTCTACAGGGAAGAATCGTATTCCCCATCATCCTGAATGAGCTAAGGAGAGGGTTATTATTGACGGTCACAATGGACTCAAAAATTCTGCTCTGAAGGAAAGTATAAAAAAGAGTCAGACTACCTCCCTGTAACTACTGTTCCCTACAAGAACAGCCACTTCATTTCTGCCGAAGACTTGAGGATTATGAACAAAACTTTTCTATGACATCCTCTCACCAAGCAAGCTCTGTCACCTTGGCTTCCAGGACTATTCAGATCTTCTTAAAATCTTACTATTGGCAGAAAGCTGGAAGCAAAGTAGATAATATGACCATTTCTTAGCATTGTATTTGGTAGTGAAGAAAGGGACAACAAAACCCTTTGACTTAGAGTCCTAAATGTCCAGCTCATTGCAAAGAAAAGACCATCAATAACTTCTAACTCTAGTGTTAGAGACAAATTTCCTAATTTTGGAAAAGTCCTATGATATTAGAAGAGTAACAAAATTTTAAAATATTTCAGTGGGAATGTAAATTAGTACAGCCATTATGGAACTAATTTATTCCACCTGTTAACTTTCCAGTAGGAATCCTAACTCAATGTTTAAGGACCTCCACTGCTGTTGTTGATTTCAACCTCCCTTTCAGATTTGCTAATTCAAACCTGAAAACAATTTGGACAATATTTCAGTTGTTTTTATGCTAGCGTGTTGAGCAGGGATAAAGCTGTTCAAATGAAGTAAATAGAAAAAAATATATATCTAGCTCATTAGTTTTATTTAACCATACCCATTATGGCCACAATTCTTCAGAAAGATAATACAAGAAAAAAAGCCAGTTTGAAACTAATGTCACACGGAAAAATGATCTCTAACCCTAAATACATTGAGTTTTAAAAGGGAAATAATGAAACCACTAGCTTAAAAGCAAAGCAGAATTTAAGAGAGAGAAATGCATTGGGGACTACTCTGCACTTAAAATGACTAAACTATTTCATCTTGTGCAAGCCAAGTGTAATGTTTATGCAAACCATTAGAAGTTGCCTGGAATATATGAAATTCTAAGAAATACATTATACACGCTATGTAATGAATCATACAAAACTTCTGAAAATAAAATAGCAGAGACAAAACAAATTTGAGTTTTGAAATAAAAGAAAAATGAGATGTGACATCTTTGATAGAAGTGCTTTTAATAATGGCACTTTGAAGTCTATATTAAACAGAAAATAAGCAAATCCATTTCTTTTGGATGTATATGCCCATCTAAGAGATCCTAACAAGCTGACTGTATCAAATGATGCAGAAATGGTGTCTGTCCCAAAGCCAGACTGGGGAGGAGCCCAGTGTTTATGACTTCCTATCTCCCAGCCCTGTGGAGTTGCCTTGGTGACTCTTCTCTCTCATATTGGCCTGCTCTCCAAAAATACAACAAGCCAGATGCCTGTGGGTTTGGGTGTGTCTAATTGAGCCACATTGAGCACCAAATGACCTGGAAATGTCTAATCCTACTTTTGTCAGAACAAATTACTGTGATACTCTCATGTCCCCTTAGAGACTAATTTATGATTGGATACCAAGTCCAGTGCAAAGCTATGGTCCAAGGCTGGTGCCCACTTCACCCCCTGCATGCAGAGCCTGTGGCCATGCTGCTCTGATATGAAAGCAACCATTCTAAAATGGTGGAACTAATGAGAGGACCGTTAAATAAAACACTGCAAGAGTCCTGGAGAGAGGTGTACATTTTGTGCCTTTTGTTCCTTAAAGCGTTCTTTTTTGGAAAGGGAGGCTTAATATGCTCTCTACAATACCCTCTGCCATATTGCTACTGAGTCCACATACCATCCCATGGTGGTGAGCCCTAACCTAGCAATTCTAATATTTTTAGTATCAAATTATTCCCATTTCATAAACAATTCACTAGGGTATAAGGCTCAGAGAAAGAAAACTTGAAAATCTGGTTGGAGCTGGGGATATATTGGCATCTGGAAGAATAGGCTCAGTCCCTCTAAGCTCCCTCTCAACTCACTGCCCTGCCACGGGGTCCTGCAAGGGCACAGGATGCTGGTTCTCAGTACTTGGGAATCTCTGTAGACTGCACTGTCTACTGCACTCAAATGCCTCACATGGACGTGGGTTGCACACTCCTTAATTTGTTGTGTTGTTGTTTTCTTTGGACCAGATGAAGGATAAGTACGATATTCCCCAGATTCAGACTCCCTCTTGTCATCAATTCATGCGAAACCCTTCTTTTTTTTTTTGATTTTTTTTTCTAAGACTATGGTGAAACAGCTAAAGCCCTTCTCTTGTTTTATTTCTGTATTTTTCCCCATCATAACCCACCCGCACCATAGGCATTAATTCTAATATGATTAATATATATTCTTGGATCTATATGTGTCCTGGAAAAGGTATGTGTAAGTGACTTCAATTTATCTAAATAATATTGAGCTATATATGTCATTCAGTTTCCTCCTTTTTTATTCAAAACTATGTATATATCATTGCATCTACATTGATGTAATATTGTTGCCTCTAACTGCTAGATAGTATTCCATTATTTGCATCAACCACTTGTTACTAAGTATAGCAATATTTCTCTTCAGAGATTGTTCCTTTACATTCCCAGGAGTGATACATGAGAATTCCTATTTGCCTATACTTGGTATTATCCAGCTTTCTAAGTTTTGCCAATCTGATGGTTGTGAAGTAGTGTCTTGTTATTCTTTTCTTTTGCATTTCTCCAATTATTGCTGAAATTTGACATCTCTTCACATATTTGTTACCCATTTAGATTTCTCTTTCTGTGAATAGCTTATTCATTTCTTGTGACCATTTTCTTTTGTTTAATGATTTGTTCATTTTATATTTTCATTAATATCTAAGATTAATATCCCCTGTTAATATGCAGTATGTATATGTATATGTGTGTATATATATATATTTTTAACATATAGCTTCCCAAGCCCATCCCCATTCTATTAAATTTGCTGTGGTGTAATTTGTTAAATAGAAATCCTCAATTTGATATAATTAAATATATCATATTTTTCACATTGTTTTCTTAAACACTTATAGCATCATGTTTAAGAAAATCTTCTCCACTACACTATCAGAAGAACTTTTTGTTAGAATCGTACAAAATTTATAGATTCACTTGGGTACAATTTATATCTTTACACCATTGTCATCCTGTCATAAACATGTTACAGCTTTTCAATTATTCAGATCTTATTTTATGTCTTTTATAGGGTTTAAATAATTTTTTACCATAACAATGTTCTGTATCCTTTGTAGGTTATTCTTAAACACTTTATGATTTTTATTGTGATTATGAATAATGTATGTTTTCCTATGGCATTTTCTACTAAATCATTTCTATGATAAACTTTTCTAAGTTTATCTTTAACTAGAAAACTTCTGAACTCTCTTATTGTACTGAGAATTTGTCTTTTTATTGTGTTTTCTATGCAGATGATTATATTATCTGCAAATAATGGCAAGTTTGCTCTTCCTTTGAATGCTTCTATCTGCCATTTCTATTTCTTGTCTTTCTGCATTAGGCAGGACCTGTAGTTATTTGTAGAACAGTAAGCAGTGCTAACATGCCATATTCTTGTTTTGTTCCTGATCTAAAAGAGAGTAATTTTAGTTTCTCCACTAAATATGATATTTTCTTTAGGGTTTTTGTATATAATACTTACCAAGTTAAGGGAAGTTCCTTCATGTCTTAGTTTACTGAGAAGTGCTTTTTCCATCAACAGATGTTGAAATTTATTGAATTCTTTCTATCTATTAATGTGGTGAGTTTCAATAACAGATTTTCTGATTTTAAATTAGTCTTGTAATTCCTGGGACAAATGCTCCTAGGTGGTATACTTCTATAATACAGTTGACCCTTGAACCAGGGGTTAGGAGTGCCAACTGCCCATGTAGTCAAAAATCTGTGTATAACTTTTGACTCCCCAAAACCTTAACTATGAATAGCCTATTGTTGACCTTACTGATAACATAAACAGTCAAAAAACACATATTTTGTATGTTATATATATTATATCCTGTACTTTTATAATAAAGTAATCTAGAGAAAAGAAAATATTGTTAAGAAAATCATAAGGAAGAGAAAATATATTTCCTTTTTATTAAGTGAAAGTGGATCACCATAAAGGTCTTCATCCTCATAGCCTTCACACTGACTAGGCTGAGGAGGAGGAGGAAGAAGAGGGGTTGGTCTTGCTGTCTCAGGGGTGGCAGAAGTGGAAGAAAATCCATGTACAAGTGGACCTCTGCAGTTCAAACTCCATGTTATTCAAGGGTCAAATGTATATAGTTGGCTCTCATTAGCCAATATTTTACATAGACATTTTCTATCTCTGTCTGTCATAAGTGAAATGGACTTTGAATTTTCTTTTGTTTTACCAACTTCATCTGTTTAGGAATCAAAGTTATGCTAGCCCCAGAAATGGCTAGGGTTGCTTTTGCTCTTTTCTATCTTCTGGAACAATTTACTCAGATGAGAATTATTTGCTCCTTAAAGTTCTATTAGAACCTATCCATTAAAATCATCAAGGTTGAGACCTTTTCTATGAAATGAGAATAATTTCTATTTCAAATCTTTTAGTAGCTATGGGCTAATTTGGAGTTTCTATGTTTAAATCTGAGAACAATAATTGCTTATAATTTTCCTATTTTAAAATTTCTTTTACTTGTAATTATTTCCCCTTTTCATTGAATGTTTTATTTCCATGTTCTCTTTTATCTTTGATTAATCTTGCCAATGATTTATTTAATCTTACTATTTTTAAAACTATTATTTTGCAAGTTTTCAGTTTTTCTATATTTTTATTTCCCTCTATTGATTTTTGCTATAATATTTATTATTTCTTTTCCTCTTTTTTTTTTTTTTTTGAGAGAGAGTCTCATTCTGTTGCCCAGGCTAATGGCATCATCATAGCTCACTGCAACCTCAAACTCCTGGGCTCAAGCAATCCTCCTTCCTCAGCCTCCCAAGTAGCTGGGACTACAGGTGTGCATCATGATGCCTGGATAATTTTTCTATTGTTTTTAGAGATGGGGGTCTCACTATGTTGCCCCGGCTGGTCTTTAACTCCTGGCTTCAAGTGATCCTCCCTTCTCAGCCTCCCAAAGTGCTAGGATTATAGGCATGAGCCACTCTACACCTGGCCTCTTTTCTTCATTTTTCTTTGTTTATTTGATGTTCTTTTCCTATCCTCTTAAATAGAATACTTATTTTATTTATTTTCTCTCCTATAGATCAATGCTATAAATTTTCCTCTGAATATTGATTTAGCTCTGTCCAGTAAATCTTAACATTTACTGCTTTCATTAATTTACAATTTTCTTTCTGTATAGTTTTGTTGTAAATATTTCTCTTGCAAAAACATATTTCTCCCAATCTGAGAGTCTTTCATTTTTCATTGGTTTAGCCTATTTACATTATTGTAATTAGTGTTACATCAGAATTTATTTTTGTGATCTTTATGTTTTCAATTTATCATATATTTTGGGTTTTTTTCCCTCAATTACTAACTTCCATTGGATAAATCAATATATTTTTCTGAGGTTTGGAAATTTATACATTCAGGAAATAGTAGCTGTACTGGTGGCTCTGGTTCAGCCATTTTCTGACTGTAGTAGGAGAAGCAAGTCCCTAGCTAATTCAGCTCTGCAGTGCAGTTTTAGGGAATTTTTCCTGAAAGTCCAGCCTAAAATCTGTTTCATCAGGTTTTCCAATAATTATCTGAGCAAACTATATCCCTTAAAAATCCTTTCTACTTAAACTAGCTTGAGTGGATTCTTATCTGCAACCAAGAGTTTTTCTTGGCTGAGAAGATAGTTTTCATCTCAGTTTCTTTAATGGCTATTTGTCTGTTTGATATTTCTATATTTCAATTCAAGTGATAGTTGCTTATAATTTTATTGCTTTAAAATCTCTTCTATTTATAATTTCTTCTTTTCATGTTATATTTTATTTGCATAATCTCTTTTATCTTTGATAAGTCTTGTCACAGACTTGTCCAATCAAGGCCCTAACTAACAAGTATCTTACATCCTTCTGATATCTAGATTACTATCCTGGAAATATATTAGTATCATCAATAGCTTTAGTTCTGAATTTGTAATGGATTTTTTTTCTTTCCATATGCATTCATTATCTATTATCACAACAATGCTATGTAATAAACAAACACAACATTTCAGTGGCATGCAAAAATAAACATTCAGTTTTGTTCACTAGTCTGTGAATTAGCTGGACAGTTCTACTGATCTTAGCTGGGCTTGGTTAGGCTCACTCATGCATTTGAGGTCAGCTCCAGGTCAACTAGATGTCTTCAAATATTTTGCCTGGGCTCCCTTATATGTTTAGGGCCTTGTCTGGGACAACTGAGCTGACTCAGCTCTGCCTGACATGCTCTATAGTCTTCCAATGCACTAGTGTGGACTTGTTTTCACGGTGTAGCAGAGTTCCAAGAGAGATAGGGAACAGAAGTACACAGGCTTTTGGAAACTTTGGCTCAGAACTGGCGTACACTCATTTTTTGCTACATTCTACCAGCCAAAGCAAGTCACAGAGCCAACCCAGATTCAAAGGGTGGGGAAATGGACTCCACTTCTTGATAAGAGGAGTCACATGGCACAGGGCACACACACACACACACACACACACACAGGGAGGGATGCAGAATTAGGGTCATTTTTGCAATCAATCTATTACTCCATTTTTCAGTTACCTATTGCTTTGTAACAAAGTATCTCAAAATATAGTGGCTTACAACAACAACTTATTATCTCTTGTGATTCTATATGTTGGGGTCTGTAATTCAGTTGTAGCCAGATGATGGCTGGGGCTAGAGTCATCTGAAGGCTCAACTGGGCTAGACATCGAAGATGGTTCCCTTACCCACATGTCTGGTGCCTCAGCTGAGATGACTGAAATAGCTGAGACTTGCTTCTGTGTGGCCTCTCCATGTTGCTGGCTTGGACAGTCTCAGCATAGCAATCTCAGATTATTCAAAATTCTAACAGTCTCACCATGGCAATCTCAGGATATTCAAAATCTTACATGGCTACTTGTTTTTGCCAGAGTAAGTATGCCGAGGGATCAAAGCAGAAGCTGCAAGGCTCCTAATGACCCAAGCTTCAAAAGTCATACAGTATCTCTTCTGCCATGCTGTACTGGTTACACAGGGCCAGTGCAGATTCAATATATGAGGACTACATGACGCTGTGAATACTGGGAGGCATTTATGGGCACTGTATGTGTGAATATGTGTGTGATATCATGTGTGCGTGTGATATCATCTTCAGCTTGGTTCTGAAATTGTAATGGATTTGTATTCTTTTCTATGTAAATAAATGTATGTGTACATGATACTGCTTTTGTAGAAATAAATTTTATTTACTTCCTGTATCTCCTACAGTATTGAATTTATTTTTCTTCTTGTCAGAGTATATAATTCAACAGTGTTTTCAAAGTGGATATTTTTGAGGCCTTGCATGACTAATAATATCTTTATTCCATATTCCCATTTAATTTTTTGAAGTTTTTCCCTTCAATACCTTGTATCCAGTGTCGCTATTGAAACACTTTTTCTCTAGGTGATTAAATTAAGTTTCCTTTGTGTCTGATTTTTTTTTTAATGTTGCTCTCCTCTTTGTCAAGCATCATCTAGCCAGACTACAGGGCTTAGTATTATCCTGCAGCTGCCAGCAAAGGGCTGGCCCTGCCATTGTCCCTTCTTACGATGGCCATGGGAAAGGTAGTGTTCCACTCAGGGAAATGGGGGTACAATAAGAACATCCACCAGGCTGCTTCCATTCCAGGTTCTCCTTATTACCCAACCCCTATCACTTCCCCCTCCCCCACCTCTCGCACAGTCTCCATCACCTCCACCTCCCCAGGCACTTCTTGCAATCATTGTGGGCAGTTGTGATAATCTTTGTGTTCTGAGACATCGTCCCTCTTGGCTCCAGGTCATCCTCAGAGCAGGGATTGCGCTATTTTGCCATCTAATCAGAAATCACATGTCTCATGCCCCAGATCCTTCAATTTATTTTAAGATAATGCAATATTATATTAAAATACAGTATCAAAATTAGAATATGCCAAACTTGAGAACATAATCTTTGAAATGAGTTTTTTCATTAAACTCTAAATTTGAGAAATTTTATTAGATACTGTACTTTATATAATTACTTTGTTTTTAAAAACCTAAGGTAAAATGAATAAAGCAGCGTATGTTATATATGAGTATTTTCTAAGTTTGTTTACTCAATATAGAATAAAAAGGAACTATTACAAATGTATTATCTAGGTAAAACAGAAGGACATTAAGTGTCTTGTTATAAATTAATAGATACATTTCCTTGCTTCCCTTTTTTTCAGCATATTTGGCATTCTTTATCAAGTAGTACATAAAAGAATAGAAAAACAAGCATTCCTTATATTGTCCTTTGCATTTATGTCAATAAATTAGAAAGTAATAAATGGCTTCAATTATAAGTCATTTATAAGTAAAGGATCTGGCCTACTATTTTGATGAGGCTGTGTATAGGAAAATAGTTTTTTTCCTTTTATGCTTGCACTACTCTCAATACGTTGCTTCTGACACAAAATATGTGGGGGTTATCCCACATTGACAAATTCTCCAATGCCAGCTGGGTGTCTTACAATTCAATTCAATTCTGACACTATCTTGAGTTAGTGCAGACCCCATAGGTTAATGGAGACCACACAGGTTAATGGCCTCCCACAATACTGCACCCCACTTCAGACACGAACCACAGGTAGTAGGTCTTCAGGTTACCCACAGCTTCTGTACAACTTGGCTACAAATTAGAGATTTCAATGACCTTCCTCATTGGGCTTAATAGTTTGCTAGAGCAGCTCATAGAACACAAGGAAACATTATGTTTACTGGCTTTCCATATAACACAGGATGTGACAAGGAATACAGATGAACAGCCAGATGAAGGTACATGGGGCAAGGTTGGGGAGGGTCCAAAGTACAGAAGTTTCTGTGTCCATGGAGTTGGGGTACCTCACCCTCCTGGCACATGGATGTGTTCACCCACCTGGAAATTCTTCAAAACCCTGTCATTTAGGGATTTTTATGGAGGCTTCATCATGTAGGTATGATCAGTTATTAACTAAATCTCCAGCTCCTCTCCTTGCCTCAGTGTTGAAAGTTCCAGGCTTCTAATCATGGCTTGCTCTTTCTGGTGACCAGCCACCATCCAGGAGCCCAGCAAGAGTCACTCCTATTACCCAGTAAATTCCAAAGGATTTAGGAGCTCTGTGTCAGGAACCTAGGTCAAAGGCCAAATATTGGAAAAGATATACCTAGCACCCTTATCACTCAGAAAATTACACAGATTTCAGGAGCTCTGGCCAGAAGCTGGGGACAAAGACATATATATATATGTCTTATTATTAATATTACAATAGCACAGGCTAAAAGCAAGTTTTTCTTGTTTTGCTCAACCTGTATCAATCTTTGAAGTCACTCACTGGTGAACATTTTAATTGTTTTGTTCCCAGTACCATCTATATATGTAATTATTTTCAGTATTGAATCTTTTCACTTATTAAATTCACTCAAATCACAACTCCCTTGCTGTTCAGAGTTTTTTGTTTTTTCTTTTAATACATGGTTGTCAGGGTCACCATTTTTGCTTGTGACTTTATTTTGAAATCTTTTTTACAGATGAAAATACATACTTTTTACTGATATAGACTTGGGACCAGGTAAACCAAATACAACATGATAGTCTTTTTCTCCGTATTCTTAAATATAAGACTATGTATAAATATTTATACCTTTCATTTCTAAGAGTTTTGCATGGATAGCAATACTTTTGCCATCTGTTTCTTTTGGGTATTTATTGATGTGAATCTACAGTAAAAATTTCACAATTGGAATCTATTCTATTAGCATATTTTTCAACTGTAACATAACACAAATACTTGAAGAACATTCTTGAACCACCACATTGGAAATACTTTCTTTCCCACTTACCTGAGCTTTCAGAAGAATTTCATAAGCATAAGTTTTGAAGGAGATTTTCAAAAGCAATGTAGTTGTTAATGACTGTTGTAGTCCTTCAATTTTTGAATTCTTTTCTTACTCTCTTAGAAAATTTTTGATAGATTGAGATATTTTTCATTCAAACCAAAATATAAGACCTATATTTTAAAAATACAGCACCATTAGCTCATTTAGATTTGTATGGAGTTCAGTCAGAGGTGGTCCTTAGATGCGGTGAGTATAAGTGAAGTTACAATTTCATTATCAAACTCTGCAGAATTGACACTTTTTCTGGGGTAGGTCTTCCTTGGCACTGAAAATACTGGAAACAATTGTAAAAGTTGTTTTTCAATTGTTTTTGTTTATTTTCTTTTTAGGAAAAAAATTTGAAAGACTTTTTTCTCAAAGGCCCCCAAATAGTTCCTGAAAATATAATTCCTCTAGCAGGGGCCCAACTCTGCTCAGTGATAGCCCTTTGCCCACTCACCATGCAGACCTGGTGCTGGGAAATGTGTGGAGACAGGGAGCAAGAAGGGAGAAAGTGGGCCCAGCCCTGCACTCTGTGCCTGCCCAGCCTCTGTGGGATTTGTTGCTTTTGCCAGATGGTTTTTGGTTTCAGAGCCCATTTTTACTCTTAGCTTCCTGCTTGCTACCCTTCTGGCTTCATCCAAACCCACTCCATTCCCTCACTTCTTCCTAGTACCTGGAAAAACCATCTATGTTCAATACCCCAGGCCTGTGCCCTGCCCAGGAGGAAAGCAAGACACTTAAAACAGTGCGAGGTATAGCCATATTGGTCTCATGAACCATTTTGGTAGCTGAGGATTGAAATGCTTCACCATTTGGTGGGAAGAGTAGAGATAGGCAAGTTCACTCTTGCAAAGAATACAACTGGCTGAGGTCTGAGATGCTATGCCATTAAATTAAATGAGAGGGGAGGGACCATCTGCTTACTATGCAAAGTAAACAAAAACCAGACAACTGGGGAGAGAGGTGATGGAGTGAATATAGAGTTGACCTGAATTCCAGGAGGCTTATGTGATAGCCCCAGCTTTGCCGACCACAACATCAGTGTGATTTTGGGGGAGGTCAGTTATCCTCAGGGGACCACGGTTTCACCAGCAGCACATCAAGAGTGTGGGACTGGATGACAATCAAGGTACTTGCAAACCCAAAAGATTTTTTTCTTGACCCCAATCGACCTATGCTGCTAAAGCAGACACACATCAAGCACAGCTGTTTGCTCATAATAGGGATTCAATATGCTAAATTGAATGTGAAGGGCAATCTAATTAGGCAAGCAGTGGGGCTGTGTCTATTTCTGATGACTCCAATGCCTTTGGAAGGTGTCCTTTGGTCTGCCTAGCCCTGCCCCTAGCCGTCAGTGTTAGCATCCCTGCTAACTTGCAGAGAAGAGCTATACATGTGTTAAAATTCCTTGCCACCCTCACAGAGTAATACTGTTACTGAGTAATTAATACATTTTATTCTACGTATAGAAAGTTTTTGGTTTCAATTGGTTTACTTGTAAGCTAAAATGGAGTCATTGTTGTCAAAATTATTTCCTATAAATTTTGGTAATGAATTGAGACAGTGGCCAAGGAACAAAGAGGAAACGTCATATCTTAAAACTTAATGGTGGTCAGCTCCAGAAAGAGGCCCTCCCCACACTGTCCCATGGTGGTATGACCAGGCCTCTGGGGTTCTGCTCCTGATACTCCAGGTTCAGTCAGGGGAGTGGGATAGGTCCCCACCTCTGTCAGAGGGTTCCCAGAACAGACCTAGCCGGGAACAGCAATCCTACCAATGAAGATAGCTAGAAATTAATTGCCTCTTAGTGTTCAGCGAAGAGAATGTGGCAGATCCAGGAAACAGCAAAGCATGCTGGTTTTGGATTGGGCAAGATGGCTGACCAGAGATACCACCTGCTAGAGCATCTCAGCAAGAAGGAGAAGTTTTAGATGAAAGAGAAAAAAATGAATAAACAGACAAACATAGATTGGGTGTGGGTCTGAGGGAAGGGTGCCAGAACCTTCAGGAGACGCCACAGGAAGAAGTTGCAGAGCAGAATAGGAAGGAGCAAGGTATCAGCAGAGATCAACCCCAGAGAGGCTTAGAGTCCAGTGAGAAGGGTGGATAGAGAGGTTTGTTTCTCCCTCCCTTGCATCTTGGACTGTTGGTGGGCTCCCAAGCTGCTGGAGAGTCTTTCTGCCCACACAAGCCCAGAGGCTGCTGCTGCCAGTGAGCTGGTAGTTTCCTATGGACAGGGCACCAGCTCCCAGCCCCCTGGGGCACCTCCCATCATCACAGACCCAAGCTGGGACAGCAGGCACCATATTACTTCTCTACAAAATGTACCTTTGTCCTCCCCAGGGGACTTCAACTTCTCAGGTTTTGTTTTGCTTGTTCCCACACATCCACACAGACATTTCCCAACTCCACCCCAGACTGCAGGAGCCACAGGGTTCCAGTGGGTCTCTGGTGATCTGTGTGACTCCAGAGCCTGGGCATTCTGGATAGGCTGCCTCCTGGAGAGAGGGGTGGAGACGACCAGAGTGCTAACTTTCCACCATACAGACTCTTTTCCTCCCTTTCCCCTCCCACACCTATGGCTGCTGAGAGAGACAATTGAGCCACCACACTGAGGCTTCCACAGAGAGTGGGACTCAGACCTTTCCTTGTGGGGTCCTGCAGCAGACTGAGGGGTGCTCAGACTGTGAGCTCCCTGCTCACAGGCCCTCCATGGTGCTGCTTGCCCAGCAGCTCCATCAGAGTGGGCAAACCCCAAGGTGGAGGGACATTGAACCTGCTTGGGCACCCCATGGGCAACTTGGGACCAGCATGCTTCTCCCTGGCATTGTCAGGGATTGATCTTTGGGGACCCAGGAATGGGTCTGCAGGCCAGATCCCATACTCCCAGGTCTTGATAGCATTGCTCAGGGGCATGAAGGGGAGATTTGTGAATTAGTCTTGGGAGGTGAGAAGCACATGTGGGCAGATCTGGGAGGAAGAGTGCAGTGGGCGTCCTAGCTATGGCATGCTCACAGGGCACCCCTCCCCCCACAGGAGGGCCGTGCTGTCAGCTCAGAATGGACTCCTGGATGGGGAACCTCTCGGCCTACAGCACAATTGTGGGGGAGCTTGGCTGGCTTGAGGTCTTGCCTGCTGGTAGACGCTGGGAGGAGACTGCAGAGAAGGGGAAGAGGGAGAGGAGTGAGGCCTGCTCCAGACTGCCAGACTGTGAATCTCAGATGTCCCCATCTCCAGAAGCAGACTTTCTCATTGGGTGGGGACATTTCAGCCCCTCCATGGTGGCATCACCCAGAAGCTGGGAGCAGACATTTGACCCCTACCAAAACAGCTACCTTGTCAGCTTTTGTGGAGCCTGAGGGCAGGCTCACCCAATCCAGCCCTGTCCACCCTCACTCCACCACCAGGCTGTGCTGTAGCAGAAAAGAAGGATTCACCTGGAAGTTTCAGGGCCCCACCCACCACCTGGGGTACTAGAGTTCTTCTTCTGAGGAACTAGAGCCAGTCACAAGACCCAAAAACAATATTGCAGCTTATTCCTTCTGGAAAGTGCCACCTACTGACAAGGAGGTCAATTTGAACTCCCTTTACATTTACTGACTCAATCATACAGGGTGTGGTTGATTCTCACCCACAAGCACCACCTACTGTCTCAGAGATTAAACTGGGGGTGCCATTACAATTTACACTGTTAAGAAGACCACAGGGCTGGGGAAAGAGAAAGGATTTCAAAGACCTCCATCCTCCTTCATCAAAGAAAGACAGGGAATCTGCCCACTCACATAGGTCACCCCTCCTACAGCCTATAAACAACTAGCAACTGAGAAAACCACCAAACTAAGGATATCTACAACCAAGGCATCCATCCAGAACATAGATCACCATCAAAGAACCCTCAAACAAAGCCAAATGTTCTTACCCAACATATGCTACAAACACACTTGTACGAGTGAGGGGAGGGGAAAAAGCCCTATATAAACAAAAGAAAATCCAAAAATAAGAAGCAACAGCTGCTCTAGATGAGAAGGAATCAGCAAAAGAACTCTGGAAGTATGAAGAATCAGAGTGAAAGGACACCCCTAGAAGGGAACACCGGCTCTCTAGCAATGGCTACCAACCAAAATGAGAATATAGAAATGGCAGATAAAGAATTCCAAATATGGATTGTAAGGAAGCTCAACAAAATCCAAGAGATATTGGAAAACCAACTCAAAGAAACCAGAAAAACAATTCAGGAAATGAATGAAAAAATCGCTAAAGAGACAAACATATTTTAAAAAACAGATAGAACTTCTGGAAATGAAAAATTCATTTAAGTATATACAAAACATGGTGGAAAATTTTAAGACTAGATTAGACCAGGCAGAAGAAAGAATCTTGGAGCTGGAAGACAACTCTTTTGAATTAACTCAGTCAGTAAAAATGAAGAACAGAAAATTAAGAGGGATGAACAAAGCCTACAAGAATACAGGATTATTTTAATGGCAAAATATAAGAATCATAGGCATCCCTGAGGGTGAAGAAGAAAACACACAGGGCTGGAAAACCTATTTTAAGGAATAATTGAAGAAAACTTCCCTGGTCTTGCTAGAGATTTAGATATCCAAGTAACGAGAAGTCCAATGAACATCTGGGAGGTTCATCACAAAGAGGCAATCACCACGACACATAGTCATCACACTGGCCAAAGTCAACACGAAGGAGGAACTCCTGTGAGCCATAGGGTGAAAACTTCAAGTAACTTACAAAGGAAAACCCATCAGGCTAACTGTAGACTTCTTAACTGAGACCTTACAAGCCAGAAGGGATTGGGATCCCATCTTCAGTCTTCTTAAACAGAAAAACTGCCAGCCTAGAATTTTGTATCCTGCAAAACTAAGTTTCATATATGAAGGAGAAATGAAGATTTTTCCAGACAAGCAATCACTGAGGGAATTTGTCAAGACCAGACATGCCCTGCAGGAATTATTCAGAACAGCATTATATAGGGATCAGCACAATAGCCACCCATCAGAGTAAAGTCACCCAAAAGCTAAATCTCAGAGCTCACATAAAACAATAGTACAAGAAGTAAAACAAAGCAATAAGGTATACCTAACAGGATAAATAGGACAGCATCCCACATGTCAATTCTATCAGTCAACGTGAATGGTTTGAATTCCCCACTCAAGGGACATAGGCTGGCTGAATGGATAAAAAAATACAAGCCAAGTATCTGCCATCTCCAGGAAATACATTTAACCCACAAGGACTCAAACAGACTCAAAGATAATGGATGGAAAAAAAGATTCCATGCAAATGGAAACCAAATGAAAGCAGGTATAGCCATTCTCATATCAGATAAAATTGACTTTAAATCAACAATAGTAAAGAAAGACAAAGATGGTCATTATATGATGGTAAAGGGAGCAATTCAACAAGAAGATATAACAATCCTAAATATTTATAAACCTAACACAGGAGTGCCCAGATTCATAAAGCAAATCCTACTAGATCTAAGCAAAGAGATAAACAGCAACATTGTAATTGCCAGGGACTTCAACACCCCACTGATGGAACTGGACAGATCATCCAAGCAGAAAATAAACAAAGAAATACTGGACTTAAATGGGACCCTAGAACAAATGGGCCTAGCAGACATTTACAGAGCATTTTACCCAAAACTACTGAATAAACATTCTTCTCATCAGCTCATGGAACATTCTTCAAAATTGATGATATCATAGGCCACAAAACATGGCTCCACAAATTTGAAAAACTAAAAATCATACCATATATATTCTCAGACCACAGTGGAATAAAACTGGAAATAAACTCCAAGAGAAACACTCAATTCTACACAAAGTCATGGAAATTAAACAACCTGTTGCTAAATGATTATGGATCAAAGATGAAAATAAGATGGCAACTAAAAGATTCCTTGAACTGAATGACAAAGGAAACACAAGCTATCAAAATCTATGGAATATAGCAAAAGCAGTCCTAAAGAGAAATTCACAGTCTTAAATGCCTACATCAAAAAGACAGAAATATCACAAATTAGCAACCTAATGACACATCTCAAGGAACTAGAAAAGGAAGAGCAAACCAGACCCAAAGCCAGCTGAAGAAAAGAAATAAATAAGGTCAGAGCACAACTTAAACGAAATCAAAAACAAGAAAATTATACAGATCAATGAAATAAAAATTTGGTTCTTGGAAAAGATAAACAAAATTGATAGGCCTTTTACTAGATTAACCAGGAATAGAAGAGAAAGGACTCAAATAAGCTCAATCAGAAATGAAAAAGGAGCTATTACAACTGATATCAAAGAAATAAAAAATATTATCTGTGAATACTATGAAAATCTCTATGCACATAAACTTGAAAACATAGAGAAAATTGACAAATTTCTGGAAATGTACAACTTCCCAAGATGCAATCAGGAAGAAATAGAATTGCTGAACAGACCAATAATGACCAGCGATATTGAAGCAGCAATAAAAAATCTTCCAACAACAACAAAAAAGGCCCAGACCAGATGGATTCACAGGTGAATTTTACCAGACCTACAAAGAAGAGTTGGGACCAATTCTGCAAAAATTATTCCATAACTTTGAGAAGGAGGGAATCCTTCCCAACTCATTCTATGAAGTCAGTATCACTTTGATACCAAAACCAGGAAAGGACACAATAAAAAAGGAAAACTACAGACAAATAGCCCTTATGAATATAGATGCAAAAATCCTCAATAAAATACTAGCAAACTGAATTCAACAGCACATCAAAAAAATAATCCACCAGGACCAAGCAGGCTTCATGCCAGGGATGCAAGAATGGTTCAACATACATAAATCAATAAATGTGACTCACCACATAAACAGAAGTAAAAACAAAGATCACATGATCATCTCGATAGATGCAGAAAAAGCATTTGACAAAATCCAGCACACTTTCATGATAAAAATCCTCAAAAAACTAGGAATAGAAGGAACATATCTCAAAATTATAAAAGCCATATATGACAAACCCACAGCCAGCATCATATTGAATGGGGAAAAGTTGAAAGCATTCCCACTAAGAACTGGAGCAAGACAAGGATGACCACTGTCACCAATTCTATTCAATATAGTGCTGGAAGTCCTAGCCAGGGCAATCAGGCAAGAGAAAGAAATTAAGGGTATCCAAATCGGGAAAAAGGCTGTCAAACTATCACTTTTTGCAGATGATATGATGTTATATCTAGAAAACATCAAAGATTGTACCAAGAGACTTCTGGAATTGGTAAATAAATTCAGCAAAGTCTCAGGTTACAAAATTAATATACACAAATCAGTAGCATTCCTATACACCAATAATAGTCAAGCTGAGCATCAAATCAAACACTCAATATTATTCACAATTGCTACAAAGAAAATGAAATACCTAAGAATATACTTAACCAAGGAGGTGAAAGATCTCTAAAAGAAAACTATGGAACACTCAGGAAAGAAATTGCAGATGATACAAACAAGTGGAAAAACATATCATGCTCATGGATCAGTAGAATCAACATTATTAAAATGTCCATACTACCCAAAGTGATTTACAGATTCAATGCAATCCCCAACAAAATACCAATGTCATATTTCACAGATCTAGAAAAAATAATTCTATGCTTCATTTGGAACCAGAAAAGAGCCAAAATAGCCAAAGCAATCTTAAGCAAAAGGAACAAATCTGGAAGCATCACATTACCAGACTTCAAACGATACTATTATACAAGGCTATAGTAACCAAAACAGCATGGTATCACACAAAAATAGAGACACAGACCACTGGAACAGAATAGAAAACCCATATATAAAATAATCCACATATGGCCAACTGATCTTTGACAAAACGGAAAACAATATAGACTAGGGAAAAGAATCCCTATTCAATAAATGGTGCTTGCAAAATTGGATAGCCACATGCAGAAGAATGAAACAAGGTCCATATCTCTCACCACTCACAAAAATTAATTCAAGATGGACAAAGGACTCAAATGTAAGGCATGAAACCACAAGAATTCTAGAAGAAAATGTAGGGAGAACTCTTCTAGATATTGGCCTAGGCAAAGAATTTATGAAGAAGACACAAAGATAATCACAGCAACAACAAAAATAAATAAATGGGACCTGATCAAATCAAAAACTTCTGCACAGCCAAGGAAATAATTAACAGAGCAAATATACAACCTAAAGAATGGGAGAAAATATTCACAAGCTATACATCTGATAAAGGACTAATAACTAGAATCTACAAATAACTCAAGCAAATCAGCAAGGAAAAAACCAAACAACCCCATTAAAAAGTGGGCAAAAGACATGAACAGAAGCTTCTCAAAAGAAGATAGACAAATGGCCAATAAACATAGGAAAAAATGCTCAATGTCACTAATCATCAGGGAAATGCAAATCAAAACCACAATGAAATATCATCTTACCCCAGTCAAAATGGCTTTCATTAAAAAGTCCAAAAACAATAGATGCTGGCATGGATGCAGAGAGAAAGGAATGCTTATACACTGTTGGTGGGACTGCAAATTAGTACAACCTCTATGGAAAACCATATGGAGATTCCTCAAAGAATTAAAAGTCAACCTACCATTTGATCCAGCAATCCCACTACTGGGTATTTACCCAAAGGAAAAGAAATCATTTTATCAAAAAAGACACCTGCACTTGAATGTTTATTGCAGCACAATTCACAATTGCAAAGATGTGGAATCAACCCAAATGCCCATTAATTCATGAGTGGATTAACAAAATATGGTATATGTATACCATGGAAAACTACTCAGCCATGAAGAAGGATTACTTAATGCCTTTTCCAAAAATTTGTATGGAAGTGGATACCATTATCCTAAGTGAAGTACCTAAAGAATGGAAAAACAAACACCACATGTACTCGTTATTAAACTGGAACTAAGTGATCAGCACACATGGGTGTAGAGGGAAGTAAATCTCAAAGGAAATCAAGCAGGGGGGAGGGGGCTGGAGGGGATGGGCAAAAGCCTACCTAATGGGTATAATAAACACTATCTGGTGATGGGCACACTTTTAAGCCTGACTAGAGTATTACAAAAGTGATCCATGTAACCAAAAACATTTGTACCCCCATAATACTTGGAAATTTTTTAAAAAAGAAAAAAACTTAATGGTGATAAGCATCTCAATCCTCACCTCAGATGGAAAGATCAAAAGGTTTATCTCAACATTTCCTGAGGTCCTTTCATTAGTTTGAATGTTTACATAAATAAAAATTATTTTCTCCCAAATAGAAAGGCATCTAAGTACAATAAATTCATGTCTCTTCTTTAGAAATTATTCACTGAGGATTAATTCATCAAATAAGAAAACTGCTATTAATTTATAAAGCAGGAAATATTACTATAAGTCAAGTTATGGGCTCAGAAACTTTATATACATCTCAAAGAAATAAAATACTGAGTTGCAATAACAGGCTCATCACATTTTCCATTGACCCAAATGGTTGGTGCCATGGAAACAATGTGATTTCTATACTATATCAATAATTCAGTAGTTTCAAGTGGCATTAAGAATAAAAGCATTCGTTTTGTTGGGAAAACTGGATATCCACATACAGGAAAATGAAAATGGACAATTACCTCACCCCTTATATAGTAATCAATTCAAAATAGACTAAAGATTTAAATGGAAGACCTGATACTATAAAACCACTAAAAGAAAACATAGGGAAAATGTTCCATGACATTGGTCTGGGCAGAGATTTCTTGGATATGACCCCAAAACACTAGCAACAAAAGCAAAAATAAACAAATGAGATTTCATCAATTAAAAAGCTTCTTCACAACAAAGAAAACAATTAGTAGAGTGAAGAGATAATCAAGGAATTGGGAGAAATTTGTAAATCATACATTGGATAAAGGGCTAATATCCAAAATATGTAAGATACACAAACTACTCAAGAACAAGAAAACAAATAACCCTACTTAAAAATGGGCAAAAAACTTGAATAAAAATTTCTCAAAGGAAGACTACAAATGGCCAACAGATATGTTAAAAAATGCTCAATAACTCCAATCATCAGAGAAATGCATGCTAAAACCATACTGAGATACCACTTCGTACCTGTTAGATTGGCTATTATCAAAAAGATGAAAGATAATAAATGTCAGCAAGCGTGTGGATAAAAGGGAATCCTATCACTGTTGGTATTGTTCGTTAGTACAGCCATTTTGGAAAAAGGTGTGAAGGTTCCTCAAAAAACTAAAAATAGAATTACCATACAATCTAGCAATCCCCCTATTCATTATATACCCAAAGGAAATAAAATTAGTATGCCAAAGAAATGTCTGCATTCCCACATTCATAGCAGCATTATTCATGATAGCCAAGATAAAGAAATAACCTAAGTATCCATCAACAGATGAATGGATTTTTAAAATGGAATAGTATTTAGCCTCAAAAAAAATCCCAGGAAATTCTGTCATTTGCAACAACATGGATGAACCTAGAGGACAGATACAAAGTTACAGTTAGGTAGGAGGAATGAGTTCTAGTGTTGTATTGCACAGCAAAGTGACTATAGTTAATAATAACATATATTTCAAAATAGCTAAAAGAGAGTATTTTAAATGTTCCCACCACAAGGAAATAATAAATATTTAAGGTGATGAATATGCTAATTACTCTGATTTGATCATTCCATAATGTATACATGTATTGAAATATCACTTTGTACCCCATAAATATATATAATCATTATTTGTCAATTAAAAATAAAATGAAACTAAAAAGAAAAAGAAAAAAGGAAAAACATCCCATGAGGATTAGTTTGCTAGGTTGAGACTATCGTTGATTAATATAAGTAATGCACCATAAATTCCCATCAAAACAAGAGCATGCATCCATCTCTTTCACTCTTCTCATTCTCTCTAAATTTGACCCTCAAACTAGTATTCAGGACTAACTTGGTTCTATTTTTAAAGTGATCTAAAGAACCATGATATTGTTGGATATGTTATAAAACTATTTTTAATTATTAATGGTTATTCTTAATTCAAGTAAGATTTTTTCTGTCAACTATATTTTAAAGTAATGTATTGCCTCTATATTTCAGTATCTTAAAAAAAATCTCTTATCATCAGAACTTAATCCATAGATATTTATTGAAACAACTATGGGCTAGGATGATTAGTTTTCTTCATTCTGGTGAATTTAAATAATATGCAGTTTGATTAGAATAAAATAATTCTCCAAGAGATCTCAGAAACATAGGCGTAGTATTCTGGCTTCTGATCATTTTAACCAAAAGCCAAATTGTTTTTCTGTTTATCGTCTCCATTTAAAATATTTCCTGCACAGATATGTCAGAATAACCTAAAGTATGTTATAATCAATTGTGCAGTTTTGACCCCATTGAAATCCTTTAAATGCCTGTAACTTCAAAAGAATTTTCTAATTTGTCTATTCAGTTACCTATTTTTTATAGCTTGGCCTTTGGAATTAATGGGGCTTGGGTAGAGATCCTCATTCTGTCACTTATAAAATATGTAACTTTAGGCAAGTGACTTGACCTTTCTAAGTCTCAATTTCTTTATCTCGAAAAGCAGGGACAATAGCATGCCTATCTCACAGGGTTATTGTAACTCTAAAAAGTCCTCACAAATGAAAAGGCCTAGTACAACACCAGCTACAAAGCATGATTCAATATTTATTTCCTTCTTTATTTCTTTTTTTTTTTTTACTTCTAACATTTTATTCAACATGGTGCTGGAAGTCCTATCCAGAGCAATCAGGCAAGAGAAAGAAATAAAGAGTATCCAAGTCAGGAAAGAGAAGGTCAAATTATGACTATTCACTGACAATATGATCTTGTATCTAGAAAACCCCAAAGACTCCACCAAGAGACTCCTGGTACCAATTATTGCCAATTGGTAAATAAATTCAGCCAAGTCTCAGGTTACAAAATCAATAGCATTTCTATATATAAATAACAGCCAAGCTGAGCATCAAATCAATACCATTCACAATAGCCACAAAGAAAATAAAATACCTAGGAGTATACTTAACCAAGGCAGAGAAAGATCTCTACAAGGAGAAACACTGCGGTAAGGAATCACAGATGACACAAACAAATGGAAAAACATATCATGTTCATGGATCGGTAGAATCAACATTTTTTTCTTTAAGAGTTTTTTCCTTATTTAAGATTACTCTCATGACTCTCAAAATTTCTCTATAACTGTCAAAAGCTGATTAACTCTTATTTAACCACATATTGTGTGCTAACAATAGCACATCTAGCATAACATTCCACTTTTCTGGTATACTTAGAATAGCACATGAACTGATGCTAATTCATTTGTATGGGGAAAATTTCAACTAATCTGAACATTCAAATAAGTTGAGAGAAAGGAAAGGAAAAAGTTAGGAAAAAGCAATGCCACTAATAGCAGACCCACAATTATACAACACCTGGGCCATATATTCAAGTTAAAGCCAAAGGAAGGGGCACTTTTCTTTAAGGAAACCCCAACCAGCAAGAGTGGGAATGGCAGGATGGCCTTTTCTATCTGGAGCCCTGCAGGAATTCCCATGCCATTGATGTTAGTCAGGAGAAGGTAAGTAATATTGCAATACCAACAACCCCACATCTCTGAGGCATAGTGCCGCAAACATTTATTTCTTCCTCACATTACATGAAAAATCTAGCCCAGTGAGGAATTCTACTCCACACCACCCCAGGGGGACTCGGGCTGAGAGAGGACTCACTATTCCTGCAGCTGTTCTGTTGAAAATATAGGGCCTTCTCACTCACTAGCCACAGCTGGAAAAGAGAGATCCAGAGGGTCATGCACTCAGCGATTAAGTGTGTTGGCCCAGACGTAACATGCAACTTCCATTCACAGCCCTTGGCCAGAAGTAATACATTAGCCCTTGCCTAACTGAAATCCTCCTGTCTGCCTAGAAGGAGAGATGAGCAGGATATGGTCAAGCCCTTGGGGTCTCTACAACACCACCCATGGCAAGGGCCAAAGTGGCTGACTCAGGGACAGAAGTAATGGGCAGGCCCAGCCAAATGTATAATGCTCACATACCCTCACCTAGTGACTTTTCTCCCCATGTGAAACTTATGTGTCACTATAGCTGTGTCACCAACATTAAATCTACCACCCTCTCTGCTGTCACCACCACCACCACCTCCAGCATCATCTAAGCTGTCACCACTACCAAACTCACCTCTGCTGTCACCACCACCACCACCACCAGTATCACCTCTGCTGTTACCACAAGCTCCACCAGCATCACCTCTGCTGCCACCACCACCACCAGCATTGCCTCTGCTGTCACCATCACCAGCATCATTCCACTGCCACCACCAACTCCACCAGCATGACCTCCATAGCCACCACCACCTCCACCAGCATAACCTCCATAGCCACCACCACCACCAACATCATCACCTCCCCTGCAACCACCATTACCACCAGCATCACCTCTGCCCTCACCACCACCATCACCATCATCACCTTACCACCTCCAGTATCACCACCCATCTGACAAAGACCCTAGTCATCTTTTAAGACTTGGTTTTACCTGTCAGTTCCTCTATGAATCTACAACTTTATCCTGTGTCATCAATGAACCCTACTCAACAGCCTTTTCTAAAATGTGATCCAGGAAGCATTTTTCTCAAGATGTTAATATGTACTTCATGCAATTACCTTCCTTAATACCTGCTTCTGTGTGGTTTGAACTAAGCCTTCAGTAATTTTGAAAAACAATGTTTTCAGACAATATAAATGACAAAGAAAATACAATTTTTATGCCTTTAATATAATAATTATGAATAATTAGAATAGATTTATTTTCCTTTCAGCATATATTTTGAACTATGCTGTTTTAAAAGTTTTATGTATTAGAATCATTTGCTTATATTTAAATGGAGTTTTTCTCTATTTCATGTACTGATATTAAGACTATATCATTGTTTAAGGAGATTATATATACATAAACACATATGTACACATATATGTGTTTATGTATGTATGTAGTTTTTAGAATTTAAGTGTGTATAAAGATTTTTTTCCTGGTCTTCATGGCTAGAGGCGAGAAAGAAAAAGCAATGTGTCAGTAAACGTTCATGTGGCAATGGTACTCAATGCCTAGGGGGAAAAGAGTTGCAAAACCAATGAGATAAATTTTCTATGGTTAAATTTGCAACTTAAGTGTTAGAAAATTCATTTTTCCATTCATTCATTTATTCATTCATTTATTCAAGTAGTATTTGTACAGTATATGCCAGGCACCATGCTAGGCATTGGACATGATTGGCAAACAAGACCGTCATGGTCTTTACCTGCCATGTAGATCCCATTCTATCAGGAGAAGTAGAATTTCCTGTTCCTGATGAGATATCACTGTTACACCCAGTAGGAGGATATTCTTTCCCTCTTACCTTCCTTAGAAAAGAGACGTGCATTCTAGGGTACCTGTGGTCATTCAGCTGGCAGATAAAGATTAGGAGAATGTCCCCACATTTCCTCTAGGTCCAGCTGAAACCTTCTCCCCTTAGTCAACCAGGAAAAGTTGAGTAGAGACCTGGTAATTTATCTCAGGGAGGTTACTCAACCCTGTCTGTGTCTAATAATGAGGATTGAGGTCAGTGGATTACAACACCCAGCTAGTGCATTGGGCCTTAAATAGTCCCAGAGATTAGTTTGCTCAATCAATAGTTGATAAAAACAAAGATTTCATGTTCAATCACTTCTAAAACCTGCCATTGGGGAAAAAAGTTATCACTATAACAGGCTTACTTTATGATTTTGAGAAACACTTTAAACATTTGGGCCCTTAAAGTTCTACTCCCCTTTCACTGTGCTTCTAAGTGAGTCAGAAATACTGGTCCCAGAGGGTCTCTTTCCCAGGGAATTCTTTGAGTTTAAGACCAGGTGTATTAATTAGTCTGCTTGAGCTGCTGTAACAAAATACCATAGAGCAAGAAGCTTAAACAACAGACATTTATTTCTCATAGTTCTGAGAATTCCATGATCAAGGTGCTGGCTAGTTCAGTTCCTGGTAAGGCTCCCTTCCTGACTTGCAGAGGGCCACATTCTCATTATGTCCTCCCAGGGCAGAGAGGGAGCTATCTCTTCATCTCTTCTTATAAAGCCACTAATCCCATCATGAGGACCCCATTCTCATGAACTCATCTAACCCTAATTGCTTCCCAAAGGACCCATTTCTAAATATTGTCACTGGATCTTAGAGCTTTAGCACATGAATTTCGGGGGGACACAATGCAGTCCACAGCACCAGGTGATGCTACAAACTTGGAGGAATTTAAATCTTTCCTTTCTCAGATTATCCTATCCCACGATTCTTGTTTATTTTCATCTTTTCTTTCAACGTAAGTGAGGCCCTGCTAAGTACATTTAATTAGGCTTCAGTAAGAGGCAGGATTTCACAACTTCTCAAATCCGGTATCACAATCAATTCAGAGACCAGGGAAATATTACTGGCCCATAATAGGTAATTTACCATATTCTGTATAGCTGAGGTTTAAATTGTCTGTCTGCCAAAGGGTACTTGAAATCCCTGTGAGAAATTTAGGTTTCTAATAAAATGGTGTTGTTTCACACTTCTCAAGTAATGAAGTGGATGTAAGAATCGAGTCTTTATGTCTTACTGTCAGATGTGTGCAGTGGGTCAGCGCGGGAGCTGCCACCGCTCTACAACATGGTGCTGTGGAGAGCACCTGGTTTCCAGCCCTGCTTCTGTAGCATATTAGCTGTGTGACCTTGGGCAAGTCATTTCACTCTCCTGAGTCTGTTTCCTGATTTGCAAACTGGGATGATAATATATCCCCTGAGTATCTGAGTGGAATACTAAAAGGGGCCAATTCCAATGTTGCAGGTGGGCAAAGGATAACACCGTATCATTTTAAGATGATGGTACTGCAATGGTCATCCTGAAACTCACCCTCCGGAAATGGTTTAAGGCCTTGGTTTTCTGGAGTTACCATAAAATTGACATTCCAGAGCTGTTTAGTAGAAGCAATCAATCTTTTCTCCTTGCTTTGTGCCTCTGGTTGCTCCTGGGTCCTCTTTTAGATCCTAAATATGATGACCAGGGATAAAGTGTCCCTAAAACAGAGCACTCCTCCAAACTCAGAAATTGTTTCACGAGTCACTTTGGAGAATCTGTTATCAGGAGACGTCATTTAGCTTTTTTATCTTCAAAGCAAAAGGTTTGTAAAGGGTTCACTCTTTAGTGGTATCAAAATAAGCCATTTTCTAGCCTCTTCTAAAAGGGCGCAGGTACCTGGACAGGTATGAAGACAAGGTAAACACAGCATGTGGTTCAGAACAAAAAAGAACAAATCTTAAGAATAGTCTAAGATAGTGATCAAGCAGTTTAAAGCTCCAGAAAGAGATTCTACTAAGTTATGTTGAAGCCCTAACCCCTAGTGACTGTTTTGGGAGACAGGGTCTTTAAAGAGGTAATTAAGGTTAAATGAGGTCCTAAGGGAGGGAAGCTAATCCAATGTTACTGGTGTCCTTATAAGAAGAAGAAGAGGCACCAGGGATGTGCACATGTAGAGGAAAGACTATATGAGGACACAGTGAGAAGGTGGCCATCTGCAAGCCAGGGAGAGAGGCCTCAGGAGAAACCAAACCTGCTGACCCCCTAATCTTGGGCTTCTAGCCTCCAGAACCATGAAAAATAAATTTTTGTTGTATAAGCCACTCAGTCTGTGGTATTTAATTATGGCAGCTCTGGCAGACTAATACATGTATGTTGTAGGAACTAATCCCAATCAAAATAAAATCAAACACACAAGAAAAATTATTCATACTTTATTTTTCTACAGCTCAATTACAACTAATTTCAGAACATGAACCCCCACCTCCCCCTACCCCAGGTGGTGTAGAACTTACCCTCAGTCTACCCCAGATTCCCTCAGTGCCAAGGCATGGGGAAGGGGGCACTCCCTATCTAGCTCTTGGGCCTTATGACATCCCTTGTCCAGATGGGTCCTTCAGGTTGGGGATCTCGGTAAGGTTGCAATAGTCCCATTGGCCTGGATGCACCATTACACAGTTTTTCTTTTCTGGGGTCACACCACCTCCCCTCAACACTGCTAAGAAGCATGGCCTGGGACTCAACTGCTTATACAGGATTTGGGGGTTCTCTCTAACATAGTAGCTCAGCAATGGGCTTATCATCCTTTCATACCCTAATTACATAACCACAAGCTGGAGTGGTCTAGCCTTGCTACTTAAAATAAGGACAATGACTGATCACACACACACACACACACAAAAACAGTAACTACGTTGAGATAATGTTAATGAGGTTGACTGTGGTGATTATTTCACAATGTATAAATATGTCAAAACATCAAGTTGTACACCTTAAATATATACAATTTTATATGGCAATGATATCACAATAAAGCTGTTCAAAAAATATAAGGACAATGACACTTACTGGTATTGAACCCTGCACTGGCATCACCTGGGAGCTCATTAAAATTATTGGCTCTCAGGTCCCAACATAGAATCAGAAACTGCGTTTTTAACCATATCCCCAAGGGACTTTTTAATGCACATTACACTTTGAGAAGCAGTGGTCCCGTGCAATGATTCTCAAGCTGTAGCAGTCGTCCGAATCATGTAGAGGGCTCGCCAAAGCACACATGCCTGGGCTCCACCCCAGACTCTGTCAGTAGATCTGGAGTGGGGCCTGAGTGGTTGCCATACTGCCTGTCTGGGGACCACAATCTGAGTAGAATTGGTATGGAGCATATAAAAATATTCCAGCATTTTGTAAGTTAAAACACCTTGGGTAACTTTTCCTGAATATCTTATTAGTTGAGGCAGACCCGTCATAACATTTGTGGAGCCCAGGGCAAGAGTATAAAAGGAGACCCACATATCATTTGTATAAATATTTAAAAGTTATAAATCAGGCTAAAAAAATAAGTTTTAAAAATGTTTTATTCTCTAACTTGGCAAATATATTTCCAGGATGATGTGAAAGATCAGGCTCAAGTGTGGACTTCTCAGGAATCTTCGGAATTTCATGCTGGTCCTTGTCCATGACCTGCCCCCTTTCTTTTCCTACTCCCCCGACCCCATCCTGGGAAAAGACTCAAGAAGTAGGCTCAGAGCCTTTTGGGCAAGGAATTCTAGCATCCCAGGTACCCAGGGAAATGGGTCTGCAAGGGGCCCCTCTCAGGTGGCACTTGGCCTCATGGACTCCTTGCCCACGGGGAGGAGTGAGGCCAGAGAAAAGCCAGAATGGGGCCCTTTAAGGCAAGGATACAGAGCAGGTCCCACCATGACAAGTCTAAGGGCAATGCAGATTGGAGGGCTTGGGGTAGTGGTTTTTAAATAATATTCTTAAAGTCATAAGACTACTTAGTACGCCCCAAGAAGTCTATAAGATAAAATGCAACAGTTGATCTACTAAGTTCTACAACTCTCAATGTAGTCCTTAGACCAGTATCATCAGCTTTGTTATGGTCTGAATGTTTATGTTCCCCCCAAATTCATATGTTGATGCCCTAACCCCCAATGTGATGGTATTTGGAGATGGAGTCTTTGGGATGTAATTAACGTTAGATGAAGTCATAAGGGTGGTCCCCTAATGGAATTAGTGCCCTTAAAAAAAGAGACAACAGGCCAGGCATGGTGGCTCACTCCTGTAATCCTAGCAATTTGGGAGGCCAAGGTAGGAGGATCGCTTAAGGCCAGGAGTTTGAGACTAGTCTGGGCAACAGGGAGACACTATCTCTACTTAAAAAAATAGCTGGGCGTGGTGGCACATGCCTGTAGTCCCAGCTACTTGAGAGGCTGAGGCAGGAGGATCACTTGAGCCCAGGAGTTTGAGGTTGCAGTGAGCTATGATGACATCACTGCAGTCTAACTCAGGCAACAGAGTAAGACCCTGTCTCAATTAAAAAAAAAAAAGAGAGAGACAGAAAGAAAACAGAGTTTTCACTCTCTCTCAGTCTCTCTCCCTCCTGTCCCCCATGTGAGGACACAGTGAGAAAGCATCTTTCTGGAAGTGAGGAAGAGAGTCCTCATGGGCAATTGAATAAGCCAGCACCTTGATCTTAGACTTCCCAGCCTTGAAAACTGTGAGAAAATAAATTTTCTGTTGTTTAAGACACTCAATCTATGGTATTTTGTTATGGCAGCCCAAGTAGACTAATACAAGCATCACCTGGGGACTTGTAAAAAATGCAAATTCCCGGGCCCAGCCCAGACCTACTGAATAAGACATTCTGAGACTAGAATCCCAGCAGTATGTATTTTTATGAGCCCTCCAGGGGATTGTGGTGCATGCTTCCACTGCTCAAAGCATAGTTTTTATTCTTCTATATTCCTCCATCAGGAACAACTTGGAGAATATTTTTTATGAGAATTCAGCTTTAGACTCCTTAGAACTGAAACTGCTCCTTAACTCTGTTATCAGCAGGATCTCTCCATTTCTCATCAAGTTCATGAATACAAAATGAGACTGCAGATATAATGTGTGTTAAATTGTTGTACCTGGTTAAAAATATCAAAAAAAAATCAATCAATGTTCTCTATCTGCAAGATTTTTCAGATGCATCCTTTTGTTTCAAATAAAATATGTTTCTTTCATATTTTCATCTTCTTTAAAATTATAGCAATAAGGTCTTCGAAAAGAGTTGCTGAAAAGCACATTTTAGAAAGACATATCTCTTTGATTTATCAAATTCATATTCATGTAGGCACAAAAATCACAAAGGGATGTGACAACTGCTTATTGCTTCAACCTCTTTCCTCAGCTTCTTGGAAGAGTCATGTCTCCACAGTAATATTTAAATGTGAAGAGATGGGAAGAAGATTTGGTATAAAGATAATAATTAGTACTTTGATTTAGGCAATCATAGCGTGGCAAGTTTTCATATGTGCCCCATGAGAAGCGCTGGAAAAGGAATTCATTTGTCATAATCTACTTGTGAGCGGCTCTTTACATACTTTACATTCAACCATCATGGCATCTTGAGGTTAGTAGCATTATCCCCATTTTATAAATGAAGAAAAATGTAGACTCAGCCAGCATATGTACCTTTCTGAGGGCAATTGGGTCGGTAAATGGAGGCCATGGGATTTGAACCCAAGGAAATCCTCTATTTTCCCAGGACATCGCAATGCCCCCTTATGCTTGAGGAAAATGCATTATGTTCTTACAGTCTGACCTTCTCTTGGGAAACTTTGCAATATTACAGTTACTTAGTTCAGCCTCTCATAATTTTTGCTATACTTGCTATAAGAACCTCCTAAAAAGCGTCCCACTCTCTAGTCCAAGTTTGTCCATGTACCACTCCTGGAATTAGTTCTCTAAAAAGTAAAATTAATCATGTCACTCCCTCCACTAAAAATCCTCACCTCAGCCTTCAAGATTTAGCCCAAACTCCTTAGCATGCCAGAAGTTCCTTCCCAATTTGTCATCTGCCTACATGGTCAATCCCTCTTAAGTCACCTCCCACCATTCACTCTCCTGCAAGCAGCCTGTGTTCTACCCTTATCCCCACCGAGATCATGCTTCTTGCCTCTGCCCTGCCACGCTCTTCCCTCTGCCCAAAGTGCCTTTCCTGGCTCTTTTTACTTAACTAGTTCCTACTTGTCCTTCCAGGACAGCTTGTAGAATCACCTGTTCGCAGAAGCTTTCCTTAACCTTCACAGTCTGATTTGAGTATGTCTCTGGTGTGTTCCTTTGGTGTCTTGTGATTTCTTCTACCATGGCATTTGGGGTATGTCAGAATTGTTTACTCATACAAAAGTTTTGCCCTGGGCCATGGCAGCCCAGGATCACTAACTATGCGGACTGTGGTTTTCTGGCACTGGCCTACTCTGGTAGGACCTCCTGTACCTTGAAAGTGTCCTACCACATTTGAGGGAGTCCTCATGGGAATTCACACATTTGCTCATGAATAAGTCTCTTCACCTGCACCAGCTACGGAAGTCTTGCCTGGAGACTATAGTCATGTGTCACTTAACAACAGGGATACATTCTGAGAAATGTGTCATTAGGTGATTTTGTCATGGGAACGTCAGAGTGTACTTATACAAACCTAGATGGTACATCCTACTACACACCTAGGCTATATGGTGTAGCCTATTGCTCCTAGGCTACAAACCTGGACAGTGTGTTACTGAACTGAATACTGTAGGTAATGGTAACACAGTGGTATTTGTATATCTAAACAAATCTAAGCATATAAAAAGTATAGTAAAAATACAGTATTATAATCTTATGGGACTGCCATCATACATGTGGTCTATTGTTGAGTGAAACGTCGTTTTGTAGTGCATGACTGCATTTTGGTGCCCCAGTTTCCTACCACTACCTACTGCTGCTGCTGCACCTGCTGGCACCCCTTGAACCCTCCATGCCCTTCCCTGGGTGTGGCCAAATCCACACTGTGCCAAAGTGGACTGAATATTCTGCTCCAATCACCTGTCAGAGATTTTTGTGTAGAAACAGTTCTTTCTGTTTTATTTTGGTTTTTACTTACAGCTCCCACTCTCTGCCAAAGCTTCAGATAACCAGAGGATAATGAGGAATGAGCATCATTCTGTTCTCTAAGTCACCCTTCCACTTTGATAATTAAGGCCATAAATTTGGGCATAGCTTGTCCTGACTATTCTTTAAGAGAAGTTATTCTCCAGTAGGTTTCTCATTTCCACATGCAAATGTTAATAAATAGACCCCATATGGTCCTGTCCCACCAGTATTCACTTGCCCAGAAAGTTTGAATCCCAGAAATAAACTCAATTTAGGCTCAGACTGGTACCCTCACTACCCTCTCACCCACAACGCTAGGCATGTGGTAAGTACAATCAAATAGAACGTGGGTGTTTTTTCTCTAACCTGAAGATACTACCATAATTGAATCCTTAACAGAAAGAAAAAAAGTACACATCTTCCAGATCCTCCTTTTTGATAACAGAAAAAACTCAGGGAGCTCTGGTTGTCCAGGGCTCTGCATAGCCATGGGCTCTGGCCTTGGCTTTCATCAGCTTTCATCACCAATTATCTTGCTTTTTCCAGCCCTGGCAGCCTAGCTGCAAAGGGAAGGGATGACAAATGGGCTGATGAAAGTAAAAAATTGAATATAGTGAAGCACTATGGTTGTCAGACAGTTCTGAAACCTCTCTCAAAAAAAATTTGTTCATGTATTTTGTCATTCCAAGCAACCTGAAACAGCTAAAAATCCCCCTGAATCTGACATTTCACTTAAAGTGTTTATTTCTTGGTAGAGCTGATTTGGTCTCCTAGAAAAACAGGTAAAAATTTAGTCAATAGCTTCCAAAATAATCTGGTTCTTTAGAAGGGGGTGCATATAATTAAATTTTTTTTTCCCCTTCAGAAGTGGCACTTCGCTAGATCCAGAGCACTCTATCCTGATGAGTGTCTATCTAGGGAAATCCTAAGCCAGAAAGTTCCACTCTGTAGCCTAAAACCAGAGTTTACCTGGCCAGCCAATTGGAGGTGGTCCAGCTGTCTAGTAACAACTGACTAAAAGGGACGCTAGAGAACTCTGTGGCAGGATTCTGTAAAGAAAAGGCTTATTTTCCCCAGAAATAGGAGGCCTAGGTCTGGCACTTAGAAAAACAAGCACATCTCTGATGCTAGCAGTGTAGCCGTTGCCATGGCACCAATCCAGTCAAAGCTTTAGATGCAGTGGAGGCTCCACAGAGACCAGGTCCTCAGAGCAGAAGCAATAGTAAGATGCAGTCACTAATTACATATTAAAACAAGAAAACCCTCTCTGATGTGCTGCAGATAGTTCTTGGTAAGAGCAGAGCTGCCATGGATAAATTCCATGTTTGTCCTTTAAAAATGCATAATGCTGGGTCATGTCTGGGTCAACCAAACTCAATTTATGTAACATTGAGAATATATACTTCCTTTGGTTGTCCATGCTGCATAAACTGTAATTCTGCCCCCCCCCCTTTTTTTTTTTTTTTTTGAGACAGAGTCTCACTCTGTTGCCTGGGCTAGAGTGCAGTGGCATCATCATAGCTCACTGCAACCTCAAACTCCTGAGCTCAATCGATCCTCCTGCCTCAGCCTCCCAAGTAGCTGGGACTACAGATGCGTGCTATGATGCATGGCTAAGTTTTCTATTTTTAGTAGAGACAGGGTTTCACTCTTGCTCAGGCTAGTCTCGAACTCCTGAGCTCAAGCACTCCTCCCACAGTGCTAGGATTACAGGCATGAGCCACCACAGCTAGCTATAGGACACTATCTTTTATTTTCATGGTATGATCTTAGTCTCTATTTGTCCAATTGCCTCCTTTAACAAATGAGAAGATTCATCTTTCAAGATCTACATTACCTTGTCCAAGTTCACATGGCTAAAAAAGATGGAGCCAGGACTTGAACCCAGGTCTGTCTGTTTCCACATAAAACCAGTGCTTTTCTTCAGTAGTCCACATTGCTTCCCTAGAGTAGTAGAAACTGTATTATAGCCTGTATTATTTAGAAAGGATTTTGGCTGCAGGTAACAATAACAAAACTAAAAACTAAGAGTATCTTAAACTATAAAGAAATTAAATCTGGACATAGGCCATCGCAAAACTGTTCAAAAACAACACAGGGCCAGGAGCTTGGGGCAATGTCTGTACAGTCCTCATGACCTTTCTGCCAGAATCTCAACATGGTTATTGTAAATGCAGGAATCAGGTCTATGTGAGCATGTCCAAAGCCAGGATTCATACACATGGTAGAAGGAGCAAGGTGAATGGCCTATCATGATGGTCTGACCTCTTCTTTTATCAGGGTGTAAAATCCTTTCCAGAATCCCTCCAGGTGACTTTCTCTTAAGTCTCACTGGACAGAACTATGTTACGTTGACAACTCTAGCTGCAAGGGAGGCTGGAAAAGTGAGCATTTGGCTTTTCTCAGCTGCTATAATGGGAGGTAGTTAAGAGAGAAGTGACTTGGGAACAGCCATTAAGTAGCCAACCAAAACACAAACATGTGTTTGTCACATGTCCTCATAGCCTCCAGGGAACCATTGCTATATGGCAATTGTTTGGTTCAGTGCTCATAATATTTTTCCAGCATTACTCCAAGAGCCTCCTAAGTGATCTTCCCTGTCCATGATCTATTCCCTTAGTGGAAAGATTTGGCTGAATCCCAAGTTGCCTTATTCACACCCTGGAGCCCTTTCCATCACAGAACCCAACTAACCATTCATGCATTTAATATATAAGCCCTTTGAGAATAGTTGTTTAAATTTTCTATTCTGTCCACGATTAGAAAATATTTCCAACACAAATATGGCAGAAGAACCCATTGTCTTTCTTTCTCTTCTTCCCCCACCCTCAAATATTTTCACCAATTCATACAAACTCTCCACATGATCTAAATCCCAGATGAACTTAAAATATTATATTGTGTCTGGAGGAAGAAATAAACTAACTTTCTCTCTCTCTCTCTCTCTCTCTCTCTCTCTCCCTCTCTCAATGCTAAAATCAGAGTAAGATTTAAAATTCCTTACAGATTTACAAATTGACTACGTGGAAACTTAGAGGTGTTTTTCTTTCTTTCTTTTTAATATAATCATTTCAGTCTTGGCTGCTGGTTTCCAGACTTATTGACTTGGAAAATTAAGACTTTCCTATGAGATATTTTATGCTTGTCACTTCATAAAATCACTGCCCATTTAATTTATAAAACCCAGACTCAGACAACTTCATTCTAAAAGCCATGGGACAACATTTGAATTTATTTTTGCATTACAAACTCCAGGAGGAGCCACTCACATTGTTCTATGTGAATGGAGCCCCCTGAAGCCCCCTGGAGCCAGGCAGCAGCAGTCCTGCCAGTCGCTGCTCCAGAAACAACAAAAAGCACACCTGTCAGCCTGAGCACTAGTCCCCATAAGATCTGTGCTCACAGTGATGAGACAGTCTCTTCTGCTGTTGCTAGAGCACACATGTGAGGGTGATGCACAGAAATGGTTGTTCTGCCCAGAGTCCAGGCTGACTGCAGCCTGAGCAGAGCACTGACTCCTTCAATCCTTGTAAAATGATGCCAGCTCTTATTTTGAAATGACAAAGGGAAGGCAATTCCAGTGTTCCAGCCCTCCTCCCCTCTAGAAAATAAAGACACAGAACAGAATAAGGGAATGAGTGTTTGGTGAGTGACAGAGGCAAGTGCCAGGAAGACTCAGAAGAACTGGGGGGGTCACAAGCTGTTGGGTCTCTAAGAGAAAAATGCATGTTATTTTTCAAGCAGAAAACATACGAATTTGAGGGAGCCTGTTTTGGAACAGAGAGTAAAACTCCAGCAGTAGATTAGTCCATGGGGAATCGGATTTAACAGACGAGAACAGACACAGAATTTTTATTGTGATTTTCATTCATTCAACAAAAATGTGTTGTATATCTGTTGTGTCAGGCACTGTGCCTGAGGGATTCAGCAGTGGAGGCAGACGTGGTCCTTGCCCCCAGGAAGCTTACTGGTGAGCAAGGCAGACATTAAACAAATGGGTTACACAAATAGGTGTGTGATTTGAATTGTGATAAGCATCACAAAGGAAAAATGCAGGGCTCCGGAAGAACGAAAAACAAAGGAACATACTGTTCACTGGGTGACGGGGCGCACTTATAGCCATGACTCAAGCATTATAAAAGTGATCCATGTAACCAAAAATATCTGTACCCCTGTAATACTTTGAAATTAAAAAAAAAGCCAAGAAAGAAAAACAAAGGAGCACATCTAGGCGAGGATTCAGGCAGAGTATCCCCAGCGAAGTATAGGGGAAAGTTCCCCTTGGCCCTCTGAAGTTTCACTGAAAATCACCGACATGAGGCAGATTAATAGGAGAACAGGCATATAAATTTATTTAATGTGTAGACACGGGAACCTTCAGAATGAAGACCCAAAGACACAGAGGAAATGGTCCATTTTTATGCTTGGGTTCAACAAAGTATGGACAGCGGTGTATAAATATGATTGGAGGAAAAGGGTATGATCTAATGCTAACAGGCTGAGTCAGGAAACCCAGCAAGGTCTCTCTAGATTCTTCTTGGCCTCTCTGAGCATGCCTTCCTTCTTTCTGGATGTGGGGCAGGGCTCTCTCTGGAATGGGGGTCTTATGACATACAGTCAAACAAGGTTAGTCAAATAATTTCTTTATGGCCAGTTTTTATACAGAATATTTTTGGGTTTTATGGATGCCTTTGGGACAAAGGGGTGCTGGTTTCTATGACCTACCTGGGGGAAGAGGGATTCCAGTTTCTACAGCTAGCCTCAGGGAAGAAAGGGACTGAGAGACAGGAGGGCAGGAGGGCAGGAGGGCAGAGAAAAACTTTTGCTTCTGAGGCTGTTTCTGAGGCCCTTATGTTGTAATATTGTTTTCTGAGGCCCAGCAGAAGTGATGTTTAAGCCCATGAAGGATGTGAAGGGTCCAGCCAAGTGAAAAAGTGGAAAAGATTCTAGGCAGAGGGAAAGAGGGAACAGCATGTAGGGAGGTCCTGAGTATGGAAGAACTTAGCACATTTAAGGACAGAAAGGAGGCTAGTGTGAGCCAGAAGAATGACACCGTTGCTGAACTGAACTGGAGTCCACTTGCCAGGCATAATAAAGCCAGATACTCACATCAAGATTTGCAGCAGGAGAAGAAAGTATTTATCTCATGGTACCAACCAACTAATGCTTAATACCCGAACTCCCTGATGGCCTATAAGCAAAGGTTTTTAAAGGCAGGTGTACATTTCAGAAAAGCTAAAGTTGAAGTTAAAATTGTAAATCAATACATGGAGGTTATACATTGGTTTGGCCCAAAAAGGCGGGATATCTTGAAGTGGGGGCTTATAGTCATAGGTAGATTTAGAGATTTTTTGATTGGTGATTGGTTAAGGAAGGCCTTGTCTTGGGATCAGGGGAAAGTGTTAAGATGTTATCTTTTAGTTTCCATAGGGAACTAAAACACCTCGGGCAACTCTGGCTTGCTTGGAGGACTATTATTATTACCATCTTCTTACTTTTCAAGGCTCACTAGGTGCCCAGAATTTTCCTTGAAGGGACTTAAGATTTTTCCTTTATTTTCATGCTGGAGGGGGTCCAGTAAGCCCCTAAAAGGGGTCCCTGCTCCGTCTCAGCACCAAAGAGCTCAGATTGGCCATAGTGTGCAGGGCTTTTAGAGAGACAGCCCCCTCTTTCAGGTCCTGAACTTTAGTTCTGAGTCACATCTACTGCAAAAGTGTCTCACTGGTCAGCTCATCTACTACCATGCAGGAAGTCAGCTTGCTTTGAGGACATTGTTCCTTGTCCTGAACCTTTAGCACAGTACAAATTTATGTCCTAAAGTAATTCAGAGGTATTTGTAGAGGAAATGCCAGGTAAGAACAGACCAATGGCTATTCAAGTCACTGACATTTGGGGAACTGTGTCAGGTTCCTGGGGCCTCCCTTAAATCACACATTGGCAACTGCCAACCCCACCAAATAGGGTAGTGGGAGAGGAAGGCTGCCAGTCTGGCATCAGACCAAAGCAGCTTCTCAGCAAAGAGCTCCCTTCCTTTCCTCTCCCCTCCCACTGCAGCCTAGTAATAACCCAAGGCAGCCTGGCCTGTGGCTTTACAGTCTCTTTGGCTTTAATTCCTAATATTTGGGAAAGGGAGCCCATTTCCATAATGTGAAGTTTCAGAATTGTAATTGTTCCAGTTAGTTGCTAACTGTTGCATTGTAAGCCCTCAGTTGACAGGAGAGACAATCTCCTGCAAAAATGCTACCATCCAGGACAGAACCCTAGGAGCAACTAGTCACTCTGCAGAACAGAGTGGCCTCCTGCAGTCTGTCATTTGCATTGCAAACTTAGACCCTGGGGCACAAGCAGCCAGTTGGGAAAGAAAGGTCCCCAGCTCTGGAGGTTGTCATCCTCCTTCAAGCAAATAGGTGCAAAAGTTTGTTCATTCCTTGCATTCTAAAATCTAGGCAAAGGCTTCGCATTCAAGCAGCCAAAATGAATTTTCCCCACATGAAATTCTACTAAGATGCTAATGTGAAACTAGCTGGAGCCCTTAAGAATCTGTGTACCCCAAAGGCAGACTGCTCCAGAACTCTCCAGAACAACCTTAGGCAAAATAGCACAATGGATGGCACAACTCTGGTCTTACTTTAAAGAAAAGAAACAAAAACTAAAATCAAAAAGGACTCAGTAATGAGAGTCTAAATATACAAATAGACAATGGCCAGGCCATATATTAAATATAACTCTGACCCACAACCTACAGCAACCAGCAAAGGAACCCAATCCATTATCTATCTACATTAACCAGACCAGGAAACCAGCCTGCTATCTGTAAGTCAGACTTATAGGAAGTCAGACAACTATCTAGTATTAATAAAATTCAGGAAACCAAACAATAACCGCCATAATAATCAGCCCTAAATAGCCAGGACTTGATTAATAACTGACAGCTTCCCTAATTTTTGTTTCTGCCTCCAACTTAGAACCAACCAGAAAAAGTCAAATATGCACCCTTAACCAGTCACATAGGATGCCTGCCTACAGCTTCCCCTGCCAACCGCCTCAATCAGGAAATACCTAAAGCCTTTCCTTTTTTCCACTATAAAGCTTTCCCCCTCCTCTGCCTTTGAGTCTCTGTCAAAACACAAGTGATAGTGGCTGACTCCCCGGCTTGTTCTCAGTTGGTTGTTCTTTGTTTATTGACAAAGTATGGCTCCATCACTTGCTGGGTACCTGATCCATCCCTAATCCTCTCCGGACTTCAGTTTCCTCTTCTATAGGAATTAATATTGCTAACTCCTGCCTCCTTTGTAGTAATGTGAGGAAGAAACAAGTGCTTTTTAAAGTAAAGCACTGACGCAACACAAGTTGTTATTACTTTGGATGTTGATAGGGCTCAGGACATACCACCCCAAAATATGATTGTAGAAGACCAGAATGTGGTACCCCAAAATATGCCCCTTTGGCATACGGGTTATTTTTAGAAACTGGAGACACAGGAGAGGCTCTGAAAAGTTGCCCTTTTGTAAGAGAAATTTATAACAATGAAGGAAATCTCCATTTGTAAGGATGTCTCCCTCTCTGCACCAGAAAGAGAAGATGACTAATCACTACAGACCCCTCTCAAGGAAGAAAACACCTTACGTCTGACATTTTTCTACCTTTAAGAAAGCATCTTGAAGGACTTAAATCTGCATAACAAACCTTACTCGTTTTTTCCCACACCTTTCCTGGCTGTCTCCTCTTAGCCAGGCCTTTCCCCACCTTTCTTTCTTTGTTTCAGAGAATGATGGGATTTAAGCCTGAAGTTTAAATTCTTTTATTGAGATCTACCCCAAAGATTCACTTATTTCTCTGGGTTATCTTATGTACACAGAAGGGATCCAAGTTCTTAAACTTGTTTGTTTTTCTGCTAATCTGTATTTTGTTACAGGCGTCTGTCCCAGCTAGGAACTAAACTGTTCTCTACTCAAGCTTCTCTCCCCAAGTTACACCTTTTGGACTATGAGTTTCTCTCTTCCTCTTTCTCCCTCCTTCCTTTCCTCATTGTTAATGGTTTCTATTCTCTGATGTGAGATTGAAGATTTAAAACATTATAAAATCCTGCAAGTTTTCCCTACCTGGGACAAATGGCAGTCTGGTGGGTCCAAGAGTATTTTTTTGGGGGGGTGGCTTTCTTTTTTTTTCCTTTTATTTCAGAATAATATGAGGGTACAACACTTTGGTTACATATATTGCCCATGCACTGCCCATGTCAGAGCTACAATCGTGGTCATCCCCCAAACTGTGCACCCCGAACCCATTCAGTGAGAGTTTTCCCATCCCCTCCACCCCCCCTCCCGCCGAGAGTATTTTAAAAGAAATAAGAGTTTTATTATTGCCAAGGACAAAAAGATAACACTGGTTGAAAGGGGAATGAGAAAATCTTGTGTTTAATGGGTTAGAGTTGAAATTAGCTTACTCATTGTTAGAATGCAAATTCAGGCTCACAAATAGATGAGCATTTCCCTTGTTTGTACTCTTAATTTCTTCAGCAAATCTTATTCTCTTAGATGTGAAGCATAAAATCCCATTATAGAGTAATATTCTTCATAAAAATTAATCCCAGGGTCTCCTATAATTGCAAATATTAATCCCTGGGACCAACCCAGTGCTTTGTTGACATGATCGCAATACATTTTCCACACATAATAACTTTGTGTAGTAGATGTTGTCAGAGCAACTAGACCTGCCTTGCTTGTGTGGGCCTAGAGTTCCAGTCCGGTTTCAGTCCAGTGATTCCCAAACCTGGTGTGCATCAGAATCACCTGCAGGGTTTGTTGAAACACACATTGCTACCTCACTCCCACCTTTCAAATTTTTGAATCAGTAGGTCAGTAGAGCCCAGTGATTTGAATTTCTAAGAAGTTCTTAGATTATGCTGCTGCTGCTAATCCAGGGGCCAGGCAATGAGAACCCCTGCCTTAGGTGACTGGGACAAATCAACCCTCCTCCACTGATTGATACACATTACCGAGTTATGAGATTTCTGACTGGGACCAAGCCTCTTATCCTTAGAAAACAAAAGGTCATCAGGGATTTACGTTCATACAAAGGTACAAATGACTGGCATTATTAGCTCCTACCAGAACCTACCTTAGGAGGTTTGAGGGCAGGAGGACAGTAGTGAGTCAGCGGAAAGGGCAGAGCCAAGGGGGCAGAGAGACGGGGCTGTGAGCACTAAAACTGAGTCCACGCCATCTTGTCTAGCCCCAACTAGCTCTCTAAATGAGAGTCTCTCCCCACAAGGAAATGCTGGTTTCTATCATCATTAGGTTGTAAGAGAAATAAGAAAAGGAGAGCTGAGAAAGTCAAGGTGTGGTTGAATGATTCTGGATCCTTCCCAACCTGCCAGTCACCTATAGTCATCTCCTGTACTGGGGATTTCTTGCAGTTTCTCACACTGTAACATTAGAATCAGAAAGGATGATCGGCACACTTAATAACGGATGTGTTTTGGTCAGGTGCAGAATAAACTGGATAGATTTGTATTGGTTCACTTGACCTGGAGCTCTAAAAAGGCTCGATTCCTACTTATCACTAAACCACATGCACTTGAGCACGACACAGCAGTGGCGCCAATAATAATTGGTTCCCACTTCTCTGAGCAGGTTTCAGGAATACACAAGAATTGCTGATGTACTAACCTCGGTTAGAAAAACCTGTAAGGAGGATGAATCAACAGGCTTGGAGAAAGGTGAGAAGCTCTAGAAGCGAGCTGAGTCCAGGCAGGACACCCACTGGTGGGGATGTGTTTCTTGCCTGTTCAGATGATGGTTTGAGGCTGCCCCTTGATTTCACTGACTTCCTCAGCAAGAAAACCAAGCAATCAACCCTCGGAGTAGCACTATAGGGAGGTAGGGGCAGCTGGTGAGCAGTGATTGTATGGGAGAGGGTTGCTCCCTCAGGACACTTTCTCCAGTGTCAGGGCTTCACAACAGCCTTTAACACAATGTGTTGGCATGATAGTTGTTAAGGCAAGGATAAAAGAATTTGAAAATGAAAGCAAGATCTTCTATAGTAGGCTTATTCTGCTCATTCAAGTACTTTTTCATTCAAGTATAAGTTGACTAATAGAGGAATAAGAATAGATGCTATAATAATCATCATTTGTAGGCTGATTATTTGGGATGCCCAAGTAGAAAAGAACACAATTTCTAAGCCAAATAGTAAGAATGTAATTGCCTCTAGGAAGAATTTTATTGAAAAGCAGATCCTAGTGAGTCAAACCCGGATTGGTATGGACTTGATTTTCCTATGAATATGTTTAATTGTGGTAATAAGAATGTGATTATTACTAACACAGAAGCATAACAGTCTGTCTGTTGTGTTATGTGGAATAATTTTGCACATGATGAAGTGCAACTACAAAGGCATGGTCATGGAAACATAGCAATTTTTCTATAATAGAAGTTACATTTTGAAACTATAGTTGGAATGGATGCACCTTTATGGCATAAGGGATTTTAACCAATCAATCTCTTTGACAAAGTTGCATAATAATTATTACTAATAATTTATCTGTTAAAAAAAAGACATAGTGGTGTTGAAACCGAAATTAGGAAATTTGTTTCTCAAAGGTGCTGGGTATTTTGGTATTTCAAGTGTTTTGGGTATTTAAGCTTCCACATAGGTTGGTTCTTCAAATGTTTGATATAATAGAGGGCCTACTTCTTGTTTTGAGGCAAATACTTCCCCAATTATAAATATTATTAGTATTACTGCTGTTAGTGAAATAAATGATCCTATAGATGAGACAGTGCTTCATGCTGCATAAGCACCTAGAGTCTAGATAGTCTGAGTATTGACACAGCATACCAGAAAGACTAAGAATACGTTGGCGTGGGGATAAATTAACACCTAAGAATACCATTGTAAGATGGGCCTTTGGATCATGTAATATATAGTGTATATCCTGAAAATAATAGAAATCAGTCCACAAAATCATCTGTTCCTATAGACAGGACATAGTGGACATGGGAAATATATATATACATTTTGAGATGGTTAATGTTTAAAATATATATATATATTTTGTATTCATTGTCACTATTTGTCCCAGATATTATGGTTAATTTTATATGTCCACTTGGCTAGGTCATGGTAATTAAAGCTTTGGTCAAACACTTTTGGGTATTACTGTGAAGGTATTTTTTAAATGAGATTAACATTTAAATCAGTAGACTTTGAATAAAGCAGATTACCCCCCAACATAATGTTGGTGATTCAATCAGTTGAAGGTCTTTTTCAAGGTCAGTTGAAAAAGACTGAGGTCCCCAAAGAAAGAGGGAATTCCAGCAGCCAACTGCCTTTGGACTGGAGCAGCAACATCAATTCTTCCCTATCTGTAGGGTAGGGCAAGCTGGCAGGCTGGAAACTCAGGCAGGAGTCAACGCTGCAGTCTTCAGGCAAAATTTCTTCTCCTATGGGTATTATGAATTTGTTTAATATAGTTGCTGCCTCAGTATCCATTTTTAGGCCTAACAAATTTTTTGAAACCCAGTTGTATTCTGTCACCTTTTGCCTAGTTAAAACTTCCCCCTCCCTGTGTGGTTGTTAGAGTTATAGCCCATAGTTCATCCCACTGACCAAAAACCCAACACATCCCACAGCTGCTGACCATGATAAAACCTAATGGTCAGCACCAGAGTCATGTAAATAAGTTTCCCCTTCCATGCATGTTATCTTTACACTAGCCAATCCACAACCCTTGTGTGAAAACCTAAGGGACAACGCCTGTACACCTTAATAAAAGATTAGTCCTGCAGGTCCTCTCTTTCGCTCTTGCTCTCCACTTGCTGCTGAGCTCCCTGCCACGTCCAGACTTCCTCTTGGTCCCCCGTTGGCACCCCTAACCTCTCTGGAATCTGTAAGTAATGAATTTCTTCCATTTCATGCATTTGGTTTCACCTCCTCAGTGGTGCTTCACCTGACCAACACACGTAAACCTAATTTTCCTCCAGTCAAGGCTCTCCTAGAGAGTGGCTATCTTAGCTTATGGCCACTATCAATAGACAGACCTCAAGACCAAATCAGAAAAAAACCACAACAATAAAAATCACAACAGGAAACCTCGGTTTTTGCTTTTAAGGCCTTCTAACTGATTGAATAAGGCCCACCCACATTATCAAAGGTAATCTCCTTTACTTAAAGTCAACTAATTATAAATGTTAACCACATCTACAAAACATCTTTACAGCAACACCTAGATTAGTATTTGACTAAATAACTGGATACTATAGCTTAGCCAAATTAACATAAAAAACTAAAAGGCTTATAGTATATCTGATGATCATTTTATTTCTAGGTAAACTAACCAGGCAGCTGAAGAATTTTACCCTTATTGGGAAAGCAATAATTATTGTAGCAGATGTGAAGTATGCTGTTGTGTCTAGGACTATTTCTATGGTAAATAGATGACATATTCATACAATATATCCTACAAATCCAATTGATAGTATTGCTCATATTATTTTTATATATGCAAAGGGCTATCTTGGTTCCTAAATAATATGTTATGATAAGTGAACATTTTCTGAATCTAGGTAAAATTAGAATAAATCATTTTATCATATTGGATTACAGCCTATTTTTAAAAAAGAATAAATCCTGTTGGAAAGAAAGAATCAGAATAAACATTGATATGAAATTGGGTCTTTCCCTTGCACACGATCAAAGAAGGTATGTTAATTAATACAGTTGTTATGGCTCTATGTACTGGAAGCAACAATAATATAACTGCAGCAATTAATATATAGTATATAAAAAAGAAAATGATGTCTTGTTTGGGATATACCAGGTGGTTTTATGTTAATAATTGCAGCAATGGAGTTGATGGCATTTAAAATGAGAAGCACCTGCTAAATGAAGGCATCAGGTAATTAAATATACTTAGGTGCCTACATATACTCAGTTGTCAGCTAATGAGGGTACACTTTTCATCCTATTCTAGCTCTGAAGACTCATTAAGGAGAATGTCAAAGGATGAAGTCTTATTCCAGTAGGTAAAAAAGCATAAGGCCTTTCTGCAATTCTGTAGGCATCACAAAAGGCCAACCTTGAGGGATTTATGCAAAATCATTCTGGAGAAAATAATCTGCCCAGGATGATCTACTTGGAGCCAGCATTGTCCTCTGCCTTCTGTCAGTGCCGTCTCCACATTCCAGGCACGTCTGTCCCTGAAAATCAGAGTGAGGCCACAGCTCAAACACTGAGCGGCCAGGTCTGTGCTTTCAATCCTACCCAGCTCTTCTACTCACCTCAAACTCTTCCTGCCACTTCGTTTAGCGGGTACTTAGAATCATCTGGGGGCATTTTCAAGGTGATCACTCTCCCTGATTCATGCTTTGGAGGTCAGGTGGGGATTTAAAACACTTGAATCCTTATTAATCTCTCACCTTGAGAACCACTGCTGGATTCAGCTCTATTGACAGAACAAGTTATTTTCATACGTCTTGGAGAAGATTGTAGATTGGGAACCCAAGGTTATAGTTGGAGACCCTTGGAATATTAGTTGGTGTATTAGCCAGATATCAAGGCCCTTCAAGATCTGGCATCTTTTGACATTTCTGACATCATCTCTCATCACTATTCTCCACTCCTATCTCCATACTCTACTCAAGTAGGACCAAGGACTCTACTTATGTTCCTAACAATCATATCATGCTTATTCATCCCCTGCATACTTTCTAACATGCTGTTTCCTCTAACTGGAAAGCTTTTCCCTCCTTGCCATCTTGGAGATTCCATACTGGTTCTTCAAGACCCAGCTTGATGAGACCTGTGAAGTCTTTCCTGCCCTGTTCTGAGCATAATTAACCACTTCCTTGCCTGTGCTTCTACATCATCACACCATTGTACTGTGAGATTTTGCTGTCTGTCTCCTACCTGGCAAGCATCCTGATGGCAGGAACCATATCCCAACCACATTTGTATGGCTTAATCTTTTAATCTCCTAACACATGGCCTGGCACAGAACAGGCATCCAATAAATGTTCATTGAAAAAATAATTAAAGACAGCACAATTGTGTGTGTGGTGTTTGTCATAGTGACCAATTCTGTTCCTTCCTGCTTCTTTTCCCCTCTCCACTACATTGTGAGTCACTGGTGTCACCTGTAACAGCCAAAAAGGACAAGGATACATGTCTTTTCCACTGGAAACCTATCCAGGGCTCAGATAACTCCCTTGTCAGATGGTTACCAGACCCTCCCTGGGGGTCCAACTTCATCTCCCTGAGACAGGACCAAGATGCACTATACCTCTTCTGTCTTTTCTTCCCCAAGGGTACCCTCCCACAGGTTATACTTTGCAGTTATATCCCTTCCTGGCCCTGTCTGCAAGCAAACCAGTATGGCACTTGGCAATAAACTCAGTGTCCTCTTCATCCCTCACAAGGCTGAGGAGCTATTCTGCAAACTAAGTCCTTCCACAGGCTGGCACAGACACTTTAGTCCTTGGGAATGCCTTTCTCTTACATGTGTGAAGTTCTCTGTACTTTTCAAAGCTGTTTCCCATGTAGCATTTTCATTTCACCAAATAAATAAGCAGCATAGATCCAGTAGTCCCACTTCCAGATGCAGAAGAAGAGACTCCAAGAATTCTCAGCCACTAGGTGAGGACTCTAACCAAAACTTGACCTCAGATCCTGATATACCTAGTCCCGTGCTCCGTACACTACACCACATGCCAAGCTGTCTCCATACAAGCTAACTCAGCCAACCATTTCCTGAACTAGTCCAAGGAATGCCTAGAATAGGAGGCAACACTAAGCTAAGCTAAAAACACTAGTTAACAAAAGTAATCTCAACAACTACAAGTCCATTGTTAGATACTACTGGAATTAGGACTTGAGTGTACTGAAAGTATTTTTAATTTCTCTTCAATTAAAAATTCCTTTCTGCAACTAGAATGTACAGTCCTAAAGGAAAAAATAAAAATAAAAAATTCCTTTCATTTACCTAAGTTCTGTCAAATGGCATATTGTGGCTTTCAGGAGATTGGCAGAGGTTATATATCTCAGCTGCTAACAAAGGAGATTCCAAGGCTCCAGCTCACCCTTATGTGAACTCACCACAGTTCTTCCCCAGAAACTTCTATTCTCATATGTCAAAAGGTAGCTGAAGAGGAGAAAGGGTGAATTTGCCCCCAGAAAGTCATAGTACAGTATTATTTTCCCACAATTTATAATTTATTCTAACTCACTCTGTGTCTTTCAATTTTAGTTCTTAGAGAAAAATCATCTCATTTCATCTTATTCAAAATGAAATTAAAGGAAAATTCATTCAAAGAATACTAATGAAAGACAGGCATTGTCAGAGAATCATTAAATACTCCAATGATCATTTCCTTGCTTTGGGCAAGAATTCATCTTTACTTTGAAGAAAAAAATAAAGCATGTATTTTGCAAAGCTGAAGTGACTCGTCTTATTCCTCCAAGGTGAAGTGACCCACACTATTTCATCATTCCAGACTAGCATTCATGTGAGTTTTCAAAATGAAATGTGATGGCTGAAAGCTAAAAACCAAGCACACCACAGTGAAAAGTCATATTATTCACACTTTTCCTCCTTCTAGTTTGCATTTTCCCATCCATCCTTACTGCTTACATGTCTTTCCAGCTTGACAGAATAAGAGTCTTTTATAAAACCAAGTGTTTAGGTATGGCCTGTCTTCTTCAATTTCACTATATATGGAAAAGGACCAGTAGTAAAATCTCAATATTTTCTATGACACTTCCCCATCATCCCCCACCCTACACATCTCAAAACCCTAACCCTGTTCCTTAGGAATGGCCAGAGCCTGAATCTTGTTTTCCTAGTAACCATAATCCTAACATTGAGAAGGAGAATGGTGAATTTGCCTACTCCAAAGTGGCATGGATTTCTCCAACATTCTCCCTAATTTATCGCATTTTCCAATTTTCTTGTTCAGACAATATATAACTTTACTTTTTTTTTTTTTTTTTGCTTCTTTTTGTTCCTGGATAACTCCTTAAGACTCCATTCAGATGTGACCTTAGCTGGGTGCTCCTCCTTTGTGCTCCCATGGAATGCCATGCACAGTGGTTAAAGCATCTGAAGGCCAGGGTTTGAACCCTGGTTTTTCTACTTATTGGCTTATAACTTTGAAAAAAACAAAAACAAAAAGAACTTAACCTCTCTTAGTCTGAGTTTTCTTATCTACAAAATATGAATAATAATAATAATACCCTTTTTGTTGTGCTTGAAGATGATTCAATGATATAATTCATGTGAAACCCTTAAGAAAATGCCCAATAATGCCAGCTAATGATATAGTTGCTATTGTAATGCTTATGATATTACATTATCATTTATGTTTGTATCTATGTCGTCTACTTTGCCATATACTCCTTACAGACAGGAAATATGACTTTTATGCCTGGAAATTTATGCTTATAAAAATATAGTACTTATACCAAGCAAAGTATCTGGCACAGAGTAGGTCTTGAAAATATAGTAGAAGAATAAACGACAAAAGAAATCAGGCTTAGTGGGGTATCCGTGATAGAGCTGTGTGTTCTCTAAATCTAACCGGGTCACAACAGAAACCTTTAAGACATCCCCAAAAGCTCTGAGAGACTCAAGGCACTCAGAATTTCAAGCATTGTAATTACATCAACTGTGTGACACATCATATCCTGAACACAATTATAGTGACATAGTGAAAAGTACGGACTCTGAGGCCAGGTTCTCGAAACCTAACACTGCAACTTAATTGCTGTTTGACCTTAAATTCAATAAGTCAGTTTTCTCATCTATAGATCAAATTTCATTGATTTGTTATGGAAATTAAGAAAAAAATTCACAAGTAGTGCTTAGCATAATTCTTGGCATATAGTAAGTGTTCAATAACTAAATAAAGTTTGCTGGCAATGAATTCTCTTGTTTACCTGAAAAAAGTTATTTCACCTTCATTTTCTGTGGTTATATATAGAATTCTAGGTTGGCAAAAATATTTTGAGCACATTAAAAATGTCATTTGATTTCCCTCCGGCTTTTATTGTTTCTGTTAATAAGTCTGCTGTCAATCTTACCATTGATCCTTTGAAAGGAATGTGTCTTTGTTCCCTGTTTTTAAGATGCTCTCTTTGTCTTTGATTTTCAACCATATTATTATGTGGCTGAATAAGCTTTGAAAATTTTATTTCATCTGGAGTTTGCGGAGCTTCTTGAATCTGTGAATTGATATCTTTTAGTGATATTTGAAAACTCTGACCCATTTTATCTGCAAACATTATTTCTGGCCCATTCCCTCTCTCCTCTCCTTTTAGGACTCTAATTAAATATACGTTAGACCTTTTCACTGAGTCCCGCATAGTCCTAAAATTTGTTTCTGTATTTTCAATTCTGTTTTCTCTAAATGCTACAGTATGGATATTTTTTATAGTCTTGTCTTCAGCCTGTTATTTTTTGTGAGACTTCTCCCTCTGGTAAGGGATGGTTTATTGGATACTGAATAGACCCTCATTATATTAAGTCCTTAAAGTGAGGGAATTTTTCTTGTGTGTTTTTCAGAACTTCAATTTTGAGAACACTCAAGAAATAAGCCCTGGAGAAATATACCTCATTTCAATTCCTTACTTTTTATTACATGAGTTATTATTCCTATCTAGCATTCATCAAAATTTTTCTCTCCTTTATTATTTTGGTTTCAATACTCTCTATGCCATTGAATCCCTCTGTGGGTCTACTTTTAAAACCAAGACTAGATATTTACCACCAGCATCAGGAGCTTCTGCTATAACCAATAGAAAATCTGGATAAATATGGATAGAAGGCTAACCATTTTTCTAGCATACTCAAGAGCTATAGTAGGGACACTAGGACCAAAAACAAAACAAAACAAACAAAAAAACCCACTTGCACCTGTGTTTCTTTCTGGGAATGATAAGAAGGATCTAATATAACGTAAGGGGAGAAAGAAAGGAACATTACATGAGAATTAACAGTTATCTTCAACTTAAAACACTACTAAGTGTTTATTATAAAAAACTAAAAACCAAGAAACAAAACCTTCTATGCCTTTAAAAGTGTAACACTGGCATATCCAAATATCTTCTGGATGAGGAGCTTTTGCAACATATGACATCTTAAAAACCTGGGACATGAGAGAATATAAACCCTGCATTTTTTGGTTATTGATAGTCTGAATAGAACTAGGTTCATTCCAGGCAAATAAACACGAGGAGGCAACTACAAAAGGATTCCACATTTATTTAAGTAATTACTATCCCTTAAGGAAAATATTTTACAACTATAATGAGGCAGTGAGGAGAAATCATGTGAGTTAAAATGCCTTCAAATACAACCAATAGCCTGGGAACCCCAGAAAAGGAAGATATATGCTTAGAAGCTACCCAGTTTGGAAACTCTTAGGGAACAATTCCAGAAATAGGAATTTTCTGGCCCTTTCCACTGTTCTAACAAGGACTTCAGCAACTTATCTGCTGCCATTGCCAACCACACCACCTAATCTAGAAAAATGTAGCAGACTCTGAGAAGAAACCTAGATTTTATCCTCAAAACTAGGTAGAGTTGGTAAGGGGTTTGGGAAGTAAGCAGAAATGCCTACATAGAGAAAAATATGAGTAAATACAATTCTCTCATCATTGGCTCACTAGAAACCAAAAATAATTTTTCCCCTCATAGTTTCTTATTAGCAGGCTACATAGCTCCTTGAATGTTAATATTAATCATTTTTCAGATGACATACTAAAAGGAAATAACTAATTTGTTTCAGAATTCCTAGGAAAATTTTCTGAGTTTCATAGATCTCCAATATTGTCTGCTCTATTCTTTGCTTTCTGACACTAAACAAAACAGGTTTAAGCATTAACTGAGAAATAAGAAAAGCTCCCTCAAGCATTCCCAACACAGTGTCATGAGATTCTTACAAATCTGAAAGAATGTCAATGTCCCCATCTGTATAAGTGGCCATTTATAAAGAAGAAAAATAACTGAGAAGAAATTTATTAGTATATTCACAAGCATTGACATTTTAGTGCAAACTGAACAAGCAAATGAAACTCTGATCTCCTTATCAAACAGAGGCAAGAATGGCCACACTCAGCTTTTCTTCCTATGATAGAAAGACTTCTAAGCAAGTAACATTTTTGGAGGTTTTCTTTACCACTATTGACTACAGGAGATTCTCAAAAGTGCAGTCATTGAAACAAGCTAAATGGCACAATATCAACTCCATTATCTGTAGCCATTTGGATTTTTATTTTCACTAAAGGTTATTTCATTCTCTGCCTGGCCCACTTCCACCACAACAGACTGATACTATCACCTCTATAGCTCCTTCTTTGCTCTTTGATGCAACGAAATTAGTTGTTTCCAGGATATTTTGCATGACTAAGAAGAAAGGGATTGAATAAAATGTTACAATTCACAAATCTCACTTGGCAAAATAATGTGCATACAAATCAACATTTTTGGTGAAGGCCTCCAAATCCTTTTAGTCTCCCACTGAATTAACTCAGTGTTCCACATATGAATACATCCAGCGGAATGACACATTTTGAAAGTGTCTCGCTTGATAAAAATGGGTAAAAAAAATTAATAATAATTCAACAAGATGACTGCAGCATTAAGCCTCATTTGGCCTTCAGGGTAGAGGTAGGGATCAGTCATAAACTCTTTGTCCAAAGCTGTCAAGGCAAAGGCCTAAGGGAGAAAGGCGTCTAGCCTCTAGTCTTATACCAGATGTCATTCTGCCAAAAAAGGACTCTACACACACACACACACACTCTCTCTCTCTCTCTCTCTCATACACATGTTAGGAGACAGTGTGGTAAAATGAATAGAATCTGGACAGTGCTTTGGAGTAGGGCAGAACTAAATTTGAGTCCAGGCTCTTCACCACAGTCAAAAGACTCTTGATCTTGGTCAAACCATTTAAACTCATTGAGCTTCAAGTTCTTCATCTGGAAAATGGCAGTAATAACATCTACCTCCTGAAGTTTTGTGAGGATTAACATTGTGTTATATGTGTGTGAACATCCAATGGCAGTCATCACTTTACCTCCTCCCCATTCCCCAGCTCTAATAGGCTAGCAAGAAAAATAAAGAACTACTCAGAGCTCTTAAATTATCGGTTTTCAGCGATCCTGCCTGGGAAAAAAGCAAGTTCCTGACCATACTTTGTCTGAGGGTGGGCTAAACGGCTCTGGCTGGCCAGCCTATAACTCCCTGGGGTCAGCTCTGAAATGGTAGTCCAGCTCCGTGAAGCGGAGAGCATGCAGCGTTTTCCACTTCAATAACATAAATGAAGTGTTTATTATCTGAGGTTCAACGTTAGTCATGTCTATCAAATCCTGGCTGCTGTGCTCAGGTGTGATGCTAGTCTAGACTTTTTCAACACTGAACTCTTGTGGATAGCCCAATTCTTCCTTGTCACAAGACCATGAGAAATCTTTAATTGTTAAGGTTTTTTTTTCCCCTTAACCTGCATAGTGTGTGCCCAGGGAGGAAAAAAAGTAGGTAAACAGCCCATTGCCACCAATGTATTACCAAGGATCCAAATGTGTAGGCGTCAAACAAAAAAAGTCAATATGTATTAATTTTATGGATTTTCTAAATTTTCTAGATGATTAGATAGGCTACCTTTGGGGAAAATACTTCCTTGCTTTTCTTTCTTCTTTTTTTTTTTTCCATATTGTTATTCCAAGGCAGGAAAATACTTTCCCTGAGTGTAGCAGACCCAGACTCCAGAAGTTGTCTTTTGAACAAACGGCACTATCAGACAATTCAAGCCAGACAAGGCAATAAGATTTTTGGAAGGAGCATTGGTTTCATACAGATTTGGAGTTTCAGAATCACACCTGCCCCTCAGGCCCATTTGTCTGGTTTTGTCACCAGTCTTCACCATCAGAAGCAGAACTGCCCTAAGCATCCCCCGTGTTCCTTTTCTCCCCAAGTGGCTTGAGTGGTGCACCCCCCCTGGGTCCTAGAGGGCCCTGTTTCCAAACACTCCCATAGCCCACCTATGGGGCACTCAATACCTTTATCTGACACCTCATTCCCAGAGCAGGGCCTTCCTGATTCTGGAAAAGCTGTGTACCTTCCCTGCTGCAGGGTTCACTTTCCCCTTCCTCTGCTGCCCAAGGCTCTGAGGCTTCTTGTTGAGGGTTTGGCTACATTTTTCCCGTGGGGGAAGTGGGGAGAAGCCTTGCCTAACAACATTTCTGAGCAGAATGTGAGTATGTCTCCAAGGCTAGACCACGATGTCTCCTTCGATAGTTCCTTCTCAATCAGGAGTCTTCCATAGATAATACCCATTTCTCCAGTGTGAAACTGAAAACAGTCACTCCTTTCCTAACAGTAAGGCATTCAAAATCTGCAGCACAGTATGTTGATCTATTTTTGCCCATTTGTTTAATATTATCATACCTTTTTAAAGAACCTGTCTCCTTCCATTATGTTAGCACTTACATGTCCAACGCTAGGAAGAGAAAAGGAAAGGAGGAAAAGCATGTCCTTCCACTCATAAACACACAAAGTCTTGCACACAATTTTAGGAATACACTAACTGCCTGTATTAGTTTGCTAGGGCTACCATAACAAAGTACCAAAAACTGGGTGGCTTAAACAACAGAAGTTTATTGTCTCACAGTTCTGAAGGACAGAGGTCTGACATCAAGGTGTCGGCAGATTGGTTCCTTCTGAGGGCTGTGAGGAAGGATCTGTTCCAGACCTCTCTCTTTGGCTTTTAGATGGCTTCTTCTTTGTGTCTCTCCACATTGTCTCCCCTCTATGTGTGTCTGTCACTAGCTCCAAATTTCCCCTTTTCATAAGGACAGAGTCATACTGGTTAGGGAATCTTGTATGATATCACTGCAAGTGGCACCAGTCATATTGGATTAGGGCCCACCCTAATGATTTCATTTTAACTTGATCACTTCTGTAAAGACCCTATCTCCAAATATGGTTACTTTCTGAGGTACTGAGGGCTAAGACTCCAATATATCTTTTTGGGGGGTGAGGAAGGAAATGTATACAATTCAACCTATAGCACCGCCAATTCATAAACTCTGTTCAGGAACCCTGGGACTAAAGATTCACCTTGTTACAAGACTAAGATTCAAGTGACAATTAGAAAAGAACAAACTTTAGCCAGGTGGAGTGGCTCACGCCTGTAATCCTAGGACTTTGGGAGGCTGAGGCAGGAAGATCGCTTGAGCCCAGGAGTTTGAGGTTGCAGTGAGCTATGATCACAGCACTGCACTCTAGCTGGGGCAACAAGGCAAGACCCTGTCTCAAAAAAAAGAACTTTGTCTAATTCTTATGTTGACGGTCAACCAACAAAAATGCAAAATGTACTCCCACCCACCAAACACGCCCACTGATTCACTGATCTCTTTAATTAGTCTATAACATGTTTTTATTCCCAGTTTCTGTATTTGATGTGGACTCTTTCTGGGATCTTAAAGCTCAATATTCAAATGGGTAATTTAAAAAATGCTCTTGGTATTTTTCAATTATTTTGTTCATAATATTGTGTATAATTATGGAAATATTTTTGAAATTTATTAACTGTAATGAATTAACAATATGTGCTGAACAAGTTGCTAGAATGAATAAAGTCGCGTAGTAAATGAGTTGTCCATTTGCCAATATTTTTCTGTTTTGCATTGCCTGGGCAGTTACTGACTTGCTTTTGTATTCAAGCAAGACTAAGAAATTATCATACACACATTTACCCATTTTAGCTCAGGGCTCAGAGAGGGGTGCTGCAATAGTAACTTTCAAAGAAATGTTTAGTGTAAGTTAAAAATGTCACCAACTCTAGAAGTTGTCCTGTGAATGAATGGCACTACTAGACAAATCCAGCCAAACAAGGCAGTAAGACTTTTAGAAGGAGTATTCCTTTCATACGGATTTGAAATTTCAGAATCACACCCGCCCCTCAGGCCTAGAGTCTATTTCAGAAACTACAATCTTGAAGCTTTCAGCTTTCAAGGATTGATAAGACTTAAATCCTACTTTTTCCCCAAAATCCCCTGTCCTGGGAAGATACCATCTTTTTATAAAGGTCTAAATACTTTCATTTTCTCATATTAAACTAAAAAGAAGGGGAGATCCCCACCCAAATAAAAGCCCTCTGAAAAGAATCAAAGCTGGGAGGCAACATGAGCTTTTTTTCTCCAATGGTTTCTTTAATATTTAGGAGAAAACCCTGAAGTATTTAGTGACCTAACATTTTCAGGAAGGTTGAGGTCATCTGTGCCTCACGTACTTGAATCAGGCCAATTCTAGATGATGAAACTGGGGGTGTGGGGATAGAATACTTGAAAGAATGTGTCATACTCAATAACTGACACAACCTGTTATTATAATATCCAATATCACTTTTGGGGTACAGGTAGTTACTACCCTTCTGCACTAACTTTACTGGACTTAGTATTTATTTTCAGAAATGTGTCCTAGGTGGTCTTTCTCAATACTATTCAGTCTGAATATACAAGGGAGGTTGACCCCTTTGAACTCACAGCAAGCATAGCTGTATGTAGCACATAAGGTACAAATCTGAGAAACTGACAGTCCAGCTAACCTGGTTCTAAAGAACAGCCCCAATTTCTATCCCTACTTCTCTACCTCTGGGTTCCCCAACACCAGCTGGCATCTCCTGTTTTGCCTGGGTTAACCTAACGGACACAATTATTAGCAACTACATATTGTCATTATAAGATAGGAAAATACTTTATTTATTAGACCTTTATAAAAAGAGAGTATCTTCCCAAGATTAGTATCTTGTGAACTAATTTGTGTCAGATTCTTCTTCTGGAAAGTTATGGATAATGTATCAGTATGTTGCAATTTAGTCACCTAGATTTGTGACTTGGCAGATGGTCTTCAGATGGAGTGGCTGGCAGTAAGAAGGAACCTCCTCTTGAATCATGGCTCCGATGGTTCTGGGTTCCCACTCAGTTTCTGGTTTAGCGGAAGCTGGGAAATGAAACTGGATCTCAGAATATCTCCGAAATGAGCAGGTTGCTCTGGGTTCCGTGACCAGGTTCTCTCCTCTTCAAGTGTTTTTCCTTAAGCTGGTTGTCAGAAATAGGGGATTGTTTCTCATTGGTCCCCGTCTCCTGGGGTTGCCACATGAATAAACAGGAGCTTACTCCCCATTGACCTCTTTCTTTCTTAGTCATGGAAATGGGGGTTTATTTCTCATTGGCACACCAACTTGCATACTTAATAAACCAACAGTTAACAACGATTAGCAACACTGGGGACCAGTGCATGTTTCCAGTCAGCAGTTACTGCTTCATACGGGTTCATTCCACTGTCTTTAAATGGTACGTGCAACACAGAGTGCTTGCTCTCTTTCCCTTACCTCCTAAGGCCACATAATAGAACAGAACGTTGAGAACTCCCCATACATTCAGGTTAACTTGACCTAGAATTATAATCTTGATGAAGGCCTGAGAGGGGCCACCAACATAAGAGAAATGAAGTGGAACAGACACAATGGGGAGTCATAGTCTTTCAAGCTGCAAAAATAGGGATAATTACCCTTCCACAATTGCATATAATTCATACTATATTATATTAATAATGTATACAATGTTAGAGACATGTTCCAAACAGTTTACCAACCCTTAAACTATCTGAACAATATATTTTATAAAAACTATACAATGTACACTGTGGAATACATCTTTTCTGCCTGTTCTTTTTTCCCCCCTGTTGGTGAATGCTTTTTGGTATCAGGATAAAGGGTATTTATAAGATTGCAGTAAATCATACTTCTTATATGTCTCACATGGAGAGTCTGCAAATAAAAGAAACTTAAGCACAGGGTTTAAATCAGTAATGCTCTACTGGAATTTTGGTGTTATTTAAAATTTTTATGGAAAGAAGACAACTAAATATAGCAGTTTATAATTACTGAAAGAGCTAATCCTTATTAAATGATTTTCTTTGCTCATTAAAGAGTAATTTGTATTAATTGCAAAGCATTTTGTGTTCAATTATGTATAATTTTCAAATAAAACTTATCTATATAATAGTCTTACAATGTAAATCATTTTTTACAAATGGCAATTTCTTTACTTAGCTAAGTAATGTGAATATTTTTTCTTACCACTAATTATTTTGGATAAATTTTTAAATTGATCTTCACAAAGGTTAATTTATATATGCACCAGCAATAAAAATCTTTTTCCCCCATAATGGCTATGATCCTGAAAATAAAGACCTACTTTGTCAACATGAAAATTGAAAAAAGTATCTCATTGTTTTATTTTGAATATCTTTGATTATAAGTTGAAAAATGTGTTGTGAATTTAATGATTGGGGTATTTACTTTCTTCTCATTGACATGTAAGAGCTTTTTACATATTAAGGATATTAACCCTTTGTCTTTTATATATATTACTAATTTTTTTCTTTTCTCTCAGTGTCATTTGTCCTTATATTTTTAAAGTGTTTTTAATATCTTAAAGATTAAAATTTTCATGACATCAAATCTATTTATTTTACCTTACTGTTTCTACCTTTGGTATCTGTCTGAGCAGAGACTTCTCTGCCTTGAATCTATATAAATATTCACCTATATTTTCTTCTGTGATTTCATGGGTTTATTTATATTTATACCTTTAATCCTCCTAGAATTTATTTAGATTTAAAATGTAGGTATAAACCTACCCATCCTCCTTCCCTCCCCCACCACCATAGCAAGTTAGCCAATTTGTCAATGATTTATTAAATAATTCATATTTGCAACATAGATTTGACCCTCTTCATCCTCTTCTTTATTTAAGAAACAAAACAAAATAAAAACTCCCATGCATAGATATTTTCTTAAGGCTATGTTGTAAGTTTTATTGTTTCTGGGTTTTAAAAATTTAATCCCATTGTTATGTGGAGATTGTTAGTTCCACAAAATTGAGACCTTCCTTCATCAGCTCTTTCTAATCAAGTCTTCTATGTCCTTCAAGAAAATGTTTTAGCTTTCTTATACAGGACTGATTGAATAAGCATTTAATATTTATTAGTGGCTATTTGGAATTGAATCACTTTTTAAAATTTTCTATCTGGCTATGTTGCTATGAAGAAGGGCTTTTTTGCTTGCTTGTTTCTTTGTTTCTTTTGTTGTTTTGTTTTCTCTCTACTATACTCTTGAAGATTCTCATCTCAGGAGAGAGGGATGGTGGTATACATCTGAATTCTGAGGAATTCAGAGTTACTTCTAGTTACTATGGTTTATTGCCTAAGATAATTGAAAGAAACATTAAATTTCCATTAGATATTAGTTAAAATAAGAATGTGATTGTTTTTCCACTGAAGTCCACAAGTCCCAGGTTAAGAACCCCTGATGGGTTTGGCATCCCTTATCTTAGAGAGTCCTCAGAGTTTTCTGCTAGATTCAATCACCTGCAATCAGCTGCAACAGATGAAGAGAATGAACCACTATTTGCTGGGATGTTTTTCCATTCCTTTGTTTTGCAGTCTTTTTGATTTAGATAGCTCATGTGCACATCATTCTTACACTTTAATCCAGTCTGAGAGTCATTTGCAACTATTACATGTACTAAACTGCTTCAGATTCATCTCTGCAATCTTATTTATCCTTGATATTTTTCTTTCATGCTTTTTATTTTGCTTTGTAATTTGTCGTATTTTCTTTGCTCCATTTTTTCCTCTTATAAATTTTGGAAGTTTTATATAACTAATTTCTGTCCTTCCAGAATTTAAACATACATATGAGCTTACATTTTTCTATCATTGTTACTGTGAACAATCACTTAAGACCTGAAAACAAAAGTAAAGGTAGGCATATTTGAAAGGATGTTTATTTGTCTCTAACCATCCTACATGCCTATTTACTCTGAAGAACAGAAAGATAAAAGCAGGTGGTGGGAAAAGTCCCATCATCTATCTTCTGGTCTTGGCAGAAAATAAGGGATAAAAACATACTGCCAATAGAAAGAACAAGATAGAGCAGGTTTTCCTACACTTCTTTAGAATGTAAGGAATTTTACAATTCCAAGAATGCACCATCACCCCGGTTCTTTCTATGTGACCCCCTTCTCAGAGTGCTCGGCTGGTGAAATCCAGGGCGGTGCACTGCATTCTGGGAGTTGCGGCTTTCACACCTCCTGTGCTTTAGTTCTCAGCGGTGTGTGGGGGTGTGAGGGTGGGGTTGAGATCTCTGAAGTAATTTAGGAGAAGTAGGGGTTGGAGAAGAAGAATACTAGCCTTCTTAGAGAAGCTAGTGTCTAGTTTTTGATTGATACAGACCCTGGCTCCCCCAAAGCAGACAAAGGGGTTATAAAGTACTGTTTTCATGCTGTTTTTGTTTCTAGAGTTAAAAAAAACTGAATAGGATTTGTTTTCCTCAGCCCAGTTCTATTTGCTTTAGACTTAGTGAATTTCTTTCTAGTTTATTATAGTTATTTTTAAGTTTTAGCTTTTGATGCCATTGGAAGCTTTTTCCCTTTTTCTGTCATCATAAGCAATTTAATTGGGAGCTGTTAGACGACCGATATTTAAAACGGGAGTCTCTGTTACCATCTCTTCTATTTTCCAACTATTATTGAAGTCCCAGATGACACGTATGATTCTAAAATACACTGTAATAGGTTATTTAGTGTTCATTTATCTGCCTAGGAGTCTGAGAAGTTGATTCTTTCAAAAATAAGCCAGGTTGTAGTTTGTCTTTCACGAGGGAAAATTTTCACAATCAAATCCTAGTCTCTACTTATTTGGAGTCTATTTTGATTACGAGTCCTGAAACACTCTGTGTAACAGAAACTTCTTTTTACTTGTTTTGAATGATCAAAAAAGAGCCATCATTTCTCACCTGATCAGCCAAATAGACATTCCCAGGAGGTAGGTTGCTTGATACTGGATCTCAGAAATATTTAATTTTCTCAGGAATCAGGATGTTGTGATTGAATACAACTGCAATCAGTGATCGTGATTCAGAGTCCCACATGGTGGGGATTCAGTGAGTTTGTTTTTCAACAACATGGTGATCTGAGGCAAATATTCTATAATTCTATACTTGGACATCAAGAATGTTAGTGCTATATGTGGCAGACATATGGCATCCTTTTTACTCTGAACCCAACAGGCATCTCCCTACCCCTTTTTCTAAGCTGGTAGAACCTGCCTCTCATGGGTGAGGCTGAAAATGTCAGATGTCAGCCGGGCTCGGTGCCAACGTGCCTGTAATCCCCAGCTACTCAAGAGGCTGAGGTAAAAGGATTGCTTGAGCCCAGGAATTTGAGAACAGCCCGGGCAACATAGTGAGACCCCCCCATCTCAAATTTTTAAAAAAAGTCATATGTCAAAGGCTCCCTTGCAGCTAGGGGTAGCCATGCCACCCAGTTCAGACTAGTGAGATATAATGGGAAGTCTGTCGTGAAGCTTCTAAGAAAAATTCTTTTGCCAGATAAAGAGAGAAAGAGAAAGAGAAACTCCGCCTCTCCTGATTAAAAAAAGAGGCAAAGAGACGCCAACCCTCCCTTCCTGCTTTTGGATATTCACGTGAGAGGAAATGGTGTATGGAGCTGCTGTAGTCATTTTGTGACAAAAAGATATCCCTGGCAAATCAGGGATGCCAGATTGAAAAAACACGTGAGTCTTTGATAATTGCTGAGTCACTGTAACACTCCTGGGACTACCTTGGGGGTAGTTAGTACTTGTGGTTCTTCTATACTTCTGGACACATAGGAACATAGCACTTAATCACCAAAGCATGGCTATATGACTTGTTTTGACCAATGAAATATGACCAGAAATGTTGTGTGCCACATCCAGCATTTGACTCCCTACCTGCTCTTCCCCTACAGTGGTAATCATGAGAGCTTGTATATTTATGGAGGTGCCATAAGATCCAAACAGCCTGGAATGCTGAGGTGATGCCTAAAAAACAGCTACTATGGAAAGCTGCCTGAACCCTCAGCTTTCTGTTATGTTAAGCCACTGGTGGGGTTGTTTGTTACCACAGCATAATGCAGCCTATCATGCCTCATACAATCTACATTCTCTAAGCCACTTTTAATTTGGTAGGCTCCTACTTGTAGCTGGAAACATCCTAATTGATATAACATATAGCAATTTGACATGCAAACAAGTACTCCTGTAAAATGAGAGGGTTACATTCATGGTGAAGTGAATATCTACCACTATTGCCTGACCAGACTCCAACCTCCTTCTAGTAACACCCCAATTCTGCTTAAGAAAACCATTGTAGCAGACACATCCATGCTCTGCCCATGTCTCAGCACTCGCTTCTACTCACAGAAGGCTGCTCTCCGCAAATTCCTGTGACTCTGCTTGAGAACTTTTGTCTGGTTGTGATAGCATGCTCACACAAGGACAAGACAAAAGTGCCCAAGAGTTAATGCCCCAGAAGCCCTCAACAAATCATGTAACGGGATATGGTTGAAAACATCCCAGATTCCTTACCTCTCAGTTGAGATAACTCTGGTATGTGTTCTAGGCTGTTTCCCTGTGAGATTAAGCTCCAATTGCCCAAAGTGGGAACTGCTTTGATAACACATCCTTTGTTCATTTCTCTCCCTTCCCTGTCTCTCTTCTCCACTCCCCAATTCATACTTGTGGGGATCAAACCACTTGTTATTGATCCTTGTTTCAGAGTCTGCTCTGGGGGAACCCCAAACCAAGACACCATCCTCCCCAAGTGGACTCAGTTTTCTTGGAACTGTCAGTCAAGTTAGACTACTTGCTCTGTCTTTGATAATTGGATCTTGAACAGAATCACACAAAGACTATCTTTAGGGAGACAGAGGCTTTTCAAAGCGTCTATTTGTTAGTTCCCCCTGTAGGTATTCCTACAACCCCTTTTGACACCTGTCTTTTCTGAGCCAGTTTCTTTAGTTGCTTCCCCCATTGTATTAAGGACCCCATATCCTTTCAATAAATTCATTTTGGGATGAGATAGCTAGAATTTCTTTCTATGATTTGCAGTAAAAGAAACCAATGAATATAGATGATACATTAGGCCTCTTTCAGATATAAAGACTTTGTGATAAAAATGAATGAGTTGTAAAAATTATGAGCACTAAATGCTATATACATTTATTATTCATAAAATCAGATCCATAGAAGTCACTTTAAAATGTCAATGTTGTCATGTTTCTTCTTCACATTTTACTTGAAATAGAGTCTCTGGTGAGAATGTCTTTATAACATTTCAACACAATGCTCACAAACAGTTATTGATCTGGAAGAGTAAAATAGCTTGGTGGTGGTGGGGAGGGGTCATTGCTATTGTTGTTTTTGTTTTGTTTTTATCTAGGATGGCTATTAAGTTCTCATTATCTAGTGTAGTATCTTTAATTAAACATTTTTAAGAGTAAAAAGTTCTTAAGATATTTCTATGCATAGAAACCTGTAATGCTATAATTATAGAGAAAATTTGTTTATTTACCCTAATTTTATGTACCTAAACATGAGAATTCATAAAGCAAAGCTATTTAAATATGATTTAAAGAAGAGCTCCTAATATCCAAATCTAGGACAAGTTTAGAGACAAAAGAAATAATGAGAGTAATGGATTATAACCCCCAAAATAAAACACATATATTCATGAGTCTACACTAGTATAAATAATTAAGTAAATAAATGAGAAGTCCAATTAATAATTATAGAAGGAATGATGGAAATACAAAATCATCATTTGGTAACATTGCAGTAATAATTACCTTTATCAAGAAGCATTAATGGATGCTAAAATTAGCAGGTGAAAGTGTGATGATAAACAGGATATTTACATAGTCTCAAATATCTCAACACAAGATTCTAACCTAATACAAAGAAGAAAATATTAGTGTTACAGTGGAGAAACTTGGAAGAGTGTGCCTTATCCAAGTGATCCATCCAAGTTACCACCACCAGTAATGAGACAAAATGGCATCCTGATTTGATATGCTGAGAATGTGAAGGTTCATATTATGTGTTGACTTGACTGGGCCATGGGGTGCCCAGATATTTGGTTAAACATTATTTATGGGTGTGTCTATGTGGGTGTTTCTGGATGAGGTTAACATTTGAATTGGTAGACTGAGTAAAGCAGATTGCCCTCCACAATGTGTGTGGGCCTCTTCCTATCTTTTGAAGGCCTGATTAGAATAAAAGTCTGAGTAAAAAAGAATTCTTTCTTTCTGCCTGCCTCCAAACTGTGACAGCAGCCTTCTACTGCCTTTGGGCTCAGACTCATACTAGAACTTACACCACTGATTATCCTGGTTCACAGGTCTTCAGTGTTAAACTAGAACTTACACTATCTGCTCTCCTGCTTCTTGGGCCTTCAGACTCAAAATGGAACTATACCATTAACTCTTCCAGGTCTGAACTCTTCAGCCTCCATAATTGCATGAGCCAATTCCTTGTAATAAACTTATCTATCTATCTATCTATCACATATCTATCTTCTATTGGTCTTGTTTTTCCAGAGAACCATGGCTAATATAGATGATTTTGTTACCAAGAGCAATTGGTTCTGGGATTTTTGGAATTGGCTGTCTAATCTGATTGGATTCAAAGACACTAATGACTCTATTTCCAGTAGTAAAGAGAGCACTGATAGTTCATGGTTTGATCTGGCTATAGAGATACCCCAAATATTGCCATTGGACAATCCTAATCAACCAGCACAAGAAGCAAAGAGCTGGGTGACTGTGTATAAGATAGTTTTGAGGTTGGTCTGAGTGCAGAGGTGTTTACAACTAATGATCACAACCAGTTACAGATTCCTTTATTCCCTTCTCCACTCCCGCTGCTTCACTTGACCAGCCTTTAAAAAAAAAAAAAAAAAAGATAGTTTTGAAAATTAAAAAAAATCTATAAATGTAATGAAGTTGGCTGGTTACTCCTAATGTCACTGGGCAAAGTGGTAGGGAAAAAAAAAAAGAATGAGCTCAAGGATTCAAATTTCCACTTCAAATGCCACATAAACAACCTCAAAACTTCTGTATATGCCCTGAAGGAGACCCTTATCTCCCATAGCCACAGAGCTGAGATTGCTAAAAATTACATGCAGAATATCCTATCCTGTGAATGAATTATAATGCAAGTGGAATGCCCAGCCTCACAGCGTATCTACTATTAAAATGAGGGCACTGATTGGGAAATAAATTGTATCCTATATGTTGGAATGGGGGCATGTGGGAAGACCCTGATGAAGCTGAGGATGTTGAGCCCCTAAATTCTGATGAGGCTCTCCTGACCCCCCCGGAGGAAGCGGCATTGCATTAGGTACGTGAGATTTTCCCAACAATGCATAACCCGAATTTAATCTTGACACTTTTCACATGTGTCAAGACCATGAAAGAAAAACAAAGGCTGAGGATTATGGCTGGGGGGAGACCAAGAAGATATGTCAATTAAATGTAACTGTGGGATCCTGGATTGGAATCTGGACCAGAAAAAGGGTGTTAGTGGGACAATTCATATAATTTGAATAAAGACTGTAAATTAGTTAATATTACCATATCAACGTCAACTTCCCGTTTCTGATAATTGTCCTGTGGTTGTGTAAGATGAAACATTTGGGGAAGCTGAGTGAAAAGTATGCAGGAATTCTTTGTACAATTTTTGTAAGAATTTAGCAAGTCAAATTATTTCAAAATGAAAAGTTTGGAGATAAAAAATCATTTCAAAACATTATTTAAAGTAAATTATACAAACTCATTGAAATAGCAACTGGAGGTGGAGGGAACAAATGTGAAAAACATTCAGAATATCAATTATGCCCTCTGAAACTGTACTGCAGTCAGAGCAAGCTGCAGTCTCTGTGAGAAGCAAAATGGAAATAAGAAACTAAATGTAAAAAAAAAATCACAAAACAGCATGAGGTACAATACAAAATGACCATTTACTCAATGCACAAATGTCAAAGGAATTCAGAGTAAAAAACTGATTGAAGAAGAAGTTGAAAGCATTAAGAAAAATGTAACTGGAAACAAGGGAGGGATTTAGACATGACACGAGTGATTTCCTTCCTCTTCCTTTATTAATTTCTGATAACAAATAATAAATATGTATTTCTCTACAGATGAATATAGGTGTTCTATTTCTTCTAATAAGTATATATCTGTCTATAAATTATAAATAGGAACTTCTATTTCTATAAGAAAGGTGGATAAAGAAAGGGAATCACATGTAAAAAGTCTGCCAAAAAAAATTGGAATTTTACTCCAAAGAGAAAGAAATGGATCAGCCCCATGGTTATACAATAATAAAAGCCATAATAGTATGCCATAACAATAATAATGATAAAGTATAGCAGCAAAAATTTGGTCATTTACTATGTGTCAACCATTATTAATTAAGAACATTACATGTTGATTCATATAATGCTCACAACAGATAAGGTGGGTCTACTATTATTCCCATTTTACAGATCATGGTAAAATATAAAGGGCAAAATGGGATTTGAATGCAAGCAGTTTGGCCCAGAGGAAAAGCTTTTAACCACAAGGCTACGCTGCCTTGACTTAGCAAGAAAAGACTTGACTAAACCAACCAGCTTCCCTTCTCTCAGGTCATGAAGCTTCTAAATTAAAAAACTGTTGTGTCAATATAATTAATATAATTAGCACCCCAAAAAAGGATGTTGCAGTCACCAGGAGGTGATGGACTAGGAAAGGTGAGGCCCTCCGGGGGCAAATGGAGGTAGGGAAGGCGGTGGTGAGGAGCAGACCCTGGGACATAGAATCCACACCCCTCCCCCTGCCTAGTTGTAGCTCCCCCAGAGACAAGGGCTCTCAAAGGAACTAGAGTGAACTCCTGACACACAGACAGTGTCTTGTTCCCAAGATGGCCCCTGCATATGGAATGATTAGAAAAATCGTCTTTAGTAGAATTTGATTTGAACTGGAATTGGCTCCAAATTAGCAGCTGGGAGGAGAGCAGTGGGTAAATGCTCTTGAGTGTGAGTTTAGATTTAAAAAACGGCCTCAGTTCATATATTCTGTGTTCAGAAAATACAGACACCAACATTCAGTACTCACTGAAGTTAATTGAGCAAGAAAAATACCATGAAAACATTTGAGAAATGTGTGCTGGGAATAGAATTTGCAAGTGAATTTAGGGTAAGGTCAACTCAAAAGCCTGCAGACATCAGGGAGGTAATGGATTATAATCGAGTAAAACATTGAGAGTTGTTTCTTTCAAAGAGGCTTTGTTTCCTTATTAAGCACATAGAATATTCTTCACTTCTACAAAGAAATATGTTTTCTCCAATTTTGTTTTTAAACACACAGGCTATCTTTTATTTTCCTGGTTTGATGGAGAGACTTATGCACAAAGAAATAATTCCCTCCTGCATGACACCAAATGATGAAACCATGATGACAAACAAGGACTGACAAGCACTAATAATGAGGGACAGCAGTGCAAGTGGGTGGAGAAGGGGAAGCTGGAGAGTGCATGCCCATTAATGAGCACAATCTCTGTGTGCCTGAAACTGGTTTTCACCATGCAGTTTATCGCTGTACTTTGCACATTATGTTAATATTATCTATTTATATGTATGTTTTACAAAATATTTTACAACTTCATAAGGTCAAGAAATTTGTCTAAATCTTTTTTTTTTTTAATTTAAAGATCTGAGTACTGTATTAGAATTACTTCCCTAGGCCTTTGATAAGGATTTAAATGATCTGACAAATACACTGAGCTTGAAACCACCTTTATTAAAATAAGGAAAGGCCATAAGGTGGGAATAGTGACAAAAGTCTGATTTCTATAGAAGTATAGATAAAGCTAAAAGTTAACCAGCCATTGTTCCCTAAATTCCCTGCTGCTGTAACTACTTACTGCTTAAGTGTCAAATATCCGTGACAGGGGCAAGATTTGTGAGCTCCCCAGTCACTATTGTAAAACCCAAGACTGGTCTTTGAGATATCTTCTAGACTGTGCATTGGTGGTGGGGGGTGAAGGCATGGGACTAACTGATGTCAGCTGGACCGGTGGCCATGCATGGGAACTGATCCAACAAGTCTTGTGATCCCCTATCCAGGAACTCCTGTTTACCAAGAAGACAATTTCTTCTTCCCAATCCTTTGAGTTCATCCCCAATCAGCAGACCCAATTCCCTAGCCCTTTGTTTGCCAAACCACCTTTAAAAATCTTAGCCCCCAAATTCTCAGGGAGATAGTTTGAGAAATTTCTCCCATCTCCTTGCCTGGCACCTTGAGATATTAAACTGTTTCTCTACTGCAACTCCTGCTGTCTCAGTATATTGGCCTTTATCTGGGCAGCAGGCAAGAAACCTGGTTGGGTGGTAACAAGTTGGACCCAATTTGTGCAGCATCCCAGATCTTCTTGGCCCTGCCAGCACCACCACCACCATAGCTGTCTCCCCTGTTTCCCATCCAGAGACCCAGCAATGACTCATAACTCATCCAGGGTTTTAACATCCCAACTACTGCAGCCACTGCCACCATCACCACCACCACCACCTGGGGAGCTCCCATGCACAGCTCTGACTAACAAGGAGAGATCCCCATGTCTGAACACTTGCCAGAGGTATCCATGGAGGCTCCAGCTTCTTCAGGGGTAGATTGGAAAGGCTGGGTAAACTGGAAATGACTTAAAATAGTTAACACACTATGGAGGCAGATTTCAACAATGAAAGACAAGAAATAGAAGGGAATCAGCAGACAAATTCCCTGTCATTCCTTCCCCCAATGGACCGTTCTGAAATGCAACAGTTTTTTTGGCCTCTCTGGGAATGTCCCACAGGACTGGACAACCAGCTAAGTTTGTTCTGAAGTCATGGCCAGTTTGGTAATACTCTACCTTGTATTTTCTCTCCCTCCTGCTTTGCCTTTTTCTTTCCTCCCTTACTCTTGCTTCCCTGGGACTGCACCTTAACAAAACATTAGCACAAAAGCAATTGCCTCAGGCTGTCTTCTCCAAGAAACCCAGACTGAGACCATTCGCTCAGAGTGGGATAGTAATACTGCTGGCATGCTGTGGCATCAGAATTACTAGAGCTCTTATTTGTGGCTAATTGGGATAAGGTGGGGGTTTAGGGTGACCCTTGGGATATCAAGTTGCCACTGCAATTGATCAGTATGGGGGTGACTTTTGCAGTAGCTGGCTACTTATGACAGCATTGAAATCCTTAATAGGTTTGGAGCAGCTAATTGATATTTTAAGGCATTCTGTGAAAGCCAGGGATGGCTCTATGGCAGGTGGTGGAACCAGATCATGAATATATCAAACAAGAACCAGAGAAACATCTGTGGGGGTAGATCTTGAGGGTGTTAGACCAGGGAAGTGGAATTAGGCTGAACAGGAGAATTTATTGAAGTGGATAACTCATCCACAACTTGAAATTTCGTGTCACAAAGACTCCAGTCCTAATAGTTTGCTGGGATAATTCCTTGAATCCTTGATTCACAATAGTTCAGTAAATTGAGGTGGAAATGTTGGAACTTCCATGGCAGAGTAATGAGGGGTCAGAGGCTCAAGAAAAAAGGAACATTAGAATGAAGACATGTGAACCCACCCCCGTGTATATTTTCCAGGAGGGCTCAGGGGACCAACGTCACTGAGAAATGCACTGTTGGCTGTCCTCTCAGGCCAGGGTTGGCAGGTGGAGATCCTGGCATAGCACTGGACTCCCTAATATCAGCAGGGATGTGAGGATTCTGGCAAGGCAGGGGACAGGTAGATGTAACGACCATAATTAGCAATATGGCCAGAAGGGCAGTCAGGTGCTTTGTCCCAAAGTGATCTATTATTATGGCCAACCATTATTATGGTTTTCCCAAAGGTGTCACACCAACCAACCTTTTAGAGCAGTGGTTATCAAAGTGTGAACATAAGATCAGCAGCCTTAGCATCACCTGGGAACTTGTTTGAAACGAAAATTCTTGATCTCACTCCAGACCCATTGATATAGTTCTGGGGATGTGACCCAGTAATCTGCGTTTTAACTAGCCCTCTAGGTGATTTAGATGCACACTAAAGTGTGAGAATCATTGTGCTAGGGTTCTGCATGATTTGTATGTTCAAAAATAATAGAGAACTGAAAATAAGGATGATACTAGGCATGACAATGGAAAATTGCAATTTCCAGTTACTAAATCTAAGTCAGTTCACAGATCTAGAGCCCAGTGATTGAAGGGGAAGCTAGTTCCTCACGGTGCCACCATAAGCATGGCAAATACTTCTCTAGTCCTTGCTCAAATTTGCCAGAGTAAGTATGCACTGGAGAAAAAGGAATACCTAGACTGGTATGATGTGAGGATAGTTAGAATGAGGTCACAGCTGACACTAACAGGAGTGGACCCAAAACACCACAATAGTCTTCCAGTTAGAAATGGAGTCTAATGGATACCAGATTATAAATGAGATTTGGGTTCAAGTCCATTTCACAGTAGATCCAATAGATCTAAGGACCCACTCTGTCATTTCTCTAGTCTCTGAATGTCTAATGGGATAGATATACTTAGAAGTTAGCCCTTGATTTCCTGATCTATGAACTAAAGAACTTTATGATAGAAAGGACTAGTGTTAGCCTTTTAAAATGTAACGTACCCTCCCTCTAGGCCAAGATAGTTAATCAGAAGCACTATCTCCTCCCAGGAAGAATTACAGAAATTTGTACCAAAAAAGACTTAAAGAATCCAGGGATGGTGATTCTCATAGTATTCACAGTCATCTCATCTATCTGGCCTCTGCACACACACACAAAAAATATGGATCTTGGTGGGTGCTAGTGGACTCCTATAAATTTAACCAGGTGGTAGCACCAATTACAGGTTTTGTGCCAGATATGAATTTTATTGGAATGAATCAACCAAACCTCTGGCACTTAGTTTGTGGCTATTTGTGGCTATTATTTTGCTGAATGCTTTATTCCTGAATCTAATCACTAGGGAAAATCAAAAGCAGCTCACCTTTACATTTGCGAGGACGGCAATAAATCATCACCACCTTGCCCTGGGTCTGTGTTTTCTCCCGCTCTCTGTAATAGTATATTTTGTAGTGATCTCAGTCACCTTCACAAGCCACAGTGCATCATGCTAGTCTTCTATATTGATTGACATTTTTCTAACTGGACCTAATAAGAAGAATTGGTCAAGTAACTTGAATGTTCTGATAAGACACATATGTGTCAGAGGGTAGGCAATAAGTCCCTGATGATTAGGGGGCCTGCAACAGCAGTGAAATTTTTAGGGGTCTAGTGGTCTGGAGTGTGCAAGGGACACACCCTGTAAGGTAAAGCCTGAGAGCCTGACTATAGTACACCAAGTAACTATGCAAATGGAGTTGCTCATCATGAGCTTGATGTTAACAGAAACTTCCAGAAAAATGTTGAGAAGCATAGGAGCAAACTATTGTATGAAGAAAATGGTACATTTAGGAAAAGAAATAGTCCAGAAGACACAAAGAGCATCACTTGGCCTAGACCTTCATAGCACCTACCTCTGTTGCACTAGGGCCACCCCCTCAACTCACACCTATGGCCTCATGGGAAATTCACTATAACCAATTGATGGAGAAGGGAAGACCTTGAACCCAATTCAAAGACAGTTTGGTATGATGTATTGGTGTTCTACAGAAATGGACCGCTGCTGCAATACAGCTCCTCTCAGGAGTGACGCTAAAGAATAAGCCTAGCCACAAGGAGGCTCTCGACAACCTATTTTCCGGATGTCAGCAAGCCTCTCTCCCTGGTTAATCTACTGCTTGCACAATGGGCTCATGAACAAAGTGGCCATGGTATCAGGCTCAGATCCTATACATGGATTGAAAAGCAGAGGCTCCAGGAACCAAGGAGTGGAACTAGGACCAGCCCCTCACCATTACTCTCAATGACACACACAGAATTTGTATTAATACTTTCTGTCCCTACAACCTTATGTCTGCTGGGTTAGAGATCCTGGTTCTTGGGGAGTATTGCTTCCTAGAGAACACACTGTGTTCCACTCAACTGGAAATTGCAGCTACTTTAAACTCCTCATTCTAGTGGATAAGCAAGAATTACTCTACTGACTGGTTTAATTGACCCTGATTGCCATGAGGAGCTGGGTGTGCTACACAGTGGGGGCAAAGAGGAGTACATCTGGAGTGCCAGACTCACCAAGGCACCTTCTGATGATTCTGTGACCAGTGACAGCTGTAAATGGGTACCTGCAGCAGCTCTTTTCTGGCAAAGGAAAACAACTGAGGTTTCATATCCATCAGGGATAAAGGACTGTGTCAACCTACCAGCCAAGCAACTTGGAGCAGCTGAATACAGACTGAAGGTGTGAGAAACTAGAATGGGTGACAGACAGTGGAGATGATGAATATCAGCCATGACTCTGGACCAGCTGCAGCAGTGGGGGCTATAGCTCGGTTTGCTAATCTTCTTTAAACCTTGTTTAGGGGATTGAAACTGACCACTATCAGGAAGGACTGGCCTTGCTCCTCCTTTCTTGAGGAAGCAGTGAAAGTATCTTGTTCTCATACAAGATCTGGGATATAAGAGGATGTAAGAAAATCAAATTGGTACAAGAGATGCAATATGTGAGACCCAGCTTATGTACCACCCCAGATCCTCTCATCCGTGCCTACCCCCATCCCACTCAAACTCAACTGTTTGCACTGCTTTAGCTATTCAGCTATTCCCACAGTGGTTAAGTTCCAGCCAGCTGCTGCTGCCACTGCCATCATACACTGCGGGGTCCCCACATGCAGCCCCAGCTGACATGGAGAGCCAAACACACTGTGCCCCAGGGGGTTCTGGCTCCCCCGTGGCTGCGTGGAGGGACTGTGTAGCACAAGCTGGAAACACAGAAAATGAGTGCCTTGTAGGATAGACTTCACCACTGAAAGAAAGTAGATGGGAAAGAGACCACGAGATACATGTCTCATCCTTCCTTCCCTGCAATGGACTGCTCTTAAGACGCAGTCTTCATACGGCTTCTCTGGAGACAGCCCGTAAATGCAAGCACCTGACTGGTTTTGTTATGAAGCTGTGGTCCTCTCAGTAACTTGTCTCCTTCCATCTCTGCCTCAATTCTCTTTTGCTGTCATTCTTACTTTTCCCTAGGAACGTACTCCCAGCCCCAGTAAAATGTTAGCATGTTAGATTTTGCCACAGATACTTTTTCAGTGATCCTGGGTTAAGATGTATGCTATTTCTGTCAAAAAAAAAAAGTGGGTGATTCTGATTCATGGGTGTCATATATACAGCAACATAACTTTCTCTCTTTACTTATATTTTCAACTACCATATGTGATAGGTTTCTAATTGTCTGGACATTTGGAACAAAACTAATATATCTCAGCACCTCTACCAACTGGTGGCTACATAATAATTCTAACACCCAGCTGAGTACCTAGCCCAGAGTGGATGCTAACTAAATGTTTGTTAAAGTTTTCAGAAAGGGTAATGGTGTGTAGGGGAAAGAGGACTATTGTAGGAATATTGTTGGAATAACCTTGCTCAGCTATTTCCTACCCCCATGACCTTGTTTTCAGAATCTGTGAAACGGGGACATCATCTCCTCCCAAAATTCTTGTAAGGACTAAATGAGATGCTTTTACTGTGAGTAAAATTTCTTTATATTGCAGATACACAAATATCAGCTACCCTTACTCATGGTAAATGACTAAGTAGTCACTAAATTAAAAGGGAGAGAAAAGGATGGGCTAGATGGAAACGGGAAAATGAGAGAACTAAAAGGAAACATGGGAAGATAAACTCAGTCGTCACCACATAAAACTACTTAAAACAAGATCCTGTGCTTCTTCCTTCTTCCAGGCATACAACAAACTGAGACTGCAGACACACTGTTTCCTCTCACATTTTCCCTAAGTTCCCTTATTCATCAATTTTTGGGGGGTGGGGGAGATAGGGTCTTGCTCTGTTGCCTGGGCTGGAGTGCAGTGGCATCATCATAGCTCACCGCAGCCTAAAACTCCTGGACTCGAGCGATCCTTCTGCCTCAGCCCCCCAGGTAGCTGGGACTATAGGTGCACGCCACCATGCCTGGCTAATTTTTCTATTTTTTGTAGAGATGGGGGGCAGAAGGGGGTGTCTCACTCTTGCTCAGGCTGGTCTCAAACTCCTGGCCTCAAGCGATCCTTCCGCCTTGGCCTCCTAGTGTGCTATGATTACAGGCGTGCGCCACTGCGTCCAGCCTGATTCATTAATCTATCAAACATTTTCTGAATGCACATAGGGACCAGGTCTTGAGCTAGGAAAGGGAACAAGGCATGGTCATGCCCTTAGTCTAGTGGAGGAGGCAGACATGTGAACAGATCCCTACAATGGAATGGAATCCTGGGTTTCACAGGTGCACTGGAGGCCCCCAAATGGGACTGGGTAATTCGTGATGGGTTGGGGGCAATCAAGGAAGAGGAGATAATGATCAGGAAAGGCTCCCTAGAGAAAGGGATCCTCCAAAATGCACCTTGAAGAATACAGTGGGCAAAGGAAGAAAGGGCAATCCAAGGCAGAGGAGACCAGGCTGCAGAAACAGACAAGGGCACCAAACCAAAGATGACCCTGCATGCAAGGTTATGAAACCTGTAGTTGATGGGGATCCACTAAAGTGTTTTAAGTGGGAAAGGTGACTTGATCAGATTTTGTTATGAAGTTTTGCTTCTGTCCTCTGTGGATATTGCCACTGCTATAGGCAACTCTCCCAGCCACCTGTCACTGCTCAGACTTGGAACATGCCACACAGCCTCTAAGAAAAGAGTCAAGTGAGAAAATCTTCAAACTGCACAGGGCTTGCTCTAGTCAGCCTTTGCAGAGAGTAGGAGCTTCCTGGACTCTGGCTCGAAAAAAAAAAACCAGGAAACCTGTTAATATCTTGATTGAGACCTCACTTGTATGATTTCCATGTGACTGAATACGTTCCTTATCCACCCTCCAAACAAGTGAAACCCTGATGAGTCTAAGCTGAGCATCAAAAGCTTTTATTAAAATTTAAGCTTTATTGCCACTGCCTCTTCCTTATTAGGCAGTCTCCAAATGGTAATCATGAAATGGCTTCCTCTTCTCTTCTTATGTTCCTATCAGTGGAAGAATACTGCATGTATGGTTGACAGACACACATGGGCACCTGGAGGATTGGTCTGATGATCCACCACTTGGCGCCAACCACTTTTGTTATGTCTAGATCACTTTGAGGCAGGGTTGACATCCAAATGTAAATTCCTGGATTTTTTTTTAGAACAAAGATTTCATTGAATCATAAAAAGCAGCTAAATTCTGTTCTTTTGCAAGTGAATTTTAACAACTTTACATCATGTCAATCTCTTCCAAGACAAGGATACCTTGTGAACAAACCAAGGTCTAGGGATAGATCTTTGCGGGTTCAGAGCCCCCAAGACAAATTTGTCTTGGGCTCACTAAGGGGATAGTAGTGGGTCTCTCTCCCTTTCACTATTACACATCTGTCCCCACCCAGATTCCCAGTGCCTATTCAAAAAGAGGAAGACCCCCAACCTTGGGGGAAAGCTCTGAGTTGGGGAACAAGGGACCCAGGAACTGATTGCTCTCCTCCCCACTCTTCTGCCACATCGCAAAGCTTCAGACAGTCTCATTTGCCAGAGATAGCATCTCACCAGCCTTCCCACATGCACCCACCACCACCACCACCAGTTGAGAAGGATTATTTTTAAATTTGCAGTATCAACACCAAATGCAAAGTCATTACATTTGATTTCTTTTCAAGTCACCTTACAAATATGCTCTTTGAAGCATAATGAAAACACTTGGAGACATAAATTGCTGCTTAAAACTGTCCTCTGTGGTAGAAGTCTTCTATTCTACTGCAAACACGTGGAAAGGAAAATACATCCAAGTGCTCTGGGTCCCTTACTCAGTAGTCATCATATGAATTTCAATTGTAAAAAAAAAATTCACCAAGTGTTTAAAAATCTGTTTTAATTATATTTTCATGAATTCCAGGAAGAACATCATTGCAGTTAATGTTACAAAAAAACAAAGAGGAACATTTGAATGCATGCAATAAAAAAAATGGATTCACAGTGAAAATAATGCATGTTGGTACTAAAATATAGTTACTTGGTTCTCTGAAGGAAAAGGTTTCTTCTAATTATCTATTCATTTGGATTTTATTATGAGAAAATATATTTTTTAAAGCTTTGAGGAAGTTTTCAATTTGTGCTACTATTATTGTTAGAGTCTGATGGAAGTACCTCATTCTGAGAGCCATTATTTGCAGTCTATAATTTAATCAGAAAATTCAAAAGTATAACAAAGAGTTTGGCAACTGGGATCTTGTTACATACAAAGCCATTAGCAAAAATATGTAACAAAATGTATGTAAAACAATTTTGCCCTTATATACAGAAGTCTGCCTTCCTCCTCACACTCTTCACAGCCCATTCTCAAAGGGGGTTGGGGGCAGAGGGTATGGGGAACAGCTGTTGATCCCCTTTAAACTCTCATTATGGGTGGGGTGAGGAAATGTTAAAAGGCAAGATAACCATTTTAAACTTTTTTCAACTGAGTTATAAAAATGCATCTGAGCTTCTCAACAAAGAAGGAAAATAGGAAAAATGATAACGGCTTAAAATAAGGAATTTATCCCTTTGCTGTTTGCAAAGTCTCTTAACTCAACAAAGAGTAAAAATAGCTACGCTTGTGACTGCAATCTGAGGACACGGTAAAGGGCATCTTGGTGAAATGTACATACATCATAACCCAAGCTGCTGAGAAGTTTCACATCTAGGGCATGCACATATTTCATACCGATACAGATAACAACACCTCAAGGGAGAAAGATCATAATAGGTACATAGGAAATGTCACTGAATCTATACACAAACACATTAACAAGGAAGAACACATGAAGTCAAAGGGAGACCAAAATACAAGTTTAAAAATACATTTGAAAATCATTCCAAAGCCAAGGACCTTATTTACTGACAACTGAAAACTGACATTCTACAGAATACCTTGTAAACATTGAAAATGCAGCTTTATGTAATTCACAGTCTCAAAAGAAAATAAATTTCTGGTTTATCATCACTGCTTGGCTCAGTCTGCAAAACAGAATTACCTGAACAAAACTGGTCGACATAGCCGTAGTGAAAGGCCGTACACGCCCCCTCTGGGATGCCCCGGCCTTCGGGTCCACCCCCTTTCGTGTTCCTCAGGTAGCCTGCAATGTATGAGCCAGTGGAGTGGCGGTTCATGGTAGGGGTGGGTGCCGAGGGTTTGTTTCTAAGAACCACACCTCCCCCATTGCTGGGGCTCATAATTTTCTGCTTGTTGGCTTCCTGTTTCTCCTTGGCACGACTGGCAATATTGCGCACTCTGCTCTGACTTCTGGATGACAACTTCCTAACCAGTGCCCTGGGGAACTGACTGGCATCCTGCTTTGAATATAGCATGTGGCAGTTGTCTTCCTGGTCAAAGGACACAAGCTTCCGAAGCTGCTCGGTCAGGGCATCTACAGGCTCTAACGACTTTGTCTTCACTGACACACCCTTCTTGTCTCTAATGCCAGTTGTAACAAAACTTTTACTAATACACTGGTACTTGCTCTCAAAATTGCAGGTGATATCCTCTGATGTTAAGTCCCCCAGACTTTTGGATTTGCAAGGACTGGGCAGTTTCAGAGCAGGCAAAGGAAAATGTGCCAACTGCTTGGGTGTGGGGACATGCATATCTTGGGCACTAGATTGCTGGGGCACACCAGTCTGGTTCATTTTTGCATCTGAATTTGAGAAATGGTTATGCACAAAGCCAGCACCTGGATAGGCTAGGTAAGAAATACTTTGAACGTTGACATCTTGAATATTGTTGAATATTTCAGGAACAGAAGGGTAGGGTGTCTCTTTACAATAGCCATTTCTCAAACCTGTTTGAAAGTGTTCTACTACATCCTGACTGTACTTCAGTTTTAAAGGAGAAGCAAGTAGACTTGTGCCTTCCCTCCTATATTCACAGGTTGTTAGAGACAGATTTTCTGACTCTCCATCAATTTCCACAAGGCTGCTCTCTCCAGAATTGAAACAGAGAGTGGGATCAGCTATCACATCCTCCAGGGTCAAATCCGTGGATGAGACAGGGCTGCCGCTCTTCTGTGTTTCCCCGTCTTCTCCATTGGTGGGACTTTTTGGTAACCAGCCATGAGAAGTATTAGGGCACCCAGGCAGGTTGCCCTCCATGGCCCCTGTCTTGGCCTTACTGGAAAGGTCATCATCTGGTTTAGTTTTAGAGATGGGAGTGCAGGTAGTTTCACAAACTGTGTATGCTGCACGTGTGGTGGCCTCAGGACTTGAAAAGGCAATCAGCTCAGGAGATGAACACAGGAAGGAAGACTTGGGTTTTCCCTTGGAAAAACCATGTTTGAAGGGCGTTTTTAGGCCCAGGGTAGACAAGGGAGGATGGCCTGACATCACACTGGTACTATGAAGATTAGGAACAACCGTGAGGTTAGTCTGATCGTTGGTCTCATCATACTGGCCAATTAGTGCTGAGATGGAACTGCCTGGCTCATTCTCGTTTGTTAAAGTGACATTGTTGATAAGATGGGAGATTTCACTCTCCTGCAGAATGGCAGTTGAATGTAAATCAGGTATGTCAGAACCCAGTGTGGAGACGTCTGACAAAGAAAAGGATGTCGCAGCTCTGCCCTTACCCCTATTATCTTCCAGGTTCTCAATCTCCAGATTGCTTTGAGAAAGGATGCTTCCGCACAATGAGCCCTCAGCATTCCCCTTTGCCTTGGTTTTCACACCACGCAGATGTTGTGTTGAGTTAACTGTAGGATCAAGAGTCAAATTCTGCCTGGGGGAGAGGGATTTGTTGGGATAGTGGTTTTCCTGGCAATCACTTGTCACATTTGATTTGGTTCTCCCACCCTTAGGACCTGGCACCCCCAACTGTTCTCCTGTGACTAACATATTGGCAGCAGAAACAATTGAGTCCCCTTGGCTGCTGTCTTTGTGGAGAAGAACACTGGAGGAGGAAGATAACTTTTTGTTGAAATTTGGAAAATGTGAGTCTTTTATACTGGCCTTCCCTTTTCTTCTGCCATCTTTATCTTCTGCTGAGTGAAACAAACAACATTTTAGGTGACATGAATTACTTTATGTAGGACCTGCAAACACTCATGTTTGTCTTCAGACAGACAAATGGAGAATGTAAATCTGTTACACTGTGACAGAATATAATTATGGATTGCAGAGGTTTGCAACAAAGTGTCTGTGTGATGAATTAATGGTAAACTATATTTATAGGAATTTCACTGAAGCTTCCCTTTGAATATCTATTACATCAGCTAAGGATGTAATATTCATTGTCAAAAAAATGTCAATGAGTTACCATACTTTTACAGTGAGGATTACCTTAAGTTGTTTCCTATTCAGATTTGTACTACACAGAAGCATGGCAATAAAAACAGAACAAGACAGCTCTGTTAAACAAAGTATTGTGGTACCTGTAAGCAAGATACTATAAGCTTTCAAAGTTATACATGTATTAGTAAAAAAAAAAAATCCATAAATAATATCATTTAAAAAACATTTTGTCAAAAGCTTTAATTTAACCAATTAATTTCTAAAATAATTGGAAGGTGCAATAAATGCATTAAAATATCAATATCTGTTGATTTAAAATGTAAAGATAAAGAATTGGTCATCAATTCTGTCATTGCTAATATCTACTTTTTTGTTAATTATACTCTCCTTTTAAATATAACACAAATTTCATATTGTATTCTCCCCTAAAAGTGGCAGTAAGATGTCAGGCACAGTAAGGAAAATTATAAAAACACAAAATTCATAGTAATTTGGAATACCCCATATTAGTATAGTACTAAGACAATATTAGGTGTTCAGTTCTTGATCAGATTATTTTCATAGTCTTTTAATGCTTCAGAGTCATGATATACAAGAAAGAAGATTTATTTAACTTCTTATTAAATATCTTCCTAACTGAAAATCATAAAAAATTTTGAAAACCCCAAAAATTATAAAGAAAAAAATTAAATATCCTATGATGTTACCACTCAGAGATAGCCACTGTAAGTTTTTGCAGAGGATCAGAATAACATATAGAATTTTGTATTCTGCTTTTTCTCTACTTAATATTTTTTTCAATATAACTTGAATCAACGCATGACTATGTAGTGCTCCATATTTACCATAAGTTCAATATATATAACTAATTTATATAACTGTTTTTTAAAGATAGAAAAGAAACATCACCTCAAAATTGCTTTCTAACTCACCTTAATGGTATTAACATCTTAATGGTGGCATTAACAGGATTAATAATTACCAATTTCTATTGAATATAGCTTTATTTTCCCCCAAAGCTGGGGTTTTTAAATAATTTTTAAAGCATATATTTCATCTCTTCTAACACTGCTGTTAGCAAAATTTCAAAATTTTAAACTTCCTTTTTCTTCTTCAAATAAAGAACACTGGAAAACCATTCAAGAATTGGGTTTTCTTCCTACAGTATCTTACAACCAAAATCAATTATAAGCAAAATGGTGTTTGTGGGGAAATAGATCATTGAAATTAGATTGTTTGATAAAAGAGTTATTTTGCTAAAGAAAACAGTTATCACATTTTACTTATCTGAGATGATTCTGATTTATTAAAACACATTTGCTCCAGAGACATCAAACGGACAGTTTTGACACTTAAATTACCCAGAATAGGACGGGGAAGGGACTCACTGACACAAGTCAAGAGCTTTTTGGCATACTGCAAAGCAGTCTTCACTCTATCCACTTCCTGATGTCAGTCAACAACACACTCAAATTAAGGAAAAATGCAGGTAGCACCTGGTCCCTATGACTGTGGAGCCTACAGCTGGGCAGGAGCCACAGGCATGCCTCCTTCCTTGCCAGCATCTAAGGATCAGGGAAGAGAAGCCACAGGAAAACATTGCCAGTGCCATCTCTTGAGGAAGCAAAGAGTTTTCAAGTGAATAAGGTGGCTTGCTTTCAACACCTGGCTTTCTTTCTCTGTAAACATTTCCAATCATAGAAATGTGCTACATAGCGGGGAAAGTAATACAACCATATCCAACCTCCAATCAGTAAATATGGTACCCACTTAGAAAACCAGTATTTCTGCTCATGTCTTGCAAGCTTCACCTCCCTCTGTCCTACCTTATGGACCCACATGCTCCATGCCATCACACCTAATGGCTCCTCTTCTCCCTCACTGTCAATTTCAGATGTCAATGTCAACTTTATCTTAAAGCTTTAGATAAGGAGGAAATAGCTCCTCTATCACTTTCCCCCCTAAAGTTTAGGATCTTTTGGCCTAGAAGATCACATTAAATATTATTTATTTTTCAGTATATTTTACTTTGACTACAGAATCTTGTCATAATGGTAACCAGGGAACAAAATGCAGCCTAGAAAGTTTTATTCTTAGAGAAACTTAAAGCATCTTACCCAGGGAGTTTTCTTTTCCTTCAGTGTCTTTTGCTGTTTCAGATAGAGGCAGTGACAAAGCTCCCAGAAGACTTTTATCAACAGGCATAGAGACAGGGCGTACTTGCAAACTCCGTGTGGTCCTCCTCAGGACACCATCAGGATCTCTCGTGACTTCAGACACCGAATCCTTTATTTCTACCATTTCTTGGAAACCCATTTTGCTCTTTTTCCTGCCTTTGGCTGGAGCACTGGCTGTGCGTCGCAGAATTCTATCTCCGATTGATCGTTTCCGTACATAATGGGAATTGTTTTCTGCAGAACTGTGCCTGGGATTCTTATTGAACAGACCCTTCAGACCTTGTAGCTGTCTGTTCTGAAGACACAGAAGGACCAATCACAAGTTAAGCAAATGCCACCGTGTCAACCACTTGCCGTTGAAATGACAGCTCCATGAAAAATGAATATAAAACGAAATTTTACAGACACTGAAGTATATTCAAACCAAGAAAACAGCAGCTTGCAGCATGTTTGCACAATGTCATGCACATTTTATCAACCTTACTTCCTTCGTGAGGAAGTCAGACTTCCATTCTTAACAACCAAGCTTTCCCAGAAGTTTCCTACCCAGAGATCACAAGGTGGTAGGGAAAGTTTCCACAGTTAATAAACTGTTACAAACTTCAGCAGCCTTAAAGCAACAGATGCATGTTTCAAAGTGGTAAGCTGGAAAATGGAGTGATATGAGAAAGCATGCTGCCATAACTACATAAAAAGAAATACGCCAGCAAAAACAAAGAAAGCACCATGCTGAGAAACTACCTTTGTAGCTCCTAGAAAGTGCAATATAGTATAACTGGGGTTGAGTATTAAAGGGCTCCACTGCAAGGGAAAAAACAAAAACACAACAAAACACAATTTGGGCTCATTAAAGAAGCTGGCATAAGTAAACACAAAAGAAAAAAATGCATATATTCTTATAAACCCTTTCTCCCAGTTTTGATGATTTTTAGTCTTATGCTCATTCATTGTTCAACCAATACCACCACATTGTGGTGTATGTATCCCAACCCGAACACATCTTCAAAGTAATAAATAGTATGACTCATGAGTGGACATTTATTTAAGAGAGAAAACAGAAGTCCTATAGAACACCTTCATATTTTAATTTATTTCTGATTCAAGTTATAAACAAATTCTGAATTTTATCGTTGCCCTCAACCATGATAAATGCTAGAGTTACTACATAGTTAAGCTGGGATTCCTAGAATTCAAGAATCATTTTTTAATTATTTACATCTGTGTCTATTTAGGCCAGAGGAAAGATCCCAACAAGTAACACAAACAGAAATCCAGGACTACACATAAAAAGTTACGGTATAAAACTTCACCAGTCTTAGAAACTAGGATCCTCAGCCCCACCTCTGCTGACTGATGTGAGGATAAACATAGACACACTAATTCAGGCTGACTTGGTTCATTCCTTAGCAATTGGATTGTAATAATAATATCAATATTAGTCAACATTTTCAAGCATTTACTATGTACCAGGCAGATTTCTAAGTTTATATATATGTATACACACACACACACACACACACACACTATATATATAATGAGATTGGTACTATTTTTATCCCACATTTACAGATGAGGAAGCTGAGGCACAGACAACATGTACACCTGTAAAGGAGAAGCTCTGGGCTATACAAACTTTCTGGTAAAAAACAATGGAAATTCCTATGCCCTATTCAATGCTCTTATAGTCCCTCCAAATCATATCTGGTCCTGAAAATCCATACCAATGGACAAGTCCCCAATTACTTAGCATGACCAGAGGACAGCCTTATTGATTAGAAGGCTTAAGTGAGTTCTACAATGAAGAGAACAGCATCAAGAGAAAACTAGAATATATTTTCTTGGTCTCCTTCTTTTCAGTCCTGTGAGTCGCTTTAAAACTCATTCACAACTTTTAGGTTTTCCATTAAAAACAATGGCATCAAATGAATGCATCCTGCCTAGAACTAGCTGGGGCCACGGCCCAGTTAGCACACAGAATTCATCAAACATCTGAGACACTCCATTTCCCACTGCAGCCAGCTTGATCTTTTTAAGGATTAAAATAAAATTCAACATTTAACTATATCTTCATTGTTTTAGCCAAACAAATGATTGCTTGAAAGAATAATAGTTTTCTCAATTCTATTAAGCCCAGAGAGGGCCTCTGGGTGGAAGAAATGTGTACATACCCCTGAACAGTGGGATGAGTGCAGGTGGACACGACTGGGAGAGCAGACTGGGCTTCCCTATAGTTTCTGTTAAAGAACAGTTTGTCAAAATGTACATTCCTTTTATGCAATTAGTAAATTAGTAACTTTGTTGAGGACCATATTATTGTCATATGTGAATTTAAGCCCTATGATCTTTCTCACCTTTCCATAGATTTCATTGATTGTTATGTGGACAAATATGGATGCTTCTGTCAGTCCTTCCAAATAGACATGCCGGTAGCCTGGTAAAAGTAAAGAAAGTCATTTCTTTTAGGTTGAACTTGCATTTGGCTTTCCTGTGAGCAAAACAAAATTAAATATCTGACTTGACTATAGATCTTTACATTTTACAAAGCATATTAACAGTTACATTTATCATATGACATATATTTTATATATCACATATGCTATCATGTTAGCCATGTATATTATGTAAGTCATGTATCATATATTAAATCTTTTTTTTTTCTTTTGAACAGAGTCTTGCTCTGTCACCCTGGCTAGATTGCAGTGGTGTCATTATAACTCACTGCAACCTCAATTTCCTGGGCTTAAGCCATACTCCTGCCTCAGTCTCAGACTCCAGAGTAGGTGTGGCTACAGGCGTGCGCCACCATGCCTGGCTGATTTTTCTATTTTTAGTAGAGATAGGGTCTTGCTCTTGCTCACGCTGGTCTCAAATTCCTGACCTCAAGAGATCCTCCTGCCTTGGCCTCCCAGAGTGTTAGGATTATAGGCATGAGCCACCGTACCCAGCCCCTCATACATTAAATCTTATAAAGAAAAAGGAACGGTCAGTCTAGAGACAAAAGGCCAGCTCATACCTACCAGGCACTAAGCTGCTGAAGGTCACAGTTCTTTGTCCAACGAAGTCTCGTCCAATGGGATCATGATCCCACACGAGGAATCGAACCAAAGCTATTTCTGGCATGTGTACTGTAAATGTCAGGGTTTCTTCCCACACAGGGTTAAATCCTTGGAGAAATAGGAAGAGAAAAATCAGAAAAGCAAAGGACTTGGCTGAAAATGAATTGGCAGCAACATCTGCAAAGCAGATGGTGAAAATTGCTTGCGATGGTTATTAAACTCATAAAGACGACCAAGCCACTCCAGGATGCCTTACTAGAATAAAGCCTCAGAATTTACCCCCTTGCTAGAAAATAATTAGCAAGAAAATTGCCTGTAAATTATCACATCCATTCTATTAATCTTTGGTGCCCAACTGTATTGTACAGAAAGCTCTTTAACATTCAGAATGCTTCCGTAAGTTCAAAAATTGTCTACAGTAGTGACATAAGAATGATGTTTTAGCAAAAACAATAAAGAATGATACCCTCACCATGGAATTATGCTTCTCACGCACCAAAGATTTTGCTGCTGTAACAATCACCAACAACCATTTTATAAGGTGATTTTCAGGTTTCAACACTACTGTACATAGATCATCCTATTTAATTCTCATGCCAGTCCTCTAGAGAGGAAGGGCAGGGTTTTCCTTTTCCTCTAACTAAAAAAATATATATCACTGACTTTCAAAAATATATAACTTTAAAAATTATATAAGTAACACATGCTCTTTTTAAAAGTAGGAAATATTAGTTTTTATAACTCATCTTTTGATAGAGAAAATTGATGTTCATATTATATAAAATAATGTGCCCCAGGTCACACAGGGCCTTACAGTTAGTGGCAGGGCCAAATTAGACTGTGCACCATTGATTCCCAGTGGCTTCTATATGAATGATGATGTATTTTCATAGCTATTGAAAATAAATAGAATAGGTATATAAAACTCAAAGGTAGTTAAAACTCAAATACTGAAAAATAAAAATATATTAAATTCTTCATAAAATTCTCTGAGACAAAATATAAAACTGATAAAAATTCAAGTACTACGTAAGTTTTTTTTCTTTCTAAAAAATGAAAATAGGTTTTATTAAATGTATGTATTTAGGAGCTCTCAACCATTTAACCCTATAAAAAGCCGCAAGCTAATGAAATAAAATGCCACTCCTGAACAAGAGAGGATCTTTTTGTTGACTTAGGGATGACCTCTCAATTACTTCTGAGACCAAAAAGTGAAAGAATAATCTATTGAGCGCTGGTGGGAAAATGCAACATGGGAAGGTTGCTTTCTTTAAGCACGCTATTTTCTAAGTAATAAATTTGCCCTACTCTGGAACTCTTCCATTCCTTCCAAGTCTCCCTTTGAACCCCTAATTTCTAAAATATTTTGATGATTGTCATTTAAATTTATTTTAGAGTATTAATGATTAGAGATTGAGAAAAATAAGTATGCAATAATGTTTGTCAATAGTACAAACAAATTTCAGAAGATTACCAAGAAAAGGACATAAAATTTGTGTAAAGAAAGCTTTCTTTATATTATGGCCAAAATATAAGAATACTGCTCCTTCACCACATGTACATATTTAAGAAGTAAACCTGCCTGACCACGCTGTGCTTGCCTTTAGAGTTTTATACACTCCAGAAAAAATGGGAAATTATCAAGACATGAAGTCTTCACGAATGAGAGCTTTGAGGAAACTCACATTAAAAAAACACAGTATAAAAACATAATGGAGGCATTTTCCTAAGTAAATTTTAACCCAATTCTTGAAAATATCCTTCATTCTTTTCACTAGAAAGAATTTTTGCTTCAAAAGCAAAAGTCTGGAGAGCCTAGATTACAACATCATCAAAACAGACCATGAATCAATCCCACAGTTACTTAGTTTTATGTGTTGAAAAGAACATAAACTCAGATGGCAGTTATGCATTTTAAAGATTTGTTGCTCTTCTACATAGACACATTTTTCTTTTTCAGTGCAAATTCTATTTCTAGAACATCCTCATTAAAAATGAACACAGAGTATCATCTTACCATTGTCATCCACCACACGGGTTTGATCTTTACAACAATCTACTGGCAATCCAATAATTTCAACTTCAACAAAAGGATCAATGATCTGTATAAACAAAGAGAAAGTATTATTACAAATGATACATTTCTACATGTGTTAACTAATTTGAGAATATTGGCCAAAATGTCTACATTTCAAGAGCAACCAATTTTATTAAGTGCTTACTAAAAAAGAAGAATGTTACTAGGTGTAGCAGATTCAGATATAAGGTAAGAATACAAAAAATTAAATTCTTGCTTGCCAATATCTCCTAATGCTACACAAACTTTACCCAATGAAACTATTAATACAATTTCAGTTCAGGGTAGAACTTAAATGAAACCTATCAACAGAAATGAGAAGTTTTGCCCACATACAAATGCTCAAAGCAGCTGCATTCATAACAGTCAAACACTGGAAACAACCTAAATGTCTATTATAAGTAGGGTGGATAAATTGTGAACAATGCATTTAATGAATACCACACAACAATGAAAAGATAACAAAGACATAATGTTGAGCAAGCCAGACACCAAAGAGTACCTACTTTAAGAGTCCATTTATATAAAGTCTGGGAATCGACAGAATTAGTCTGTTGTGATAGGGACTGGTATTGTTGGGGGTATAGATATTGATGGGAGGGTGGACAGGAACCTTCCAGGGATTCTGGATATGCTCTGTCTTGATCTGGATGGCATAATAATTAAGCTATCCATGTTCAATTTGTGCACTTTAATGTAGTTAAGTTGATTATGTATCATAATGTAAATTTAAAAGTATTAAAATATAAAATATTAAAAAGTAAATCAAAAGAAAAAATTATGAGTGGTTAGTCTTCCCCTGCTCCCATCCCCTCTCCTCTAGGGTGAGGGATTATGCTTTGTTGGTCATCTGCAAGATTTCTTTTGTGGCACAAGTTCTGGGCAATGAGCAATAAAGAAATAAAAACTCAAAGAACCCAGAAAGAGCTGATCTAAGAAAGTCTAAAGGGGACAGAATTAGGAAGGCTGGGAAAACATATTTTTAGGAACTCAGGGAGTGAAGAAAACATATAGAGTTTTGGGGGTAGGGCCAGGGAATACGACCTAGAAAGGTATGATTGGAAATCATGTATGGTAAGATGATTAGATGGATATATATATTTATTTAGCAAATACCCATAGTTAAGTTCATTCATTTTCAATTAATTATTTTATGCTAGAATTTTTTTTCCTTTGAATAGAACCCTGTGATAAAACTGAACCAATGGGCTCCTGGATTTTGGGGTTAGCTAATGAATACAATTTCTTTTCTTGAGGAATTCAAGGCCATAGGCTTGGAAAGTGACCTCCTGTTTCAAAACTTGGCTCCTGTGCTGACCTTGGCCATGTTGTGTAACTGTGCTTCGGTTTCATCTGTAAACCTGAGATAACAGTGTCTGCCTTATACAGGTAAGATGGCAAAGGAGTAGACTTGGATAGTGGCAGCAAGACTGGGGAGAGATTTGGCAGGTAGAATTCTCAGGAGATGGTAAGTAATTAGATGTGGAAAGCAAAGAAAGCGACAAAATTAAGGACGGCAAATGGTTTTCTGATTGGGAAAAACTGTTATTCCCTTCTCAGAGATATGACTAATGTGAGGGATCACGGGTAGGGAATTCAGGGGATCCGGGACTTTGGATGGAGGAAAAAAACTATATCTTAATTTTCAATAGCCTCTGACTAAAGCACAACTTGGTAATATTAGTACTGTAAGTCTGTGTTCAATAGAAATCACAGATGTTTTCATGTCACATTATAGTTGTTGCAGAAATATCAATGCATCATCTATACTCATCACAACTTCACAATTCCAAAAGTTACTAGAACCACCACTAGACCCTGCTATTTATTGTATTAATAAAGGCTCACATGTACTTGTATGTCACAATTTGTTTTTTAAAAATATTTTGATAAGTGAATTTCAATATAATTGTTTCCTGTGTAACCCTATTTTATTTTAGGCATTTAAAAACATTCTGAGAAGGGATCCATAGGCTTCACCAGATACCAAAGTGTTCCATGACTCAAAAAAGGTTAAAATCTTCTGATAGAACCTTAAAGCCATCATAAGGAGGTTAGATTTTTTTTAATTACAAAAGAAAGACATTCCTTATGCATTTAAAAAATAAATTCCACAGGCTATATATTAATTACAAAGATAAAGAGACACCTATACTATGAAAAAACATTTGGAAGACACACTCTTATCCAAGTAACATTATCAATTATGGGATAAACTGATATCATGTGGTTCCTGATGTAATACATTGAGAAGGATACAACATTTTCCACGTATTATTCCCGCCAGTATGTTTATTCTGATTCTAATCATGAAGAAAGAATTAGGTAAATCCAAATTGAAGGACATTCTGAAAACAACTGGCTTGGACTCTTAAAAAAAGTCAATGTCATGAAAACAAAACAAAAAGGCAGAAGAATTGTCCTAGATTTTAAAAGACCAAAGAGAAATGACCACTAAGGGCAGTATGTGACCATGATAGGATCCTGAATCCAAGAAGACGAAAAGAAAAAATGTAAGGACAATTTGAGGCCAATTGGGGAAAATCGAATATTTATTTTATATTAGATAATACTACTGTACCAATGTTAAATTTCATGAGTGTAGGGATTGCATTGTGGTTACATAGGAAAATGTCCATGTTCTTAAGAGAAAAGTCCAGAGGAATTTAGGGATTATGTGTCATGATGTCAACAACTTACTCTCAAGGGACTCTGCAAAGAAAAGCAAATATATACATGCACACACACTCATACATATACACATAAGAGAGGTAAAACAAGCGTTACAAAATTTAATAATTGAATTGGTTAATCCAGGTGATTTATTTTACTATTCTTGCTACTTTTCTGAAGTTTAAAACTTTTTTTTTTTTTTGAGAAAGTCTCGCTTTGTCACCCGGGCTAGAGTGCAGTGGCGTCATCATAGCTCACTGCAACCTCAAACTCCTGGGCTCAAGCGATCCTCCTGCCTCAGCCTCCCGAGTAGCTGGGACTACAGGTGCACGCCACAAAGCCAGGCTAATTTTTCTATTTTTAGTGTAGATGGGGTCTTGCTCTTGCTCAGGCTGGTCTCAAACTCCTGGGCGCAAGTGTTCCTCCTTCCTTGGCCTCCCAGAGTGCTAGGATTACAGGCATGAGCCACTGCACCTGACCTGAAGTTTAAAACTTTTTAAAATAAAAAATTTGGGAGAATATATAGGAAGTGAGTCTTCCTTTCTGCAGACAAAAAAGAAAAGAAAAAAGGAAAGAAGAAGAAGGAAGTATAAACCTGATACTACCAATGAATTACACTTGCTGCTGAGGAGAACAGGACGCAGGGGCAAGAAGGGCGGCAGGGAGAGCAGCCAGCTGGGGGCGCCTGCGGCAGAACCGACAAGAGACAATGTCGGTTGGATCAGGCTGGTGGCTATACAGATGGAAGAATGGTCCCATTTGATGCTCCTACTGTCTGAGAAGTAGGACATTATGCCCCCTGTTGAAGACGATGAGGACAGAGAGAAGGTTGGAAACAGCTACTGTAGAAAATGGGACTGAGCACTAAGGTGAGGCTGGAATGGCAGCACAGAACCACAGGTTGGCTGATATCTGAAATGAAGAGTTTATGGTGCTAGCCACTTACTGAGCTCTGTGGTATCCTCCATCAAGATCCAGAAATACTGGTTTGACAGGTGGGACTGGTAAAGAGGCTGAAATGAAGGACAAGCCCTGAGAGGAGGGACAGGAGCACAGGAGGAGCTGATGAGGAGGGAGATAACAAAGGCCAAGGCTGGGCTTGGTGGCTCACGCCTGTAATCCCAGCACTTTGGGAGGCAGAGGTGGGAGGATTGCTTAAGACCAGGAGTTTGAGACCAACCTCAGCAATGTAGCAAGACCTTGTCTCTACAAAAAACAAAAAAATTAGTGGGGCATGGTTGCACATGCATGTAGGCCCAACTACTTCGGAGGCGGAGGCAGGAGGAGCACTTGAGCCCAGGAGTTTGAGGTTGCAGTGAGCTATGATGACGCCACTGCACTCCAGCATGGGCAACAGAATCAATCAATCAATCAATCAATCAAACAAACAACAAGAAAAAACAGAGGCCAAGAAGGCCAAGACCAGGTGTAATGGAAATAATAGAATAAAAGCTCTGGAAAGAAAGGAGGCTGTGGTCACAGAGGGAGATATTTTAAAGGCATGCTGTAGAGGGGCAGCAGACAATAACAGGGATCAGCACATGGCCAGGGAGCAGGTGGCCGACATGCAGCAGGGATGAGCGTTGTAGGAGAGGAGGAATGTGGATGGGAGATTAAGACATACTCTTAGGCAATGTTTCTACTACTAATAAAATTGATCTTTGCACCCCAGTTTTAACATTGCCAGTGTCAGCCTTGAAATGTAAATTAAATTGTGTGCATTCACACCTCCAAAACAGACAATGCACTGAAGTCCAGCAGGAACTGTGTGATTTGCCAATGAATCGGTTAATGTCTGATCAGCTGAGATCAGTGCTCCTACACACATACAGACACACACAGCCCTTAAGACATTCAGGTAAAAAGTAAACACAATAAAATAATCACATAATTAATCCCTGATACACAGTCATATACAGCTTACCTCGCCTCGGTCTCCAAACATGGAGTCTGGAGGTTTGGGGAGTTGCTGTCCACTGATCACTTTTAGGATGAGCTGTTTTTTGGGGTTGGCAGGAAGTGGATCACCAGAGAAAGGGTTGAAAGTACCTAGGCCAAAGAAAGCAGAGGTTGGTAACGTGGGAAGAAAACATACACATACACAACACACACACACACACACACACACAGTTTAAGCTTGCAAAACAAAGAAATGACAGATGTTGAATTACTACAGTGTTTCTTAGAGCAAAGAGATTATCACATCACTATCAGTGTGGCTTCTGCCTAAAGGCATCACCAGCTGGCATTTCCATAGCTATGGTTTTCATTAGAATCCATGCTCCCAAAGGCCAGAGGAATGGGCCAATTTAAAGCAAGTGTCTGTGATGCAGTGATCAGCTGTGACATGGGGGAAGAGGTGCATTTTATTTGAACACCAGTAGTATAAAAAGAAGAGCAGTTATGTCAGATTCAAATAACTTTCTAACCTAAACTATCTCAGGTGTAGAGTGACTATAACAAACAGCAGAGCAAGAATACACGCAAAGCATAAAATCCTAAAAACATCTGTCAACACTTTCTTTTACCTGAATTGTTATAAATCTATTTTGGAAATTAAAAAAAAATTTTAATGAGCATAAAGAAAAGAAAGTGTTGTTTGATCTAACACTGTTTTATCCTTTCTTTTTTGTTAACGCTGTTTTATAATTGGACTACACTGACTAAAAGAACTTGATGAAATTGTTTCAGGTAGAATTTAATTTTGTCAGCAGGTCTCACACTCCCTAAGATAATTTCTGAAAGATAGGGCTCAGACCTACAAAGACATTCCAGTTTATAAGTAATGCCCAATGAATATCATGCTGGGACACTGGATTTCAGATGACAACCCATTGCTATGATGTCCCTCTTGACATGCATAACCTCATAAGGTAACGTTCTAAACATCATGTTCCCCCAAATATTGAATAGTTGTGACAAGAGTTCTCATTTACATTCAAACACCTTACCCTATCTTTTTAAAAAAGATAACATTTTTAAAAAATGTTATGTTGCAAAACACTGGGGTATCACACTTTCTAAAGAGCTTCTTTAATAGAGGTCACCTGCATTCAGAGATATGTTTATGAAATTAATGCACACCTTTGCACATTTGCTGGGGTTTGAGGACGTAGCCACAATTGCCATTTGTCTTGAATTTGGCTCGATTTAACTGCATCATTCGCCCTTCAGACTGATAGTTCAGTGCCACTGTGCAGGTTGAAAGTTTGAGAGAATTAGGCAAAATGGCAGAAAGTCAGAATATACAGAGAACTGCTCCGTCCTGAAGTATACACACCTAGTTGACAACCTGTGTTCCAGTAGGGTAGAGGGTTGAAGTTACTGGAATCGATGCGGTAGGCGGAGGGGTAAATCCTTGTGAGCTGCTTTTGGTTATAAATCATGAACTGCTCTGATTTCTGCTGAACCACCTGATGCGCTCTTGTTTCACTAAATGATAACACATTCCCTGTGGTTCCTGGCAGTTTTTAATAAAGAAAAAAGGAAAGTGAGAACGATAGCAAAGAAAACACCACTCACAAAAGACCTTATAATAATGTCAGATTATACCAATAGTAAAAAGCAGAGTGAAAGAGCAGATTCAAAGTAGAGGCAGCTCCTGACCAAGAAAGACCCGTAAAACTCCATTCTTAGGACTCTCTTGCCAGTATGAGGCTAAATTAGAGCTGTGCATCTTGCTAAGGTAGCTGTCTATTTCTGGTTCCCATGTCCTCCCAAGAATTCAATCATCCCACTAATTTATGTCTATCTGACTAGCATAAAGAGGGCAGGTAGAAATTATTTTCAAGGTGCATAACGTAAACAGAATATGTTTGCCAAAGATACCAACAACCATGGATAAATAAAACTATCTACATAACTTATTCCTGACAATGGGAAGACATTCATCAAAGGCATTCAACTAAAAGGCACACATGTGAAACACATATTAACTGATAACATTCAGGATCCAAGAAAATAAAGGCAAGAGACCAATTAGAAAAAAGAAAAATTGAGTTTTAAAGTTGATTTGAATAGAATTAGGGAACAAGTCAAAAACCTGTTTGGGAGAAAGGAATAATAATGGAGAAAAAGTTCAAAAAGGCATTATAAAGAAATAAAAGTTTCAGAAGTGAGGACAGCCACCCACCTAGCCAGGCATATAAGCTACGGAAAAAAATAAAGGGAAGTAAAAGCCCATGAAGCCTGTACTAATACTTCCGCTCAATCACCAAGAGGGACCAATCTCAGGTAATGGAAGCTGTGGGGGTCATGACGGATTAAGCCTCCAAACGCTGGATATTCCACCCTTGTCTCCCAATCCCACCTTTCACACCGTATCTATAAAGTCCCTCTCACTCCCATGCCTTCGCCAAGCGCCCACGCCCTAACCCCAAAGTGACCACCTCTACGTCCTCTGGACCTGCTGGGAAAGGCCAGGCTGGATAAAGGACCAAACTCACCTAGAACCTCACTCTCATTCCAACTCTGACAAATTGGGTGTGTCTGAACCCACACTGAGAGATACGGCCCATGAAACCACAGTCCTGCTGAGCCAGCGGGGCCTGAACTGTACCTAGACTGTGTATTTATCAGCACACACAGTTTCCCAGCGCCCCTGTTGTCCTCAGGGTCATATACTCTTAGATGTTAGACGCTGGCCAATGGACAATGACACTCCAGAGCTGGAACTTGGAACAGTCATAAATACGAGTGGTGACAAAGAAATTAGAGAATTAGTTTTTAATCTGATGATTTCTCTAGTATAGAGCCTTTCCTTAAAGATGTATAGTCATATATATTTCATTGACATAACTTATTAACATAGTTTACATATTGCAAGCATACTAAAATTGAACTTATTTGCAGATTTTGACGAAGAACACCTTTAACATGGGAGAAAATACAATCTTTTTGACAAGCCTAATCCAGATGGAGTATCACTATAATTAATACCACTGTTTTTTCTGTCTCTCCACATAAATATGCACACCACAGTGTCATTAAGATGACCTTGCTAATTAGGCACACATCAATTAGTATATTAATAGAGTTGAGTTGCTCTGCATTAGGATAAGCCATGCATTCATTACGTAGTTCTCATTTTGTGGCTGAAAAAAACAAAACAAAATAAAAAAACAACCAAAAACCAAAGAGACAAAAACAGCTGAAGATCAAGAGCTAGACAGTACTCAAGCTTAATTTGCATTAAGCTAATAGGATTATGGTTTCCAAAGGCATTTATTGGAAATTTTTAACTTCATTCAACAACTGCCTGAGTTTATTTTTGAGCTGTGGGCCGTTATTATAAGACTGTGTTGCCCACTTGCTGAGAATCCTACAGGTTCTCACACTTTCTCATGCTCTCACACATTAATTTAAAATTAATTTAAATCTTGTATAATTTTTACCATTTGAAGGATTCAACACAAAAAAGAAGAAATCTTTCTGTAAATAGAAAAAGATACACTTACGGAGTAGAGGTGGGGGGTGGGGGAAGACCTGGGGGAAGAATCCTGGAGGTTTGCGGGGACATAAGACTCACCACAATGTTGTTTTCCCTTCACTAAGACTTGAGAAAATTGGAGGTTCTGATCTACATTTCAGTTTTACTAAAATTAAAATTAGATGAAAAGCCACACCACAGTAGGTTATTTTTGTAAGCATTCAATAACTAAATGAAATAGACGATAAAGGGAAAGAGCAACTAACAAGAAAGTCAAGGGTAAAAATAGTTGCAACTAGAATTTCTCAGCTCAGCGTGGCAACTGATCAGTGAAAAACAGTGAAGGAGTCAACGCTACTGAGATTTCTGCTTTTTTTGTTAAAACTTCAACCTGGATTTAGCTATTTTCATCGAAGTCATAACTTCCAATGGGAAAATAGAGGGCTTTTCAAGGTGTGACTTTAGCTGATTAATTTCTTCTTTCTTTTGTTCATTCACATTTGGGATGGCCATCTGTAACCTGGTCCTCAAGCCAGGCCAGGTCTCCACGGTTCAAGCACTGGAGGAAGACCTTGCTCTGATGCATTTTTTTTTTTTATAATAATAAAGTCCTCCTTGGCCCTATGGGAAATTTCTCTGACCTCTAGCCAATCAGGCAACCACAGTAATCAGCAGAGCCTCCATGTGAGCTCAGCATTATGCCAGCAGCCAGTTTCCTGATGCCTAAATTGGTTTCCACATAGTCCCAGAAATGTGTGGTGATGATTGGGTTAACAAAAGATTAATTAACAATTGACAAAGAAAAGTCAAGAATGTTTATTCAGAGCCAGAGAAAAAACTCTCAGTCCTTACCATCATCCACAATGTCCTGAGCTGCCACGGAGTTTGTGTACACAACCAAATCAGAAAGTTCTCGGCAGAGCTTCATGGTTTTCCTTCGGCGACCTAACCTGTGAAGTACACACCCAGGACTCATGACATTTTGGAGCTGAAAGAGGTTTGGGCTTTTGGTTACTCCACCTTCCCTAGTTAAGATGATTACGTAGGGAATATCTGCCCCAGGTCCTAAGGGAGCCAGGATTAGAACCTGTGTGATTCCTAGTTCAGCACTCTTTCCACCACAAAATCCTACTATAGTAGACACCTGCCCCACCCCCACCCGATCCTCAATTTCACTTTCTGGGGTTTAAGTTACCCATGGTCAACTGTAGTGTGAAAATATTAAATGGGAAGCTTCAGAAATAAACAACTCATAAATTTCCAATTGGGCACCATTCTGAGAAAAGTGATAAAATCTTGTGTCATCCCACTCTGTCCCACCCAGGTCGTAAATCATCCCTTTTTCTGGCGTGCTCTACCTGTCAGTTAGTCACTTGGTAGCCGTCTGGTTATCAGATTGACTGTCTAGGTATCACAGTGCTTACGTTTAAGTAAACCATTATCTTACTTAATAATGGCCATGAAGTGCAAAAGTAGTGATGTTGGTAATTTGTATATCCCAAAGAGAAGCCATAAAGTGATTCCTTTAAGTGAAGAGGTGAAAGTTCTCAACTTTATAAGGAAAGAAAAAACACAGTACATATAGAGTTTAGTACTGTCCGTGGTTTCAGGCATCCACTGGGGGTCTTGAAATGTATTCCTCATGAATAAGGGGGGGCTTATTGTAATGTGGTTTTATGCTCTGTTCTGCCAGGAACCACAGCCTCTTCTCATGCATTTGCAAGTTCTATTGTGAAGAGCTTGATTCCCACTGTTACCCAGCTAGGGAGTAACACCAGAGTTCACTAGGGAACCTTTGCAGAGAGGAGAACCTGGACTAAAATGATATAGAAATATTGCATTATAGGTCTCAAGAATTATATACCTAAAGAGAAATATGCCAAATTTCCATAGTGATTATTGTCTAGAGATGTAATTACAAGTGACTTTTATTTTTTTCTTTATACTTTATACTTTTTTATACTTTTTTCTTTATCCTTTTTCTATATTCTTCAACTTTCTTAAAATAAATATACATTACTTTATTTAGTGCTTTTTTCTCTTAGATATATTTTAAGTTCTCCCTCCCCTACAAACCACTCCTAGGATCTCCTCTACAACCTTACAAATTGTACCACTACTCAAATTGTACCCTACCACAGTAAAAGCCCTCCACAGACTTCCACATCACCCTCACGTACACACTCATCTTCTGTAGGGGAATATCTAACTGTCAAAAACAATCCTCACCAGAGAAGATATACATACAAATGGCCAATAAACACACGAAAAGGTGCTAAACATCATTAGTCATTAGGGAAATGCAAATCAAAACTACAATGAAATACCACTTCACACCCACTAGGATAGTTATAACCAAAAAGGCAGACAATAACAAGTGTTGACAAGGATTAGGAAACATTGAAACCCTTATATATTGCTGGGGAATACAAAGTGGTACAACTGCTTTGGAAAATAGTTTTGGCAGTTCCTCAAAAAGTTAAACAGTTACCCTATTACCCAGCAATTCCACTTCTAGGTACATCCCAAGAGAAATAAAAACATATGTCCACATAAAAACTTGTACATGAATGTTCATAGCAGTATTATTCATAACTGCCAAAAAGTGAAAACAACCTAAATGTCCTTTAACTCATGAATGAATAAGTAAAATGCCCTATTTCCATACAATGGAATATTATTCAGCAATAAAAAGGAAGGAAGTACTGATAAATTGTACAACATGGACGAATCTTGAAAATATTATACTAAGTAAAAGAAGCCAAACACAAAAGCCCAAATATTATATGATTCCATTTATACACAATGTCCAGAAAAGGCAAAACTACACAGACAAAAAGTAAACTAGTGGTTGCCAGAGGTTGAGGGAGAAGTGAGTTGGGAGTGATTGTTAATGAGTAAAGAGCTTCTTTCGGGGGTGGTGAAAATGTTCTGGAACTAGATAGTGGTGATATAGATTTATTTATTCAACACATATTTATTGAGTACCTATTGGAGATAAAACAGTGAACAGATCAGACAAATATCCCTGCCTTAATGGTGGTTATACACACTCAATTAAAAACATAAGGATAAAATGCTCCAATAGTTCATTTTGCCAAGAATGGAGGCATGAACATAGACAAGTATAAAAATCAATGGAATAAAAGAATACATGTTCCTCCTTTTTAGGAAATTTTATAGCCACTGGTGAAAATCTGGTTTTGTGAATGCTAATGATTATAAATCAGTGTGAAGCCATATCAAGAAATTATAAATAAAACTATAAGACACTCCATGATATGGAGAAATTCAACATAAACTTCTCTCTTTTCACGTCTCATCCTGGAGGTGGATTAGAATACTGAAGTGCCAAAAGGGCATCATCATAGATGCTCAGGTCCTAGTAACTATTATGGGCAAATCTATAATTGACACAAGAGCAGCGTGCAACATGATTTCATGCGATGCCCATAGTGATGTCTCATTTGTACAGATTAAGATTATTGTGGCTTTCCTCAAACACTGTTCTTTCCCCGGCCATATGTTTCAGAGTTAAGCCTTTCTCAAACTTATATTTGAGGACATTCACAGCGGAGGTGTCCCAGAAGGTGATCCTATTTCTCTTTTATCCTTTACTGTAACTACCTATTCAATTTTCTGTTCTCTAAGGGTAGGAAGCACATACACTTCCTCTGCCTTTATTAATTAGTTACTTTTTACACATATATATTCTCTCTTGGAGCTCAAATATAAACTTTAATTGAACACTAAAGTTTAATTCCTACAGGGCCTCTATGCTTCTTATTTCATCTTTCAATAAAGGCACAGGTGCATGTGTATATATCCATGTCTATCTATCTGTAATATAATTTACATTTCTTTGTGAGACTTATGGTATAAATAAACTGCCAGAAAATCCTATATTGGATAATGTGTCACAATTTAGGTTCTGAAAATATAGTCATGTTACTCATCACAAATACTATTGGCAAGAATAAAGAAAACAGTAACAATATTTTGGGGCACTTATTTAATTGGGCCAGGGCTTATGGAGCGAATTAGTTTAATTATTTTAATCCTTACTAACGACCCTAAGGGACAGATATAAATGAGAAGGCTAACTTGTCCCATGTTAAAGTTGGTAAGTGGAGGAAAAGGAATTTGAAGCCTGGCTAATTTCAAATCCCTGGCTCCTAACATGCACTGAGCATCTATCTTCTCCTTTAGTCTCCTGCAATAGCCCTCTGTACTAGTTTGTGTGGCCCCCTCCCTCTTCTCTGAAGATACCTTTTACTTGACAACTGCTACAGCTAGCATTTATGAAGAGCTCATTATGTGCCAGGCACAGTGCTAAGTTCCCTCATGTAGTCATCTCATATCCAGTTGATCCTCACACGTTCCACACTACATTGAACACTTTACCTTGTGAGCCAATTCTCTAGACACGTGCAAGTAAAACAACCAAGCTGGCAGGGATCGAGAGGCCCCAGGAGTCTGAGTGAGAAACTTGGAGAAGCTTTCTTACCTGTACAGCTGGCCACTCTCCTTGCCAGGATTCTGCTGTGTATCCTCCTCATCATCAGTACTGTAAGATTTAGACCGTGATTTTGTGGTTTTCTGCCAGAAAAATTATAGTAAATTTAACAAACTCACTGCATCAGGTACATCTACAACATATTGAGAATGGACTGGGCACATATATGCAAGCACAATAACTTGGACGGAAAAAAATGACTAAATATCGCAGCTTCTTTACCATTAATAACAAGCACATCCAAGGCCATAATTATATTAAAATATTAATGCAAAATTGAGGGTTTCCTGCTCAGAAACTGACTTCTAAGCCACATAAAATTGAGGTATCAGAAAGACTTTATTGGTCATGAATTTGGAGGTCTCGGTGAGGGGTATGATCAAAGTTACAGTATTTATTTAAATGACTATAAGGGACAAAATGTGATTTTGTAAAGTAAGCTCACTATTGATTAATGAATTATAAAAGGCAGATTTAGTTTCTTAAAAAAGGACATGTAGTAACTTTTAAAAATTGAATAGCTGGCTGGGCATGGTAGCTCACAGGCATAGCACTTTGGGAGTCTGAGGCAGGAGGATCTCTTGAGCCCCTAGGAGTTCAAGACCAGCCTGGGCAATAGCAAGACTCCATCTCTACAAAAAATAAAAAAATTAGCTGGGTATGGTAGTGTGTGCCTGTAGTCCCAGCTACTCAGAGGCTGAGGCAGGAGGATTGCATTGCTTGAGCCCAGGAGTTGGAGGCTGCAGTGAGCTATGATGAGTACTCTAGCCTGGGCAACAGAGCAAGACCCTGTTTCCAAAAAAAAAAAAAAAAGAAAGAAAGAATAACTACTATTCCTGCCTTTGATCAGTATGTACTCAAATGACCATCTAAATCAAACTGCCTTTTTTAAGATTTTGACCCATTTTCATTTTTAGCAGCAGAATAAAAATTGCTACCCACAGGATACAGGCTGAAAGCCTCCAGAACTGAACTGGTATCTTCTGGAAAGATTAGCTGTTTGACACAAAACTTTTTTGGGATGATGTAGTTTCATTTCCACCAATTTGGAGATGGCCCCAATATTTAGGCAACACACAGCCTATATAAATTATGGGGAGGGACTACACCAATAGTTGCAGAAAAAATTGCCATAAAAAAATCTAGCTTCTGCAAGCAAAGGTAAGACGCTTGGACAGAGTACCCTGGACATCTGGGGGAATGGCTTAGAAAGGGAAAGGGACTCTATCCCCACATTACCATGGGACCAAGTCTCTTTCCAGATTTTCTCATACTCAACAAATTTTTTAAAAAGCTACACTGTTGGCATAAACACACTCAACTCTCTATGGCACTGACAGTAGGCGCCAGTTTGGATTGGAACCTTCTCAGCTGCAACTTAGACCCTGCCCCTCATAGGGGCATGTTATTTATGTCTGAGAACCTCAGTACGCATGGTAGGGGGCCCTACCTTCTGATGAGCACACATTCCAGCCTGCCTTTTCACCAAGCTGGTAAGTTGGTTAACCTCTCTAGCTTCCTATTGTGTTTTTAAAAAGGGTATGGCAATAACATCTATTTCAAAGTACTATTGTTGTGATGATTAAATGAAATGGCATAGAAAGTCATTCTGTAAGCTATATAACGTTAACTTTCAATTCAAGATACTGTTATTATTTATTAAAATAATCTACAAATAGTCTCATGGATGGCTCTTATTCTTATGCCTTGAGGCATCATAAATTCTAATCCTATAGTAGCAGAAGTACTCCCTAAAACATTTACTTTGAAAAATAATTTTATGTTTAATGACAAGTTGTAATACAGAAATGAAATATTCTCTAATTCCACATATAGTTAGTAATTTGAGTTATACAATAAATTTATTTTTTAAAATTCTTTTATTATAAAATGTAAAAAGTAGAAATAAGAAATGAATTACCAATGACAGATAACATTCAGAGAAATGATATATTTTCTGTATATAAAGTTTTGACACATTTTGTCATAGTTATCATACCATACAATCCACTTTTTATCTTACTTTTTTCATTTAATGTTTTGCATGTTGAGCTTCAGAGTGATCATCTTTTAATGAATGCATACTTGTCCATTATGCAAATGAATCATAGTGTAATTAAACAGTCTTTATGGATGAACATTTTGGTTGTTTTTAATTTTTTGTAATAATGGCTAATTTGCCCAGCCTATTAATACGTTATCTCATCGATAGGCAGGGAATTCCAGATAAGACATTCCTTAAAGTAGAAATGGCCTTACAGAAACCTCATGCATAATGTAAAGTTCACCATATAATAATTGATTTCTTGTATAACATTTTTTACCTTTTTATTGGAGTATAACCTATATTTAGAAATGTACGTCAATGATGACTTTTCACAAAGTGAAATCACCCAAGTGAGGCAATGGACTGCTGTCTGCCTCCCTCGAGAAGCATTCTGATCCCCCCATTCAGCTATTACTTTCTTTCCAAGGTAACAACTATTCTGACTTCTACCCTACAGGGTCTTTTGCCTAGTTTTGAATTTCATATAAACGGATCAAACTGTGTGTACTCTCTTGGGTCTGGCTTATTTTCCTCAACATCATGTTTATAAAGATCATATTACTACATATAGTTATAATTTTGTCATGTTCATGGCTAAGTATTCCCTTATGTGAATATACTACAATTTTTGTTCATTCTATTGTTGATGGATATTTGAACTGTTTTACTGTTTTCCTATTTGTATTATTACAAACAATGCCACTATAAATATTGTTGTTTCTGTCTTTTGACATACACCTAACAATGGAACTGCTAGGTTGCAGTGATAGTGCAGCTTTAGCAGATACTGTGAAACATCAATGGCACAAATGTACATACCTATAAGCAGTGTATGAGAGTTCAAGTTGTTCAATATCCTCACTAACAATTGGTCACCATCTTTTTTGTGTGTGTTGGGTGTATATGTAATCTTCTTATCATTTTAATTTGTATTTCCCAGATAACTGATAAGGGTGAGCCCATTTATTAGACATATGGATATCTTCTTTTGTGAAGTGCCTGTTTAAGTCATTTGCCCATTTTCTAAAAATTAGGTTGCCTTTTTACTGATTTGTAGGAGCCATTTATATATTCAGAATAGACTATATAATATACATATCCTTTTAATAACACATATCCATTATATGTTGGATATGTACATTTAAAATATTAAATATACATTTTTTGGCCATCTCAGATATGTTATTGGATATTTATATTTAAAATATTCTTTCCCAGTATGCAACTTGATTTGATACTTTTGATGAACAGAAGTTCTTAAATTTTAAAGTAGTTTAAGTACCAATCTTCTCCTTTACTAGGGTCCTGTTTAAGAAATCTTCAGTTATTCCAAGGTCATGATGACATTCTCCTATAACCTTCCAGAATCTTTAAATTAATTGAATTATGCATATTTATTATTCTTAATGCATACCTTATGTTTTCCAAAGTTGGTCATGAGAGATCGTCCGTGTGATTTCTTCCCACCTTCCTTCACATCTGGATTCTGAGTAAATAAAGGCATAATGTAACTATTTTTTTTGTTGCTTTTGTTTTTTTCTTATCTTTAGTGAAATGGCAGGGGGACCTTCTCCTCTCTTCCATTTGCCTGTAGGTGGGAAGCAAGCAGGACCTACTCATTTCCTTCTGCTCCCCCTCCACTACCACAAAAGGGGCTGGGTCTGCCTCCAGAGAGGGACACACTGGCATAGAGAGGCCTGGGTGCCAGCCAAGACACAGCAGCTGCCCACACCTTCCCAAAGCTGGAATCAAGGGCACTCAGCAATGCCCAGCTGTGCCAGCCCTCACAGTGAACAATGCAGGAGGTGTACTTTTGAATGTCCTGAGTGGGGATAAATCATTTTCAGTTAAGAGGAGATTTAATTTTGGAAAATTACCAAAAGTCATTAAGAGCCAATTCTGTTGAATAAAGAAAGTAATCACATTGACTGAACATTGCTATTGGAATTTTAAAACATTAAAAATAAATAAAATCCAAGCATATCTATGAGGTAATAAGATTGCCTTTGTTTGTTTATTTAAAGCAAACCACAGCAAAGCTTATCTGTTCACTGAAATAATTCCCTCTTTGGTGAGCACTGGAAAGAGGTATTGCAACTTCTGAATTTTTCCTCGTGTGGGTTAATTTTCCAGGTGAGATCTCCTAGGCCAGCTCTCCTTGCTGGAGCCTATGTCTTATTAGGGGACAGAAAGGCCCCCTATTAAGAGGGTTTAGACTTTTATTCAATTGTTATCCCTAAAAATATGTTAGGTGGTTCATTGCTGATGACATGGTATAAGGAAAGACCAGCAGACCCCACCTGCCCGGGACGCCAACTAAACAGAGAAGAAACAGACATAACCACATAAATGGAATAAATGTAGGTGAGCAAAACCACTTAAAACCAACAGGTTGGGAAGGGCATCTGCACACATACATAGACACTAATCAAAGAAGCAATTAGAGGTGGGAAGAGGATGGGAAGAGTCCAACAATTGGATGGGGAAAGAGCAGTTCAAAAACACTGGAGGGCAGGAATGACGGCTTTACAGGGGGATGTTAGTTAGCTGTTGACTGGTTCATGTACGCTCATACCAGTCAATGTGTACATTCGTTGCCTTTGGAGACCTACAAAAGCCGATTATTAACTGTGAAAAACTCTGGAATTAAGAAGGTAGCTAGATATGGTCATAGAAGTAACACTGCATCCCAAGTTAGGAGACCCAGTTCTGCCCTCAGGTAGCTACATATCCTTTGGTAAGCCCCTTCTCTTGGTCTTGGTTTTCTTATGCATGAAATAGACCAATTAACCTGTGAGTTCCTTTTTACTTGTAATAGCCCATCTATTGGTAGGAGGATCAGGTCATTTATTGTCCAAGACAGGAATATTTAAAGAATAAAATAATGCTAAGTGCATTACATATATTTTCATTTAATATATACAACCACCCCTAGAGATAGCTATCATTAAAATCCAAATTTTACAGAAAAGAAAAGCTGAAATATGGTGAAGTTAGATAATAGGTTCAAGTTACAAAGCTAGTTGGGGATAAAACAGGATTCTGTGTAGCTCTAAGTCTTTTCTCTGGTTTCCTCCTTCCAATCCAACTCCTTCCACCCCATTCCCTCTCTTTATGGAGCACATAGATATCTACAGCTATCTACCCACATCTTTGACCTCTCTCTGAACATCAGCGCCACATCTTTCATTAAATCCGTGGGTAAGACACTGTCCTAGAAACTTGGCATTTATACAAGGGCAACAGCAAACAAGCAAGATGCAGACTGTGTCCTTACTGGACTTGCAGTCTAATGGTGGAGAAAATCACAACACACTGTCATATGACTATACTGGGGAACGCTCAGGGCACTGTGGGATGGCACAGGGAGGCCATCTACACAGACTTGAGGATTAAGGAGGACTTCAAGGGGACATGATGCAAAAGCTGAAACTGGAAGGTGAGTAGACGTTATCTATGTGAAATGGGGAAGAGGAAGTGTGTTGTGGCCAAGAAAACAGCAAACATAAAGACCAAGTGGTAAGAGCATGGTACCTTCCAGGAAATGAAGAAAGTGGGCCTGTGTATGTGTGTACTTATACACATGTGTACTGGGTAGTCAATCACCACTGGGGTCCAGAACATGAAGGGAGGATCTTATGGGCTATTATCTCTGAATTTGAGCTTAATCTTCCAAACTATAAGGAGCCCTGGAATGGTTGAAAACAGAATGACATGACCAGTTGCACATTTCTGAACTGTCACTGTGGTAGTGGTATGAATGAGACATTGGAGGGGACAGGGCAGATGAGATCCGGAAAAGCCCAGTTAAGGACTCCTTATGGTTATACAGGCACCAGCAATTCAGGTGTAAAGAAAGGAGCAGATTTACGAACCCTTAAGAACCCTTTCCTGTGTCTACTAAGTTCTTCCAGCTTGAAGGAGAATGTTATTATTTTTCTTCAACGCTCTTCAGGAAAAAGACAGCATAAGTAAAACACTATCCTGCACTGCTGACCGACAATCTAGGAAAGTGGAAGCCAGAGAGACATGCTGCCCTGAGCCACACTCAGCACATTCTCAGCTTTGGATTTAAACATACATATGTATCTGGCACAGATCGACTTGTCTCAACAGTAACTTGCCTGAACCAAAACCATATTTTAAAAACACAGCAATGTTAAAATCCTTAACACTTTACAGCCCAATTTCTTAAAGTCACAGGCTCCATTTATTTTATGCTAATCTAATGCCTTCTTTCAGTCACCCAGATTTAAGGGAAAGTAAAAAATAAGAAAAAGGGGGAGGAGTTTTGCCCTATTATATCTCTGAAATTTGAAGTTCCCTTACCATTTTACCTGATGGGGAAATTGTCATTAGGATCTCTTTGAAGAATAGCAAAAAAAAAAAATGGCCTTAATTTGTTTCTTCCAAAACATCCAAGACCTGTGGTTGACTTTCCAATTGGAAAGATCTAGGACGGGGCAAAGACTTCTCTAAATGCATGAGGGGAAGTGACTGGCCCAGACTGGCCAAGGAGAGTTCACTGAGGACAAGGGGCAGAATCAAGTGGGGCTAACCAAATGTGATCTTACAGGCATGTGTGTGGTTGAAAATAAGTGACTGGAGGGGAGGAGAGTGAGAAGATTATTACCATTTGTAAAAATTTTAAGGAAAATCCAAAATTATATATGATAAACTGTAAGGGCAGTAATGCTGTAATTGACCTTTTGGTTGTTTCCTCATAATCCATCTGCCCTTCTAACAGGCAGTTTGAGAGAAGCTGACCTTGGCACCAGTTCCGGGGTAAGTTCTCATTGGCATTAGCAAGCCAATATTATCCTGTGCCCTGGCCAAACTATTGTCTCAGGAAGGACACTTACCCAAGGCCACAGTGATTAGCTTAGGGGTGGGCACATGAGCTAAATTGCCCAATCAGAGCTAAGCATGAGCTCTGGTTTGCTGGTTGGGGCAGATAGGCTGTCTCACTCTCTCTGGATATGGACCAAGAAACATAGCTCATGGGCCTGTTGGCAGTCACCCTGCAACCACTGAGGAAAGGAGAACCAGACTTGGGATGATACTAACAGCATGACAGAGCAAAATTATAGGTCTTTGATGATACCATTAAGCCTCTGGATTAAGCCCTCCCTGAAGGCCACTCTGTACATGAACTTGCCACTTACCTAACTCAACATCTTTCTCCATCATTTAAGCTACTTTGAATTAGGTTTTCTGTGTTTGGAAACAAAATAGACCTGAGAAACAGCCTAGGATCCTAGACTTTTATAGGATCTAGAGGGGAACCACCAATGCTAAGTGGTTACTTGGATCCAAGGGTGGTCACCCCCGTATGTTCTTCTCTCTGTCTGAGGATCCCTGAGCCCTAGAATACATGTGGTAGTAGCAGGGAAGCCTGCCATTAGCTGATCCAAACAACTACATGGATCTTCTCTGGGCCAGACTAAATGCCCTCATTGCCCAACAATGGGAACATCACTAAACACACTATCCTGCTTTCCTGCCATTTATGATATTTTTATTAGGAAGCAGAGTTAAAATCTCAGCCAGGAGCCCAAACCATTCATTCATTCATTCATTCAACCAACAACTATTTATGAAGGTCTTACTAAGTCCTTCACTTATATGAACCAGAAAAACAATGGTTTTCAAGACAGACGTGGTTCCTGTCTTCATGGAATCCACAGTCTAGTTGGGAAGACAGACATTGAACAAATAATTGCAATGTATTTTTAGAAAACTTCAGAAAGGAGAAGATATAACAGGCTACCATGGACAATATAAAGGGAATAGCTAACCTAATCTAGGGGTCGAGGCAGGACTCATTCAGGATATCCATGAAAGCTGGAATTTAAAAGACTAGGTAGGAGTTAGCTAGAACAGATGTCAGAATGGGGTGTTCCAGGCAGAGGAAATGGAATGTGGGGAAGACCGGGGCATATAAAGGCAATAGTGGCTGGTGTGACAATGTGGAAGATGGTGGGACAGGGAAACAAATAAGAGATCCAAGACTGGAGACGCAGGCAAGGATGCAATGATGCAGGTCCTTGAAAGTTTGGTTAAAGAATTTGCAATTTATCCCAAGCATAATTGGAAGCCACTGAAGAATTTTAAACAGTGGAGTGACATGATTCAGATATGCATCTTTTAAAAATCGTACTGATTTCAGAGTGGAGATTAGACTGAGGGGGGAAAGAGATATCTAGGTGAGAGTTGAGCTTGGTCTAGATTAGGACACAGCCATGAAGAGAAGTGAACAGACTCAGAAGGTGCAAGCTCCAGAGGTTGATTGGACATGGGAGGTGGGAGGGTCAGTACATGGTGAGCTGAAACCTCTTCCTTCATCTGAGTGTGCATTGGGAAGATGAGTCCAGGGACACTGGGCCTTGTCCTGAGGGTCCCAGTAAAGCAGTATTTGAGTCATTTCCACCCCCACCCATCCATCCACTTGTAACTATTTCTCATATCATTTTGCAATAGGAGATTTTCATCTGTCAAGCAATATGAGGCTAGAAATGGTAGAAGCTGGAGAAGCATTTCACAAATGACAAATAATTAGAAACAAAATATGCAGTTCTTTCTTTTCCTGTCAAATGACAAATACGAGAGGGAACCATATACCTGCTTTAGGTGTGCATTTAAGCCTTCATGCGTTGCCTTCAGTAATGCCCTCACTGTGAAACTATCAGGATCTTCTTTATCTCGAATTTGAGATTCTTTTAACAGTGACTCCAGCTTTTTCCTTATGAAAGATTCCACCTGATGCTCAGTGGTCCCATTATTCTGCAAAGAATTAAGTAATGCAAATGATTTCCCTTAAGAAACACAGAATTAGAACAATTAGAACACACCCTTTGATCAAGCCACAGTTTCTTCTATAACTCTATTATCTTCCAATTACCTATAAGACATTAAGTTCATTGTACCATTTTGGTCCTCCTTCCTCCACAAATCCTACAATAATGATTACTATTTATTAAGAACTCACTCTCTGCCAGCTACTCTTCATGTGATTGCATTCAACTCTCAAGAACCTTATAAAGTCTTATTATCATTTCCATTTCAGTGACGCAGAATCTGATGCTTAGAGAAATTAAGTTAGTTGCTCAAGGTTACAGAACTAGCAAGTAACTCAGGCAAGATTCAAATTCAGGACTCCAAAGCCCTTCCCACTATGCTACTTCATGCTTTCGTTTTTGGAGACTAAGTTTTCTAAACTTACATAGGTGTGTTTGAGCAAAAATATGCAATTTAAAAAATCACTTTCTTTACTGAGGAGAAAAGAATGCTATGGAGATTTCCAGAGTTGAGGATTATTCTGAGATAAAATTTCTTTCTTATCTCCAATTCCACTATATAATTAGAGGGAATTCAATACTTACTTGTACCATGATTTGTCATTATAATTACTCTAAGATCACAACTAATTTCAAGGATTTTGGATAACAGAGCTACACCCATGCACCGATGATGACTCATACAATTCTGAGGTGATCAAGGGATATAGATTTCTTTGAAGTCTTGCTTAGCACAGCTTTTTGGCCACCTTACTGTGCCTGAAGCCCATTCACTGCTCTTCTGCTGTGTCCACCTCTCCCTCTGCCCAGTACCTCTCCGTAAATTCTTCAACCACTTGCCAAAGACCAATCCACACAAAGGAGAAGAAAGGAATACTCCTCCATAAGAACAATTCCCACATTCTTCACCGAAAGTTTAATACCATTTTTCCATTTGCAAATGTGTTTCTAAGAGGTCATTATATTTGAACTCTACAAAATGAGTAGCTTTCCAACAATGAATTCATTTTCAAAAAATCCTATACAAACCAATATAAATGCCCTAAGGCAGATTTTTTTTAAAAATCTATAAAAGAATACTTATTGAATTTCCCTAAATCACTATAATATGTATTAATAACTTTAACATACCCAATTAATGAGGCATTCCACTTCACTGGAGACCCTCAGATCTGGAAGGAGGTACAAAGATGGAAAAGGGTGGCCTTTAACATCAGAAGGGAACACCCTATTATGCTAGCAAAAGCATGTTCCCAAATATCTTACCTTGGTCTCCATAGATCCCTACAAAAGCACAGACACCCAGTACAACAGGGGTTCTGAGAAAAAAAAATGGCATTCCTGCCTCAGTCACCAAGAAGGCCTCAACGAAGAGGTGGGAACTGACTGGGACTCTCATGGCAATTATTTCAACAGTGATGGAGAGAAGGGCTTCCCTCTCAGCCACGGTTCTAGCAAAGGATTTAAATGAGTAAAGCATGTGCTACAAATACAAGGAAAACATGAGTTTTCCTAGAGCAGGAGTGCAGGAGAGAAGTGGCAGATACAGTACCGTGGGGCATGCAGGGACCTGAAAGCAAGAGTCTGAGAGTCTCTGGGTGGACAAGTGCCCGAGTATTACTTTAGAAATAACATGACTATTGCAGTGCATGGTAAAAGAGGAAGGGTGTGTGCAGATGAAAAGCCAGGCACACTAGTCCCCACTGCAGGCACTAAGTGCCTAGGCTAGTGTGCTAGAGGATTTAATAAAGATGAGCAGAAGTTTGAAAGTAAAACTCATTTTGCATGAAACAAACATGGAGTGAGCTTCTGCTATGTGCCAAGTGAGAAATATTACAGAGGAACACCACCACTGTCACAGAACCCTCAAGTGTCACAGAGAAGGCTGACACCTCAGTGGATAGTTACACAAGCAAGAACAAGTAGAGTGACATAGTAGAGTGTGTGGGGTGTCATGTGCACATAGAAGAGGGGCATTTTGTCCAGCCTTGGGAATTCAGGGGACTTCCAGGAGCAGAGGACACCTGAGCCAAGCCTTAAAAGATGAGTATATTAGTTTCCCATGAATGCTGTAGCAAATTACCACAACCTTGGTAGCTTAAAACAACAAAAATTTATTTTCTCACAGATCTGGATGCCAAAAGTATGAAATGTCTGTGTGTGTTTTTTATTGTTTTTAAATGCCAAATAAAACCTGATTCAAACCACAAAAAAAAAAAAAAGAAAGTGTTGGCAGGGCCACACCCTTTCTGAAGGCTCAAGGGAAGGATCCCTCCTTGCCTCTTCCAACTTATGGTGGCTCCAGGTATTCTTCTGCCTCTGTCTTCACATGGCCTTCTGTGTGTCTCCCCTTCTATTGGTATTGTCTCTTCTTATGAAGACATTTGTGATTGGATTTAGGACTCACCTGGTTAGTCCAGAATTATGTTACCTTGAGATCCTTAACTTAATTACATCTGCAAAGCCCCTTTTTCCAAATACCGCCACATTCACACATACCAGGGGTTAGGACTCATACCTATCTTTTAGTGGCCAAATTAACCCACTACAATGAATAAGAGCTGATCATCTGGCAAAGGGCAGAAGAATAGCATTTCAGTGTGAACAAAAGCATGGAGAAAACAAACGGTATCAAAATAACTAGTAACCATATGAACATGGAGAAAAGAGCCACAGTGGAATGTAGAAAAAGCAACTAAGACTATATACAGTAGTCCCCCCTTATCTGTGGGGGATACATTTCAAAATCCCCTGTGGATGCCTAAAACCATGGATAGTACCAAAAGCTATTTATACTATATACATGTTTCTTCCTATATAGTAATGGATGGATACACTGGACAGAGGGATGATTCACGTTCCAGGTGAAATGAAACAGGATGGTACAAGATTTCATCATGCTACTCAGAATGGTACACAATTTAAAACTTGTGAATTGTTCATTTCTGGAATTTTCCATTTAATATTTTTGGACCACAGTTGATTGTGGGTAACTAAAACTGTGGAAAGCAAAATTACAGACAAAGGGGGACTACTGTATTGTGCCAAGGTTCACAAAGCACTGTCACACAACAATACTTCATCTAAGCTGACAAACACCCTTTAAACTAATCACTAGGTTTAGCCAATTCTTTCTCATAATTACATAGAGGCAAAAAGATTCAGCAACTCTGAACACACATGCCTATGAAATGGCTGAATTGGAACTTGAACCCCAGACTTCCCATTCAAAATTGTGTCTATTTTGCCACACAATGCTGCAGCCATCCCTTTTATATTGTTACAGAAAAAAATAAATTCGTGAGTCAAATTAATCATGAGCAGAGCTGGGTGCAGTGACTCACACCTGTAATCCCAAATACTCGGGAGGCTGAGGCAGGAGGATCACTGGAGCCAGGACTCTGAGGCTGCAGTAAGCTATGACCATGCCACTGCACTCCAGTCTGGGCAATAGAGTGAGACCCTGTCTCTCACTATGAGCAGGCTCATGATTTTGAACAAAATTATTCCTATCCTAAAACCTGGGAAATACACTGCTGTAATCCCTCTGGGGAAAACAGTAGGGTTCCTTAAGGTTAGAGGCAGATCCAAGAAAAGAACTCCAGGTCTCTAACCTCTGATGCATTTGATCATGGGACCCAGAGCCTGGTGGGGAGTGCATTTGTTGGGAGGACAAAAAGAGAAAGCATGTAAGAGCAACTAGCGTCCCCAGTCTCACAGAGGAGGCCCCGTTTCCTTCTCTCGCTCAGGGCCTCACAAACAGTCCAAGACAGTAAGGAGATGAACTGTGGCCATCATGCCAAGTCACTTTCACTGTCAGCAAAGCAAGCCTTAAAATACAAAGCCAAAGGGCCGACTGGCGCTGGTAAAATAATAAATGCTTAACACAAAGGCTATAATTATTCACTTTACATCCTCTAAACACTGGGAGTTGCTGAAGGAATGATATCTCTGCCTGTTGATCTTTTTCTTCTCTGTGATTTACAGCACAAGAAAATTGGCAGCCATGGAAAACAAATAAGTGTGTGGCTGAGGTTTCATTAATATATTATCATTTGGTCCTGGAACCCAGTGGCATTACTGAAAGGAAACTGAGATAGACATTTGACCTAGAGACCTACAGCCACCCTGCAGCTGCGGTGGACACCACAGCTGGAAGCCACACGTATCTTGCTCTTTTGTTCTCTGGGCCAGTGGGAGAGGAAGGACAGTGCAGCTGAGGGCGAAGGAGAGAACAGCTATTAATATGGTCAGGAGTAGTTTCCACCAGAGTAGCAGTAAGAGGTCCCAGTTCCCTTTTCTGAGAGGTAAATTGGATCTAGGAGTCCCTCTACCACAAATCAATCAATCAAACACACAATCACATTCTCATTTTGTCTCCAGGATGAAACTAAAGCATCGCTGAAAAAGCAGAGGGCCGCCCCAAACCACAACTGGGCTGCCCCATCATGCCCAACTGGGAAGAAGCAGGAAAGAGCAGAGTCTGGGTTGGAGGGAGGCTGCTCCTTAAGACGGACCTTTTTGAACAGTGGTTTTGAAGAGTGGAATCACCAGGGGACTGGCTCAAAATTCTCAGACTATTCCCCACACCAATACATTAGAATCTCTTGGCCGGGACCCAGACACTGGGATTTTTAGAAGCCCCCCTGTCATTCCAATATGCAGACGAAGTTGAGGACCTTTGCTATAAAAAACAAACAAACAAAAACAAAAACCCCCAAAAAACTAGAGTATTTCAACATCCCAAAAAGTCTCAACCCTTTTGGGCTAGAGTCTGGACACAGGAAGAACAATATATCACTGCCCCTTGTTAGTGCCTTACACCTGTCCAAGCCCATTACCTGAAGGTCTGGGGCTGCAGAGCAGCTGCTTCTCAGTCATTTGAGTCTGTGTCTTTACTCCTATCCTCTACTGTTTCCTGCTTGCTCCTTTAGCTCACTTAAAACACATTCTTCTGTTCAAGGACCAGTCGTATCACATACTAGAAATAACTGGAATCTTCCAGAGATCTTCCAGGTTACCTTCCCCTTGTTGCCAGGACTTGTCAGCATGCCCGGCACGTGAACATTTCAACTCAGAGTAAACACTTTCAGTAGCAAGAACTCACAATCTCAAGAGGTAAAACCCATCCCCTCTGTGAGTGCGTACATTTTAAACCAATAAGATTCATACTCCTTAAAATGGTTCAAAGCATAAAAGGAATAACTTAAGAAAGAAGATGAAACTAGCTAAAGTAGTGAGAAAGTAGGAAAATGACTAAAGTGTTCGGTGAGAAACAGATACACACCATTGAATCATGGCTTTAAAGCCTAAGATAAAAGTTACTACAAGTTACTGTACTAGGGCTCATTTAGAGCACGTTGGAAGGCTTGGTGTTTTCAGGACGAGCTTCTTGTAGGACATGGAGAGCTGACATTTGTGCCTGAGAGGCTGGCTAAACATGGATTCATAAAGGACAAGAAGATAATGAATAACTCAACAGAAGAGGTAAAAAAAATCAGTTAAGTTGAAATAAGGGTCTCGGAAGTCTGTAAGGCACCCTGATATTAGAGGACCTCATAAAGATGAATAATGGTGAGCTGGCCTCAAGGAATCAAGTCTGTTAGATTACTGTACTGTGGTTGAAAGGAAATTGTCCCGTGTCTTTGTGCTGTATGCTCATGGGTCACTGAACACACTGACTTGACTTTGTGGCTTATACATCCTGAACCAGATTTTCTCTGACTGACGCCACAAAATAATATGTGTAAAATGCTTAAAGGATTCAATTAATTCAACAACAGAAAGTATTTATTACATAAGCAAAAGACTGATGGCATAGTTTGAACAGCTTACTTAGAAGTAACAGGAGTCTTGTCCTCCTGATCTGCTTCTAACACCGGGGTAACCTTTCTCACCGTTGCTCTTGGGGTTCCCTCTGCCTGCAACTTTCTTCCCCAGGTATCAGCTTGGCTAACTCTTCACTTCTTTGCTCAACTGCATATTCCCCGTGAGGCCTTTCCTGGACATCTCGTCTAAAACTTCAACAGACCCCTCGCACACATGCATAAGTGTGGGCACAAGTGTGTGTGTGTGCACACACACCCTTTTTTCCTTTAGCACTTATCACTGTCTATTACACTATATGTGTATATTTTACTTATTTGTCTTGTTTCTTGTCTATTCTCCTCCTTTCTCATTAATGCATAAACTCCACACAGGCAGGGATTTTTGTCTGTTTGGTTACTGATAGATCACCCAGCACCTACAACACTGATGGACACATCTCCAACAGGAGATGTTCAATAAAAATGTGGTGAATGCACAAATGAATCTCATATAACCTTATGAGAGTTAGTGTTCCAGTGTCCATGAATGCTTAGTTAAAATCTTTATTTACTACAATAATTCAGATACAAATCTAATCACATTCTGTCAACTTAAAACTGATGGTAAGAGCTTCCTTTAAGGTAATTATTGGTTCACATAAACAACAGACAGTACACCCTCTTTTGCAAAAATACTTCAGGTATTTGGCTAGATCAGGCAATTTAAATTTGCCACTCAGATAAGTCATTTGAGCCTTCTGCCAACAAGAGGACTATAAATTGACCGATTACAAGACAGCACTTTGGCTTTCTAAACACAGCATTGCCTTTTCTCAGAAAAGCTCAAAAATAGCAAAAAGTGGTTTGGAAAAGGTGAAGTATAAACTTTATATATTTCTATAAGTTTGGTTTCTTTATGTATTTTTTTCTCCCAAAATATAACAAAGAGACCCCTGTAAACCTTTACAACTAAGGTGCTCTACTTTCACTTTGGGCCAAATCAAAGAATCCAAATGAAAGATCATGTCTAATTTTATGGAATCATGTTCTAAACTACCCACTTATATGGGTTCCTAGAAATCAACTAAGAGACTTTGAAGATGAGAGGAATCCAGTTGGATAATTCACAGGTGAAATTGCTTATTTGTTCCCATAAGACTATACAACTAATGCATTTTATGATTACATATATTTAACTTAGGAAGTTAGCAGGCTCACTGACACTGGAAGAAGAATGATAGAGCTGGGTGAATTTAGAAACTAGAACAACTTGGGATTTAGTCAGAGCAATAAATGACTACACTGTCATAGTAGTTAAATTTCTACCACTGATTTTCACTAAAGACGGCATTCCCTAAACACATAACTTGGTCGAACCTCTCTGTTTTCTGCTTTCAAATGACAGACTGAGGCTGGCAACTGAGATCCGGGAAACAAAATGTAAAATAATGAAAATCAGAGACAAAAATCTGATTTACAAAATAAAGTTAAAAAATAAAGCTAAATTATCCATAATCACAAACAATTAATTACAAAAATAACAAATACCTAGAAGAGAAAAAAGCCACTATTTTAAATGTTAACAGTATTTTCAGTCATGTAAATCTTTTTAGATTCACTTTCTATAATTATAGCCCTATTAGCTAGTGGTATTTAATTGAGCTAACATAAACTATTAAAGGGTGAGGGATTAATACAGATGGTAATTTTTCTTTTTCACTTCAAGCTGAATCTTCTCCACTTCATCCCTTTAACATGCATTAAAGCCAAGAAAGATGTGTCTACTGAGACTTCAGCAGTCATTAAGCACTTGCCCCCTTTGCAATAATGCCAGTTCCCTTTCACACCTACAGGCAAGGCATCACAGTATTATCTAGAAGAGAGCAGACTGGGACTGTTGTTAACAACATAATCATTGAATTCAGGACAATGGTGTAAATTAGAAGAATTTATGCAAAATAACTGTTTTTTTTTTTTTAGATGGCATCATCATAGTCCGATGTCTAGAGGAATACCACTTTTCTGTAGAAATAAAATCCTAAACCCTATACACCAAACTATCGTGAGCATGTGCTACTCTGAGGTTGTGTAGTTCTGGCACTCATACAAGTTATAGAAGGAGGGGTGGGGCTTCTCTTTAAACTTATATTTCCTTCAGGTTTGCATTTCCCTCAGATCACCTAGCTAAATGGTGCTTTGTTGCAAAGGCAGCTCTTTCATCTAGAAAAGAGGAAGGGTCTGAAGCACCAAGCAGGTAACAAAACTATTCTATGCCACTTTATTTAAGATGTGGCAAGTTAAAGATTTAGCCAAGAATCCCATATCTGGAAGGGCTTGAAAATCCTCTGGTCTAAGGTACATTTTCTCAGGGAGGGGATGGGCATCCTAGAGAAGCGGGCCCATGTGCAGCTGGAGTTCTTCCAGCCTGCCTTCACAGATAGCACAGTGGGGCTGCTAGCATGAACCAAGGAAGGCAATGCTAGAGCCAGTTTTTTTTCATCCAAGATAGTAACATTTTCAACCACAATTTGATTTTTGGATTTGAAATAGGAGGAGATTTGTCCCTGGACGGAGGTTGAATGGATTAATCACTAACATTCCTTCCAACCCTAAGACACAAGAATCCTTGACTCATTCACTCAACAAACATTTGACTATCTGTGTACCAACACAGAAAGTAGTTTTCAGTAAACATCCTTTCTACACTATAACCACCATATTTACAAGGACTTCAGTATAGCAGTAATTTGGAACCCTATTTTTACCATGGCACATTGAGGTTGTAAAAAGTATGGCCAGGCCTATAACTTACATAATGGAGCTTGAACTTGCAGTCCTCTTCAATTTCATCTGCACTGTCTTCATCAGAAACCTCCCCTTCCTCTGCTTCATCCCCAAGATGATAAGGCAACTTCTTGCCCTGAAATGGAACAAAACAACCCATTTAAAAATGAAAATAAATTCACAATAGTCAAAAGGTGGAAGTAACCCAAGTAGGCATTGATGGATGAATAGATAAACAAAATGTGGTACATATATACAATGGAATATTATTTAGACTTTGAAAAGAATGAAATTCTGATACATGTTACAACATGGATGAACCTTGAAGGCATTAGGCTTAGTGAAACAAGCCAGACACAAAAGGACAAATATTGTGATTCCACCTTTATGAAGTACCTAGAGCAGTCAAATTCATAGACACAGAAAGCAGAACGGTGGTGGCCAGGGCTTGGGAAGGTGGAATAGGGAGTTGTTGCCAAATAGGTATAGAGTTTCAGTTTTGCAAGATGAAGAGTTCTGGAGATTGGTTACACAATGATGTGAATATATTTAGTACTGCTGAACTTTACACTTAAAAATGGTTAAGATGGTAAGTAGGTAGATTTTATGTCATATGTCCTTTACCATAATTAAAAATCATTTTTAAAAAGTAAAAAATGAAAATAATGTGTGCTATCCCTTGGCCAATCATTACTTCAGATGGACTAGAAGGCAGAGAGTTTGATTTAGGGGCAGAAAAAGGGGGGAAGAGACTTTTTAAAAAAGGAAGTCTTACTACTTTCAATTAAATATAATTAATTAGGGATACTATATTTTTAAAAAAAGCAGATCAGGCTTCTTTTCAGGAGTATATGACTCATCACAAGAAGCATCACCTCATCTCATTATGTACAACTGCTATGGTCTGAATGTTGGTGTCCTTCAAAATTCATATGTTGGAACCTAATACCCAATGTGATAATGTTAAGAAGTGAGGCCTTTGGGAAGTGATTAAGTCATGAGGGTTCCAGTGAGCTCCCTTTCCCCTTCCATCATGTAAGGACACATTTATGAGGAACGGGCCCTCACCAGACACCGAATCTGCCATTGGACTTCACAGCCTCTAGAACTGTGAGCAATAAATTTCTGTTGTTATGAGTTATCCAGTCTAAGGTATTTTGTCATAGCAGCCCAAAGGGACTACAACAACAACCAATGTGCTAAGTCCCCTAAAAACAGCTTGTTTTCCTAAGCAGGTAAACATGTCCTTAACACTTATTTGCTGTGCCCCCTTGGCATTTAGCCCCTCTTTCACAGACAAAGCAGCGAGAATCCTCCCCAGCTTGAGCACTTTCCCCTGGACCAGACCACTCTTGACTCACTCACAAACACACTGTAGAAATCAGGGGCTTTTTGACAAGGGAAAATTCTCATAATAAGATGGTAAGACATACAGTTAAAGAACTATATATATGATATGATCTCAGTGATGTACAAAAACACAGGGAAAAATCTGGCAAGAAATATGGTCAATTGTTAGGGGTAATTATCTCTAGGTAACAGTATTATGATGATATTAATAGTTATTTTCTCCTTTTCTGCATTTCCCAATTTATAATATATTCAGAAAAAATAAATGTAAATAATAAAGAGCAGCAAAGGGAAAGGCCCAGGAGCTTGATAAGGGGTTCTAGGGAGCTAGCTATCTGTATCAGTAAGATATAATAAGCCTTCTCACTTGCAAGCAAAAAGAAATATTAATAGGATATTGAATATTGAATTGATTAGAAGGTTGGAGGTGGGACAGAACCAGGCTCTGAGGCTAAGTGACCAAGGCCACTGTGGTAGGCAGCCTCTAAAGTAGCACCCAATGTCCCTTGCCTCTTGGTATTCATGCCCTTCTGTAACCCCCTCCCCTTGAATGTGGGCTGGACCTAGAGCCCCACTTCTAACAAATAAAATACAGCAAAAGTGATGGGATGCCACTGCTGAGATTAGGTTATAGGAAGACTATGCCTTCCTCCTTGCTTGCCACCTCCCCTTCTCAGAGATATGTCTCTTTCTCACTCTCTCACACTGGTATTGTGAGTTGTGAAATGGAGAGACCCACATGGCAAGGAAGTGAGAGAGGGCAACAGCCTACAAGGAACTGAAACATGCCAACAACAACCCCTCGAGTGAGGCAGCTTGATTTCCCCCAGTCAAGCCTTGAGATGACTATAGTCCCAGCCGACACCTTAATTTCAGCCTCATGAGAGACCTTGAGCAGAGGACACAGCTAAGCCACACTCAGGTTCCTCATCTACAGAGACTGTGGGATAATCAATGTTTGTTGTTTCAAGCTGCTAAATTTGGAGGTAATTTGCCATATAGGGAAAATTCTCATAATAAGATGGTAAGACATACAGTTAAAGAACTATATATAGTTCTAATACAATAACCAACCAAAACTATAAGGCAAAACTAATCCGCTGAAGACAACATTTCCAACACAACTAAGACCAGAGTTCATGGCTTTCAACTCCATCATCCACACAGTGGGCATCAGGAACTCCTGCCAGAAATGCTGCCCGTGGGCCCTGTATTTAGTTGCAACCACTTCTAACAACCTTCACTAGGCTCAGCTTGGTCCTTACTTCACTATAGTTTCTATGTCAATGTCTGGGGTAGGGTCCCTTGATTGGTGGCATCTAGATGGAGTTCTCACACCCTAGCTCTATGAAAGGTTGCAAAGGCAAATGTCTAGCATTCTGAGCTCCTATAAGGGGATTCCTTAAAACATGGGAATGGGGAATTCCTTAAACATGGAAGGATGTTCATATGCTTGGCAGGCAGAAATAATGATAAATTTCTAAATATCATCCCAGACTACCATCCAGGCTGGTCTCTAAACCCGAGCTCTAGTGACTTTTAGTACTCCTACTTTCTACCCTATTATCACCCCCTCCAGCATTCTGGATCTCCCTTGCCCACATCTTCCCTTCACAGGACCACAGCTTAGTCAGGTTTTAAGAGAAATCTCTCTCCCAGTTTTCCTGCACCTTTCTTGATACCCAAAGATCTTGACCTTGGGTCCTTAGCAGCACTATTGATAATTTCAAAGCTGATTAGATACTTTATGTGATGAAAACAAAATCTATATTAAGAAACCAAACTACTGGGATTTGGGTAAATATTTTCTTCAACGTACAGAGGGATATTTGTAAGATTAAAAAAGTGGGATCCAATTTGTGTATCATTAATACCAAGGCAGCTCAGAATTATGGTATTTATTTCTATGTATTATTTTAGGTCTTATTGATACAGAAGGCTCCTACAAAAGACGTTTATTTTTCTTTATTTTGGGAGACATTAGTAGAGTCATGATAATATGGCAGCACTGTAAATAAGGTACTCAATTAAGTGGCAGCCAGACAAAATCAGGAACATACAGACATCAAGATATCAAACTCCTTTATTTATTTACCACCAACTATTTGCTTAGTATCAGCTTTGTTGGGGGCACAATGAAAGACACCAAGATAAAGGGATACACAAAACATTTAAAATGTAGTGATAGCAATTCCCTCATTTGAAATAGTATCAAAACTAATATATTATTTAAATGTTCAGCAGATCAGAGCCAACAAACACAAGAAATAACATCATCCAATAAAGAATAATAATCCTCAAGTAACACAAATGATTGTGATGCCACTGGATGAAAGGGAAACCTAACTCTGCTGTGCAGGTGATGAGGAGCAGGCGGGGCCACAACACTAAGCTGCAGCTCCCTGCACTGTAGGGTGGCAAAGGGTTGAGGAAACAAAAAGCAAAAGCCGCCCTCCTGGACTATTCACAAGACATCCTCATTTTTAGTCCTTTAAAAATCTAATTAAAAGACCCTGTATCATAAGGGCCATATTTTCAGCCAGCTTTTTCCACATTCCTGGTTCTCAAAAGATACTTTTTATCCAGGCAGAACAGCAACGCAATAGAACATTGTCTTTCAATGCCTCTTATCAATGCTGTTATCCTAAGGAAAATTAAAGAATAAACTTAGGCAGAACCTTATGTGGCCTAACAAATTTAACTGTGGTCTGGTATAGATGTAAATGAAAAATGATCAAGATTTCTTCCAGGGGTCCCTTTCTAATCTACATACTATTTCACACAGAGTTATACCCTAAGCCCGGTGAGGTAACATGTGCCTGTAGACCCAGCTACCTGGGAGGCTGAGGCAGGAGGGTCACATGAGGCCAGGAGTTTGAGGCTGCAGTATGCTATGATTGTGCTTATGAATAGCCACTGCACTCCAGCCTAGGCAACATAGCAAGACCCTACCACCAAAAAAAAAAGAAAGTTACACTGTAGAATTAGATTAATTCATTCATGGTATACAGAAATATTACTAGATACTGAAACCATGGCTACCTCTCAGCCTCAAGCTATCTGTCTGCATGGCCCCAGGAGAGTGGTAACAACTCTGTGATTCACATCTGTAAAAGCAGGAACCTTGGACCACATACCTAAGGTTACTTTCAAGAATAAGAGTCTATGGAAAATTACCAAGTTTGGTATTATTTTTGTTCAAAAGCAATTTTTTGTTTACAGGTATACCTCAGAGTTACTGCGGGTGCAGCTCCAGACCACTGTAGTAAAGCAAGTCACAAAGATTATTTGGTTTCCCAGTGCACATAAAAGTTATGTTTACACTATACTATAGCATAGTAAGTGTGCAAAAGCATTATGTCTAAAAAAATTGTACATACCTTAATTTAAAAATATTTTATTGCTAAAAAATGCTAACAATCATCACAGCCTTCAGTGAGTTTTAATCTTTTTGCTGAAAAAGGGCCTTCCCTCGATGTTGATGGCTGCTCACTGATCAGGGTGATGGTTGCTGGAGGCTGAGGTGGCTGTGGCAATTTCTTAAAATAAGGCAACAATGAACTTTGCTGCATCAATTGCCTCTGCCTTTCACAAAAGATTTCTCTGTAGCCCATGATGCTGTCTGACAACATTTTACCCATATTAGAACTTCTCACAAAATTGGAGTCAATACTCTCAAACCCTGCCATTGCTTTATCAATTAAGTTGATGTAATATTCTAAATCCTTTGTTGTCATTTCAACAATGTTCATAGCATCTTTATCAGAAGTAGATTCCATCACAAGAAACTACCTTCTTTGCTAATTCCTAAGAAGCAACTCCTCATCTGTTAAAATTTTATCATGACATTGCAGCAATTCAGTCACATCTTCAGGCTCCACTTCTAACTCTAGTTCTCTTGTGGTTTCCATCACATCTGCAGTTACTTCCTCCGTCTTGAACCCCTCAAAGTCATTCATGAGGGTTGGAATCAATTTCTTCCAAACTTGTTACGTTGACCTCCTACCTTGAATCATGAATGCTCTTAATGGCATCTAGAAAGATGAATCCTGTCCAGAAGGTTTTCAATTTACTTTGCCCAGATCCATCAGAGGAATCACCATCTTTGGCAGCTATGGCCTGATAAAATGTATTTCTTAAATAATAAGACTTGAAAGTTGAAATTACTCCTTGATCCATGGGCTGCAGAATGGATATTTTATATCAGGCATGAAAACAACAATCTCCTTGTATATCTCCATCAAAGCTCTTGGGTGACTAGGTACACTGTCAATGAACAGTAATCTTTTGAAGTGAATCTTTTTTCTGAGCAGTAGGTCTCAACAGTGGGCTTAAAATATTCAGTAAACCATGCTATAAAAAAATATGCAGTCATCCAGGTTTTGTTCCATTTATAGAGCACAGGAGATTAGATTTAGCATAATTCTTAAGGGCCCTGTGGTTTTGTGGATAGTAAATAAGCACTGGCTTCAACTTCAAGCCACCAGCTACATTAGCCCCTAACAAGAGAGTCAGCCTGTCCTTTGAAGCCTTGATGCTAGGCATTGACTTCTCCTCTCTAGCTATGAAAGTCCCAGATGGTATCTTCTTCCAAGATAAGACTATTTTGTCTACATTAAAATCTGTTGTTTAGTGTAGCCACCTTCATCAACTACCTTAGCTAGATCTTCTGGATAACTTGCTGCAGCTTCTCCATCAGCACTTGCTGCTTCCCCTTGCACTATATGTTATAGAGACGGCTTCTTTCCTTAAACCTCTGTTAGCTTCAAACTTTTCTTCTGCAGCTTCCTTACCTCTCTCAGCCTTCATAGAATTGAAGAGAGTTAGGACATTGCTCTGGATTAGGCTTTGGCTAACGGAAATGTTGTGGCTAGTTTGATCTTTTATCCAGACCACTCAAACTTTCTCCATAACAGCAATATGGCTATTTTGCTTTCTTATCATTCATGTGTTTACTGGAGTAGCATTTTTAATCCCCTCCAAGAACTTTTCCTTTGCAGTCACAACTTAGCTAACTGTTTGGTGAGAGAGGCCTAGCTTTTGGCCTATCTTCGCTTTTGATGTGCCTTCTTCACTAAGCTTAATTGTTTCCAGCTTTTGATTGAAAATCAGAGATATGTGATCCTTCCTTTCACTTGAACACTTAGAGGCCATTGTACAGTTATTAATTGGCCTAATTTCAGTACTGTTAGTCTCAGGTAATAGGGAGGCCCAAGGAGAGGGAGAGAGATGGGAAAACAGTCAGTCGGCAGAGCAGTCAGAACACACACAACATCTATCAATTAAGTTTGCCGTCACACACAGATGTGTATAGTGATGCCCCAAAACAATTACAATAGTAACATCCAAGATCACTGATCACAGACCACCATAGCATATATAATAATAATGAAAAAGTTTGAAATATGGTGAGAATTACCAAAATGTAACATAGAGACACGAAGTGAGCACGTGCTATAAGGAAAAATGGTGCCAATAGACTTGCTGGACACAGGGTTGCCACAAACCTTCAATTTGAAAGAAAACACAATATCTGTGAAGCACAATAAAGTAAAGTGCAATAAAAAGAGGCGTGCTTGCATTATTCAGGAAGTTTACATATATGTAAATGTGTATGTATACATGGATGGAAAATACGTGTGTAATAGTCATAATAATAAATAACTTGTCAATCTCCAAAGTGGTAAGTAGCCATTCAAACGCTGCCTTTTGGGTCAGAGATCACTCTGATGCTGAATATACACAGGAAAATCAGTTTCCTTGTCTTTGCTTTAAAGGGGGTGTGCTGGTCCATAGATCCAGGCACTCTCCCTAAAGTCTGAAGAATGTTACTACTAGTGAGTGGATCTCAGACACCCTTGAAATACCTGCAGCTCACACTGCTGCCACCCCTTCCACTGAGTGCCTCAGACCTTCTGCATGTGATTCATCCTGACGCTCACAAGCCCTGTGACACCCTGTGCCAAAGGACCCAAGGGCAGATATGCAGAAGGCACTCAATTACTTCACATCAAACATCCACCTTAAGTTCCACTGTCCAAAGGGAAAGATTTCCATCAAATGGACTTAATCTGCATTTACCTCCTGACTGCTGGCTAAAGAATATTTAGGAAACATGGAAACATTTATAAGGCTATAACAATGACATTTCACTTTCAAACCCAGAAATCAGTTTTTACCACAGGAGTTTGCTTTAGCAAGACTTAGGCAATTGGCCTTAATGTTATCTGTTACATTATTTGGAGCTTTTATTCAAAATGCTTTATGCATACAAATGCCTGGCAAAACCTCCTTAATAGATTCAGAATCTATAATTTTCACTTAATTGATAGAAGAACAGGTTTTGACCAATTCTAAAGATAAATACTTTACCTTTTTTCCATGTGTGGCCCTCCCTTAAAGCCCTAGTTAACGTCTCACCATGAAATTACATCGTTTCCTTGATTTTCCTACTCTTCCTATATATTTTTTGTACATACTCCTTTTAAGTAAAACATAACATAGTTTGAATACTAATACTCTACTGCTTTTCTTTAGGTTTTTAATCTCAAAACAATGTACCCATCCTAGGTGGTTTTAGTCCAAACACACAAAATTTACTGGAAATAAGTATAACCACAAAGTCAATTGTCTGAAAACCCAGGGAACTGTCTTTCTGGCTATTCTTTGCATTAATAATATTTATTGTAGTAAGTTTCCTCCCTCAGAAAATCTGTTTATGAAATGTCATTCTATTCACCTACTGCTCCTTCACATATACATGAGTCCTGTGGGGCATAATGTCTGTGCCTATGTTCCTCTTTGAAATGAGCTCTTCTCACTTGCATAACCAAGACTGATCAACCATGAAGACTTTTTTTTTTGACAGACAGTTATTGGAGTTTGAAATAAGAGAAAAACATCTGAAAGAAATGCTTTCAGAAATGGATACAAGGAGCCTTATCCTTTCCTGAACCTCATACTCCTATACATACATTTCTCTCCAGTGTGAACTTTTAAAGACTAAAATATTAAACATTTGGCTTACAGTATTGATGTTCTCACTTCATAAAAACAAATCCCAGAATATGTGCTTAGTCAACAATAAGCTTCTTCTGAAGATATGACTATAAATAAATTGGATTAAGATGCATACATAGATCTAGACAATCCTTCATGTATTGATTCTAATTCTTATTCTCCTTTTAAGCCAGTTTTTAGTCTTTAAGGGAGGGCAGGCTTAGTTGATAATTAATGCCTCTTATTGCATTACTTGAAGTAATTACCTTCACTAGGATTTTGCCTTTCAAACTTTGAGGGCTTGGAAGCTGCTTGCACTCCCCTGTGTCTACAGAGGACAGGTCCAGTTTGTCTCGGAATATTCCTTTCAGGTACTGGGCAATCTTCCTTTGCTGCTGGATACTGCAGTGATTCTCAATAGACAATATAACTGGAAATCTGAGAAAACAACAACACATTCCAGAGGCGTCAGGTACAGGCAATTCACAGGGATTTAAAAAAAATGATTCCATATTCATTGTGTTCTTACAATCCTAGTGACAGTATTTACAAGAGTGGTGACGATTAAAATGCTTCTAAAATGAGAAAGATTAGAGATGCATTAAAAAAATTCCTCTGAGCAAATATACTTTGCTAGAAATAATGGCTGAACAAAATACCAATCCACATGGGATGACTCAATCTAACATTTTGCATCAGGAAAAAAAATGGTAGGTACATTATCTCTTAAAAGAAAAGAAAAAGGAGAAAATTTTAAAAGAGAAGTCTAAAGAAAGCAAACTCATATAATGTAATTTTGCCTTATTTATTGATAAGTCTGGAAACATTTAAGAGACTACTGAATATTATTAAATGCAGTTACTTACTCTAAAAACGTAATCAGTTCTCAGTTTGAAAATTATTATTGAAGATAAAAATAAAATAACATAATGGAATTCTGTGTTTTATAGCATCCTATATCAGGCATTTCAAAATCATTTTTACAGAATTACGTACTAGTCTTTGTCAAAAAAAAAAAAAGTCAAGCATTCATTCACTCTACACCAGATCTCAGGTTTCTGTGCAGAGTGTGTGAGACCCATGTAAAGTAATTACTCAAAGACAGCCTGAGGAGTTGGTGGCCAAGGCAGAAAGGGGACAGAGCTGATTACATGATTTTACTACTCTGTTGACTTTGTTTTTTCCTCAGGCCAAATTCAGGTTTATTGATTATTTTTCTATTTTCCCACCACATATCTTCAGAAATAATAAACAATATATTTTTTTCCAGAGTATACAAACCAATATTTAAGTCACCTGGAGAAAAATTCTCTTTCCAGGTTTACCTAACAAGCACAAGCTGGCTATGACCTCCTGAAATTACATTCCTTCCTCATTAGTAAAACCTGATGCTGGAGGTCATATATAAGATGAGCCTTTGTGACTGAAGTTAGCTTGGTTACCTGATTACAATCTGTTAGCTATTTGTTTCTTCACACAGGTTTTACTCTAGAGTGTTAGAAGAGAGAAAAATAGCAGCAACAACAAACTAGCAATGCTAAGTTGTCTTGCAGTCACATCAGGGACTTTTAACAATGAATCCTCAAACTATCTATTCGTTTATAAAAAGCCTCTCAGTGTCTAATGATGCTTAGCGTAAAGCTGTGTTTCTCAACAGGGGAGGGGGCAATTCTCCCACCTCCCAACAAGGGACATTTGTCAATGTCTGCAGACATTTTTCGTGGTCACAATTCAGGGGTTACTACTGCCATTTAGTGAGTAGAAGCTAAGGATGCTACTGACCTTCCTACAAATGCACAGGACAATTCTCTAATACAAAAAATTATCTGGCCCAAAATATCAATAGTGTCAAGGTTGAGAAAACCTGATATAAAGATGCAACGAAAATTTAAGAAAGAAAAGAAAAAAGCCAAACTTTTAAAATGTACTAAACAAGCTTTTTGACTGTTTTAATTTGAAATGCTTTTCTTCTAAGTGTTCCCAAACTTGAAGCAAACTGTCAAGTCACTAGAGAATCCTCCAAGGTACAAAGGTAGCAGGTCTTCTGAACACCCTACTTCATATATTGGGAAATAAAGGCAAACTTACCTCATCAGTTTGACAAAGATGGGTAGAAGTCAGGGTTGTGAAGACCCATCAGAATTCAGTACTCAAGATTCTTCACATGGAAGACACCATAAACTAACCCTGCTTTGCAGCAAGTGTGTTTTAGAGAACAGCATTTTAACCTCATGGTTAATTAATGAGAAGACCAAATATTAAAAATTTTAAAGGCTACTAATAACTTATTTAAAAAGTTAATTTTACATAACTGTAATTTTAGTTTGCTTCTTTTAATTCAAAAACACTTTTTTGAAAATCTGGTACATTGAAGGTACCTTCTAGGCAACAAAGAATAAATAAGAAATAATTAAGATGTAGCTCCACATTTTCAATGAGTCCACAATCTTATAGATTTAAAAGAAGGCAAATAATCAACAATTGTACGAGGGTGCTATATGATACGACAGAGATATGCTCAGGGTGCTAAATACAGAGAAAAAGAAGATTTAAATCAGCTGGTGGTATCAGTAAGTTGGAGCGACAATACTTCAACAGTCTTGTAGGATAAGCAAGAATTAGGCAGGTGGAATCATGGGGAAGGGTGTTGCAGGCGGAGAGAAAAGCATACACGAGTGTGGAGCGTTGGTAAAGAGCTGAGCTCAATGGGGAAGCTGAGGGACAGTCACCAAAGGCAGAATCCTAAGTCTCTCTGGAGCAACGGTTGGAGAAGGCACTGGAAGAGAAGGGAGAGGCCAGGCCTTGGAAGGTGTGACACGCCTGTGTGCTATAGGGAGCTTTTGATGGACTTTAACACAAGAATTATAACACTATGCTTATAGTTCAGAAAGAAAACCATAGCACCAGTGTGAAGGATGAACCAAAGGGTAAATGAAAATGAGGAGAAGGCAATGGAGTCAAAAGAAAATCCAGGAGTAGAATTGACAAGAATTGCCTGCATCTAGAATAAGTCCCAGTTTCCGGCTTAAGCTACTGGTAGACAGTGCTGCCCCTAAATAAAAGGAAGTAGAGCAAGAGGCAAGAGGAAGCTTGACAGAACAAGGTGCTGTGTTTGGGGTGTGAGCCCTTGGGTGGCGGGAATCTTCTGTTCTGTGGTGTCACTTCCTACACCTATGGGATATCAGATGAATATTCACTGAGGATTTTTATATATAGGTCTGGGATTCGGGAAAAAAGTGCTAGACATATAATTTGATAAGTATCCCAACAGTAGACAAAGGGCAGCACTTTAGGAAATAGTAACCATTAAAGGAGTGAGGAAATGAAGTAAAAGACCACAGGCCAAAAAGGAGAATGAGCAGCAGTGACAGCAACAGACGAGAGAATGTTACGACGGAATCCAAAAAAGGCAAGTGTTGGGGAAGATATATTCAACATTATCAAATGCCAAGGAGGGGTTAAGGAACAAGGACACCAGACACTTCAGTGTATATACAGGACATCCAGCAAGATATTATTATTTTATTATATTGTAATGTAATATCAAAAAACTATTAATTATGTATGTAGTAACCTGTGTTTCCAGACTTTACGGACCCTCTGCACCCTGGGTTTAGAAATTTAGCTGTCACTCTTTGCAAGAACATCTTTAAGGCAGTAAGTTGAGAAAGAATGGGATCAGGAATCAATGGCGCGTGAGAAAGTACAAACATGGAGCCCATATCATTTGTTCACAATGTTTTGCTGAAAAGGAAGGAAAGAACTAGGGCGGTAGAAGGGGAGAAGTAGAGTCCCAGGAAGAGTGTGTGGTTTTGTCACCATGTTCTATCAGGCAATGCTCCATGTGAGAGGGTACAGCTGAGCTCCCAGGTGTGGCTATACTTACTCATTCTTCACGAAGGCGTGCTTGTTGATGGTTTCCACAACGTCTCTGAAGAGAATTTTTGAAGTGAGGGTATAACCGTGGTGTACTACTGGCTCTCCATCTGGGCCATCCCAGCAGTCAACTGCCAAAAATAGAACTTCATGTCACAACCCAAAGGCTCTGGTGTTTATTAATATTTCTGGAAATACCAGGCACATATTATTTTAAGTTTATTATTTGAAATTATACCTATTCCAATCATGATAAGGACATGAGACAGAGAAATGGGTGTTCTGGCATATTTATCACAATAAAGAACTAAAGATACTAAGTGATTTGTTTTTGAGCGTGGTTAACAAAGATGTCATATTCTTGAGCAGCCTGGAATTTACCAAAAACTCTCATTAGAAATTAACTAAATCTAATCAAGTGTGCCCAAGGATAGTGATATTTCTTAACAGTTTATTTCTCAAATTTGACTTCTTCTTCTTCAGGTTACTAAGGTCTTTTAGTAAGTCATAGTGTTCTTCTCAAATCAATAGCAGAGTTCTCATTATTGTTTACTTAAACTCATAATGTTTCCATTAGATGTATTCTCATTTCATTAATTCTACAGTAGTTACAAAATAACATCGACTTCCTAAGTTCAAATCCTCAGGTCCTGCCAAGATTTATGTGAATATAGGCAAATGATTTAATCATTTGAAGCCTTGCTTTCCCCATCTAGAAAAGGAAAATATTAATAGTAATAGCACTTATATCATAAATTTGAGTGATGATTAAATACACGTAAAGCGTCTTGTGACACTGCATGGCTCATAGTAACTATTACTGTTACAGACATTACCAATATTGCTATATACCCAGACAATCTCATTGGCTCTCAGCTAGAGAAAAACAACAGCCTCCTCATCATCCTCCCTGACTGACTTAGAGTTTGCCTTCTCTTGTTTTTATATTCTGCCACCGGGCTAATTTCTCAAAACACTGCTTTTACCCTGTTGCTCCTTTGCTCAAAAGACTACTCAGTGCATAGCATAGCACCCAACACGTAGAAGTAAGTAAGCTGTAAATATATGCTAAATTTGTTAATAAATATCCTACAGCATACAGCAGCTCCTGCCTGCTTAACCTTAATGCCCCTATCTCTTATGCCAGAGACTGTTCCTTCTTTCACCCAGGAGCATAGCTGGACCCCGTTTCCCAGCCTTCCCGTGCAGCAGGGTGTGGCCAGCGAAATGTGGGCAGAAAGGACGTGCACCGCTTGCAGGCCTGCTCAGTGGAAATCTGCCTTACATAGTCATTCATCCTCTTTCCTCTTGCGCTGTGACTTTGGAAGTCAGGTGCTAATGATGGCACAGCCACAAGATGGAAAAAGCCTGGACCCTTCAATCACTGCTTAAAAGATTCACTCCTTAGGAACACCTATTTTGGACTTCACATAAACAAGAAATAAATGTTCTAAGGCACACAGAATTTGAGGTTTAATTGTCAAAAGTATAGTGTTGCCCTAATTAATATCCTAGCTCCTGTCTGACAAGTCAACCTTATTTTCTCCTATACCCAAACTCACAGACTTCTTCCAGTTTGGCTCGTTTCCCCTCACATACAATCCCACCTCCATGCCTCTTCGCTTATTTCTTTGAAGGTCAACTGAAATATCCCCTTTTCACTTTGCTTATCTAAATCCCAATCAAGGCTAAATTAGGATCCTCCACAGAAACTTGCCAGCCCACCTGATCTCTTTTTTCTTTATGACAGGGCGTCATAATCTCAAATACCAACAAGAGTCCAGCAGTTAACATAAATCAGCGCAGCAGCCCAACAGGAAATGTGTGTTTAAAGGAGATAACTACTTCTCAGTGTTAATCGTTGCTAAATGGGTATAAGAACCCTGGTTGACAGATCTTCCGAAAAAAAGTAAAAATCTAGATTTTATTGCTGTGAGTTTTCCCAATTTTTAAATATTGGCAACTAATTCATTTTTTAAAATACAGTGTGGGCCAAATATAAACAATTCTGCAGGCTGAATTTGGCTAATGGAATACCAGTTGAAACTCTGCCTTTAACTAGGACCACATAGATTGGGATCACTGCTGTTCTTTATTTTAGTAGCACCTTCTCTGCATATGTGCTTTGTGTATTACCCCAAGAGATGATAGCTGCATATTCTTCTAAAACTTTCACAATGTTCACCATAATCATAATGTGATTATGATGGTTAATTTTTCATGTCAGCCTGGCTAGGTTATGATACTCAGTTGTTTGGTCAAATGCCAGTCTACATGTTGCTATGAAGATATTTTTTAAGATGTGAGTAATATTTAAATCAGTAGACTTTGAGTAAAGCAGATTACTCTCCATAATGTGGGTGGGTCTCACCCAATCCATTGAGGTTCTGAAAAGCAAAGACTGAGGTTTCCCATAGAAGGAGAAATTCTCAACACTGCAATATAGAAACCCCGCCTGACTTCCAGCCTGTTGTCCTTTGAAATTTGGACTCCAGCCTGTAACATCAAGTCTAACCTGAGTATCTAGCCTGCTGGCCTGCTCTACAGATTTCCGACTTGCCAACACCCACAACCATGGGAGCCAATTTCTTTAAAAAATCAATCAACCAATCTCAAGCTCTTTCTCTATATATCTTATCAGTCTGTTTCTCTGGAGAACCCTGACTAATACGGTTATCTGTATTAATCCATTAAACATTGGCTGTTCAAATAGCCCTAGGGAGAAAAAATTGAAAAAAATAAAAGGAGAAAAAAATTCAAGGTTAATACCACAGGAATACTGGAAACAACATTTAAGAATAAGATGCTGTTGAGTAAACGAAAGGTGGGTATACTATCCTATAGTGTCTTACTATTCCTTTGGGTCTGCCAATGAGGACAAATGTATCCACAACATCTTCTCAGAAGAGAAGCTTCATCTATATTTTTCCATGTACTTAACATTTTAAAATTTGTCTCTGGATATAAGAATGGGAAAAATGAACAGACGTTTCAAATAATATATAATTTCAACAATTTTTACTCTGATTTACAGTCTCATCTTGAAGGAGAAAGGGCATTACAGGGTTCCTTATAAATGAACTAAAATCTTTTCCAAAAGAATGCAAAGTAGACAAGGCAATACCATGCTTGACTTGCTTATCATGTCCGTATAAAAATAGCTCTTCAACCTACATCAGTCATGAAAGAAGGCACTCTTTTGCTAATATTTACAACACAGGCAGAATATCCATAGTTGAGGATGGCAGGTTCTCCTAATGTTCACTTTTTATTTCTAATTTCATCACTTGTCTGTGAAATGAAGATAACAACATTCCCAAATGGTGGCATCTTAACGTGTGGCATTTGTGGCCAGGTTCAAACAACAGTGACATTTCCAGTAAAGGCTAATGCCATAACAGCAATGTTGGCAAGGTAGAAATCCTCTATCCAATTCCCCTGCCCACAAAATAGCCAGGGCCCATTTTTGAATCAGGTCATACATTAGAGACCCCAGAAAGCAAAGCGACTCTAACAAAGAGTTGGTCATTCTGAAGCCAAGCAGCTAACACAACAGCTTTTCATAATGGAACTTAAAGATGTTCCACCCTGATAGCATTCCCAGAGATAACAGGAAAGGTTGTAAACCGATTATAACAGCAATGCAACATCAGTGCCATAATGAGAATGAAAATCCACTGGACAGAACATCCATATTTATTAAGCAACTCAGGCTGAAAATCAAGTGAATGAAAGGACATGTAAAAAATGCTATCAATTTAATTTGCTGACAAACCCACCTCACCAAAAAGACTTATTAGTCTTCCTCAAGACATTACATCTACCCTGACTGAGGACATTACTGCAGCTAAACTAATGGAGATGGAAAACATCACATTATCCAAACACAAGCTTGAAAGTGGAGAGATTCTTCAGGTCACCATAGCATGAAGAAACTGTCCAGAATCATTACTCTCCACCTCTTAAGTGGTATACTCTGTAAAAGCTGCTTCAGAAAAATAGCTGTGGGACCTGAAATTTTCAAACCATAACCTGCTACTTTCTATAAATCAGGTTCTTTAAATTCTAACTGCAGCTGTTTAAGAATAAAAACAACTTCATCTGGACCCAAGGTAGATAAAATGCCACTGGGTATACAGTAATCCCCCCTTATCTAAAGCAGAAACGTTTTAAGACCCCCAGTGGATGTCTGAAACTGCACAGAAAACCAAACCTTATATATACCATGTTTTTTTCTATGTATACATGCCTATGATAAAGTTTAATTTATAAATTAGGCACGGTAAGAGATTAACAATAATTAATAGTAAAATACATTTATAACGATATATTGCAATATAAGTTATGTAAATGTGGTCTCTTTTTCTTTCTTAAAATATCTTATTGGACTGTATTCACCCTTCTTGTGACGAAGAAGGGACAGAGCAGGATAGCACAAGATTTTATCACACTACTCAGAACAGTGAGCAATTTAAAACTTATTAGTTATTTATTTATGGAATTTTCCATTTAATATTTTCAGACTGTGGCTGACCACAGGTAACTGAAACCATAGAAAGCAAAACTGTGGATAAAACGGGATTACTATACACACATTGGTGTCTCCATGCCCAAGATTTAAATGTAAATTAAGATCTTCAAACCACAGAGCTGATAGAAATTGCTAGGAGACCACAAAAGATCATGTCATCAAATTTAGGTGGTAGCTTTAATTATGAATGAAGCATATTCTTCCTTTCAAAGCCAATCTCCCCTCTCTGCTGTGCTCTTTACTACCTCCAGCCATCCTTATATGATCTGATAGCCCTCATTCAATCCCTCTTAGGGCTGTCATGTAATCCAACGCTCACTCCGCTAAAAGCACACAGGCTTCCTGGAGAACAGTGGAGTCGGGGAATCAGCTGGGTTCAAATCCAAGCTTCTAAGTTTCCTAGCCAAGAGAACTTAAGCCATTTACCTAACTGAGCTGAAGTTTCCTCTGAAGAGGAGAATATTCTATCTCCCTGGGAGGGGGTGTAAGAATTAAATAAGACTGTATGGAAAACACTTAGCCAGTACCTGGCCCACAAAAGGGGCTGAAATCGCAGTAGTTCCTCTTTTCTTTCCTATAGTTCTTTCAAATCCAAAGTGACAATCACAATTTCCAATAGGAAATAGGTCAAATACAAAGACGACCAAGTCTTCTAGATAAATATAATTCTCCCCCTCAAAAAAAACTTTCCAGAAATAGTAGTTTGACTTTCACTGTTCAGTTATAGATTATTCTAATATTAAGAACTTCAAGCCAAATACTAGGGGAGGAATTTACTGATACAAGCTGATCAGGGAGATATTTGAGAGCACATAGGAGATTGCATGTTCTTTAAAAATTACACCATAGCTGTGCACAGTCTCAGTTTGTGTGAATATCTGGAGCAGGCAACCTTTTAGACGTGGAGGGCAAAGTAGCTTCTTCCTATTACATTGGTGATTGGCAAACAGTAAGAAAAAAGATACAAGAGAAGACCCACATTCAATGTCAACTACTATACATAATTTCCAAAAGCTCCCATTTTAGAATTAAAAGATTACTGAAAAAGCTACAACTAAAAATCATTTGTGCCTTATCATAAATTGTCTTAATCAGATAACTTTCCTTCTTAACACACCAAACGAAGCTAGAGGATTAGAAGTTTTGATTCAGTATAAGGAGTCGACCATGGGAACATGGTTAGGCTTGGGTAGGACATTGATTTTGGACAGATAAACCAAAAAAGAGAAGCCTAGGTATCTGAAGGACCTGAAAGGCCAAAGAAATAGAGCAGAGAAGACAGAAGTAACAAAGTTGCAACACTGTATAGAGTTGACTATCACTTCACAGAGTTACTAAAAGTCATTTTTTCAAACTTGACTTCCAAGGAAATGTCACCATTTAAAATGATAAGCAACCATCAGTGTGAATCCAATGAGGCTGTGTGCCCAGGGAATCCCTGTGCATGTCAGAAGCATAAAACTTACTAAGTACTGAGTGAACAAAGGGCTGAATAATGGCCAAGAGTAGAACGTCACCTCAAGACCTTTATTCCTTGAAAGATTTTTCTTCATGGTAATATTTCATAACCATCTTCATTATTCAGTTGCTTAAGCTACTCAATTGTTAAGTCACTATTGTTGGTATATATTCTTTGCAACTACTGCAGAGACACTGCCTTAAAACATAAATTTCCAGGGCACCCATTTTGTAGTGGCCCTAATGTTTCTTTATGCAGATAGTTTTTAATGCCTGTCCATTTTTTTAAATGTGTTGATTTACCTTAATAACATCACTGTCCCTTTTGTAGCAGACAATTCAAGCCACAAACTATCAAAGAAAGCGCCTTCCAGTTAACTGGTCTTATCTCATAATCTTGCTGCTTTATTCATTTCCCCACACTCTCCACCACCCCTAGGACAGCGAGTTACCTCACTGCTGACTCCCAGCACACCCCCACCAAAAAGCAACTGCCCTGTGCTCCATGGCACCTCCATGCCATTACAAATTCCATTTCATCTTCAGACTCTTTTTGGAATTCTCCCTCAACCTCCTTATCTTGGTTAACCACCAGCTTACCTTGGAGGACACTACTTCCTTTCTCTACAGAGGTTCTTTTGTATAAATCACAGAACCAGAAGTCATTCTCTAGGCCTTTATTGCTACTTTTGACAAACTGTTCTTATACACTCATAAAAAAAATATGCCTCTTCTTTTGAAGCTCGCTCTATCCAGCTATGCATTTCTGGCATCTTCCAAGTACCTTTTCTGTAGCATTCTTTTTATACTTAAGTATCTAGTTTATAGTTTTAATCTCCAATCCACCCCTGTTAAAAGTCCATGTGGCAATGTACTGAATCCCTTAGTATTGACCTCCTCAATGTCCATACTCCCTACTTCACTCTGTTTCAATCATGCTCACCCATGACACACTCTGGATATTGTCATCACCTGTAACTACGTCTCATTGCAATGACAACTCTCTTCTTATTTTTTGTAAGTGTGAGGACAACTTTCTGCATTTTTCTATCTCTTTAAGTCTTCTATTCTAGTCTCTTAATCTCATTTTGTAGACCCTTACTTACTTCACTTCCTTTCTTAGACCCATGGACCCCTGACAGTTACTTACAAGAGCTCTCACTAGCACCTAGAAGATATTTTATATGACCTAGAAATCCAGAGCCTTGGATCAATTCCCTAATCTGTCTTCACTGATCTTATATTTAAGCACATGTATACTACTGGGGATGAGATTAGGGGGAGTCTAAGTATCCAGATTTTGGATCACTAAAGAATATTTTTTGAAATTAGCTGGGTCTTCCTCATTTTGTCAACTCCTTTCCCATGGTGCAATGGGTTAAATATGATGAACTCTTCAAAAGTTTGCTATCTTAAGTCCCCTAGCCAACCTCCACTCACTGTACACTTAGTGGATGATGCCGTCTCCTACTTTCCTGAGAAAACAGGGGTTATCAGGCATGAGCCCTTTTGAATTCTCCTGTCCCCTTCATCGCATCTAAAAACAAACTTGTACCATTTCCCCCTCTTCCAAGTCTCAAAACCACCCCTGACTCTGTATCATCAAGTCTTCTCATGCAGAAAAATGCCCAGTCACCAACCCACAGCAGTTTACCTACCCTCACCCTCCCACTAACATGGCACCAAACTACACAGCAAAGGTCACCAACCACCTCCCAGCTGTCTTTATTTTACTTTTCTATTCCATGTGACACTTTCAGCCATCCCTTTCTGATCCTTTCATCCCTTAAGTCCCAGTGACCACTTTTTCTTAGTTGTCCTTGCTGGTCCCCTGCTCTCCCTGCCTCCCAAATGCTGGATCGTTGACGTCCTCAGGTCCCTTCCTCTTTTCCCCTTCTCTCTCTAAGGGATCTCACATACTTTCATGACTTTAAGTACCACACACAAAGCTCAGCATTTGGGCATCTTTATCTTGCCCAGACCCGTCCACTAAGTTATTCAAATGACTGATAAAGATGCCCACTTAAATGTTACAAAGTCACTGTGACTCAGCAGATGGAAAACTAAACTCATTCATGCTCTTCCTCTGAGATCCCCTAGGGCACGTGGTGGCACCATCACCCATTCCAGCTCTCCCCTCGTTCCTTGTATCCTGGACTTCTCTCACCAGGTCCCATCAAGTTTACCTCTTTAATACTGTATCCTTGTAATAACTTCTCTTTCCACTTAGTCCAAGCTGTTATAACACTCCCCTGGAACCATCACGATAGCATTCCCACCATCCTCCTAGCTCCAGTTTCACCTCCCCACTCCCTCCACAAACACACATTCCTAAAATTTTTAAAAAAATTATCTTCCCATAATGTTGCCTAAAGGATCTTTCTAAAGTGCAAGCCTGATCATATCACTATAGATACTAAAACCTTTCACTGGCCCCTCATGACCAAAAACTAAAGTTGAAATTCCTCACTACAGCACTCCAAACCCTTTACGACTGACCCCAGGCTACCCTCCCAGCCTACCTGATTTCTCATCACATTTGACCTCACACTGTATTTCCCATACCACCACTTTTACACCATGTATATCATTCAACTGGTAGAATTCTCACGTTGTACTATCTATTTATTTATTTTAGAGACAGGATCTCGCTATGTTGCCCACGCTGGAGTACAACAGCTATTCACAGGTGCAATTGTAGCTCACCACAACCTCAAACTCCTGGGTTCAAGTCATCCTTCCATGTTAGCCTCCTGAGTAGCTGGGACTATAAGTGCGCACCACCTCGCCCGGCTTGTACAATTTTTTTTAATAACCATACCTCCTACTATACTGTTAGCTCCTTGAATACAGAAACCATGTCTTTCTTACATCTGTACCTTTACCACCTAGAACCCACAAGAAATTTAATAAGTGTTGGCTAATTGATAGACCATGAAGAATCTTGAAAACAAATAGCACTCCTAAACTATTTTTGCATTGTTTAACTAAAAATATTTTTCTAGGAAGACTTTAATTTTCATCACAATTTTTCAGCAACTACAGTTATGCTTCCCAAGTGCTAGTACACATCTCTCTCCCTCCCAATTGGCCAATAAGAACAATAAGGAGCCAGAGAGGATTATGAGTTAAGAATGACTTTACAATAAGCAGGAAAATAGTTCTCATTAGTGTGAGAGAATTTTTTAGGTCTCTATTATTTATACTAGACTTGAATGACTGATTCAAGGACACATTCACCAACACACACCAGAGCTCAGATAAAGCACACATACATACCTTCCACGCAGCGACAGCCCTCTTGCAGCACCCGTGCATACATATCCACTTTGGACTGAGAAAGGAGCTGGTCCCCAGTCAGGTATGTATTGTGGGAGGAAGCAATGTAGTAGTTGCAGAGTGGTTGATCCATGTCTTGGTACACTTCATGGTGCAATGGGTTAAATATGTCACAAGCAGGACTACGCATGAAGTTTGTGAAGCCTTTAGAAAAAAGAGAGAGTGACGTCCTACAGCTTTCAAAGCATAAGAACTTAATGACTCTAACAGGGACAAAAGAGGTCAAAGAATGTTCATAGTCATTATCTTATTTACCCTCAGCACAGCCTTTGTGGGGAACACTGGGGCAATGAGGGATTTACTTGAGGTCCAAAGACAAGTAACAAAAAACTGAAATATAGCTTTGGGAAATAGCCTTTGAAACATAACCTAGAGAAAAATAAATTGACTTTTTAAGAATTTTGATTGGGGGTAGGGGACTCCCATTTAGTAATTACTGAACTCAAGCTATGTTTACTCAGCCAGACTTAATGGGTGACCAATGCTCTGTTAAAGCCATATTTATACCAAGAGGTGCTCTGATCAACCAGGAATTGATAGGTCATTAAGTTGATCTGAAAACAGTATAGTCAATGCCACAGTTAGGGTAGCATATTAAAAGTTAAGCACTGCCTAAATTCAAGGTGTGATCACTTGACAACAAAATTGGTTTGGAAAAATGCTGCTAATGGCTGGCACATTTTATTACTTTGAAATACTGCTTAAAGATTATGTAGAAAACTCTATCAGTTTTTCTACAATCTTTCAAAACATAATGCCTGGGTTGAAGAGGCCCTCATTAATATATGAATAAATACATGAATGACTCACAAGTACCTAAGTAGAATAATTATTAGGGTAAAGTGTTCCAAGTCTTTGAAAATCATTTTGTAAAACTATATATGTAAATATCCTCTGAGGCTTAAGAATTTCTGCATGCCAATCTTTATGTCCATAACTTAGAAATCATGTTTAATTCCATCTTTTGGGGCCATAACAAGGAAAAGATTCATGTCTTAGTACAGATAAGGCCCAAGTTACTTTATCATCTCTGGTTGTTTTAAAATGGTTTTTAATGATATAAAATTTTAAATTATTCCTCTTCATTTTAATTACCCTCTACCCCAGGAAATAAATACATGGTATTAAGACCTTCTTCTCTACATTGATCCTGGTAGCAGGGGAAAATGGGAGGCCATCAAAAATGGTAAGATAAACCACGCTTTGGATGCCCTGGGGGGCAGCTGGTTTCCCCAGCGGTCTTTCATTAAGATCCTCTGTTCTGCCTGGGAGATCGTCCTCTTGGGTGGCAGCCTGCAATTTATTTCCCTACATATTTTAAGTACATATATGCACATGTAGCTATATTTATACCACTAGTTTCATAGATTACTTATTTTAGGACCAAATTTCCCTACATGAAATTATCAGGATGAGTCTATTCCCAAAAATTAGCCATTTGAGAAAAGTCCAAATATTTCTTTGCATCTATTACACATAATGGTATCAAGCACACTTGCTTGAAGTGGAAAATGCTCAAGTGCATTGCAAAAATAAGAGAAATAGCAACATCATAGCCTTTGCTTTGTAGGAAAATATGTGTTATAGGTTTTATTTGGATTATCTGTAATTCTATGGATATCTCTTTATTTCTTTTCCTAAAAAGTTTGCTGGACTAACTTAACAGACTAAATCAAGAAATAGGAAATTAGGAACATTGGTTATTTTACCTTCTATGCCAAGAACATTTTTCACCTTATTTTCTTCGGAAACTTCAAACTTCTTTATGATGTCAAGACAATAGTCTGTTGTCACATTATTCATCTAAGCAAAACAGAACATTAGTAGAGTACCTGCAATTTCATGAGATATATTCCTCCACACTAAAAAGACATATACTGATTTTTTAAAGCATTCTTGATACGGTGCAAAGTGCTTAAATGAGCAGTGTTTGAGGTTGCTAGTGTCAGAGCTACTTTATCCTTGGAGAATGATCATGATTTCAATCTTCCTATGCATCTTGCAGATTTGATCAGTGAAACAGCCCTCCAACTATTAGACAAATGTTCCATAAAGCAATAAAGTAAAATCAATAATCGATGCAAATCCATTGCCAAAAATCCACTTACTATAAGCTAGTAGCTATCTGCAAAAATTAACATTTCCTACACAAACACCAAAGTTTGCTAATCATAAATATATGTAGAAAGAAAACGATTCCCTACCAAAACAGAATGCTTCTAGGTAAATCTACCTATGTGTGTGTGTACATCCATAGAACCTTCTCCACTGAATACCAGAGCAGTCTGCCATAGTGATTCAGGAATACGAAGGTTAGCAAGAGAAAATAAAAATAAAAAGCTTAGTGAACAGCTAGCATAACTGAGAACTATGGAGCTAGATTGCTTGTGTTCAAATCAGCTGGCTCATATTATTAATGATATGACTTTGAATAAGTCCCTTACTTCTCTGTGGCTACCTGAAAGGGGAGTGATGAGAATTAAATGAATTATATTTGTAAGAATATTGTGTGGCACCGAAAAAAACAGTATATGCTATTATTATTGAGTCACTCTCAAGGTTGCTGCATGAACATTACATACTTAGTATCACTGGGAAAAGTAAACTCTTCAGGAGTAATTTCTTTAATTAAATAGCACCATACAGAATGTGATATTTTGATCAAAAGTCCATTTAGCCCCACAATCTAACATTGTCATTTAAAAATACTAATGAATAATGATAGAGGAAGCTAATCTTATAGGCCAGTATTTCATAATTCAATTATATTTTCTCAAAGATTCCATTGTCTCTTAGGTTCAATACTTACGTTTTAGTGAAATCTAATTTTTCTAAACAATCTATTTAAATGGAGGGGAAAAGCTCTGTTATATGGCTGCTTTTTGCCAGTTTGAAAGAGCACACAATGCTTTTTTCCCCAAACTAGTTGCATAATGGCTGATGCATCCTTTCAGTACATTTTATAATCCTTATTCTATTCAGAGGCCCATATCACCAGACACCACCTGAAAATACCACAAATAAATGAAACCACAATACCGCCAAGGAACTCTATTAACCCAAGCAGGCTTTGAGCAGTTCATTAATTTGTCTGCTGGGAGCTAGAGAGATTTAGCACATGCAGTCTAAAAGATAAATAATTTCTCACAAAATAAAAAAGAATCAAATCGATGATAATTTTATGTGCCATGCAAAGACTGAGTTCACTTTGCAGCTATTCGGTTTGTAAGGCCATTTGTTCAGAGATGTAGGGGCCTTAAACTGGACTCAGGTAGACTATAGGAGCCCATGAGATCTAAAAAACAAAGAAACAAATTACAAAAAAACCTGTCAAACTGGGATGGAGCTAATTCCAGATAAGCAGGGAATATGTTACTAGTTCAATATACAAGGCAGAATGTGATAACAAAAAACATTGTATCTGAAAAATATTCATTGAATTAGCAAAAATATTAGTAAGCATTCCACAAAGCTCACAAATGTCTGGGCACTGTATATGAATTAATGGGAAAGAAATAATCCACTTCCTACTAAAATTCAAATTTGAGGATTAACTCAGTGAAATACAGCAAAACTCCATAACAATGAGAATTGAAATGAGGAGTCAATGGGCTCCCAACCTTCCCCCATCCCTGTTCTCATTTAATCAACCTCCCACCAGCAAAATTCTGCATTTTACATAATTGAATTTTTCAGACCTCACTTAATACAATAACACAATAAATTGATTGTGTGAATGAAGGTTCATGATAGGTTAATACTCTTTATTGTCCTTTTTCACCCTGTTTTGCTGCCTATTTGACATGGCTGATAGAGTGAAATAGAAATAATTTCTCCCTATTCTAACCCTATTTCCCACAGACTTGATTTGAAGGTTTGGTTTACTATTGAATATCCAAGCCACTGCTATCTTCAACACAGAGGATTATTCTTTCTATTCTAGGCAATTGGTGCTAAAAAAAAAAAAGTTAAGATAAAATTTTATTTATTTTAATAACGACTCTTTACATTTATATGATGCTGTCAATGCTGTGCAGTAAAGAGCTTTTGCACAACTAATCTTAAATAGTTCTCACAACAGTGTTGTAAACTTAGTATTTTTATTCCCATTTTACAGATAAAATAACTGATGTTGAGAAAGGTTAAATATCACCACCAAAGTCACAACACCATAAGAGGTACAACATAAGGTTCAAATTTGGACCTTCTTGACTTTAAGTATAAAGCATTTTCTTTTATGTTATACCTATTCTCTGGGTGTTTTTCTTTATTTGTACTGAAAAATTGAAATGCTTACTTTTAAAACTGATTGGTTTTTCCATATAGCTGAAACTCCTGAGTCTCTTCTTAACTTCTGGAATTCTTGCAACTTTCAAATCAACTATTACATTTTGACTTCCTTCATTATTCAAGATTGCACTCCATTCTCTTTTCCTCGTTTACTGTAGTTCTTTAATCTCATCCAGAAGAGAAAAGACTCACTGGTCCTCACACGAAAGGACAATCCATTTGAGATGTAGTAGTTGTAGAAACCAGTTATGGATCTATAAAATACCCATATTCTGACACTACCTTTATATCCCCAGACTTCCTATAAGTTTTCTAGTAAAACTTTCCCAGTGAATGCAAATTTTAGAACAGAATCAGAAGGAGTAAACAATTATGTTTCTTATGACTATGATTCCCAAAAAACACCAAACACAAAATTAAAATATACTTTGCAAAAAATTCTAGTAATGCTAAACTCTTTATTTTTATCAAAGTAACATATCCATAGTTAAATAAGTCAAAACTAAGATGCGTATAACTATGAGCAGTATAAAAGTCCCCCTTTTATACCTAGAATCACTCCCCAAAGGCAACACCACCAATATTTCTAGATATTTCTTTTGAAAATGGTCTTTATAGATCTAATTATGTTTATGCTGCTATTTTCTATTTTATACATTTTTAAATTATCTTTTGATTTCTTATTGTGTTAGATATTATGTTAGAAGTTCAGCTAACATAATGAGAAGCTCTTTGGGATCAGCAAAGCTTTCTCCTTCTGCCCATCTTCCCAGTACAGTTTTACCACAATTTTTATTAAATATCTGGTGTTTAAATTATTCCAACTCTGTGAATACTGAGCACTGCTGAGTCTGTTTTACACTATGATTGTGTTTCTTTTCTTATAGAACATTTCTCTGATTTATCAATTGCTGCAATTCCCATCCATTTGGTTAATTTTTAATGTACCTGTCACAAATTCTTCCCAATGACTCTAATGGTCTCTCAAGGTTTTTTCTCACATAACCAAAGGCAACAGATAATCCGTGAATTCCAGTTTTTCTCTGTATAAAGGTCTTCCTTCTTTCAGCCTGGTTGGGTTCTACAGCTTTTGTCCTGACTTTATTCTGTCACTCTTGTGAAAGAGCCCTCAGGAAGTAAATTATGTATCTCTTGCATGTGTTTTCATGTGCGTTCTCGTGTATTTGTTTTTATTCCACACACACATTTGTGTGACAGTATAGCCAAGCAGAAAATTTTAGGTTGGAAATCATGGCTCCCGTGTTGTCCGGCTTCCAGAGTTGCTGTTGAGAAGTCTGATGTCATTCTGATTCCCGTCCTTTTCACAGGACCTATTTTGGTTTGTTCATTTGTTTGGTTTAGTTTTGTTTTCTTTTTCCAAAAGCTTTTAGGGTTTCACTTTATCCCTGGCATTGTGAAATTTTAGTATGATCTGCCTGTGTGGGGATCTTTTTACATTCACTGTGCTTGGCCTTCATTTGGCACTGCCAATCTAGAGATTCTCATCTTTCTGAGCCAATAATTTTTTGTATTACTTATTCGATAATTTACTCCCTTCTACTTTTTTGTATGTTTTTCTATTCCCTATTTCTTTTTTGTTTGTTCTACTTTTTCAATTTTATCATCTTCATCTTTTATTGGGTTTATTTCTCTGCTCTCATACTTTTAATTTCCAAGAGCTCCTTTTTTCCTCTGAATCTTTTTTCTCACAGCACCTGCTCTTGCTTTATGGCTACAATTTTTTTCTTATCACTCTGATGACAGTAATGACAGTTTTTAAAGTTTCCTTCTCCCTGCATTGCCTCTATTTCCTCCAAATTTCTTATTTCTATTTGTCTACCTTAGACTCCATTTTTTATAGAAGATTTCCTCAAATGTATGGTAAACCTTGGCTATTTAAAGCCAATTTTTAAAATTGCCTATTTAAAAACCGAGCCTATAATAAATTGATTCAAACTCTGTATTCATGAGCAGAACTTACTGACTAGTGGGCTTCAATGTAGAAATCTCTGGCTGGACTATTTTATTAAGAGATTTCTAATATAAATATCTTTATAATTTTCCTCCCTTGGGTTGGTGTGTTAGCTTCCCACAGCTTCTGTAACAAATTACCAGAAACACAGTAGCTTAAAACAACAAAAACATATTCTCCTGTAGTTCTGGAGGCCAGAAGTCCAAAATCAAGGTGTCAGCAGATTTGGTTTTCTCTGGAGACTCTGAGGGAGAATCCATTCCATACTTCTCTCCTAGCTTCTGGTGGCTGCCGACAGCCCTTAGCATTCCTTGGCTTGAAGCTCCATACTATAGTCCCTTGCCTTTCTCTTCACATGGACTTGTTCTGTGTGTTTATTTCTTCTTTTCTATCTCTTAAATAAGAACACTCATCATTGGATTTAGGGCCTACCCTAAATCCAGGATGGTCAATATCCTTCATTACATCTGCAAAGACCCCCCTAAGGACATATCTTTTGGGGCCACTACTCAACCCACTACAGCTCGTAATATTCCCCTAAGGAAATCTTTCCAATCTCCTACCTGGAAGGGGTAAACCTGGAGCTGAGTATTAGGAGAGAACTATGGTTCTTATAATTCAATGCACAGATGCTCACTTAATCCTTATATGCATTCTCTATTTCTGTGAAATAAACCACTCCAAAATTTAGAGGCTTAAAACTACAACTGCTTTGCATAGGATGGCAAGTTGGACTAGTTCAGCTGGACAGTTATTCTCCTGTTCTCACCTAGGGTTATTCATGTTACTACAGTTATCTGGTCACCAGACTACAGCTGGATGACCCAAGACAGCCTCAAAAAGTCTCTGGTTGGTGCTGGCTGTTGGCTGGGCCTTTTTCTCTACATGATCTCTCATCCTCAAAGAAACTAGCCTGGTTTCAACACATGATAGCCCCACAGCTCCAATAGGGTGAGAGTGGAATCTAAGGCTCCATGAGGCTTAGGCTCCAGAACTTATACATCATTTCTGCCACAATATATTAGTCAAAACAAGTCACTAAGCTGGCCCAGATTCAAGGAGTGGGAAAATATCCGTCACTTCTTGATGGGAGGAGAGGCAAAGAAACACTGCAAAGGGACATGCATACAAGGATATCAGAGTTATTGTAGCCATTTTCACAATCCCTGTGTTTTCCATATAGTACCCATACTGAGCTAAGAGATACATGATATCTCTTAGTCCAGATCCCTCAGAACTATCTGCCTCCAACTCTTTCAGTTTCATGACAGGGTAGAGGAGGAACAGTTGCCCTGCTATAAGGGAAAAGGAGAAGATCTGGAGCCCTAACCATGTCTCAAATAGGCTTTCAACCAATGCTTGTATTTTCAACGCCTCCTCCTTTGCCGTTTTCAGGAGTATCCTGTAAGTTTAATTCTTAAGCTTTTCTGGGGCTTTCTCTGGGCAAATGGAGTTGCTTCATGGCTTCCCACCCCCATGAGATTGAATTTCAGTGCTCTGGCATCTCCTTTAGATCAGACAAATTTCTAAATGTTGTTGCTCGTCTCCTATGTTCTTACACAGGGGAAAAAAGTATCTCCACTGTATTTTTCAATAATTTCAGGAGGGAATGGAGAAACATCTCTAAATGAATGGTCATTCTATTTTCAACTGAATAAGACAACCACAATGATTATTTACCTCCTCAAAATAGCTACCTCTAATTCATCCTGAAATGAAACCACAAATTTTACAGCATTTGAACATATGACTATTTCACAGAAAATGTATTTGGGAACTATATTCAAGGCAGCAAAAGTATTATAAGATGTAATTACTGGAAAGGTCTCTCAACTCTTTAATTGTCAATAATCAAGAAATATAATACAGAAATTCAGGAAAGGAACTTAAAGCTTTCATCAGCTTTTATGCTGATGAAAATGCTAAAAAAAAAAAGATACAAGGTACACTAGCACCATAAAGGGGTAGTTATAAGCAAAGAAGAGTATATAATTATTTCTCATAAGAGAGATAAGATTAGAATGACCATGGCTCTTACCAAACCATTCTGGATTCAGTGAAGGGTAAGGAAGGGAGAGGGCACAGATGACTCCTATAATTGAATCAGAATGATCAAGGGAATATTTTAGCAGAAAGAATAAAGAAGCTAAAGGGGAAACTTTTAGAACCACTACAAAGCGATAATATATAGATTTATGTCAGATAGTTTCAATAAGGAGAAGGCCCTCTAGCATGGGAACAGAAAAGCTCTAAACATCCCCTTAGAATTAACCATCCACATGCATATTTCAGAAGAAAGCTCTACGTAAATAGAAACCTGCTTTTCACTTACCCATGGAAGTAGCTTTTACTCTTAGTTAACAGCTAGGAGGTTTTTCATTCTATAAAGATGCTTCAACATTCCTGCCTTCTCTTCCTTCCTCCTCAATCCATAAGAAACAAAAGGATAAAAAGAGGGTAGGGTCTTGCTAAGAAAGGTTGCCAAGGGGGATGGAGAAATGAAATCAAATTATCACTCCTGAACCAGAACTCTATAAAGGATTGAACACAAAGAACACTCAGCCCCAGTGCCTAGAAATGGATAGGAACTCTGAAGATGTAGGTGGTTGTTTAGCAAATGGGTGGGGGTGGGGTGGGGTGCAGGGTGGAATGAAACAAAGCAAACAAACAAAAAAACTCTCAACCAACCCCAGTACTTTGGAACCACAGACTAGTGGATATTTGTGATCTGTATCTGTGGATGCAAGGAAGGGATGAAAGAAAAACCTCAGGCTGATGACTTCTGGCTTTACTGGCACTTCCACATAGATATAAAAGACAGTGAGAATTTCCCTCAGCACATCCACATTTTAAGGATGAAAGTCCTAATCAGATGGCAATTGGATCTGTCAAAGGCATAAATTCAGTTTTCAGAGAGCTTCAATAAAATAAAAATCTGACCCATGGCCCAATATTTGATTTCACATAATCCTTGACAGCATATGTGGCCAGCAGTGATATTTCATTTCACAACTGAGTAAACCTATAGAAGTTGAATATTCTGGTATCTACAGCAATCTTAAGCCATCAGAAGCTAATGAATTACTACTGTTATATGGATCATCAAATTGCCTCAAAGTTGTCCCATTGTGAAATTCCAGTTTTAAAACTCAAAACCCTATATTGGGGCTCAGAAACCAATACCCCATGCTGGACTTAAGAAGGCCAAGGCCCCTCTGGTGTCCCCCACCCCCCCGACCCATCCCAAAGCACAGGATAAGGTTGTTCTCTGAAATTCTTTTATCTGCCTGAAGTCCAGACCCACCAAGGAGAACAATTTTTTTCTTCCCCTCCCTGTTATCTCATTATCAACAGCAAAAAAAAGACCAAGAAACCATACCAGAATAGACCCTCTTACAAGATGTCTGTCTCTTAAACTCATTCAAATTCCAAAGAGCATTATTTACTAGTCAATCTCTGTTCCCCATCCATTCATCCTCCCTAGTAATCATTTATTGCCCCTCACAGAATTTCTCTTCTCCCCCTCTCCCATAACCCGTTTTGCCAGGATCCAAGCTCCCATTCTTTCCGTAACCTCAAGATGGTATATAAGCCTCTGCACCTCATTGGGTGGCTAGGTCTTCATTCTGAAGGCTCCCAAGTATATGCATTAAATAAATGTGTATGTCTTTTCTCCTATTAATCAATGTGTCTCTTGTCAGTGATTATTTTAACAAACCTCGGGGGACCAAAGGCCTTGTCCCCCACAGTTTGGCACAGCAAGCAGGGTGATTAAAACTTCACTCTTCTGGAAGCTTCAGTTAAGAGAATCCCAAACCTGATCTGCTGGCAAAAGGGTAAGAATTTCTTACCAGCCAGGCTCCTGGCCTATGTGCGTGTGTGTGTGTAATCCAGTCAAGCTGATGGTAAAAAATCACTGTCTCCTTTGCAAAATTTTGATTAACTAGAGAAAAAGATTTGTGTGTAATTAGTCTTGGGTTGTAGCAATTCTAGTGTACTTCTTGGTACTTTGTGGTATAAACATTCAAATTGCTTGATCCCTTTTCTCCCAGAAATAGTCTTTTCCTTTGTCCTTGTCTTTCTGTGTTGTTCATAAAGAGGAATACCAGATAAAGTTCCTTCTTGTTTCGTTTTCTTGAAAGTTTGGCTTGTGACTAAGTGGGAGCACTATCTCTTGGTCTCTTCCATCCAGGGCATGATTTCAGGTTATGTCAGGTGGCCAGTCTAAAAATGGCTGGGATCCTCATTTTTGTTCCAAATGTGCCAAGCTCTCAGGAGGGTTTGTCATAAGAAATCTCATCTATAGGTGGCTTTTGTCATCTCAACCCCAGTTGGTGCTGAGAAAGTCCAATCCCAGGAGGGCCTACTCAGTGTCACAGATTAATGGGTCTGTGACTGGCACCTCCCACACATACACATACACATTTGTGGGTCACCAAAGGCAAATACCATGCTTATCTATCTGTGGGAATAAGAGTCTCTTGCTACCTTAGCCTATTTCTGGGAGTGTGGGGGGATCTTTTGGATTGCTTCTTCTCTGAAGAGGCTATTAGATTGGGTCACTATTGGAATACGTACACCACTGGAAATTGTAATTGTCAAAGGCCAGAAGATGGATCCTTTAAATTAGTCTCCTAAATTAAAAAAAAAAAAAATTTGGAGATCTCTTATTCCAAACAATTGATGGGAAGGTCAAATTAAAAGAAAGACACATAGCAGTGTTATGGCTAGCCTTAAAAATTCTCTTGATTAAATTAAAGAGCAAAAATATGACCTGAAACAAAGTTAACCACTCTGCCTTGTGGTCTAATAGTTAAAATTATGTGCTTTCACCGTTGCAGCATGGGCTTCATGTGGAATTCCCAGTCAAGGGACCCTACAGATTTGATATTTGTATGACTTGTGACTTTTTGGAGTACCCATTCACCTCTCTGCATCCTTGGTTAAGTCAGAGCCTTGGTTAAAGCTTATTAGTTTCACTTGAGAAGGTACTTTTGGTTAAAAAAAATTCAAAAGCCAGAAATATCAGCTGTTTATCCCAGCTAAAATCTGATAATAAGAATCAAAAAGGATTTTTTTAAAAGAGCTCTATGGTTAAAAGTCATCTTAATTACCAACTGATATTCAAGATATAGATACATAAATATTCTTTTTGCTTTTTCTCTTTTGTATCCTTTTAAAAAACTTTTTTTCAGTTGACCAAAATTTTTTAAAATTATGGGCTTGGTCCCTCTATTGGCTTCCTTTTTAAAGAATAGTTCTCCTATTTACTTTGACTCCACACTACTCTTTCGTCCCCTTTGCCATCTTGAGTACCACACAAAAAGATCTAGAGAGGACTTCTAATGGCTCAAGCCCTTCAGGAAACTCAGGAGAAGGCACTGTTCTCACCCCCTTCTTAGGGTCTTTTGCCTTCCTTGTGGAGTTTCAGGAGTCACAGGCAAGCTCCTCTCAAGTCTAAACGTCTGCTCTCATTTGTACTGCATTACCTGATCTCTTTGGATTTTGAGGGTACTGGAAATTCCTACAACAAGGACTTGACCCTTGTGTGTGTAACAGCTGGCAAGCTACTGGAGAGCTTTACAATGTTAGAGGTGGCTGACTACAGTTGTTTACAGCAAATGGTTATATTCGTTTCTTTGTGTGTTAGGTAAAAAAGACTAAGATTTAAACATAAGAAAATGTCCTTGTACTGAAGCATACTGTGAAAGTGTTGGCGCAGCCCCAGTACCCATGGCATTTCCCTCTTTTTGGGGACCAGGATTTCAGTGAAATCCTTGATTTTTAAATGTCTAAATGCTCTGCCTGCTTTTCACGTATTTAAATTGTTAGGCCTTAAAAACTGCGAATACTTTGTTGGCCCTGTTCCTTAATGGGCTCCGCCCTGAGCTCAATGGTCCTGTTGGAAAACAGAGACTAAATTAAAAGCTACCTATCTAAATGAAATTGGTCTCCTTAAAAAAATCTATGGTAAATTCCTATGATTTTGTGTTATGTTGACATGTACTTTTTATCTTCCTCTAACACAACCAAACTCCTTCTTGAAAAAGCTTAAATGGGCGTGCACACTCGCTCATGCTCTCTCTCTTCAAATTGCCACCTTGTTTTCTCTAAAACTTGGTAAGGGCTTCTCCAGATAAACTTTAACCTTTTCCATTTATAAAGGCACAGTTTGAATCCAGCTGTCCTTTTAAACTAGTGAGTTTTACTGGACTTATGGCTAAAATTCTAAAGTCAAAACTATGAAGACTTTGTGTGTACATGTATATGTTATATGTCGTGTCTACATATGTATATGTCTACATATATGTTTACGTATTGTCTACACAAGGTACCACATTAATGTAAAAATAAATAAATATTCATAAATTAAGTAAATAAGTCCAAATGCTTTTCAAGTTCATGTGATTTTAGTAATTGTTGATAAATAAAGAGTTTTTAAATTGTTGGTAAAATAAAACAGCTTAAGAATTTAATTTAAACATTTTTGCCTAGGTCAAGGGTGGGGAACCTGCAGCCTTAAGGCCACACGTGGCCTTCTAGATCCTTAAGTGCATCCTTTTGACTGAATCCAAATGTTACAGAACAAATTACAAGTTCCCCACCCCTGGCCTAGGTCTACCGGTGAGATACTATCTCTGCTGGATGTCTTAAGTTCATAAAACTGTTGCTTCTGTAGTACTTTTGATACTTGCTTAACATGACTATAAACTTATGTCTTTAGATTTGAGCCTTTAGGCCATGATGAGGCCTAGCTCCAGGCATTGTCCTTTGTGCTGGGCTCTGTATGCAGTACACAATTAAAACTGCTTACTCCCTAGGTTTATCACTAAAATAAAAGTTACTAAGAATTAACATTGTAATAATGTATGTGACTAAAGCTACTAGATATAAGAGAAACAATCCTATGTGCAAAGTGTATAAGGAAAGTAGGATGTGTTTTTGGTTAAAAAAAAAAAGAAAAGAAGGTTATAAGAAGACATGAGAATAATGTGATTTTTGTTAAAGGAAAAGTAATTTTGTCTAGTTTAGAGGTTTTTAAGGATTGTTTTAAATTGAAGGAATAAAAAATGATAGCTAAAACCAAATGAATATAGAAAGCTGGGAAAAAAGGAAACAGAAAAAATTGTAAAAGATTATAAAAGGTTTATGGAAATCTTACTTTGTGGTCAAACTGATTAATATTTATGGATTTGTTTATAAGGTTTTATTAAAATTACCTTTAGCATTGATAATACACTAATGCAAAGGTAAAGTTTGGTTTTCTCTTTTTGAACAAGATTTCCATGAAGTATTATTAAGAGATAGTAAGAGATTTTTGTTTACCATTTGAATAAACTACAAAAAGGGGAGGGGAGACAGATTTTGTTTACTTCATGATGTCTTATTAAGTCAGGATTGTTTGAGAAATGCCTCCACTCTATCAAAGAGTAAAGGTTTTTGCTTTTTGAAATCTTTAAATTATCACTTTGACTAAATTAATGACTTATTTTACAGTGACCTGTGATCCTGTTTTGTGATATCAAGTATTTTAAACCTTTGATATTTGACAAACTTTCCAAAATCAAATTTCAAATCTAAGTTCAGTCTTTTTGACTTGAAATTAACTTTTTGAATATTAGGGCCCCTGGAAGTCCAAGAAAAGAATATTAGATTTATTTGATATATTAACATCACACAGGAAGTACTGTCAAAAATGAAATGGTATTTAACTTTCTTTGGGTTATATTTGTATAAACATGTTATTAATATATGTGCCAACACTGTATGAGATTCCTAAAATTCTGATATGCCTTGGTATATGTTATCAGTAATAAATATGATTATTACGTTAAATTATTGTGTGCCACAGAAATAACCAAATTTCCTTGTCAATTATATCTATAACCATGGCTATTCTAAGACTTTTGCCATCCATAGGCAATTATTGTTTTATTTTTATTCTTCTCAAAAAGTAGTTTATACTTAGCTACAATCCAAAATTTACTTCTCCTTTAAGGAAATTCATAGAAAGGACTCTTATAAATATTCTTAAATACAGGTTTCTCATAACTTTTGGGTTGTGTCTTCATTCTGAAGGTTCCCATATATACACATTAAATAAATTTGTATGCCTTTTCTCCTATTAATCAATCTGCCTGATGTCAGTGATTTCCAGCAAACCTCCAGGGAACAAGGACCTTGGCCCCCCACATCCACAAAACTCATGACTAGTGACTCTCTTACTGCACATTTAGATTGTGTCCAATTTTTCTCTATTTGAAAAAATGCCAAAATACACAACTTCCTAACAGTTTTTTAAATACATAGTTATTTCTTTAGGATAAATTATTAAAAGTGAAACAGTTTTTATATATATAAAAGTTTTATAAATTATATAAAATGTAAATTGCAAAATTGCCCTATTAAAAGATTATATCATTCTGTAACTTCACCAGAAATATAAGAAATAGACACCATGTTTGGTAGTATCCATTTTAACCTTTACTAATTTGATGGGTAAAAAATAGTCTCTTGGTTCTCCTTCAGATTTTTTAATTCTAATAAAGGGCAAACATTTTCATAGGTTTATTGTCTTTTTATGAATTTTTATATGTTTCAAATGTTTCACCCATTTTTCTATTGGCTATTTTTTTTCCCTCAATGGCTTACATGAGTACTTGCCATATTAAGGATATTTACTATTTCTCTCTTTTGTATGTTGCAAATATTTTCCTACTTTGTGCTTTAATTGTATGGTGCTTGATCTATCAGACAACATACAAACTTAAAGTTTCAATACATTAATATTTTCATTTATGGTTTCTGCCTCGATGTATGATAATTTTAAAATATATTTTTTCTAAAATTTTTTTCAGGTCATGCACACATGTTAAGTAGCTTCACGCTAATTTAGAAAATTAAACTAGATACAGGTAATCATCCACCAGGGACAGATGTCACAGAATACTGGCTTCTGTTTCCCCCAACTAAAACTTACTGGCAGAATGTCAACATAACTAAAAGGAGGAGAGAAACATATGCCCCTTTGCAAGTCCATCCAGTATTGCTGTTCAAATGAACTGGGGTAATACCCTAGCCCGAATAAATTTGCATTCAGTAGCTCTACACACTTTGTCTTTAATTCCTCACAATGCCACACTTCTGAATGTCTCAGGCAAACATCTTTTACATTCATCATTACAATCAATGTTCAATTTGACATTGTGAGATAGAAAAGGTAGGTATCAACTCCCCTTTGTACAGATCACAAAACCAAGGCTCAGAAACATTAATATTTGACCGCCGAAGATTCTCCAACCACTGAAGCCTGCAGTGTGTGGAATGCAGGTCTTCTGGACTCCTGGTCTAATCTTCTTTCTATTATACTATGAGAGTTCTCCAAGTAAGAATGAAGAAGTAGCTAATAAGAGAAGGAAATAGAGGAGTAAAGATGTAGAAAGGACATATCTTCTGGGGAAACAAATATACATATTTGTATTACCCCATTCTCCCTTTCTACCTGTTTTATAGATAATTTTGTTAATGAAGAATCTCTGCCTTTGCCAAATTAGCAAATTAATTAATATAACTGATTTTTATAAAACATTTTGCTAATACTATCTAGCTTAATCCTTAAGAAAGCAGGAACAAAATTCATAAAAACTGAATCTATTATTCCTAAAATGTACGTGATTGTGGTAACAGGGTAAAGTAAAATATTACTCGATCTGGTATCTTTCTTTGACACCAAACAATTCTCCAATTCTCCAATACTAACTGGGTATCTGACAATTAAATTCGGTCTGACACTAACTACCCAGAGATAGTGCAGACCCCACAGGTTAAAGGCTCAGTCCCAACCCCCTTCAGACACCGGACACAAACTGGGTACCAAGGTGACCCACATTTCTACCTGGCCAACTATAAATCTGGGAGTTCTGTCAAGGAAAAGCCAGAGTTAGACAGTGGTTAAAGTGGCAAAAACAGATTTTAATTAGGAATTACAATAGGGAAAAAAGAGACCTCAGTATAAAACTGGGCCCAATTATGACTGCAGCATAGACAAGGGGGGATTCATAGACAAGGAACATGATGGACAGTCAGTAGATGAACAATTATTATGAGGAAACATCAGGGGTGAGGGAGAAGTCTGGATAAACTGACCTAACAAGATTCTTACTGAAAGTGGAGAAGGATGATCGGGTATCACTTGGGGATGGTGGAGGATGAGGACTTTGATCAGATATTGAGGGTGATCAGACATGGAGGGTGGGGGTTCTGTCTCAACTGACCTATCAGGACTCTTGCTGCAACTGGACTCTTGAGGACAAGGCCCAGGATGAGGCAAAAAAGGACTCAGAGAAGCCTGTCCAGAGTTTGGTCAAGGAGACAGTTTTTGCCAGTTCCCACAAACTCCCCTCAGCTTCAATAATGCAGTAGAACAACTCACAGAACTCAGTAAAGTGCCTGAATTAGAATACCAGTCTATTAGTAATTTAAGATATAACTCAGGAACAGCCAAGTGAAAGAGATGCATAGGGCAAGGTGGGGGCGTCACGGAACCTCCATGCCCTCTCCTGGCAGGCCATCCTCCCAGCACCTTGATGTACTCAACAACCCAGAAACTCCCCAAACCCCGGGGGTTTTATGGAGGTTCCATTACACAGGCATGGTTGATGAAACCACTGGCACTGGTGATTGACTCAGTCTTCCGTCCCTCTCCCCACCCCTGAGGTCTAGGGGTGGGACTGGAAGTTCACACTCTCCCATCACATGATTGGTTCCTCTGGCTGCCAGCCCCCACCCTGAAACCAAGTAGACCCACCAATATAGTCACTTCATTAGCATAAACTCAGGTTTGGTTGAAAGAGGCTCATTATAAATAACAAAAGATACTCCTATCACTCAGGAAATGATAAGGGTTTTAGGAGCTCTGTGCCAAAAACTAGAAACAAAGACCGAATATATATTTTATTATATCGCACCATGACAGACATGAGAGGGGAGAGGCAAAGGAGAAGTAATTTAGAAGAAAATTCTAGTCATGTATAGAATTGATGGGGTTTAGTACATGCTACCCTAAAATATAGCACCCTGGCATTTGAGAAAACAGCAGAAGTAGAAAGGTCTCTCTTACCTTCTCCTAGCCCTCCTCCCCTAAAGCAAGTCATAAAACCCAGGAAGGATTTTCTGATCTTCCCCCAACGCAGGTCATAAGACCCTCATGTGAGAGGTGCCCTCCCTATATCCAGAAGAAAGGAGGCCAAGACAGAGAGATGCCAAGAAGAATCCGAACAAACAGTCCTTGCTAAGTTCACAGTTTATTACCAGTAGATCAAACCCTTCTGTCCTCTAATCATATTTCTCCTTGACTGTCCATTCTTCATCAACCCTAGCATAAAAAATATACAGATTTACCTGCCTCTTTGGGTCTTCACTGGCTTATGAAGGATCCTCTGTGTCATGTAAAACTTAATAAATAAATTTGTATGCTTTTCTCTTGTTAATCTGTCTTTTGTTATAGGGGCCTCAGCCATGAACCTAGTGATGGGTGAGGAAAAGATACATCTCCTCTCCTGTGGAATTTTACATTCAAGTGCATGTGTGGATACTTGCCCACCTGGAATCTAACATAGCTCCTTGGAAATAGCCAGATCTGTGCTATTAAGTAAGTATGACCATTTATTGAGCAGCCAATAAACCAGGCAATGCAGTAGGCAGTTACATATGTATCTCCTTTAATTTTCATACTACTCTTGCAAGGACAATATTAATACCAAAAGCATTTAATAACTCATAAAATCAAGGATGAAAGGTTAATGTGATCAAAGTCACAGAGTAAGAAAAGCTGTATATCCAGTTCTGCTTACTCCTACTCTACCACGTAGTCTAATAATTGAAAAAAAAATCCGTTCATGCTTGATTTAAATGAAGTGTTAACCTGCTTGAAAAGAGGTGATTAGTACCATTGATGAAGAGAATAAAAGAAACATTTTATTAGAAAATATGTATAATGCATTTAACTTTGGGAGTTTGAAAGAGACATCAAGAAAGGCATTAAAAATAGTTTCTCCTTGGGTATTGCCATCTCTCAAGTAAGAGCTAATACTGCTGTACTAGTGGTTGGTTTTTTAATGGCATTTAAATAGAGTGGATCTCCACATGGAATTGGTCAGGGAACATCGGTCTGTCTGTCTGTCTCTGCTACTTCTTTGTTTCTCTCTCTCTCTCTCTCTCTCTCTCTCTCTCTCTCTCTCTCCTCACACACACACACACTAGAAAAACAAGACAAAATGTATATAATTTTTCTGTATTTTAAACAGCCTTTCAAACAAAGTCCAAAAAATACAATTAAAAAACAAACAGGGAAAAATACTCATCCCCGTCATCCAAAAAATGTTAATCAAACCAACTCTAAGTTATCACTCTATAGGTACCATATTAGTGCTAAAAATGATTTTTTAATGATAATTAATAATTTGCTCACTGTTTTCTTAAGCTGAAACAAATCTTTTATACAGCATTATGGAGATATGCTTCAAAAGCCATGAAAATATTTAATCCGACAGCTTATTGATAATAATTCAAAGGAAACATTTGTATGGATTTAGTTTACCAAATACTTTCTACTATTTTTCATTATTGTTAAAGCAAAAGTTGAAGAATCTGATCAGCAAATTAATCTCACATGAAAAAATTCAAAAATTGCATTTAAATGCTATAAAAATGTTTGTCCATTATGAATCTACAATCAGCACCTACTAGCTCAGATTATGAAATTCAAATAGGTTTTAGGCTATGCCAAGTGTAACATAATTTTCTGGGTTATGTAGGAGAAAATTAAAGAAAGTTAGAAGAAGTGAATGACTTTCAAACGGAAATCACTTCAAAAACTCAATTTAATTCAAATTAGTACCAAAACTAAGTGAGCATGATTTCATATATATTAACAATGTACTACTAATTAATATTTTTAGTGTCTTAACAAAGTTACTCTTTTTAAAAGCAAAAGGTCCAGAAAAAAATAATGCAGCACAATAATTATAATAAATTTTATTCTGTCTCAAAAAGGGAGAATCTAACAAACCTTAAAAAGTATGTTGTTTTACTTCTTACATGTTCTTTCTTCTTCTCATAGACTCTCAAAATTGTAAAATATTTTTAAAAATCTCTTTATCTTGACCTCTCTGAGGGCAGGTTTTGTCTATTACCAAAACTTAGCACAATGTCAGGAACATATAGTATCTGTTCATACAAGGGAATGAATTAATCTGAAATTTTACTAATCCAAGCACCCATCCATACTTGAATCTCAATAACATCTCCAATCCTTGTTAACACTTCCAAGGAGGAAAACTCAATTGCCAAAGTCATACAGCCCATCCTTGGTCAACTATACTTCTTAGAGTTAGTGCAAATTTATCTCCCCCTGATATTCAAATATTAACTCAATGCTCTACTCATTGAGGCTCCATGGTAGAAGTTTATTCTGGTTCACATGAAGTCCTTATAATATCCAGATCCAGACTGTAAGAAACACTCAAACCATGTGACCCAGCAATTCCACTTAGGTATATACCCCAAGAAAATTGAAAACATATGTTCACACAAAAGTTATATACAAATGTTCATAGCAGCGTTATTCATAACAGCCAAAAAATAGAAACAACCCAAATGTCTGTCAACTGATGAATGCATAAGCAAAATGTGATATATTCATATAATGGTATATTATTTGGCAATAAGAAGAAGTGAAGTACTGATAATGCCACAACATGGATGAACCTTGAAAATATTACACTAAATAAAAGAAGCTAATCACAAAGGCCACATATTATACAATTCCCTTTACAAAAAATGTCCAGAATAGACAGTTCAATAGAGATAGTGGTTGTCAAGATCTGGGGCGGGAGAGAAATAAGGAGTGACTGCTAATGGGCATGGGGTTACTTCTTGGGATGCTGAAAATATACTGAAGTTAGATAGTGGTGATGGTTGCACAACTCTGTTAATATACTAAAACCCGTTAAATTGTACACTTTAAAAGGGTGAATTTTATGGTATGTAAATTGTATCTCAACAAAGCTGTTATTTAAGAAAAAAAAGAAAGAAGGGTTCAAACACAGGATAGAAGTGTTTAAACACAGGATGCCAAGTATTGTGTGGGTACTGTAGAAAGAATTCTTTCCACTGATTACTGTATAATAAAGTCAAAATATTTTATGATTCTTGACAATTTCAACAGAGCTAAATGCCTTTCTCTTAAAATGGATAAAAGAGATGAGTAGCTCTTTATATTAAGACAATTAGTCCATAAATCTAAAGAAAATTAAAAGAAAACCTCATCAACTACAGCAAAACCAAAAGCCTCCTCTCAAAAAGTCTAAGATAAAAGGTTAAAAAGCTTTAACAAAATATTCATTCATTCCTCTACTTTAGTGAGAAACATAGTTTGAGGTGATATAAAAAAAGCAGTATGAGAAGAATAGCTTTGTGACCACAATTCAGCCTATATAACATTAAAACAAAGACATCTTATTTTAAATACATTTAGAGATTTCCTTTGCTAATCAGGACCTAATTTACTTAGTCTTTTCACATGATCAAATGCCAATTTCCTATCATAATTATCAATGACCTACTATAAAGCTGTTAAGAATTATATCATAGTTAAATACCTAGCTGTATTATTAGTATAAATACAAATTTATATTTCAAATATAAATAAATTTATTTGAATATAAATTTATATCTATGCTAATATAAAAGTAAAGTATAAGTTTATACTAATATTATTAATACTTTATAGTATTACAGAAAACATTACCATTGTATCTAAAATGAAACACATTAGTTGACATTCATTTTTGTGTGGGAAAATATGCACATCCATACTCCATATATTTAAGGTAAAAAATTGAATAAGCCAGTGTTCCATTTAATACTTTCCCTCTTAAAAGCTGCTGGAAACATTTTTAAATTACTCATAAATAAGATTTTTGTCAACTTGTGATATTTATCCCATTTTCGTAGATTTAAAGCATACCTACATACAACCCCAAAACAAAGCCATTCATCTTTCACAAGTATTTTTAAGTAAACATTCAATTCAACAGTCTAATGATACCTTTTGTTCCACCTTCAAAAATTGAGCCAATTCTTCTACAGTTAGGTGATCTTTCTTGTCACTGTAGCTCAGGAGCAACAAATAAAGGTCTCGTCTCAAAGACATCATTTTGTAAAAAACACAAAACTCTTCAAATGTCAAAGTTCCCTGATTCTCATCTGTGTCAGCTTCCTGAAAAGGGCATAGAAAACAGGCAGTAGAGAGTTGAAATAGAACAGTGTTGGCAATAATTATACAAGGGTAGTACACAATCATGGGAGCCATGTCTGCAAGACACATGGACTAGAAATTACTATTAGCCAAGAATTGACAATTTAAACAACTATAAAAACAATTCTCTGAACACAGTAAGTTTAAAATCAACAAAGAAAGCTAAAAAAGAACTGTAGAAACAATATAATAAATTTCTAGGAAATAAAATACGTAGAAGTAAACAAATACTCTACATATTAAAATATGTATGATAAAGTCAAAGTAGTGACTAGAAAGAAACTTGAAGTTTTAAATTTATTTGAAAGCAAAGTAGATTTAGAACAGAAGCTAATAACTCTAAAAGTTAGAAAAAATTTAAGCCAAAGGAAATAGAAGGAAATAAAGTATAACCAAAACCAGAAAGGAATAAAATAGAAAACAAATAGATATAACACAAAGGTGAGCAAAAAAACCAAAGGCTGATTTTTGAAGAAACTAATGAAAAAGAGAAATCTTGAACAAGACTAATCAAGAACGAAAGAGAGAAGATAACATTTAACACATGTTGAAAATACTAGTCTCTCATTAGTTTCTGAACTGTATTCCAATCAAATGTAATTTTTACCTATAAAAGAATCTCTTTTAATTCTCCAAGGGTAGATCTGATGCTCTTACAGCCATCAGCATCATTGGTACCTCCCTGCTTTCCCTCCATAGAAAAGTCTGAATAATCCATCTGGACCAATTTCTTTCTAGTTGAAATTATTTATTTCTAGTAATTATTGAGCAAGAATCTTTTACCATGTACCTGATTGATTGAATTTGTCATAAATCATAAAACTATTTGAGATACATAATGAGTTAATGACCCATTTACATGGGTCTTCTTAACTCTAAGTAAACACAGTTGTAACTGAACAAAAGCTGATAGGGAATGAAAGGCATTTTGAAATGAATAGATTTGGTGAAGTACAATCAGTTGTTAAGCAGTTTTAAACACAGCTTTGAAAGTCAAAGTGCTCGTAAAAAAATTTTTTTTTTTACAAAAACTTTGCTAACCTTTGGTCAGTTATGAGCACTTTGACCAATATTTAAACCTTACACAGTTTCTATGTGAGGCTGATCACTGTTGCCTCTGTCATTTTAAAGATAGAGGTCGATTGGACTATGGGATATCAACACTTCTGGTGTGTGAGGCTCTTAGAGAGTGTATGCATCCTAAGAAACTGGGTCAAATGTCCAAATTCCTGCCATAACTTTGTTTCAAAATATCTAATCCTGGACACAGAGATGAAACATTTTTCAAGACTTCCATATAAATGGCTAATACAACTAAGAATAGTAAAACTCTGGTTTTTTTATACCCCAAAAGATTACTTTTTAAAAAATCAGTTGAAACTTCCACTGCAACAAAAAGGAAAAGAAAACTCTAGGAAGGCTTTAATGTCTTTGCCAGCAATACAGTCAAAAAAAAGAGATTGTTCCTACAATAATATTAAGATCCTTGGTCCTACCACTCTCACCATGAGCATTTACAGAGCTCTGCTAGACACAAAGCCCATGATGGACATGATATTTATGCAGCAGGTACAACTCCTTATCTAGTCACTTCTGGCTTGATAAGTTTTGAAATTGAAGATTAAAAAAAGAGGCTTTTATGTTTTCTTAAAACTTGTCTAAAGGATTTACTTTGAACCCATAAGCCATTTGACATAAACATTTCCTGGTCTACCTTCTAAAATACTAGGTGTATTAGATAAACAGGTATCTGACTGGGGAAAAGATAGAAGTAAAAATAGCTCAATAGCTTATGTTACTTCCTTATCTTACTTCCAAAAAGTACCCCCAAAATCGTGATTTTTATAGGTACAGATTTTGCCCTCCTTTTTAAGCTTGGCCTCTCACATATAATCAGCAGCTGCCTCCTCAGTACTGTGAACAGCTCCTACGTGAAGAAACAGATGGGAAGTGGGGCTCACAACAAGGCAAAGAGGAGATGGCAGAGGGAATGCCAGGAACATGGCAAACCTTTCCACATAGTTTAAAGATAATCTACTCTATTTGCGACAACTCATTTCCCCTCCAAAGTCTCTCACTCCATCTCTGGGGTTCCCTATATAGCTGTCTCATTCTTTCTTCCCCTTTCCTTTCTCTCATGTTCTCCAGTGCAATGGGACCCAGTTCCCCACAATGCAAACCATTTCCAACCACAGACAGGACAACCTTAAGGGGTCACAGAATGGAGCCAGCTTCTGTCTTCCATCCATTGTTGCTACTCATACCCCATGCTATTTCTATTCTTCCCATGTCTAAGAACAACTGGTTACAAAACAAAGGAAGCACAAAGCATTAAATATCATATTGCCCTCCTATGCTTACTTTTAAATGTGCAAAGTATCACCTGCCTAATCACTTAGAATAGAAAATCATTACAAAATATAGAGTATGCATATGACTTCTTTCCAAATAAGAGCCTTTTATAAATTAATATTCTACTAATTTCTAATAGTCTAACATTGTCTTTACCCAGACTTAATAGAGTTCACTTCTGCACCTTAGACTGAAAACTGAATACAATCCCTGCTGGATGCCACAGAATAGGTTTGGGCCCAAGCATTTCCCTCAATGACAGAGAAAGAGCATTTCATCTAACAGAGAAAGAACATTTCATCTAACACTAACAAGCAGTTGAATGAACTTCTGGAGAGCTCCCTAAATGGTAGGAGTGATTAGCACTTCTCAGCCTCACGGACTGTAAATCTTAAACTCCTCAGAAACAAAATAGAAGGCTCTTAAGGTCCTAGACAAGTGCTATTTTTTATCACGTTACTTAGTCTTTATTCTGATCCTCACAATAGCCCTGTGAGGTAGGCAGAAGAGATATTATTGTCCTCTCAAAGGGACTTGATCAGGTTTACTCCATTATTTAAGTGTCAGAAAAAGTACCTGTAATTACTCTCTGAAAACAGCAATAATAACAAAAATGCATTTTAGGGAGTGAAATTTTGGATGCATGTTAATTTATGAAATTTTTTTTCTTTGATGAAACAAACTGCCTTTCTTCAGACCAAACTCAAGGTATAAATAAGTCAATGTGTATTAAAATGATTATCAGCATATTATGGAGCTTTTAAGTTTTGACTAGAGACATAATATATCAGTAGGAGGGCTTCCAGAATACCTCTTCCTTTTCAAAAAACAAAAATCCCACCTCCTTCCCTCCCCTCCAGCCATGACCTCTGGCAACCACTAATCTGTTCTCCATTTCCGTAATTTAGATACTTCAAGATGTCATATAAGTGGAATCATACAGTATGTAAAATATTGGGATTGGCTTTTTTCACTCAGCATAATTCTCTGGAGATTCACACTGGTTGTTTCATGTATCGATATAGGTCGTTCTTTTTTATTGCTAAGTAGTATTCTATAGTATGCATGTACCACAGGTGGTTTAACCATTCATACTTTGAAGACAGCTGGGTTGTTTCCAGTATTTGTCTATTAAGAATAAAACTGCTATAAACATTTGTGTACAAAAAAATTCCTCTACTCATTAAAGAAAAATTTTTAAAAAAAGAAAAATAAGTACAGAGCATGTAATACTAGCTTCTAACAAATAGCCTTTTAATATACCTAAGTACATCAATAACCTCTGTATATTTTATATAAGGCCAATGCAATTGTGAAAACTTACCTGAAACATTTGTCTGACTTTTCTTCGGGGCAGATTAACGTTTAGTTTATGCATCAGTTGGTGTATCTCTTCAATATTCAATAAGCCATCACCATTTTTATCAGCTTCCTCAAAGGTCTGCTTCACCCACATGAAGAAAGGTCAAAGAAAATACTTGTGTTTTCATCAAAATAAAAACTGATCTCTCACAGAATACTCACAAGGATGTTTACCAGTAACACAGAATTTGAAATTCTTTTGAGAAGGCCCTGCAATCCATAGGCTCTGATAAGCTACTAGTAGTGACAACAACAAAAAATTAGGAATTGGGGGCGAGGGGGAGTTAGTACAGGTGGTTCCCTTCACTGTGAAATGAGAATCAAGCCATATTATTTTGAGAGCTTCTTTAATTCAAACAATTATCTAATCTTATCCAAATTAAGTATTAAATCTACTATCGAAAACATACTATATTTTATCAATTGTAAGAGGAAAAAAACTACATTACTGGTTCTAATTCCACTCTAGCAAGAAGACAACACTTTAATTCATATCTTCATTAGCAAACTCCATAAACATAAAATATTTCTATGTGACTTTATACACTATCCCTTTTTATTTCTCATTTCCTGACCAGTTTTTCTCAATTATGCTGCCATGTTCACAACACAAATCTTGTGTCTCATAAGATTCTCACTCATAAGGTTAGAGTTTTTCATTTATGAGGCATATAGATGCCATGTACCAGCAATGGGCCAGTATTGCAGCTCTCAAACACTTTCTGCTAAAGAATCTCTTTATGATGAAACCCGAAATATAGCAAATTTAGACCTTATCTTCCCCTATGCCTGTTCACCTAGTATCTTTTTACCTTCACGACACTCCACGGTACGTGATCTTTTCAATTCTCTTTTCTCAGTCCCATTCCTACATCTAGAAAATCAGGCCTTCTAGTTCAATCTCATCATTGTTCAGACGAGGATATAAAACAAAATCAGAGGGAGAAATTTGGTAAGAATTAGTAAGAGATCTAGGTCTCGAAACCAGGTCTCTTTCATCCTAGCCTGGCATTCTTTTCTGCCACACAGGAGCCCTGTCTCTGTACCACGTTCCTCTTCCTATTGCGAGCTCTGATGGTTTCCACCTAATAGAACAGGCCCAGACATCTACATCCCGGGCAGTTATGTGACGTACATGCCTGATATGCTAGGGGTGCCCTCAAAGCTCAGTATGAGATCAGGTGGTTGAGAATACGAAGCTGAGTTTAGATGTAAAGGACTTACATTGTACGAACTGAAGTTTTTTAAGATCCTCAGTGGGATGAGCCTCGGGTTGTTTTACATAGTGGGAAAGCAGAATAAGTGGTAATAAATAGGTGAGTTGAAAATTCCCAGTTAACTTTTGGCAAAGGGTTTCTTTTAATGGATAATTTGTAAGTGTTGAGGGGTAGGTTACAGAAGGCAGGAATTGTGTGTAGACTTAGAAAACCAGATTGAGCTTCGAAGTGTGAAAGGTAATGAAGATGAAAAGAATAAGGTGATGGGAAGAAACCAGAGAATCAAAGTAAGGGGAAAGCATAGGTTTAAGACCAAGAAATGGAAGAATGAGAGCACATCCGAGGACAGGGTCAATGGACGATGTCTGTATCAAACAGGTGACATCAACTGAGAGATTTTCATTTTAAGTCAAAATATTAATTAACCCTCAGTGGTAACACGGCATACTTCCACTTCTTACGTGATTCAAATTATGACTGTAGGAGATAGTACCTTAGAAAGCGAAAACCACCAGAAAGGTAAAGTCTTATTTCTTCTAAAGCTAAAGAGAGATGATTTTCAGATTGTAAATACCTTGTTTCACATTTTGTTCCCTTTACAACATTTTAAAATAACCAGCCCAGCTCTTTCAATTTCACTTTTTCCTCATAAACTTCAGTCAGGACCTCATTATACATGACAACTAGAAGTTAAAGGGACAACCAGACCTAGGGGAAAAATAACTGAAGAATCAAAAGGGTGAAAGCTTTGGGCTAATTACTAACAAGTACCTGAATCTCATTTTTTAGTTTTCTGGGCACACAGCACCCATGTAGTGAACTCCATTTCTTTTGACTGTGGACACTGCTCTATGCCCCACAAAGTATTTGGCTAGAGTTCAAAGAAGTGTGAAATGAGTCCAATGACAGCAATATTTTCATCTTTTTATTCTATAATTCTTTACCAAAGCATCTCAAACACTTCTCCAGAGAAGAGATGGTGACAGTCAAGCCCTAAGTTTGAGTATACTCTGCAGATACAAACCTATTAGGATGGGCCTGTGTCAGCAGGGACTTTAGCACCAACACATAACTGGCCTTGACAATTGGTTTAGGAGACATGGGACTAGTAAGGCAGAAACAGAGGTGGAATCAGACCTAGAAGTATACACTAGTCCTAATTCTACTGCTAACCTCGGCCTGTGACAGCGGGTCACTCATATCACCTCTTGGAGCCTTTGTTTCTTCATTTACAATGTCAGGGAGCACAACTTTTAATCTTGAAATCCCTTCTAAAATTCTGTGAATGGAAAAACCATTCTTTCCAGTAATGGTGCTCGTGGTATACAATCGCAGGTAAAAGTATTCTGACATCTTAAAACTGTTCTTCATCGTTTAGATCTGAGTGCCCAGTAAAGCCCTGAATTAATAATTCAGAGCCACACACATAATTATTTTAAGAAAAGAAACAGTCATTCCACAGAGAAAATCTGAGAGAGTCAAACTGAATGAAAAGTAATGGTGTAGTATTTTCTATCAAGAAACTATAGAAGAATGGAAAGCATTAAATGGTATTATCTAGTGCAGGGGTGGGAAAACTTTTCTGTAAAGGGCCTGATAGTAAATATTTTCAACTTTGCAGGCCATTTGCCCTCGGTTATAACTATTCCACTTCACCATTATCACGAGAAAGCAGCCACATAGACAACACATAAATGAATGAGCGTGGTTGTGTTCCAATACAATTTTATTTATGGACGCTGAAATCTGAACTTCAAATAATTTTCACATGTCACAAAATGTTATTCTTCCTTTGATTTTTTTCAACCATTTAAAACTCATTCTTAGCTCAGGAGCTCATAAAAAAATAGGTGGCAGGCCATATTTACCCTGCAGTTTGAAGGAAAGGAATAAGATTTTAATTTGCAACATACATAAGGGACTGCCTAAAGTCTGCTAGAGGTAATAATTTCCCTTGTGGAGTCAAGAGATAGAGTGGGGAAAACATGAAGGAGAATGGCCTGATGGAGAACAATGCCGAGCCTAGGAGGCAGCAGCATCATTTGTGGGTGATGGGGCCGCTGAGATTTCAGACTTTATCTGAATAGGAAAGGAAAAGATTTGCCACTCCTTACCTCTCTTTAGCAATAACAACAGTAGCTATGATTTATAAAGTGCTTACTATGTGCTGGGCAGTGTTCCATGGATTCTGTTTCTATCAACTCGTTTGATCCTCACATGCCTCTATAGGATAGGGCCTATCCTTATCATCGCCATGTTACAGATAAAAGACTCTGAGGTGAAAGAGTATAAGTAATTCACCCAAACTTACATAGTACATGGCAGAGTCTGAGTCCTTACCTGTGATGCTATATTTCTTCTAATAGGTATGAGTATTACAACTACTTCCACTCACTATGGCCATGCTGCAGAAATAATCTACACTTTAGGCTGGATGGATTTTCCCACAGAGCCATTTAAGATTTATTATTCTCATTACTCATTCACAGTTGAAATTTTCAGTTGTAAATGAAATCTAATAATGAACATCCCAAATTTGTTCTCCTCAATTAATGTAGTTAAATGTATGTCCAATCAAGAATGTTATTCTGTTAAGATATTATCCAAAACTCTTATCAAATTCTGACAAATCTGTTTGAGAATGAATCCCTGACTCAACATAACTTTCCCTATTTTGAATTCAGCTTCCTCTTTACTATTTATTCATTAATTTCTTCTTTCTTTGTTTTACCCCTTCACTGATTCAAAAATTAACCTGTTCTACATTTCCTATAAAATTGTTCCTTTATGCAGTTCTGCAGTACATTTGCTTTCCATTACTTTCCAGAAAGCATATTTTCAGAATATGAATCTCTCAGAATATGAACACTTTCAAGCACCAGTAAACATGGAAAAACAAATCAGGTCCAAAAAATTACTGACCAATAAAGCAAAAAGGCTTCTACAATGTATGCCCATCTCTCTCCAGTCTCTTTCAAGGATTAGGAGAGAGACTTATATAAGTTACTAAAGGCTCTAGAATATTGTAAATGCATTCTAGTTAACTGGGTAAGGACAGCAGGTTCTGAACTAATTGTCACCCCTACAGCCATTGCCCTCCCTTCTTCCTTGCTAAATCAACCTTAATTTTGTTCAGGTATCCAAAGGTCATGTATTTTAATGGTGGGTGGGAATAGGAGGCAGAGAGGTAAAGCTTGGCTCAAATACAATTTTCCCCAAAGTACAGTCCTGGGGGTCCCCATTAACATGAGGTCCCTCCCTTTCCAACTACATGTCCATGTGAGGCTGGATTTTCTTCACATATTTCGACCAAAACAACTCACAACAGATTGAATGCAGAAGCAGATATGAGAATCCATGTGTTCTATTAAGTCAGACATTAAGGAGACTTGTAAAACAGTGAAACAATACTACTCTTCTAATTTGTTTTGCTTTGAAAAATATAGCTATTTTTTCATAAAAATATGTTATGTTAACATGTAATAGAGTTTATTATGATTTTAAATGAATTAACAATTTTTTAAATTTTCATATTTAATCTCAACATAATAAATACCAACAGATTGAATCCACATAAACAAAAGCTCTTTGGAATCTTTAGTTTTTAAGAGTGCAAAAAATGGTTCTGACATCAAAGTCTAGTCATGTCAATTAATTTCTCTTGCAAGAGATTGGTTTACTGCAATAGTAATTCTGGCCAATGATGACAGGTCATTTCCTGGGGGACTTCTGAGAAGTTTTCCTTTTCTCTTAAGAGAAAGATATACAAGAAGGAACTTTACTACCCCTGGGCAGGGCTACGTTTAGAGCTACCATCTGATGTTGCCAAAACCCTCTTTGACTAAAGGGCAGCCAGCTGTAGGACCAAGCCAAGAAGCTGAGAATGGCAGAACATGGGTCTCTGAGCCACTGAATTAACTTGGCCCTGGAATTGCCCCATCTCTGATCTCTCATTTATGAGAAAACAAACACTCTTTATTGTTTAAGGCATTGTTAATATGGTTTCTGCCACTTGCACCAGAAAGCACTCTTACTGATTCAACATTTTTGCTTGTTTGTTTTTTAGCAAATGTTAAAGAGTTAAAAAACAAACTAACAGATTAAAGCACAGAAAGTTAGTTCTTGTGTTTGTTTTTGTTCATTTATGATTCCCAGTTGCCTTTATCTGCATACTGTGAATATTGATGAAAACATCATGGCTCATCAACTCAGATTTTCACACTGTCAAGATCCTTTCAGGGGCTGAATATTTCCATTCTGCTCCAATACTACTCTGTGTGAGATTATAGCTAGAGTGGCACAAATTCACCATCAACTCCTGGAAAAAATTAGGGCATACATCCCAATGACGGCAAGGAAGTAGTACTCCTCCCTACGTACATATGGGGCACCTGTATTTTAAGGCCATTGCAAATGGGAAGAAGGAAACCAAATCAGTCAACTAGCCTAACACCCTCACTTTACAGATAAGGAAATTGAGGCCAGGAAGGTCTTGCTACATGCCTAGCTTGATCCCAGCAGGAAGGATGCCTTCAGACCAAGCATATTAATCATTTACCTTGTCAGCACTGTAGGACCACAAGAACGGGTTTAATCAAGAATGAGACTTAGATTCCAGTTTCCCGAGCAATTTAGAGAGGGTAAATGTTATTAAGTTAAAAATTATTTCCCCTTGAGTATCAGTCAGTTCAGTTTCCAAACTGTAAGTTAAAAAGAGAGACAGAAAAAGAAGGAAGAAGCTTAGTGCCTGGTACGTATTTGGAACTCAAAAAGTATTTGTTAAACTAAACTGACTTTATAACAAAGTAGGATTTTCTCTGATTCAAATCAGTGCTTTCCCAGTCACAGCTAATGAGTACTCCTATAATAAAAGAGGCAATGATATTTAATGGGCACCTCATCTCTCTTAGGAAATTTTAGGCTGTATTTGAAGCTCCCTCAGATTATGGAGCTAGATTCAGTCTCTTTAGAACTCTGCTCCTGTGTTCAGACAAACTTAAGTTTCTGTATGTTTTAGATATTCATTTACTCGGGGTGAAAAGTGAAGAGGGGAGAGAAGTGTGCCGGGGGTGAAGAAAGAGACAGGAAGCAAAATTATGGTAAAAACAAAGCATAGTCATCCTCACTTCACACACACACACACACACACACACAGACACAGACACACACACACACGCAGCTCCAAATAAGGTTCTAGGAAGGATATTGATCATGGGTCCTCTGCCTCTTGGCAAGGGAATCTTCATCGCTGATGCCAGCCATCAGGTACTTGAGGCCTGTGATCCAGGTGCGGGCCTCCTCAGGGTTGGAGGTGATGAGGTCCAGGGACTCCATGTGGTTGCCATGGTAGATGGTGAAGCAGCAGCTGGGGTCCAAGTTCCCCTCAGCTTGTCTGTGGAATATTTCAGACTGCCGACCCTCGGTGACTTTGTAAATGGAATCAATAAGTACTGTAAGGGAAGAGAGATACACAGTTATATGGCAGGTGAGACATTTACTAATATGGATTAAGAAATGAGAAAAGCAAAATCATTTCAAATATAAAAAATAACTATGAAAAAATTCATTATCTGCAAGTTGTGGTTTTAAGTGTAAATGTGAAACACGGGTCCTCTTGTTACCTGCTAGAAACCTTCTCCACATAACACTTGATCTGCCTGAGCAGTCTTGACAATGTCCTCCCAAGGCAATGATTCAGGATGTGTTGAAATTTATAGTAACATGAGAGATATGCCCATAAGGGCACGCATACTGGTAGAAAAGGTGGCTAATGAATATGTCAGACTTATAGTTTACATATTTATGGAGAGAAAAACATACAAAGACCTAGAGCCGACTTTGGTGTTTTGCAACATACATGAGAAGATAGTTAAAAAATTGAAAGGAAAATGATTTACTGGTAACCAAATAGCCCAGCTAAATAAGACCAGCACTCCTAGAGAGAATGCTATGGGGCTGTCATGGTGAAGGCAGAGCAGAGCTCAGAGAAGCGGAGAGGAGCAAGGTAACGGCTGAGGGGAGGCAGAGTGATACAGGAACATAAGGCCCCCTTCGGGGATGCTGAATAGGCTGTTTATGCCAGACCAGAAAGCTCAGAGAGAAAATAATGGGAGATAAAGCTGGAAAGGCATACAAAGGCCAGACTGTGGAGTGGCTGGAATAACAGAGATTAGTATTATTTAGGTAGTAGAGCAACATTGAAGGTTCAAATCAGAGAAGTACTGGCAAACAGGATAATTTCAGACTAAAATATCATTTTGCTTGTTTATTTGTAAGCATGAATCAGAAGTGGTGCCCATACTATTGATTTCCCATATACATCATCTACTTCTCATTCCTGCGTTATGGGCAGGGTCCCAATTTTCTTCGGGTATCCACTCATTCCCCTCATGACTCACAAGGAAATGAGCCTCTGCTCAGCCCCAGGTTCTCCAGCCTCTGGACTCCGGGATTTGCGTCAGTGGCCCCCCAAGTTCTTAGGCCCTTGACCTTTGACTGAGAGTTATACCCTCAGCTCCCCTGGTTCTCAGGCCTTTGTACTCAGACAGCTACACCACTGGCTCTCCTGGTTCTCCAGCTTGCAGACGGCCTATCGTGGGACTTCTGGGCTTCTCTAGCCATGTCAGTCAATTTTGCTAAGAAATCCCCTCTCGTATTTCTATCCATTTATCTATCTATCTATCTATCTATATATATATATATATATCCTATTTTGTTTCTCTGGGGAAGCCTGACTAATACAGTGTGGGAGAAAGAAGTTTTAACTAGGAGTCAGATCAAAACTATTTTATTTGATATCATTAAAACCATGTTGTTAATTCATTAATCACTTAACCATGCTCAGAATATGGCAATACACTTTAAAGTCCATTGGATTTATGATGTCTGCCATCTTTTGATAGGAAAATAAAAGGTCTCAGGCTGTAAAACCATATATCCCAACTTAAAAAAAGAAAACCCATCATATCTTCAACCCAGGGGAAATATTAGCATTTACAGCATTCATGGAAAAGAAAACTTTTATGGAATTAAATTCCCCAAAGAGGGTCATTACTTATTCTGTCTTTCAATATCCAAGATCAGCTAACCCCAAAACATGCAAAAATATGAAAGTTCCACAGATCTGAAGCTTCCTTAGAGCCTATCCAATCTAACCCTTGTGTGATTGTGTCAAGCCAGGCAAAGAATTCAAAGGTTTGTTTTACTTTTTGCCTTCTCGCTCTTCCTAGAGGGTCGCCATCGGAGGCGTGTTCGGTGCTCATCCAGGTAAAAGAGCCGGACGAGCCCTTTGGTCCCACGCTTCAGTTTGATCATCTGTGTCCCGGACTGCATTACACTCATGCATCTTTCAACTGTAAAAGAGATTAGAGCACATTCAGTTATCACACAATGCACATGCATGCAAGTGTCTAGGCCTTATAATCAAATAAAACTTCTGATTCACCCCCAAAGGCTCCAAAGACCAGAAGACAAATTTGCTAGAGGTAATCTGAAAAGAGAGTTAAGGAATTGATTCATCAGGCTAAAGCCAGTAAGAAGCCTTACTGACAGAAATAAAATTCTACTTCCAGGTAAATAATGCATTACTGTTTCACAGAGCTATCTTTTGTTCTGTTTTTTTTTTTTGGTATGAAACTGATGACCATTTGATACTTTGATTTACGTTCTTAAAACACATTCTCAGACATGTTAAATCTTGTGAGTTTTTATGTAGCCAGTTGTAAAAGCATCTTATAACAATGCTTTAAAATGCAATCAACAGAAACAAGATTGACAAAATGCTGACAATTGTTGAAGTTGGATTATGGTTACATGTGAGTTCATATTTGTGTATGTTTGAAAATACACATAAATTTCATTTCTTAAAATGTGATCAGAAAAAAATCAAATTTTCACAGTTGAACGTAAAACACTTGCTGATGCATTAAACTGCTAAGATTTTCCGTCTACAGGAATAACTTGGCAACTGAATTCAGGTAATACCCAAATCACTTATGGTCTAAGTTAAAGCTGTCATTTAAATCCACTCTGCTTTGAGATGAACCTTGCTGGAAGTAGGCATCTGTTGTTTTTGCCTGTTTCTCTTGTTTGGTAACAGTGTCCCTACTTTTCCTTTGGAAACACTCCTCTGCCATTTCATGGGCCGTTGGTGGCCTGTCAATCACCCCAACTAAGGAATAGGCACCTGAATTATGCTTAGAGCAAATGTGACTCCCTCCCAAGGAACACGAATCCTGAGCAGATCATTAAATGAAAACAGAAGTAGGCCATTTCAACAACTGAGATGATCCTGGTTCTCCAACCCAAGATGCAACAGTTGTCACAATTCTTATTCTTCCTGAGACTAACAAATGATTCCATTTTCCCCTTGATTCTGGAAGTTATACAATACCCTTCCACATACTCTTTTTTCATTATATCAGCCAGAAATAGCTTTTTGTTTCACAAAGATCACCAACTTATTGACAGGCACGTATAACCATTAAAGCACTCAAAATATCTTGCTTTGAGTGCCTACCTTGTTAAAAAGCAGTGTGCTGTTAGAAACAACAGACAAAAGAAACACAATAAACAAATTCCAACATCCAACATTAGACTTCAGCTTTTCTGGCTAAGTATTTTGTCTTTACTAGGAACAATAATCTCATCCAACAGTTTAACATTGTATGCATAGGGTACCCATTTTCTCTGACACCTCGAGTACCACTGGACATAGAATACCCATTACAGTTAACTTCAACATAACCAACCTTCATAATCTACTCCATGAAGAGCCATTCCTTCCCCCCAAAGAAATCAAGGAGGAACTGCATAAAATTAAGTATAGTTTCAGAATTTGATACTGCAAGGAAGGTGAGGTATAGGCTGCCTTTACTCATTTTATTTGACACATCAAATACCCAAGTAATATAAATATTCCTTAAGAAAACAAACACACAGACTTAAAATGTTTAACACACAAAACAAAATTTGAGATTTGGTTTCACACAAGATAGTAAATTCACCTACCACTGAGCACCATTCTTTTAGGCAACTAAATCTACGGATTTGAATTCTCAACAGCCACACTGACCATTTCACACCAGTAACTAGAGGATGAACAGAAGACAGAGTGTCAGTGTATCAAGGCAAAACCATCAAGTCAAATCAACTAAGCCAAAACTCTCAGAGAAACCTATTAGGACTTCACTGACCACTGACAGTAAGTCACAGCAATAAACAAACAGATGTTTACAGAACAACTCCTTGTTCCAGGTACAGGGCTATATCATGAGATGAAGCAAAGAACAAGGATACTTTGTCTTTGTCCTTAAAGGGTTTAAATTTTAAGAGAATAAAACATCTAAAAAGATGTTTATTAATGGCAATTTAGAGCTGTGGTTAAGAACACAGTCTGCATCTAGCCTCGGCTAGAATTCCATATCTGTCACTTGCCAGCTGTATGACTTGGGCAAGTTATTTAACCTCTCCATACCTCCACTTCCTTATCTATAAAGTGGGCATAATAATATTATTTACCTCTTGAATTATGGTGAAGATTGAATGAATTAATTCATGTAAAGTACTGAAAACAGTGCCTGGCACATCCTAAACACTATAAGTAGTAGCTATTTGTTATGGACTGAATGTTTATTGCCCCAGACTTCACTGGTGAAGTCCTACCCCCAATGTGATGGTATTTGGAGGTGGGGCCTTTGGTAGGTGGTTAGGTTTAGATGAGGTCCTAAGAGTGGGCTCCCCATAATGGGATGTGTCACGTCCCCCACCATCCCGCTTCTCTCTCTCTCTCTCTCACTCTGTGTGTGAGGATATAGCAAGAAGGCAGCCATCTGCAAGCCAAGAAAAGAGCCCTTATCAGGAACTGAATAGATCGGCACCTTGAGATCTTGGATTTTTCAGCCTCTAGCACTGTGAGAAATAAATGTCTATTACTTAAGCCACCTAGTTTATGGTATTTTATTACAGCAACCCGAGCTAAGACACTATTATAGTTTTATTATTATTGAAATCTTTAAAAATAAATGCCAAGTCACAAGTAAAGACAGAAATGCTACGGGAAGCCATAGAAAAGGAGAATACAGTAGGCTGGAATGTGGAGAAATGTAGTAATAAGAGAGCATCAATGAAGACTTGGGGATAGGAAAGAGTAAGAGTAGAGTGTAATCAAAGAAAAAGGAAAAGATGAGCCTTCATCTTTGGAAGAGTGACTCAAAAGGGAATTAACAGGATATATGCTTCCATGGGCCAGATAAGACCGGGCTATGGGAGACTGGGGATGCTGCTGTAGTAAGATTTTGATCCAGCGGAATGAGAGACTCACTAGATATATCTAAACAAATGATTGGCCAGATAAAAGACATACTTCAGGAAGATGTCTCTTTGGGAAGAGAATAAAATAAACTGTTTAAACCTGAGTGGAGAACTGAATTGACCATAAGATCTAGGAGTAAGGCCTGCCTACGTATCTGACACTGTATCCTCTATTTCATTCACACGTTCCTTCTTTCCCCTTCCCTTTCCCAGCTCCTTTTTCTTTCCCTAGAATGGAACTGCTATGGCTATAATAGCTCAACATTTTAACAGGAAAAGCACAGTGATATAAAAATGGAATCAGTTACTAGAGCTAATAAATACCACCTACCACTTAGCAAGCATCAACCAGAACAAAACCAAATATTTTATAATAGAAGGTAGAATCCAATCCCTCAGGGAGGGAGTGTGCTTACACAATATATTAAATATTCATTAGCTTCACACTTATCCCACCAGACTGAACCATGGGTATCCCATGGGCTAAGATGCCAACATCATCCTTTGCAGTGGACGAGCATATAGGATTACAATGTATAATACTTGGCAGGGTCAGGGTCTGAAACAATATGCTGCTTAAATTGTTTATGTGGCTGCCTTATGCTTTCTCACTGATTGCTCCCTATCACATTTGATTAGAAAATCCATTTGATTAGAGTCAAACTGAAAAATCAAGTCCAATGAAATCTTGACAGTCATCTAACCCACTTCTCCCTTCCCCAAACCTGATAGTAGACAATCCCTTATAGTTATAAAGCTAACCAGAGAAGCACCCTCAATCATTCTTTGCAACTCATCCCAGTGGATAAAAGTCATCCATGATGGAGACCAAATATTCTTCCAGTCTCATTTAAATCACTTATGTGTCAGCATAAGCCAATTTCTTCATGTTCTGCCTCCAGTAGAAATGGTTAACAGCAGTAAAAATCATTCTCCACTCATGCCATATTGGTAGATTCCACAAAAGAGAATATGAATGGCTTTACTGCAGGTAAACAAGGGAAAGAATTAGAACAAGCTCGTCACACACATTTCCAGTGCTGACGGCTCTCTGAGAAAAGTTTGCAAATGCAGGTTACAAATTCACGGGAGCTGCCAGTATGTGCACAATCCCTTTGATTCTACATTCTCCTTTATGGTAGCCTTAATATTTCTAGAAAACAAGTTTATTTGGATATAATGCAGCAACATACAGGAATATTAAGGAAGAAACATCTATAGCCCAAAAATATTGTTTTTGTCTGTTATGTTCCAGAACTTCACATGTACACAAATTTGTCACACCACTTGAAATCATGATATTTAAGCCATTTGGCACTCTGCTTTTTTTATTTGTATTATAACAGCTTTCCATGTTTCTACACAGTCTTAATAATTATCATTTTAATGGCTGCTCTGCCTAACAGAGCAGCATAAATATTTAAAGAGCAGAACAGATGAGTCAAAGACTGTATTCTTAACTTTATTACATAATTAGAGTTTTAAAACTCTTAACAGAGTCTCATTTCTAAAATGAAAGGCATAACAATGTGGTCTACAAGGTCCTTTAGAATTCAACTCTTTAAAAGGATTAAATCAATCCTTGCTGCCACAATCAGTTTAAAATAAGTAAATTTCTTAGAGGCTATAAGTTCACTAAATCCCTCAAACAGACAATGCTGTAAAAAAATACACTTCCGATTTGAAAGAATAGAAAGTATGTATAACATGGGGGAAGATTCCCAAGATTTCCACTAAGTATATATTCAACCCTCTAAGAGGGTTTAATTCTTAAAGCCATATTTGAGTTTTTGTTTTGTTTGGTTTGGTTTTTCTTTTATTCTTTAACTCATGAAGTAAAACAGCATCTTCAAGCCATATCTGAATCAGAGATAATCAGTTTCTGTTATGGATATCACACGTGCCACCTGATGCTGATTTTTTAGAACAGCTTTAATTGAGGTATAATTTATATGCAATAAAATTCACCTGTTTTAAATACATAATTCAATGACTTTAGCATACCGAGTTGTGTGACAGTCTAATCATAGGACATTTCCATCATCACTCATGCCCATTTACAGTCATTCCCCATTTTCACCCACAGTCCTGAACAACCACTAACCTACTTTTTGTCTCAATAGATGGCCCTTTCCTGGATTGTTCATATAAATGAAATCATACAATATGCAGTTCTTTTGTGCCTGGCTTCTTTCACTTAGCATGTTTTTGAGGTTCCTAGGATGATTGTGTTGTTTCTCGTCTTCTCTTCCTTCCTCTAACTCCCCCACATCATATTAAACTCTTCTGCTGGCATTTAGGGTAAAAATGATCCTGAACAGGAGACTGGTTGAATAAAATAATATATACATAAGCACAATTGGTGCCCTGATCATTCTCTGCTCCAAAGGTCACCTTGAGACAGATTTTCCCATACAAGGTCATGACCATGCCCAGGTTAAGGTCATACAAGAATATTATTCCCCCCTATTATGAACACATCTATTCTGGGACACTGATCACTAAACTATGTGTCAGCAGACACACACACACGCACACGCACACACAAGTCCAGGTCCTTCACAATGGAATCTTTTCAGCAAAAAGGTACATGAAAAATGTGAATTGATTTTTTTGCCAGCTTCCACAGATTAGAGTAAATCTGGATAACTGAAACAGATTAGCTTCTGAAAACAATTTCATTTCTATGTGGAAAAAGTCCCAAATAATGCAGGTAATGTTTCTCAAAAAAGAAGGAAAGAGAGATTTTCTAAAACCATGAGAGCAAAAATAAAGGGTATGTTTGCTTAATTCTCAGCACAAACCAAACACCTATATTGGGATTTGGTACATACATAGTGAGTGCTGAGAAATCTAGTTTCTGGGCACTGCAGCTGGATAATGGTACAGTTTGGGGGGCATAGGGAGGGGAGCAAAAAGACTTCTGGTTCAAGCTCTGTTACTAAATGGCTGTGTGAACTTCAGAAGGTCATTGAATATCCTACCTTTCCTCAACATAAAAAGGCATTTTCCTCTATGTTCTGTGAGTTTATAAAATAGCTAATCTAGCTTTCCTAAATGCTATTTTACCTTTCAAGAAGGCAAAATTCCAGTTCTTCTGAAAGTCTTTCAGAATAATTTTAAAGAAGAAAAAGCTTATTAACATCTAGACGTCTTACTACAGACATGAATTTTTAAAATGTTCTTTATATAAAATATAACTGCTTTTCACAGGGAAGGCTTCACTTGAAAAGCTATTCCTTGCCAGTGTAGAGCCTTAAAGTCAAATAACATCAGCTTACGAATAAATGTGTTCACAAACAAGCATGGAGAGCTCCACTCTTATTAAGTCATGATTCTTTTCAGTGAAGAATAAACAATGTGGAGCTCATTGATTTTTTTTTCATTGCCTAAATCATTCCTGTGGAAAAGATAAGATTATTTGAAAAGATTTAAAAAACTAATTGGTTAGCAGTATCATTTTGGAATTTGTTTGCAAACCTTACATGCACATAGTCAATATGTTTACAAAGTTGATAAATACATATGAGGGGATTTAGGTCAAAGAAAGAGTAAAAGGAATTAATCAGTAATTTTTTAAATGACAGACCTTTTTCCATTGTATTAAAGCCTTCCACATAACACTTTCTTTTTTAATAAGATATTTTTTATATGCAACGTTCTTTCTGTCCCATAATTGTTAGCCCTGGGAAACAAATGAAATATTAAGAATTCATAACAATATCGATTTTTGGTTTTATTTAATGTTATCCCATGGGGAGGAGGGATATAAATTAATCTTAAAATTCTAAATTTAGCTCCACCTAACATGTAAAGAGTTTTCTACTTCAACACAAGATCAGAAATGATAGTGTTATCATACCCTGTTCCATCATTTATTCAGTGACATGACATTGTACTGGATATTTGGGGGCAAAATTCTCAAACTATAATGAACACTGGCTTTATTTATAAAAAACATTTTCTAACAAGGCTTTTTCATGGTTCTCCATCCTGGCTGTACATTAAAATCACTTGGGGGCCTTCTAAAATGTGACAATGACAAAGCCCTAGCACATACCAATTAAATCAGAATTTCCTGGGGTGGGGCGAGGCATTTGTTTTGTTTGTTGGTTTGTTTGTTTAAGTTTCCCAGGGATTCTACTGTGCATCCAGAGTTGACTATTGGTATATATTATCTGACTTATTCCTCATAGTATCTCTGTGAAGTAAATAGAGACAATTAATTGTCCCTCATTCTGGAATGGATGAAACAGACTTAAAGAAGTGAAGAACTTGTCTGAGGTCACACAGCTAGGAAAGGGCAGAGCCAGGACCTGAAAGCTGGCCCTGAGTCCCAGGACAGTGCTTCCTCCATTTCATTCTGTGTAATGCCCCCTGCAAGTCCTGTCCAGGCCACTAACTGGCTGGTCACTGGCAAGTCTTCTAAACAATCTTGACTCCAATTTTCTGTTCAATAAAAATAAGAAATCAGGTTTACTGGTTCCTAAGACCCTTTCTACCAAGTACTAGGAGTCTATAATATACCAGGTCTAGGTTTTAGAAACTTTACGTATGATAGTGATACTACTTCATGGGAATAAGAAGTATGAAAATGAACAGTGAAATAGGGGTTGGGATGCAAAAAAGTAAGGGCAGTGAGGACTAAGGGGGTAGGGGATAAAGGAGGACTTCAGAGGAGACAGAATTTAAGCCTGGTCTCTGAGGATCATAATGTGAACACTTGGTGTATTTTTTTTATTGTCCTTGGTCTAGGTCTCTGCACATTTTTTCTCCCAACTTAGAATGTATAAATGATAGCTGTGATTATTTTAAATGAATTATAAAAACTGTTTACCACATTTAAAAAATTAGACCTTAATACTTGTTCTTAGTAACTGGAAAGCCAGTTTCACCTGTTGCTTACTCCCAACCTTCTTGGCTGTTTCTTGGCTGACAATTGGCAAGGGGTGATTTAATTCAGCTACATCAGCAAGGCTTAACCTTCCCTACAGCCAGCAAAAATTTTTTCTCTTAGTTCTACAAGAATTGTCCTGTCAAAGCATAAAAGCATTTCCACTGCGCATGTTTAAAAAAAAAAAGTTTACCATACTACACGCTAATTTCAAAGTGGTAGCTTATTGTTTGACTGATGGTTGGTCAAAATGAAATACTGTTAAATGGGTTAGGAGATGGAAGATGAGTGAGGCCCTTAGACAAATTCAACTTTTCCTAAAGCAGCAACTGGTTCTAATCCTGGCTTTCTTTAAAATACAGACTCACAGACTACACCTCCAGAGATCCCTGATGCCTGAGAATATGCCTTCAAAAAATTCTCCCAGGTAATTCTGAGACTCATTTAAGTTTGGAAACCACAGCTCTGGGCACCATTACTGCTCACCTTACCTGATTAGCATGTGGTCAGTAGAAGCCAATCATCTAATGGTTACCCAAGCACAGCACGAGGCCTTAATTTGGGGGCACTAAAATAAAAGAATTAAAGGCCTACTGCTCGGTTGCATGTTTGGACATTAGCACAAGGTCTTACTTCTACTAATAAAATATGTAATATCCTAGTTAAAACAATAGTTAAAAGATATGAAATCTCAACATGCAAACAATCATTATTCATGGTCTGTCTGTAACTTCTTGTCTCTTTGGGGGTTGCTCCACACCTCACAATTTCAGATCTGTTTAACTTGTAAATAGCTTCTAAATACAACAGAGGTGCTTTCTTAGCTTTGAGCCCTAAGGACCAAACATCATCTTATCTGACCTCACCAACACCACATTGAGAGTCACCTCTTTGAAAATCATGATACCTACTTCTACAGGCTGCTTACACAGTGCACTACACATACGAAACAGAGAATAAGTATTTGTTAAGGTTGTTTTCATCTAATTCATTTCCTAAAGTCACTGTGCCCTCTTCCCATCTACCTCCTGCATTTATTTTAATTGCATTTTAAAAGGGAATGTCTATTCTGTACTCCCACAAAATTGTATACCCCAGTAGTTCCCCATTCTTATACTCAAGCTTCTATTTCCTTCACCAACTACTGGTTTATGGTACTGATCCTTTTTTGTCAAAAAAAGAAAAAAGCCAACCTTAACTGATTTCATGCAAACTGTTCTAATTTGTCCAGAGAGGTCCTAATTCTGTGTGCCTTTAAGGTTCTCCTTCCAAATGTCAAATAACAGAAAGGAACATGTTGCCTGGAAACAGAGCCACACTCCCGGCCCTCCCCCAAAGCCTTTGTCACTCTCAGGCCAATAGTCTCCCAGGGGCTGAGGATTTCTGAGATTACCTGCTGTGCTGAAGCAGGCTTGACACCTTCCAACCACAGCCAGTTGGAAATCAAGTTGTACGGCATTTAAAGCAGGCACCTTATTTCTATGGCAGATGCTTTTGTTAAAAAAAAAATCCATCCTAAAAAACATACAAATAGAACTCTGTGTGGTGAGAAAAATGCCTCGGAGAATCCCCTCAGGTTTACTTCTCAAATATTGTTTGTCCTCATTCAAACCTTTGTCCTAATATGTTTCCTTTAAAAAAAATTAAATACTACATAGCCATCACTGAATAACTGAGCATTCATTACAGCCTATTTGTAGCATTTTGATTGGAGTTGTTATCCTAATCAGTGTACTACAGATCTCAAAATCATTTTTTAAAGATAGTAGAAAATCTAAATATGGTGAAAATATGAAAAACACTGAAAACTTCTCATAAGCAAAGTATGCATAGATAATCAGAGCAGATGTGCTGTAAAGTCTTCTAAATAGTCAATTCCAGGGAAAGAAAAGGCCAGCATTAAGACCATAACTTTCCAGGTAAAAGATATATTGAGTCTCTCTGAATTCAGAAATAATTACACATATTAACACATGCACACACATACAAACACTCAAACACTTGCTGAGCAGTACTAGGCTGACCACCTAACAAGAATAAGCAGGGATGAGAAGATTATCCTATGATTGATAGGGTATTTCAGTAGAGCATGGGAAGTATGCAAGAATTGACAAGGAACAGGAAAAAGTTCCATGGAGGGAAGAGGGAGTGTTAGGGATGGATTGAGAGAGTAGGAAATATTTAACATAATGGTGGCAGGGACAAGAAGGAACAAGTGGAAGCAAAACTTGATGGTGAAGAAGAGAGCCAGCAAGAAAGAACCAAAAATAAGAAACAGCTGCAACCCAGGGGAAAAGTGGGAGGTGTGTAGGAAAGATGAACATCTGACAGCCATCTCAGCCTTCAATGTCAGAAACACAGGACACTAGGACAGTCTCTCCTATGTGACATGCATAGGTCAATGAAACGTAGGATATATATTTCAGCCACTATAGTCTATACAATTTTAAACACATAAGCAACGCCAGATAACTAAGTCTGTCTTCCTAGAGGCCATTCCAGAGTAAGAATTCCACACTTCCTCTAATGTAGGCAAAGGACTAAATCGCTAATGGAAAAGGTTAAGTTTAACTACATGCAAAAATATCTATATAAACCATAAACAAAATTCAAAACAAACAATAGGCTAGGAGAAAATATTTGCAAACATACACAATAAAAGTTTAATATCCATGACATAAAGGGTTCCTGCAAGTCAATAGGAAAAAGAAGACAACCCAATTAAAAATAGGCAAAAGGATATGAAGAGACAATTCACAGACGTGACCAATAAAAATATAGAAGAAAATGCTTACCCTTACTGATAGTTAAAAATTTAAAGTCGGAGTAAAATAATATTTCACCTGATATGAAAAATTTTAATTAAAAAAAGGCATTGTGGATAAAGTTGGGAGGCTGATAATAAGATTAGGAATTGATGACATTGTTTGAACCAACTTGGCAATATCTATCCAAATTTAAAACAAACATGCATTTTGACCTTGCGATTATAATACCAGGGATTTATCCTGTAGAGTTTCTGACACAATGAAGCAAAAATATACATATAGATAAATATACATATATAGCTATATGGCTGTTTACTGCCACTTTTTGTTTGTAATGGTTTAAAAACAAACTAGAAATAATCTAATGTCCAAGAGGCCTGATTAAATAAGTTGTGGGTTAACCACAAAATGAAATATGAATGGTCTCATTAAAAAGAATATCATAAATCTGGCTGGGCATGATGGCTCATGCCTGTAATTCCAGCACTTTGGGAGGTTGAGGCAGGAGGATCGCTTGAGGCCAGGAGTTTGAGGCTGCAGTGAGCTATGATCACGCCACTGCACTCCAGCCTGGGCAACAGAGCAAGACTCCGTCTCTAAAAATAAAAAAATAAAAAAGAATATCATAAATCTAAATCTGCCAAAAGAGGAAAACTATCTAAGATATATTTTAAGTGAACAAAAAATGTTATAAAATGATACTTATAGCATGATTCTATTTGAGTTTACACATAAATATATGCTATATAGAAAGGGGTTCAAGACACACCACCCCAAAATAGGGCACCTTGGCATTTGAGGAATCAGCAGAAGCTGATCTCTGACCTCTCTCACCTCTTTTACCTTTCCCCCCGAAGCAGGCTATAAATGAATTATCTGACCTTCCTCCAAAGTAGGACATAAGACTCTCATTCCAGAGGAACCTTCCCTACACCCAGAGGAAAGGAACATCCTTATCCTCAAAGACACAGAGACGCCAGGAAGAATCTGAACAAACAAACCTTGCTAAGTTCTCCCAGTTTACCAATATTAGATCATATCCTTTTCATCTTCCCATCACGCTTCTGCACAACTGTCCACAAAAATATGATACGTAGGTTTCCCTGTTCTTCAGGTCTTTGTTTCTGAAGGCTCCCATGACACATAAAACTTAATTAAGTAAATTTGTATGCTTTTCTATTGTTAATTTGTATTTTGTTATAGGAGTCTCAGCCATGAACTTCGTGATGGATGAGGAAAGGAATCTTTTCTCTCCTGCAGTAGGACTGGGAATTTCTGGAATGTGAAGAAAGGAATAGTACTGAAAGGGAAAGAGGTGAGAGTAGTTTAACTCCCACCTTAAAACCTTCTGTATTATTGAAGCATTTCCTTGACTTTGCCATGAGCAAATATTGCTTTGATAGTTTTAAAATATACATATGGGAGAAAATACTGCCACTCCTTTGCAACTCTGCCAACTGAAAACATAATGAAGCAAAGACACTGAAAGAGCTGGACTTAAATCCTGCATTGGCTGCTCAGTCGCATTGTCTTCTGGTCTACTTAGTTAACTCTGAGGTGGTTTCTTCATACGTTACAAGCAAGAATCACGGTGAAGATTAAATGAGAGAAGATACAAAATGTGTTTTGCTCAATTCTCCGCACATATTAGACCTTCAACAAATACTAGTTTCTTTCCTTTTTTTTGAATGATATCAGAGCTCAGAAAATGCAGCAGTTCCAAGTATTGGCAGATTCTGGGTCATTCAAAATTCTCTGGCAAGACAATAAAACTGCTTCCAAATGTTGAAGGAATTTGAGTTTCTATGCCACCCTAAGCAATGTGGCCTAATCCTGGGGCACTGATTCCGACCCACACACAGATGACTCCAAGTGTAAATCTGCTGCGCCTTCAGTTCCAGACTTGTACGTATAACTACTGGATGACAGCACTGGGGTGTCTAATGAGATCTTAAACATCACCTAAATCATAAACCTGCTCCTCTCTGGCCTCTCCACCTCAGTAAATGGCTCCACCATCCCCCAATTATTTAAGCCTCAAACCAAGAATGCATCATTGTTTCCTTTCTCCACCGTTCACGAAGTCTTGACTCTTCATTTCCAACAACCCAAATCCACCATTTCTCTCCATCAAAAATACCACATGTCATAGCCAATGTGGTACTTTTAAAAGGTCAATTAGACCTTTCAGACACTCTGGTGGCCTCCCACCGGGAGTATAATTAATCCCAAACTCCTCACCGGGGCCAGCATAGCATCCCTCCAGCCTGTGTCTCCTGCCCAGCTTCCACTGGTCACCAGGCTCTCTACAGGTCCCCAGCACACTTTGCATTAGCCATTCCTTTTCCCTGGAATGCTTCTTCTGATATTTGTGTGGCTTACTCCTTTTTGATATTCAGGTTTAAGATTAAGTAATTTAAAGGGGAAGGTGCTGTGCACCCAATCTGAAGAGGCCTCCTGGTTATCTACTATTAATAGCCATTTTCTTCTTTTGTCTCCTGTGTTTGCTTACTAAAATGTAAGCTCCATGAGGACAGGAATGTTTTGTTCTCCCATGATTTCCTATGCCTAGAACAGTGCCTGGCACACAGTAGTGACTCTATACATTTTTGATCATTGGATTAATGAGTTCGTGGTTACCAGTGAACAGATCTAAAGGAGATCCCAACTCTTGTCAGTTGCCCATGGAAAAATATAATGAGTATTTGAGGAATAAAATTAGGGACTGATTTGTGATTATCTCAGGAACAGTGATTTTCAGCATTTAAATCTAAGATTTGACAAAGAGTCAATACAAGTGGTATAAAAAGCTAACAATTTGCTTAAATGGTAATCACTGTGTTGTCACTTCTGCTAATAAGAAAGAACTTGATTTGAAATGATTTTTTTGGAGCCCCTTCCCAGAAAAATGAAAATGTTCTATTAGATCAGTCAGAGTACAGTGGAGTCACCTAGCTGGTTGGAAAACTTATCCAGTGAAAACATCTTCCAGAACTCCAAGTTTCAATATAGATAAATTTCCTAAATTTCCTAAAGCAGGTCTTTGGGCTGTCTGTGAGACTTCACCATATTATAGACAAGGCAGCATTATTATAAGTCCTTCCAGTTTTCTGGTGATTCACCCACTCCTTTGGTATCTACCATCTACCCATCTACATATTCTTTCTTTTTTTTTTTTTTTTGGCCTCCTGCACTGTAGTGAATCACCCAAAGGTGAGTCTCTAACACTACATCTGTATATTGATCATGAGAAAAGGAAAAAAGACTAGAAGGCATTATACCCAAAATGCCAACTATATTTGTTTCTGGATTACAGGGTTACAGATAATTCATATTCTTTATTCTCTTCTCTGTTTTCTATTTTTTCTCCAATAAACAAGTCATATTTTTAAAATAAAAATAAACCTGTTTTTACTTTTTAAACTATCACCTAATATGCCATTTGTCCATATGGAATAAGAACTATATAAAAGAGACTTGAAAATTAAAGAAAAATACCAAAATGCTTTAATATGATGGGGGAATTCTTAAACTTTAAAATGCTCATTTATCACTCACCACAGAAACTACTTCTAATTTTTAATTTTTAAGGAAAAAATTTGTCTTATTCTTAAAAGTTATTTATCTAACACTAAAATTCTGCTTTAAATTTACTATCAAAACTCAAAGGAGTCCACATTTGAGTCACCTCTCCCTGACTTGGAGTCACAGCAATGCATAATATAGAAAACAATTCTGAGAACTTTGGTAAACTCACAAGAGCACAAAAGTAGACTCAGAGTAGATGCTCAACAAACAATAAAATACAAGCCTTAAAAATGGGTGGTACTCTTGCACATTAGTGATTGTAACAGCTCTCAAAGAATTCTAAGATCACTGCCAAGTTTAAAGGCATGCTGTGTTGAAACATGGTGCATGCACTTCAATCAGTAGGACTTCAGTTCAATAAAAAGTGTTGAGGCAGCAGTACAAGTCAACACCCAAGAGATGTACCAGCCTTGCCTGGACTCTGACTCCCTGCCCTGGGTCACCACGACATTCAGTACAGGAATGAACATACAGAACTGTTATCCTAGCAAGCCTGCTTCCCTGAAGATCTACTCACAGGACAATTATGTCCCAGTTTGCATGCTATTTTGAATTTTTGCAACTGATTCATCACCTCAATTGCTGATAAATACTGTAATCAGAAATCCTTTTCCTCCAGCAGAACAAGGGCAATTCGAACATCAGAGTTTATCAGCACAATCCAGATCTGACAGTTTAAAAAGTACCAACTAGACCTACATCTTCTTTAAATCTCAGAAATCATTTGCTCCATACAAGGCAGTGCTATTCTAATGATAGAGGAAACTGCTGATGAATAATGCAGAAGCATCTGTGGACATTTAGGAAACAATTACCACTATTGGCCATTTAAAGGAGTCTATCCCTGGGAGAACAAGCAACTGGAAGGACTCTTTTTTTGTTTTTAAGTACTCAACTTAGAAACACAAAAATAATTAACAAGGTTGGTTTAACTGAAATCACATTTCTGACCAGTGTATCCTTCCTTCTGTTCTTGAAATGTGAGGATTCAAGGTTTTAAGCTTAAGCCAGTCTGGCCAGTTTGACTCATCTAGGGCAGCTTCCAGTAGTTTCACAGTGGCCATCAACTCTGTCAGACGTAGGATGTGGCTTGATGGAACCATGTCAGCAAGTGCTAATTACTGTGTCTGAAAAGAGCTATGCCCAATGGCTGAAACATTCTAGCTACCAAAAAACTACAAGTGGAAACTCCACAAAATCAGCTGATTTGTAGTCACAATGCACTACTCCCTATATCTCTATCTGAACCAAAAAGTCATGACTTCTTTAAATCGATTACTGTGCTTTAATCCAGAATTTGGAATTATTCAGGGAAACTAAATCAAGTATCTATTACTTTCCGGGGCCATCATAATATCCATGAATAAATCAGCTGTAAAGCAGTTTATCTTTAGGGATTAAATACTTTCCAGTCCAAAATGCAGTTTTTAAAATACAATTTTCTGCCTTCCCTTCTGTAGTCTGAGATGACTAGGCCTAAAACAATTTAATTGTGTCTCTATAAAGCCATGTCCATGTAGGCACCTTAAAATGATTGATCACAAAAGATTTTTAAGGGCTCTACTTAAAGGAAAATCTTGCAAAAGAAAAAAAAACTCCTGATGTAGTTTTTTAAAGGGGGGGTCTTAAAGTTATATTCTGATTTATGGGAATTTTTTATTAGTAAACGGAAGAGGACAGTCTGCATGTGACCTGTAACATCAATGCTATGAACAATTATGGCAATCACGTTAGGAAAGTAATCCTCATTTGTATTTTTGATATTAATAAAAAAGCTTATTTCCAAGTTGCTGTATTCCTAGGCTGACTTCCTTCCCATGCCCTATCCCAGTTAGACACATACACAGCAAAATTCTTTCCTGCAAAAGAAAAATCACTTTCACTTCTGTTAACATTGCCATGAGGTCAGTGGTCTACCATAAAATATCTCCAGAATCAGCATCTTCCCTTCCCTGAGTGTGAAAAACTCTTAAGTTTTTCTCTTTTTACCATGGTCAGCTTTACCACAGGGGCTGGAGGGGAGAAAGGCAGGAGAGGGGGCAGAACATGAAGAGGGTCACCTTTGAGGGTGGAAACTGAGCTGCCAACTCGGATGCCCACCTTCTCAAATATATCATAATCCAAACATGGAGATACCCTATGAAGCTATGTAGTTTAAATGTCATAATCTTATTTTGATTATTGTATTCAGAATAATATATCTTCTTAAGCACTGGTAATATGTTCCTTGAAATGGAATTTAATAAAAAAAAGTACTGCTCTTTCCTATTTCCTTCACTGCTTTTGTCTTTAAGCACTTATTACCTAACATTGTAAACAGACACACACACAGGTATGTACATATATATATTTATACACTTAATTATATTGTTACTGTCTGTCTCTCCTGCTAGAATGTAAGTTCCACGAGGGTAAGAATTTTTATCTGTTTTTATTACTGCTATATCTCCCATACCTACCAATGTTTGGCAAAAGGTAAATGATAAGCGGTTGATGAATAAATCAAAGGATAAATTATAGCAGAGACTCCATGGTGAAGCATTTCTGACTCCATCATTCTTTCACTTAAGGTAGACATGCATTTGAGGGGTTATAGGCTGTAATCCGTGTCTTCTCAAATTCCTCTGAGTTGTTCTAAAAGCATCAATAACTAAACCTAAAGCAGGCTCCCTACTGCTTACCATCCTTGGGTGGCAGGAAAACTTGCATTTCAATAACAAGTTCATTTAACTGTTAAAATAATTCTATGTATCCTTCCAAAAATAATCAACCTAATTCCTTAGAGTCAAAACAACTCAGAAAAAACAAGGTGTTCATGACCAAAAGAGGCCTGTATAGTAAATCAAAGAGCCTGGCCAAAACCCCTCCAACCAAGAAACACAGCAGTATGTTGCGCTGCGACGCGTTGCCTGCCCTGTAAACAGAGCAGACGGTGCTCAATTGCGCCACCTACTGATGACCATCAAATGAGGAATAAGCACTGTCCAGCGTAGCTCTTACACGCACGCCTCTTTTCCGCCAAATCACAACCACCACCCTTCCGGTTTTCCCACTGGGCTCAGAGTGGTGAGAGGGGCTGAAATCGTGGGGCTGCAGGTCACTGGGACCAACAGGGGGCAGTTGGGGCTGAGCGCTTGCAGGAAAATGAGAACTAAATGAGGGCTGAAGGATCTACCCCATGTTGGGGGGCCAGAGGTTGGCTCACTGTCTAGAATGCACAGCTGTGTGGCTCCCGGCTCCAGAAAAGAGGCTGAAGAAAACTGCTTCACTGAGAACTGCTTCTTAAGTAAGCAGGGCCCAGGAGGCATGAGAAAGTAAACCCAGCCTCTCTACCAAAAACTGAACCAGACCTCATGCTAGAAAGAAAGACCACAGAAAGGGAGGACTTGGAGCAGAAAGAGGTGCTCAAGGACCACCTGTTTGTAAAGTTATATTTCTTTAAATGACAGAGTGGAGCACTGGATTACCTGGGTGATTCCTATACTATTCTTTCTATTTGCATAGTTGAAATATCCCATATGGAAAGAGTCGTTCATGGGTAAGAGCATGGACTATGGAGGCTGTGGACCTTGGGCTAGTTACTCAGCTTCCCTGGACTGGACTTACTCATTTAATCTGTAACCGGGCATGATAATGTTATCTGTTTAATGGGATTGTGGTGAGGATTAAATGAATTAATATAAAGAAAGTGCTTAGGACAATATCTAACACATAATAATGGTGGGCCCTTAAAGTACCATTTCTTTATTAGAAAAATTAAGATCTCCCAGCTCTATTGCCAGCTACACTCACTCATTTGGCCCCATCTCTTTTTTCCTTCCCATCCACTGGTCTCACACTCCAACCCCAAAATGCCTCATAATAGCTCTTTTTATACCTGTAGGTACTTCACAAGCCCTGCAGCTTCTATCTTCCTCCATCTGGGCATTTCAGTAAACTTTAAAGGCTGGGAGCAGAGGGCTAAGGAAGAAAAAAGAATGTGCAACCCTTTAGTCAGAGCTTCCAATGGTTATTGATAATCCATATCCTATAGTCTGCTGAGAGGATTATGCGTATTGTGCACTTTCTTTCAACACTCAAGAGATTCAGACTTAATTTCACCTACCCCAGCCCAAAGGTTAGAAATGCCGTATATCTCAAAACAAAAACAGTCTTTACTGCTGCAGTACACTTTGTTTCGTGACATATGCTGCTTTTTAAACTTTTGGCTTGCCAAGCAAATCCTACAGAGATCAGTGTATTCCTTCTACTAGGCTTTCTTCTGCAAGCCTAAGAGCTACCACCTGATGAAAAGCTATGCCTTGGGACAGAGGGTTGCATGGGAAATTGGTTCTTAACCATCTAATAAATTATTGATTTTCCTTAAAAATTGAACTCATTATTAAAATATCATATATATTGAATTATTTGCAAATTACTATTTAGATGCTTTTGACTGCAAGTAAGAGAAAGATCAACTAAATAAGGAATTTTTTACCCCACACAAAAAGAAGTTTGGAAGGTAGTAGAATGGTTAGTTTATTTAGCAGTTTGATAATTCATTAGAAATCCATGTTTCTTCCCTCTTTCTACTCTGATCATCCAAAATTGATAGGTTGCCAGATGGCTGTATTAGCTCCAGGCATCATGTCCTCAAATCATTTCATTGTATCTTTTTTAAGAAGAAAGAAAATTTTCTCAGAAGTACCCCAACTTCCCTTACATCTCATTGGCCAGAATTGTGTCACTTGTCCCTAACATACACCGATCATTCAGCAGGAAACCGGAATAACTAATCTGGTCCAGATTCATCCAGGACTGGGCAGATAACCTAGACTTCCCTCGAATAGGATTGACCTGTTAAGGCTCTGTTAGAAAAAAAGGAAGGTGTGGTGATGTTTTGTTGTTACTAGGAAAAAATACTAATATAACAAATTTAAATCAAGATATAATTTTGGGAAATTTTTTTTAAATGGAAGCATCTAGGTATGATCTAACTTTTTCAACTCCAACTAAATAATTAGATTTGGTGTCTCAAAGTAATCCCAGGACCTGTGCCAGTGTGCAAACTGGTTGTGATGAGTACAAAATGAGGTAAGTATACTTATTTCACTATAAGTACAGATAAATTGAAAAAATTTAGACACTCTTAACAATTTGACAGACTGATTGTATATCTGTTAAATCCAACACAAATTTGGAGTTTATATTTTTATGTCTTCATTGTTTATTTTTAGTAATTTATTTTTTTTGTATTCTATGAGATTATCAGTCTGTGATGGTCTAGAAATTGAAAACAACAATAAAACAGTCATCCAACAGAGATAGATTACCCTTATGCAACCTAACTTTCTTGTAAACAATTTATGTAGAACAGCTTAAAGCTCAGCAGCTCCCCTTCCCCTGCCTGAACCTGATTAAGGTCTAAGACTTTTAGAGATAAAGGTATGGTCTGAACATTATAAAATATACCTGAATGCAAAAATTGTATTAAAAATCAAACTGACTAGGACGAACGAATGAGCCTTTTTGGTCAGAGGTCCATTTCCCTATGGGCCAGTCAGTTTCAAAAGAGCTAGATCCTTAACTTTGGCCAGCCCCTGAGCACAATGTCAAGTAAAAAGGAAGTAGAAGAAAGTTGTGTATGAATTTGGCCAGGCCAGCATTACTGGAAAAATCCGGTAGTTCCTGTCCTAATACAAGATGAGAAAAGTCCTCATCTCAAGATGAGATGTCATGTAGATAAAAAGTGGATTCAAAGTTCATATTATTTTTTCCTTCAAATGGGAAAATATCACCTACATTCAATTAGCGCTTTTGCTCTTTTGCTACAGAAAATGTGTTTTGTAAGTAGTCCCACATCTTATCGTGTTTATTTTCTTAGACAGCAAAATCATATTAATTAATCCTGCACCTCTTCCACAGAGAAGTACAGGACAGATCTGTAGTTAATATTGAAGATTAGGAGATTATCTTTGCCACAATTAGCATACATCAAATCACACATTTTCATAACCAAAGAGAACCTCTCACCTACTTCGGTATGTTTATTCAGTGGATTTAAAGTAAACTTTCAAATCACCAACAGCAGAGACAATTCCCTCTCAAAATTTATTCAAATTGGGCTATTGAATAAGACCTTTATGGAATTATTAACATACTATCTTCTTATGAAAGAGTCCCCTGACATCCCTGAGTGCACCATCTAGGGCACAAAGGAAAAAGGCTCAACAGTTAGCAATTCTAAACTGACTCTCAAATTTAAGCTTGACATTAAAGATCATTCTGAGCTTTAGCATATCTATTGATGGCATTTGTTACTGCCTTATGCTTTTACTCCTTATTTATTTCACATTGGTTATCATGGCAAAGCCCTCCAAATGATTTTTTTTAAGTATTCAATTTTAAGAATGTGAGTTCAAGTATACTCCTTCCCTGGCAACAAGAGAATGTGGTTTCAAATATTCAACAAATAGGCTTATCTAATGGTCTCTTTGTAGGGGGTCTCCTACTTTTCACCCACTATCACCCCAAGAAATACTCTAGTAATATAACCCCTTCAACAATCCCATCATTGAAATTTAAAAACACAATGCCATATACCCTCAACCATGCACATACATCCCATCAGTTCCCACAAGGAGCTAAATTTAAGCCTGCTAGAAGACAGAGACAAACTCTGTTTCTTTTAGACTCTGCTAAGTATGCTTTAAACATGCAGAATAGCTGACTTTGCCAACAAAGCTCATCCTTCTTTTTTCTGAAGCAGCCAGCTGTGACTTCATTCGGATTTAGGCTATGATTTTTCTGATTTTTCTCTTTGCATGTAAATGTTTTTTGTGAAGTTTTAAACTTCAAGCTACCTCCAACTCTAGAAATGATTTGGGCAAGTTGTCAAGTTTATAATCTCAAAGCCTCCAGCTTCTCAGATTATACAAAATCTATCTCTTCTTATTTAATTAATGTCAAACTCATAATGTCATGCAACATTGCTGTTGGAAGATTTCTATTTTTCAAACATGTCTATTCTCCTAGTTAGTTACTCCTAACTGGAATGAGTAACACTTCTAAATAAATCAAAGGCATGTGTACAGGCAAATGATTAAAGGGTTTGACTGCTTGCCATAATACTGGAATGAGATCTGGGAGAAAATATTAATGAATAAAGGATTATAACCCTGTATAAGCAAGTAAATGTAGCTTAAATATGTAACATTAGTTTCCCTAAAAAGTTAACTGGACTTTAAACTACATAGGATTATATCCATGCATCCCCATATTATAGCACCTTAAATAAACTAGATAATAAATATTTGTTAAATGAATGAATAAATGAAAAAATCCACAAGATATTCCACCTGATTGGAAAGATAAATTCTTGGCTGCATTAAGCTTGCCATAAATAAACCATGTAGACGGCAATCACAGCCCTTGATACCAAAGACAAAAGCCCAAGTCTATTTGAAGACATCTGAGATTATAGTAATTGGGGAGTATAGTAATTGGAGGGGGGGAAGCAAAGCAACCAAAATTGCCTATCTAAAAAGATTCCCTGTATTGTATGTGGGAGCAGTTTAAACATTCCCACCCTGCTGATGGCAGCCTGCTTTCATAGCCAACCCTACCCCTGTGGCCAGCTCCCAGGCTCAGGGGAGCACCCGGGGAGCCCACCTTACTCTAGGCCATCAGATTCACATTCCCAGGAACTTGCAGTGGAGCCTCTATCTCTGCTGATCACTCGCAGGAAAGACATCTAAACCGGAGAGCTGGGGTGGCCATTTCTAGACATGCCAAAGCACAGAAAGGCAATCTTCAGAGAAAGAGAATGAGGCAGATGGCAGGGAGAGCCACAGGGATCAGACCTGGGCAGCAAGGACTGCTTATGCTCCAAGTTCCAGTCTCGTGGGAAGCCTGGCCATCCTTCAGCCCCTTGGGATGACTCAACATCCAAGATGTCGGGGTAATAAAATAGAAAGGCAGAATAAAAATTAAAATGGGACAGAGAAAGAATATAATAGCAGTCTGGACTTTCTTTGAGGGCTCTGTGAGCCACTGAAGGGTTTTAAGCAGAGTGACCCATGAAGGGGTAATTATCTTTACAAACAGCACCCTGGCTGACAGTAGAGAATGGGTTGGAATGAGGCAAGATTGCAATTAGGAGGCTTTTGTGGTCATTTAACAGTTTATGATCCCAGGAAAGTATCTGCTGCTAATGTGTAATGCAGCCTACTGGCAAAATTTAAATAGGCAGGCTATTTCTCTTCAAAAGGGCATATTTTATGTAACATCTCTAAACATTACATGAAAACACATTCTTTGTTACCCCAGCATCAGCGAATTATGAGATTGCTAGTCCAAAATCTCCATGATTACGTAATTAAATCATTAGGGCTAGAGATTAAGTCACCAGAGAGTTTCCATTATTTAACAGTGCCATATTTCATAATTGCCCAGGGAATTTATCAGTCTACAGTTCTTTTAGCACGGTCTTCAACATTTCTTCATGAATGTTGTAGATCCTTTCCTAAGCCTCTCAAAGTAAATTTCAACAAATGAATTCATAGATAACACTTGGTAGCTGTATATTGCTAATTTCACAAAATCTTCCTAAACCCTTTAAGATTTGGGGCTCTCTACACTTCTAAATGTAACTAAATATTAAGCTAGCTAAAGAGAAGTGAGCACAAGTATTGAACTGAGGACTGTTGTGGCTCTGCAATAAGAAAGAATTTTGCTTTCTATAATTACTCGAGCCCTACAGCTGATGTGTCACCTGGAATACATGTTTGTAACTGAATTTCAACCTAAAATATAAACCACAAAAACATACACCTTTTAAGATTGTTTAACTGGTGGTGACATTTATCATTTTTTTAACTACAAATCTTGAGAATTTAAGTGTTTCCTATAACCTCTCTTCATAGATTTTTTTTCTTAGACTTAAATGGTCATAAGTGTTATAGTACCTTGTATTTCTCTGTGTATGATAAACCCAAATATTCCCTAACTGTTAGATCCACTCTGTGGTCAAAATGTGGAGAGTGGGGGAGAGGTCCTCATCAAAACTCAAATTTAGGGCACCTGGATCCTGACAATTGAAAAGTCATATTAAACCCACAAAAAACCCTAATAGCTTTTCTGGCAGAAAATTTATTAAAAACTAGGCCAGAAATTAATCCTGTTCAATATGCCAAAAATCTAAATAAAACCACTAATGCAAAGATTCACCAGCTGCTGAAGGTTGGCATACTAAAGAATGGATCAAGAGTAATTTTTCCTAGTTATAAGAATAATGAAGGCATTAATGCAACAATTTTTTTAAAAAGGATAAATTTATCAAGCATTTAATATATACTCACAATGCAGTATTCACAGTGCTTAGAGTCATTTAATAATCAAAACAATCCTATGAGATATGTACTTTTATTATCCCTATATTACAGCAGACAATACCAAGGCATAATAAATAAGCTAAGTAACTTCCCCAAGGTCACACAACTAATAAGGTAGAGTAGGAGTCCAGCATCCACACTCTGAACTAATTCTTTGGTACAATAATAGCAGAAAGCAAAAAAAAAAAAAAAAAAACCCCACTCAGGACAAATTGTAGACTCTTCCATGCTGCCTCAACCATCACCTTCATTGAAAGAAGTCTAAGGGGCTCCACTCGTGACAGTTAATTTTATGTGCCAACTTAACTGGGCCACAGTATGCCCAGATATCTGATTAGCCATTATCTGTGGGTGTGCCTGTAAGGGTGTTTCTGGAAGCGGTTAGCATTTGAATTGGTGGACTGAGTAAAGTAGATGGCCCTCGCCATGTGGATAGGCTTCATCCAATCCATTAAGGTCCCAAATAGAACACAAAGACAGAGGAAGGTTGAACTGGCTCTTGCTGCCTGACCACTTGAGCTGAAACATTGGATTTCTGCCCTCAGGCTGGGATTTATGCCATTGGTGCTCCTGGTTTTCAGGCCCTCAGGCTTGGACTGGAATTTACATTACCAGCTTTCTTGGGTCTCCAGCTTGCAGATGGTAGATCATAGGACTTTTCAGGCTCTATAATCGTTTGAACCAATTCTTCATAAGTCTCATTATATATATAGTTGTCCCACAGTATCTGTGGGTAATTGGTTCCAGGATCTCCTGCAGATACCAAAGTCTGTGGATCCTCAGGTCCTTTTTATAAAATAACATAATATTTGCATATAACCTATGCATGGCCTCCTGGATACTTTAAATTATCTCTAGATTACATAGAACACCTAATACAATGTAAATTTTTTGTAAATAGTTATTATATTGTATTGTTTAGGGAATAATGAAAGAAAACGTCTGTACATGTTCAGTACAGACACAATTTTTTTTCAAATATTTTTGATTCACAGTTGATTGAATCCACAGATGCAGAACTCACGGACACAGAGGGCTGACTGTATATAAATCTCATTTTTAACTTATTATATATATAGAGAGAGAGATATACATACACATATACACACACATGCAGTTATGCATCACTTAATGACAGGGATACATGCTGACAAACGTATCATTATGTGATTTCATTGTGTGAATATCATGGAGCGTACTTACACAAACCTAAATGGTAAAGCCTACTATATACCTAGGTTATATGGTATAGCCTATTACTCCTAAGTACAAACCTGTACAGCGTGTTACTGCACTGAATTCTGTAGGCAATTATAACACACTGGTGTTTGTGTATCTAAACATATCTAAACGTAGAAAAGGTACAGTAAAAATATGGTTAAAAAGACAAAAAAGATGATATACCTGTATAGGACACTTACCATGAATGGAGCTTGCAGGACTGGAAGTTGCTCTGGGTGAGTCAGTGAGTGAGTTGGTGGGTGAATACTAAGGCCTAGGACATTACTGTACACTACTATAGACTTCATAAACTCTGTATGCTTAGGCTAAAATAAATTTACTTTAAAAATTTCTTTGATAATAAACAGCTTACTGTAACTTTTTTACTTTATAAACTTAAATTTTTTAACTTGAATCTTTTGTAATAACAGTTTAAAACATATTGTATAGTTGTGCAAAAATATTTTCTTTCTTTATATCCTTATTGTGCAGGCTTTTTTCTGTTTAAATTTTTTTTTTACTTTTTAAACTTTTTTGTTAAAAACTAGGGCACATACACACACATTAGGCTAAGCCTACACAGTCAGGATCATCAATATCACTGTCTTCCACCTCCACATCTTATCCCACTGGAAGGTCTTCAAAGACAATAACACACATGGAGCTGCCACTTCCTGTGATAACATGCCTTCTAGGATACCCCCTGAAGGACCTGTCTGAGGCTGTTTTACTGTTACCTCTTTTTTAAATAAGAGGAAGGAGTACAATTTAAAATAATGATAAAAAGTATAGTATAGTAAGTACTAGGCAATAGGAATTTTTCAGCTCCATTATAATCTTATGAGACTACTGTCATATATGTGGTCCATCATTGAGCAAAACATTGTTATGCAGAGCATGACTCTGTGTGTGTGTGTGTGTGTGTGTGTATAAAAGAAATTAATTATAAAGAATTATCTGTATATCTCCTATTCGTCTATTTCTCTGGAGAACCCTGACTAATTCACTATTCTTGTATTAGTTTCTAAACTCTCTACTGATAGCCAGTTTAAAAAATGACAAATGCCAAATAAATGACATACTTAGGACTTCCTATGTCACATGACATTCAATGGAACAGTCCTGTGACACCCAGAGGTGAAATGCATTTCCCAATTAAGGGTAGCAGGAACCCATCCAAGCCAGGACAGACTATCTGTGCATTAGGGGGCAGAGCAACAGTAGGTCACAGCATTCTTTGTAAGATACAACCCAGGCTCTTCATACTTAACACCACCATATACACCAATAACAATTATAGGCATACAACTGGCCAGAGTATCAACAAAGCAATCAACCAAGTGTGATCAATTCTTTGGGTTTCCCCATTAATACGGTTGGCTACTTAGTTTTTTCTTATTAATATTGTTGGCTTTCTTTGTCAACTGTCTATATTCAAGTGAAAACAGACACCAAAAATTTAAGAAAAATGCATGAGAATATCTGTCTACTAACATCAATTTTTATACAATTTGTATTGTGGGAATTTCCATTAACCAAAGTTACCTCACCTTAGTTCAGCTCACCAAATTTTATTATATGGCAATATGGTTTGATCTAAAGCCCTCATTTCTCCTGATAAAATGGTTCTCAACCTATGAGATTCTAGAAATTGTGTCTCATCCAGGGAAATATTAATTTGGGGTTTATTTTGTGTGTGTTTTCTTAAAAATAATGGATATGTAATCAGAAACTCACATTTGCAGGTTCTGTGCACTATTGATAACAAAGGTGGGTCTAGCAGTCCACAATCAATCTACATAAGAAGCAAAAGAACATGAGGTTTTATTTTTACTTGTGACAGCTACTGCTCTTTACTTAAGTTCCATTCTCCCTTTATTCATTCCAAGCACATGGAGACCATGTGACTAGCTTTAAGACATTGGCCAGCATCCTTTACACATATAGATAGTCATGTGACTAAATTCTGGCCAATGTGAAGTCAGTGCAAGTTCACGAGTAGGCTTCTATAAAAGCTGTTTCAAAGGGGCTGATCCATTTAAGAGGTGCTCTTTTGTCCTTGCCCCTTCCTGTTACCTAAATGTAGATTTGATGGCTGGAACTGCAGCAACTGCCTTGTAATCAATCACAAGGCTTCCTTGAAAATGGAAGCTAGCCCTTTCCCTTATGCCACATCCTTCTGCATTACGTCACACAGCTTAATAATTACCAAAGTTCTAATAATGGTAGTACAGAAAGATAGAAGAAATCTGAGAAATGGTAGGGCACAGCTGCCACACAGCTGCACAGCTGCCTAGTCCTAGACTGCCTATTTCAGGATTTTCACATGTAGGAAAATCAATTCTTATCTTGTTTAAGGCACTTTTATTTGGATTTTATGTTAAATATACCAGAGCTTAATCCTGAAACAATACCTATGGTAGCCAGCCTCCAAGAGAGCCCACCCTGCCATATAGTTGAGATAGCCTTGACTCCTGATATCCATGTCTTTGTATAGTCTCATCCTACATTGAATCAGTGTACATGACCAATAAAGTATGACGAAAGTGACAGTGTGACTTCCAAAGCTAGGTCATAAAGGCTTGCTGCTTCCAACTTAGTTTCTTGGATCACTGCAGTCTGGGGTTAGCCAGTCACCATGGCAGGAGCACACTCAAGCAGCCCTGTGGAGACACCCACATGAACAGAAACTGAAGTGTCCTACCAGCAACGTGAGAGCCACGTGAGTAAGCAGATGGTGCAGTTTCAGCCATTTCTGACTGCATTCTCATGAGGCACCCCAAGTTAGAACCACCTAACCAAGACATTTCTGAATCCCTGACATAGAAACTCTAATAATTAATGGTTATTAGTTTTGGGGTAATTTGTTATCAGCAAAAGATAATAAAATGTCTGTGTGTCTGTTGACATTGGCATTAATCCTTCAGAATGCCTTGGCATTGTGATGTAGCTCCCATGAAATTAATCTTGAACTGTTCAAAATCATTCCATTCGTTATATTCTGTATAACCTTTTCACTGGACCTGTCAACATTATGCCTGGTAGCATGTAAGCTCCATGAAAGCAGGGATCATGTCTGAGTTCCCCAGAAACAGGAGGCACAGCAGGGCAGTGTGGGGGTGGCGTGCACACAGGAAGCACCAGGGTCAGTCAGGAGACAAAGGGAACAGGGTAAGGGTGAAACAGAGGCAAGAGCTCAAATCCTTCAAAGACTCTTGTTTTATCTTTTAAAAGTATGTGAAATTGCACTTTCAACTCCATAACAAGAGTCCCCAAAAATTCTTGAGTAAAACTGGCCTTCTAGGAATAGCACCCTTTTTATCCTGACGCTCCTCCAAATGACTTAGAGGGTAAAGTCACCACAATCAGGAAATCACAGGCCTAAGTGGAGAACCGAAACCCCTTCCCATGGTCTATCAAGCTTTTCTCGGTGCACTCTCTCCCTAACTAGCCAGCTTCATTTCCCAGACAACCCGCCTTCTGCCCCAAATTCACAATCTGTATACACTTTAATAACTCGGAAAATGTAAACCCATAAACACATCATGCTTCTGACACTCTGACTCTATTTTGCTGGGCTGACTTTTCATAAAATAGCTCAATGAAGCAATGATACACAGGGAACATTCCAATACATACCTGTGGTGGTTTTAAAATACATTCATAAATTCTTTTCATTGAGAGATGAAGTCTAATTCCCCACCCCTTGGATGTGAACTAGCCTTAGTGATTCCTATCTAACAAATAGAATGCATCACCAGAACAAATACTGATACAGAACCAAGACTTGTTGCAGCTGAAAAAAATTAACCATCACCTTTATTCTTGATTTTCAACTCTCTTCACAGAGTGAAACAATTTTGTATAAATGTTGTACCATGCAGAGCCAATCCATTTGCTTTTCCTATTCAGCAGGCTGAGGTTATAAAAGCATAGCTAATAAAAAATGCACGTATTCTTAACCTGAGAGTCAATAAGGAAAAGGAATGTGCTCTTCTACCATAAAAAACAAGCATTTGTGCTCCTAATGATTTAAAGAACTCCCCACACACCTTTAACATGCCCAGGATGAAAGGGGCTTGACTGCTTCATCCAATAGTACTTTAATAAGAATGTTCCCAGGGACAACTCGATCAGCCAAGACACATTCCCTAAACTTCTTTCTCCCAAACTTGCAGGATCTTCCAGATAGATCAAAAGACACAATTAACAGGAAATTGAATTCTCTTTGCAGATCAACAAAAGAGCCAACTTAGGAGACCAGAGAGAAAAAAGATGTACATAGAGCTTTAGGGGAAAAAAAAAAAGCCCTTGGTAAAGCAATGCCCAGATGGTTTTTGACATGAAAAAGATTTTAATTGATGACTGGCAAATACTTAATTCTATCCTGTACCCTAAGCCTATAGCGAAGATAGATTTTTAAATCTTGGACACTTTACCTGCTTTCTCCCCTTTCCCTAGTATTCACTGCCCCCACTATATGTAGCAGAGGAATTTTGGTAGGGTTCTGAGAAGGAGCAATTTGTGTCTTTAACCTGTCATATTTATCGGAAAGCAATACAAAAGGAATTTGTACATGTTTTCAAATTGAAAGCTCTAAAGATTTGAAAATTTGACTCTTAGATCAAATGGGGGAAGAAGCATTATTTAATCAGTGATATAGTCATCTTAAATCCCCCAGCTCTAGAAGTAGTGAGACTGGATCCACAGTCAGAGCTAAGGAATTTAAGTTCAACCCAGCCTGCAGGGAATAGGGACACTAGTATTGGAGATTTCCTGATGCCCAGCTTCAACCCTCTCATATTCATCAAGTCAGGTTAAAAACACAGAAACAAACAACAGCAGGCAGAACCATCACCACAAGATGTTAGCGTCCTTACATGGGACCATTTATAGCCTCAGTTGTGTTTCTAAGCTTCTGGTGTTGGTGTCCTCCCTAGCAAAAAGAGTCTCCTCTTTTGCAAAGGCCCCACTGCCCTGGTGAATGTCCAACTCCCAGCAGGAAGAAAGGCCTGGTCACATATAAATTTCCCAAAGTGCCACAGTTATTCACATAGTCATACATTCTGCCTTTCAGCAAATATCTCGACTGTGTATGAGATGTATGTCTAGGTGCATAGAATACAATAGTGAGCATGACAGACAGAACACCTGTCTTCATTAAGCAGAGGTGACTGACACAAAACAAATCAGACAACAAAGAATTTCATAATATATGTCATAAGGGCCACGGAAAGGCACAGCAGGATATAAAGAGAAAGAAAATGACAGAGGACCTGGCACAGCCTCACCTGTCAGGGAAGGCTTCTTTGTGGAAGTGGCTTTTAATCTGAGCTCTGAAGCCGAGCAGCAATCAGCCAGGGAAAAGCAGGGTGGAGCAGGCCATTAGCAAGGATCAACACTGCAAGAGTGCTGTGACAATGCAGTGGGAGGGCAGGCAGGGCCAGCTGCATAGAGCCTCTTAGTCCATGCTAAGGATTCGGTTTTCATCCTAAAAGCAGCAAAAATCCACTGATGGCTTTTAAGCAGGGAGGTAACTTGATGAGGTTAGCCTTTTCTAAAGATCAGCCTGGCTGTGGCTTGGGAGACAGTCTGGGAGGATAAGAGTGCAGCTGTGAGGACAAATGGAGAAACCAGACACACAAAGGATGAATTAGACCAGGGCAGAACTAAGATATGTGGGCTCATAATTTGAGGCCCTGTTCAACCAGCAGTCTTTAAATATTTGTTCAACATTGATTTAGAGACATGCCTGAAGCTGCTTGAGGAAAGTGAGGCAAGGAAGCCCTTGGGTGTCAGCTCCAGCCTCTTCTCCACCACCCTGTATAATTCTGTTTTGGCCCCCAAAGAATAACCTGATCAATGAAACAAACCATGCTACTCAGCAAACTTTGTTCCTCTCACAAGGAGGCCTGGGGACCATCTGACAGGCACATATCCTTCAAGCAGAGCCACCACATATTTATTGTGCACAGGTTGTGCACATCCCAAGTAGCACAGTGCACAACCTACCCTACAGTTCAGAGCAGCCCTGCCATTGTCGGGGGAGGTCTTTCTTCCCCACCCCTAATGACTTCCAACCAGTTTTCTCCATATCACATTTCTGGTCATTTTGGCTCCCCCTTATCACATGGCACCCTGGGATGGGCAACTGACACACCTTCAGTCTGACTCTGATTCGGACTGGGAGGAGAGGAGTGGGAATGGAGGTAAGGAGAACCATCCCAACACCTATTAAAAAGTAGAGTCACCAAGGCTCGGGGCGGGAGCAATGTAGGCACAGGGAGGCATGAGGGAGGAAAATGTCACACTTTTGCAACTTCCTGGGTCTTCCTCAAACAGTCTTTTACTAGCACCACCACCCCCCAAAACTGTCATGAAACTAAAAAAATGTGTACAGAGCCCTTTATGGCTTATATTATTTTTTACCTTCATCATATCATGTGACTATCACCTGTGAGATGTGACTGGTATAATCCCTGTTTCAGAAGTGAAATTTCCAAGGATCACACAATTAGTATACAACAGGAAAATACCCAAACCAAGAACTTCCAAATCCAAATCCATGCTTTTGCTACTAAAACGCAGTCTGTATGTGATACAATAATCTAATAGTGCCACAAACAAGCACCAACTACTTGTATTACCCCCGGAGAACCTGCCAGGGGAGATAACCATTGGCAGGCCAGTGGGAGACTGCTATGGCCAGCGGGCTGGCAGCCTCTCAAAGCAAATGTTACTTGGGAATCTAGAATTAGCCTTAAGTCACTGAACTGGAATATGCCTTAAGTCACCTTTAAACTACAGAGAAAATGACAAAACACATCATGAACAGTGTCAGAAATCAAGAGAGAGTGGGTGAATACATTTGCAACATATGTGACAGACATTATATTTACCTCATATTGAATAAGCTGTTAGAAATCAACAAGAAAAAAAAACAACATAAAATGGTTAGACAATAAAGACTATACACAGAAAAAGAAATTACCAATTAACAGGAGATGTTCAACCATGCTGATGTTTAAAGACATGCAGATTAAACAATGATATTCTATTGTTGGCTAGATTTAAAAGGCTGATAACCTCTAGTGTTGACCAGAGTGTGGGTAAACAGGCATTCTCATAGACTTGAGGGAATATTAGTAACATCTATCAAAATTTTACATGTTTCTATTCTGCTAGTCTATAACTTCAATTCTTCTAGTTTACACACTACACAAAGGTTCAAAGTTGTATGTAAGTGAATGTCTGTTGTGGCATTATTTATAGAGCAAAAAACTTAAATATCCATCAACAGAGAATTAGTTTCTTAAATTATGGTACAGCATGGTATTATATTAAAAACTATGCAGTTGTTAAAAAGAATGAGGCAGATATGTATATACAACATGGAAATATATATATTCCTATTGTATATATTCATATACATATATTTCAGTAAGGAAAAAATAAACCTCTATATGTGTGTGTATTAAATGGAAAAAAAAACCAATCCGTCAAATAGGATGTATAATAAGGTACATTTTCATTTTTAAGATAAAGTCTGTTTGCATGTGCATAGGGTAAGGTTAGGAAAGATAGACACCAAACTGTGGATTGTGAATATCTACAGAGTGGAATAGCAAGTAGGGGGGTGGAGGAGTATGACTCAAAAGAAGACCTTTACATCTTATTTCACATACTTCTATACCATTACATTTTCCAATGATGAGCATAGATCAATACTATAATTTTTTAAAACCAGTAAGAATACGTTAACATGAAAAAAACTCTGGAGCTTAATGTTCTCAGCAAATAAATTGCAATGCTGAGTAATACTGCATTCTCATTTACTTTGCTTCTGGATAGTTTTCTGTTTCAATATGAAGTTACTTATGACCTGATCTCTCATGAAACATTAATATAAGGGATCCCTGCTCCCTTCTTCCAACTTTACTGATAGGCAAATTAGATGGTCTAATTATTTTCTCTGAAATATTACATTTTTAAATCAGACTTCAGAGATGAAAAATTCTTACTTAGGATAAACTAAAAGAAAACCTGAATATCAATTGGCTTCCATTTTTCAAGTCCTAACTTCCCAGGCTTTCCTCCCTCCAGCAATCTCTAAAAAATGTAAGTTATGCCTCACAGCTTTTGGACCCATGCAGTTAACCATGCAGAACAAGCTTATTAATTTGACTTTCTTGGCGAACATAATGATCAAATCATCTGAAACGAGTAGGAGGACCAAGTTAGATTTTAGCATTTATTTGACTTCACACCCAACCCTACCTCTCATTTTTCCAAGCATTCCAGGAGAGTTTGGGCAGTGGGAAGCCAGTTAACTTTAATCACTCATGCTACTAGATCCCTCAAAAAGCTGTAACATTTTATTATAAAAAGCACTGTGTTAAACTTCTCGGATGTGATCATTTTGTAGGCTGCTAATAGTCTACATTTGCGCTGCATCATTTAACTAATATACACAAAGAAGCCAGCATCAAATAGACAGCCAGACTAAGATTATTATCCACCAGAGTTCTCTAAAATCCACATCCAGTCACAGCAGGCCAGAATTCCCCTTCACGTTAGCAAAGGGAGAGCTTTCTGTTTTGTTTTCTGTGTGGGACCCTGTTGAACACTCACAGTTTATGAGCCCACTTTGAACATAGCACTACATTTTCAAGATAATTTATTCACCAAACATTTAGTACTAGATATCGTCTACCACTTACAGAATGCTTGTTATATGCAGGAAGAGTTTTAAACACCTCATTTACTCATCCTCATTGCCACTTTCAGAACACTGCTTCCTCCTCACACCTACAAACAAAGCAGTGCCCTCTGCTGTAACACCTGCTACTTCCTCTCAGGCACTCTCCCTTGGTCCCTGTTGACAATTTCTGCACCAAGCTCCACTTCTATTCTGCCACCATTCCTGGTGACACGGACTTAAAGTGGAATGACATACCACACTCTGGCAATTTTGTTCCCGGACCCTTCACTTGAGATAATCTGCTCTTCACCCACCTCAGCCTCTCATCTCAATGTTCTCACCCTAGAACTCTAATTCTAAAATTACCACTAATTGCATAATTCCCAAAATCTCCACTTCAAGATTTCCACCCCACCTGGTTTTTGTTTTGTTCCCCCCCCCCTTCTTCCGGTATCCCAATCATTTCACCCCATTGGGAGCACCAAATCATTGGCTTTTTTTTTTCAAATCTACCCCTATGTCTTCCTTATGGGCCTCTTTACCCAGCGTTGGTTCCGCAGACTCGCATATGCACTCAATTCCGCCCTTTTCTCCTCATCCAGGTTAGTTCCTATCCTCCACCTTTGTGACTGCACAAAACACGGGAAACAAGGCTCATTTTATATTTATGTCCTCACTTTCCAAATGGGCCCTTGTTTCCATTGTCAGTTCATTCCATCACATCCAAAATGACTTCTATGCAAATTTTCTCTTCAAATCTCTAATACCTTCCCACTCTCAGCTGGTAACTTTGCTTCTAATTTCACCAATAGGAGAAACATGTAGAGAAATTCCTCGTTCCACCTACAATCTATGCCTATATACTCTGCCTATATATTCTGCCTCCTCTCTCTCTCCTACATTATCAATTTGGTTTTTCTCTACTGGAATATTCATAACAATCTTCAAATATGCTATCTAAAGTCCCTTAGGCTGGGCACAGTGGCTCACACCTGTAATCCCAGCTATTCGGGAGGCTGAGGCCAGACAATCATTTGAGGCCAGAAGTTTGAGACAAGCCTGGGCAACATAGCAAGACCCCATCTCTACAAAAAATAAAAAAATTAGCCAGGCATGGTGGCACATACCTGTAGTCCTAGCTATTTGGAAGGCTGAAAGGATCGCATGAGCTCAGGAATTTAAAGTTGCAGTGAGCTATGATACTCCAGCCTTGGTGACAAAATAAGACCCTATCTCTTAAAAAAAAAAAAAGTCCTTTAATAAATTCCACCCTTGACCCCACATCCCTCTCTAGTGACTACCCTATGTCTCTACATATCTTTAGGGGAAAACTCCTCAAAAAGAGTTGTCTTTCTCCATTTCTTTCCTTCCCACTCTCTCTTCAATCCATTCCAGCTAAGCTTTTGTCTCTACCTCTACTGAAACCAGGGTGATCAAGTGTGTCCATGACCTCCATGTTGCCCAGTCCCGTAGCCACTTCTCAGTACTCATTGTACTCAAGCCTGCAGTGGCATTTGACCAGCTGATCATATCCTTCTCCCTGAAACACTTCTTCCCATGGTGGCTGGGACATCATATTCCCCTGGTGTTTCCCATGTCATGCTGGGCAGTCCTCCTCGCTTTACTCTGCTGCATGATCCTCCCTTTTCTGAGCTCTAAATCTGGAGGAGCCTCAGTCTGTGACCTTCTCCTTACTCTCACTCCTTAGTGATCCTGGAAAGTGCCATGATTTTAAAGATGCTGATGATTCCCAAATGTATATCCACAAAGCTACAACCTCTCTCCTAAGGTCCAGAATCAAATATTCAAACTTCCTGTCAACATCTCCACCTAGATATCCAACAGATGTCTCAACCTTAACATATCCAAAGAAGAACTCTTGCCCCCCACCCAGACACACACAAACTGCCCTGCTCCTCTCTCAGTCCTCTCCATCTCAGAAATGGCATCACCATCACCCCATTTATCCTAGAAAGCGCTCTTGCACACTCCACACCCAATTAATCTGGAAGTCACATCAAGTCAACCCTCAAAACATATTCTAGGTCTGACCACTTCTTAAAACCTCCCCAGCTACCACTCCAGTCCAGGCCACCATCATTTCATGCAAAAATATAGTAACTGGTCTCCCTGTCTTCTGCCAACTCATCAGTCCATCACCCATGGTACAGTAAGAGGTCTATCTAAAGAGGACTCTGTTGCTGTCCCACTTAAAACCTTGCAATGGCTTCCAATTACCCTTAGAAATAAATTTAAATCCCATAGTCTGACCCCAAGCTACTTTTCTGACTCCATCTTCTACCATTCCATTCTTTCTATCATTGACTTTGCTTCCCATGCCCTGGCCTCCTTACTATTCCTTAAATACACCATTCTTGACCCTATCACAGGGCCTTTGCACTTGCTGTTTCCTCTTCCTGGAACATTCTTCCTTTAGATGTTATATGGCTCACTCTCTCACTTTATCAAGGCTTATACTCAAAGATTAACTCTTATGAAGGTCTTCTGGGATCCTTCTATCTGACATATCTGCCTTTATGATGGTTAATGAGTACAAAAATATAGTTAGATAGTTAGAATGAACAATATTTGATAGCACAACAAAGTGACTATAATCAACAATAAGTTAGGGTATACTTTAAAATAACTAAAAGAGTGGAATTGGAATGTTCTGAACACAAAGAAATGTTAAATGCCTGAAGTGATGGCTACTCCAATTACCCTGATTTAATTAATTCACATTTTGTGCCTGTATCAAAATATCACATGTACCCTATAAAGATATATAGCTATTATGCACCCATAATAATTAAAAATAAAATACTTAAAAAATAAGAAAGAAAATATCCCCTTTCATCACTATTTCTCTGTTCCATTTCTTTATTTTATCAGGTCAGTCTTGCACTTTCAGAATTCTCACTGATAATAGCAGCTGCCTGAATCCAAATGTCTCCATACATCCACCAAAGGAGAGCAAATAAAGCCATCCACAACCCATATCCAGAGCACAACTAGGGAGTCAGAAAATACTACACATTTCAATGTACATATAAGTGATAAAATAAACAGCATAACCCAGCATAGCCAAGCCCAGAATCAGACATCAATTGCTTGGAAATGAGAAGGGGGTAGTGAGGACAGTAGAAAACAAAAATCCCTCCTAGAAATAAAGGCTCTCACCCAAAAAGCGAGTAAACCAAAGAGAGCTTTCAGAAAGGAATCAAAGATAAAATATAAAAAGGAGTAAAATTACTATACAAATTTTAAAATGCAGATTCTTTAGGGGACCAAAAAACACCAGCAAATCTACTCAAGAAAAAAAAATGAGAAAGCCTATACAAAGTAATAAACTGCAAAAGAAAAAGAATCATTGAAACAGAAACATTAAAATACCAAAAGATAATCTTTCACCAATTCAACCAAATAAATTTGAAAATCTACATAAAAGAGATAATTTCCTAAACATACACACACAGACACACACACACACACTTTCCCCTATTTGATCCCAATACAGATAGTAACAGTTCAATTTTCATAGAAGAAATAGAGAAAACTTTTATCCCCCAAAATAAAAACTACCCTCACAAAGAAGCACCAGACCAATGTGGTTTTATGGGGGAAATTCTATTAAACCTTCAAAGAATATATCATCCCTATGCTACTTATATTGTTCCAGAGTGCAGAAAAAGAACCAAAAACTGACAAATTCTTTTTATGAAGCAGATATAGTACTGATACCTAAACCTGATTTCATAAAGGACTGCACAGAAAACAACCACATACAAACCTCACTTATGAATACTGATGTAAATATTAAATACATATAAATATAACCACTAGCACATAAAATAATACTGCATTAACAAGTGAAATTTTTCCAGGAATGCAAGGATGTTTCTTTTTTATATAATCCATTAATGTAATTTGCCATTTTACCAGATATAAGGAGAAAAATCATATGATTATCTCAAGATACTAACAGGGCTTTCAGGGCCTTCAACAGAATTCAATACCACTCCCGATTTCAAAAAACACTCAATAAAACAAAAATTAATGGTTATTTCCTTGTATGTGTGTATGTGTATGTATCCCTCAGATGAAAAGCCAGCTTCTTAGTTAATGGGAAAACACTAGAGGCATTCAAAACTAAGGTCAGGAACAGTCAAAGATGCTTACTATCTCTACCTAATATTGTATTAAAATAAAATTATAACTATTTGTAGGTTATGTAACAGTATACCTGTAAAACCCAAGATAATCAAAGATAAAAATTAAAAGAATTTATGGAGGCAGAAAGTTATAAAATTAACATACAAAAATAAATAGGCTTCATTTAATCATACAGTAATCAGATAGAAGATATAATGGGAGAGAAAAATCTCATATACAAGAACAAAAAAAAGTTAAAAAAAAAATTTCTGCAGGCTGGGCGTGGTGGCTCACACTTGTAATCCTAGCACTTTGGGAGGCCAAGGCAGGAGGATTGCTTGAGGTCAGGAGTTCGAGACCAGCCTGAGTAAGAGCAAGACCTCATCTCCGCAAAAAATATAAAAACTAGCCAGCTGTGGTGGTGTAGGCCTACAGTCCCAGCTACTCAGGAGGCTGAGGTAGGAGAGTCACTTGAGCCCAGGAGTTTGAGGTTGCAGTGAGCTATGATAATGCCACTGCACTCTAGCTTGACAACAGAACAAGACCCTGTCTCAAAAAAAAAAAAAAATTTCTGCAGCTAAGTAAGTTGATCCTTAAGTACAAAGAAAACCAAACATGCAAGAATAGCTCAGAAAAGAGACTTCTGCTTCTGACCAAGATGGAGTAATCCACATGAAACAAACAAAAAAACCCACTGAACAAAATATATGAATACATGAAACAATAGTTTCCAAGACTTTGGACATCAAGCAAGGAAGAACAGTGATCCCTGGGATGTGGGAATCAAATGAAGTAGCCCTATGGTTGCCTCAGCTTATTGCCTGGAGAGAATTTCCAGACTATAGAACAGAAAGGGGGAACCCAGGAAGAGCTCAGTGGTCTCTCTGAGTTGAGAACACAAGTCTGGGAGTCCGGGGAGGACAAGACAACTAGATTTGCAGAACGGGTTACTAGAGAGGCAAGACCTGCCTAGAGAAAGCTCTGGAGATGCAAAAGGTCTCCATCCAGTATTCAGCTGAGTCCTGATTAGTGCATGTATGTGAGAAAACCACCCAAGGCCAGAAAGAAACCATTCTAAAGAGGAAACAATAGTTGAAGCTCATGGTTTAACTTTATAATATATTATTTCTAAAATATTTATTGAATTATAAAATCTGAAACTATACTTGAGAAAGAGCTAAGATATCCCAAATATTCCCCATTATTTACTCCTTAAATGTTGCCAGTAAAGTACAAAGAAATTCATATAGTAAAGAATATTCCTTTAAAAATACAATTTACTTTTAAAGAAGTTTATCTCTATAGTTAATCTGTATCTTTGATGCAACTATTTCAGCCTGTCTTGACCCAAGGGTCAAATATTCCTACCTACAAGTATGCCTTTCATATTTGGAAAGAAGTAGGCACACACTCACTTGCACTTTTTCTCCCTGGCTGCCTCCCAAAAATAATCACAGTTCAATATTACAGCTTCTACTTCAGAAATAATTAAGAAGTTAATCCTACTTGGAAAACATAATTACCCAGCAGACCATAGAACCAGCTTAACTATTTGACATAAGTGAAATCTCAAAGACAGAGAAGCAATAGCATATTCAAAGACAAAACCAACACTGTCTCCCTAGCTACCCCATCATTACTGTTTGGGGATGTGTGGAGTCCATCACAACCCATCAGTCACAGGGAACCAAGACATCCCAACTTCTTTAAAGCAGTAAGAAGCAATGGGGCTGAAGGACACTGGGTGCAGTTAAGTTCTTGGTTTATCAGGATAAGGGATGATGTCTCAATAACCAAGAAGCCTTCCCAAGCTCAAAACTTCAGAATATTCCTTCCCTGCTTCGACCATATGCCAGGGACAAGATGTCCATTCACTTCTGATCTTTTCCCAGCATCATTAGAAAACGGGAACTTTAGTTTAATTTGACACTGGCATATCAAGTGCCTGCTATGTTATTTCTCTTACTTAACATGCAAAGCATTTCATTCTTCAGATTTACTACCTATATTCACGAATGGGGGAGCCAGATGTCTTCTAGAATGAATGAGTCCTTTGATAAGGCATCCACACCTGGATCACAAAGGCAGCTGCCCACTCTGTGTGGCAGTCCTCAGTGCCTAACAGGCCAAACATAACTGAAAGTCAGACTTTTCCTAATATGGTAGATCCATGGTCGCCACCTAAACACATCTTTTGGGGAACTGTATCCTTTTTAGAAGTCAATAGCCACTTTTGCCAACCTATTCTCTCTCTGAGCTGGCTCTCAGAGCAAATTCTGAAATTCTTAAGAATGCTGCAGAAACCGAAGGCATTTGAAATTGAGATGGCAGCAGCAGGCCAACTCCAAGGCTATTTCTAGTCATCCACAGTAGGTCTTACACAATAAGGACTTTTCAATAGTAAATAGACCTTGGAAACCTGCTTGGAAACAGCACCATTCTAAAGAGAATAGGGATTTACAAAGGAAGACACCACTGTTTCTGCCTCTGAGAAACATATACTTCATCCTAATATCCTAATACCAAAGTGATTTAACTACAGTTGTACCTGAACTTTAGCTAAATTATTTCAACTACTGTAGGAGGGGGGAATGTTCTAAAATAATTTTCCTACCCATTTAGCCATATCAGTCTCTTGAGTTTTGCCTCATCTTTTGTGCATTTGAATTTTACATTATCAAAAGAAAATCAACATGCCCCCCTTTTTAAAAGGAAATCCCTTGTTGGAAAAGAAATTGACAATTTTCCTTTCCCTGTCTACCTTAGGATGAGTGACTCCCCTAGAGTGACTTTATAGGTAATTGAATTTCACGTGAAATTTACCAAATAACAAAGGTCTAATACACTCTGCAGAACATTCCATATAGCCCAAATCCTTACCTGCCTGCCTGCGGCTTTTAAACAAAATACGACATAAGGAATTGGCATATGGAAGAATAGAGAGTATTGTTCTCTGCCAAATTTGACAGCCTACAGCAGAGGCGGAGGGGAGCCCTTTTAAATACTATATAAAAGGCAAACAATCAAATTTTTCAACAACCGCATAGTTCACATAGCATAATCTCCTTGATTTTTAGCTAAGGAAATGAAGGCCCTCAAGTTCAATAGCTGGGCTTATGCCAGAAAGAGACAGAGAGGCTGAACAGAGCATTGAGTCCAGAGCTACTTATGCCAGGTTACAAAGCAACCCCACCTAGGGGTACAAGACATATTTTGATTAGTCCATCTATAAGCCGGGTTCTGAAGACATATTGAACCTAGAAAGGGGTCTCAAAGGCCATTGGCTCTTTATCAAAGTCAATTTGAAGCTCAGATTCTGAGCCTCAGTTCTAATTTCTATCATGCCATCTCCCCATACCTGAACTCTTCCCCTGTTTTACCAAGTCCTTCAGTGCCTGGGTTTCCTCCTGTCACTCATAAAAAGAAGAAGCTTTGAAGCAGAAATGTTTGGGGGGAAAACAACCACCACCACCTGTACCAGCTGTAAACACAGATGTGTAAACACATCTCCAGACCCCTGAACAGAGGAAAGAGAAAGGCAGTATCTCTCTGCAGGGTCTGTCCCCCTTTTCTCTCTGAGACTTGGTTTTTATTTCCCACTTCATAAAAAAAAGACACTCTATAAAGATGCACACCAAATTTTGAGCAAAAATAAATATGGTTTGTATTATAGTCTGCTCTTTGGTTTTTTTGGTAATTTCCATAAGCAAGCCAGAACCACTCCTGTAACTAGTTCTCTCTGCCAAAGCTACAGAGCCAATCTTAAGCAAGCGGACACTTCCTACTTCTTCTAGCATTTGTCTCAACTAGAGATAGTATATAAATCCAGTGTTTGGTGAGGCTATAATGGTGTCTGATAACACTCTAGAAACACCTCTTAGTGAATCAACAGAATCTACCTGAGATGGAGCTGTCACCTAGCATATGCTGGCTGGGGGCCCATCACCCACATAGTTCAATAAAAGGCCTTGAAGGTACTGCTTGGACACACTTATGATGGGGACAGTCACTAGAATTAGAGAAGCTACTGCCATGATCTAAAAACTACATACACATACACACACATATGTGTGTATTTTTTTTAATCTTAAGCTTGAGACTAAAATAAGAGGCCAAAGATAATGGAGATGCATTGCAACAAATACCCCTAGTCCCAGTGAGATCTCTTAATTACTCATTGATCTTTGCCTTTCCTGTTTATGTATTTCTTACTTCCTCTTTTTTTCACAATAACTAAAAGAAGTATTAAATCTTTACTTCCAGTTGCAAAATCACCAATGTTTTACCAATAAATAATCATTAAGCACCAACTCCATGTAGGCTTTTGTTGTAGATCCTAAGGATGCCAAGTAGAATGAGACACCTCTGTTCTGCAAATTTCTTAGGAGTAACACACTGATATTTTCAATAGTTAAATTCTAGAAAGATTTTCTAACTAAGTACACACCTTGTGTTTTCTGTATCCTTTTAAAATCTAACTGCTCAAAATAAAAAGACAAAAGAGAAAGCTACAAAAATGCACATACTAAACATAGCTGCAAAAACACCTCTTTGTAACCTGTGATTTAATCAATTTAGACAAGTGCCTTTGGTTAGATTTGGGTAACTAAGAATATGCATGGAGAAGTAAATCCTGACCCAATTCTATCATTAACTAACTGCTAAAACCTTTTGCTCTCACTCCTTTTTTGAAAACTCTCTTCCACTTTCCATAAGCCAGCCAAAGTATTCAACCTCCAGGTTATTCCAGTTGAAGAGACTGCTGTTCCAGATATTAATGTCTATAAAAATATTATCTCCCAGAAAAATCCTCCCTATCTCTCAGAATGAAGGAGGGATCTGCCCATTCCTTTTATATCTTCTCCCACTAAGTTGCATATGCATCAAGCAGGGACTATGGCTTATTTATTTTACTATCCTTGTCACCTAGTACAATGCATGATGCATAATAGCTACTAGGCAGTCAATAAATGTTAGCTCAGTGAACTTCCCCTCCAACATCTAGCTTAATATCTCTGCATGCTAAATGTTGAATTTGTACTGATTGGCTGATACATACTCTTAATTTGCCAGTTATTAGAGGGAAAGTGTTACTATCAAGTTTGCACTACTATTGTTTAGGCTGTTATGTCTTCAAACTAGCAAAATTCAGGCTATGTAACAAGCAGAAGCAAACACTGATGAGACAGTGCACTTGTGATACCAAAGCATTCCTCAGCTAACTGTCTTTTACTCTGCCTTTTACTCCTTGAAATAATCATTCACTTAATGTTTGCCAACTGTAATGAGTTCAATAGTGATGCACCATAAACAGCCTAAGGACTGTACCAATTATGACAAGAAAGGGGGCGTGTATTTATGTTCCAAAAAGAACCTGGCAAAGGCAGCACAGTAGAGGGGATTCAGCTGGAACTGAAGTCAGAGTGCCTGATTAACTTGGCTATTTGGCTATTCAAAGAGTGGGGAAAAAAAATATGGTGCTCAGCCACCTAGTGGAAAGGCATCTTTCCTACTAAAATTACCTTCCAGCTGCATAATGTACAGCACTCTAAAAAGAAATTTCAGCCCCTCAGATTCCCTGAGCACCTGCTACGTCTCAGATACTATACTAAATACCAAATGTATAAGACCTCAGTCTAGCCTAAAGGCTGGTAAACATTTTCTGTAAAGAGCCAGATAGTAAATGTTGTAGACTGTGTGGGTTATACAACCTCAGTGGCAATCACTTTTGCATGCAGAGAAAAAGCAGCCTTAGAAAATATGTAAACTATTAAACATGGCTGTGTTCCAATAAAGCTTTATTTACAAAATCAGGCAGCTGGCTGAATTTGGCCCATAGAACATAGTTTGCCAATTCCTAGTCTAGTCCATGATTCAGCTACATTTTTAAAAAATTGCAATTGCAAAATTGCTCACTAGCTATGTGTCAGTGAAAGCTTCCCCTTGTATTTGTATAATATTTCATAATTTATGAAGCTATTTTATGTACACTGACTCAAAATTTAATCATTTATACCAACCCTTTGAAGTAGGTAGGTCTTATCATCTTCATTTCATAAATGAAAAAACTAAGGCTCAAACAAATTACTTTCCTGCAGTCATTACACAGCTAGGGATGAAGCTAGGATTTGAGATTCTGTCTTACAGGCATAGATTACTACGTGTTCACCAAAACTTACTTCTTCCTCCAGGACACACAGCCAGACTACATTTCCCAGGCCACTTTGCAGTTGGGTATGGCCATGTGATTAGGTTCTGGCCAATGGAATTAAGGCCTGGCCCATTAAAAATTCCTCATAAAAATCTCCTACATGTGCTCCTCTACTTTCGCTTCCAATTGACTAGAAAGGAGATACTCCAAGGGTAACCTTGTGAGTAACATGTTGACAACAGCAGAGCCACAAGATAGAAGGACCTGAGCCCCTGAATCACTACTTGGAAGAGAGCCACCCAACCAGCAACACCTGTATTAGACTGTGAGAGCAGTGAGAACGCTGTATTGAGCCACTGAGATATAGAGCTTTATCTGTTACATCAACTAGTATTACCCTAGCTAATACAGCCTTTGTCCAGGCCCAACGTGGTCTGCATTTAACTATAGCAGCGATGCAAAGGATGAGTTTACCAGGCTGATGAGGCAGAATAATTCACATTTCAGACAGGGGATATAGCAAGCAAAGCAAGGGGTGCCTTCAGAAAAGAAGAAATTGTTCTAAATGCTTAGATAGTAAACTAGCAAGGCAGTGGAAGGAGAGGCAGCAAAGATAAGCACTAGGAAAGGACTGTTTACAACACTGAGGAAAAAGGACTTGCAAAGAACAAAAGATAGCAATTAGATCTGCCTCTTGCACACCCAACCTAAGGAAGAAGAGGCTAGAAGCAGAGAGACCACCTCTAGGGTCTGATTATCACTGGCCTAATGCGAGCAGAGCTATAAGTCAGCAAAAGACTGTTCTTTAAATACCCTGATTTTTAAATAAATTTGATATTTTTCTGATTATAAATATATGTTAATTATAAATGTATAAAGAAATATGAAGAAAATAAATCACAATCCCATAGTCAAAGAAAACCAGCATTAATATCTCAAGGCACAAACTTCTAAGCTTATTTTACCTTTCCCTTAGGCATTAAGAAAAACAGGAATATAATATTTTTTCCATTTAATATAACCACTGGCATCTTCTCATGTCAATCACCATAGATCTTCACCTCACTGTTAGTAGCTGCCTTGTCCCCATGGTATAGGTGTGCTATTGTTTTTTTAAAATCAGTTGTCTACTAGTATACATTTATGTTGTTCCCCTTTTCTGGCTATTACAAAAAATTATCATGATAAACTTTCTTATACATATATATTTATGCAAATGTACAAATACTTTTATAGGACTAATTTCTTGAAGTAAACCCACGAAGACAAAGGGTTTGTCTACTGTCAAATTACTCCCCAGAAAGATGGTACTAATTCAGATTCCCACTAGTGGTGTACAAATGTGCCCATTTTCCCACACCTTTGCTGACATTGGGTGTCTTTTTTTTTTAATTCTTTGCCAGTCTGGTAAGGCAAAAAATGATCTCATTCTTTTAATTATTGAAGACACAGTTAAACAATTTTTTTAGTCCTCTTTTTGTGTTTTTTTTTAAAACACCTTCTCTGTTTTGTCTATGGAAGACCCTAGACACATAATATTTATTATCTTTAGTAAGGTTACAGTGTACTTAATTTATACAATTGGGCTAACTGACTAGAAGCAGAGTGACTTTTGGATTTGAAAGACAGCATGAAAGAAGTCTGCAAAAATGATCAGATATTTACTCTGACTAGGATTGTCAGAATTGAGCAGGTAATCTGTTTCTGCATTTATGTACTCTAAATAATAAACTGTGTGCTAATTAAAATAAGCTAAGGATTTGTTTAATTTATTGCTTCCTTGGGCTCCCTCCCCCCCGCCCCCCGACACCTTTATCGTATGCTTGACTTATTTTTGGCTTTGGTTATAGAATAGCTAGGTCAAAGGGTAAACATACAAGGAGGCTTAGAGAAAAATTACAAGTAGAAAAATGACACAGGTTGTCAAATCTGAGAGAAAGGAAAGGATGAGACACAGATGAGGGATGAGTGTGTGGAAGCCAGATACTAAAATGAGCAGGCACGTGTTATTAGGGGAAGGAAGGAACATTTCTTGAAGGCCTACATACCAAGCACTGGGCAAGACTCACTACCTACATCATCTCATTTTATCCTCACAACTCTTTGAAATGAACAGAATCCACATTTTTAAAATGAGGAAAATGTGTGCCAGAGAAATTGACCAAGTAATAAATGAAAAGCTAAGCCACTAGTAGAACTTTAGCTTGTCTTTTGCTGTAATTTTATTCCAAATCCCATCTTCTCCCCCACTGTACCAAAGCTCTGGAAAAATCCCAGATTGGTACTTCCAGTGCTCTCCCTGCCACCAATATTCTTCTTCTCTCATTTGGGGGTACAAAGAAATAAAGAAATGATAAAGTAAAAAAGGGAATGAGTTGCATGTGAGAATGGGGGAAGGTCCCAGCAACATGAATAAAGGAACAAGAAAATAAATATCTATCAAGTGAATGAGAAATTAAATTGAAGAAGGGAGTATAAAGTTAGAATGGTGTCAGAAAAGTCAGGAATAAGTACAGGATAAAAAAGTAGCACAATAAAACAATGGCATGGAAAAAACATATGTATAAAATGAAAAGATTTTAAAAATGGAAAATGGGAAATAATAGCTAGAAATCACATAATTATAAAACTGGTTGGCTCAGCTGAGAAATGACATGTCCAGTCCCTTAATCTTAACCTCCTCCTAAAGGGACCCTTTTCCATTCTATTAACATGCCAATTTTCCCACCATTCTTTCTAAATGCAGTGACCAAAACTGAACCCTCTTTTCAAACAGGAGTCATATCACCCAGTGAATACATAGAGAATGCTAGTCAGGACCTGCTAATACAATTTGCACACACATTAAACAAGTTGAGAACTTTCATCAGTTAGTTGCTCTCCATGAGGTCTATTGCTCTCCAAGAACTTCACGGCTTGTGCCAGGCCTGCCAATATTAGCTTTGCTTTGCTTTGTTTTTGTCCTTAATGATACCTCTCTGAGTTCAGAGCAAGAAAAATCACTGAAAGCATCTTAGAAAGAGCCCCAAGCCCAACACAACAGGTAGACACTGGCTCCAAGGTCTTACTGTTAATTCGGGTCAGGGCCAGATAATATCAACCAGTCATTCTCATCTTCACGGGCTTGCATGGAGTTTTGTAAACCAAACATATTCTAAATTTTATTTTTATAAAAAAAATAAGGTAGATTGAGAAAACAGGGGGAAAGAAGTCTAAAAACAGAAAGAAAGACTTTGTGGAGCAGAGATCACAGCACACGGGAGAAGGTGAGTGCCAGAGTGGAAAAGTAAGAAACGGGAGCTCGAGGAGCAGAATGCAATGGCCTCGTTCTTTATTCATCTCATTCTTCCTTTGTCCCCTTGTGCATCTCTTGCTTTCATTCACTATCTCTTCAGGGAAAAAAGGGCATAAATTTGAGATTTAAAAAAACAGTAATAGTAAGATTATATGAAATAAGTTGAGAATGACTACACACCATGATCGAACAGAAGACAGGCCAAGCAAATTTTTTAAGTAAAATAAGAAGTAAGTGGTAAATTAGAAACTTGAGACATGGTCCCTCTCCCCACCCCACCATCACCAAAATCTGTATATTCCTATTTATTATTCTCCCCATGCTTGCCTTCTCTCATTCTTCTAGTTAATTTTCTGGGCTTTCATTTTTCAAACCATCAATGAGGACCTGAGACAAGAAATGAATAAATAAAAAGAGTATGAAAATGAGAAAATAAGGAAGGTATAAAATAATTGAAATTAACCTTAAAACCTCAAAATCAGGAGAACACTCACTATATGAGAGGCATCTGGTTAAGTCCAGCTGAGGAACTATTTCATGTTCATTCTGGGACTCAACAGTAGAAATAGGAAGATGGGGGTACGAAATGGTCCACACGATTTATAGTTTTCATTCTCTTTTGTTGATAACATAAACATTTAACTCCCTTATGAAACCTGCACCAACGATGTCTCTCCTTTCTGTTTATGTGTGTGCACATACACACACGTGCATACACACTTGGAAGGATGCAAATCCACACGCCAAAATATCAACCACAGGTACGTCCACGGGGTGAGAAAGGCAAGGAGAAAGTTCACTTAATATTTAACACAAATCAAGATAGCTTGATTTTTTAGAAACAGACCTTGGATATAACTTTGGACATTCAGGATAAAACAAAGAATAAAGAAAAGGGGAAATGATGACGGAAGAACTTAGACACGAGGAAAAATGCAAAGGGAAATTATAAAAGAGTAACAACATTGTTTTTTAAAGCTGCATTTTATTTCATCCCTTCTTTTCTCCTCTCCTGATTTTATATCAACATTCCGGAGTAGGCGGTTGCCTCAGAGCCCTGCTTGTATATTTTTCTCAAGTTTTATCTTTGTACATCCTCCCTGAAAAAACACAAAACTCACAGAGATCTTAAAAGAAAAGTAAGAAGCAATAGGCCACTGGATTAGACGAAAACCTTATGTTGCACACATCTATGACCATGACTTATTCTTTAAACATATCAATAGAAACAATCATTCACCTTTCTTCAGAGACAGCTGGAGTAACTCTAGCTCACTCATGGTAGCTTCTGCTTTGTTGACGAGTAATTAGAGACAGTAACAGATCATTTGTCAAAACCCCAGTGGTTAGGGTTCATGGCCTTGATATGCCTGAACCAATTTCTCAAGCATATGACTGAAGCCTTTCTCTTTGTCTGTCTGATATATCCTTCACAACACTTCTAGACTCTTTTTTCCCAAAATACCACTTTTATATCACCTATCCACCCAAAACTTACCATCGTCTCTCCTTGCTCTTTAGATCCAGCTCAAACTCCTCAAGGAGATTTTGAAAACCTTGCATGTTTGCCTCCACCCCAACCATTTTTACCCCACTGCTTCCCTATGCCAAACCCTGTGTAATCTACCGCCCTGTTCTCCTTTCTGTCTCCCACTCAGGAAGTACTCGTTTGCGGGCCCATTTATTCAAGGGAATGTCAGGCCAGTCTGTCAGGTGGGGAAAGGCATATGCAGAAAGGAGGAGAAGTTAAACTGAGATGTCTTTATAGAGACAGTAGAGAATCTTTTAAATAGAAGGCAATTGATTGTTTTCTGCCTATTTATCTCACCACCTCTAAATAGTGATAACATCACTAAGAGAGGGAACATGTCTGCAAGCCCCAACCAAAGTCAGCTACCAGGATTCAAATGTCAGCTCTACCAATTACAGCATGACTTAGGGCAGGTTCTTTTCTCTCTCTGCACCCCAGGTTCCTTGTCTGTAAAATGAAGACAAGAACTATATGACCTTCATAGAGTTGTAAAGAAGATTGCTGGTTGTTGAAAACATGAGGTACTCAATTTTTTTCTAATGAATTTGATCCTATCATCTGCTATAGAAATCTCTAGAATCTGTCCTTTTCCTCAGATACCATATTCTGAAGGTGTATCCTTAATCAAATTAACTTAGGTGATTACTTTGCTCTGGTGAACATTTATATAGTCAAAATATGTAAATTTACATAATCATAGTAATATAAACTTTGTTTATTCATATTAAGTTTTTTAAATCACCTATGACCATAGCATAGGAGTAATTATGGGTATAGGAAAATAATGGAAAAATTATTACATTGAGAGAAATTAGTGTTATGGTTACTAAGTAGGTTGTTTTAGTTGGCAAAGCAGGAAACAAAAGTGTAAGTGAATTGTTAAAGTTACAAAGGTAACCAATAGAGAAACTGAAGGGGTACGGGGGAGTATAAGTGAGCTAATTCCTCACCCACTATAGAAGAAAAATCAATAGATAATATCAAGAACTGAGAAATGAATAAGCAGTAGTATAAGTGCATCACTTAGAGATGTGAAAGCAACACTAAAAGTCTACAAAAAGGATAGTAAAAGAGTTAAAGGTAGTTTCTTTAGGAAGGAGGTATAGAAGGCTGAGAGAATCATACTTTTTATTACTAGTTCTATACCACTGTGTTTAAAATTTTCAACCGTTTTTTTAATTAAGAATATAATTGAAGAAAAGTCTATTCACAATACCAACTAAAACCATAAAAATAAACCTAACAAGAAATGTGGACAACCTACATGAAGAAAACTTTAAATCTTCACTGACGTAAGAGAAGACCTAAAATATGCTGAATCCTGCTATGAATATGTCCCTGAAAGGGGAACTCAATGTCTTAAAGTTGGCAGTTCTCCTCAGTTTGTCTATAAATGCAATGTCATTCCAATAAAAAATCCCAACCGGGTTACTTTTGGAACTAGACAGTTCTAAAATTTATCTGGAACAGAAAATACATGAAAAGAGACAAAAATTTTTTGAATAAGAACAATTGTCAGAGTCCAAGTCATGGCACCAAAGAGGTCAGAATCCTGGGTTTTGGCATCAAAGATGTCAGGGTGGAAGTTTGCACTCGGTTCTTGGTGTGCTCTTGGCCGAAGAATGACCAGACACACCAAACTGTAAGATCCAGACTACCATCCCAGTTCTCTGACTCCTTTCTTGGAAAAATCACCAGCAAGGCCAACACGATGGAATAACCTCAGGCAGGGAGCAGTTTCACAAGAGCAGCTCTTTATTGTAGAATAAAACTGGTCTGTCTCCGCAAGTGCAGAGAGACAGACCAACTCACTCGCTGACTGACCCACTCACTTCCTCACTACTGCCTTCTTGAATTGTGTCCTTTTATTAGCCCAGTCTGGAGGAGGGCTTTTGGGAGGTGTAGGATGTTATCAAATGATCAACAGGTGTCCTCAAAATTCCATCTGCTTATATGAGCTCCCTGTGAGAAATTCCACCTGTGGGGGGGGGGGGTGAACCACAATGCAGATTCAAGCTAATGGCATATTAATGACCCTTAGGTTACTCTAGGTCACTTTCTAAATCTTATTATGCCTGGGCTGGAGAATTCCGAGATTGATAAAGCATGCCTTCCTTCCCCAGGTGTAGCAATTGCTCGGGTTAGGATTAAGGGAGGGGCAACACCAAAATGAAGTGTCCGCCCTCATCCTTCTTTACAGGTGGAGCAAATGCTTGAAACAGCACCAAAACAGGGAACCCTGGAGAGCCAGAGATCCTAACTATCTACCTAACACAATGAGGGGGGACTTGCCCTCACAGTTCAGAAACAGGCTAACAGATGTGCAGAACAGAATAAAGTACACAGCACATGGGTATCATCTTCAACAAAATTAAATGCCAAGAAATGGCGACTGGCCTCCCTACCTAATGTCATATTTGAACTGATTATGCAGACAATATGACAACATTCAAAGCAAATTCCTGCAACCTAAAAAAGGCTGAGGAAGGGTTCTTCGAGCTTCTCGGAGAAATCATTTTTTGTTCACTATAAAAGAAGAACAGAGATGCACATAATTAGGCACAACTCTGTCTAGAGGACAAGAGGTCACAAACTTAGTAAGAGCAGAAATGTTAAATTTCTTATCAGGCAATTATTTTCTTGTACCTCATTTATCCCAAATACAAGGCAGTGACAAGTGTATGCTGAGAAAGAAGCAGTGTGAATTCTAGAGCAGTTTTGATCAGGGCAAAGGACATAAATGTGGACTCAGGAGCCTAATGTTTTCCCAAGAAAGATCACCTTAGCTAAGAAATTCCAGTTGAGACCACTGTTTGTTTCCTCACTTATCTACCACTACAGCCTTCTGGTCCCCCTTGCTCCAGCCTCACTCCTTCTACCATCAGTCTCCAAACTTGCCAGAGAGATCTTTCTAAAACTCAAATCTGATTAATTTCTTCCCAGCTTAAAATATCTGTTACCTTTTTTTTTTTTTGTAATCATGTCCAAATTCCTTAAGTGGATTATCAGGTCTTTATTATAACACGTAGCCCTTGCCTACTTCTTCAGCTTCAATCCTTGCTTATCTACCTGATATAATCCTCCTCTCTTTCAAGGCTCAGTTCAAATGTCACCTCCAGAAATCCTTTGCTGACTTCTCCATTCTCAAGGTACCACTGGAATGCTCCTCTATTACAGTATTACTGTAATTATGGTAATGTAAGCATGTTTGTGTACTAGACCAGGAGTTACTAGAAGAGAGGAAAATACTTTTATTCATCCCCCCTACCAACCAGAAGCACTCAATATATCTGTTGATTGCACCAACCAATTATTAACAGTTAAGAATTTCACAAGAAGCTCTCAATTTTCCCCTCCCTAAAAAACAGCTTTGTACAAAGAATTCAAATGACATAACATGAGCAAAATCATGCCAGCCATCATCTGAGAATTAGAGGGCTCAATTCCAGCCACAGATCTGCTCCATGTTTTCAAGAGAATGGTGCAGCCTCCCTATGCCTATTTTTTTCCCCTTGTAAAAGAATGAGATTACTATGGTTTCTTCCTGCTCTGGAAATCTAGGACTCTCCCCTGCATTGACATCTGCCCTTGCATAAGGCAGTCACACACAGCATGCACACTGCTGACACGTACCCGCCTGGGGAAAATTAGTAGCAGATGGTACCAAAGTTCTAGGTCAAAGTGCTTTTTATTGGCATCCCAGAACAAATACAATTTCTTTTCAATTAAAGTAGATTAAATGTGCATTATCCTTATTTCTATAACTGTACCATCTTACAATTCTGTGGTCCTTTTCCATTTTCCAAATGCTTTCAGAGTCATTATACCAGTAATTCTTATAACAGCCTTCTAAGGTAAGTGAGGAAGTAGTATTATCTCTTGTTACTAAAAACGAAGCTGAGGTTCATAGACATAACAAGGTTATAAAAACATTTGCCTTACATACCTCATGCTTGCTCTGACTTCTGGTTTTGGGCTGCAATTCAAGTCTCTACATCCTCTCGGTGTTGTTTTAAAAATCACTGAGATGATTCTCTGATTCTAGCTCAGAGGTCTAGTACATTACACTAAATTCTAAGGGGAATAATAACAATAGCAATTTCCTAAGTATATACATAAATACAAAATGTGGAAGCAAACGTGAGTTTTATACTTAACAGTTTTAAGACTGAGGATATACCATCAAAATTCAGGGTTCTTGTCTTTGGTCTTCCTGCCCATGAATACACGTTTCTCAACTTTGTATTCCAGTCAATTGAAGCCACCTCCACCAACGTTACTGTTTAATAATGTAGCTCGATTTCATGAGATTTCAGAGTCTATTCATTTTACACACTCTGAAATAGAGTTGATCTGTATAATTTAAGATGTTCCTCTTAAAATTGATCTGGAATGTTGAAGAAAGACTTCTTGAAAAATAGTCTTGCTACCAACTGAACTGATTTTAATACCAAGATGGACAGTCAATAAAGGAAATTTTTCACTCAGCAGAATAAATCACTGAAATAATAGAAAATCTATTAAGTAAAATATGAAATATTTGCTTAATTAAAAAATCCCTAGTAAGACCATCTGTATGTGAAAACATCTACCTTGAAACAAGACACCTTACATTCAAGTTTAAAAGCTTATATAACCACAAAAATTAATTCAAATTTTCATAATGTTGAAGAATTAGAGCTTTATTTTAACTTTATTTTAAAGATCACATTATGTGGTAAAAGTAATAGAAGTCACTTTCATCATTACTTCCATGATGTGTAAAGTAAGATAATCTTGATAGTATGCTATGCAATTCAATTTACATACATTCTACACATAAATACATTCTACACATAAATTTCCAAACATATTAAAAGACAAAGCTCTAAATGGAGCTTCTGACAAACTGCATACCAAGTAAACCAAATCCTACCCTATTTCTCTGTGAAAGCTCCTTCCCAGGCTTAGAAAACTCGGTTATACTTAAGAAAGTCTCAACCATGGTACAATTTATATTTTGAACAAAAAAGCAAGCATCAGTGCTGGTATTGTGAACATGGTACATTAAAGTTGACACCATAAACTAGCAATAATCTCTAGACAAGTCTCTGATCAAGCATTGATGTGATAAAGTTACATTTGAGTAGACACACATGAATAATCTGAAATGACAGATGAATTTCAGTTTCAGGATAAGTTTAGAAGACGTTTTCTTGACATGTCATTTATTCTGTCTGACCAGGCAGGAACATTTCTTATAATTCAAGAACAATCTCTATATATTTTAAATTTCTGATCTCCTAACTCATACTTCAAAATGTTTCTCTCATGCTACTGGAGCTGACAGATAGGCTCTAAGAACATGATACACGGATTCTGCCTCCATTTTATCTGTGCTGAATACTTATGCCATTCCAGTCTATAAAGCTAATTATTTTCACTATCCATGACTATCTTTAATTGATACAAATTGGGAATCATTCTCTCCAGATTATTGTAGGAAGTTAAAACATAGCTTTATTCATCATTATTCAACATGAATAAGACTTGAAATGTTTAAATTAAAGCCTACTATTTATAAGTGTCAGACAAATTAAATTTTTAGGCATGTTTGTGCCCTTGACTTATAACCTAAGAATACAAATTATCTTCTCACTAACCACTTTATTATAATGATGTACTTTCAGTTTGTTAGTATGCAAATTGTACCCTTAAAAAAGTACACATTTATAAGAAAAAAACACTTTTGCCTAATCAAAAATACTTTATTACCTTTTCATTTCCTATTGAAATATAATATCTCAAATATGTTGTATATGTTTTCAAGAACTCAAACAATCTTTAACTAAATACGAAATAAAATAAAAATGTTTACCATCTTTTACTAGAACTATTACACTTACCTTAAAATTAGTAGTATGTCTTACCTTTTTCTGGACTTAAGTTTTTATACACTTCAAGGTCTGCCATTAAATTTAATATTGTTACACATTATTGGCAAGAGCAGTAAAATTTCTCTCTAAAGGCAAAGCCTTTTCCTGATACACATCTCCAAAAAGGGTGGGAAAAAAGGCAAAGAAATCCACAGCAGCCCCAAGAACTTGGCTCATGCTGCCCTTTATGGCATGATGAGATCTTCACAATTCAGGCTTTACAGTGTGGAGAAAATAAATCCATGAGATATGATTATAGAACTTTGTCCCAAAGTGAAAAGCACAGCCAGATAAGCACACTGGAAGCATCTGCTCAGGGCTGCCGCTATTGTGGGAATGCAGGCGCTGTGGCTACTTTGGGTATGAGACATGCATGCTTAGTGCAGCGTGTAAAGCCCTCTAGGCATTATGCACATTTAATGTCTGGGAAGTATAGGTCTTTAACCATCAAAGAAAGCCTCCTCACCTTCAGAGGTCATTGAGAAACACTGATTACCGGGAGTGACGCAGGCTGAATGCAGAAAATGAACATGCACATACACAGAGACACACAGAAGCACACACACAGACATACACAGACACGCACACACACTCTCAGAGCAAACATCACTCCATCGGAAGCAAACACAATCCATTAATAAGCTACAAGTGCACTATAGGCTACTTTTATGCTAGTCAGGTTAAGCACATATTCAAAGTGTTGGAGCTTTTCCTTGTTTTTTTCCTTATTTTGTCCACATACAGACAAAGCAACGATCACAGAAAAGACTGGAATTTTTCCAACTTAGAAGGAATGAGGTTACAGTTTCAAACTCTTATGCAGTGAAGGCTACTTCTTAGGTAAAAAAAAAAAAAAGAAAGAAAGAAAAGTCACATCCTTGTGGACAAGGTAAATAGCACGAATGGGTCTGAAAAAGTCAGTTTTTAGTGAATGAACCACAACATTATTATAGCACAATTTTCCCTAAAGTCTATATAAGCATTATTTGCAAGTTTAATCAACTTCTTTGAAGAATTAGGTAGACAGACACACAGGCAGATATTTCACAAGCACTTTACTGTAGTCTTGCATTTACACATTGTGACTAGGTCTCTCCATCCTGAGTATTAACTCTCTTACTCCAGAATTCTCTTTCTGATACTGACTTCTATTGCCATTTTCTTCTGCACAGCTTCAGCTGTCCCTCACCCACCTGTGGCCCCTGGGACTCCCAGCATCTCCCATTCTGCACATGCCAGCATCAGTCCCTTTACTCCATTCCCGTCAAGGCCACCCAGCCCAGATTTCTAACATACCCCAGACTCCAAGGTGCCAAGCTCTATCTCAGTTCCCACTCATCTGTTTCCCAATTTGATACCCCATCCCCCAGTTTGCAAGCCACACTATGTAATCTTAAACACTCCTGAGAAATTTGGATTTCAAAGGTGTGTGGGGGCACACATAATTAGACACAGAATATCCTTCTTATAAGATTGAATCTGGCATACATATAAACACAGCTATGCAAAATAACAGTTAAGAGTTTAGGAGCCAAGGCCAGGTGCAGTGGCTCATGCCTTTAATCCTAGCACTCTGAGAGGCTGAGGTGGGGGGATCGCTTGAGGCCAGGAGTTCAAGACCAGCCTCTGGGCTGGGCGTGGTGCCGCACACCTGTAGTCCCAGACATTCAGGAGGCTGAGGCAGGAGGATGGCTTGAGCCCATGAGTTTGAGGTTGCAGTGAGCTATGATGACACCACTGCACTGTAGCCCAGGCAACAGAGTGAGACTCTGTCTCCCAGAAAAAAAGAGTTTAGAAGCCAGTCTGTCTGGGTTTAAAGCATGACTGCTACCAACTAGCTATGTGACCTTGGGCAAGTTACTTAAATTTTCTGCTCCCTAGTTTCCTTATTTCTACAAGGAGCATAATACTAGTTTCTACTTATTTAATACACATAAAGTGCTTAGAATCACAATATTATTTATTATTACTGTTAATCTTGAAATTCTTTACATTAACCCAGTAAAGCAGTAGACTTCCTTGTTTAATCCAAACTACCTCGAAATTTGATATATCAGAAATACCCACTCCTGTTAAATAATTCAAACGTTTAACACTCCCAGAGAATCTTCTCTCACTCGATCCAGAAAAGAGACAAAGATAAAAGCGCTCCCAAGGAAGGTTTGGAAATCATTCCTTCCAAAGATCCCCCTACTCCAATCTGGGGTCAGGAAAGGAGAAGGAGACAAACGGTTTACTGCTCATTTTGCCCACAGGGAGGATTTTTCTCCTAATGAAGTTCTCCATCCCCCTCACTTCTTGCCCTTGAAGCTCTCCAGGCCCCTCCCTGAAATGGCTGGCATGTTGGTTGGCTATGGAGCCCAACGCCAAAGCAAGGGCAAGTTTAACCTGAATGGCTCTGGAGTACCTTTGAGGGCCAAGCCACTCACCTAGGCGGAGCACTTAGCGGTGTCACAGGGCAGGCAGGCAAGCTTTTAAAAAGCAGGCATGGTCCCTAAGTATGCATTTGACTACCAAGAAGCACTCATGAATTTTTGAGAGCCTAGAAATATCTACTCATTATTAAATGTCCAATTCTTCAGCAGTAGCAAATAACCTTCAATGCAGCCCATTCAAAAGAATCATAAAACTTCAACACCTAGGTTGGCAGGGGCATTGGATGAATAGCCACAGCTCCCTAATTACTCCCCAGTATTCCCCCAACAATATGTCACGTACAACGTCAAGACTAGGCCAACAGGCTTTGGGAGGCAGTGGTGCTTCTTCTGGTGGGTCACCTCAACAGCCATACAGCCTTAGAATCTTTAACTTCTTAACTGGAACCCTCATTTGAAAAGGTTGAGCTTTTCCTAGATTAGTTCTGGCACAGTACTTGGCAAAGAGTAGGTACTTCATAGACCCTCATTAGCTTTCTCCATTTTTAATTATTAGACCAAATATGGAATTGTCTGCACCAATCAGGTGAAAAATAGAGAACTGTATCTGTGAATTCGGCTTCTAAATACAATGAGCAAAGGACTTTAGACCCCATCTGACAGCATTTTTCTCATCTCTCACACCTGAATTCTACTTTTTATTTCTTAAAGAAACATCATAGAGTAATAGGTAAAAGCAAGGGCTTTGATGGCAGATGGAGCAAGATTTAAGTGCCAGCCTTTTCCTTTACTCACTGCCTGATCTTGGGGACATTATGGGTAGAGTTGCCAAATAAAACAGGATACCCAGTTAAATTTGGATTTCAGATAAATAACAAATGATTTTTTTACTGTAGGTATGTCCCATGCAGTATTTCCTATATTTTTATTTGTTAAATCTGATAACCCTAGAGAGGGGCCTCTCTAAGCCCGAATATCCTCATCTGGGATTGCAGTACCCAACTCACAGGGTATTTCTCAAGAGTAAATGAGCTAGTAGAGGCCAAGGGCCTACCCCAGTGCCTGGAAATTAAATAATAAATGGAAGCTAATGCAGTAAGTGAATGGCCACGCCAATCACTGCTTTGATATAACTTTATTTAATCAAGTCTCACATTGAAGAGGTTCTGCATGACACTCTTCCCACACTCCAACCTCACCAGTCATCTAACTCTGAACCGAGAACAACTCAATGAAAATGTGAAGCATATCTACCCCGAAGGCCCCCAGGTCCAATTAGAAAACCTACTGACACAAACATAGGAGCCAGTCACTTATAAAAGCTACCATTTACCAAATGCCACTACACAAACTTTATCCTCTCTAATCTTCATGAAAATTCTGCAAGGAGATATATAAGCGCTCATATTTTAAAGGTAAGAAAACAGAGATTCAAGTCAGACAAGATGTCCAGGATCACACAGCTGTGATAGAACCAGAATTCAACCCCAAACTGACTCCAGATACAGGCCTTTCCCGCTGGCTCCATGCTTCAGGTCATGGAAACCATCTACAAGGGTTTAGGCCTGACTTCACAATTCTTCATGTTTTTCCCAGTTAGAGAATATTCCCACACAGTGCCAGAAGCTGCTAGTGTCTCTGGCATAGAAACACAGAATTTTTTTTTTTAAATAGTCTGTAAAGGGCAGTGCATGGGCAATATATATAGCCAAAGTGTTGTACCCCCGCAATATTCTGAAATAAAAAATAAATAAATAAATAAATAAATAAATAGTCTGTAAAGCCATAATACCAAATTACCCATTCAATTTTAAAGCATAGTCATAGTTTTCATCACAAGATGCAAAGTAATACAGAAGCAAGTGCAGGGCAGCAGATGCACCAGTGAGAGACTCCGGGCCACCCCCAGCTGCACCCTTCCTATGGTCGGTCCTATGTCCAGGTACCTTGATGAGGGCAGGATTTCACAGGAAATTTCATACAATGCTAGTAAATTGTAAATTGAGAGCATAAATTATAACAAGCTCAATGAAAAATCATCAGGCAAGATGCAACAAGATTTGTAAAAATGGTTATACTTATTGTAGTCAATAATCATTATTGCTAGAAACTGATGATAAAGAAATCATCAGAAAGATACAAATCTATGTAGAGAGGTTTCCTTTCCTTAGCATTAATTATAATAATGAATCATTGCCAACAATCTAAATGCTTATCAACAAGAGAATGATTAACTAAAATATACATTCACACTTTGGAATACTATCTAACCATTAACAATGTTTATAAGACATTGCAATTACCTGGAGAATGTCTGACATACTAAGTGAAAAAAGGAGGATACAAACTGGATACACACACCAAAAAAACTGAATACACAATATAATTTTAATTATGTAAAATATATGTGTATAGATACTTAGAATAAGTCCTAGAAAAATATATGAAATAGGTTTTCAAAGGTTATCTCTAGGTGTTTTCATTTCCTTTATGTTACTATATTTTAATTTTTTAGAACCAGAATTTATTTCCTTTATACTTGGGAAAAAATAACATTATTTTTAAAAAGTATAACCTGTTTAGTAACACTCAGCTTGGAAGAAAAACATAATCCCTTCCCACTGGTATATTATAATGATGGAGAATTTTCTTTGAGGATTACTAACATTTATGAAGTACTTACTATGTTCCAGACAGCATTCCTCACATTATACATGCCTTATTTAATTCTTACAATGCCCCTATGAGTGAATTAGGTACAATCCTTTCTCTTGTTTCAGATGTGGAAACTGAGGCAAAGAGAGGTTAAGTAATGTCCCTGAGATGGTACAGTGAGTGACAGACCTGGGCTTTGAATCCCCACAGATTCTGTCTCTAGAGTCAATGACCTTCACCAGATAAGACAGTATGGAGATCTTGAGCATGTTCCTTATATCCTTCAATCTCTTTTTTCCATCTGAAAGTCTCATAGAATAATAAACAGAGATAATTAGCGACTAATTCCTTTTAGGAAATTTCACTGTGCACTCAGCTACAAAGGAAACTCAAAATCTTCAACATAAGTCATATAGCAAAATCACCAATGTAGCTACACAAACACAGGAAACCTCAATAAGAATCCTCCAATGTACATACAAACCCAAAGAGCTAAATGCAGAGAAACTCCCAAGTGGATGCTCCAGGGAGATGTTCCCAGGATTAGCAAGTACATTTCCTTCCATAAAACAAAGGGTACCTACCACTGAGGCATCGTCCTGAACCCCCTGCTTAGCTCTAAGCTGTGCCAGATCATTCTGCAGACACTGGGTCACCAGTCCTTCATCAAATCCCTTGACCACTCAGGGCCACTGATGCTCAACTAGCTGTTCTGCTGTCCTGAGCAATAACTGTCTCTGAGGTAGGGGCAGCACCATCCCATTACTTAGCCTGTGCAAATCACAGAGATAAAAGAGAAGCTAACTGAAGGATTAGAGACTTTAGCCACTGAGTGTCTACTAATAATCTATAGGATAGACTGGAAATCTGCTCTCAGTTTATATTTACAATGGACTCAACTCACTAGTTTAAAGTGGTAGTCATTGCAAATTTTGGAGTTAAATGAAAGAAAGAGTAGGGATCGTTTATCAATTCAAACTAGATCAGCACAGTATGTGCCCATGACCTATTTATCACCACCACATTTGAGGAAATTGCTATTATATGAAGCTTAGAAACCCCTGTCAGGACTGTTCCAGAAAATTGCTACAGTTCTTACATTAAGCCCCAAGGAACAAACTGGAATGTTACTATGAGTTCATATTCACAGGAAAAGTTAAGGTGCTCTACAAACTAAAGTGTGTGCAATGTACCTAACTGCTCAATAATGATAACAATTATAACCTCATCATTCCTGTGGGAAGCTTTATGCTCTAACCCCTACAAAGTCCTCTCGGGAACACATTTCTCAAATGAGCCTGACAACAGCCATGCGAAGGCAGAGGGGCCCCATCATCATCCTGCTTGCACAGATGAGGAAGCTGAGCCTCGGCAACTGTCTGTGACTTGCCCAAGATCATAAAACTAAGAGGTGAGGGAAAAATAACCTGGAACTGGGCTTCCTAATTCAACACAGTGCTCTTTCCCAAAACCATGCAAACATGCTTAAAATATTATTGCCAGCAAGAACTTCTAGATAACGGGACAACAGAGTATAACCAAACACTCAAATTTCAAACCCAGCGTACCCCAAAAATTTTAGCCGAAAATAGACAAAGACCTGTAGGGGTGCAGGTTTCCATCCAATGCCAGCTAAACAAATGCTGAGAATGGCTAAAACAAGGGTTTTATTCAGAGAGCAGGCTTACCATGACTGTTTGTTCATCACTGGAGAGATATATTAATAAATATATATTCTAATGAGACAGAACATGTTCTATAGACCACACACGCTCGTCAAACAAACCATTTTGGACTTCGCTTACATTACATACTAACACATATCAGTAGACAGTAATTGCTACATATTTCTAAGCATCTGAATCCTAAAACAAACTGGGTATTAGCCACATTTAATTTTGCTATGTTCCACAGGACAGAGAAGAGCCACTCTTTAGCCTGACTGCCTCTTTGAAATGATGCCTCCTTGATGACTTATCGATCTCCCCTTCAAAATTCTTGGCTTTAAAATAAAATTGTTTCATTATTTTTTTTAAAGACTTGACGGTTTGTTGGTCATGTCACTTTAAATTTTAGAGGTTGGCATAAAAATTTACAGGCATATCACTGTCAGTTTGATGAAAATATCAAAAATATCAAAATAAAGTCCTTGGTAGGCTCAGAGCTTGATTTCAGCTTGAACAATTCATGAAAACGACCAAGACCTCACAGGCAAGATTTTACTCACAGGTCCTGTAAGAAACCCAGGAGCTTGCAGCCAGGGAACACATAAAGCACTTGAACTGCCTTTGATAAAGACTTAGGAAATGTGAAAATTCAACTGACATTTGAGTTACGAGAACTCATATCCAGACATAAATAAAAGTATCCAGCCTTTGTAAATTGGCATCAACTGTTTGAATATCTTCCATCAGTTCTGATCAGTGTTAATCATAACATTAGCAGAGGGGAGAGGTAGGTAGGCACATGAGAATCTATAATGGCTGTTGACAGCGACATATATTAAAACAAATATCTATCCTGAAGGCTGAAGCATTAATTACATTCTCAAAACTTAAGTAGTCACACCTTCAAACTCCCATATAGCACTCAGGATGTACTTTCCCCTGAACAGAAGCCCCTTTCCCTCCTGCCCTGGGAGGAGGAGCTGGACAACTCGAGTGGAAAAAGGCCAGAATGAACTCTAAGTGTTTGTATTCTCCAGCACTCCAGCTAAAGGAGGACTGTTTGCTTGTATAATAACCACACCTGCACATATCTGATTTTTTTTTTGTAAGAGACAGGGTCTCACTCCATCACCCAGGTGGCGGGAGTGCAGGGGTGTGATCATAGCTCACTGCAGACTTGAACTCTTGGGCTCAAGTGACCCTCCCACCTCAGCCTCCTGAGTAGCTGGGACTACAGGCATGCACCACCACGCCTGGCTAATTTCTTAAAAAATTTTTTGTAGAGACAGGGTCTCGCTATGTTGCTCAGGATAGTCTCGAACTCCTGGCCTCAAGTGATCCTCCTGCCTCAGCCTCCCAAAGTTCTGGGATTACAGGTGTGAGCCACTGCACCCAGCCCTAATATCTTAATATAGGACATTTTACCATGCCTTAATCTGACATCTCTGAATCTAATAAAATGTAAATATATTATCTGCCCAGTCACCTCTTGGCTTATAGCCAGTCAAATAGGAATTACAATACATGCATTTACATAGAGGCACACATGGTCATCAAAATGCAAACCCCCTTATCTGGTAATACTGAACCTTGGGATACAACATATACAGACTGGTCCCATGAAGAACTTAAACATAACCATAAAGAAGGAGGGAAAAGGAAAGGGGAGAGGATGATTCTAGATTATTGGACAACATTCCTCCTTAACAGAGCTCTTCTGAGTACAAAGGGAGTTGAGAGCAACTCAGACCCCCTGAATACAAAGTCAATACCCACAAAAGTTCAGGCCAGAGAGAAAGCAGCTACATCACCGGAAAGTCTCTCCAGGCCAGCCAAAGCCAAGGCCTGGCTAAGGAGCTGCCAAACTCCAAGGCTGCTTCAGAACCACCAGGTCACCCCAACCCCAGCAGACTTCACAGCTGTTTGCTTCTGCACTGTTGACCAGAGACTCCCCTGACAACAGGAGACAGGTCTCCAAGGGAGCTGGGTGGCTATAAACCCCTGAAGGATGGGAAGGGAAATGCACTTCCCTGAAAATTTAATCCCATAATGTCTGAGGAGAACATTTTAATAACAAAACATGACCTTTAGGGGCAGGATGCTCTTAAACAACTCAGACAGAGAGACATTACTCCTCTTTCTAAAAAGAAAACCAAGGAAAGAGATTGTACTGACTCCTCTGGTAACAATTTTCAATATGTCACAGCTCACAGTACTATCACAACAGTCTAAATTCCTAACCTAAAGTACTCTACAGAAATGAAAAATCGACTTCTTTGTCTTTTTCTTGATGAAATAAAAAGTGGCTCTTCTCCACAACTTCAGCAGTGCATATTTACACATATTCATACTTTTTGCAGTGTCCCCTGTCCAAGTCAAATAACTTCACATCTTTAGCCTTTCTCCTTATATTATTATTTCCCCCAAAAAGTCCTGATTTATTAATTTTTTGTTCTGCCTAAAAGACATCCTAACAGGAAGATGGGACACAGCAACAAGAAGGACCATAATGTAAACTCCTTGAGAGCAGAAATAGTGCATGTCTTGTTCCCAGATGTATCTCCAAGGTCTAGAATACGGCAGAAGAGTAGTGAGCACCCAGAAAGTCTGAGCATAGGAAGACCCACCCAAACACAAACTCAGGTTCCAGTTAGTTCTCCAATTCCCAGGAAGACACTGGGCATAAAGCAGGACCTAGACCCCAAAGGGTTACAGAGGGATGCCAAAAGCTGAGAAGAGGAATAAAACCAGATTGCTGGAATTGTGATCTGTGGTAAGGGTAAAGGAGGGAATAACCTTCTCTCTACAAATCAGGGAGACAATTAAGATGGAAGCTACTAAAGAACAGTTCCCTTAAGATGGAAATTATCAACTTATTAAAGTTTCCCAAGCGGCCTTCTAGTTAATACTTCAGCCCAGGGATTTAGGATGACAGAGAGCAAGCCTGTGGTACCAAGAGAAGGCAGAGTTCCTCAGGAGAAAAAGAGAAAGGACAGGTTAATTCCAAATCCAGAAACAGTTAAAGCTAGTCAAGAAAAAGTTAAGGGACATGAAATAGTCGGAGTTGATGTGACAGCCATCAGATATGGAATCAAAAAGACCTGAGTTCAAATCTTGGTTCCACCAGGTAACTCAGCAACCCAAGCCAAGTTATTTTAAATTCCTCTAAGCCTCAGTTTCCTCATCCACAACAATACCTATAATAACAAATGCAAAAGTTCCTAGCCCAGTATATAAGTACTGTAAGCAGGACCAGCTACATAATCCGCTAGCCCTGTACAAAATGAAAATATGGGGCCTTCCCCCCGCCCAAATATGAAGAATTTCAAGATAGCAACAGCAAAGCACTAAATCCAGCACGGGGCTCTTCTAAGGTTAACACAGGAAGCCAGCAACCCTAAGAACTTGGTAGGATTTATGAAGCCTTAACATTTTCTCCATGTTTGTTACTTTCCTTCTCCTAGGTCTGTTTATCTGTAGAGACCAGTGGAAAAACAAAATCTTTCAAAAATAAAGAACTTTTAAAAAAAGAAGGGCCTTATCGATGTTAAATTTACTTAAGTTGATAACTGTACCATAGTTATATAAGGGAATATCCCTGTATCTCCGTTTTAGGAAATGCACACTGAGGTGTTTAGGGGCAAAGGGCCATAAGGTATGCAACTTATCCTCAAATTATTCAGAAAAATAATTGTGTGTACGTGTGTGTGTGTGTGTGTAGAAGGAGAGCGTGCAAGCACACAACGATAAAGCGAACAGGATAAACATTAACATAACATCAAGGTCCTGTATAAGCCTGGAGAGAGGAAGGGGTAAGGAAGAGGGCAGCAGCAAAGAGGGGCAAGAATGTAAGCTCTCTACACAGAGAGGCCAGTTCTAGTTTGGGAACTACTCAACTCTCAGCAAAGAACCTAGGTCAATAAATATTTAAAGCATGAAGGAGAAAAGGGAGCAATATCCCTTGTTCAAACTAGCTTGGGGAATAAAGACCCCAGACAGGGACAAATGATTGATAGTTATAGCAGTGCTTGGGAATCAGCAAGCTGCTATCTTTAGAACGAGACAAGGAATCTTGTGAAGTTGTGAACATGGTGTGGCACAGTAGGTGCCACACACTGCATCCACATTGCCCAGGGACTAGGTTCTCACCACTTACTAATAGTTAGGTTAGACTCACCATAGGCCCAGTGTTTAACCCTCCTAGGCTCAGGGTCCTCACTGGTAAAAAGTGAGAAGTTACTGGCTCAACTTCCACATCTGAGGCCCTAAAGTCACATTCCCTGTTCTCTAGAGCTTTCATTCTAGAAGAAAACTCAGAAACTGCTTGTGTTAAATATCTTCTTGAGGTCTTTCCAGTCCTAAAAATTCTATACAAAAACTCTGAGGTTTTTTATTAAAAAAAAAACATGAATCTTACAGTATAACCACTAAGATACTTATAGCAAATGCATACTCTCCTAAAGGCAAAAATATACTGGAGATGCCCTGTGTTTCTTAACTTTAAAAAAAAACCCGTACACATAAGGCAGTGAAATGCTTGACAGCATATATAACAAAGCCTTCTGCCAATAATCAAATTGATTTTAGCTGCCAAAATTCTTGTTCCTTGCTAAGTTATTCAAATAGTAAGAATTTCAAAAATCTAACAAAGCTCTGTTGCTAGAAAAGACATTTGAAAGATAGAAATACTTGTTAAAGCAATCAATTTATCAATGAGAAATAACCTTGAAGTGTAGATTAATGATTAGTATTAGAATGAAAACATCAAAAGTATTTTAATTTTCTGCTTCGATAATTCTCCTCATTCATAGTCAACTAGCACAAAAATCATTACAAAGGCTAATTTTGTTAAAGACCTTGGAGAAAAGAGGAAAGACTTGCTTCCTTATGAATACTAAAAATGACAAAATAGGAAACCAATAACATTTTATCACTTTATATAAATTAATCTAATTTAGAAATAATTTAGAACTATGATTTATGCAGAACTTGTTCTCTAGCCAAGAGAAAATTGTATATTACTAATATCAGAAACATAGTACCTACAGTTGCTAGATATTAAATGTCTACACTGATTTATATAATTTAGGAGAAATGGTAAGGGATAAGGGATCAAAAATATAACTGGAGATCAAAATAAGAGACATATGAGAATATTATTTCCCAGATGAGTTCTTAGGGGCTCAAGCAAGAACATATATCTATGAAAAATGGTCTCAAACACAGGGTGCAAAATTGAGATATTGAGACTAAGTACTTGTTCTTGAAAAACAACCATCCTCCTTCACTGACTGACATAATTGTCAAGGATCTGAACACTATTATTTTCTGGTAGACACATAGAGGGCCTTCTTTAAAGAGTTCACTCCCACAACTAAAGGCCATCCATCTACAGTTTTACAGAGCTGCGACTTTAAAACCTTTATCCCAAAGAATGAAAAATGTTCTAAATGTCCTTTGGATTTATGAAATCAATACTTCACCAGCTAGTAAACGACCAGATAGTGAAATCATTACTGGATCTAAATTCTACATGGATTATGTTACTCTATTTGTAAACTTCAGCACCTGGTTCCCCACAGAGAGTTAATAATCATTTATTAGGTGTAAAGACACAAAAAGAAGCCAGCTGGATGCCTCCAGGAGGGAAAAGGTTTGTCTCAGCCCAGCCGCCCTCAGTGGTAGGGAAACCAGGGCCAATGTCCAGGTTACCCCTCCAGTAGCTCTGAAATGAATACTTCCATACTCACCTGCCCAACACACAGAGACTTCGAAATGCTTTCACATAAAGCTCTTTTGATGTCACAATATTCCAATGCTATAAATATCTAACCATTTCTGATAATCAGAAAATGCAGAGATTTGCAAGATTTATCCCACAGAAAATTCACTTAGCATTTCATAATACTTAGCGCAGATTACAAAGGCCAGTTGAGTTGGAGTGACAGAATGTTGGCTTTTAGAATTAACCCTGCCACTAGCTGGTTGGTATCAATATGCACCAGTCACTTACCTTCTCATCTTTAAAAGGAGAGTGATTTTAGTTTATAAAAGGAGAGAGGTCTATAATGTTCAAAAGGGGCAAGGAGTAACAGACTACTTTGAAATATAATGAAAGCTAAGGACTTTGTTCAGAGGATGATTCACAAATGTATGTGTGTGTGTATGTGTATATATGTATATAAAATGTCTAGCTTAATGTTGTCAGAGATTTCACAGATGTTCTGAAGCCCAGCTATGGGTTCTGTTCAGAATTGCTTAATCAGATGGCTTCTCAAGTCCTTGCTAGTTCTGAAATGCCATGCATCATTTCAGACCAGGGTATTGCTTATATCCTTACTATATCTTCATATGTTTTAGACATAGAGGTTCCAGTTTTTAAGCCCACTCTACAAAGAAAATTACCTGGGCATTCACAGCCCTCGTGTTTCCTCCTTGGGAATCTGAGCATCAGGATGTTGTTGCTGGTCTTTGTCCTTAGCTGTGGCCCTCACACAAAGGTTTCCAACCTCTCAGTGCTTCATTTGGTGGGAAACAGTTCTCTGCCCTGCAGCCCCATCCTTCTCCCACCTATTCCTTGGAGAATAGGGACTAATTCCTTACTCATGAGGACTTATACCCAAGCCCAGTGGGTCTGTTAAAGCAGTGCAGCTCACACCTAACCACCTGGGGATCTTGTTAAAATGCAGATTATGATTCAGAAGGTCCCAGGTGGGGCTGAGAGTCTGCATTTCTAACAAGCTCCCAAAGACCACTCCAGGAGATGCCAGCTCAGTAGCCCCCACTCCCAGTCCCTCCTGAGCCTGAAGGGCAACTCAACAAAGTGTCTTTGGGAGTCCTCTAGCATCCTCTAAATGGTCTTGAAGCTCTTTTAAAACAAATCCACCCCCTCAGTTGCTTTAAAAGAAACAAGTTTGTGTAACACATCCTTGTGTCACAATAGTGGAAAACCTCTGGATTTTAGAGTCTGACAAACCTGGACCTGAATACCATAATTGAACAATGTGATGTGTGGCAAACTGTTTACCTCTGTGAGTTTCATCTGTAAAATAGCCTTGTTGAAAGACTTAAAAGAGATAATGCTATTCCAATGACAACCTTGATTCAGCATCACCACTAACATTTCCTAATGGTGCCTCAAGAATATTCAAATACAGAGTAATATAGAGTCCACCTATTCCTCCAGAGGTCAAAATTCAGTTATCTTATCAGACCCGAATTCCTCTTTGTGTCCCCCATAAGATCTTCTATGCAAAGGAGGTATTATGCAAAACAAGAGTGATCTGAGAAGACAAGATTTCTCCTTCACAACTCTGACACTTCTGGGAATAACATAAAGAACCTGAGCATCAGTTTTCTCACATGCAGCATGATAGAGGTAGACAAGGTATCTACAGGAGCTAACAAAGCTTGCCTTCCACAATGGAATATGTATGGTGCTCTAAGTCTCTGGATATCGCTTAGTTTTCCAAAGAGATAAATAAACGCAATTCTAGTTAATACTCAAGGTTGTATCTGATATACTCCAAATGATGGCATTGTTCCCCCAATCCCTGCATTTCCTATTTATTTCTGTATCAATTTTTTAAATTATCCAGCTGTAAACTGTGTAGTTCTCATTCCAAATTAATCAAAACAAAACACTATTAATATGTTCTTTGTTGTCTGTTGTTAAGGACCTTCCCAAAGTATTTCTGTTTATCATCAGGAAACCATGGATAGCATTGTGAGGTCAGCAATGTTCAAAGGCACGTCTTTGTATCAGGTAATATACACTGACAGTAAAGTTAAGACAAATCACATTTTAAGAACACTAAGAAGACATATTAAAAGGAATATGAAATAAATCTGTTAGGAAAGAGAAAAATAACCACATAAAGGTGAGCATATCACTAGCATGTCACTTGCCCCCCCACCCCCGCCCCTCTGCAAATAGTCACTATAAAATCAATAATTTCATGTACCACTTTTGCCCAAACTAGTGAATAATTATATACTGTTTTAAATCAGTATATAATTAAACTAATACCTGATTTAGTTCACTGATCAAATCAATATTGTGTTCAATCAACAACTTTAATCTGGTGATTCTCACCTCTCCCAGCACAACAAAATCACCTGAAGATAGAGAAATATATAGACAAATGGATAGATAAACAATAAATAAATGAATAAATAAAGACACTTGGGTTCTATGCCCAAGAAATCACTTAACTGGGCTTGAGTAGAGTCCAACCATCAGCATATTTTTAAAGAACTCTAGCGGATTCAAAATTGAGTTGAGAATCACTACTTAGCCACTAGTTTTTAAATCATTTTAAGAAAGTGCAGACATAAAACACATTTTTGAGATTATAGACTATTTTTCCCTTCTTTAGTCATATCTATGCTTTCCAAATTTGCTACAATGAGCCTGCATTGCTATCATTAGAAAAAATAAAGTGAAAAAAATTTTAAAGAAAAACAGCTTCTACATATCCCAAGCATAGATGACCCTTCCATATTTTCCTGCTTTGTCTATATTCAAATTCTCTATTTGTATCCATATTCTTCTTATTTGATGCTTCCCTTCCCCATACCCTTCAAGATTCAGTAAAAAACAGCCTATCATCACAGAAAATAACCATTATCAAATTTGTGAATTCAATAGTTCCATATAGAGAATTTGTATTGGTTACTTTAAGTCTGGGGTTTTTAACCCACCAAAATCTAATTGGCTGCCTAACGGAATCACCTAAGGAGTTCTAACAATTTCTCCACGTCCTGGCCATACCCCAGACCATAAAATCAGAACCACTGGGCTAGGACCCAGGCAACGCTTTGTTTGGGATTTAGGGTTTTTTTAATATCCCTGGGTAATTCCAATGTGCAGCCAAGGCTGGGAACCATTGGCTTAAAGCATTAATTAATTACAAGTCTCCACATCTGGAGAGGGTAGGCTTCTGCTTAGTGTAAAAACACAATACCGTTAAATTCTGACATTGGCACAATTTCAAAGAATGGTCATTTCTAGATATGCATTGATATTCAATTCCAAGTTGGCAAGAAGTATAAGTAGGGCACTAAATAATAAATGTGTTCCCTGTTCTTCCTTTTAATTAGGCATAAGCCACCATCCTTTACATTTAAATAGGAGAAATTCTAAAAACACTTACATGTCAGTAACATATTCTGACCAAGAAATGAATATGGACAAAAGTGGACAAAAAAGTTTTCACAGATTCTACATTTATCCTACCCAGGTAGGTGTTTCATTTCTCTGAGCAATTTTGCTACCTGTAAGTCAGGACTGTACTATCATATTGCTTGAGATTCTTAGATGAAAGGCCTAAACGCTGACCATTTTTCTTGATTGTAAAGCTGAAATAAAAGTGCATCTTCTTAACTTTTAAAGGAGTCCTATACCATTTAGTAACACTCCTCATGTACTCTCAGGCCTTTTTTCTCCTCTTTTCCTGAGAAAACTGGTGCTTTTGTTTGGTGCAGGTCTATTCTATGCTCTCTGCAGTAAGAATCACCCCACAGACGACACACACTTCTGGAATGGAGATTTTCAGAAACAAGCAGCAGAGAATTTTAAAAATATGCAAAATATTGCAATTAAACAGCTTTTACTAATAGTGACCATCTTCAAATTAGATGTTTAAAGAGAGAAACTTCCCATTTGAATAAAATACACACATGTATAATCAACATGAAAAGTCTGGAAAGTATTATCAAATGAATTCAAAAAGCCTAAGAAATTCTTTTAAAGAAATGGGTTTGTCTTTGTCCATTTTGAGGCATTACACATTTGTAATAATCTTTTCTGAAGCGTACTTGGATTCTCTGCAGAAGTGGCCTTTTTCATCTCAATCTCAGCAAGGATGTTTGTGAGTATTTTTTTCTGGGTTCTCCATGGCAAAACCCTAAATGAAGGCAAGAAGAGGGTCTGCAGCCAGAGAACTGACGCATTCCACAGCACAAAGATTAAACACCAAACCCAACAGAATGCAAAAATAATAAAATATTAGATGGTTCTTATCTCCCCTATTAAATAAAATACAGAAATTCACTCAGCAATATTTTATTGCATACCTACTATATGCAATGCACTGTACTGTGTGCTGCAGATAGAAGGCAGAACAGTCTCTGCTCGCCTGGAACTCAGGGTAGGTTGACAAAAATGAAACTAGTTATCACACAATTATTTTATCCCAGGAGTGATGATGCAATGAGGCAGCAATACAGAGTGATAGGAGAATTTTAAACAGGGTTTAACCTGGTCTGAGAGATCAGAAAAGGTTCCTCTGCAGAAGGGACCTTTACTCTGGAATCAGAAGGATGAGCCGAAAGTTGGCCAAGTTTCTCTCAGCTTTGTTATCAGGCCAAAAAAAAAAAAAAAGTTGGCTAAGTGAGGAAGGGGTGAGCTTTGTGGGCAAGGAGTGCTAAGGTCAGTGTTGCTGCTGTGCAAAGAGAAGGGGAAGGACAAGGTAACGTTGGTGAGGCTGACAGGTACCAGGGGAGAAGGGAGTTCTGCTCCAGACATGTTGAGGCTGAGGACCTGGAGGGCATCCGTGGAGCCGTCAGGTAGGCGGATGGACATCTGCGTATGCAGCACAGAAGAAAGACAAAGCCAGGAACACATGGTTGGAGTTATCAGCATGTACATGGGAACTAAAGCTGTGGGAGTAGGTGAAGCCACTTCACACTAGACTTTAAATTAAACATCTGAATATTCCTTTGAAACCACTTGTACTAACTCCAAACATATCTGCTGAAAGAAATGAGCCCTAAGAAAACATAAAACATGTCACAGGTCTATTGGGATGACTTCATCTACACAGTATGAAGGAATAAACTGCAGTTTTTCATCTTTGTTTTGATAGATGAAAGATAGGAGGTTTTCGTGATTACAAAGGCAATCACTAATTATTACTGTGGTCCAAGAAAAAAATCTGGATCTTTTGTATAACTAAATTAAATAATTATGTTGCCTGGGAAAAACCCTGAACCTACTCATGGAAAGACATTTCATCCTCCCATCAATCTGTGTGCATATGTTAGAAACAGAGTGGGAAAGACAATTGGGAAAATGAGAAAGCAGAGGAAAATTAATTATAATTATGGAAATGCAGCTTAAAGAACAAAGGCTTAAATTTGTAACACAGGTCTAAGGGGAAATAATTCTCCTAAGTAACCACTTAAGACGTGAGAAGTCTGCAAATCTGAAGGAAAAGTTGACTGTTTATTAGACACATTATTTCTTCTTTCTAATTGAGTAATTAGAAAATTGGTATCCCCAAGCATAAAGGAATAAAACAATCAAAGGTCTTTCTGGTTGGCTGGCCTCCCAGTGGCCACAGGTTTAAGAGAAAGAATTTAAGAATCTAAGGGAAAAGGCCAGCCAAGGATCTCACTTGCTGGCAATAGGCTTGTTTCAGGCAATTAAAGCTAAAGCTTCGAAGAACGAATATTGTTACTTCTCACCCACCTGGGCTTTTCACATATCCAGATCTCCAATTTGCTGTTTTGCTAGGCACTCTACAGGGCACCTTTTCATCTCCTCCATCATTACAGAATGTGAATGACCTCGATGTGGAAAGCATGACAGAGAGATCACAGTGGGTTCAGTTACCCAGCAAAATCCCTTCACTGAATTAGATTCCCCATGAGGAGAAAGGCCAATACACCTCAACACAGACTTTTATAAATCTAGATCATTACTTGGTTCTAATTAATCCAGCTACATAACCTTGTAAGAAGCAAGCAGGGTAAAGAACACCAGTACGTTTCAGGAAATGAAGTCACCCTCATCTAAAATGTTAGTGAACAAGGACCTGCCTGGAGTGGCTCTAGAGGAAATCCAAAGAGAATTGTCAAGGGAAGACCTTTGCTCCCCCATCTCTCTTCCTTGTACCAAAATCTGAAGAGCTAGGCCTTGAATTCCTCTTCAAGGGGAAGGAGTATAACAGAAACAGATGAACCCCCACCCTCAACCCCCAACAGCCAGATCAGGGGATAAGGGAGGACATGGAATTTAAATGCATTTGAGATTACAGTTTTATAATGCATTGGACCCTCAATAACCAAAAGTAGCTAGAAAGTAATAGAATCTAGCCAAGATGTTGCAATGGGACGGTGTATTTTTTAAAGCATTCAGTGGAGAAAAAACGATTTCACATTTATGTTACACTAAGTTGAGAATGCTCAATAAACTCGTTACAAATGGAACACCCATCATGGAGGACAAAAAAAGGAATAAACTTTAAATTTTAAAACATAAAGAAATAGCAGTTCACTGAGGTTTTCATTGAGAATTTTCTATATCCCTAAGAAATCAAGGAAGAGCACATATTCCCAAATATAGAACAAGTATGTTTCATACCTGCTCACATTAAAGGTTATTTCTTTTGTTTTCTAAAGTAGACATAAATATCCACTTCTGTAAGGCCTGAATGAATGGCTATGATTTGCCTCAGGGGAAGAAAAAAATTTGGTCAGTTAATTCACAGTAAATTCTCCAATTAGCCTCTGTTTAAAAGTGAAATGAGTAAGGGAGATAGAGAACCTAGCATTTATTAAAATTTTAGCACTTAGGAAAGAGTTTAGAGGTCATTTACCCTAAATCCCAGCATTTTGCTGATATGGAAAACTAAGTCCCATAGAGAACAACGCACCCAAAATGTAACCCAGTTGGAGCGCCGCCCTTACAGAGTGCCACACCTGGGTCAGGCCATGCCTCCCTCTGCCTAAACCTTTATTGCCTGTCTCTGGTATCTTTGCAAGATGCACCTGAACATCATAGACCTGGAAAGGATACCTGCCCTTGATGATTTCCGCTTTGGTGGCCATCATTAGTACGTGGGGAGACTTGGCAGGGGGTGGCTAAAAAAGGAATCTATTGAGCAAGGCTACTTCCAGAATTAGTTCTGTTATAATTTATAAATTTTAAATGATTTAAGTGTATCTTCTCCCTTAAGGCCTATCTTCTTTTTTTTAACCCTTCCTCTCAACTTGTCTTTGAAATTTTTTCCGTGTACTCTTCCTCTCTAGGAGTCTAAAGGTAACACTTTTAATCTTAGTGATGCTCACGAAATCTTGACTTTCATTGCGTTAATAGGAATTCTATGTGCACTGGTATTTTCTGGACCTAGAAGAAGATGTTTATAAAGTCATGGCCAAAAAAGGTAGGCTTTGACTCAGAAAAGAAATACCACTCTAACACAAAATCTAGTAATGTCCCTAAACCCCTAAAGCAGGCATGCTACCAAAGTCATAACTTGGTAATAAACTGGCCTAAATTAATTAAAACTCTAATTCACTTTTGCATAATTTCCTTCTCCTTTCATATTTACCAGTCACGATCTGGCATTCTTCTGTCTTCTTCCAGTAAGGATGGAACTCCAGTGAGGGGGAACTTTCCCACTCTTCTTTTTTGAATATAATCACATTTGTCCTGAAAGCTTATGTGTTAGTCCTAGCTATTGGTCTCTCTATAGGAGACACTGCGACCATGCCTACACACCCCCACCACCTCTCTCCTTAAAGAGAAATGTAGCTTTTTGCCAGTGCAACACTAGCTACAAAGTTTACAGTCCAAAAAGGAATCTTACCCCTCTTCATTGACATCTCGACAGACTTTCATTCCCATATTCCTGGGCTGTAGGAGAGTTTCATACAGCATACACCCATCCTGATGTTTGACTACACAGAGACCTCAAATCTTCCTGCCAAGAAGGGAACTTCGGAATCTGGCAAATCCTCATTTTAAGACAGGGAAACTGGGGGTCCCATAAGTGATGTGAGGCTACACAAATTAGTAGTAAAACTGGGATCAGAACTAGTCTCCAGGATTCCATTTCAATCTATTTTCTGTTACAAAGTAGCAGTCAAGTTTCTACCCTCACATCACCAACTAGGTCTCTGGCCAGGAAGGGGAGACTGGATAAAAAGCAATTCATTTAATTAATTAACTAAATTAGTTTCATTAGAAGGTAGTTATGAGGCAAAGTAAAAGTATATATAAGGCAACATTTTGAAAAGACATACTGAAAAAATTTAATAAGAGAACTACCCCTAATTTTATTCCTAGATAGTAAGAGATATTCATAATTCAACTCAAAATGTTTTCTAGTCTAGATTTGTGATGGCCACTCAGAAACATTCATTTAACATCACGATAGCAACAGAAATTAATCTCCATATGAGAAGTTGGGATGACACCATAATAACTTACAAGAAAGCAATTAACATTTTTTCCAGTATCACAATTATAACTAGCAGTGTGTGAAAACAAACATTAAGTCACCTTCAAGTATATTTTATTAAGGAGCTCAAATGTTTGGAAAAGTTTATGTGCATAAGAAATTATACATATTAATTGCAAATCCACTGATTATTGGTTTAAGAATCAAGACTATGTTCCAGGTCAGAAAGAAATACTGCAATCACTGAAACCAAGAGAAACAGCTGAAAGTATATGCAATTTTCAAAATCATGATAATTCACAAAAGTGTAAGCCATTAAGGCAAGGTTCATACTGCATAAAACATTTTTTGCCCAAGTTTTTTTTTCTATTACAAACATATCAGAAGAATAAAAGCCAAGCAGGGAAAAATTCCAGCAATTAGCTTCTTTGATAGATGCAAATCTGTTTGTATTCAACAGGTTCCCTGAAAATCTGGGCAAAAGACAGGTGGGAAATACAAAAATTCATCATTCCTAACAGAGTTCTTCTCATGACTGAACACAGAACGAAGTCAATTCATGCAGTTCATTTCTGTTAGCCAGCAGACACCATTTCCCAACTTTTTCAGATAATCCACTGCTACATCAGAAGTGTCATGAAGATGATAATAGCTAAAAGACCAGGCAGAAGCAGACCATTAACAGGGGGTTTAATAGTCTCTCTCTCTTTGGGTTGTGTGATACTGTGTAATATTCTCAATTGTTTCCAATGAGAATATACGCTTCTATAATCAGAAAATGAGGCTATGAATGTACTTTATGAACCGTGAAACTACACAAATGCTACATTTTTATTTTTACTTCTCTTGACCATTTTAGCCCACAGTGTTCTCATTTCATCATGTAGCTGTTTGCTCCTGGGAACACTGCTTAAGGCTGTCTGTAAAGAGTCTGGCAGGCACAATTTGCACATCCAAGTCTGCATATTCCAAAAGTCTATTATCTTGCAGGGGAAATGGTTCTTTTTTGTTTATAATGGAAGAGGTTTTGTTTCTTTTTGTTTGGGTTGATCTGGTTATATAAGGATAGCCATCAACACAAACAAGGAGAAGCTGAGTTAGTAAGCAAAGGCATGATCAGAAAGTGCTCTAGAAGCCCCTCCAAGAGGACTCTGACACTTCTGACTTAACATGTCCTGTCCTCTCTCTTCTCTCAGAAATGTTTGGAAATCCACCACAAAGATATTACCTGGAACTCCCTTGGCTTAAAATATCCCAAGATATTTTAACAACTCTTCCTTAAGTTAAATAAGTTCCTGTCTTAACAGACATTAATTTTCTGCAGAGGTAGAGGAAAAGCAGAAGGCATCTTTCTTTCCTGAATTACAACACATCCTTAGGCATGGAAATCCAAAATGATATTTTATTAATACACTACCCAATACATAAAGCAGTGTTCGCAGCCGAGCCGCTGTCGCTCTCTAACTCCAGCGCCGTCTCTAGCTGGCCGAGCTCCAGCCGAAGAAGGGGGTAAGTAAGGAGGTCTTTATACCATGCTCCTACAAAGCAGAGTGCCCACAAATCGTCCGGTGGTAAAGCACCCAGGAAGCAACTGGCTACAAAAGCCGCTCTCAAGATTGCGCCTTCTGCTGGAGGGGTGAAGAAGCCTCATCGCTACAGGCCTGGTAATGTGGCACTCTGAAATTAGACGTTATCTGAAGTCCACTGAACTTCTTATTCACAAACTTCTTTCTAGCGTCTGGTGCGAAAAATTGCTCAGGACTTCAAAAGAGATCTGTGCTTCCAGAGCACAGCTATTGGTGCTTTGCAGGAGGCAAGTGAGGCCTATCTGGTTGGCCTTTTTAAAGACACCAACCTGTGTGCCATCCATGCCAAACGTGTGACAATTATGCCAAAAGACATCCAGCTAGCATGCCACATACATGGAGAACGTGCTTAAGAATCCACTATGATGGGAAAACTTTTCATTCTCAAAAAAAAAAAATTCTCTTCTTCCTATTATTGGTAGTTCTGAATGTTAGATAGATATATTTTTTTCCATGGGGTCAAAAGGTACCTAAGTATATGATTGCAAGTGGAAAAATAGGGGACAGAAATCAGGTATTGGCAGTTTTTCCATTTTCATTTGTGTGTGGATTTTTAGTATAAATGCAGGGATGTGAAGCATTAATGCAAGTCAAAATGTTTCAGTGAACAAGTTTCAGCAGTTCAACTTTGTAACAATTATAAATAAACCTGTTAAATTTTTCTGGACAATGCCAGCATTTGGATTTTTTTAAAACAAGTAAATTTCTTATTGACAGCAACTAAATGGTGTTTGTAGCATTTTTATTATACAGTAGATTCCATCCATTCACTATACTTTTCTAACTTAGTAGTCCTGCATGCAAGTACATGTTTGTAATGCTCTTTTCTATGCTGTTCCTATAAGTTTGCTATTAAAACACATTAAACTATAAAAAAAAATACATAAAGCTTTTGCTATATTATAAATGAATAGAATCATCATTCTAATTGGCTTTGACCCTTTTAATCTTGGGGGGATTTAATATCTCTAAATCCTTTCAAAAGAGTAATTTTTGAATGCAAAAAGTAACCAATTCATATTTTAAATATTATACTGCCCCCTTGTGTATCTTATGTTTAGTGAACAGGTAGCTCACAAAATATAGTAATTGTAATCTCAGAAATACTTCAATGGAATCTCAGAGATTAGAACTAGAAAGAACCTCAAAAATCATGGAGACCAGCATGCTTATTTCACAAAAAATAGAAATGAGTTCCTGAAGGATTATATAACTTGTCCAAGATCATATACTAGTCAATAACAAAGCAAATACTGTTGAATAGAACTTAAGCATCTCAGAATGTTAATTTTTCTATTAAAATGAAGACGGCAGCCTGGAAGAAGAGAAATGATGAGGCTTTGTAGTTAGGCAGATTGGAGGTTGAATTTCAGATCATGATTTCACAACCTCCCCAAGTCTTAGTTCCCCCATATGTAAAATGGGATGAATAATAGCTATTACAAAGGTGTTGAAAGGATTCAATAAGACAATGTTCATCAAGCCCCTTGCATAAGTATCTACAATATAGTAATATACTAACTGGTAATATAACTATAAAAATACATAGGAATTGTTTTTAAATTATAGCCTTTGAAATCTCTGCATAAAGGCATTCTAAAGTAATGAAAATAATAATGAGTTTAAGGCACATAAGTCTGACCATTTTTTAAATTGGCATAAAATAAAGCTTAAGAAAATAAAGCTAGTTTTTCTAATTCCTGTTATTCTTCAATTGTCATATTTGCTCTTTTTTAATACAAATAAAGTTGTAACAGAAAAAACCATGGAACAAACACTGTGTGAGACATGAAACAATGAACAGGACCCTTGGATAAAGTTCAGAGCAAAGCAAAGTAGAACCTCAGTGCCACAGTGTTGAGGTTCCCATGTCTCCTCTGCTAAGGGCACTCACCACTGCAAGGTCAAGAGAATCAGCCTGAAAAGGTGGAGGCAGGAATTTTCCTTCTGACCTTGCTAACACATAATTAGCTACATCAACTTGGGTGGTCATTTCATCTGTTTCTCTTTTTTCACCTGTAATGTGAAGTCACCCTTTACCTTGTAAGGTCTGAGGGTGAGGTGGTAAAATGAATGTTGAAAAAACACTGTAAACACTAATGTGCTTAATAAAGTAAGGTTAAGCTTCTTATCTTAAATTTAATTTAAAGCAATAATAAACATGAAGTTTGTCACCAAAATGGGTTTGTCACCAACCAACCTTAGAAAGGTGAAAGCAGCTTAGATTATAGGATCCTGTTAACAGCACTCTGCTCCCTGTGAGCTCTCTCCTCCCTCTACAATTCCGCAGACTTCTGATGGAGATTACTCCAAAAATTCTGGCACCACATACATCTTTGACTTTTAAATCAACTTCACTCAAGGGTATTGACAGAGTTTATCCCTGACTGTATACCAAACAAACAGACGCCAGCAGGGTAAAGGCAATTCATCTTAGTTTGCCAAGAAAATGACCAACATTGATTACTCTCTGATTCATGGCTGCAGTAATCCACCCTGACAGTGATGGTTAAGTGCGGTAAACTGCTCTGTTCTGTTTTTATATGTGGCCTGATATGCAGATAAGTCTTAAAGCTCCAAAACACAACAAAAAAAGTGAACGGACTTCTTTTCAATAAGCATGTAAAATAGGTGGCCATAAGCACCTTGGAAGGCACATACCATGCTGGTAATAAGCACTGATGGCTGATCCACAAATACTAATGGATCACTTACTATGGACCTAGCCCAAATAACTGCAAACATCAGAAAGGGATATTACTGGAGGTGACAGTGTAGGAGAAGAGGGAAGGCACTGATATAAACTATCCTATGAAGTAGATACAGACAACACATTCTTGTTGTTGAGGTGGGGCACAGTGGTTACGACTGTGCGTAATGAGCGCAATGGGACTTCTTGGATAATTATCCATAAACAAGTTAACTCAAGCTCTTGGTTCATTCCAACAATTATACCGTATTTGCATTCTAAAGTGCTAGAATAAAAGTGCTGTCAGAAACAAAATAAAAGATCCAACTACATAAATACAAGAGACAGCTCACCGTGAAACACACTGTTGTCCACCAGAAAATGCCTGCGGTACTGCACACAGTTCCTTTTCTCCAAGTTCCAGTAACTCATTGTCAGAAGATTTCTGGCACAGCATCAAAACCAAATTGCCCTGTCAGGGGAAACAGAATGAGACAAAAATGAAGAAAATGGCAGCCACACGCTCACATTGGCAGCATAATGCCACTGGTTGCCCAGCATTACAGGGCAACACACACAGCATACAGCTCCTCCACATATGGAGCTAGGATCTCCCAGGCCCTACAAAATTTCCCACAGGGGAATCTTCCCAGGGGCTAGAATGTGATTTAGCATATCAAAATAGCAACTTTTTCAAACTGTACCTTTCAGGGCTCAAAGTTACAGGTGTCTCCAGGGAAAATAAATCTACCATCAGGGAACAAGTTTCAGGACTGGTTTATGTGCCCCAGGCCTCACCCCTATTAGGTCAGGACCCAAACCAGTCAATGCTGGTAACTTTTCAGGAAATTTCAGTTGCAGGTGGGGAGGCAATGAACAGAAGGGAAGCTATCATTCCCAATTCCTGAATTTTGTGTCAGTACACCTTCCATGTATCCATGGATAAGCCAAACACAATAACAACACATGCCTTTCTCTTTTTGGTTCATTACGGGTGTCCATTAGGACCACTAGGGCATGGATCTACCCAGGCTGAACTTACTGGTATAACTAGAGCCAGACACAGGCCTCAGTGAGGTGACCTAGCAATACCTACAACTACCTAAGACTTGCCCCTCCAACAGACACAGAGAAGCATAAGGACAGCTAGAGCAAGAATTTGAAAAGCAGAGATCTGAGTTGATGAATTAAACTCCTCCAAAAGCTGATGTGTATACCCCTGAACAAGGCCTCCTTTGTTCACAGGATTTGGCTAAAGCAACTTTTCAGAATTCCAACCTCCTTTCTGTTCACACAATAAAGCCAGGCAAAACCAAGCAAGGTTGGTGTGAAGTAAAACTCACAGGTGGGAAACAATTTGTCATCTGTCCTATTAAAACAATCTAGAGTTTTGTAAAAGTACCCCAGGATGAAGTCAGCCACTTAGTGAAAAAATAAATTATCAGAGCATTGTCTATTCATTAGTGGAACAATTGGTGAAGGCTCCTAAAGCTTTTGTCAGAGCTTCTCCTTGGCCCCATAGGGCTCATTCTTAACCCTTCCCAATAGGGATCTTAATTCTAGCCTATGCTACCTTTTCTCTGGCTGCGTGCCTGGACTCCCCTAAGTCTGGCTGCTTAGCCTACTCCCTGAGGCTGAGGGAGACTTACCACTGCATGGAACCAGTTGTAAAACACAACAGAAAACAGCCAATTATGGAAACAACCCTACTTCTGCCCGCTTCCCAGCCAATACCACATACTACAAAGATCTCTTCTTTTAAAAAAGTATTATTAGTTATATAAATAATGCATTTATAAATATTATCATTAATGTTTTTAAAAACTTAAACAATACTGAAATTTAATTAAAAAAAAAAAAGGAAGTCCCTTCTTCCCTCATTTCATGTCCCTCTCCTAGAATGACCGCTTTTGTTTGGTATGTATTATTCCAGTTATTTTCCTATGTATATACATGCATATAATTTGAAGACTTCTATATTTCTAATAAAAATACTTTTCCAAGAATTGGAAATAATTTTCAGTAATAACCACAGTAGCTATCTCCTACAAAAAGTATACTTATGATTTATATTAGAAATGTTTTAATTTATATGGAATCAAAGAGAACCTCGTCTGTATTCATGCTCAGTTTTCCTTACTAACTTGATCTTATGGTTTCATGTGTCACTCTGTATTTTGCCCACTCTGCTCCTTCTCAATCCAAGGAAGGTGGTAGTGGAATCTGAAGAAAATACAAATAATAGTGTGCATTTGTTTATAGTTAGCAAAACATATTCACAAACATCATTCTCATTTGGCCCTTTTTAATCTTCTGAAGTGGGTATTGTTATCTCCTGTACCACATAAAAGAAGGTAAGAAGGTGTTAGGTTAAGTGATTCACCCATGCTGCTAAGAAAAGATAGCAATGGGACTTGTAATCACATCTTCAGATTCCAAACCCAAGGTTCCAGTCATGATAAGCAAGAAGAACTAAGCTGTTACAGAACGGAGTGGTTTTAAAATATGTACTGCAAATTATAATACATTCCTCCCGTCAAAAACTGGAATCTAAATTCACCTTCCCTTGAATATGGGCTGGACTCAGTGACTCATTTCTAATAATAAAATTAGCTAGAAATGATGTTGAGTCTTCCAAGATGAGCTCATAGAAAGGATACAGTTTCTGCCTGGATCCCTGCCTTTCTCAGGATGCTTGCCCTGGCAACCCATCCATCAAGTTGTAAGGAAGCTCAACTATAAGTGTTCCAGCTCAGAGGCCCATCTAGGCCCTCAGCCAATAGCCAGCATCAGCCACAGACATGTGTTACGGTCTGAACGTTTGTGTCCTCCCAAAATTCATATGTTAAACTCTAATGCCCAATGTGATATTAGAAGGTGAGGCCTTTGGGTTCCATCCTCATGACTGGGATGATCACCCTTATAAAAGAGACACCAGAGAGCTAGCTCTCCCCTCCCACCGTATGAAGACACAGCAAGAAGTTGGCAGCCTGCAACCCAGAAAAGGGCCCTCACCAAATCTTCCAATTCCTTGATCTGGGACTTCCCAGCTTCCAGAACTGTGAGGAATAAATTTCTGTTATTGTAAGGAAAAACCCATTTGTATAGGCAAAAGGTTTCTCATGCCAAAACAAGATGACTGCCAGTATGTCTTCTGGCCTGGCCTTCCGGTAAGGCATGAGTCAGCACACTTATGTAACCATGATGTGACCCCTCATGTAAGACCCAAGTGCTCACCCTTTGATTGGGCACATTGCCACTATTGTTCTGAGCCATATATATATGAGTGCTTACCATGTTACTTGCACTTGCTGTGCTTGCTTGCTGCTGCAGTTGTTGCTGCACCCTGACAATAAAGAGTACGTCTCATTTGCCTGCAGCTGCTCGCCTCTTCTTCCAACTCCCAGAACCCGCTCTGGTACCTTCATTGGCCATGACACTCACATCCCACAGTTATTGAAAAGCTACCCACTGTATTTTGGTATAGCAGCCCAAATGGACTAAACAACGTAAGACTGAAGGAACCTACAGATAATTCTAACCCTAAGTCTTTCAGGCAAGTCCCCAGATACTGATGAAAAGAAATGAGCCATCCCTTCTGTGCCCCATTTGTATTTCTGACCCATGGAAATATAGTCAGTGAAAGTTAATAAATAATTATTATTATTTTAAGACAAGATTTGGGGTAATTTATTACACAGCAATAGATAATGAATACAATTAACATCCTTGGCTACATTCAGTCAGAGTCAAGACCTCCAACTCTTTGAGGACAGAAGCACAAACCCACAGAGATTTATGTAATACTGAGATATTTAAGTACTGGTTCATATCAATGGCCCACGCTTACCAGCTTCCAGATCATTTTTGTATACCCTGTAATTGTTAGGTAGACAGTTAGGATCTCCAGCTCTTCTAGGGACAAGGGTGCCCTGCTTTGGTGCTGTTCGAGCAATTGCTCCACCTAGAAAGAAGGATAAAGGCGGGCACTCCATTTTGGTGTTGCCCCACCCTTAATTCTATCCCGAGAAAATGCCACACCTGGGGAAGGAGGGAATTCCCCAGCCCAGGGCCCGTATAATAGTCTGGACTTGACATTTTGGTGTGTCTGGTCATTCTTCAGCCAAGAGCACACCAAGAACCAAGGGCAGACTGCCACCCTGACACAATCACTGCCCTTTAAGGGCTGGGTGAAATGTCACTGTCTTCATGAAATGCCCCCAGGAATCTCTCCCTCCAGTTTACCTAAAATTCTTTCATGCACTGAAATCTCATAATCCTGTCTCCAAATTACTGAGTACCTGCTATGTATCAAGAACTATGATAAAGCTTTATATCAGTGAGTCTCAACCTTGGCTACACATTAGAATCATCCGGGAAGCTCAAGAATTGTGAATCCCAAGCCACTCCCAGGCCAATTACATCAGAATCTCTGGGGGAGGGATTCGGGCATCAGTAGGAGACTCTGGAAGGACATGCTCCCCCGGCCTTCAGAATCAGAGCAAATGATTTCAAAATTTAGGGATGATAGAGGTGGACAGGATGAATAGAGTTAGTAGGCCTGAGGCAGAAGAAGAGAGAGAGCTGTACAATATACCCCATCTTAGCTTCAAGCAGATTTAGATGAGCCAGGGCCCAGGACTCACTAAGAGGAAGCAACTGAAAGGGACATTAGGCATCAGCTAAGCCAAACTTCTCATGGTGTAGCCAGAAGGAAACTGAAGCCCAGAAAAGATGCGTGACTTACAAGACAGCACTGCTAGCTATTAGATAAACTGATGAGAAACCCAGCCTCAGCAGTCCCAAAGCAGGGGTTTTTTTTTATGTTTCATGGCTCCATTTGTGTAAACACAATGGGTAAAAACATCGACTTAAGTATACTACTTTCGTTAATTTTTGTAAAACAATTTAAATTACATTAGACATGTACTTCCACTGCAGCTTGTACTCAATTTGAAGTTATTTGGTCAATATTCAGGCGAAGATATTTTTTAATTGATTATCTTTGTTTTTAACTTTCTTTTTACAAAATACTTACTCCACCCTCCTAAGATGCCTAGGTAATATACACATTACATTTAGAACTCTGTAAACATTTACATATTATAAGCAGAACATGTAGATTTATGTTCTTTATAGAACACATAGATTCCTAATCCTTACAATGATTCACAAAATTAATAACTTACAGTAACTAAGGAACATCACATAAGGAAACAACTGACTATTATCAAAACTAGTTTTAAAATCTGCCTTCATTTTTAGATGCTTAAAACACACAGAAAAGCTCAAAAGACTTTTATTGTGATATCTATCATTTATCACCTACAGACAATTACCATGGACACTGTGGTCTACTTTTTTTAACACAAACTATATACTACTGTTTTATAGTCTACTTTTTTCACTTAATAACTACTAATATATTGTGACACTCTAGCCATCCATATAATTCTACAGAATATAACTGTAATTTGAAAAATAAATCATAATGAACTCTACTCAAAGACAACAAACTCCAAAAATTCTAACACAATAACAGAGCCATGTAAGCATGTAGAGAGGATTCTTGTATGAAATGAACTTAAAAAAAACTAAAAAGTTAAAATTATCCTAATTTCATTTTATAAGTGATTAGTGACTTTTATAATCATTCTACATTTCTTTATTTTTACCATTTTTATTTGTAGTTACATGACCAAAATTGCCAGTGTCACACTACAAGCCAGAAAATACCAACAAAGAAATATTAGTAATTCAAGGATGGCACATTTAACTAAGAAAATCAGAAAGTATTTTGAGTAATAATCATTTGTTAATACTTTTAAAACTCTACAAAGAAAAAAATCTTTCATACCCCACCCACTTAATTTAACTAACACTCCCTAAGAAAAAGCTCCACAGTGATGAACAGCTACTGATTTTCCCCTTTTCCTCTGGAAGCAGCACCCCAGTTTTCCCTTGGGAAACTCCTCCCATTTTCTGTCCAAGAGATTTAGATGCTGTCAGACATCCCCTAATTCAGGTGGGCATGTGGCTTAGGCCTGGCAAATCAGAGAATTGCATCCTATGTGCCATAGCATAGGAGATGCACATGGCCCGATTTAGAGTCAGGTGCAGATTTCTGTTTGAACTCTCGAAGAAACGAAACTTATTTTTCTGTTTTACTTCAAGTTGTGAGGATGTAAGCCTCAAAACCTAAAGCTCTTAGCCACATCTTGTCAATACAAGGGAAAAATTTGTGTGAGATTGGATCCAACCCAGCGAAATAGAGAGAAACCAAGTCCTATTGATACCATTTGAGTCACACCTGAAGCTAGAGCTATCCCTGTACCTTTTAAATGAGTCAGTACATTCCCTTTTTTGTTTTGTATAGTTTTTTGTTTTGTATAGTGTGCTTAAGCCACATTGAGGTGGGTTTTCTCTCACTTGCAACCAAAGAGTATGTCACTGATGAAGTATGTCAGCGTAGCAAAGTGTAAAGAGAACCCACTTGGCCATTAAGAGCTCTCTATTTTGGTTTCAACTGACTCACAGGGGACCTTGGGCAAGTTTTTAACTGATCCTCTCTGAGTTCAAAAATATAACACAGTATTATCTTGGGCTTTCCCTAGGGATATGCTGCATTCAAGTCCTTTGTCTTCTTGGCTGACAAGGATTCTCCACACCACTTGAAGGTGTATTTAAGCAGAGCAAAACCCAAAACCTTATCTTCAGCTTTAGAATGTCTTCAGCTATTTGTAAGTGTGAGGGAAACCTATATTACTGCTTTAACACGAGCTTTATGAAATACTACAGATCTGTTCAAGCCACTTCAATGGCTTAAAAGACAATCAATTCCAGTTCATATATGGAAATCAGAATTATAACACTCTTCTAAAGGAAAAAAAAAGAAATAGGAAAATCTTTAAGAAAGAACTGGGGAGGGGGTGCAAATTTTTTCTTTTAAGTAGAGGGACATGTCTCCTGTATCCCGACCACCATCTCCACCTCTTTCTCTCTACTGTGACTATTACCACCAGAGCCCTTTCTCCTCTGGCACCCTCTTCCATAAAAACTAACACTCCCAACTTCCACTCCTTTATACTCTTTCTTAATAATACTTTATTTGTAAATCACTTTATAGTTTACAGAATAATATGGTTTGGATATTTGTCCTCTCCAAATCTCATGCCAAAATTTGATCCTCAGTGTTGGAAGTGGGGCCTGGTGGGAGATGTTTGGGTCATGGGGGTGGATCCCTCATGAATGGCTCAGTGCCATCTTCGGTCGATTAGCTCCCATTAGAACTGATTGGGTTTTTTTTTTTTTTTTCCCAATTTCTTTTTTAAAGACAGGGTTTTGCTCTGTTGCCCAGGCTGGAGTGCAGTGATACAATCACAGCTCACTGCAGCCTCGAGCTCCTAGGCTCAAGTGATCCTCCTGTCCCAGCCTTCCAAGTAGCTGGGACTACAAGCACATGCCACCACACCCAGCTAATTTTTGACTTTTATTTTTTTAGAGATAGGGTCTCGCTATGTTGCCCAGGCTGGTCTCGAATTCCTGGCGTCAAGCAATCCTCCCACCTCAGCCTCCCAAATTTCTGGGATTACAGGTGAGAACTGATTATAAAAAGAGCCTGGCACCTCCCTCGCCTCTCTCTCTTGCTTCCTTTCTTTCGCCATGCGATGCCTGCTCCACTTCTCCTTCTGCCATGGGTGGAAACAGCCTGAAGTCCTCACCAGAAGCAGATGCTGGTGCCATGCTTCTTGTACAGCCTGCAGAACTGCGAGCCAAATAAACCTCTTTTCTTTGTAAATTACCCCGCCTCAGGTATTCCTTTATGGCATGCAAATTGACTAAGACACACACTATTTCTATTTATATCTGGTATTTTTTTTAAAATGATCCTTACAATAGCCCTATGAGTCACACATTAAGCATGAGTTCAAAGAGACTAATTGGAAACAGTAGGTTACAAACCCATATTTTTCTGACTCCTAATCCACTGTCCCCAGTCCAGGGCTACACTCCCTGTCCAGCACTGATTCCTCCCTGACATTCTGCTTCCCTATGTAAAGAGCCTAGTGTTGTATTACTCATGATAGACAAGACTTCTTCTTTCCACCTCCACCGTTCAACCCAACTTCACTATGGACCAAGGAGAAGAGACAGGAGGAGACAACTAAATGAAACATTACTTATTCAAAAAATGTACACTATGTCCCTCTAGCCATGAGCCTCTGGAGCATATGGATCAGAAGTGATCAGAGCAAAGTGTTGATCCTTTGGGTATCAGATGGTGGGAGGCTGCTTTGAAATGAAATCTGAGTGAGCTGCTTGGACCAAGTTCAGAAACACCAAGGCCAAGTTTTCCAGCCAGATATTACGGTAAAAGCTGTCTGAGGGGTACATATGTTCTTCAAATTACTAACAACAGGGAAGAAGACCATACCAGAAATCAAAACAAAATGTATAAGCTCACCTCGTTGTTGGAAAGAAATAACCAGTTCATGGGATGTAGTAAGGCATCAAGGGACAATGGAAAAACACCTGACTGGAAGTCAAAAATCCAAGGTTGCAGCCCAATCCTACCTCTAAATAGTGCTGTGTCTCAGGTAAATCTCTTCACAATCCTGTGCTTCAGCTGCCGCATCAATGTGACCAAAAGGTGGGGGGTGGGGGAGTGGTTAGTGAGATGCTCTTTCAGAGCCTTTCCAACTTTAATACTCCACATTTTATTAATAAAGATTATGGGCAACTCCTCCCTAATACCCCAATCCTTTCATCTTTAATTATGAATTACAATAACCCTGAGAAACCCACAAAATTAACTCTCAGGCAACAGTTTTGTAAAGTTTAACTTATATGGAGAAGTGCTGATTTCCTTCTCTTTAAGCCTTGCTGAGAGATAAAAGGCAAAATTAACAGGCTCTGACGGTAATATTAATTAATAACACAACGAGCACTTAGAAACACGAAAGCACAGGAAAAAAATTCTCAAAACTATATCCTGCACCTCACAGCCTCTGACACACACACGTTTGAGAACTTCTGCACCCAGGTATCCCTAAAAATTGAGAATTCAAACTAAATCCAGTTAAAAGCTAAGAATGCAAAGAAAGTTGCTCCTCTCTCATTTCTCCACTAATTTTAAGACAAACTAAGAGAATTACACAGAGCAGGGCTGGGGTGCAAGGGGCCAGGGCTCCTCTTCCTCCTGCCCAGGCCCAGACTGACAGCTTCTAAAGCAGTTCAGCAGCCTGGGTCAGGCCCAGGGAGCTCCCATGCCACCGGCAGATGGCCTCCCTCCGCCTGGAGCCCCCTCCCCCACTTCCCACAGGTTTCCAAGCACCGCCAAACTGGTTGTTAAAGGCCTCAGCAAACAGCCTAGTTCCACAGCCTAGCCCCCTCCCAGCTATGTACACAAAAGGAAAGAAATAAAAGGGCACTTTGTCCATTTTTTAAGGCTCACAGGAGACAAAACTAAACCCCAAGTTCCTGGTGTGTTTTCTTTTCTTTAAAGCAATCAGGAGCTGAAAATGCTCTGAGCTAGTTAAGCAATGAGATGCAATCCACCTCCAAAGACACAGGGATGCTGCATTTGTAAGGGTTAGTTTAAAGTATATAAATTGTATCCAGAGTTTGAAGGAATCCATACCTTTCAGTCCAGTAATTCATTTTCTGGAAATACATCCAGAAGAAATCATTAAAGATGCATATTAAAATGAACACACAGAGATATTCACTGCAACTTTTTTCATGACAGAAAAATGAGAACACTAAATATCCAACTATTGGGGCAGCATTGACTGCCATGTAGATATCTACAATAGTGTTTAGAAAGAATCTATAAATGAGCATGGAAAAATACTCATGATATAATGCTATGTGAAAAAAATAGGATATAGTATGATATCAACTATGAAAAACAATATTGCATAGAATGGTCCTGATCTTAGCAAGAATTCCTTTAATGTTTCACCATTAAGTTTAATGTTTGCTGTAGGTTATTTGTAAAGATCCTTTATAATGTTAAGTTCCCTTCTGTTCCAATTTTGTGAATTTTTTTGCATAATTTGATATTAATCATAAGATACTTTTTCTGTATCTATTACTATGATCATAAGATATTTCTCCATTAATTTGTTAACGTAAATTTTCCAAAGTTAAATTCCAAGGTAAACCCAATTTGGTCATAATGTATTACCTTTTTTATACATTACTAGATTTGGATTACTCATGTTTTATGATTTTTACACATATGTTCCTAAGTAAGTTTGGTCTATAATTTCCATTTCTCTTACTGCTCTCAATAGGTTTTTGTATCAAAGTTATCACAGCTTCATAAAATGAGTTTCTGTTCCCTGGAAGAATTTATGCAAGTTTGAAATTATTGTTTCCTTGTATATTTGGTAGAACTTGCTGATAAGCCAGGTGCGATGGCACGCACCTGTCAGTCCTAGCCACTTGGGAGGCTGAAGTGGGAGGATCACTTGAGGCCACGAGCTCAAGGCCATAGTGAGCTATGTATGATTGGGCCACTGTACTCCAGCCTGGGCAACAGAGCGAGACCCCATCTCTATTAAAAATAAATAAATAAAAGAACTTGCTGATAAACCCATCTGAGCCTAGACTTTCCTTCATGGTGAAATATTTGCTAGTTTATTTTAAAATTACAGCATTATTCAGGCTTTCTGTTTTTTCTAAGTCAGTTTTGGTAAGTTATATGTCTAGAAATTTATTAATTTCCTCTAAGCTTTCAAATATTTTAGCATGAAGTTATCCATAATTTATTAATATCATTTTCATATCTACATCTGCTTTTCCATTCCTAATATTGCTTATTTGTGCCTCTCTCCTCTTCTGTTTTTGTCTTGTTTTGTTTGAGACAGGATCTCCCTCTATTGCCTGGGCTAGAGTGTAACGATGTCATCAGAGCTCACTGCAACCTCAAACTCTTGGGCTGAAGCCATCCTCCTGCCTCAGCCTCCAGAGTAGCTGGGACTACAGGTGCATGCTCCCATGCCCAATTAATTTTTCTATTTCTTGTAGAGATAGGCTCTTGCTTTGTTGCTCACACTGGTCTCAAACTCACAACCTCAAGGTATTATCCCGCCCGGCCTCCCAAAGTGCCAGGATTACAGGCCTGCCTGGCCTCTCCTCTTCTTTTAAAATCAATCTCACCAGGTGTTTGTGAACATTACTAATTTTTACAGAGCCACCTTTTGTCATCATTGGTCCTCTCCACTGAATAATGTGGAATTATTATCACCATTTCCTTCCACCTACTTTTTTTGGGTCTATTTTGCATCTTTTTCTAACTTTCTAATTTCAACATTTAACTAATTAATTTTAAGTCTTTTTTCTTTTCTAATATAAGTATTTAAGGTTTTACATGTTTTAGCTGCTTCCCCAACCCCCAAGTTTTGAGCCATAGTATTTTTGTTTTCATTCAGTTAAAAATATTTTCTGAATTGCTTTACAACTTCTTTTTGGACCCAACCAAAGGGTTATTCTGAAACACATTTCTGCAATTATTCATAGCTATCTTTTTGTTATAGCTTTTAGTTTAATTGCATTGTAGTCACAAATCTAATCGGTATGATATCAATCCTTTGATAATAAAGACTTGCTTGATGACAGTTGGAGGTCACTTTTCATAAATGTCCCATGTGTTTTTTAAAAGAATGTGGATTATGCAGTTTTGAGATGCTGTGATCTTTATATGTCTACCTGCTCAAACTTATTAGTTATATTGTTCAAATCTTGTGTGTGTTAACTAATTTTTCCCCCTTTTATGAAGTTCTGAGGAAGTATATTAAAATCTCACTGGAAAAATATGTGCTTCTCATTGTAGTTCTCTCAATTTTTTGGATTAATATATATTGAGATCATGTTATTAGAAGAGCCTAAGTTTTTTATCTTTCTGATGAGTTTTTAACCAGTTGATCCTCTTTATCTCTAGAAATGCTTTTTCATCATTTAAAGTCTATTTTGTCTGATGTCAACGGTGCCAGCTTACTTTTGGTTTTTAATCGCCCGTTTTCCTTTTTCTATTATTTTACTTTTAAACTTTCTGTATCTCTATGTTCTAGACATGTCTGTTATAAATAGCATATAGCTGAATTATTCATCTACTCTAACAATTTTTGGTTCCTTTAGATTATAATTACTGACACATTGGAATTTATTCCAACATCTTACTTTGTGCTTGCTATTTGTCTTGCATATTCTATATTTTTTTTGCCTCAGCTTCCTTGATATTATTTTTCTCATTTCATTTTTCCCCATTGGCCAGAAAGTTATTCATTCTTTTACTAACTTTTAGTGGTTGCCTTAGAAATTTTAACATGCACACTTTACTTACCAAATCTCAATAATCAATATCCTAACCTCTTCCCAAACTATATAAGAATCTTAGAACATATTAACTCCTTCCCACTAAAGATACTATTATTATTTTTATACAGTCAATATGTGCTTTAACTTGAAAATTTTTCCCTTTCTTTGCTCTTCATTACTCTTGTATCTGAGATCTTCCATCTGGGAATAATTATCCTCTGCCTGAAATATATCGTTTTAGTGAGAACTGCTGAAACAAATTCTCTAGGTTTTTGTGAGTCTGAAAGGTCTTTTTTAGTCCTTGTTTTTTTTTAAAGACTTTTTAAATGAAAATAGAATCCTAAGCTGACAAGTAATTACCCTCAGTGCATGAAAGATAATATTCTACTGTCTTCTGGCTTCTACTGTTGTGTTGTCCGGATAATCTGTCATGCCTTTGAAGGCAAGCTGCCTCTTCTCTCTGACTTTGCTTAAGATCCTCTCTTTATCTTTTGTGTTCTGCAATTTAATTATATTTTATTTATGTGTGGATTTCTTTTTACTTGTCCTCATTGGGATTCATATGACTTCATCAATATGTGAAGTGATGCTTTTTACTGGCCCTTGAAAATTCTCGGCTATTATCTCTTTAAATGTTGCCTCTTCCCATTTTCTCTCTTCTTTTTCTGAAACTACAATTAAAATTTTTTTCAGATCCTCTTGCCTGATTCCCTATTCAGCTTGGATTTACCTTTTGGTAAATCCACTCATTGAGTTATTTTCAATTTTTATATCTTTATTTTTCCAAATGAGCTTGGTTAATCTTTACAGTTTATTGTCCTCAGCTCATATCTTGTGTTTAGTGGGGTTTTGTTTTGTTTTTATTTTTACTATGAGATGCTCATTTGCCTTCTTATTCCATCAGTGGAAATTCTCTGTGGTCTGAAATAAAAATAGATTTCTCTAAGAGAAAAAAATTGGCTTCTGCTCAGTATCAGAGACATTTCCAATGTAGGAATGCTTTAAGCCAAATTTTTATCTTGAGCTTTTACTGACCACAGAGTTATCATGAACTCCAGATGCACACTTGTATTAAGGCTGGTTTAGTTAAGATCACAAATTCCCAGGACCAAATAATCAGGCATCTGCTCAGCACCAAAATTTTTAATAGGTAATTTTCTCTACAGTCTTCTTGAGTTAGAATGAAAATAGGCAATTTTGGTTTGATTTTGGTTTTTTTTTCCTAATTCACCCTTATATTGAGAGAGAAGCCTTTTGAAATCCCAGCTTTATGACCAGGGGTCCCTTCTCAGATGTCTCACCTTGTCTCTTGTCCCCTGTGCCCTCAGGCCATGAAAACTGAAATTCAAGTTAACCTGGTGTGACAAATGTCCTCAAGCCAGCTTCAGTGTTCAAGTGACCCCTATTCACTTAGCTTTTGGCCTGAATATTCATTACTTTCTTACTGGTCCATTGCATTTTTTAAAAAATGAACTTTCTATTTTATCTAGCATTTTAAAATTATTTCACTGGCAATGTTGCTAGAAAGAGAAATTAACCCTGGAAATTCACATTCAGAGCCACAGAACCATATAATTTGGTGTCCAAATCATGACCTGATCTAGCCCAAAAATGTATTAGCTCAGTGCTTGCCACTTTGTAATAAGTGCTAATATTTTTTAACACTTGCTATAGCCAGATATCATGGTAAGCATTTTACAAGTATTATTTGATTTAATCCTTACAACTATCCCAATGGTTAGGTACAATTATTATCCCCATTTGACTGATAGAGAAACCGAAGCACAGAGAGAGGTTAAGTAATTACCTAAGGTCCCACAGTTATCAAGTGACAGCACTGGGATTTGAACTCAAAAAAAAACTAACTCCAAAGACTTCCCTCTTAAGATCTTTGTAATTTTGCTTCCTAACAAATAATGAAGATAAGAGAGGGAGAGAGAAAAAGACAATGAGAGAGAGCCCTGCTAAGTATGGCAGGGCCAGTAGGAGATCCAGACTCGCCTATCTACAGTTCTTTCCACCTCCCCGTGCTCATGTCAGGATGGGCACATTCCCGTCATTTTTTATATATCCCTTCATTTTAAAAGGGGTACACGGTACAGATTGGAAATTAAGACTACATTGAAAAAACAACACCTGAAGGAATGAATCATTGACTGGTAATTAGATTTCAACTCTCAGTGGCCATCAGTCTTGAACTCTAGCCCAATATTAACATATTTAATAACATCTAAAGATGCTTCCTGATGGCACACAAAGACCAGATTTTTTTTTTCACAATTCTTATTTCATCTACTTATGTGTAGGTCTAACATCTTTTTTAAAAATCCTTGATTCATACTAATTGTCTCTAATCCAGTGATTTCCAAACTCTTTAAATATTAGAAACGGACTTCAGAATACCTCTACCCACAATTCCTTTGTCTGTAAGGATGTCCAAAATTCAGTCTAAGGAAGGGCATCCCCCAGAAAAGGGCAGATCTCTCAGTTTCCCCAGTTCATCTTACTCTCTCTTTTGTCCACTTCCCATCCACCAGGAGTGAAAGGAGCTTGTCACGGGGAACATGTTGGATTCTTGTCTTTGCCTGCTTTCCCTAACCCTTCCACCCAGCAATGGGGAGAACAATTCCAGCAAGAGATCTGCCTTGCACTGGGCAACTAAAACTCCAGTCAAACATCATCTCTCCTCCTTTCCAAGTACACAGCAGGGTAAGTGAGGGAAGTGCTTCCCCTTTTTGTGCCCCAAAATGGGAGTGTTTAGGAGCCTGTCAGGTGCAAAAGGCTATAACTACCCCCTATCAATTTATGAACCAACTAATGCACCCAACCTGGTGAGGTGGTATGTGCCTACAGTGTAGGTATTTGAGAGGCTGAGGCAGAAGGATCACTTGAGCCCAGGAGTTCCAGGGTATAGCGTACTACACCGATAGCGTGTCCACATTAAGTTCGGCATCAATACAGTGACCTCCTGGGAGTGGGGGACCACTAGGTCGCCTAAGGAGGGGTGAACCAGCCCTGGTCAGAAACAGAGCAGGTCAAACCTCGAGTACTGATCAGTAGTGGGATTGTGCCTGTGAATAGCTGCACTCCAGCCTGGGCAACATAGCGAGACCAGGTCTCTTAAGTTAAATAAAAATAAAATAAAAATAATAAAAGGAAAAAAATAAATAAATACTATAAAATTTAAAATTAAAATTAAATAGTAAAATAAAATAATGCTCTGAGCTCTACTATAAGCACCGTAGGCATTGAGGAGATGGAGAGATGCCTAAACCCGGTCCTAGTCATTAAGAAGCTAATGATCTAGATGACAGAATAGGGCATAGAAAGAAACAAACAAAAATTTTATGTAAAATTTGTACAGCAAAAGGCAGAATATATGGTAGGTGGCAAATGAATCATACCATAGGAGTTCAAAAAAAAGAAATCAAGGCAGTCAGAAAAGAGTTCCTGTAGAGCAAGAGATTAGAGTCAGATATCAAAGGATCAGTAGGTTTAAAAAAGGGAAGAGAAGAAGGGAAGGGTGCATGAGAAGGATATTTTAGCAGGGAAAAAACAGTAGATGCTGAAAAAAGTGTTCTCAGTTATCAAGGGAAAAATTACTAAGGTACACTATTAATACGCTACTTAAATACAATGTGATATAATAAAGAACATATAAGGAAATTGGCAAAATAACATTTTACAAATAAACATAAATTTTTCAGAGTATAAGTCTTGAGATAGATCTTGTTTTTTAAGGATAATAGTGATAATAAAAATAATAATTTTATAATGATTTTAGCCTAAGATAATACTGGTAAAGTTAAGAACTAAAGTTTTATTTCTCCAAAGCCAGCGGAGATATTGTTAACCCTCTAACAGGTCAGTAGAAGAGTCTCTGCTATATGCAGATACAAGACTATCAGAAATTATTAGAAGGAAATGTAAAAGGTCCTCAAAGATACTACACCTGATTTGGTCACAAAAATTCTCACACACTCAAAAGAGCATCAAACAAAAATCTGATTAAATATTTTATATTGTAAAAACTCAGCTTTGTTTTTCATGTGCTAAAACTCTAATTTCTAAGAAGTTCTGGGAAAAATCAGAAGCTAATAAAAATAGTTCAAGCTAAATATATTCAGTGCCTTTCACATTAACTGATTCTCCTAAAGCTTACAAGTTTTTTATTCTTTTTAAACTTTGATTCTTTCTAACTAATAAGCAACCTGTTTGAAGTTGCCATCTGAAATAAAGTGTCATTCTATCATTAATGAGACAATATAGGGAATAAAATGAAGCACTATTACAAATTCCTCAAATGAAATTTATAATATAGAGTTTGGAGTTTTTTTTCTTAAACTAGTACCAAAAAAAAAAATCAAATTTAAAGATACAGCAACTAACTCCCAATTATTTGTCTTATAATTATTATAAGACAAATAATTATATAAAAATATATAAATAATTATATATAATTATTATTATACTGGCCTATATGCTTTCATCTATTGAATTCTCTTACATTGTTTCTTCCCCTTGAATACCTAATATTTGCATTCTAAAATCATGGGAATTACACTGGGAACACAATATTCTGGTGGCCAGGTCTTGGTTCACTGCCACCCTTTATTATTCCATGGGAATCTCATCCCTATTCAACGAAGAGTAGGGATCTCATGATTGTCCAAGCAAATAGCATCAGAACCCATTGAAATCTGAATGCCCAGGAGGCTGAAGGAGGAAGATCACTTGAGGTCAGGAGCTCGAGACCAGCCTGAGGAAGAGCAAGACCCTACTAAAAATAGAAAAAATCAGCTGGGCGTGGTGGTGCATGCCTGTAGTCCCAGCTACTCAGGAGGCTGAGGCAGGAGGATCGCTTGAGCCCAGGAGTTTGAGTTTGCAGTGAGCTATGATGATGTCACTGTACTCTAGCTGGGGTGACAGAGCGAGACTCTGTCTCAAAAAAAAAAAAAAGACAACAATAAGGAATTCAAGTTAGCTCCAATTCCAGGGACGGGGAAGAACTAACTAGCACTACAGCCAAGCCCACTGTTGAAACCATCCTGCCAGGACTGGAGGTGCTCTGGGGTACCAAAGATATCAGATCTTCTAAAGCTGGGGAGCTAGGAAAAATGTTGAGATTTGGAATGAAGGTGTGAAAGGCAACTAAATGCATATTAGTTAAGAAAAGTAAGTATGTCAACCCTATTCCTCTACCAGGCAGTGGCGATAAAAGCTATTCATTTGCTCCTACCTCAAAACTGATCTTTTAATCTATATTGGAGAGAATGAAGAAACACCTTCTACCTGGAGGCTCTGCACAAAATGGAAATCTGTAAACTTATCCATAAGTGAATAAGAGAAAATCAAGTTTCATCTGTAACCAGATGCTAATTTTTGCCTACCAGATTAGCAAAAATCAAAAAATTTGATGATACATCCTGTTGGGGAAAGTATAGAGAAATCATCACTGTGATATATTTCTGATAAAAGAAAAAATGACAAACTCTAGGAAGACCAATATGACAACACTTATTAAAATTACAAATGTATACACCTTTGACTCAGCAATCCCACTTCCTAAAATACATCCTATAATTGAACATGTGCAAAATGGTGTATATATAGGGTATTCACTGCATCATTGTTTGCAAAAGATTAGAAGCAACCTAACTGTGGATTAATCTGGTTAATTTATAGTATATCCATACAGTGGAAAATATACAGGCATTAAATAAATAAATAAACAAACAAATAACAACAAAATAGCAGAATAAGTACCTTCACAAGATCTAAGGAAACCAGGTAAGAGATTATAGCACCTAAGTGTAGCACAGAAATAAGAAAAGACACATTGAAGAGGGTAGTAAGGACAGTTTTAAAATACCCAAGTCACCCTTGTCTCAACCACAAGCGGCACAGTGTGGAGAGATCCCTTTGCTTAGGGGAAGACGGAGGAAGTCGGCACTGGACTTTGCCTCAGACCCTAATACCAGGCCCATCCCAGTTAAACCCAGAGCTGGGAAGGCCCCCACAGCTCCAGGCTATAGACCAGTACCCATGGACTGAGCCTCCAGCCCTACTCTGGCACCAGGCCAGGTCCTACACCTGTAGGCTCTAGGCCTACCTGGTGGATTTAGTCTCTGGGCCTGCCCCACTGACGCCAGAGGCCACAGGCTTCAGACTAGCCCCAGCGGCACCAGGCTGCAGGCTTGCCCCATTGCCAGGCTAGCTCCCACAGACTCAGGCTCTAGGCCTACCCCACAGACTCAGTCTCCAGGCCTGCCCCCGGGCCAGGCCAATCCCCATGGAATCAAGCTGCAGGCCATCCTAATGGATCCAGGTGCCAGATCCAACCCAATGCCTGGCTAGTCCTTGCAGACTCAAGTTCAAAGCCTACTCCAGTGCTAGGTCAGCCCCTGTGAACCCAAGCTTCAGGCTGATTCCTGCAGATAGGCTCCTGGCTGACCTTCATACGCCCAGGCTCCAGGCCAATCCTGCAGACCCAGATGCCAGGCCTATCTACCTGCTGACCCAGGCATCAGACCAGCCTGCCCAAGGACTCCAGCCGCAAGCCAACTCACATACCACACCAGATGGCCTACACAGACTCTCTGGAAGGGCTGACTGGTAAAAGGCTTTCCCAGACAAAGCCAGTCTGCAAAGAGTGGAATAAGTCCCTTCTTCAAATGTGCAGATGTCAACCCACAGCCAAAAGCATCAAGAACAATTAGGGAAACATGACACCACCAAAGGAAAAAAAATAAAGCACCAGTAACTGACCCTAAAGAAAAGGACATTTATAAGCTGCCTGACAAAGAATATATTATAATTATTTTAAGGAAACTCAGTGAACTTCAATAAAATACAGAGAAACAATTCAATAAAAATCAGGAAAATAAATGACCAAAACAAGAAATTTAGTGGAAAGATTAAAGTTATAAAAAAGGCCAGGTGCAGTGGCTCATCCCTGTAATCCCATGCTTTGGAAGGCCAAGGCAGGAGGATTGCTCGAGGCCAGGAGTTCAAGTCTAGCCTGGACAACATAGCAAGACTCTGTCTCTAAAAAAAAAAAATTTTTTTTAATTAGCCAGGTGTGATTGTGTGTTCCTGTAGTAGCAGCTACTCAGGAGACTGAGGTGGGAGGATTGCTTAAGCCCAGGAGCTTGAGGTTGCAGTGAGCTATGATCAGACCACTGCACTCCAGTCTGAGCAACAAAGTGAGACCCTGTCTCAAAATATATATATACAAAAAACATTAAGCAAATTCTAGAACTAAGAAATACAATGAACTAAATTTAAAATTGCAAAAGAGCATCAAAAGCAGAATTGATCAAGGAGAAGAAAGAATCTGTGAACTTGGAGACAGGTTTATTTGAAAATATACAGCCAAAGGAGAAAAAAGAATGAAAATGAATGAAGAAAGTTTACAAGACTTATGGAATAGCATCAAAAGAGCAAATATTTGAATTACAGGAGTTAAAAAAGGAAAAGAGAAAGACAAAGGGCCAGAAAAGTTACTTAAAGTAATAGTAGCAGAAAACTTTCCAAATCTGGAAAAAGATGTAAATATTCTGGTGTAGGAATGTCAAAGACCTCCTGATTGAATCAGATTGAATCCAAACAAGACTACACCAAGATATATTATAATCAAACTGTCAAAAATCAAAGACAAAGAGAGAATACTGAAAGCAAGAGAAAAGAAACATACCACATGTAAAAGAGTTCCAATAAGTCTAGCAGCAGACTTCTCAGTAGAAACTTACAGGCCAGGAGAGAATAGAATGATATATTCAAAGTGCTGAAGGGAAAAAAGAAAAAACTGGCCACCAAGAATATTTTACCCACCAAATCTGTCCTTTAGAAATGAAAGTGACATTAAGACTTCCCAGACAGACAAAAGCTGAGGGAGTTCATCACTACCAGACCTGTCTTATAAAGTTATGCCAAATGCTAAATAAAGCTCTTCAAGCTATTAAAAAAAAAAGAAAAGAAGAAGAAAAGCTAATTAACAACACAAAAGTCAAATTCAGAATATTCTAATATTATAATACCATAGTATACTATTCTTATACTATAATACCATTATATATAATGGTAGTGTGTAAATCACTTATATCTTTAGTATGAAGATTAAAAGCCAAAGATATTAAAAATAATAATAGCTACAATAACTTATCAAGGGATACACAATATAAAAAGATGTAAATTGTGACATCAAAAACATAAAATGGGGGAGATGGAGTAAACACATTGAGTTTTTTTATGTGCTTAAAGTTAAGTTGTTGTTGGCTTAAAATAACCTGTTATAACTATGTTTTATGTAAGCCTCTTGGTAAGCACAAAGCAAAAACCTACAGTAGACACATAAAATATAAAAAGTAAAAATTCAAAGGATATCACTAGAGAAAATTACCTAATCACAAAGAAAGACAAGAAGAAGGAACAAAGGATTTAAAAAACAACTAGAAAACAGTGAACAAAATGACAGTAGTAAGTCCTTACCTATCAATAATTACCTTGAATATAAATGGATTAAATGATTAAATTATCCAAAAGACATAGTGGCTAAATGGATTTAAAAAAAAAAAAAGGCCTAACTACATGCTGCCTACCAAGAGGCTCCCTTCACCTTTAAAGACACACAGACTGAAAATGAAGGGATGAAGAAATACATTGCATGCAAATGAAAACCAAAAGAGATCAGGGGTAGCTACACTTTTGTCAGATAAAATAGACTTTAAGTCAAAAATTGTAAAAAGAGACAAAGCTGGTCATTATATAATTATAAAGGGGTCAATTCATTTAGTATATAACAATTGTAAATATATATGCACCCAACATGGGAGCACCTAAATATATAGAGCAAATATTAATAGATTTGAAGAGAGAGATAGACTGTAATGTAATAATTATAGACTTCAATACCTTACTTTCAGCAAAGATCATCCAGACGGAAAATCAATAAGGAAACATTGGACTTAAACTACACTTTAGACCCAATAGCTTTAACAGGCATATACAGAACATTGCATCCAACAGCAGCAGAATATACATTCTTCTCAAGCACATACAGAACATTCTCCAGGATAGATCATGTTAGGCTACCTGACAAGTCTTAACAAATTTAAGAGGATTGAAATCATATCAAGTATCTTTTCTGACTATAACAGTATGAAACTAGGAATCAACAACAGGAATAATGTCAGAATATTCACACATACATGAAAATTAAATAATATGCTCCTGAACAACCAATGGGTGAAAGAAAAGATTAAAAGGGAAATTTTAAAATATCTTGAGGTAAACAAAAATGGACACTCAACATACCAAAACTTATGGGATAAAACAGAAGCAGTTCTAAGAAGGAAGTTTATAGCAATAAATGTCTACATCAAAAAAAGAAGAAAGATCTCAAATAAACAACCTAAGATTATTCCTCAAGGAACTAGAAAAACAAGAACAAATTAAGCCCGAAGTTAGTAGAAGGAAGGAAGTAATAAAGATCAGAGCAGAACTAAATGAAATAGAAACTAGAAAAACAATGGAAAGATCAACAAAACTAAAAGTTGGTTTTTTGAAATGATAAAGAAAATTGATATGCCTCTAGCTAGAATTACTAAGAAAAAAAGAGAGAAGATTAAATAAGTAAAATCAGAAATAAAAGAGGAGACATTACAACCTATACTACAGGAAGACAAGGGATCATAAGACACTACTTACTGAATAACCCAGACAATAACAAATTGAATAACCCAGAAGAAATGGCTAAATTCCTACACGTGTACAACCTACAAAGACTGAATCATGAAGAAATAAAAAATGTGAACAGAAATATGAGTAAGAAGATTGAATTAGTAATAAAAAGTCTCCTATCAAAGAAAAGCCCAGGACCTGATGAATTCTACTAAACATTTAAAGAAAAACTAATACCAATCCTTCTCAAACTCTTCTTAAAAAGTGAAAAGAGAAAATACTTCCAAACTCATTTCTTGAAACCAGCATTTCCCTGACACCAAAGCCAGGCAAGGACAATACAAGAAAACTACAGGCCAATGTACTATCCCTAATGAACACAGATGAAAAAATCCTCAACACAATACCAGCAAACCAAATTAAACAGCAAATTAAAAAGATCATTCATCATGATCAAGTGGGATTTATCCCAAGAATGCAAGGATGGTTCAATATATGCAAATCTATAAATGTGATATACCACATTAACCAGAATGAAGGACAAAAACTACAAGAACATCTCAATAGATGCAGAAAAATCATTTGACAAAATTCAACATCCTTTCATAACAAAAACTCTCCACAAACTAGATATAGAAAGAATGTACCTCAACACAATAAAGGCCATTTATGACAAACCTACAGCTAACATCACACATAATGATGAAAAGTTGAAAGGTTTTTCCTCTAAGATCAGAAACAAGACAAGGATGCCCACTCTTACCACTTCTATTCAACACAGTACTGTAAGTCATAGCTAGAGCAATTAGGCAAGAGACAGAAATAAAAGGTATCCAAATTGGAAAGGAAGAAATTAAATTGTCCCTCTTTGAAGATGGCATGATCTTATATAGGGAAAACCCTAAAGACTTCACCAAAAAACTTAGAACTAATAAACAAATTCAGTAAAGTTGTAAGATACAAGATCAACATACAAAAATCAGTTGTATTTCTCTGATTTAACAACAAACTCTCCAGGGAGAAAAAAAAAATCAAGAAAATGATCCCATTTACAATACTTACATACACACACACACACACACACAAAAGAAAATCTTAGGAATAAATTTAACCAAAAAGGCGAAAGATCTGTACACTGAAAACTATAAAACACTGATGAAAGAAAATGAAGATGACATAAATAAATGGAAAGATATCACATGTTCATTGATTGGAAGAATTAATGTTGTTTAAATGTTGATATTACCCCAAATGATCTACATATTCAATGAAATCTCTATCAAAATTCAATGATATTTTCCACAGAAATAGAAAAAAAAATCCTAAAATTCATATGGAACCACAAAAGACCCTGAATAGCCAAAGCAATCTTGAGCAAAAAGAACAAAGCTGAAGGCATCATGCTACCTGACTTCAAAACACATTACAAAGTTATAGTATTCAAAACAGCATGGTACTGGCACAAAAACAGACACATAGACCAATGGAACAGAACCAAGAGCCCAGAAATAAATCTACATATTTAGGGTCAACTGATTTTCAACAAAGGTGCCAAAAACACACAACGGGGAATGAACAGTCTCTTCAATAAATGGTGTTGGGAAAACTGGATATCCACATGCAGAAGAATAAAATTATACCCTTATCTCACACCATATACAAAAATCAACTCAAAATAGATTAAAGACTTAAATGTAAGGCTTGAAACTGTAAAACTACTAGAAAAAGACATAGGAGAACAGCTCCATAACATTGGTAGGGCAATTATTTTGGGACTATGACCCCAAAAGCACAGGCAATAAAAGCAAAAATAGACAAATGAGATTACATCAAACTAAAAAGCTTCTGCACAGCAAAGGAAACAAGAGTGAACAGAGTGAAAAGACAATTACGGAATGGGAGAAAATATTTGCAAACCATATATCTGATAAAGAGTTAATACCCAAAATACATAAGGAACTCAAACAACTTAATAGTAAGAAAAGAAATAACCTGATTTTAAAATGGGCAAAGTACCTGAACAGACATTTCTCAAAAGACATACAAATGGCCAACAAGTATATGCAAAAAACGCTCAACGTCACTAATCCTTAGGGAAATGCAAATTAAAACCACAAGGAGATATCACTTCACATTTGTTACAATGGCTATTATAAAAAGACAAAAGATAACAAGTGCTGGCTAGAACGTGGAGAAAAGGGAATCCTTGCACATTGTTGATGGGATTGTAAATTAGCACAGCCACTATGGAAAACAGCATGGCAGTTCCTCAAAAAATTAAAAATAGAACTACCATATGATCCAGCAATCCCACTACTGGGCATATATCCAAAGAAAATGAAATCAGTATGTCAAAGAGATATCTTCACTCCCACATTCATTGCATAATTATTCACAATAGCCAAGATACGCAATCAACCTAAGTGTCCATCAACAGATGAATGAATCAAAAAAATGTATATACACAATGGAATTCTAGTCATGCTTCAAAAAGAAGGAAATCCTGTCATTTGCAACAGCATGGACGAAACTACAGTATATTATGTTAAGTGAAATAAGCCAGGCACAGAAAGACAAACACCACATGATCTAACTTAAATATGTAATCTAAAAAAGCTGAACTCATAGAAGGAAAAAATATAATGGTAGTTACCAGGGGCTGAGAAATGGCTGAGTGAGGAGGTCAGGGAGGAGATCTTGGTCAAATGATACAAAATTTCAGTTATATAGGAGGAACAAGCTCAAGAGATCTATTGCACAATGTAATGAGTATAGTTAATAACAATGTATTGTATTCTTAAAAATTGATAATTGTAGATTTTAAGTGTTCTCACCACAAAAAATGTTAAGTATGTGAAGTAATGCATATGTTAATTAGCTCAATTTAGCCATTCCACAATGTATACATATTTCAAAATATGTTGAAGACAACATATATAATTTTTATTTGTCAATTTAAAAAATAAACTTTAAAAATAAAAGAATAAGAAATCTCTATATGCTGATATGGAATGATACACAAAATATGTTACAAGAAAAAATGCAAAATCCAAAATCATGTGGACAGCGCACTATCATTTGATATGTAAAAGGAAGAAAAAAAGCATACATATGTACTTGCATATATATAAATACAGATGTATAGATACATTATGTCTTTGAAAAATACACAAGTTAATAACACCATTGGTCTATGAAAGAAAGAACTGAACAACTGAAGGTCAAAGGTGTGGGAGAGAATTTTCATTAGAGGCCCCTTTAAGCTTTTAAAACTTGTAATCATGAGAATGTATGATCTATTCAGTTATTCTTTCCCAAAGAATAAAAATTAACATAACAATAAGAAGAATTCCATGAGAAAATATATACTTTTCATTTACTTCAAAAATTTGAGGTGAGAAATTTTCAGTAATGTGCTGAGAACTGGTCCTGACTTGGGTTTTTGCTTTTGACTGAAACTTGGACATTAAATAATAGAATTCACATTTCTTTCTTTTGACAAATGAAAAAGAAGTTGGTACACAGTTTGTGTTCTAAGACTGTATTTTAATGATTTACCCAGTAAACAGGAAAATACTTCCAATTCACAACCTATTTAAAACAAGAAAAGTTGTGTTTCAGAACAAAACACGTATATAAGCTTTTTAAACTCTTTTTCTATTTAAGAAGAAAAGATTCCTGTGACATTCACACTCAGACACTGCTCAGGAAAATACAGGAATAATAATACTACAGTGATTTCTCTATTGGGGGGGCAGCAGGCAAAAATAAGAAGAAGAAACATTCTAGCCTTCACTCCATGAACATACCGCCAACATAAGTTTAGTTGCTCAGTAGTCAAATGAGTCTGATTCCCATTGGTCGACTGAATATGGCTGCAGCCAATAGTAATGCTTTATGAGAGGGAAGAAAACTATGAAAAATTGCAAAAACCTCCCCAACCTTGTTACCGAAATCCAGGAGAGCTTAGAGAATGCCAGTTTTAAAAATTATTGAATGTGAACTATGATGAGACTTATGAAGAAAGTAAGAAAGAGAATTGCTTTTCTTTTTTAAAAAATTGCTTCCCAGTCTCCTACTTCTACCACTTAGGAGTTAGGAGGTGGTTGCTTATTCATTCCTTTATTATTGAACCCCAAGTATTCTTTTTACTTTTATTTATTAAGTTGAAAGTTTCAAAATTCAAAAGGCATAAAAGGGTATACAGTGAATAGCTCACTTCTGGCTTCTGTTCCTTAATAACCGATATTATTAGTTTCTTGTGTATCAATTCCAGAGATATTCTATATTCATACAAAAGTTTTCTTTTTCTCAACCTCTCCTTTTTTTCTTTTTACACAAATGATTGTATGGAACCAGTAGTCTTTAAATCGAAATACAAATCAAAGGATTTTTACATAATCCTAATTCCCTACATGAACACATTATTCTTTTCTATAAAAATATCTCTATTTTAAAAATATGCTTTTCAATACCTCCCATATCACTCAAAGTTAAGAAAGAGCTGTTTGGCAAAAAGAAATATTATGTCTAGAGAACTAAATTGCATACAATTACACAGCAAATCAACTCACTTAACTTCTGGTCCAGGATTCTGACCTCTGAAAAACCTGTATAGATCTTCCAAGTTCCCACCAGGAATAATTTTGGCAGAGGTTTTATTAGCACTCCATGGAGATCTGTTCCAAGGTCCAGAGGCTTCTTCAATTAAATTGAAGAGGGAGAGAAGAGGGAAACGGGAAACTGAATTCAGACGTTTGGTTCTTGTGGACTAGCAACAAGGAAGCAAAGACAGATGAAAGAGAAACCCTGAGTGCCTTGGATCAGTTAATAAGTAACTAACACGCGCTAGCACTAAACTAGAGCCCTCTGCCTTCCAGTGGCAATTTAACAGGTAAGGCTAGACAAGTTTGTAAATCCCTTGCTAAATTCAGATGAACCAGCTACAGAGAAAAGAGGCTGCTTGTAGGATAAGACACAGAAAATGACTCAAGAAGAGCAAAACCCAGAAAGCCCTCCAGAGGCCTGTGTCTGAAGCAGAGGTTGAATTTCAATGCACAGTGAGCATCCAATTTTTTGAAACTCTCAGACTTTTCTTCTCCCCTGGAGTCAGAGATGCAGGGAACAAAGAAGGCCCAGGAGAGTGATGTGCTTTTAGAGTGTTGTGTGCTGCTAAGAACACTATACTAGGTATCTACTGACTTAGGTTTGAGTTCCAACTTGGCCACCAATAGGCTGTGTGAAGGTGGACGTTCCTGGACCTCGGTTTCTTCGTGGGTAAACCAGCTCAAAAATACTGCAAATATGAAACCAGCTAAGTACAATTCAATTGCAATATCCCAGTACCACTGCAGAGCAGTTTTAGGAGTGCCAAAACTCCAGCTTCTGGCATAACTTTAGACATTTTCAGCAACTGTCCAAGGCAATTCTGATCCTCAATTTGAAAAACATTACAGGAAGACACCATCTAGTTTCAGCAGTAAGTCTCTCAATACTATCTCAAGAAAAATAAATGGGCAAAGTTTATATAAGATAAAACCAATATCTAAGTCTTGGGATGTCAGAAAGCACACATTAAAATCATGGGGCTTCCTTTTAGACCCACTCCAAGTTGACAACAATCCAGAAGTGATAAGTGGGCCACTTTGATGTAGAAAAACCTCTGCAGGACAGAACCTAAACACCACTCACTTCTAAACAAATAGCCAACACAGTTTATAAACAGTTTATGTTTTTCTGGAACCAGACCTGAATTTATAACCCCCTAAACTCCATATAGGGAATGAAGCTTCTTTACTCACTAAATAGCTGATCAGAAACACTTCTGTCTGTACTTTGCATGAAACGGTGAATTTGCAGGGCAGGGGCAGGGGACCTAAATCAGTGTTTTCCATAAATTTAGTTTTACATTCATGAGTGGCAACAGGATGTAATAGAACATGGGAGCAGACAGACCCGCATTCAAATTCCAAGTCTGTTCCACACTCGCTTAGATCTTGGGCAAGGAACTAACCTCTCTGAGTCTCATCATAACATGGGATTATAATTTCTGCCTCTCTTGATTATTGTGAGTTATAAAGAGACATACTGTAAATGCCCAGTCATATGTTAGGAATACATTAATGTTAATTTCCTCCTTTTCTTCCAAAGCCCTTTAAGATATTTACCAGACAATTAACTGGAAAAATTATTCCCCCTTGTATTAAATCCTAATCATGCCAAAATTCTTCAGGACAAAATAGACACTAACTGAAAAAGAACTCTTTTGCATTTATATACAGCATTTCTACCATATGTGTTCTTATGATACACATATGCTTATAATCCAATATATCATCAGAAAGTGCCCACTGTCAATTCCACTCAATGATATTAGGTTAAATCATATGAAATTGCTGATGTTTGACCACTTTATATTTACAACTATAGCAATTTCTTATGGTTACAAATAGCAAGTCTAGAGCAGGGATTTGATATCTGTCTGCTCTTCCTAATTTCCTGAAAACAACAAGATCATTAGAAATCAGTAACTCAGCATTTTCATCCCAGTTCACTTAGTAGGTATGCAACTTGAAGAAAATCATTTAGCAAGCTTGGGCCCTGCTTTCCTGATTTATATAATATGGTGGATTCATCCTCTTCTGCTCTGTAATTTAATGACTATATAAGGCACAGACACTTAGTTTAGTGCATACAAAACATATAGTTAGTAACTATATGTTTTAACTTAGCTATACAAGTTCTCTTGGTTGCCCTTTCTGCACCCATCCTGCCTTCTTCCACTTTGAAGCACAGAAGACAGAGACCTTGATGATAATAACACAAAGCTGTGTAAACTTCTTCACAGGCTTCTTAAAATGCACTCCTAATTTGGCACACCCTACCACAGCAGTACTGGATTTCTCCTTAAACAAAAATGGTCACGGGTGTCAAAGAGATGTGAGTGAGTGTCCACCGAACTGTGTCTAAATGATTTTCCTTGTGACCAAAGCCAGCCTGGAATAAGCCCCTGCTAGTGAGAGGAGAGAACATGCTTCCCAGGCGGAAGAGGCATTGTTCAAAGTAATGAGTTCTGCACCACTTGGTCCACAATTCACAGCTGAGTCTGATTCTCCTAGACAAAGAGCAATAACCAAATGGAGGATGCTCTTCAGCAAGCTTCTCTGAGTTTACAATTATTATCAGACTCATGAGGTGGTGAGTCTATGTCCTAGGAATGACAAGAGGAAATGCTTGTCAATGTCAACCCTGGTCAATATAATGCCAGAGGTTTGTCATGGCTGTAATGGATTTCAATAGAGTCTAAACTCACTAACAATGCCTAGAAATTACTTCAGTTCAAAAGTTAAAATGTTTAAATATCCTACTGTATTCCTTTTATCCTTCCATCATAATTTTATATCCCCCCCTTCTTTTGTTCAGAGAAATAATAATCATGATCCTTCAAGCATGCAGACCAACACTATTCTTAGAAGGGAGCTGTGGGAGGTTCATTATGGCTGGAAACACAGAGCCAGAACAAAGGACTACTGAATCACTCACCTTATCTTCATCTAAGAAACCTGAGAATTACAGGGTTTCTATGTTTCTCCCAAACTCAGTACTGCATTTGCCAAGACTACAAGTTTTAGGGTCTAATTTGTACTACAAAAATGTAAGTAGATAGGTTCACATAATGCTTCCTACAGTATATATAGGCCCTTATCTAAATTGCTCAAAACTATGTTTAGGGTTTTTTTTTTTAATCAAAGTTTAAGCATCTGTTTCTGAATCTGGAAGTCTGACTAATCAGCAGCAAATCAATTGTTCTCTTTGAGAGTACCAAAGGTAGTATCTGTACCCTGAAAACCTGAAGTAGTATTAGAATTATATCAGAACTCACAACTCTTAGTTCATTGAGGATAGGAATCTGAATTTATTCATCCTGCCTTATATAAATTTTCAATAAATATTTGTTGACTAAATAAATAAATTAAGTAGAAAACATTTCATTAAGAATTTTCACAGCATTTTACATTATGGCGCCCTTTATCATGAAGCACCTTTATCATATTCCATTTTTATAATCCTATCCCTATAATTATCTAGAAGACTGATTTTTAAAAATAAATTTAATTGAAGTTGATGATGTGGGAAAATGTATCAAACAGAAGCAGTGACTTGAACATATATTGGGAATCTGGTAGAACTATAAATCCTGGTTCTGCCCATCAACCTTCCCTCCCTTTGTCTCACTCCCGTTGCCTCGCCCCAGCCTCCCCCAAGCACTCCCATCTCATTATCCCATGATCTGCTAAAACTGCAGTTCACCTCCTGGAACCAGCAGAAACACATGTCACTGAGAATTAGGGAATTGGAGCCAGTTACAAGCCACCAGATTAGGGTCACAAAGTATCTGAACCTCAAAAATTAAGAGTTTTATTTTTTTAAATGAGAAAAAGGAAAAATTCAATTGGACTTTTTTTTTTTTAACATTTCAGCTAGATGGACTGCACAATGTCTAGGTATTTATAACGACTGGGATGGAAGAGAACCTAACAGCATGTTATTTGTTAATCGTTTGAAAAGTAATGTGTTGATTTCGTTTGCCGATGTTATAAGGATATTATTTTAAAACTTCTACCACTAATAAACACTTGCTATTCTTGAAAGTAAATTGTTTGAAAGCAGTATATAGGAAGACAATACCCACATATTACTTCATCCAAGGTATTTCATGCCACACTTTATACCAGGAAGAATAACTCCATTGTAAACTTTTATTAGCAGTTACATTAATTCTAACCAATGTTTATTTAATAGCAACTAAGTAACAATCATGCTGCCAAATATTGATGTACCCTAAGAAAAATAAGCAAGGAGCTAAGCTCCCTCTACATACCCCTTCAGATGTGTACTCTTGCCAAACGGCTGTGTGTAAACAAATGGGATTTAAAAGAGGGGACAGGGCTGTCAATACTCACAATGTTAAGAAAATGAAAATGACTCTCAACAGACAGCTTGAGAAAACTGACTGATTTGTGTAAAACTTCTTGAAACATTCTTTGCAGAAGATTTTAAACCCCAGAAGTGACCAAAACGCAGGGGCAACTGGAAAAACAACCGCCTCCTTCTAGGAAAGGCTTTGTTTCTTTTCATTGGCATTTTACTTTGGTCCGTTTTGGACCGGATGTCGTTGCTACAAACGTGCCATAAGGAGGGCACAGGTGCTGCCGGGTTGAACATGCCCGCTCTCCACCCGGGCAGAGGCGGCACAGGTCCGTCTTCTAACGCTCATGAGCAATCACCTGACTGAATTTTTAAAAAACTCACCAGGAAGTAAATGTTTTATTCGCCTCCACTTTTACGGGATAGAGGGGGGAAGGATTTCAATTGCTGCCACAATAAGCAATTTCTCACCATTTTCTTCTGTCTATAATCAAAATGGTAACTGAGGACGGGAAAAGTTTTGTTTTTTTAAATTTAGTTAGCTCTTGCTTTAATTCTGAACTCCTAACGTCAAAATGAGATCATAAATTGATTCCGAGTTACAAACAAAAAGAAAAGGTCCCGGAGAGGAAAGGGGGCACCGCAGACGCTCAGCAGGGGACGGGGCCCGGGGTGGCGTCTCGGACCCGCGGCTCCGTCGCCCAGGGAACGCCGCGCAGGCGCAGAGCGCGCCGCCGCTCGCCTCCACCGCCCGGCGTCGCTCGGGCGCCCCTCGTTTATCCCAGGAAAGGGCAATGGAGTAAATCCTCCTCGCGCTGAGCACACCAGGTCTTCTCTGAGAGGGTCCCGAGCGGGGTCACCGGCCGCAGGAAGAGCCGTGAGACTCCCCGAGTGTAACGGACACCGCACTCCCCTTGCTGCGGAACGCGGACCTGCTCTCCCGGCGGCGTCCGGCGGTCAGAGAGCGGTCCCGGGACCCTTGGAGGGGACCAAGCATCCCGCAGCGATGCCTGACCCTCCACCCGGCTAAACCCCCACCACCACCACCACCACCAGGGACCCGAGAGTTAAACTCCTGCGCAGGCATACACACCCACATCCTTCTGAATTATGGGACCCCCAAGAGCAGCTGTGGCCAGTTCCCCGCACAGGGATTTGGAGGATCCCCACACACAACACTCACACAGTCTTCAAGAGGCGTGTCCCAGCCCGGACTGCCGAGGAGAGAGGAACTCGGGCCACCTGCTCACTCGCTTACTGGGCTGGTGTCCCAGTCCTCCTTTTCCTGCACACCCCCTTCTTCCCCCAAAAGCACTGACCTCTTCAGCTTTGAGTGTTCGGCATATGAAGGACTCCTCGGAGTCCTTGGCACGGGAGCAACCTCCAAAGTGCTGGCGTGATGAGTTATTGGGCCCCGTGAACCCAACTCCCAACCCCTGCCGGGGACCAGATAAGCCCCCCAGGAGGGCACTTCTCCCCAACAACCCGAAGAAACCCCGAGAGGAGCTGGGAGGAGCCGGGCGCCACCGCCACAACCTGCTTTCTCATTCAAATCCTCACACTCACACTGGAGCCCCCTCCCTCCCCGCCCCGCAGCTCCCGAGGAAATCAGGAACTGGAGCGGGGGAGAGTGGACGGGAGCGCCCGCTGCCTCCGCTGGTCCCAGCGGGATAGGTGTGCAGGGCCACGGGCTGCGCCTGGAACCCTCGTCCTGCACCCTCCCGCTAGGCCCCCCAGTAGGCAAGGGCCAGAAGCACTGGGAATGAAGTCCCTTCTCCCCGCGCCCCCATGCAAGTTTAAAAGTTTCCCAAATCCAGAGACACCCCCTGATACTCAGTTTGGGGCTGTAGTCCGAGGTCTCGGTAGTGGGAGGGTAAAGGAGTTGGCGAAACAAAAGTTGGAAGTGAAGGGCGCAGGGAATGGGAACTGTGTGCAGCTTGCACCAAAGTAAAAAACCCATCTCATCTCCCCTCTCATTTTTTTACGATTCTAAGAAAATAGCGTCTTCAAGAGATCTGCTTCGAGTGAAGTGCAACTAAAATTGAGGAAGAGGAAGTGTAGGTATAGGTGATAACACTTGGCTTGTATTTTCCTCCATTCTCTTCCTCCAAATACTACTCCTTGGCATTAAACAGGTCAATTATTCAATTAGATTGGTTGACTCCAGCGGGCAACCTGCCGTAAGAGCACAGCGGTGGCAGGGGAAAGCTTGGAAAGAGCAGGCACTCAAACGTTGATGAAACCATGACATCTACTGAACGCACTGACTCGATGAGTGATCAGCTTGGGGCAGATGCTGGAACAGCCGCTGGCCTAGGCAGCCACGGTGTGATCCGGCTTCGGGATTCCAGGATTTGCATTTATCAGCCTTCATTCAACCTGCCCTATTGTTAGTTCAAAGCCTGACTGGGAGGGAGTGGGGACGCTGCTCCTCACTCACCTTTCAGTTTAAAATTCTCCTCCAATAAGAATGTCCTAGGAAAGCTGGCAGCATGGGGTTGGCAGGGATTTTCTGGGCTTAGTGACAACATAAACCAAAGTCATTTTCTTTTTTCATGCGTGAATTTGCTCAGGAAGTTACAAATGAGTGCCTGAGATTGGAGAGCTGGGCCTGGCTGTCGGTCAGCTTTGACGGACAGTTAGTGTGGGTGGTGGTAGCACCGTGACCTCTTCGCGCAAGATCTAGGGTTTCACCTTTTCATCCCACTTAGCCGATACCATAGAAACAACCCATTTGTATTATTCAATTCAACAGAGGCAATTACAATGTCACAGCAAAGCACCATGGGCAAGAAGAAACTTTATCCTGAAAGCAATCCTGGACTCTCAGAAAAAAGAAAAAAAGCCACTAGAATAGCCACTTGAATTTCTTCTTGCCAACGGTACCAGGAAGAAATCAATTTGGAAAAAAATATATAACGTACCTTTGGCTCTATAGAAACTTCCCCAAATTTCCTTTTTCTTTTTACATGCCCACACACAAGTCCCCAAGTTATAAGAAATTAAGTAAATAACCTTCTGCCTCCAAACTGCTTTTTGTTTTGTAGACATGTGCTTTTTGGAGAGTTGTTTTGCTAGTAATCTCTATGGTGAATAGGAAAGACAAAAAAAAAAAGATAGCAAGATAATCCATCAACCAGTTATCCACCCCCCAACCTCCTGTGTTTGTCTCTCTGAGTCTGAAAAAATGCAGATGCACATATTAAAATAAACTCAGACACAAGGTTTATAACAAGAGCTCTTGTTTGCTATGCATTCTTTATTTTGATAATTTTAATCAACGGTTCATAATTTGTGAACTTTTAGATTTTTTAATCATGCAATATTTCAAACCTACCAAAAATAGGACAGACACCATATAATAGTCCTGTTCCCCCACCCTTCTTTTTTAAACAAAGCATTGTAGTTACAGCTAAAACCCCATCTCCTGGCTCTTCCCACCCCCACCCCTTCCCAAAGGTAATGATTCTGAAGTTGGTGTGAATCATAATTAAACATGTTCTTAAATGTTTAGGACACATGTATATATCCATAATCTTTTAATGTAGCTTTTCTCTCCAAGTCTTTTTTTTTTTTGACACCATTAATCAGAGAAAATTCACTGACTAAAAATAAGACAATATTGTTGTTACATTGTTAAGTTTTTGGAAGCAGGACAGAACTATTTTTCCCTGCTGTGACAATCAGAGGAAATAATAATAAAGGGATTAGACAGTGGGTAATAAACAGCCTCTCTAGGTTACACAAACCCTTCCAAGGTTACTGAAGAATCAACAGAAAAACAAAACAAATAATACTCCTCCCCTTTTTCACTGGTTAGAGGGAAGTTTGAGAAAATAAGATCTACGTTAACACTTCTTTGGGCAGAAAAAAACAAAGGTCCTGTAGGGTAGTAAAGTACCTTTTCTGGATGGTCTCTTGGTCATGCAAGCTATGATCTTTTAGTAAGTATTTACCACTTTTCAAGTGTAAGGGACTCCTGCTGGTAGCTCAATTCAAGGTTGAAATCAGCCCTACTGAAAAGTCTGGGGTTGAATCTGCCCTGCTTCCCCATGCACAGGGACCTCCATCTGTACAGTAGTTACAAAAAGCCCTTTACTGTGGTCCTTTGACTTAATGTCCTCCCAGCATTAAAAGTGCTAAGAAGGCACTGATTTTCTTAAATGCCGTTGACTGGTGAAAGATATCCTTCCCAACCCCCATCCTCCTCACTTCCTGAGCGATGACTCTCATTAATTATACTGGCACATCACTGCCCAGCCTCCGTTCTAAATAGCTGCCAGATTTCTACATATTATCTCTGTCTTGATACAGAATGTGCACTGACACCAGGATCACAGAAAATCCTGTAAGAGGTGCCTGATACACGGTAAAATGATTGATGTGCTTTGTGGTGAGCCTGCTGTGCTTCATATCATGGGGGTTTCTTAGAAAACTGCATGAGGAATCTGTGTGCTGGAAAAAGATTTTTCTAGCTGTGCAAAAATGGTGCTTTCAGTTGCAAAAATAGCCATATTTAAGATACTCAAATGTAACCAGCAATAATCTTGAGTTATATCCATAAACAAGAGAGTTAAGGAGATAAATATCTCTATTTTAATCAATGCACCAAGGAGTCAAGGGAACCATTGACCAAAGAGCTTATCAAGGAGGAGTCATTCCTCTTTCAACACATTTTTCTTGAGTACTTGCCATGTACTAGGCACTGCTCTAGGTGACAAGTCTTAGCCAGAATATAGATAGCACTCCTGACGTACAGATCAGTACCTATCCTTATGGCCCCACTCTCTGCATTAGTCAAGGCTCTTAGGCACAAATGACAAAATCCCAAATCAAACTAGCTTGAGGAAAAAAGCCAATGTATTGACTCACACCTTAAGACAAGGGAAAGGATAAGGACTTCAGGAATGACTGAATTCAACAATTCAGAATCATTTCTCTCATTAAATAAAAAATTATTCAATAATACTTGTTAAAGCATGCTAAGGAAGACTTTATTTAGGACCACTGAGATAGATATAGGCACTACTGCAACGGGGTCATGCAGTGGGGGAGAGAGATTGGGCTCGACTCTGAATACAGCACGGGCAAGTAGGAATTTATAGCCAAGGAGCAGTGTGGGGGTCAGTGGATGGAAAATTACTAAGGAGAAACATCAGGGATAAGGGGAACTCTGGCTAAACCAAACTAACAGGATTCTTGCTGAATGCAGGCCAGGGTGATCAGACATCACCTGGGGGATGGTGGCAGATGAGAGATCTGATCAGATATGGGAGGTGGTTCTTGCTAAACTGACTTAGCAGAGCTCTTTGCTAAAACTGAGTTTTACAAGAAAGTGCACACAGATGGGCCTAGAAGGAGGTTTAGAAACCTAAGGTTGGCCAAGCAAAGAGTTTTTGTCACTCTCACACTTACTTTAACTTTTGCTCCTACTCTTTCTCTCTCTGCTTTTCTCTCCTATTACAGGTGAACTTCCTATATAGGCTGGCAGGGGTTGGGGGAGCATGACCAGGGACAGCTCCAAGCTTCAGTCATCTCAGCTGGTGATCCCAGGGGAAAGGGAGGCTTTCTTGTTTTTATCATTTTAAATAAGATTGTAGGAAAGGATTCTAACTGACCTAACTCAGATTATGTGTCCATCAATTATTGTGGTCAGCAATAAGTAGAGTGTAGCCAGACCTGATTACACACCTATGGCCAAGGAGGTGCAGTACACCAAGTAGCAGCCCCATCAGAACTACCTGGAGTCAGGTAGGATTTGTTCCCCACAGGAAGGGGGCTGCTCTTACAAAATGAAGGTAGGGAAGGATTCTGGCAGATAAAAAGAACAGGTGTTCCCTACAGTGCCAGCTCCTAACTCTGCTACCAAAGAAAGATATAAACTCCTTTGTATAGATTCATATGTGTATGACAGAGATAAAAAATGAAATCAGAAAGAAATTTTCTGAGTCCATCAGGAAGGACTAGGGGAGGGAGAGTAATGGCCAAGGGTAAGTACCACCAATCTTCCCTCCCAGCTGGAGAGGCATGTGTCCCCACATGTGGCCAACTGTCATGATGAGCTAGAGATAGGGAGAAAGGAACATAAGCAGATGTCTGGTCTCTGGAAGAGTTGTTTTGTGTTTTTCACTTTTTAGTATGGAAGTTTGTATTATATGTACACACAAAAGTAGAAGAGTCTAATAAAGACATATGTATTAGTCACCCTGTTTCAACAATTGTTAATATTTTGGCAACTTTATCCAGGAATGTGGGGAATTCACTGAATACTTAAATTCATAAATTAACACATTTTTGCAGCACTATTGTCTTGGTTACTGAAAAAAATGCACGCCTCCAAAGTAACTAAATTACAAAAGACCAATGCATGTGAAGCCCTTAGCAAAATGCCTGGTACAAAATGAGCCTCAAAAGTGTCAATTATTTTTACTATTATTATTGGCAGCCTATTTAAAGCTTCTAAATACTAACAAAGTCTACATATTGAAACCTATTTGGTGTACAAAGGAAAATAAACTCACTCTCTCTCTCTCTCTCTCTCTCTATATATATATAGTTTTGTTTTTTGAGATGGGAGTCTTTTAGGTTGCCCAGGCTAGATTTGAACTCCTGGGCTCAAGGGATCCTCCTGCCTCAGCCTCCCAAGTAGCTGGGACTACAGGCATATACCACTGTGCCTGGCTGGAAAATAATTTTTAATGCTGAACTCTGATTCTTATTCCTTACCAACTGACTATCCCATTTTTAAATTATTTATTTTTAAATAAGCTATTTATATTTTTTCTATAACAAGCCTATATAATTGTTTTCCCCTTTTATATAGAAAAGTCAAAAAAATATTATGAGCAAATGCACTTTTCACCTTATAAATAAGGAGAAACTGTAGGTCAAATTGTCAAGCTCAGGAATGAGTCTAGACTAGATATCAGAATTCTAAACTCTAGGTTCCCTACTTTAATACCTTGGCAACATACCTCATCCTGTGAATACTAGATGAAGGTAAAATAGCAAAGTTGTACCTAAGTTCATCAATTAAACTAAGAATTTCTTAACCCCAGTTACACTTCTCAGGAGATTTTAGTTCCCACTATAGAATGAATACTTTTTAAAAGGCAGAAAGTATGCTAATTAAAGTGAACTTTTCCCATTTTCTATTTTTCTTCAACTTGTTTCACTGTATTTTCTCCTGCAGTGGGCAGGGGAGGGAGAATGAACTATTTTAGAGGAAACAATGGCATCAGAGAAGGACAGAGCCCCTTTTCCTTCCTCCTAAAAGCTTCACAACTCAACTCAGTGTGTTTTGTTTCCAGAAAGACCTCCCACAAAGCCAATATCTGCAACTGTCAGGATGGTCAGAGCTTGCTCATGGATGGGACGTTTAATTGAAGTACTTTATTCAGCCTAGGAAATAATATTGAAACTTTGAGGCTACGTATTTCCATTATATAATATACTGGGTTCCCCCTCCAATACCACCATTAAAAACTTCTACAGAATCCAATAATATAATTAAAGAAAAATGTATCTTCATAATCTATCCAATTGTGGAACAATCATCTTATAAAACAATCATTTTTATAGACATCAAACGAAAGTTTACAAAGACAAGCGTACTGTATTGTAGAGAAAAAAAATGAAGAAAGAAACTGGTGAAACAGAATGCAAATTCTAAAGCTTTGAAAGATGAAAAAAAAAGGCAATTTACACCACAAGGAAAAAGTCTTCTATTTCCCTACTATTTGGAATTCCAAGGGGGTGTGCACTCTGTCTTACTAATGCCTGCTTTTTTAACCATAAAACAAATGGTTAGGTTTTTCCACACAAACACAGTGAAAGGAAAAACTGTATTTAAAAATCATATGTTAGTTTTTGTTTCATTTATTTGTTTAAACTAAATATATATGAAGAGGGCTTGATTTGTCCAAAATAAATGTCATTTTTTAAATATTTTTTATTTTTTATTTTTTTGAGACAGAGTCTTGTTCTGTCCCCTGGGTAGAGCACAGTGGCATCATCATAGCTCACTGCAACCTCACACTCCTGGGCTCAAGCGCCATGCCACGACACCTAGCTAATTTTTCTATTTTTAGTGGGGATGGGGTCTCGCTCTTGCTCAGGCTGGTCTCAAACTGCCGAGCTCGAGCAATCCTCCTGCCTTGGCCTCCCAGAGTGCTAGGATTACAGGCGTGAACCACTGCACCAGGCCAATGTCATTTTTAAACTTAACAAGTTTACAAAATGTTCTTACAGCTCATTTAAGACAACTTAATATTCATGGTGTAGGATCATGGGATGTATGGGGAAAAATTAGACTGAAAAGATAGGTTCTGGTCAAAATGAGAAGGCCACACTTTGATGGCCCACTCTTTCTTTCATCCATTTAATAAATATTTATAGGGTTACCTACATGGGCAGAAAACTTGGCTAAATGCTGTGGAGGCAGCAGAGATGATCCAAAATTTCATAAGTATGGTTTGAGTTACAGAGCCTACTATACCTTGGACTAGAGAAAAGAGACAGGTAAATAAATCAGTACAATATAATGTGACAAGTGCTAAAATAGATATGCATACAGTGTGGTAGAACAGAAGAGGGCGCTAATTACTCAATTTCATTGCTAGTTACACAGTAATAAAGTGTGAGCTGTGTTTCAGTAACCAAAACAAAACAGAAAATAGAATAATCCCAATGCCTCAATTTTTTTTAAACCTCATTTCTGTCTGAATTACTCATTGTCCTCACTTTAGTTACAGAAACCTATTCATCAGGCTTCTTCAGATGAGTATGCTAGAAAATGAGATCTTCTGTACTGATTTTCAGTAACCCATAATATACTTTTGCATTACCATCCAGTATACACATTCAAATATGTTTATAACAAAAATTAATGAAACAATATTTATATTTTATGTACAATGCACGCTAATATATTTTATTCTGTTCTGTTCCTTCATCTTTTTCTCTTTTAATTGCTGGTAGCAACCCATTAAGTTGATTTCACATCTCACTATAAGTCACAGCCTACAGCTGAAAAACAATATTCCAATGTATCCATTAAAAATTAAAAAGAAGCAAAGCAGTAGTGCTCACAACAGAACCATGTGAGGTTAGGAGGACCCCAAAGGCACACATCCTACCCAGTAAATTGGTGGATCTCAAAGCCACACGAGAGTCAATCTCTAGAAGAAAAAAGGACCGTGATTGTTCCACCCTATGGCCACCCCCAGGCTTCTTAACCCACATCAACAGAAAGGGCTTCTAGAATTGTCCAGCTCTCAAAGTGTGGATCTGCCCCAATACCTCTGTTGAAGAGGCCATGAAGGATAAGCGTAACCTTCCAGAGAACAGAACTGGGGCACCCAGATTGACTGATCAAAAAGCATACATTGCCAGGGCCAGGACTTGTCATTACTCCTCTCCGGCAGGATACAACATACGCTATGAATTACTGACACCCTATTTTCCCTCAGCGTTCTGTATCGGATGCATTGACATTGGGCCTTAGGCTTCCAGATCATGAGGAACTACCTCTGAACCTGACCAAAAGGAATTCACATCACTCCGAGATCCCAAACAAGGGGGTAGACTTTTTGGAACTACCCACTCACTTCCTAGACAAATCCCACCTTCTTTCCTAAAGAACAATGCTGAACTCTAGAGTCATCAGCATCTCAGTCCAATACCACTTCATCATAGTTTGCAAAACTTTAAAATATCTAGCTGATTAATGGCACCTTCCCCTGTTTTCCATCATTCATACTATTTTTAATCTTAATATATATTATTTGATATTCTGATGTGAACTTAATGGGAGGAATGCAAGTTAAATGAATGAGTTCAAATGCCATCTTGAAAAAGAAGTACAGTTCTTTCATTTTTAAAGCTTTTTTTTTACTATTTTATTTTTAAATTTCTGCTCTTAACCATTTTAATTTTTAATCTTGAGTTTTTAATTTTCTTCAGTCTTTTCATAAGTTTGCATTGCTTTCTCCTTGTGGTTTACCTTCATTGAAATAGGTGCCTTGGTAGTGGCATTGGAGAAGCTCCAACCCACAGAAACAGCTAGGAAACCATCTCCTTGCCAGCTCTCCCAGCAGTGGTAACTGATCCCTTAGTATATCTGCCATCCCTTTCAATGGAAGCTAAGCAATAATGATTCTATTTGTGCCCTGAACTTCTGAAATGCTGCTATTTCTTGGCTTCTTGAACCATGTAAGTCATTTTATGAAAAGCCACTGTCAATGGCATCCAGCATATATAACCGCTGGATTTGGAACAGACTGTATCAACAATATGACCCTTGATAGCACATGAAGTTTGGTTACCCCAGGGAGGAACTCATATCTCAAAGACATAGCCCTTACTTTGTTGAGGAACCAAATGATGCTGGAGAAATTCAGAAGAGGATAAAACTCTTGGCACATTATCTGCCTGCTTCAGATGGCAGTTAATTCTCCTAAAGCCGGCTTGCAAGTGTACCGGGTTGGTATGAGGTACTGACTGGGATCTTTAGTAGACTCAAGGAGTTACCAGATAGAGCAGGAATAACAGATAGCAGCACTGCTGGGATCCATGGCCCTGATTTTTCCCTGAGCCCAGTTTTAAGAAGACGGCATTTCAGGCAGGAGACTCCCCAGGTTTTTCCAGTGATGGGAAAAGTCAAACTGATTTAGGTTTCACGAGCACCAGATATAAGAAGAGGTCTGAGAGTAAGAAGGAGTAGAAAAGTTAGAGTTTGTGGAGCAGTAACCATCCCTTCCCTCTCCCGTTTACATAGGGGAGGAGATTTGACATTTGCGCTTCACTCCCCTTTCTACAAGACTAAGGGCGCCACGTATCCCACCATACTGGCAAATAGTGATTGTCTCTTTTCTGAAATTTGCTAAGCCACTGGACCTGCTAGCACTTCATTTACCTGGAACAAGGAGAAAGAGGCGTGATAAAAAGAGTGAAGCAAGAGAGAGGAAGTACCTACAGGAGAGCTGACATTCTCAGTACTTAGTGTAAGACTACATGAGCTGATACCATGTTGAAATGATACCATGGAAAGTGGCAAGACTTAAGCAGCCTTGTTAATACAACTGCCACTCCCCTCCCAATGATGGAGCGATTAAGCCCAACCATCTTGCACAAGCAAACTCATTTGTCCTTGCCATCCCAGATAGTGGGGATCCAGCAGTTAGGGACCATGGACTAGACTGCCTCTGGAGTTAAGCAGGTAGGAAGAGAAAGAGCTAAGAATCTCCCAAGCCAGGGGACTATGATAGGAAGCTCCTATAGAGACCTCATGTAACAATAACTGCAACTAAATGTGCTAGAAAAAAGCCAGCATTTGGACACTCGCCTCATGGATGGAGCCAACAGAAACGTCAAGACAACGAACAGAAAGCAGAACGTAAGGAGACCTTGGTGGTCTCTTTCCCCTCTCTGGGTGTTGCTAGAATACCCTTTTAGCAGCCAAATAATGTCAGTGCTAGATCACATGTATGGGCAGTTTTCACTCTCTCCCAAGTTTTCCTCACCATTAATTATGATAAAGCTGATGTTGGACCCTCATTGAGGAAGATTTTTTTTTAAAAAAGCTAATATTGCTGTCAACATTTCATACATAAGAAGTATGATTAGAAAATGAAAAATAAACCCCAGGAAAGAAAATGTGAATCAAAAAGAAAATTGACTGAAAAGGGCCAAAAAATCCAATCCTTTAGAAATAAAGAAAGAACTAAATTCATTTGACAGAAATATATTTAAAAACTAAGGGGGTCTAGGTACTCAAGATACCAAAAGAAAAGAAGGCAGGAAAGGTGGCCATGGCCCCTGTTGTTCTGAAGACAGGGAACTGTGGGAGAGAAAAGCAGTATCTTTTCCTCACCCATCACAAGGTTCATGGCTGACACCCACCATGAAAGACAGATTAACAAGAGAAAAAGCACAACAAATTCACTTAATATAGGTTTTATATGACATCAGAGCTGCCAGAAATGAAGGCCAAAAGACCCAGAGAAAACTGCATTTTTATAGACAATCATGCAGAAATATGATTGGAGGACAAAATGGTATGATCTAATGGTAATAAACTGGGGGGAACTTAGCAAAGCCTGTTTGTTCAGATTCTTCTTGGCCTCCAGGTATGGGGCAGGACCCCTCTGGAATGAGGGCCTTTTGACCTTTTTGGGAGATAGATCAGAGAATTCTTTTATGGCCTGCTTCAGGTAAGAAAGGCAAGAGAAGGTCAGAATGACCTTTCTGCTTCTGCAGTTTTCTCAATTTCCTTTAGGTTAAAATACTCAGTATGCCAAGGTGCCATATTTTTGGGTGTCATGTTCTGAGCCCCAGCAAGACCAAGAAGTACTAAACTCTGTACTTGAGAAAAGCAAAGAATCTGGGCGTTAGTCAGAAATCCAGCCTACAACGTACTTTTTCACTGTTTCAGATGGCCTTGTTATAACCATCTCCCGTGACAGAGATCTAGCTTTTCTGCATTTATCTAGTTCACCTTGCCCTTGGGCCATCAAACAAGTTGGTCTATAATACTGACCAGGGACAAGCCAAAAAAGCAGATGTTGGCCCAGAAGAAAGCTGTTGGCCAATGGGATTTCTCCACCCAGAGACCACATGACCACATTAAGCAGGTGTTAATACTGCCACCACCTACTCACTGCCACCACCTAAGTGGAGAACAATAGTCAGCAAATAGTGACTGCACATGACAGGAGTACTGACCTTTATTTCTTCTTGCTCACCTTGTCCATAAAATCAGGGTTCCCTACTACATCATCAAGTGAAAGGTTAGACCGGGTCACAGGAAGACCTGCACCAGTCTCACCTTCTCATGGCTTAACTGGAAAGAGAGCTGGCTGAGCTGGTAGAGGCCATCAGAACTAATTACAGTGATAGCTATGGTAAGATCTGACATCACTGGGAGGCAAGGACCTAGGTCCAAATTCTGTGATTCAGAATGCCAAGCTGGAAAAGAAAAAGGCTCAAGAGCTTGCCACAAAACTAGTTTAAATATACTCAGTTAATTTCTCTGTAAGTAAAAATAAAACATCCCCTTAAAACAAAAGACTATTGAGGCATTAGAACCAGGAGACAAAAACTAGGATGTAACGTCCCTTCACCCAAAAAACGGTGATGAAATAAAACCACATTCACACAAAAAATCCTTGGAATATTTGGGACCTCACTGAAAATGAATGTTGTTTAATTTCTAAAGGTTGCAGAATCCATTTTCTCATGTTCTAAGGAGTCAGGCAGCAGCAGTAAACTTCTCTTTCTGTACTACTGATTCTAACAGGAGTCAACTATCTGGGCCAGATGATAAGTCTGACTTTTCTCAGTATCACAAATCATTTAAAAAAAAAAAAAAAAACTTCTGTAGATTTTGTGGGCATTAGTGGATGACTGCTGACCTGGTGAAAGAAGCTTATACTGTCAGGATGATTTTAGCTGCAAGTTTGTGTGTATGTCAAATCCTAGAACCAACTCAAATTGGCTTTAAAAATAAAAAACTTTACTATTTCACATAACAAGAAATTGGGCAGCAGGGCAGTCCAAGTAGCTACTTCAGGGGCTCTACAATGTCATAGGCATCCCAGTTCTTTCTCTCCTCTGTGCTGCCATCCCCAGCACATTGTTTCTTGTCCTTAGGATTATCCCCCTCATCTAACAACAGGTAGAAATTAGCCATTCCTTATTACCAGGAAGGGACTAAGTGACCTTCTCTTGTAGCACTGCCCCAAATTCACAAGCAGTTACAAAACAGCTGGGAGAAAAGAGCAGCCTCAGACATAAAGTGTAAAGAATTCCATTATTATAAGTAATGAAAGGTGATAAAGCTGGAAAAATAAGTAAATATTCTCTTTAAACAAAAATCAAATATGGCTGCCCAAAATAACTAAAATAACACAATGGCAACAGTTAAACTTTCTCTTCAAACATTAGCACTACATATATAAGTCCCTCAGTTTGGTAACTTTTTATAGAGTGCTTCATTTTTCATAAAAGCATATTATATTAACCATAATTTATTTAAATTAATTGTGATATTACACTTATCATAATCATCTCTTTAATATTTAAATACCATTAGACTACAACTTTGATCATTTGGGGAAACTTCCGTTTTGACTCAATGAAAATGTCCATATATTTACGTATTTTACTCTTCAGAGCAGGTTACCTCTAGACCTCTTGGATATGTCACCCTTTTCTACGAAAGTGTATGCGACTTACAAGTTCTCTGAACTTCAGTATTAAGGAGCAGTTATTCATGTTGTCTTTCCACATTTCATAAGTCCTTCTAAATTTGTCATAATAACTTTCTTTTTTCAAGTTGAAATCTGATCCAGTTGTTTTAAAATAACTGTCTATTTTCCATATTTCTCTCCAGGAATCTTTGAGTTTCTGCAAGTAGTTTTCTTTTTCAAATTCTTCCTTCCATATTCCTTCTCCTTTTTTTAAGGCTGTTAATTCAGCTTTAAGTAAGTTTCTATGAATTGTCCAATAGATTTTAGAATCATAACTAAGCCCTTTAACAAGAACAGTTTTGCCAAGGCCTCTTCTCAAAATTTCTTCATTGAGACTCACACTAAAATATCCTCCCTTGAATTAAAAAATAACACAAACCAATTATTTAAGAAAACTGTTATTATACCCATAACATCTTATTTGCCTTAAAATCAGTCATTCAGCAATATTGGTCCTCCAGAGAAAAGCCAAAAATTTAAAACGAAAAGGTCCCCAAGAGCTTAAAACAGCTTTTGCTAAATCCAAGAATTTTATTACTAGATGAGACCCTTACTCAAAGTCAATTGCCTCTTTTATAACATAGAATTCCCCACAGACCCATTGTTCTCTTAACCCAAAGAAGCTTTGAAGCAATAAAGTATAAAAAACATTTTTTTGGTTTGTTGGTTGTTTGGAGGGGGAGTGAGGCACACAAGACAGGCACAAAGACAGGAAGCCACAGCAACAGAAATTAGAGGAAACTATAAAACTAAAAAAGTAGTCAAATACAAAATGAACTGAATCATCTCTGAACTATTAAATTAAGTTCAGAATTCCAGTGTTTAGGACAGCACTGGAATGTAAATACATTTTTTAAAGACTTCCCTCAAAATAATTAACATAAAAATAGTCCTGGCCCTTGAATCTTCACCCTTCAGGAAATTTCACTCATAGAATACCTCATTTCCTAATGAAACCAGATAAAAGGGACTTTTTCCCCCTGACTAATTCACTGTATAAACGAGATGCTGCTTAACTATTTCTACAGTCCTTGTGGGATTTTAATCTAACAAAATTAATCTTAAAGTATTAATAATTTAATACTTTATTAGGTAAGTAATTCACAGTTAAATTCTAAAAATGTGAAAACTCTAGGTTTAAACTAGGAGACATTTTCTAAGACCATTTAAAGGAATAAAGTAATCTTTAAAACATGTTCTTAAATAAAAAATTTAAAAATTAATTTTTTTCCTTCAAATTCAGTAATTTTGGTACATAATTATAAGGAGTTAGTAACAGTTATAAAGCATTTATCATATTTTTCTCAATCTTTGAAATCTTATAAGCTCATTCTCTTGAACCAAAATCAGAATTAAAAGTTAACCTAACACATTAATAAAATTCAAATAGGAGAAGTAAATTATCATAATATGCATATAGCATAGTTTGGTCACCTAGGAAGCAATATAAGGTAAAGATATATAAGATGAAGTGTGGACTTGGGAACCAGGAAGAGTCAGGCTTGAACACAGGCTCTTCCACTTGGTTACCCTGGTCAAGACAATTATCTTCCCTAAGTGTCCCTCCTGTAAATGGGAATAAAAACAATAACTCCATAGGGTTATTCTGAGGACAAATGAAATAATATAAGCACAGTAGTTAGCTCAGTGTCTGGCACATGGCAAACACTGGGAATGTATTATTATTATCGTCATCATCATCATAATCATCTCCTTTTTTGGTAATTGTATTCTTCAACTTAAAAGGGAAGCTAATATTTTTGTAAGAGGTTTGGGATGCTTTATATAACTTTGTATTATTAATTTACTTTTAAACATAAGATATTTCAACCAATTGGTTTTGGATAATTCTTATTTTGAAAGAACTTAATATGATCTGGATATGTAAAAATTAATGAATTTCATTAAGCTTTCTATTAATAATTCAAAATGCTTTTAAGAATTAAACTAGTTAAAATTCTAATCATTTTAATATGAGGTTTTTTCTTCATATTATTCTTGTTTGTTATATAATAAGGGACTTTAAAAATAAGAAACACTGCTCTTAATCCTGTCATAGTAACATTTTAACCATTTTATTTTTCCATATTCCTTTTTCAGTAATCACACATATACACATTTTTAATAAGGTTAGAAATCTGCCTAGATACAATTTTGTATTCTCCTTTTTAAAAAATTAAGTCATAAGGCTGGACACAGTGGCTCACGCCTGTAATCCCACCACTTTGGGATACTGAAGCAGGAGGGATCGCTTATACCCAGAAGTTGGAGGTTGTGGAGCTATGATTGCACCACAGCATTCCAGCCTGAGCAACAGAATGAAATCCTGTCTCTAAAAAATAAATAAATAAAAATTTTAAAAAATTAAAAATTAAGTCATAAACTTTTTTCTGTGTTGCTGCCATCATCATGATTATAATTTTAATAGCTGCATATCATTGAAGTGACTAAGGAATAAAAGCCTATCTGATGGCCCACCAAAAGAAGTTTGGAGTAAGGCACATCCAAGGATTCAGGACAGGGATTCCGCAACAACGATGAAACTGTCATTCCCAGGTATTCAATAGCTATGACCAATGATAAAGGTAAGACTCTGAGGCAACGTCTTTAGATAACTCACTACTGATCAGAAATAGTACTTAAATGTTCAACTTTAGAGTTCAAAGACTTGCACACTAAAACATACCTATCAACAAGGTATTGGACCAGACTGAGCAATATTTACCTTCAGAAAACACCCTTGCCCTTTGTAGTTTCCGGTTACAAGCCTCACTCAACAAGTGGTTTATAATAATAAGAGTGATATAATATACCCATGCATAAATAAATGTATAAAGATACTCCTTAACACATTAACTGCCATGAGAGTTGTATTTAACTCACCCTAGTTTTGACCCCAGGGCCTCATGAAGCATATATAAAATCTTACTTATTGATGTTCTTATTGTTACAATTAATATTGACAATTTAATTCTAAAAATGTGGATTAAATGAATAGAAGTCAATAAATTTTGTTTTTCTATTTATGTTTACCTTTAAATTACACTCGAAGTTGTTATTCTGTTTTCATAATAAAACACTGTGGCCCCAAGGAAAAGTTTCTGTTTTTTGTGTGTGGCCATCAATGTGTTAAATTAGCAATGCCCAGAGTCATTAATAATTTAAAGATTTTTTTCTTTTTTTCTTAATTTTCTATTTTTTCTACAATAACAAAACTTATATATGAAATACATGGTTTAATAAACACTATTAGTAGCAGTTTAAAAGACAAAAAAAATTCAGAGTCTCATTATATAGCCAAAGTTCTAATTAAATAAGTGTATAGGTATAAATAATAAGAGTAACATATTGCTAGTTATTTCTTCACACTACTTACCTTATTCACTAAAAGGTAGCAAATGAGTGCTGAATTCTCCTTTCCAAGAAGTTGGAACCATAGTAGTTGGGAAGGTTTTAGCTCTTTTTGTAACCATACCTTCCCACTTTCAGTGAGTTCTACTCCAGCCAGCTTAACCAGCAAAGCACCACATGGCTCTTCTAAAAACGTTAGGAAGAAAATAGTTTAGCTTTAATAGCATGTTGTAAAAGCAAATTCCAAAATCATTTGGCCTCCAAAAAACTACTGAATATATTATGTTTATTTATAAATACTCAGACTCTCTAAATGTAGGCCAATTTATTTCTACATTCAAGATTTCTTTAAAAACAATACAAATGTATAACAAATGGAGTAATTTCAAAAACCCATTTCAGTAAGGAAGTGAGATTTAACCAATTTAACCTTTTTGTTTCAACCTTCCAGACTTATTTCTTCCAGAGTTATTTTGAAGCATATACCATAAAGCTATAAACATGTAGTTTAGTAATACAGGCTGCTGGGTGTGGTGGCTCACACTTCTAATCACAGCACTTTGGGAGGCTGAGGCGGAAGGATCACTTGAGGCTAGGAGTTTGAGACCAGCCTGAACAACATAGCAAGACCCTGTCTACAAAAAAAAAAAATTGTTTTTAAATAAAGAATTAGCCAGGAGTGGTGGTGCGTGCCTGTAGCCCTAGCTACACGGGAGGCTGAGGAGGGAGGACTGCTTGAGCACAAAAATACAAGTTCGAGGTCAGAGAGCTATGATTGCACAACGGCCCTCTAGCCTGGGCAACAGAGTGAGACCCCCATCTCTAAAAAAATAACAAAAATAATAATATGGGCCGTTACCACCAAAAGAACTGTAGCAACTGTTTTTTCACTTAACAACTTATTGAGGATATCTTCCCATCTCAACAAATATTGATCTACATCATTATTTTTTTTTACATTTTGCAAAACCAACTTCCAGACAGGATTTTATCAATTTATATTCAAAGTAACATAGTATGAAGATCTGTTTACCTAAACTCTTGATAAAATTTTAACCAATGTAACTTTCATAATGGGATTTTATTTTAGAAAATGTTTGTAACTTTCTGAAAAGGGATAATGGCTGACCAAAAAAAAAAATCGTAGTATCATTTTTTCAAAAAATAAATTACATATTTAACATATGTTAGCTCTTATGAAGTGGCTGAAAGCATAAAGTTAAATTCATTAGTCTTTAGGAAAGAAATAATACTTTAGGTCAAGAAGATATCCTGTTGTATTATTATATTTCTATTATATTGATAAGAGAAAAACATTTTTTTTAGGATATGGGCTTCTTGAAACTTATCCTAGGGTTTCAGTTTGAGAAGCATCAAAAGGTGTTAAGTAGGAGAATTATGCCTTTAGCAAAAACTTTGTGATACAGTAAATACACAAATTAGATGAAGGCAGAATATACCATAAAGATTAGATGAATTCAAATCATTGATACATAATGAGTTAAGGGAAGCCTGAGAATTCTGAGGTTTCTCTCTAGTCTTTTAATGTTGCCACCACCAACCAACCATTTTCCAATAAAATAGCCCATATTCTTTGAGACCAAAGTTTTTGGAACCAAAAACTTGAAGTGCATGATCCATGAACCTAATTCAACACTATCAACCTGAAGTATTAATGTCCTAATTCTTCATTTGACAAAGATCATTATATTCCTTTAAAATTAGCAAATTCCCCATTGAGCATTTAAAATACAATGTGGTCAATAATAATTTAACAATAAATCTTCCAGAAACAATTCTACAGAATAATATACTTTCACCAAAACATTAGAGCTTTTTTGAAAAAGCAAATATTACTTTTAAAAGGCTATGACTTCTGGCAGGGCACAGTGGCTCACACCTATAACCTGAGCACATTGGGAGCCCAAGAGTTCGAGAGCTGTAACACATGTGTCCATCTGTTTCTTTAACTTCTATATGTCCATATATGGAGTTCTGAACTGAGTGGCAGAAAATCTGTTTTCTAGCTTTGATTTCATCAATTATTAGCTAGATGGTTGTATATGTGGCATTTAATATCTATAGAAAATATTAAAATAAATTGAGGAGAAAAGTAAGGTGGGAATTAAGGCTTTCTGAGGTTCTTTTCTCTAAAATTATGATTCTAAACACCAAGTTACATAGACATTTGATATGAAACCCACTAATAATAATAATCACATATGGCAATTACAATGCTGTGACATTGCACAACTTCAGGAGGCAGATTCCTATTGAATATGCCTGGAGTTGTGCAATACACAGCCTGGACAACCACAGGTGATGACCTTGCTGCCTAAGCTTTAAAGACTCATTACTATTTCAGATAGGAGAGATTTAAATTATTACAACAACTGAGAAGCTAAAGGACTTGTGAAGTGTAAATCCTGCTTAGAGCAGAAATGGCCAAAAAAAACAAAAGAAGAAAAAACAACAACAAACAAAAAAAATCATCTTAGGTAATCTCTCTTTAGGGAGCAACACTCATTTAAACTGTGTAAATTCTCTGGTTTGTTAAAAGAATCAATTGTGTCAGGTATGTTTGGGGGAAAAAAAGGTCAATCTTATTCCTTTACAGTTATATCTCATTGAACAGTGATATTCATTCATCTGGGGGTAAAATAAAAAAAAAAGAAAAGAACAAACCCCTTTCTTCATAAAATTAAAATAATGTTAAGAAGACCTTTAAATAGCCAGGCATGGTAGCTCACACCAGTAATTCTAGCACTTTGGGAAGCTGAGGTGGAAGGATCACTTGAGGCCAGGAGTTCCAGACCAGCCAGGGCAAGATAGCAAGACCCCATCTCTGCAAAAAATAAAAAAATTAGCCAGGCATGGTGGCGCACACCTATAGTCCCAGCTACTCAGGAGGCTGAGTCAGGAGGATCACTTGAGCACAGAAGTTTGAGGTTGCAGTGAGCTATGATGATGCCACTGCACTCCAGCCTGGGCAATAGAGTGAGGGAAAAAAAATCTTTAAAAAGAACTAAATTAATTCATTAGACAAATTTTACCAAGTCTCTACTGGCTAATAAGTATTTTTGTAAGGACTGTGAATATCAAGATACAAAGGAAAAGGTCCCTGCCCTTCAGGGGCTCACAGCTTAGTGGAGGACACAAACCTAAATACATGATAATTATAGGGAAAGGTGAATAAGTACTAAAATCACAGTATGTTATAAATTGCTGTGAGACATAGTAAAGAAAGAAGCTAATTTGGTTTTGGAGTTAAAGAAGCTTCACAAAAAAGCTGACAGTTGAGCTGGATCCTAAAGAATCAAGTGAAGTTCAGGAGTCAAGACACTCTGAGCAATGAGAATGCATACAAGCAGCAGGAAGGTCTGTGTGGCTGGGGTATTTGATGTGAAGTAAGCAGAATTGGGAATTGCAGCAGGAAAGATCTGGCTTCTCCCTATCTCACCAATCTCCTTTGGTGCATCTCACCCCCTTCCTCCCAGTTCCTCAGCTACACCAGCCTTTATATGGCTTGTCAAAAGAGTCAAACTCATTCCTACCTCTGCTTTTCCAAGATAGCCCCCTCAATCGGGTTTCTGATGAAATAGCAACTCCTCAATGAGGCCTTCTCTAACTACTCTATATGTGTAGAGTCCCCTATCCCTCACATGAACCCCAGTAATTCTCTATCCTAGCACCCTGCTCCTTTCCTTCATAGCTCTTAGCATGGTTTTTCATTTGTTTGTTATTTATCTTCCACCTAGACTGTATGCTCCAAGGGTTAAAGCAGCTTTGTTTCACCCAACATTGTACAGTTAGCTTAGATCCTAGACCATAACGAGTGCTCAACATTTGTGGAATGAATGAAAGGCTCAGTAGCTGAATTTTAAAAAGGAGAGAAGAAAGAAAGGAAACCTGGAGCCAAATTAAACAGTTCCTTGTATATAAAGCCAAGAGTTCAGACTTTCTCTCATAGACAATGGAGGGTTATTAGGAATTAAAATGACATTTTTTGCTATTTTATAAATAACATCTAATAAAATAACACTACAATAGTTATTTAGTCTTATTATTCTTGCACATTACTCACTTCTCAATGAAGATACAATAGGTAAAGCAATAGGAATATGTTCAATTTCTAAACCATCCTCAGTTATTCGGCGTAGTCGTCCACGTAGTTTAACATTTCTTCTTATAAATTCTACTGGAATATCTGAAGAGCTTGTAAATTTTGATGTCTATTGATTTACAAGGAGAAAAATATAACCATATTATTTTCACTTCAAAATTTAAAATGTCAAATTATTATCTAAACATTTAACAAGACATAGCCATCAAAAATTTTTAATTTGGGCTGGGTCTGGTGGCTCATGCCTATGTGATCCTAGCACTCTGAGTGGCCAAAGCAAGAGGATTGCTTGAGGTCAGGAGTTCAAGACCAGCCTGAGCAAGAGCGAGACCCCGTCTCTACCAAAAATAGAAAAAATGAGCCAGGCGTGGTGGCAGGCACCTATAGTCCCAGCTACTGGGGAGACTGAGATAGGAGGATAGCTTGAGCCTAGGAGTTTGAGGTTACAGTTTGAGGTTACAGCTACAACGATGCAACTGCACTCTACTTGAGGTGAGAGAATGAGACTCTCTCTCAAAAAAAAAAAATTTTTTTAACTTTTGTTCTTAATTTTATATTATTAATACTTTAATATAATTTAATCAAAAGTGTTCATAGTAACAAAGTTGGAGAAAGAAAATGATATGTGAATAAAATGAAAATATTAATAATGAGATAGAAAATCTAAAAAAAGGAAAAATTCTAGAGCTGAAAATTATAATAACAAATAAAAAATTCACTACAGGGATGCAAAGGCATATTTGAACATGCAGAAGAAGGAATCAACAAACTTAAAGACAGGACAATTTAAGTTACTGAGTCTGAGAAACAGAAAAAAGGACTGGAAAAAAGTGAATAGAGCCTAAGGGACCTATGGGATACCATTAAGTGAACCAACATATGCATTGTAGGAGTCCCAGAAGGAGAAGAGAGAGAAATAAGGGGAAAGAGAGATTATTTGAAGAAACCATGGCTGAAAACTTCCCAAGTTTGATGAAAGATATGAATATAAATATCCAAAAAGCTCAATGGACTACAATTAGAATGAACTCAAAAAGACTCACACCGAGACATATCATAATAAAACTGATGAAAGACAAAGACAAAAAAAGAATTTTGAAGCAGCAAGAGAGAAGAAACTTGTCACATAAAAGGACCCCTAATCAGATTATCAGCAGCTTTGTCATAAGCAACTGCGGAGGCTAGAAGACAGAGGGCTGATATATTCAAAGTGCTAAAAGTAAAAAAAAACAAACAAACTGTAAACCAAGAGTTCTATATCCAGCAAAACTGACCGTCAAAAGTGAAGGAGAATTCAAGACATTTCCAGATAAACAAGACTTGAGGGAGTTTGTTGCCACAAACCTGCCTGCAAGAAATGCTAAAGTGGATGCTGCAAGTTGCAATGAAAAGACACTAAACAATAACTTGAAGCCATATGAAGAAATAAAGATCTCAATAAAGGTAAATACATGGGCAAATATAAAAGCTAGTGTTATTGTAACAACAGTTTGTAACTCCACTTTTTGTTTTCTACATGATTAAGAGACTACAGGTGGAGCACCCCAAATCCAAAAATCTGAAACCTGAAATGCTCCAATATCCCAAACTTCTTGAGTGCTAACATCACACCACAAATGGAATGGAAAATTCTATACGTGAAAAATACAAAAACCAGCTGTTATTTGTTGCTGCTGTTGTTTTACAGCTAATACAGGTATTCTGGAGATGCTACTGTACTACTTAGTTGCCCTGAACACATTTTTTCACTGTATTAATGGTATGTCTTATTTTTTACTGTTAAGTATTTATGTGTGAATAAGTGTAAGAAAATGATTGCTTGCTGGTAGCATATAAATTCAGAGTCAGGAATGATGGTGATGCCAAACAACCCACTGACTGTCCACATGGGTGGCCAAGATAGTGACACCTTTGCTTTCTGATGGTTCAATGTACCCACACTTTGTTGTATGCACAAAATTATAAAAAATATTGTATAAAATTACCTTCAAGCTGTATGTATAAGGAATATACGAAACATAAACATAAATAAATTCTGTGTTTAGATTTGGGTCCCATCCCAAGATATCTAATCATATATATGCAAATATTCCAAAATTTTTTTAAAAATCCAAAATCCAAAACACTTATTGTCCCAAGCATTTCAGATAAGGGATACTCAGCCTATACTACATTTTTTAAAAAGATAATTATTAGAGTCTAAAAGCTAATATTTTTGTAACTTTGGTTTGTAATTCCATATTCTGTTTTCTACATAATTTAAAAGACCAATGCATCAAAAAATTATTAGTTTGTTTTGTACACACACAATGTACAAAGATATAGGTTGGCATCATAACGAAGGGTGGGATGAACTTTAAAGGAGCAAGTTTTGTATTTACTGAAGTAAGCTGGTATAATTCAAATGAGTGTTAACTTTAGAATGTAAATGTAATCCTTGTAACCAAAGAAAGTTTAGATACACAGAAAGAATAATAAGGAATTAAATTTCATACCAAAAATCACTAATAAAGACAGTAATACAGAAAATGAGTGACAAAAAAGCTAGAAGACATACAGAAAACAAACAGCAAAATGACAGAAGTCCCTCCTTGTTATTAATTACTTTAATGGTATGATATACTCTCAATCAGACAAGAAATCGCAGAATGGATTTTAAAATCTGATTCATATGTATCTACAAAGGACCACTTAGATCAAACAAATAGGTTGAAAGTGAAGGATGAAACATCCATGCAACGTACCAAAAGAGAGCAGGGTGTCTAACCGTATCAGCAACTAGACTTTAATTACAAATTACAGAGACAATTAGGAATTTCATAATAAAGGCTCAGCTGAGCCCAGTGCTTATGCTGTAACCTGCACTTGGAGGCCAGGAGGGAGTTTCTTTGGCCAGAGTTGAGACCAGCCTGAGCAAGAGTGAGACCCCATCTCTACAAAAAATAGAAAAATTAAGAGAAAGAGAAATTAAGATCTAATAAACATATATACATATATAAACATATAATAAACATATAAACATATATAGAACACTCTACCCTATAACAGAATATATATTCTTTTCAAGTGCACATGGGACATTCTCCAGGATAGACCATTTGTTAGGCCACAAATGAATTCCCAATCAATTTAAAAAGATAGATATGATATCTATACTACAAAGACAGATATATCATCTATCATATAAAGTATCTTCTCTGAACACAATGGGATGAAGATAGCAATCAATAGCAGAAGAAAAAATTCACAAATCTGTGGAAATTAAATAACACATTCTTAAACAACCAATGGATCGAAAAAGAAATCACAGGAAGATTTAAAAGTATTTAGAGACTAATGAAAATGAAAACACACCATACCAGAATGTATGGGATGTAGCGAAAGCAGTGCTAAGGGAGAAATTTATAACTATAAATGTTTACCTAAAAACTAAAAAAAAAAAAAAGAAAGAAGGATCTCAAATCAACAACCTAAGTTTACAACTTAAGGAACTAGAAAACAAACTAAACCCAAAGCTAGCAGAAGGAAGGAAATACTAAAGATAAGAGCAGAGGTAGAGAATAGAAAAATAATAGAGAAAATTAATGAAACCAAATGTTGGTTCTTCAAAAAGATAAACAAAATTGACAAATCTTTAGCTAGATTGCCTCAGAAAAAAAAAGAAAAATTCAAATTACTAAAGTCAGAAATGAAAGTGGGGACACTACTATGAATTCTACAGAAATAAAAAAAAACTATAAGTGAGTACTATAAACCATTGTATACCAACAAATTGGATAATGGAGATGAAATGGATAAATTCCTAGAAACACAAAACCTTCCAAGACTGAATCATGAAGAAATAAAAAACCCAAATAACTGGTAAGGTGGTTAAATCAGTGATCAAAAATCTCTCCCCCCCAAAAAAGCCCTGGACCTGATGGCATCACTCATGAATTCTAACAAGTATTTAAAGAAGAACTAACATCAATCTTTCTCAAACTTTTCCCAAAAACTGAAGAGGGGAGAGCAGTTCCTAACTCAGTCTATGAGGCCAGCATTACCCGTGGTAAAGCTATACAAAGATGCTACAAGAAAAGAAAACTATAGACCAGTATCTATTATAAAAACTGACATAAAAATCTTTAACTAAATACTAGCAAACCAAATTCAGCCACATATTAAAAGGATTATACATCAAAACCAAGTGGTATCTATTCCTGGAATGCAAGGATGGTCCAACATATAAAAAAAATCAATATAATATACCATATTAACAGAATAAAGAAAAAACCCCACATGATTATCTTAATTGATGCAGAAAAGGATTTAACAAAATTCAACATCCTTTCATGATAAAAACACTCCCTAGGAATAGAAGGAAACTACTTCAACATAATAAAAGCCATATATGAAAAAAAACACAGCAAACATTATACTCAATGGTAAAAGACTTTTCCTCTAAGATCAGAAACAAGGCAAAAATGTCTACTCTCAGCACTTCTATTCAACACAGTAGTGGAAGTCCTAGCCAGAGCACTTAGGCAAGAAAAAGAAACAAAAGGCATCTAAATCAGGATGGAAGAAGTAAAATTATCTCTCTTCACAGATTATATTATTTTATATACACAAAACTCCAAAAAAAAAAAAACTATGAGAATACACAAATTCAGCAAAGTAGCAGCATACGAAGTCAACACACAAAAATCAGTTGCATTTCTATACACTGACAATAAACAATCTGAAAAGGAAATTATGAAAGCAATTCCATTTACAGTAGGTGAAAGAATTAACTTAACCAAGGAGGTGAAAGACTTGTACAATGTAAACTACAAAACATTCCTGAAAGAAATTAAAGAAGGCATAAATGAAAAGACATCCGATGTTTATGGACTGGTAAACTTAATATCGTTAAAATATTAATATTGCCCAATGAGATCTATAGATTCAATACAACCCCTGTCAAAATCCCCAAAGATTTTTTTCTGCAGAAATGGAAAAATCCACCCTCAAATTCATATGGAATCTCAAGAGGCTCCAAATAGCCAAAACAATTTTGAAAAAGGGACAAAGTTAGAGGACTCACACTTCCTGATTTCAAAACATATTACAAAGCTACAGTAATCAAAACAGTGTAGTACTGGCATAAAGATAAGACACATAGACCAATGGAATAGAATAGAGGGCCCAGAAATAAACCCTTACATATATAGTTAAATGATTTTCAACAAGGGTAACAAGACCATTCAATGGAGAAGAGACAGTCTTTTCAAAAATGATGCTGGGAAAAGTGGATATACACATGCAAAAGAATAAAGTTGGACCCTTACCTAACATAGTATACAAAAATTAACTCGAGATGGATCAAAGACCTAAACACAAGAGCTAAAACTATAAAACTGTTAAAAGAAAACATAGGGCAAAAGCCTCATGACATCAGATTTGGCAATGATTTATTGGACGTGACACTAAAGGCACAGGCAACAAAAGAAAAAATAGACAAATTAGACTTCATAAAAATTAAAAACTTACACATTAATGGACACTATCAGCAGAGTGAAAAGGCAACATATAGAATGAGAGAAAATATTTGCAAATCAAATACCTAATAAGGGATTAATATCCAGAATATATAAACTCCTAAAACTCAACAACAAATAAAACCAACCTGATGCAAAAATGGGCAAAAGAGTTGAACGGACATTTCTCCAAAGAAGATCTACAAAAGGCCAATAAGCACATGAAAAGATGGTCAATATCACTAATTAATAGGGAAATGCAAATCAAAACCATAATGAAATACCACCTCACACTCATTAGGATAGTAGCTTTTAGGATGGCTACTATCAAAAAACCAAAAAACAGTGTTAGTAAGGATGTGTAGAAAATGGAACCCTTGTGTACCGTTAGTGGGAATGTAAAATGGTAAGGCCACTGTAGAAAACAGTATGGCAATTCCTCAAAAAATTAAAAATACAATTACCATATGATTCAGCAATTCTACTTCTAGGTATATACCTGAAAGAATTGAAAGCAGGGTCTCGAAGAGATATTTGTACATCCATGTTCATAGCAGCATTACTCACAATAGCTAAAACATGGAAGCAACCCAAGAGTCCATCAACAGATGAGTGGATAGGCAAAATGTGATATATACTTACAATGGAATATTATTGATCTTTAAAAAGATGGAAATTCTGGTATAACATAAATGAACCTTGAGAACACTAGACTAAGTGAAATAAGCTAGTCACAAAAAAAAATATGATACGATTCCACTTCTTTGAGGTACCTAGAGTAGTGAAAATCATAAAGACAGGAAGTGGAATGATGGTTACCAGGGGCTAGGGGTAAGGGGGAGTGGGAGTTATTGTTTAATGGGTAGGGAATAATATGTCTATTATGTCAATAATAAAACATAATTGAAAGAGCCCAAAAATATGCTAACTGAAAGCATATGTTATTTAGTGCTAAGGGATATAATTCAACTATGATCTAAATCTAAAAGCACAACAGAAAATTCTTTTGAGATAATTCCACAATGTTCGAAATGCAAATTTAGTGATTATAACATTCTAGCAAACTAAATCATTTTCAGATTCCTCTTTAAGCATGAAAAAAGTGATTATGGAAATATAGGCTGTACAATTACCTTCTGTAAAATCCTTAAACCAAGACCTTAAAATGTTCATTGTTCTAAAATACTATTTAAAAGTTTCCAACATGAATAATAAAATAATACACCACTCGAGATAAAAACTGTCTGAAATGGGAATAAATTGTCTGTTGCTTATCGTAATGTCTTTTTCATTTAACTTACCAGTCGAACACTTCTTAGAAATAACATTATTCCAGCTATGGCCATTCCAGTGCTGATGTTCTACAGAAAGAGATTTGAGGATTAACTCTCACTAATTATTATTCACAATAGTGAATGTACTAATTAGAAGGAGGAAAAAAAGAAGACTGTCTTCTCTGTATCTACGGGTTTAAACAATGCACATCCCTCAACTGACAGCCCACTTCTTCCAAAAACTTTGTACACCCACACATTAATCTACCCTTCTATCAACTTTTATAATACTCAAAATCTTTTCCAAAAAATCTGGCATACACAGTAATTTTATTTATATATATGTATACACACATACACACTCTCTGTATTATATATACACACACATATATCATATTGTGCTCTATTGATTGTACTACTTTAACTATGAGTTCCTTGAACGCATAACCAGTCTAATACTTCTTATACAGTGCCCACAGTAGTTAGCATAACCTTGTGTCCACGGTGGGAATTTAAATATTTGGTAAAAAACCTTATCACTAAAACCTTAAAATATAGCACCTTGGCAAATATATTTGGGTAAATGGTTGGAGAAAACTTAGTGATGTTTTTAAAGAGCTTCATTTAAATTTAAGAAGACCTAAAGGAGACTAATGAAAAAATTAAGAATCCTCCAACTCCCTCAAAAAGAGTGAAAATCTAACATACTTTCCTTCAATAAATACAATAAAGTATATAAGAAATGAGACTGCAAAAACACACAAAGGTACATTGTTTGGATTCTGCTCTGTGATTGGGTTATTTGGAATATTATAGCCATGTTCAAATTTAGACAGTTTCCTCTCGCAATCCTTCTGAGGTCATTTTTAAATTTGAAACAACCCATGCATCTCTTACTGCTTAACTGCAAGAAATGAGTTCTCATCAATTAACATGTATATTATCTACTATTCATTAATGATACAAATATTCATCTAGCACTTACTAAGTGTCAGGCATTACTCTAAGGACTGCGGTTACAATGGTGAGCGAAAACAGACATGGCCTTGGACCTCTTGCTGCTTGGCTGCAGGGCATTTGCAAAGCTCATCTTACTCAACTCCTCAGCAGAATTTTTTAAACCTAATCATTCCTTCTGAAAACATTTTCTTCACTTGGCTTCTAAGGCACCTGGCTTTCCTGAATTTCTTCCTGCCTCACTATCTGCTTCTTCTTAGTTTGACCTCCTCTTCACTCCTCAGATTCTAAATGTTGGAATCCCCAAAGCCTCAGTTCTAGGGCTTCTTCAGTAGCTTTTCTCACTTGCTCCAAGATGTCATTTAAGCCCACAGCTTTAAATACTACTTAAGGTTTATGCATCTCATTCCCTAAGTTCTAAGTCCAGTTCTGATCTCCCTTCAACACCAGACTCTACGTCCAGTTGCCTAGACCATCTACAGCTCTGCGTAGAAGTCTAACGATCATCCCAAGTTCACACATGTCCATGTTCACATGTCCAAAATGTTCTCTAGATTTTCCCAACATATAATTTACTCCAAGTCCTTCCCATATCAGCAACTATCACCACCATCCACCCAGTGGCGGGCCCCTTGGTTCCTCTTTCTTTGTACTCCACACCCAACCATCCACAAGACCACCGGGGTCTTAGCCACAATCCTCCCTCGCCTGGTGGCCTAAGATGTCCCTCCCTTGCTCGAACTCCAGCGGCCTTGGGCTTCACTTAAAAAAAAAAAATCCTCTCTCCCAAGGCCTGCAAGACCGCCCTGCTCTTTTATATATGTACGTCTGTGTGTATACACACAAACACACACTCTCTCTCTCTCTCTCACAGTCTTCTCAGCGGGCCCTCCCCAACGGCTCTAATGGACGCGCTGGCGTCCCCCGAGCGGGGCTGGGACTCGACCCTCTGTCCCTCCCCGGCCGGGGCGAGGTGCACTGCCCGAGGCCTCCCCGAACACGTCCCTCTCAGGCTCGCTCCGCGCCGCTCTGCGCCCACCACCCGCCCGGACGGCGGGGCTGCGGTACCCTGACGAGGCGCAGGTGGTCGTCCGCCCACTGCGAGATCCGCGCCACCACATTGGGCGCTGCTCGGTCGGGGTCCGGAGACTGCGAGGCCGAGGCCGCGGGCCGCCCCGCCATGTTCCCGGCCTCCCGCGAGCCCGTGCCGCGCTCCTGCGGCGGGCGGCAGGGGGCGCCGCGCTCCTCCGGCGGGCGGGGTCCGCTTCCCCGCAGCCTGGGGGAGGCCCGGCGACCTTTCCTCGCCCGCGGGCGGGCCTCGCAGTCCAGGCATCAGACATCTTACCAGTGCCCCCTTCCGCATTTACGCAGAGATTTTCCGCAGCGCGGGTGATCTGCGCGTCGCGGCGATGGGGGCTGAAGGATTCCCGGCCGTGCTGGTAGGGTGATTATGATCGCCAGTTTGTGACTTCTAGTAAACCAGCCGCAGTGTGGTTTCCGCAGGTGCCATACAAAAATGGAAATTGGACTACTTCATTCCCTCCATCTGCTCCCAAATATAACCATACGCATATTTCTTATATTTGAATTGTGTTTTAAAGTTTTCAGAGTTACTCTGTAAGCCTAGTAGCAGATGCTCTGAATCTCTGAACTGTTAATTAAGTACAAGGAGATGCCATATTTGAGAAATCAACAATATATTTTAAATGAAACAAACAAAAAATAAGGTGCAGGACAGTGCAAATGATATGGTAACTTTTGTGTTATAGAAATATATGTTGTGTGCATTTGTGTGGGTCTGAACCACGAAAGACTATGCAAGAAACCTGTAACAGTGATTGCCCCTGGGAGAGGGATTGAGGCTAGGAAAGGGCGGGAGGTTTCATTATCTGCCTGCTCTGTCTAGTAGAACATCTTGCAGTGGTGGAAATGTCCTGTAGCTGCACTCTGCAATTCAGTAGCCAATAGCCTCCCGTACAGGGCCACTGCCTGCTTGAAATGTGACTAGTGCTACCGAGGAGCTGAATTTTTAACTTTATTAATTTTAATTAATTTAAATAGTCACATATGGCTAGTGGCTACCATATACTGGAAAGTGCAGGTGTACTAGTGGAATTTCTTTTTGCATTATGCAAATACTACCTTTAAAATTCAAAATAGAATATGTTGTATTCCTCACAACACACATTGTGAGCGGTGCTTTCAAGGAATGTATTGTCTCGGTAGTGTAGCCAAGAGAAAGTAGGTATAATAACAATAACTAACACTTACTATGTGCCAGGTATTGTTCTAGGTGCTTCTCATGTATTAACACCCTTGATCCTTACGGCAACCTTAAGAGAGATTACTAATCGCTGTTTTACAGAGGAAGCAGGCACAAAGTAATTAAGCCAGTAGCCAAGGTCACCCAGCCAAGAAGTGGTAAACTGGGATGTTTTGCTGGGATTCAACTCAACCAGTTGGCTCAGTCTGTACACTTAACCTCAACACTGCCTCTTATATAGGCAGTCAGCCAAATCACAAAAATCCTATAAATTTCCAGTGAGAATGGAACACAGATGATATTGGGGAAAATCCGACTACAAAGATACACTATAAGCAAAATCCTTAATCACTATTTCAGATAAAAACAAAAGATCTGTGTGTTAATAGATTTTGAATAAATTTAGTTAATACATGAAAAAGGTATGGATTTCCTTATGGGCAATCATTTGCCTAATGCTGTTTCTTTTGCTTTTCCAATGTCCTGTATCTCTTACCTCCTTTTTGCTACCACTCTCACTATCCTAGTTGAAGACAGATTAGTCCATTCTCCCCACTTTCCATCCCAAAGTCTTTATATGTATATATATATTCCATGTATCAGCCATGTGGGCATCTCTATGTCCTCTAGATGGGTCGCTCAATAATATTTCAGCATCATCTCACTAACCATAGATGTGAAAAGTATAGTGCCTGTTCCAGGATTTCTGCAGATTAATCAGAGACTTATCCTCCTGAGTTAGCTCCACCAAGGAACCCTGTTCCTTTTGCTGCTGGTAACCTCTGAGAACTCACTGGATGTGATGATTACCTGACCTCAGCAGAAAGGTATGCATGAAAAGCCACACTTAGATTCACTGCCCCATCCCTTAATTTCTCACAGTACCAGGAACACAAAAGCTGTGTCTGTAATAAACTTTTATTGAAGGTTTGAAATTAACTAGGTCGAATTATCATTTTTTAAAAAATTGACTGGATGTTAATGTAAATGTTCCCAGAGTCCAAGGAAAAAGAAAAAAAAGTTGAATATCTAATGGGGATCTCACACAAACACACCCCAACTTCTAGCCTTGGTTCCCAGTTTTAAAGTCAACCATTCTATTTTTCTTATGCACCCACTTATCTCAGAATCAGAAAATGATTCATAACTTCCTTGCTCCCCAAATTATTCTCTCTCTTGCACCTTCTTCAGGACTTGCAGGAGTGATCAGGGCTGTAATCTTGTGAACTCCTGGTCATTCCCTCTTATTCATTGAAGATTTTACATCCCACTTAAAGATTTTCTCTTCATCTCAATTCCTCTCATTACTCTGATGTCTCAGTTGCTTGACTAGCTCATGCCCAGTGACCTTTTCTTCTACCCCACTTCAGCTACCCATTCCCGTGGTCACACTGTGGAACTTGCCTTCTCCAGAAATCACCACCTCTGCAATCACAGCCCCGACACCTCACTCTCCCACCACCTCACTCTCCCACCACAACCTCCAGTTAGGGTTTAATTGTGAAAATACCCCTTATAACTGAGGTCCCCAACCTCTGGGCTGAGGACCTGTACCAGTCTGTGGCCTGTTAGGAACTGGGCTGCACAATAGGAGGTGAGCGGCGGTGAGCCAGCAAAGCTTCATCTGTATTTACAGTCGCTCTCCATCACTCACATCACCGCCTGAGCTCCGCCTCCTATCAGATCAGCAGCATCATTAGATTCGCATAGGAGCACCAATCCTACTATAAACTGCACATGCCAGGGATCTAGGTTGCGTGCTCCTTATGAGAATCTAATGCTTGATGATCGGAGGTGGAGCCGAGGTGGTGATGCTAGTGCTGGGGGGTGGCTGCAAATACAGATTATCATTAGCAGAGAGGTTTGTATAATTATTTCATTACATACTGCATTGTAATAATAATAGAAATAAAGTGCACAATAAATGTAATGTGCTGAATCATCCTAAAACCATCCCCCAGTCCATGGAAAAATTGTCTTTCATGAAACTGATCCCTAGTGCCACAAAGGTTGGGGGTTGAGGACCGCTGCCTTATAACAACAATTCTTTGAGCTCATTAAGATGCTGGTGCACTGAGCCACCATCATCTGTTCAACAGCTCCCTCTCGACTTCAGTTCCCATATTATCCAGCTTAGACTGCATAGTTTATCATTATAATCACTCCCTTGAAAATATCCTCAACTTCCAACCCTCTCTGCCTCCTTTACACTTGCCTGGCAAAACCCCAACATAGGATTATACCCAACCTCTACCAAACAGTGGGATTATGATGTGGTGAGATCTTCAGCTTTTTTAAAAAGAAGCTGGAAATCTAAATTTTTATATGAAATTTCCCCGTTTTGAAATTAAAATTAAGTGTTGGCAACATACTGTGCTGGGTATAGAATATATCTTGAGGCAGAAATTATGTACTTGGTTTATTACGTCTGCTTTAATGGTTTTCCATTGTTCTTTGTGTAATGTCAAAACTCCTTAGGCTCACATGCAAGGCCCTGCATGATAGGCCCTGCCTATCTCTCCAAGCTCGTCTTTCCGGCTCCCTACTTTATTCATTATGTCTGAAACACACTGACCTTCTCTCTGTTCTTCATAGTGCCAAGCTCGTCCTTGCTTTAGAGCCTTTGCACTTACTGCTCCCTCTACCTAGAATGCCCTGATCCCTCTGCCCTTTGCCCCCCAACCTCCCTCCCACCACCACCATCACCAAACTTGCTCATTATCCTTCAGGTCTCATTTTAAACATCATAGCCACAAGAGGTGTTTTCTAAATACTCTTTCTCAAGTATGTCCTCACTGTACACAACACAAAATTTAATTTATAATTTTAGGACTGACAGGCTTTCTTTTTTATTCCCTTTCTCCCCCACTAGTCTGTAGGACAGAGACTGCATCTCTTTACTATGTCTTTGTGTCTATGACTGGACAAGCCAGTGCTGAGCATAGTGCCCAATACATAGGAGACTCTTGTTGAGTATTAGCTGAGTGAGAGAGATACTCTTCGATTCTCTGCGCTGACCTATCCTCCCTTCTCTTCTAAGATAAGTCCATCTTTGTCCTCATCCTCTTCCCTTCCATTCTCTTTCGGACAAGTTCAGTCCTACAGCCATTAGGAAGAGCGGAACTAGTAACTTGAATCCACATGAAGAATTAAAGAGTACCAGTAAAGGTAACTGAATGGATAAATATAAAAAGCAGTATAACTGTATCTTTGTTTATGGTACTTTCCTTCTTCTATATGATCTAAAAGACAACTGGATAAAGCAGTAATCATAAAAGTGTGGTGATGGGCTTATAATATATAAAGATATAATTTGTATGACAATAACAGCACAAAAAAATGGAAGAGGGAATAGAGCTATATTGGAGCAAGGTTTTTGTATACTATAAAATTACATTGCTATTAATCTAAACTAGATTGTTTTAAGTTAAGATGTTAATTGTAATCACTATGTGAACCACTAAGAAAATAGCTCACAAAAATACAGTAAAAGAAACAAAAAGGGAATTAAAATGGCACACTAGATAGTATCTCTTTAACACGAAGGAAGGCAATAAGCCACAAACACTGCTCCCTTCGTCACGGAGCAGAAGTTCACTGATCCCTGTGAATACTATTATTAACCTATCTCCCGCAACTCTGTTTTTGCCTCACTGAGTATTTCTTAATCTCCTTCCACTACTAACACATACGTGGTATCTCTCCCACACAATCTCCTAAAAGACTATTGTGAAAATTGATTATATGAATTGGAGTTATTCTTGTCATACCCAACTATACTGGAATTGAGGGACCAGGGGAAGCAGCACTCAGGGCACAAAGCACCTGCTCCAGGAACTGTCTTGCAGGCCCAGCTGCCCAAATGGCCTGCTATAACCTTAAGATTTTACTTAGTAGCTACTGTAGTCACATCAGACCAATCTGGTTCAGCTTTTATGTAACAAAGTTGTGAGTTGTTTTTCAGTTGCCATGGACTCCCAGGTTGAAGATCAGGTAACCTAAGATGAACCAAGCATGCAACCACAGACGGAACCTTAGTGCTCAGACCCAGGAGCAGGGACTGAATTAAGAAGCAGACATCTCATGGCAGCATCAGGATCCAATCAGGTTGAGCGTTGGCTTCACCCCATGGCAGGATCCAGTCAGAATATGTCTCCTGGCATCAGCCCATCGCAAGAGCCAATCAGATCATACCTCATTACCCTCTGACTATAAAATCTGCCCCATCCCCAAGCTTAGGGAGACAGATTTGAGCAAAGAATCACTCACCGCAATCTCAGACTCTGGGCTCAAGTGATCCTCCTCCCCTCAGCCTCCCGAGTAGCTGGGACTACAGGTGTGCTACATATCTGGTTATTTATTTATTTATTTATTTTTTGTAGAGACAGGATCTTGCTTTGTTGCTCAGGCTGATCTCAAACTCCTGGCCTCAAGTGATCCTCCCGCCTCGGCCTCCCAAAGTGTTGAGATTGTGGGTGTGAGCCACTGCACCCAGCCAAGTTTCTAAATATCTTTTTTTCTTTTATAAAGCAAGCCATTTTTTTTTTTTTTGACACAGAGTCTCACTCTGTCACCCTGGCTAGAGTTCAGTGGTGTCATCATAGCTCACTGCAGCCTCAAACTCCTGGGCTCAAGTGATCCTCCTGCCTCAGCCTCCGGAGTAGCTGGGACTACAGGCACACGCCACCATTCCTGGATAATTTTTTCTATTTTTAGTAGAGATGGGGGTCTCGCTCTTGCTCAAGCTGGTCTCGAACTCCTCAGCTCAAGCAGTCCTCCAGCCTCAGCCTCCCAGAGTGCTAGGATTACAGGTGTGAGCCACGGTGCCCGGCCTCTAAATATTTTTAATGCAAAAAAATAATATGGGAAGGGAAGGTCATTGGAGATGTACTTGTTGAAGCTGAGTAATGGGTTGTGTAATAAAGAATTTAACTTTGTCCAAAGATGGGTCTGGCTGTTGGCCTTTCTTTGCCCCTGGTAATTTCTAAACCCTTGGTGTATCCAGCCTGATAAGTATGTCCTTTACCTGAGGTCTTTGGATCACACAAACTCATTTATAGTGTAGGATTTGAGCATCATGGTATCAATTTGACCTCCTGAGGTCAGCTGTATGGGCAGTCAACTCTGATGTCCCAACAAAAATTCCAGACACCAAAGCCTGGGTGAGCTTTCCTGGTTGGCACTACTCCATGTGTCTGTCTTGTCACACATCATTACTGGGAGTGGTCAATGTCCATAACTCCACAGGGAAAGGACAACTGGAATCTCCACTTTGAGAACAATCCTGGACTCTGCTCATGTGTGACACTCACGTGTGTCTTCTCTTTGCAGATTCTAATCTGTATTCTTTCTGTATCAACCATAACCATGAGTATAATAGCTTTAAGTGAGTTCTGTAAGTCTTTTTAGCCAATCATTATACCTGAGGGTGGCTTTGGGAACCCCTGAATTCTGTAGCTGGTGTCAGGAATATTGCCAGTCTTGTGGACAGGTTCCATTTAACTTTTCGTGGGTTCACTATATTACCCTGTCTACTTTTATATGTTTCAATGTTTCCACAATAAAATGTTACCAAATAATTTCTTAAAATATCCCTTTAAGAGGTCAATTCAAATATATGATAATATTGTAGATCAGTGGTTTTCGTACTGATATGAATGAGATTGGTGTATTAGACTCACATGTGAAGTTTAATTTTGTTCTCCAAAATTACATGTCCAAATGATGTGTGTGAGTGCACACATGCACGCACAGGTGTGAAGGGGATCAAATACAAAGAACTGAGAAACTATTCCAGATAGAAGTAAGGTATTACTCTTACACCCAAATTTGATTTCTTGAGTGGGAAATAGTAAAACAGCTAGTCCCTCAGGGATCAGAAATAACTAGGTATGCTTTTAGGAGTGACTCCCATCATGTCTCATCACCACAGAAATATCTTTGAGATCTAGAAATACCTTTGAGATCTACTGTCCCAGAATCTCTTGCTCCCATATCCTTGTGCCGTATCTATAGGGCTAAGTAACCATGGCTAAATCCTTCTATCACTGCTGAGTCTTCCCTCTTGAGGTTCCAAGAACTACTAGGAAAGTCAGAAAATTAGGTTAATTAGTCCCACCTCAAAATTATACTACCTAAACTCTAAACTTAGTGTTGATTCATTTCCAGTTGATTTCTTAACACTTATCCCTATTTAAATCTCTTCTGTCTTTTCAGTTGAATCTTATTCCTCAATTTCTTTTTGAACTTCTATTTACTTATATCAAAATACCTGGCAAAAAATTAATTTCAACCTCTCTCCCATCTCTATCAACATTTTCTTAAATTTTCTCTCATAATCTCATCTCCAGGTTCAGAAGTTATGTCTTTTTTGGTTAAAACTCTTATCCTTGAGAAATAATTATTTTCAATAAAAGGTCACTTTTAAGAGTAAAAGTATTTCAAGTGTAGGACATGGCATGAACCAAGGGACAGAAACAAAAATTGGAATATTGGTCCAAGAATGAGAGCTCCAACTATCCCATGAGGAATTTTGTCATTGTTTGGAAGTTAATTTAGATGGTGCAAAATGTTCAAAATAGAATAATGTTGGCTGTGAGGTAGGACAAGTGAGATGGTCATGACAGCACAGCATCAGCAGTTTAGTGGTGTAAGAGTGTGAACATTATTTGGAATCTGACTCTGCTACTTACTAGCAGTCTGACCTTGGACAAATCTCTTACCTTCTCCATGTCTCTATTGTTCTTGTATAAAATAGGAATTACAATGATACCTACCTTTTAAGATTATGAATCTTCATGAAGATTAAATGAGATAATTTACATGAAGAGTTTAGAACAGTGTCTGGAATGAAGAAAATACTAAATAAGTGTTGGCTGTTACCATTATTAATATTCTAGGAACCTATAATGATCTTGGCACCAGATTGTAGTGGTTTTGCTAATCATCCAAGGCAGGGCCTTTCTTTGTTTTCTCTTCAAACTGTTGTGGTACTGTGGACAAGGGAATGATTAAAGCTCACTGCAAATTTTAAAGGAGGAATGCCATAGAACATAGTCTTGAATTTTGAGGGTGAATATAAATCATGCTTCTCAAATTTAGAATTCTCTACTTAATGCATCTGGTATGTACAATATGCAATGGACAGAGTGTATTGGAATGTGCAACCAGATCATGAAGATTACTGATGTTATCACTTAGGGAAAATAATTTGTCCTAAAAAAAGGAGTTCATATTTTCTGATGACGTTTTGGAAAAACTCTATAATACTTGTAGTGAGGAATATAGATAAAAGTCAGAGTAACTGAGTAAGGAAGATGCATCAGAAGGCTACTGCACAATTCTAGATTGAGAGGCAATCCACACCTCAAAAAATACTTTGATATATACCATGAGGAATATGAGTTTATATAATGAAACTCTTAACTTTCAATTTTATTTTCATCAGGACTGAAATAATGAAGTGTACCATATAATTTTTTACAGTGACAAATGTTAAATTTTAAAAAAGGATACTATTATCTTCATCCAGCCTTCTCCAGAACTTTGCCCTACAAATTACCCCCATTCTCTTCTGCATTCATACTGGCTTTATTTTCCTGGTTCACTCACCAAACTGAAGAGACTGTCCAAGTCTCAACTTCTCAGGAAAAAAAATTTTTGAAACAAGTCCCTATTCACACTCATACTACCAGGTTCCAATCAAAACTATCTTCCCTTTCAAAGCTACTCTGCCCATAATTTTCTACAATCACCTATGCTAAAAGCTCATGCTTCCTATAGGTAATCAATTGTCCTTAAAATTCACGTTCACAATCTCTGGAATTTATTTCTTCTTTTCCTTTTCCAATGCTACGTTTCTAGTTTAGCCCTTGTTTACTATGAGGATCTTCTAACTGACCTCCTGCCTCCAATTTCATTTTATTAGAAATTGGCAATAGAGGCCATGTATGGTGGCTCATGCCTGTAATCCCAGCCCTTTGGGAGGCTGAGGTGGGAGGATTGCTCGAGGCCAGGAGTTCAAGACCAGCCTGGGCAACATAGTGAGAACCCATCTCTGTAAAAAAATAAAAAATACAACAATTAGTTGGGCGTGGTGACACACACCTGTAGTACTAGCTACTCAGGAGGCTGAGGCAGGAGGATCACTTCAGCCTGGGAGTTCAAGGTTGTGGTGAGCTGTGATCATGCCACTGCACCACTGTACCCTATACTTCAGCCTGGGTAACAGAGCAAGACCCTTTCTAAAAAAAAAAAATGGCAGTAGAAAGGCCATCATTAATAAATCAATGTTTGTAAACTGCAAAATTTGCAAGCATTCATAAAATGCAAATTTTACAAGCTTTTGCATACACTGACAATATATAGATTATGATCCATGTATAAGTCAATCTCAGTGCAGGCAGAAAACAATAAAAAAAAATTGGGGAAAAAAAATTTAAAAAAAAAAACCTTTTCTTTCAGCAAAAGTTATTAACTTGATAAACAACAATATTCAAAAAAGTGAAAGTGTTATTTTGAAATGGTTCCACCATTTCTTCATTTATTTAAAAAAAAAGTGGATTCTTTCTGCTTTTGTAATAATTTACATTTCCTGACTTACAGGATGTGATTTCTTCACGTAAACCTTCCAATTTTTGCCTCAACTCACAGCTCACTACTAAAAATATTAGATTTACAATTTCTTCTACCCACAGGAGTTGACTTTATAAAATTGTCATTTTAACTTGAATTACTTGGATAATTTGCCCCACTTAGGCTAGGAGAAAATATAAAAGAGACATCCAAACACTTGAGACTGAACTCCTGGTTTTAAGATCCATATTTTCAATATCCCAGGCCTCTGACCATAATATAATCAACAAATATGAATTAACTAGAATACAATTCCAAGAAACATCAGATAAAATGTCTACATTCATGTTGTCCTGAAAGCAGGAACAGATTTAATTATTACTTATAATAACCACACTGGTTTCCCACACCCCAGTTCTCACCTGTGGGGTGAGCCAGACCAATAAGGGTCTATCAGACTGATTAGAGCCTACATATGCTGGAGTTTGCACTGTAGGTGAGGAACCCCAAAATATGAATCTGGCTAGTAATATAGGACAGCTATACAGAAGTCCTCCTCTCCTCCAGAGAGAGGAAAAGAAACCTTACTTTCTTAGTGTAAACAAATTCTACTTGGGAAAGATCTTACATTTGGAATATAAATGTATGTCTTTAAGGGAAGACAAAACTAGTGTCTCCAGATTAACAAGTGGAGATGTCTTCACGGTCCCAGGTCTCATCCCTTCTTGAAATGTGCATACTGAAGAAGTATCTCTGTGTTATGGACTTAATTGTGCCCCTTCACAATTGAAGCCCCAAACCCCAATGACTGTGTTTGGAGATCAGGTCTTTAAAGAGGTAATTAAGGCTAAATGAGATCATAAAGATGGGCCCTAAGCCGACAGGACTGGTGTCCTTATAAGAGGAAGAGATACCAGGGATGGATGCGCACAGAGGAAGGGTCATGTGAGGACACAGCGAGAAGGCGGCCATCTCCAAAACAAGAAGAGAAGCTTCCAGGAGAAACTCAACCTGCTGATGCCTCGGTTTTGGACGTCCAGCCTCCAGAATTGTGAGAAAATAAATTTCCATTGTTTAAGGCAGTCTGTGGTATTTTGTTATGGCAGTCCTACCAAACTAATATACTCTGGACGATTTCTTACTATCTATTCAATCATAATGTAACTTCAAAGGCTTCTCTTTCAGCACAGGTCCCAAATCTCTGTAAAACTTGCTTAGAGAGCTCTAACTGTACAGAAACATAAAACATTTTCTCTACAGTTTCATATTGTCCTTTAAAGAAACTCTTCAAAATTGTAACCACTGAAGAAGCCAATACCCAAATACAAATGTTTTAAAAATAAGAAATTTTGTAATAAAATTTTCCAGCGAAATTCTTTATTTTATTATTTATTTATTTAGAGGCAGAGTCTTGCTTTGTTGCCCAGGCTGGAGTGCAGTGGTGTGATCACAGCTGTGAGATTCTCAATAATCCCACACTTATCCAAGTATTCTCTTTTCTTAAAGGGAAAATGTCATGCCTCTACCTGCCCTTCCCTTTGCCCAGGTTATTAGTAAAAGATATAAACAGGCCAGGTATGGTGGCTCACATCTGTAATCCCACCACTCTGGGAGCCCCATCGCTAAAAAAAATTTAAAAGTTAGTGCGGTGTAGTGACCCCTACCTATAGTCCTAGCTACTTAGGAGGCTGAGGCAGGAGGATTGCTTGAGCTTGGGAGTTCAATGCTGCAGTGAGCTATGATTGTGCCACTGCACTCCTGCCTGGGCAGCAGAGCAAGACTGTCTCTCCAAAAAAAAAAGATACAAATAATAATTGAGGATGGCTTCAGTGAAAAAAAAAAAAGAAAGAAAGAAAAGGTTTGGCGGTAAGTATATGTGACTTGAAATTACTGTAGTTAGTACTAATTATGACAATCTATTGTAATTTTAACATGACTGATTTGAAATTAAATTTAGCTGTTACTTAATAAAAATGAAAACAAAGTATTTCATTAACATTTTATTTTTTAGAGATCAATTGTGTAACAATCATTTTGAGCATTTAAGTAATCCTTTATGTAAAAATCTGGAGAATTTCAAATATATTCCAAATACTTAAACACTGCATAAATATTAAGGTTTAATGCACATCTTTTAATAAATTAACCAAATATAACTAAACATTTCACATATACTCAAAACACTTAAACAATGAGAAACTATCAAGGCTAATGCTAGATCTTCCAAAAATGATAACAGAAATGATTGTGTGCTGTATATTTTTAATTCAAACCTGTGCATGGGCACAATAATTTCATAAAGATTTCACAATGACAGCTTTCAACATTTAGTATTTTTTTCAATTTACACTAATTCTTGTAAATGCAGTTATCAGGACAACAATATAGACTCATCAATATAATTTGAAAGTGGTAATGTATCAATTTATCAAATATGCCAAACTAACTTTTTAAAATATTAAATTTTGTTTCAATTTTATATTTTCCTAACTTTATACGTGCATGTGATAAAAAATTTTAATTTCATTAACTATGACTGTAAAATTAAACTTTTCCAACATTCAAGGTCATTTCAAGGAAAATAAGAATAGGCTTTAGTATTTATATTTTATATTAGTGACTGATTAATTGTTCACTGACTAAGATAACTAAATTTTAGAGACTTAACAATAATTCCCTACAAATTATACCAGTACCTTGTTTATTTCAGTCCTGCTATTTAATCATTATTCTTCACTCAAAAGTATTATAAAGTTGTATTGTCTATATTGACAACAAAAAACTACTGAACTGTAGCAATTTTTTTCTGAATGATTCAAGACTTCATATGAGCTATGCAAATTAATATTGCTGATATTTTAATATGATCTCTTTAATGATACACTGGGGCAAAATTTTTTTAAAGAGATGATTAATCATAGAATTTTCACTCTGCTTCGTAAAACTATTTTCTCCTACAAAATGTCCATTTCCCTTCCCCACAATAAAACAAACATCTTTAAAAGCAATCTTTGTAATCCAATGGTCAAATAAAAGCTTCTATTCACCTAAGGGAGAGGGCACGAATCCTGTACACTAATTACTCTGCCCTGATATGGGATCTGCCTCCAACAAAACAGAATTCCATGAAGGAAAATTAAATTAGCTCTCCATGGTGATTCTACCTTGCTAACAAACTGGGGGAGTAAAATGAAGACGCTAATAGCAGTTTTGACTGATAGTAAATGGAAGAGCTCTCAGTCCCAAACCAAATAGTGATTATATTAAAAATTTGGCACTGTCAGATCAGGCAGATACAAGCTGAAGTAGAAAAGAACATGGCCTGTGATAGGTATTTTAAATCTTCTCTAAGAGAAAATAAAATAATTATGCCTTGCTATCTACCAAAGACATTGGTTTAAAAGTCTCAGCAGTTACAATATCACCTTCCCTTCTGTAACAAAAATGGTTCATATTAAATACATTAATCCTAGTTTTAATGGAATTATTTTAAAGGTTTATTTTCTTTCTCTAATACTAAGGTAAAATACATTTTGGAAATTGGTGTGGAATGTTCCCATTAAGTTGTTTCTTTATTTTTAGTAGGGTCTGTGTTGTATAGCTTTAGTCATTCTTTCAACTACTTGGAAAAACATAATCCTCCAAAATACAAAAACAAATCTAGTCATCTATTAAATAATGATCTCAACCATTTAATACAAAGCAACATACTTTTTTGGGTTTCTGTTAACAACGCAAAATGAAAGTCATTCATAGGAAAAAAAGGATTAAATGACTAAGATAAGTCTTTTGTAGGATATAATTCACTTTATGGTCTCTCTTTTACCAGTAATGTCTTATCTGCTCCTTCAAGGATTCAAGTTCGATACAGTACCATAAACGCAGAAATTTTCCAGTTTTCATCCATGATTTTTTTTCAACATTCTTTTCAGGAATCTTTAAATAATTTCATAACTATTATTTCAGATTTGTGATTATGAATCATAGAACAGCCCACTTTCAAAACCACAGTTTTTAGATGACAGCCCATTCAAGATTTTATTCTGACCAGAAAAACAAAAAATTATACATCCAGAGTTTTGCAAGCAATTCAGGGGTTTCAGGGCCCCAGGCCCACTGACATGTGTTTTGGATAAAAATCTTTGCAATAAAGGGATGAAATCCAACAATAACTTTAGATTATGGGGTTAGATTTCAAAGGGTTAATATAAAAATGAGAAAGAAATCTATTTAAGATGTTGAACAAACTTATGATTGATCAAGCAAAATTAAAATATTTACAATGCGGGTAGTTTGTGGTTTTAGTTTTAGCTAATCTTATAAGAACTTTTCAAACTCAGACGTATACATGTTGCAACCAGTGCACATATGGAGATACTGACATAAAAAGATATATGTTCAATCTAATATTCACCAGTAAATATATAATGCATTAACAGGAGCAGTTGATATCCATACGTGAGGGTACAGTTTAATTTATCAGGATCAATCGTTCAAGAAAAACACTCACATACAAAAATAGGGTAGTATTTTCTAGTACTAATGATTTACAATGAACAGATCCTCAGATTCAGGTAGATCATTTTTAAATGCCATTAGTGATCAATCTATGCAACATAGTTGCACATAGCTATTAATAAGTCTTTTTTGGCATGCATTACAAACTGTACCCAAATTACCAATGACTACAATTCAAAATAATTTTTTGTTTATTTCTAGAGCAAATGCAATCAATGGCTTTTACCTTATAGTTAAAGGCTTAAAATATGTTTTAACACTTCAAGTCATTAAAGATGTACAGACTTAAAACTATGTTTGAAAGTATGTATAATTTGTAATAATATAAATGGGAAGAAATAAAAGGTTGTTATGGCAATCTGAGCTTCTTAATCCGAAAATTAAAAATCAAAATACATTCCATGTGTGAGAGTTAAGTGGGCTCTTTATTCAAGTAAACGTTTTGATTATAATACATGATAATGGAAAATCACGTGACAAAGTACTGTAGTCTATGGTTTGGTGTAGCCTCCTTGCCTCCAGGATGAATATTTTTCCAGGTGATTATTCTTCAGGATCTGACATCGATGCCCAACACAGGCTTTCCAATGGCAGTGCATGAGTTCTAGAGGCCACTGCCCCCTATCTTTCTTCAGATGCTGTGTGCCATTTTCTCCCACCCATTTTATTCTCCATTATTTATAAAAACCTCACTCTAAAATTCAACCTATGTTATAAAATTAACAAAATCAGAGGTTAGTATATAGTTTCCCACAAAGATAAAATTATTAGGACTCACAACTTAATCTCCCTTTTTCTCTAATTTTTGAAGGATTTATATAATCTCTAACACCTCAGAGTAATACATAACGCAAAATATTCAAAGAATCTTATCACTGGGTGTATATAATATGTTGGAAATTGCTAAAGTACTCAAAAGCTTAATTCTTCTGGAATAGCAATTGTCCACTGGAAACTATAGTTTACAAACAAAAGGTTGTATTTTAATAAATGAAAATACAGTACCTGATTTGGCATAAAGTAACTGTGAGCTCTTTTTCACTAGTAAAGTGCTTAATTAAGAAACATTCTTCCACCACATATTTTATTTGTCAAAGGCACAAAATGTCTTTGTCTCTCTCTTTAAAATATTAGTTTTTTTAATTATGGAATTATTCATTTAAATTTTACTTAATTGGAAAGCTTTACTGTTTTTTTCTCTCGTTAATTAAAAAAAAACCACTTGAAGAATAACATTCAATTTTTATTTTCAAAACTTTGCTGTGAACATATATACAACACTAAATTTGATCCCCTCATTAGCTGTCTGTGTGCCATGAAGCACTTATGACAAAAAACATATGTAAGCTTTAGGGTAAAAGTTAACAAGGAATCAAAATATCTTCCAGAAAGAGGAGGTGGAGGCAGGGGGAATCAGTAAATTAAAAACCATAGCTTTCGTTTTATAAAAAATAGTTTGAATAATCTTCTTATAAATCTTTAATGCTTACAAAAGCAGGAAAAACATTTAAAATAGTTTTTTAAACACAGATTCATTTGTACAATGTGGTTATGGTCAGAAAGATAACAATTAAAATGACATTTCAGTAATCTACATTCTCTTCTCAGCAAACTCCACATAAAATTTAACCAATTTACAATTCAAAATAAGATTTTAACTGCTAACAAGGTCAGACTAGTTGTAGTTAGTACCTGAATATCAAGCTCTTTTCCATTTAATATACTGTACCCAAATTTTAAATACAGCTCAATGATATAGGTACTGGTAACAATACTTGTCTGCATGGTTACCACCCATGACTACTGCATTGCAGCTTAAAACATGTTTTGGTCAGTAAAGTAAAAAGGTATAAATCAAATAACAAGGCCAAAAAAGTTGTTTTAGAACCAATTTCCAGACCTTAAGTAAACTTTAAATACATCAACAAGGCAAGGAAAAATAAGATCAAATATACAGAGAGGTCTCTATCTTTCAACCATTTGGCATTTCATATTAATAATTTCCTCATTTAAAATAATATTTTATAGTCCTGTGTACTGATTATCATAGCTCTCTGAATTAAAACTGAACTACAATTACCTTTCTAGAATGGCCAGTAGTGCGTGCATTAATTACTCCTTTTGCACTTCCATGAAGATGGTCCTTCATCCTGTAACTTTTTAAATTTTGGACCAAGAAAGAACCACCAACCAAATCCAATAAAAACACAAATAATAGACTCCACATAATAACCATCCAGTGCCGTAACACATGAGCCACCAAGTTTTTTGCAGAGCTGTAAAAAGAAAATTATAATAAATATTGCACAATTTCAAAATGGAAGTATCCAGGAATTACCATGTTTCTACTTTATAATTTAAAGGATTAATCAAAATATATTTTTCTTAAAACATTTCAATATTTCACTTAATTCCAATGCAAAATATGTTAATATATCTTAATCTCTCTAATGCCACTAACAGAATTAAAAACAATTTTCAGCTCTTGCTGTAAACAAGGATGCAGTTCTTCATATTTGGAAATGTGAACAAATATCCAATGAATCTACTCTAGAAGAGGACTAATGTTACTTTGAAATAATTTATCAACAAACCATTCACCATTCAGTTTTAGCTACAATTGTTACATAAATAGCCAATGGAAGTTCCCCTTTTCCAACATTATAAAACTTAGCTATTAATTATGCATTTATCAGGTGCCTATTGTGTAGGACAGTGATCCTCAAGGTGGGGGAGAGATTGCCTCTCCATTACTGAGAAGCACCTTTCAGTGAGCTAGTCTTGCTGATTTGAATGTGTTATCACCCCTAGTTATGATGGGAAAGAAAAAATATAAGTAGATTTCTACACTAGAAACTATGGACAGATATGATTTTAAGAAAAGCCATAGTACTTCTAGAGGCAAAAAAAGGAAATTAATACTCTTTTTGTTTTTGGGTTTTTTTTTTTTTAATTTTTTTTTTTATTTTTAGAATATCATGGGGGTACAACATTTTGGCCACATACATTGCTCCTGTTCTGCCCGTGTCAGAGCCACAATCGTGGTCATCTCCCAAACTGTGCTGCCCACATCCATTCAGTGAGAGTTCTTCCCATCCCTTCCACCCCCCTCCCGCCCGCCCGCCCTCAGATGAATGTTATTGCCCTGTGTGATGTAAGTGTTCATCAGTTAGTACCACTTTGATGGTGAGTACCAGTGGTGCTTGTTTTTCCAATCCTGCGACACTTCGCTTCGAAGAATGGGTTCTAGCTCCAACCAGGATAATACCAGATGTGTTAATTCACTGTTGTTCCTTATTGCTGAGTAATACTCCATGGTATACATATACCACATTTTATTGATCCACTCGTGTATTGATGGGCACCTGGGTTGTTTCCACAACTTTGCAATTGTGAATTGTGCTGCTATGAACATTCGAGAGCAGATGTCTTTATTATAAAATGTCTTTTTTTCTTTTGGATAAATACCCAGTAGTGGGATTGCTGGGTCAAATGGTAATTCTACTTTTAATTCTTTGAGGTATCTCCATATTCTTTTCCATAGAGGTTGTACTAATTTGCAGTCCCACCAGCAGTGTATGACTGTTCCTATCTGTCCACATCCCCGCCAACATTTGTTGTTTGGGGATTTTTTGATACGAGCCAATCTCACTGGAGTTAAGTGATATCTCATTGTGGTTTTGATTTGCATTTCCCTGATGATTAGAGAACTTGAGCACTTTTTTATATGTTTGCTGGCCATCATTCTTCTTTGGAAAAGTTTTTGTTCATGTCCTTTGCCCATTTTTTAATAGGGTTGTTTGATTTTTTCTGGTTGATTTTCCTAAGTTCTGTATAGATTCTGGTTATCAGCCCTTTATCAGAGGTGTAGCATGCAAATATTTTCTCCCATTCTGTAGGTTGTCTGTTCACTCTAGTGATAGTTTCCTTGGCTGTGCAGAAGCTTTTCAATTTGATCAGGTCCCATGTATTTATTTTTGTTGCTGCTGTGATTGCTTTGGGGGTCTTCTTCATAAATTCATTGCCTAGGCCAATGTCCATAAGAGTTTTTCCAACGTTTTCTTCGAGAATTCTTATGGTTTCATGTCTTAGGTTTAGATCTGTTATCCACTGTGAGTTGATTTTTGTGAGAGGTGAGAGGTGTGGGTCCACTTTCAGTCTTCTACATATGGCCATCCAGTTTTCCCAGCACCATTTGTTGAATAGGGATTCTTTTCCCCAGTGTACGTTTTTCTGGAATTTGTCAAAGATCAGGTGACTGTATGAGGTTGGTTTTATATTTGGGTTCTCAGTCCTGTTCCATTGGTCTACGTGTCTGTTCTTGTGCCAATACCATGCAGTTTTGGTTACTATAGCCTTGTAGTATAGTTTGAAGTCTGGTAGACAGATGCCTCCCAATTTGTTCTTTTTGCTTAAGATTGCTTTGCCTAGACGGGGTCTTCTCTGGTTCCACACGAAGTGTAGAATTATTTTTTCTAGATCGGCAAAAAATGATGTTGGTATTTTGATAGGGATTGCATTGATTCTGTAAATTAATTTAGGTAGCAAAGCCATTTTTACTATGTTGACTCTGCCTATCCAAGAGCATGGTAGGGCTTTCCATCTATTTACATACTCTGCAATTTCCTTTCTCAGTGTTTTATAATTCTCTCTATATAGGTCTTTGACCTCCTTAGTTAGATATGTTCCTAAATATTTAATTTTCTTTGTTGCTATTGCGAAAGGTATAGCATCTTTAATTTGTTTCTCGGCTTGATTGTTATTAGCATATATGAAGGCTATGGATTTGTGTGTATTAATTTTGTATCCTGAGACTTTGCTGAATTCATTTATCAATTCCAGTAATCTCTTGGTTGAATCTTTGGGGTTTTCTATGTATAATATCATATCGTCTGCGAATAGTGAAAGTTTGACCTCTTCTGCCCCTATCTGGACGCCCCTGATTCCTCTGTCTTGTCTAATTGCTGTGGCCAGGACTTCCAGCACTATGTTGAAAAGAAGCGGAGATAGTGGGCACCCTTGTCTGGTGCCAGTTTTAAGGGGGAATGCCTTCAATTTTTCCCCATGCAGTATGATATTGGCTGTGGGTTTATCGTATATGGCTTTAATAGTTTCTAGGAATGAGCCATCTGTGCCTATATTGTTAAGAGTTCTTATCATAAAAGGGTGCTGGATTTTGTCAAAAGCCTTTTCTGCATCTATTGAAAGGATCATATAATCTTTGTTCTTGCTTTTATTTATATGGTGAATTACATTTATAGATTTGCGTATGTTGAACCATCCCTGAATCTCGGGAATAAAGCTCACCTGATCGTGATGAATTATTTTTTTGATGTACATTTGAATTCGGTTTGCAAGGATTTTATTGAGAATTTTTGCATCTATATTCATAAGGGATATTGGTCTGTAGTTTTCTTTTTATGTTGTGTCCTTTCCTGGCTTTGGTATCAAGGTGATATTGGCTTCGTAGAATGAGTTTGGGAGGATTCCATCCTTCTGGATATTTTCAAATAATTTCTGCAGTATAGGCACCAGTTCTTCTTTGTAGGCTTGGTAGAATTCAGGTGTGAACCCATCTGGTCCGGGACTTTTTTTTGTGGGTAGATTTTTAATTACTGCTTCAATTTCGGTGCTTGATATTGGTCTGTTTAGAAATTCCGTTTCTTCCTGGTTGAGGCTAGGGAGATAGTGTGTTTCTAAGAATTTGTCCATTTCCTCCACGTTTTCGTGTTTGTGGGCATAGAGATTTTTGTAGTATTCAAAGATGATGTTTTGTATTTCCATGGTATCAGTTGTGACTTCTCCTTTTTCATTTCTAATTGAGCTTATTAGAGTCCTTTCCTTTCTGCTTCTGGTCAACCTGGCAAGTGGCCTGTCTATTTTGTTTATCTTTTCAAAGAACCAACTTTTCATTTCATTGATCTTCTGTATTGTTCTTTTGTTCTCGATTTCATTTAATTCTGCTCTAATTTTGCTTATTTCTTTTCTTCTGCTGGCTTTAGGATTGCTTTGCTCTTCCTTTTCCATTTCCTTAAGATGATTCATTAGTTTACTGATTTGTGACTTTTCTGTCTTTCGGATGTGGGAATTTAGGGCAATAAGTTTTCCTCTCAGGACTGCTTTTGCTGTATCCCACAGATTTTGATAACTTGTGTCCCCATTATCGTTTAATTCGAAGAATCTTTTGATTTCAATTTGAATCTCTGCCTTGACCCAATAATCTTTCAGCAATAGATTGTTTAGTTTCCAAGTTTTTGGAGGAAGATGTGAGTTTCTGTTGGAATTGATTTCTAATTTTATTCCGCTGTGGTCTGAAAAAATACATGGTATGATTTCTATTTTTTTGAATTTGTTTAAATCTGTTTTGTGGCCTAGGATGTGGTCAATTTTAGAGAAAGTTCCATGAGCTGATGAGAAGAATGTATATTCAGTGTTATTTGGGTGGAGTGTTCTGTAGATATCTGTTAGGCCCAAATGGTCTATAGTCCTGTTAGGTCTTTTATTTCTCTATTTGTTTTTTGTTTGGAGGATCTGTCCAGTTCTGTCAGTGGGGTGTTGAAGTCCCCTGCTATTATGGCATTGCTGCTTATTATGTTGTCTAGATCTAGCAGTATTTGCTTTATGTACCTGGGTGCTCCTGTGTTGGGTGCATAAATGTTTAGGATTGTTAAATCCTCTTGTGAGATTTTTCCCTTCACCACTATATAGTGTCCATTTTTGTCCTTCTTTACTTTTATTGCTTTAAAGCTTATGTCATCTGAAATGAGGATGGCTACTCCAGATTTCTTTTGGTTTCCATTAGCCTGAAAAATTGTATTCCATCCTTTCACCTTGAGTCTGAATGCGTCTTTGTGTGTAAGGTGTGTTTCCTGAAGACAACAGATACTTGGTTTGTATTTTTTAATCCATTCAGCCAGCCTATGTCTCTTCAATGGGCAGTTCAAGCCATTTACATTTATTGAGAGAATTGATATTTGGGGTAAATTTCTGATTATTCTGTTGGGTGGTATCTTTTGTTTTACCTCTTGCGTCATCGTGCAATCTGGTTTCTGGAGTTTTAGCTTTTGCGTAGTTTTACACAGGTGGGTGTCTGTTGCTCTGTTTAGTGTATAATGCAGGCCTAAGCATTTCTTGCAAGGCTGGTCTGGATTTCGCAAATTCTATCAGTGATTGCTTACCTGGAAAGGTCTTTATTTCTCCCTCATATAAGAAGCTTAGTTTGGCAGGATACAGAATTCTGGGTTGACCTTTGTTTTGTTTTAGGAGATTGATGATGTCTCCCCATTCCCTTCTGGCTTGTAAGGTTTCAGCTGAGAAATCTGCAGTTAATCTGATCGGTTTCCCTTTGTAGGTTACCTGCTCTTTTCGTCTTACAGCTCTGAGGAGTGCCTCTTTTGTGTTTACTTTGGTCAGTCTAATAATTATGTGGCGTGGTGAATGCCTTTTCATGTTGACTCTCCCAGGAGTCCTGTGTGCTTCTTGTACTTGGATATCGAGATTTCTGGCTAAGCCATGGAAATTTTCCTCTATTATCCCTTCAAATAAATTTTCCAGCCCATGCGAATTTTTTTCCTCTCCCTCAGGGATACCTATGATCCTTATATTTGGCCTCTTTACATAATCCCACATTTCTTGTATGCTTTTTTCCTGCCTCTTGTTTTTGTGTTCTTTCTCTTTGGCTGATTTATTTAGCACATAGGAGCTGTCTTCTAGCTCTGAAATTCTTTCCTCTGCATGGTCCAGTCTATTCTTAAGGCTTTCCACTGTGTTTTGTAGATCCTTGAATGCTTCTTTCATTTCTAGGATTTCTATTTGATTTTTCCGCAATATTTCTATTTCTTTGGAGAATTTTTCATTCATTTCTTGCATTTTTCTTGTGGTTTCTTTGTGCTGGGATTCAATTTTCTCTTGAATTTCATTGAGCTTTCTTATAATCCATAAACGAAATTCCTCTTCTGTCATTCTACCCATTTCATTTGGGTTGGTATCCATTGCTGAGGAACTGATAATTTCTTTTGGGGGTGACTTTTCACTCTGATTTTTCATGTTCCCTGAGTTCTTTCGCTGGTTTTTTCTCATGTGGCCTCTTGGTCGAGAGCTGGGGGTGTTAGAGCTAGTTTATGGCCCTGTCACCAGGCTCACAATTATTGTTCCTTGGCAAAGCCAGGGAGAGAAGTAGTGGCCTGTATTGCCTTAGGTGTATTTTAGCAACTTTGGTGGATCTTGAGTTAACTCTGACCTGAGGTCTTCTCCTCTTCCCAGTGGAGTGCGGTGAGAATGACCTCCCAGCTTGGGCTCTGAGCTAATGAATTGTACTTGAGGATATGAGTTCTCCGCTCCCTATTAGCTAGGTATTCTGTTATGTCCGTGGCAGACTCTGATTCCCCAGTTGGGGTATGCGAAAGCCCCGTGCTTTGGGAGGCGCCTTGTAGCTCCTAGGGGTTACTTTGACCCTGCTCCTCCTGAGGTGCAGGTAGAAACACAATTCTTTTGGCTGCAGTGTGAGAGCTGAGTTGGGAAAATTCTACGCAGCTCAGAGGCTGCTTATCTAGCCATGTGTGTCTGCCCTTCTGATGTGCATCTCCGCGTGATACTGGTTGATGGGGGATCTCCAATTGTGCACCCCTTTTCCACCACTAGACCCCAAGGCGAGGCGGGTGGCCGTCTCTATCCCCAGTAGTCGCCACCGGGGGGATGTTTCCACGGGGAGGGGGGAGTAATGGCCACTGGAAGCGCTCTAGGATGGTGCGAAATTCCCTATTGAAGTGGGCAGGATTATGGGGAGCTACTCTGGTTCAGCCTGTGGCTCTTGAGGTATTTGGTTGTCATGGGAACCAGCAGTTATACCAAATGAGTCACTATAGCCAGGAACCTTCAAAATGAGCGATCTCTGGGGTACAGGAGGGCTGGGACCTGAAGGGCGGACACTAGGACCAGCACAGAGCGGACTTGTCGGAGGCCAGAGCTGGGGTAGCGGAACCAGATGGACGAGCTGCAAACTGTTTCCAATACCCAAAGGTCCCGCCGCTACAGTTCCGGGATCTCGTCCCACCTGGAACCCACGGATGCGGCTGTCCCTGGCCACCACAGGCAAAGCCTGTCTCGCCCCAGCAGAAGAGCCGGGGGCTGGGGCGGGGCGGAGCTAGAGACGCGGCTCACGGCTCCGCGCGGGCGGCTGTAAAGATGGCGGCCACCGCCAGCCTGGAGCACAGCCGGGCTCCGATAGCGCCAGGAGCGCAGTTTTTCTCCGCCGGCCGCAGCGGCAGTTGCCAGCAGCCCCTAAGGGCGTGTCCCGCTCTCCGTTAAACTCCTGGGCCCAGTCCCGCTGACTTCTAGTGGCGCAGTGCCGGCCTGCGGGTTCCCGCGCACTGTCCCAGGAAGCTGTATCTCCACTCCATCCCTGCCCAGTTCCTCCCCAGCCCTCGGCAGTCTCTGTATATTGCAGCTGCGAGTTGTGTCTGGCTCTGGCTACTTCCTCCTCTCCACAGGGCTCGCTGTCCCTAGCAACCGCTCTGTTCCAACTCTGGGCTTGTCCCTGACTGCGTGTATGGGGAGACGCGAAACCGCTTGGGGGGCAGGTCGCGCCGGGTCGACCTGGCGAGGGCGTCTTTCCCGCGCTCTGGGCTCTATTGTGCTCCGTGTGCCCTCCGATCTTTGTGAAAATTTTGTACCTGTTTTTTTGGGCTGGGCGTTGGGCGTTGTTTCTCTGTAATTCGCAATGCTGTTTTCGGAGTGAGCGGTCCGTGCTCGCAGGCAGCCGCTGGCGTTCTTCCCCTCCTTCCCTGGGAGCGGTGCGGTGGGAGGACCCTATCACACCGCCATTTTTTTTTTCAGTTTTTGGGTTTTGTTTTAAAAGACAAGGTCTTCCTCTGTCACCCAGGCTGAAGTACAGTGGTGCAATCATAGCTCACTGCAGCCTTAAACTCCTGGGCTCAAGCAATCCTCCTGCCTCAGCCTCCCAAATAGCTGGGATTACAGGCAAAAGCCATCAAGCCCGGCTCTAATATCTTAATATTAGCATAATATTATCTAAAATTAAAACTTACTTACCTCAATTGAATCAGGTGTTCCACAATTCTGGTTTGATGCTCCTACACATTCTTTCACTGTAAGGGGATCCACCAGCCAAAGAGCTACTGTAGAAGGCCAGTTTCCCCCTAGATTGGACACAGTATTTAAAAGGGTCATGTATGTTCCTCCAATAAGTGGATCACTAACTTTTGCATTGAAAGCCATTATAGAAACATACATGCTGTACAATGTAACCTACAGGGAAAATGTAAAACACCATTAGTATGATTAGACTTACAAAGCTATGGTCTAAATTAAGAACACCAAAATCATAAACCTGAATTCATTTTCACCTTTATTAAATTCAATTCAACAAACATTTATCCAGCATCTACTATAAGTCAGGCTTTAAGATAATGGCAATACAACAATGAATAAGAAACAGTCCCTCTGTGACCTTGAAGAATTTATTCTAGGCTGGTAAAATAGGGACGAAATAATTATGATGAAATGCAGTAAGTACTGTAAATAGAAGTGCACGTATCATGCTACTGGGACATAAATAAATAAGAGATTAATATTACCACGAGTAGTCAAGAAAGACTCAATAGAGAAAGTGACAGATGAGGTGGTATTGAAGAACGCATCTAGAAAAAAGGAAAACTTCATATTTGTACTATACCTAAATATATATTATATATTGTATATATATGTATTTACATGTAAACACTCAAATATTCAAAGAAATATGAATACATAATTATATTTTTCTGCTATATACACAAGAAAAATAACATTTTAAAATTTATGTGACAAACTGAAGAGGAAAAACCTCCTTAAGAGGCAAAAAGTGCTTAAGAGGCAAGAATTAACTCTCCATTTAGGAAGATGGATACAAACTGTGTTTCTAAAATAGTATTCCTTTGAATACTGTTCCATGGGATGTTCATACAAAAAGGACTTCCAAAGTCAATTAAGACTGAGAAATGTTAAGTCACACAAAATTTAAAAGGTTCATTTTAATATAGGCCTTCTGAAAATCTTTAGGATATAAATTCCTTGAGGGCAGGGATTTTGGCATGATTTACTCAGTCATATTTCAGTACTCAGAATGGTTTCTGGCAGGGAATAGGTATTTACTTAGTATTTGCTGAAGGAATGATTAGGTGCTACTTATAGAGAAGTTATGTCATACATTATTTCTCAAATTTACTTAGCCTTGTTTTTCAAATAAAGCATCTGGTTGTCTGAGTTTCACTGACTACACTTTGGGAAATTCTCAAATAAAATCCAAAGCCAAACAAGTAATTTTTGGACTATTAACATCATACAGACAGACAGTAAAGCATTGACTAAGCTAAAGTACTTCTTTTAACTTCAATTATGTGCCTAGTATTAACTAAACATGTGCAAAACAGAAAAAAAATATTTGACACCCTGGCCTCAATGATTTTATAAACATACAGTTCAGTCAGGCATGATCCACTATGGAATTCTCTGAGATTACCTGGAAGTCATATTTTCAGGTTTCAGTTAAAAACTAAGTAAAAGTTAGTAAATATAACTTTCAAAGGAGTTAGAGTAGGTTCAACAGAAAAATCCAAAGTGACTCTGAAATACCCATTAGCAATAATTGTAGTTGAGTCCCAAAGGTTACTTCTGGGTCTCTGCCATTTACGTGAATCACTTGCTTTGAGAACAAAAAACCTTATTCTGCAAGAGCAGCTTAGGTGAGGCTAGAGTAAAGAAGGAATTACTTCTTTTAGAGATTATAAACATATTTAACAAAGAAAGAAAAAGGAGCTTAACACACAGCTTTCAAAAATCACAGAGTACGTAATAACTTTAAACAAAAGCTAAGCCAGAAACCTGGTACCTCTAATCCAGTAGCCATCATTATTTCTCAGTACTTTCAGAAATAAAAGATTTAGGACTTGAAGAAACAAAGAACCCAAATCTAGGGATAAACTGAGGGATGCTTGGCAAGAGTACAATTAGCTGGCTTTGGAATCAATTCTGAAATGTAATAAATACTTGTTGAATGAATTTTAAAAAATGAACAAATGGATGAGGAGCTCTCCTTTTCCAAGAAAGAGAACAGAACTCATTAAGTCAAAAGCCATAAGGTTTAAAGTGCACCATCAAATAATTTCTTCAGTGTCAGATTCATGCTTAAATCTTAAAATTTATTAACATTATTTTAAGGCAACTATAGAAAATTTTCCTCTTTATCTTACACAAAATAGTTTACTCCCTGAGAAAACCACAGCAAGCTTACCTGATGTAATGCATAACTCAGCAGCACTATAATATAGTAATATATAGGGAATTCCCCTTGATGTTCTACTTTAGGAGTCCACCAAACCAGAAGGGCATATTCTAACCCAAGCAATAACCTGTAGGAAAAGAAAGGAACATCGAGTTGACCTCCACTTTAGGTTAAACAACAACAAAAACAGAAATCTGTGTGCCTACCATATGAAAGAAACCTGTATCTAAAGCCTGTTAGGACGTTAAAAAGAGATAAAAGTACATACAAATGTTATTGAAATTAAAGATTCTTTTAAAGACTTTTTCCATATATACTCTACACTCAGGTATTAGTGATACTGATGAATGTTCCTCATTTTAACCTTTCTTATTTAGTAAAGTTTTATTTCATTTTTACCTGTAGGGCATGGCTTTGTAAAATATGTTTAGTGGCTGGGGACCTGCAGTGTATTTGCTGATAATCAGAGGCAATATTATCTGCAAAGGAACCATTGGAACTGCCAATAAGGCTAAATGTTCTTTGGGTACTCCCTCTTCTACCAATTTCAGTCCTGTTACTGCATCTGCTGCTGAAAAACCAATCTGTAATATAAAAACAAAAAAGTATTTTAATTTGTGACTTATGAAATATTTTCCTTCAAGCATATGTAAGTTCCTCAAAAGCCTCAATTTCATTATTAACCCATGACAGTTACAAGTTAAGTATCATATTATTACAGCTAGTACAATAATCAAGTTACAGAAGGCCCACTTTGCCCTACAGTTTTCTAACAATATTTAGTGAAAACAACTGGAAATTCAGTACTCTTAGGAAATGTGGATAGCTCTAAGAACAACTAAATTTCCACTTCAAAAAAGTCCAATTTGTTATAATAAACAGTGTCAAAAATCCAAACTTACTGATTTGTATGTTTTAAGTTTAAAAGAACTTAAGCCTTCAATTAACCCCAAATATTAAATAAATATGGTTAAAATGAAGCATCACTGCAACACATATGTACAAATTACTCTCAAATACTTCAGAAGAGATATGTAATAGATATATATAGAAAGAAAAAATCTATAGAATAAAGAAAGTGGAGCTAAATGTTAACAATTAGAGAATCTGGATAAAGAATATAAAGGAGTTCTTTCTACTAATCTGCAAAAAGCATGAAATTGTATCATGAAATTTTTTTAAAAGAAATTATGAATAGTACATATTATAACTTCTTGGAATGGAGCCAAAGAGCAAATTTCACCATAAAACAATTAAAGGTCAAATATTTTTCACTTAAGTCCAGAAAAGAATTTTACTTACATTTTATCCATTCTCTTTGTAAAAATAAGATATACAAACTGACTTCATCATTTACTGTCTTAAAGGTTGTATAGTAGGAGACATTTGTAATACACAGATCTAATAAAACACTCAATCCAGTATATATAAAAAACAAAAACTTTACAAATTTAAAGAAAAGGGCAACTCTGGATATTCCAATGGCGAATAACCATATGAAAAGATGCTCAATTTCTTTCATTTTCAGGGAAATTCAAAGTATAACCATAATAAGATGTCACTATACACTCATCAGAAAGGCTAAAATTAAAAAGACGATATATGTGTTTTCAAGGATGTGAAGTAATTAGAACCCTACTACTGCTGGTAGTAGGGGAAACTGGAACAACCACTTTGGAAAACAGTATATACTGTGGCAGTATATACTATGCATTTCCTATGACCCAGCAATTCTACTCTTATGTATTTACCCACCAGAAATATGTACCTATGTTCTCCAAAAGTCATGTACATGAATGTTCATAGAAACACTACTCATAGTAACTCTAAACGATCTGTTCCTAGAATGGATAAATTGTGGTATATTCATACAATGGAATATTACACATCTATGAGATGAACAAACTATTGCTTGCTATAGATAATAGCATGGGTAAATTGCACAAATATAATGTTGAGTGAAAAGAATACATGCATCAAACATAAGAATACATATTATAGGCCAGGCGCAGTGGCTCACGCCTATAATCCCAACACTTTGGGAGGCCGAGGTGGGGGGATCATTTGAGGCCAGGAGTTTGACACCAGCCTGGGCAACATAGCAATGTCTTGTCTTTACAAAAAAAAAAAAATTTAACCAGGTGTGGTGGTGTGTGCCTGTAGTCCCAATGACTCAGGAGGCTGAGGGGGAAAGAATGCTTGAACCCAGGAGTTGGAGGTTACAGTGAGCTATGATCATGCCATTGCACTCTGGCCTGGACGACAAGTGAGATATTGTCTCTAAAAAAAAAAAATATATATATATATATTTTTTTTTTTGGTGTGTATATATATATACACACACATATATATGTAGTCCATTTATATAAAACTCAAAACCAAGGAAAATTAATCTACACTATTAAAAGTTAGGAGAGATGTTATTTTGGGGGAAGTTTAAAAGGAGAACACAGGATTACTATACTTTGTAATTGAAGCACCTCCTTACACACTGCTAGGGACAGTATAAATTAGTATAACTTTTTGAAAAGCAATTCAGCAGTCATATTCACTGACTCACTAATTGCCCATTTAAGAATCTACTGGAAGGAAATATTCAGAACATCAAACACAGACTTATCACTAGTGCATCTTTATAATTAAAAAACACAAGCAAATTAAATATACAGTAACAGCAAAATAACTGAGTAGATTATGGCAAATTTACACATTATGACTATATTATGTAGCTATTAAAAAGTATGCTTTCAAATATTATTCAATGCTACAGAAATATGTTTGGGATAATAAGACATAAACAAGATAAAAATTATATACAGTATGATCTAATTCTACTTTTAAAGTGTATGTATAAATAAATGAAGTATTTATACACACACATACATGCACACATACATATACAGGGAAAAAAGTGGGGTTTGAAGAAACATACCAAAAATTCCAATAATGTTTATTTCTAAATGATATAATTAGAAAATACTATGTTCCTTGAACCTTTCAGCATTTTCTGAACTTTCCCTTCCTATTATTAAGAGGTGGAAAAGCTGATTATTTAAAATGAAAACCATGAGGCTATAATGTTTCCTTCAGAACTGTCAAAAGATAACTGTAAAATGTTTATATAGATTTAAATGTATAAAATGAAAATCCTGTAAGATTCTAGATTTTAGGAATATTAATTCCAACACTAGCAATAGCTCACTGTAACAAAATATACTTACCTTTATTCCAGCATAACATTTAAAAAATGTTTTAGGACTATAAATTAGGACGTCTTAATACAGAATAATATTTAACAGTAATCCCCATTTATCTTATGGTATAATTTTCCTTTCAGTATTTTAAAAAATAATTCAATGGATTTTTAAAGAGACTTCTAATACTCGTACACTTCCATATCTATGTAAACCACATTCTAAGAAAATAATTTTATTATCCCAACATTAAATATATACTCATTATAACAGTAGAGAGCTATTGGATTTTCAAGGTATTCATTTCCATTCTAAGCATTAATATCATTAATTCAATAAAAGATCACATTTATTAGCAGTTCTTCAAATTGACATAATTCTTTTAAAGAATTAGCTTACTTTAAAATTATATTTGATATCATCACACTTTTTCAAATACATTAATAAACAGAAAATATTGTTTTCCATTGTTAAATTCTAATCATAGTGGAAAGGAACCTACGATATGGAAAGGTATTGAAAGTATTATACGACATTGGTACTTATAACAAAATGGTAAATTTGATTTATCAATCTCTTACCTTTGCAGTTAGAATCAGAAGGCAAAATGTCAGAACTGCTGGCATTTTTACAATTGCAAAAAGCAGCTTATAAGTATCTGTGATGCCTTGTGTTTCTTCTTTTACTACTGATACTTCTTTGTTTTCTTTTTTCAGAAGAGCAACTAATGTTGTCGTTATTAAAAATATAGTTCCCCAGAAAAAAAGGAAATCTGAAATTTAGAATGTTTTAAATCTATAATTAACTTTTGAAATGACATAACTTCATTGATACTAAATAATTCTGTATACAATAATTCTCAACTAAAATCTATTTTAAAAAATCAATATTTAGATGCCTCTTTATTATGTTCAAGGCACTGTACCAGGCACAGCAGATGAACAGAACAATCTTGACTCTTAAACATACATAGACCCAAAATAGATAGTGACACTTAACAAAGGGAAAAAAGGGTTACAGACATTTAGTGTACAATTAAGTTGAATGAAACAAAAGACTATCATATGTCATTTTATTAAAGGAAAGTGCTAGGGACAGGAGATAATTTTCATATCCCATAAGATCCATAAGTTATACCTCTTACGTACACAAGCCATTTCAGTTCTCTATTAAATTATGACAACTTAGACAACAGATGATTATTTACATTAGATTTCCCACCTTGTATTTTTAAGCTTTCTAATGTTTTTCATCTGTTTAAGAATAACCTTCTCTTTTCAATATTGTGATACAGCAATTTGCTCATCCTTCTAGCTGCAGAATGAGGACACATGAAGAGTACTGTCTGGATTGTTTCAGTGACAGATAGCTGGGCCATTAGCTATTATCTTGAACAAATTTAGTGGAAGGAGTGAATAATGGTCTATAAGATTGTGCTAAACAGCTAAAAATAACAGTAATAATAGAGGCACCACTTACTGAGGGCATACTATGTGCCACAAATGTGCTAAGCATTTTACATATATCATTTCCTTTACTACAACCACCCAATAGATAAGGTTATCACTAGCCCCACTTTATAGATGAAAAAACAGAGGCTTAGAGAAGCAAGTTGCCCAAGATTACATTCTAAGTCAGTGGTAAAATTGTGATTTGATGCCTTGTAAGTACAACTAATTTCAAACCCTGTATCTCACTAACCATCTGACAACTGCATTTTAGTTTGCCACTACAAAAACTTATTAGATAACCCTATCTCAGTTTCTTCATCTGTAAAATAAGAGGACTTGGCTATGAAATACTAAAGATCCTTTCTAGCTCTAGCATTCCAGAATTGTACTCAGTTTTAGATGTGTTTACTTTTTATTTTATTGCTCATGTAGCACAACTAACTGTTCAAGAATCCTAGTCCTCTTTTCAAAAACAATTAGAACATTCTCCCACCAGTGTTGTTCCTTAAATTGAATCTTGCTCCTGCTACTATGCTAGCTAAACGTGATCACTACAGCTTGAACCTTATTTATGATGGAGGCATACAGCATTATTGTTACCTTAGTATTTAAATGCTCCCTTTCTCATATGTTACCTCATTTGATTCTCATAGCAAACATGTTAGATAGTCAAAGCAGGTATTATTACTATGTACAGATGAGGAAAAGAAATCAGAATACTTAAATCTTTGCCAAAGGTAAAACTATTAAGAGGCAGAGGCAGAACTTGAATCTCAATCTCCCGAATTGTAGTCTTATACTTTTTCCATAATTTCACACTGCTTACATTTTTTTTAATTAATGTTGAAATAATCTTCTAGAATTGGCTATTTAGTCTCTATGAGCCTAACCCAAAACCAAGGCTCTGCTATTCAAATTATGCAAATCAAAGAAGCTAAAAAATTTTAAACATTATGGAAAATTTTATTCTGGGATGAATTCTTTTCTCTGCCATGGGAAATTTCTAATTAATTTTAGATATCTGAAGAGAAACATGAAACATACTTAAACACAAAGATAACCATTTTAAAACACATATAAAAAAGTCTATGATTAAACTTCATCAAAGTAACACCAAAAGGTACGATTTCTAGCATTTTGGAATCTTGTTCAAAAGGAATAAACAACAATTTAACACTATTCCTATCAGTGAAGCTAATGCCCATTATTTTTGCATTCTTAATTTCTTCTATAAAATGAGATGAATAATGACATGTTTACAGAGTTTCATGTACAATATCATTCTCACTGAGCAAGTTTTGTTCATCATTTGGTTTAAATCAGCTGTGTAAACAGCCCTGAAGAAAACTGTATTACTTTCACTGCCACCAGAAATTCCAGTTGACAGTCTCTATATAAATATTAAGCGAAGATTAAAAGTTTTACAGTTATATATTACTTTACGAGTTCCATTTCTTTAAGCAAAAAATATTTTTAATTTGCTTAGTATAGTCCCCCAATGTTAATGAACAAAATCTGCATCTAGAATTAAAATTCCTTGATACCAATACCAAAAGAAAGAACAAGAACAAATTAAACAGGTTTCAGTAATATTTGCAGATAATATTATTTCTAACTTCTTTGTGCTTTAGAAAAAAAAATAATACATATGAAAGAAGAAAGTGGTGACAATGGGTCATTCACAGAGTCCTAAATCAAAGGCTTTCCATGTCTCACACGTATAGAAGAATAAAGCCAATAGCTCAGAAAGGCTTAGTAACTGCCAGGAAATATGTTAAGAAGTTTTATGAACACAATTATCATAAATACTGACCATTAGACTATTGGCTATCATTTATTAACATTGCTTTGATGCTAGAGACATTCATAGTCTGATATACCAACCAATATAAAAACACACTATTACCAAAAATATCTAAATATTTCATTATTAATATTTTGGTTAATTTTGATTTATGTACTTTATCAGAAAAAGCACTATCGCATGTAAATGTACGATCAAGATGTCAAAGCTGTTGTTCAAATTTCATAAACATGATTTTTGATTAAAAACCTAAAAAACAAACTAAATATTCTGAAGTGGCTACAAGATCTTGTCTAGCGCACCCACGAATGCAGAAATTAAGAGCATATAACAATTCACCAGTAACCAACAAGGTTATAATAGCTAGCACTTGAGTGCCTATTTTAAGCCCTGGGAAAAACATATGACATCTCGTTTAAATTCCAAAAATCACTCTCCAAGATAGGCATTATCATTCCTGCATTATACACAATGAAACAGGATCACGAGCTAGATAATGCCAGAAGTGGGATTCAAACTCAGGTCTAGTTCTAAAGCAAGAATGTTTTCCATTATATTACCCAAACGCTCGTATACACCCACAGCAAGTAGGCTCTCTTTTCTACTAACCAGACACTCCTGAGAAAAAAGGTACATATTTTAGCCACAACCATGAGGTCTGGAACATAGATACCCCACCTCACTACTATTCTTCCTTTGCATAATAAAAAGGAACAAACCATTGATACATGAAACAACTTGGATGAACTTCAAAGAAATTACACTGAGTGAAAAAAGCCAATCTCCAAAGAATACATAGTGCATGATTCCATTTATGTAACTTTTCTGAAATAAAATACTTATAAAGATGGAAAACAAATTAGTGGCTGCCAGGGTTTAGGGATGTAGAGTTGGGGCAACACAAAGTAATCTTAATGGTGATGGTACAGTTAAGTACCCTTGATTGTAGTGTCGGTTATACAAGGCTACACATGTGATGAAATTGCATAGAACTACACACATACACACACAAATGAGTACATGTATAAATGGTGAAATCTGAATAAGCTCTCTGGATTGTACTCATACCAATTTCTTGGTTTTGATATTATACTATAGTTATGCAAGATGATGACAACGGGAGGCTGGGAGAAGGGTACATTGGATTTCCCCAAACATTTCTTTGCAACCTCCTGTGAATCTATAATCATTTTAACATAAAAGTTTTAAAAATTATGGGAAATTTAAAAATACAAAATCTCCAAGATTGTGCTAGGAATAAGAAACATAGGTCTCAAATACATGACAATATATGAAAATCAAAAAAGATAGAAATCTTTAGTCATGTTGAAATCACCTATTCTGTAGCTTTAATTGATGATCACTGGACATCAGCCAGATGGAAAAGTGTGATTAATAGTAAATGGAAAGAATGAAATTAAAGAACATGTATAAAATGGAAGATTTATCCACAATTATATCGAAAAGAGCAGGTGAAATCAGGGATTTTATATTTTTCATTTTTAATTCTCTAGGAACAGAATAGCCCCTTGCATTTGCTTTCTATTTTGCTTTCTTGTAGTTTTTAAGAACACACTAAAAGTGAATGTAGAAGGCTGCTTATAATTAATAAAGCTATATGATTCTTTCATTGATAAATTTCCATAGTAAAGGCTAATACAATTGGCCTCTAAATCTCAGTAACATTAGAAGTGAAATTCAGAATAAGATATATGCCAAATAAAATTAAAAACTTTTAGGTTTACAGTGTATTTTGTAAATTGACTTTCCACACAAAAGCACTCCACAGTTCTTTCTTGACAAAGAAAGCACACAGTATCATTTCTCCCTTGTTTTGTTTTTAAAAAGAAAAAAGGATTTACGATCTTCCTTCTGGGTTGTGGGCCTCTGGTTTTTAATATCTAATTCTCTGCGAATCTACTACCCCAATATTTCTCCATTTATTACTAGTGCCCCAATATTTGAAAATAAGTTCAAATTTGCTCCATCTGTCTATGTTGATATGTAAGATCCACCAGATTTAACAACTTGCTCTATTCAAGACAAAAAGGGAGCTAAAGTCAAGGATTTTATATCATACACTTTAAATGATAGGGATTAGCTTTTAAGGTAATAGATTATGTTTTTAAAAAGATTTTAAAATAAATTTTACTTTTAAATGGCGAGGCAGTAAAACTGAATTTTTTCTGGTGTACAGTTGTATGAATTTTAACACATGCATAGATTTCAAATCACTACCACCATAATTAAGATACAGAACAGTTCCATCACCCTCAAAACTCCCTCTTGCTATCCACTTATATTCACCTACCTTCTCCCTACCTACAACTCCTAGCAACTACAGAGCTGTTCTCCATCCATACAGTTTTGTCTCATATACATACGTTTTAAGACGGGGTCTCACTATGTCACCCAGGCTGGAATGCAGTGGCTATTCACAGGCACCCGATCACAGCGCACTACGGCCTCAAACTCTTGGCCTCAAGCAATCCTGCTGCCTTAGCCTTCCCGAGTAGCTGGGACTACAGGTGTGTAACACTCCGAAGAGTAGCTGGGACTACAGGCATGTGACACTGTGCCCGTTAAAGACACATTTTATATGATCCTAATAAGTGCTTTTTAAAGTTAGGCAATAAAAAGGAATTTCCAGCTTCTCTTCAATACTCATAAGATCTAACAATCCTGGATCCTATTGTCACAGACAATTTATTGGCGTATCAAGTCCTTGCCTTTGGAGGCGCATGGATTTCTCAGATTATCACTGTCCCCTCTAATTCCTACAGTCTTGCACCAACTCAGTTGACTTGTTTACATTATCCATCCACCCAATATACTACACCTCCACTTATCTGTAACACTCAAAACAGTGTTAACTACAGAACATATTTTAGGATTTAAAAAAATAATATGCCTCCTTTTAATACTCTGATTTTCTAAACATTGCCTCAGTGTTTAGCTCCTCTTTAATTACCTAAGCAATTGTATTTCCTTCATGTGATTCTTTCTGTACTCTTTAAATCCTTTAAAACCACTAGTTATCCTATTATTAAGTTCCAGAAAGTACAAGGCTATAAATATGGTATGTGCAGTCATAAAAAGGAGAATGAAAACACAGGAACTCTTTTACTCTCAACTGAAATGTTTGAACCAAAAACAGCAGTCTACTACACACACAAAAAGTTAAATTAAAAAGTAAGGTATTTTTAGAATCTCATGGAGAACTAAATTCAAATTCCATACAACAAACAGCTATCCAAAATAACAAGTTAGTCTAAATAAAAATCCAATGGCATAATCTTGATCCACTGGGGATCAGTTGTGGCTAAGGGAATACAGATATAACAGCCTTTCTGAAATGATGTTTAATCACTCACTCTTATATCATACTTGAGAGAAAGCTGTAATTTACCTAATTAGCAATTTCCTTTCCATAGCCTCTTAAGTCTTGGTTTATCTGAGACTTTTTCATCTTAAGTAACATATCATCTCATTAATCCTCCTTGGTGATATGAACAGCAGTCCCAGGATAAAATGAAAAGCAGACACATAAAAAGCAACAAGCTGCCCATAGTATGCATTCACAAAGTATTTCTAGGCAGAGAATTATCCATAAAGCAGGAGTGGAACCCCAGAACATTTGGAGACAAATCTGCCTAGGTACAAAGCAATTATCTTGCAACCAAATAAACCAAGGAAAAAGTACTAAAACCATCATTTCATCAGTAATAGTGGCTCACTAGCAGTTTGAGGAGGTGGACATGAGGTTAGGCATGAGTGAGAATGTATAAGATTCCAGGACATGTAGTACAGTTGTCACACCACCTCTCACCACCTGCATATCCCTGACAATTGCCCTATTGGGAATTTCCAAGCTAGTATGGAAGCTAAGAGGAAGTTTAGGTGCTTAAATTTCAAAACAGAATCACCTAAATTCATCATCACTAACAAATGAAAAATTTTATTACATTTCTGATGTTGTTATTACTAATATTGGTCACTTTACTTGTTTCCTAGTTGTTAGGAAAGTTAAAAAGCAACATAAAAAAGGCCCTCAGAAAACTTTGTGTATTTTATTCATGCAAAGGGGAAATTTTAGTAGAATTTACGCCCATTTTCTTACAGGATAAACTTTAAAGTCCTTCCCATAGCAATTAAAGAAAATATTACTAATTTGGTCACAACCGTTCTTTCAGCACCAGTTCCCAAACCCAGTTCCACAACTGCTGCCTCAGGCACTTTGAATACCGTAGGCAACATCCCGTCCTTTCTGTACTTTTCTGCCTCAGTACATTTTCAGGTCATGTTGTACATTATGGTGTGCTATTTCTCCACCTCATGGAATCTTCTCATTCAAGAAAAAAGTAAAGCGTTATCTGCAGTGTGAAGCCTGACTCCCACAGGCAGTTAATGGCTGGCAACTCTGAGCTCCCCTAAAATGTTCATCTCCCCTACTCCTTGTGGGTAGGACTCTGCCTTATTCATAGGAGGTCTTTAGAATCCTGTCCCTTAGCTGACTCAATAATGTTTGAATGAATTAAGCCTGTTCCATTCACCAGAAAACTAGATGAGGAGGACTCTTGGTACAAGAGCAGGGGTACAAATGGATCATAAAGTATGGAGCTAGAAATCTCAAGCCAACAAAAGACAAAAGGAAAAATGTGAACCATATGGAGCCAGACTTTTAAAAAATGTACATTTATGTCTTAAACAAGTGCCGATGGATCCCTGACTCAGAGTTTTGTTATTTGATGGGTTGCTTCTCCCTGTTCACTGCAGAGTACTGATCAATTATGATTGCTCTAATGTCATTCATTCCGGCCTTAAGGACACTTCAAAGAAGCCCATTTTAATGAAACAGAAAACTTACCTTCAGTGATCTCCCATAAAATGATTAGCAGTAAATTAAATGAGCTTCCCTCACACACACTGTCAAAAGGATTCATAAACGTAAAATAAACCTAACAACATAGTAGTTTAAATACACTACCTGAAAGAGTAACGATTCCCCTGGGTTGAGGCTGAAACCGCAAATATTTGTTACAAAAGTCAGCAGATTCAAGGGCCAAAAACAAAACATTGCCCAAAAAGTAGCCCGCTGTTTGGCCCACCGAATTGCAAGTAGAAGCATAACCCACGTTTTCCCGGGATAACATAGTTAACGCCCAACCATCCACTGCAATGTCCTGAGTGGCAGCCAGAAATTCAAACAAAAAGAAAGTCACAGTGAGAGCAACCACATCAGGTGTTCTGCCATCGGTATTCCCGAGCAAAAGGTCCACCTGAGTGGATAAATATATCATGAAGAGTCCTAGTATATACTGTGTAGGGACAAGCCAAGATTTGCGACGACCAAAGTTCTTAAAGTAAACCGCGTCAACCAACGGGGCCCAGAGCAACTTCAGACTGAAGGGCCAAAAGACAAAACTGAAGAAAGCTTGGTCTGTATAGCTAACATTTTTGCTCTGCAAAATAAGTGGGATGCTTCCCGCCAAGCCCAGGGGAATGCCCTGAAGCACGTAAAGAAAGAGCAGGAGCAAAATACTGCTTAGTTCGGCTCGGCAGCTCCGTGAGGCTTTTGAGAAGTCATCAGTGCCGGTATCCCTCAGGAGAGATTCTCTGTCCCCTTCCCCGCCCACGGAGTCCGGATGACTGTCATCCCAGCTGCCCGGCGGCAGAGGACCGCTCTTCAAATCCAAAGGGTGGCTGAAAGTCCCTGGCCGCCGTTGCCGACTGTTGTCCTTATGGGAGATGGTGGGTGACATATCAGAGACGATGCAGAGCCCCGTCTGTGGGGGACCGGGGCTGAGCGTTTTGGACCGGTCTAGTCCCAGGTCCAAGGCTGTCGCTCTGGACCAGGGTTTCGGTGGCTCAGGAAGGGGGTTTCGGTGGCTTCAGGGAGGGGGGCAGGGAGAGGGACGATAATGGCACTTCTTACTGCAGCCCGAAGTGCTGAAGGTGGGAGCCAGTCCCCTGGCTGGAGGCCCAGACGATGCCTGGGTAGGTGCCCCTTGTAGCGCCGTCAAGGAGCCTGAAGGAGCCCCCCGGGCAGCCACGCCGGGCTCGAGGTTGGAGGAGGGGGCCGTGGTGCTGGGCAGGAAATCGGCTCTTGGACACAGTGAGACCGACTGGCCCGCCTCCCCAACCACCTCCAGCTCTCGCCGCTACCAGTGCGGCAGAGAGCACTTTCTTCACAGGACTCCAGGGGTACCAGGTAACTTCCTGCCTTCCGTTTCAGGAAGTGATCCCAGTCTCAAATAGATCCCTTCCCCGCCTCCATAGCAAGCCAATCAGGACAGGCTCCGGTGGCCGAGTTCGGAAACAACGCTTGACGGGAACCCGCAATTCCGGCTGCCGGAACTTTTGGGGAGGACTAATGCCGGCGCACCGTGCGGCCGGGGCGGGGCGCCGCGTGCGCTCTAGCTCTGTGAGCGCATGCGGCCGTCTGGAAAGCGTGGGCCTCTGTCATTGGGCGCGAGCGGCCACGTGACAGCGGGCAACGCTAGGCTTGCGCTGGCCATCGAGTGTCGCTTCCGGGCGGTGTTTCAGGGCGCAGTGGTTCTATGGGCGGTTTGGTGGTTGTGCTGGTGAAGGGCAATGCCCAGACTCCAGGCTAGGAATTGTGCGATGCTGCTGCTTTTGTGTGCTGGGCAGAAACGGGGAGGAGAAGGATTGAGATGTGCGACGTTTTTGTATCAGGAGGCAATGGCAAGGTAGCTTTGTGCCCCCAAAGATGTTCTCTGAAATTAAGGCTGTCGAGGCAGAAATAATTTGATAAGGGTTTATTGGAAGCCAGATGTAATGACCAACAGAGTTGGGCGTGTTCCGGAGTCTGTCACAGGTGAGAGGTTTTTATAGGAAAGTTTACAAGAAGGAACGGGGAACTCCTTATACCAGAGTTGCCCTCTTGTCGTTGGCGGGTACAGATTACATCATCCAGGCTAAAAATGTCTGTGTGCAACACAATTAGTAGAACTTCATGCTTCAGCTAATCTTAAAATAAATCCATCCTGTTTAATGTCTTCAGGTTATACGTTGATCAGTACATCAACAATTTGAGGAACTTACCATAAGATTCTTCACTCAGAGACAGAATGTCACCATCCAGTAACAAGACCTCCCCAAGGCAGATTAATCGGGAAGCCTGCTTACTGTCAAATGTGACCGGAGGGTTAACAAAGGGTAGAAAAAGGCCTGGCTAACTGGAGAAGCGCGTGCCTTACAGTGCCTACGTATTTATGGAAGGAGTGAAATGGCTCAAGAGGTGCTAGGTTTCTCTGCAGTCCTTTTTTCCTGTGTGGTGGAAGAAGCTAGGGGGACTTGGTAACCAACTCTAGTTACGTTGGCTTGTTGGATAAATTCTAAGACTCATTACATGCCTCTAGTTTTGTGCCTAGTATAAAAGGTCTTGTAAGCCATCACTCAGTTGGTATTATCATCGTTTATGCATTTTAAGTGGCTCTCCTTTGTTAGGGTTCTTGGCAAAGTATTGCAAACTCTTGGAGCTGGAAATGTTGAGAAATCAGATATAATATTTCAGTGATGCCCAAGAGAGGCTTTCCAAGAATTTTATTGAATCCCAGATTGTGTAGTACTTTTCAGACATCACTGCTAACAAGTTATAGTAGTAATGTTAACCCATTTTTTCCTCCACTTTAAAAAATACTTTAAATTTTGCCTTGCTGATTGTTATTCTATGCATAGGCTGCTCTTACATTTATACTTCCTTCCACAGCTGATTCCTCTACCCAATTCCCCCACCGGAATTTGAGAGTCTGATTAATTTTTTTGAACAATAGAAAATGGCAACTGTAAAGTCCTCTAATTTTTGTTAAGGAGAAGAATAGCTTATGGGAAAGAATAATGTCATTTAAGTAAGACCAATCAGGATGCAACCAAAACACCCCTGAGTGGCGTTTGGCTTGTCCTGGAGTCAAACCCTGCTCTAGCAACAATTGTGCCTTGGACAAATTACTTAACCTAAGCCCCAATTTCAACAAATATAAAATAGAGTTCATAATGTCTTTTTAAGAGAGTTGCGAGAGTTAAAGGAGCAACCTATAAGGCCATGCACAGTCATTTGGTGTTTTTTTCCCCCCAGTGATGAGAAAATATTTACTGAGTTTGTATTTCTTCTGTTTGATTTTTTCCTTAACTCTTTATTTTGAGAGAATTATAGACAGAGTCACAGGAAATTGTAAATATAGCAGAGTCATATACTGTTCACCCAGCTTTCTCCAGTGGTAACATCTTATATAACTATAGTACAATATCAAAACCAGGAAATTGACATCTGTAAAATATTATTAACTAGACTATAGGCCTTACTTCAGATTTTACCATTTTTTACATGAACTAGTTTGTGTGTGTGTGTGTCCTCTGTGTTACTCTTTTATAGTGCTATCCCTTTATAATACTACACCTTTATAGTTGAACCAACCCACTCGCCGCCTCCTTATTCTCTGGCAATCACTAATCTGTTCTCTACTATACTTATGTCATTTCAAGAATGTTATATAAATGGAATCATATAGTATGTAAACTTTGGGATCAGTTTTTTTCACCCAGAATAATGTCCTTGAAATCCATTTAAGATGTTAATATATCAATATCCATGGATGTCAATTGTTTGTTCCTTTTTATTGCAGAGTAGTATTACATTGTATAGGTGTCATGTCAGTGTTTTAGATAAGGAATCTCTTTTCCCAAATATTGATGTCTTCTAACATATAATAGTGATTCCCCTTTAGTGGTTAAATTATCCTCCTATCAAATGATAAATCTCTGGATCCATGTAGGCAAAATTTACAAGCAATAGGAAAAATTACTGGAGCCAAATATTAGAAAAAAATTGTTTCCTGTTAACCCTATTCAATGTGTATGTATTACTAACCTTAGGGAACAAATAGCATTATTTGTAATATATAGAAAATATGTTACTTATAAATAGTTTTATACATAATATATAACATATATATAATATTTATTGTTTTCCAATGAATAACAATAATTGAATGCCAAAGACAAAAACCTGTCATTAAAAGTAAACATACAAAACCTTACACCATTTAAGAGTGAAAACATGTTACTGCTGAGTGTTTTAGTCCATTCAGGCTGTTATAACAAAAATACCATAGACTTGATGGCTTACAAATAATAGAAATTTATTTCTCACAGTTCTGGAGGCTGGGAAGTTCAAAATGAAGACTCCAGTAAATTTGGTGTCTGGTGAGGGCTTGCTTCCTGGCTCATAGACAGCCATCTTCTTTGCCATCTCCTCATTGTGTCCTCACATGGCAAGAAGGGGCAAGAGCTCTCCAGAGTCTCTTTTATAAGGGCACTAATCCCCTTCACAAGGGCTCTACCCTCTGACCTAATCTCTCAAAGACTCCACCTCCAAATACTGTTACACTGGGGATTAGGTTTCAACACATAAATTTTGGGAGACACAAACATTTAGTCTATTGTATTCCACCCTTGGCCTCCTCCCCAAAATTCATGTCCTTCTCACATGAAAAATACATTCATTTCATTCCAATAAACCACAAAATCTTAACTTGTTCCAGCATGAACTTTAAAATCTTTTAAATCCAAAGTCTCATCTAAATAACATAAATCAGATATGAGTGAGATTCAAGGTATGATTCATCCTGAAACTTATTCCTCTCCTGCTGTGAACCTGTGAAACCAAGCATGTTATGTGCTTCCAAAATACAATGTTGAGACAAGCACATGATAAACATTCCTATTCTCTTAGGAAAAAATAGAGAAGAAAGGGCAACAGGTCCCAAGTAAGTCCAAACTACAAGACAAACTACATGAGATCTTAAGGCTTAAGAATAATCCTGTTTGGTTTGATGTGCTGCCTTCTAGGCCCACTGGGGTGAAGGTCCCACTTTCTGGACCCACTGGAATGGGGGTCCTGCCCCTGAAGCTCTACCTGGCAGAGATCTTGCCCCTAGGGCTGTGCCAGGTAGCCCTGCCCCAAAGGCTCTGGAAAGCCCTGACCTCACAGCTTTTGACAGAGGCCATCTGGCTTGTTGAAAGCAAGGCAATTGCCCCCCGCCCTTTGAAACTGAAGAGGCAGTCCTGATGATCTCGGAATTGCCTTCCTGGTCATTCTTCCCTTGTCTTGAAGAATAGTACATGTTCTCAGCCAAATACCTCTATGGTCCTGTCCTGTAAGATCCAGGAAGCCCAACAGCCTTCCTCATTCCTTCTCACTTCTTTCTCCTTCAGTTCAAACTGGAAGTTTTCCTGCTGAGGTGGCTGATTAAAGTTTGTGGTTCACACGTAGACTGATCTCCTTATTAAAGGGACACTTGGCAATACCCTTAGTGTTCTCTCCCAAACACACTTTCTCATTTTTTGCAATATGGATAGGCTGAGTATTTTTCCAATCTTTAAGTTCTGCTTCCTTTTTGTTTAACAATTCTATCTTTAAATCATTTCTCTCTTCTTGCATTTTACTATAAGCAGTCAGGAGAAGCCAAGTTGTACCTTTAACACTTTGCTTACAGATAGCTTCAGCTACATATCCAATTTTGTGATTCACAATTCTAACTTCCACAAAACACTAGAACATTAACACAATTCAGCCAAGTTCCTTGCCACTTTATGAAAAGGATTGCATTTTCTCCATTGTCCAATAACATGCTCCTCATTTCTGTCTGAGACCTCATCAGAATAGTCTTTACTGTCCATATTTCTACCAACATTCTGTTCATGATTACTTAGCTATTCAGTAAGAAGATTGATGCTTTCTCTATAGCTTTCCCTTTTTCTTTCCAAGCCTTCACCAGAATCACCCTTAATGTCTGTTCATAGCAATGTAGGATTTTTCTAGCATGCAACTCAAAACTCTTCCAGCCTCTACTCATTACATGGTTTTAGAAAGTTTCTTCCATTATTTTTGAAAATAGGATGTAGAGGTAAACAATCTTTGCTTGTCCAAATATTGTAGTTGTTGACTTCCAACTTCCGCTATTGCTAATAAAAAAATACAATTTTAATCTGATTTTCTTTCTTTTCTAAGTAGCTTTTTCTTTCTGTCTAATGCTTGTATGCTTTTTTATTAATTTCTAGATGTGGCTTTTTTAAAAAAAAATTAATTCCTCCTGATTATTTGTTATCTATTGCTGGGTTACATATTACACCAAAAACTTAGCACCTTAAAACAGTAAACATCTTATCTCACAATTTCTGTTGGTTAGAAACTCAGAAATGGATTAGCTAGATGGCTTTGGATTAGTATTTCTCATGAGATTGCAGTTAAGATGTCAGCCGGGCTTCAGTCATCAGAACTTTTCACTGGGACTGAGGCATTCACTTCCAAGGTTGGCAGGAGGCCTCGGTTCCTTGCCATGTAAGCCTCCCTGTAGAGCTACTTAAGTATTTTTCTGATATGGCAGCTGGCTTACCCCAGGGTGAGGGATCTAAGAGAAAGAGCAAGGAAAAAGTTACAATGCTTTTACAACACAATCTCAGAAGTTATATACAGTCATTTCCACCATTTTCTATTCATCAGAAGCAGGTCACTAGTCTACATACAAGGAGAAAGAATTAAGTTCTACCTTTTGAAGGGAGGAGTATCTAAGAATGTATAGACGCATTTTAAAACTGCCAGACTGGGAATAAGTGAGCCATTTCAATCAATCTGAAGATAAAAATCTTTCTCCAGTTCAGGGAAGTTTTTTCTACTATTTAAAAATTCATATGTAATAATTTATCTGTGGGGTTTTTAAAAATTTAATTTAATTAAATTAATTTATTTATTTTTGAGACAGGGTCTCGCTCTGTTGCCCCAGCTAGAGTGCAGTGGCATCATCATAGCTCACTGCAACCTCAAACTCCGGGGCTCAAGCGATCCTCCTGCCTTGGCCTCCCAAAGTGCCATGATTACAGTCATAAGCCACCGCACCCGGCCCTATCTGAAGGTTTTTAAGGGTTGTTTTATTGAGAAAATTTCATGAAGAAAATGATATAATTCTGGCTTCAGTGGAGGTGCCAGTGGAAGGATATTTGCATATTACAAATCTTTTGAATTACCAAATTGTTATATTATCTACCTCCTAAATCCTATAGGATTACTATTATAGTTAACTACAGTTATATTATATATGAGATATAGTTATATATCAATTTATAACTATAGTTATATTATCATAGTTAATATTATTAACCCCAACACACCTATTCTATGTATCTCTGGACTCTGATAATGATAACTACCTATTCTTACTGATATTTCTTAGATCCTCAAAGAAATCCTAGAGACATCAAGGATGAAAAGAAACATGGACTATTGAAATAAGTTATAGTCCAATTAATTTCTTAAAAAGATATTCATGAGCTATAACAAAAATTATTTAAGTCCACCCAGACCAACTAAGTTAGTTACCTATGGGTTACCATATACAAAAAATTTGTGTCTCCTCAGTGTAAACTCTCAGGACTATTCTTATATATTCAGATGGCCTTCGTGTACTTCTAATCAACCATGACCTGTACTTTGGACACGTCATCCTTACTTTTCAAGTATTCAAAACAAATCTGTCATTAACTTATCATTTTAGAAAGCCCAGTTAACTTACCAGGAGGAGTCCAGGACGTAGGATTCTACCCTGGCTGGGATTTTCTAAACTAAAATGTTACCACACCGACTCTGACATAAATAGGAAAACAAGAGATCCCATAGAGTAATATAAATGTGTTATCTAAAATAGTCCAAAATAATACAATTACCTTCAACTATTTATAGGCCAGCCAGTAGAATCTGTACAACAGCTAACATACCTTGTTTTACCAATCAAAAAAAGGTAAAACAGTCATTTTTTTGTCAAAGGCCACTTGATTAACTAAATTGACCAAACTGATCCCTAAGTTTTATTCTCCTAGTTAGGTAGGCCTAGGCTGACTAAGAAATTAAATACAAAACAGTTTCCAAATATCTCTTAAGATACTTATGATTGTTCTCATTCTTCGTGGCTTTCTCCACTGCATGGCTATCCAGAACTGACATTCAACTGTTAATACTGCATGAAAAAGAGACCAAATCCCTCTTGGTCAGGTCTTCTTCTTTAGGAGCTAATTTTGAACAAAAGCAGACTGAGGGTAAGGGGTCAGGAAATTCTGATATGGAATATGGCACAATCTTAGTTTAACTAAGGTGTGGGTGGCAATGTAATGTAATGCTAGACATTACACACAGTCAGCCAGCCAGTCATACATGATGTATGTCCAACATCTAAACTCTTAAGTCTTTTTAGAAAATCCATAAGTAACTGAAATAGTTTTATCTGAACTTGGTGTGGCAGTTTTAAAACATGACCCCCAAATTGTTCATCACTTCTCCCTTTCAGAAGTGGTGTCCATGCCCCTTCCCTTGAATTTAGGCTTTATGACTGACCAATAGAATACAGCCAAGGTGACGCTAGGCTAATTTCCAGGCCCAGGTCTTAAGAAATTAGCAGTTTCCACTTCCTGTTTCTTGAGACACTCACTCTTGGAACTGAGTCCCATGCACTAAGGGAAGGACTATCTGGAAAGGAACTGAGGTCTGTGGCTTTCAGCACTGGCTGAGCTCCCAGTCAACAGCACCAAATTGCCAGCCAAGTATGAGCTATCTTGGAAATGAATGCTCCAGCCCCAAGCTGAGCCATGCTCGCTTGATGTTACATGAAGAGCAGAAGCAAATCTTCACTGTTAAGCCATGCCCAAATTGCTGTTGCTTCCTCAGAAGACTTCATGGTAGTCTTCTTCTGAGATAGACTGAAACATTTCTCTACAAATCTGAGAGCCTATCCCCACCAGACCCTCAGTTCTCCTCAGCAAATGTGGAACAACTGTCACTACCACTATGAAAACAAGACTGATACTGCATGGGACCTTCAGCTAGTACTGTCATGAACAGCTGTTCTTTTTGCATACTCAGTGCCCCTTATTCGCTTCTTGGGTTAATATCACCGTCCCTTTTCTTTGGGAAACTGGTCTTCCCCGACTGATGTGTTTTAGTGACGCTGGTAAAACTGCCAAACACAAAACCCTCCTGGTGGTAGTTGTGATCCCTTCTTGCTTTTCAACTGCTCCCTACAGTCTCAATTCTCTATTGCCCATGCCTGAATGACTGCAAGGGTGAACACAGGGTCCACACTAGACCTATAAGAATCCATTGTATGGATTTGCTAAAATTTACCAGGCAGTGCCATACTGATGACCATTATGGTTCTCTCTGGTCTGATCGTTTGTTTTGCCATTACCAAATGTATATGTGTGTGTATATATGTGTATGTGTGTGCATATATGTGGAATTGCTGGGCAAAATGTACATTTAAAATATGATAACATGGCCAAATAGCTCTCCAAAAAGATTTGTACCAATTTATACTCTCTTTATTTGTGATTAATTGCATCTGTTTTCCCCTCATTAACCCTTTGTATTACCAAACTTGTTAATCTACAGATAAGAAATATGATGTTATTTTAATTTATATTCCTTTAATGAGGACATGTATTCATGTTTATGCTATATATATAATTTATGATATATATGATACGTATATAATTTTTTCTTGTGACTTGAGACTATAGCTCTCAAAAGCAAGATATGAATTACATCAAAAAAAGTTACTTATATTATTATAATATGCTTACTTTAATATCAATCTAATTTTTGTTCTTTTGTAGGTATCCTGTCTTCCATTTAGAAGCCTGTGGAATTTTGCTTTATCCTTGGAGTTCAGAATTTTCACCAGGATGTATGAAGGTATGTATAGTACATATGTATTTTTCTACTAATCTTGTTCAACATTTAGTAGCCTTTTTGAACAAAGTTCCAAATCTTTCTTGAATTTAGGGAAATTTAAAAAATAATATCTTTGCTTTTTCTTTTTTCCTTGTCACTAATCCTCCTGGAAATCCCACTAAACTTATATTTTGTTTATTGGGTTTACCCCTTAAGCTTTCTCTCATAATTTTCCTTTTTCTTTTTGCTCTATGTTCTTGGAAACTTACAAAATAGGTCCTTTGAAAACAAATTGGAATTGAACAGTTAAAATTTGTGCATTTCAAAATATGTAAGAGTTTTATCTAAAAAAAAGGACTATAAAAAACTATTTGCATGGGGGTTGGAGGTCATGGAGGTTTGAAAATGGCAGATTATCAAAGACTGTTGAAGCTTGGTGATGGGTACATTGGAGGTTCATTATATCATTCTATTTATTTTGTACATGTTCAAAATTTTCCATAATGGAAAATAAGAACAAAAACAACCCAAAACTCCCAAAACAAATTGGCTAACAGCTGCTATTAGTGCTGCTACTCAGTCTGTTTCAGAAGCAAAACAAAAACAGCGAGAAAAAATTTTACTGGAAGGATATTTTTGACCTTCCAGAATCAGTGGAAGGCCAGGACACCTGGCTTAGCAAAAACACAGAAATCAAAGTGGTTCAATGCTAGACAGCAGGAGTTACAGCAATAGACTTAAAAATTTTTTTCCAAAAAACTACTCCATTGCCAGGCCTGTGATCTCTGAGCTTCGAGTTTTTCCTGGGCTCTATTATGAAAATTAAATACCACCATCTAGTGGACCCTTCCTATACTTGTGTCTGATTATAAATTTTGTCACTGGTTTTCCAGTCAGTTCACTATCATCTCCGGTATCTCCTATATATTCCTCAGAATTTTCAAATTGTATTTTTGAGGGGAGGATCAAGTATATTGAGGTATAATTTATATCTAGTAAAACTGGCCCTTTTTGGTGTGCAGGTCTATGAATTTTAACAAATGCATAGTTGTGTAACCACCACCACAATCAAGATATGGAATAGTTCTATCACTCCAAAAAATTTTCTTGTGCCCATTTGAAGTTAACCTCCCCACCTACCCCTTAGGCCCTGGCAACCACTGATCTGTTTTCTGTCTGCATAACTTTGCCTTTTCCAAAATGTCATGTAAATGGAATCATACAAAATATAGCCTTTGAGTGTGGCTTCTTTCAGTCAGCATAATGCATGTAGATTCATCTATGTTATTGTACCCCTCTCCCCTGCCTCCACTTTTTTTGTTTTTCCAGAGTAGTATTCCATCGGATGTACTAGGGTGTATTTTTCTACTCACCAGTTGAAGGATATTTGGATTGTTTCCAGTTTTTGGCAGTTATAAATAATGTCACTATAAACATTTGCATACAGGTTTTTGTGTAAACATAACTTTTCATCTCTTGGGCAAATACCTAGGAATAGGATTGTTAGGTCCTATGGTATATGTATATTAAACTTTATAAGAAACTGCCAAAATGTTTTCTAAAGTGGTTGTACTATTTTGTAATCCCACTAGCAACATTTTTCTCTGCTGATGGCATCCTACCTAGTTTTCCAATATTGCCATATTTTGCTTTTTAATTTTTTTCTGTCATTTTATGGGATTTCTGAAGGTTGGGAAAATGACACCAAAATATTTTAAGTAATATATCATGTTTAGTAACTATTCGTATTGCCTAATTTGTGAATTTTGTCTCCCCTTTCTCTGTTGGGGTCTTGGTGATTTATTATTATTATTATTATTATTATTGTTATTACTATTATGTGCTCCACATGTTTTAGAGATTAACATACTTATCGTTTTGCTGTAAAAATGTCTTCATCTGTTGTTATGTTCTATGCATATGGTTTTAAAAATAAGGACACAACCAGGCATGATGTCTCATGCCTGTGATCCCAGCACTTTGGGAGGCTTAGGCAGGAGAATCATTTGAGGCCAAGGCCAGCCTGGGCAACATAATGAGACCTCTTCTCTACAAAAAAATTTAAAAATTGGCTGGGTGTGGTGGTACGTGTCTGTAGTCCTAGCTACTTGGGAGGCTGAGTCAGGAGGATCACTTCAGCATAGGAGTTTGAAGTTGCAGTGAGCCATGATCACGCCACTGCATTCCAGCCTGGGCCACAGAGCAAGACCCTGTCTCTCAGAACAATAAATAAATAAATAAAAATAAGGACAGAGTTCGTATACTTTACTAAATCATTTGACAACCATATATTGGGTACCAACAATATGCTGGGCACTGGATTATATTTTAAAAATCACCAAAATTTTGTATAGTACTTTACAAAGTGTTTTCATATGTATTATTTGATTCAATATAAGTTAGACACACACACAACTACCCATATCCAAACATTTTTTTGATATATATGTTGTAGACAATTAAAGGGCAGGGAGAAATATGAGAATGAGTGATGGACAGACAAAAGAAGATGTGTTAAATTGGCTAAGAGATGGAGAAAGCTAGAGAAAGAAGTAACAAATGTGTGAGTGGGAGACTGGGGAGCAGAGAAAGGAAGGGCATTCAATGAATGTTAAGTAAACATGTTTGTTCTCCCCTAAAATTCCATTGGGTATCTGTACAATGTACTTTTATATTTTTTAGTAGCCTTTTAAAATGCTGCATAACTGGTTAACTACCTCCTCCAACAAATTGTTCGCAGAGAAGGAATTTTCCTTTGAGTAACTAGGGAAAAAAATCTTAGATAAAATGGGAGTAAGTTTGGAAAGGAAGTTTGTGAAATTTCTCCTTTGAGGAAAAGCATCTAGCTTTGTAGTAGAGTTGGGTCATGCTGCTCTTTTCTAGCCAACTCAAATTCATGGCATCTTGATTGAATTGAGGCTCTCTGATTGTAGAGCTCATTACTAGGAAGATGTTGAAATTTAAAAACATCAAGTTATAGATTATAAGTGGAGCCCTGTATTTGTAAAATTATTATGATGCCCATTGCCAGAATGCTAAATTCATGGATGTTATGTAAAGATAAATGACTTTAATATATGAAAACAGCTTAAATTCCTAAATTATAAAATTCCTAAATTATAAAATTCCATATAAAGTGTTATCATTACTTACACAAAAAGAGAAAGCATACTACATTTTAAAACCTGGAGAGCTTAATTTTCTTCACCTTGCTGTAAGCTATTTTGAGTTATCATGTCTCATTCTTGTATTTTCTGTTTTTAATATATGAACATCTCAATAGCAGCATTATTCACAATGAGATAGAAGCAACCCAAATGTCCACTGACAGATGAATAAATAAACAAAATGTGCTGTGTGTCTATGTGTGTGTGTGTGTGTTATATATATATATATATATATATATATATATATATAAAATGGAATATTATTCAGCCTTAAAAGGGAAGGTATATCCATGCTATAATATGGATGAACCTTGAGGACACTATGCTAAGTGAAATAAACTAGTCATCACAAAAAAGACAAATACTGTATGATTCCACGTATATGAGGTGTTGAAAGTATTCAAATTAATAGAAAAAGAAAATAGAATGGTGGTTACCAGAGATGGGGGGAAAAGGGAAATGGGGAATTCAATGGCTTAAGTTTTAGTCTTAAAAAAATGAAAAAGTTATGGACATCTGTTGCACAATGTGAATATACTTAAGACTGCTTAACTGTACACTTAAAATGATTAAGCTAGTAAATTTTTTTTTTTGAGACAGAGTCTTGCTCTGTCACCAGGCTAGAGTGTGGTGGCGTGATCATAGCCCACTGCAACCTCAAACTCCTGGGCTCAAGCCATCCTCCTGCCTCAGCCTTCTGAGCAGCTGGGAGTATAGGTGTGTGCCACCATGCCTGGCTAATTTTTCTATTTTTTGTTGAGTCGGGGTCTTTCTTGCTCAGGCTGGTCTCGAACAAGATAGTAAATTTTATGTTGTTTTTTTTTAAACCACAATTACTGGGTGTTCATATCAGTGAATTTGTGCCATGGATTTTGTTAAGGATAACCAATTCAAAAATCCATGAAAATCATAGCACTGTAAATCAAAGAGACAGTGGTAACAGGACAAATGCTCTGCTTTAAAGTGTGCCCAGTGATACCTGTGCCTTTGGAGATTGTTGGGTAAAGTATATTTTGAATGTATAACAACAATAAAAAGGCTAGAGCGAGTTGGCCTGAGAATCTCAGTTCTGTGGTTTATCAGCTGTATGACCTTAGGTTACTTAATTTCTCTCTCTCAGTTTTCTCAATCATAAAAGGGTGATAAGAAGATAATAATAGCATCCATCTCACTGGACTGTTGAGAGAATCATATGAGTTAATATGTGTAAAGAATTTAGAGTAGTGCCTTGGCATATAAAGTGCTATATAAGGTCTACTACTGCTACTGCTACCACTATTACCACTACTACTATTGCTACTACTGCTACCACCACCACGTCTACTACCACCACTACTACTACTATTATTATTATTAAGGAGTTTATGCATCATCAGGTTTAGAAACTTTTCAGAGGCAAGACACCAAAAGTTGTATCCCTCTTTTTCCTAGAAATGGAGATGGGACTGAATTTGGCTGAATCATTTCTCACCAAGAGGGTGTTAGTTTGGCTCTAAGAGAAGGTGACCAGAATTGGAGAGCATAGTTGGGACAGAGACTATAGCAGGTATGATAAATGAAAATATAATAATTATAATAACATTCAGTGGTTTTCTGCTTTAATAAAACATGATATTAAATATATGAATGTATCATATGGGGAACTTGGGTGTTTTATTTTTTATACAACTATCTATTGCTTTCTGAAAGGATTCACCATATGGTTTTTAAACAAAGAGCTTTTATGGCTTATTTTTTCAAACTTACAACAAAGTTGCAATAATAGTACAAAGAACTCTCACATACTCTTCACATAGAAAGGCCATTTTTTGCCAATCCCCCAATAATATCCCTTATAGCAAAAGGATATAATCCAGGATCATGTATTTCACCCAGTTGTCATGTCTCTAGTTTCCTTCCGTATGGAATAGTTCCTCAGTCTTCCCTTGACCTTCATTTTTTAAGATTACTGTGGCGAATTTTATTTTTTAAGCATCGCAACATGTTTCCAGTTCTGCATGTTCTTCCAGAATGCTTTCCTTGAATCTAGGTGAGTCTTGCGATTCATTCAAGGAATAGAATGCAGGGAAGTAACCCTGTGTGATTTCTAAGGTTAGATTAGAAAAGACCAAACAGCTTCTACCTGGCACTTGGTATCTCACCTCCCCACACTTCTCTTTCTCTCTCTCAAACACACACACACACACACACACACACACACACACACACACACGCTCACACACTCTCTCCCTCCCTGGGAGTCCTGAGCTGACATGTAGCAAATCCAGTTACTCTGAAGCAGCTGTGATGAAGAGACCACACAGAGCTAGAGATGCCAGAAGGGCCACAGCTGTTCCAGCCCTCAGCTGTTTGAGTCTCCCAGCCCAGGTGTCAGAGATGTGAGAAAGCCTTCAGATGATTCCAGCTCCGAGTCTTTGAGTCACTCTAGCTGAGGCCTAGTGAAGCTGGGCTTTGGTCTGTGCCAGCTGACACAACAGGGCAAAGAAAGGCTGCCCCTACTGAACCCCGTCCAAATGCAGCAAAATAAAAAATGGTGTTTTATGTCACTACGTTTGGGGGTGTTTGTTACATAGCAATAGATACCTGGAACAAAAATATACCAGCTATTTTGTAGAATGTGCCTTCATTTGGGTTTGTCTGATGTTTATTCATAATTGGATTCAGGTTATGCACTTTAGACAGGACACAACTAAAGTAATACTGTGCTCATCTCATTGTATCTATGAGGCGACACATGATGTTGATTTATTCCATTACTGTTGATGTTAACTTTGATCACATAAATAAGGACACGTCTTCAGGTTTCTCCACTGTAAACTTACTCCTTTTCCTTGTTTAATTAATAATTATTTTGTGCAGAGATACTTTGAGACATTGTAAATAAAACCTGTTTCTCATCCAACTTTCACTCACTAATTTCATCATCCATTGATGTTTCATGCCTGAATTTATTATTTTTATGATTGTTGCAAAATAATAATTTTCTAATTTAATATTTGTTCTAAATTTACTAGTTGACATTCCATTATAAGGAAGAACTTTCTCTTCTCTCCATTTAATCATTCATTTATTTATATTGGCATAGACTAATGGATTCCTAATTGATTCAGTGGATATAATGTTTACTATCACTGTTTATTTTGATATATTGTCCCTGATTTGGCCAGTAAAAGCTCTTTCAATATGACTTCTCTGTCCTTCTGACATGCTTCCATCATTCTTTGAGCACTTCCTTACTTCTGGTTCAAAAAGATGTTCCTAGCCACCTTTCCCCTGCCTTCATCCTGAAAGCAGCCATTTCTCCAAGAAGCCGTGGTTCCTCTTACTGGAGAATGGTATTTAAAAACCAGTATCAAGGTGCTGGGTTTGCTTGTTGCTACTGAGGTGATACTGCTTCCAGGGCTTCCCTGTGGATAGAGATAAGTAAACATGTAAATACAGTACAGAGTGGTGAGTATTAATGACAGGAAAAGGATTACGGGAAACATGTAACCCAAGACTTCGGAATTGTGGGGTGGGAAATAGTAAGATATTTACGTGCAAAAGGCCTAAGAGAGAATGTGTCATGTTTAAGGAACTAAAGCAGTTTAATAAAGCTAAAGAGTAGAGTGAGGGGGCGGTGGTAAGAGAGCAAGCTGCAAGGTAAACAGTTGCTAGCCAAATCTCCAAGTACCCAATAAGCAATGTTAGAAGTTTGGAATTTATTCTGAGAGCCATGGGGAGCTATTAAAAGATTCTGAGCAGGGGATTGTGATCAAATTTGTATTTTAAAACAGTTGTCTTCAATTTTTTAAAACACATATCACACTGAAAGAATTTTGAAAAGTGTACCGCCTTCCACATCTTAACAACCAATATTTTTCACAAGTTTAAAAATTAATTTTTTTGTTAATGGGAGGTAGAAATTAAACATTTTGAAAGATGAAATAAGATGACTATGGATTATACTGGTAATAAATATTTTATGATATGATAAATACCAAATCTGTAAAGGCATGTGAAATTTCTATCTGTGGGTTTTATGAAATGTATCTTGAAAAATGTGTTGGCCCCAGAAATCATAATAATTATATTTAAAAGAATCATCACTGTTCTATGCTACCTAAATTCTAAATTCAAGGCAATCTTCTCCCTTAACAAAACCATCTGTATGACAGGTAAAGGAAGGAGGGCCTTGTAGGTTTAAGATGCCTCAACTAATCATTAAAAGATGTTTCCAGAGTTCTGCTTCTGCTAAAGAGGGAGCAACAGGGACTGGGTTTACCCTCATGCCTGAAACAAACAACAAAACTCAGGTCAGGTGTGGTGCCTCATGCCTGTAATCCCAGCACTTCAGAAGGCTGAGATGGGAGGATTGCTTGAGCCCAGGAGTTCAAGACCAGCCTGGGAAACATAATAAGACCCTATCTCTACAAAAAATAAAAAAATTAGCCAGGCATGGTGGCGCATGCCTATAGTCCCAGCTACTCCAGAAGCTGCGGTGAGAGGATTGCTTGAGCCCAGTTGTTTGAGGTTGCAGTGCGCTATGATCGTGCCACTGCACTTCAGCCTGAGCAACAGAGAGAGATCTGTCTCTTAAAAAAAAAAAAAAAGACAGTGAGCCCTGACAGACAAAAAACAAACAGGTGAGCCCTTTAATTGCTTCAGCTTACTGCCTTGAGAGTCTCTAGATTATAGACATAAACCTAACTGAATCAATAATCACATTAAATGTAAATGGTCTAAAAATTCCAATTAAAAGAAAGAAATTGGCAGATTAGACAAAAAAGTCAGACTCAACAATAATCTGCTTACAAGAAACACTCTAAACATAAAGACACAAACAGGTTAAAGGGATGCAAAAGATATGCCATGCCAACACTAGAAGCCATGGCTATATTAATAGTAGATTTTAGGGTACATAATATTACCAGGGATAAGGATTTTTATTTCATGATGATAAAGTGACTAGTCACTTTCATATTCATATCATTTCATAATGGTAAAGTGATCAATAATAATTATAAACCTTTACCACCATAATAACAAAGCTTCAAAATATATGAAACCAAAAATGATAGAACTATAAGGAAAAAAGTCATAATTATAGTTGGAGGTTTCAATATCCCCTTTTGTGGTAGAACAGGTAAACAGAAAATCAGCAAGAATGTAATAGACTTTGAGTAACACTGTCGACCAACTTGATCTTTGCCATTTATAGAACATTCCACACAAAAAGAGCAAAATACATATTCTTCTCAAATGCACACAGAACATTTACCATGATAGACTGTATTCTGAGCCACAGAATAAGTCTTAGTGAATTTAAAAGTATTCAAGTCATACTAAGTATTAATATATTCTCTGACCATAGTGAAATTAAATCAGAAACCAATAACAGAATTATCTCTGGAAAATCCACAAATATTTGGAAATGAAATAACATGTTTGAGGTAACCCAAGGGTCAAAGAAGAAATCAAATGGGAAATCAGATACTATTTTGGACTGAATGAAAATGAAAGTATAATACAATACATCAGAATTTGTGGGACATTGCTAAGGTAGTATTTATACAGAAATTTATAGATGCAAATACTTATATTAGAAAAGAAGAAAAGTTTCAAATTAATGATCTCAGACTCCAACTTAAGAAACTAGAAAAAGAAGAGCAAATTAAACACAAAGTAAGAAGAAAGGAAATAATAAAGATCAAAGTGGAAATCAATGAAATAGAAAGCAGAAAAATAGAGAAAGTAAATGAAACTAAGAGCTATGAAACTAATTTTATTGAGAATATCAATAAAATTGGTAAGTATCTAGCCATACTGATGAGGAAGAATAGAGAGAAAACAGAAATTACTAATATCATGAATGAGAAAGTTGATATCACTTCAGATTCTAGATGTTAAAAGAATGATAAGGGAATATCATGAACAACTTTATGCCTATGAATTTGACAACTTAGGTGAAATGGACAAATTTCTTAAAAGACAAATTGCCAATGCTTACTCAAGAAAAAATAGATAACCTGGATAGTCCTGTATCTATTTTTAAAAATGAAATTGTTAGTTAAAACCTTACCATAAAGAAAACTCTAGGCCAAGATGGCATCATTGGTGAATTCTACCAAGCATTTAAGGAAGAAGTAAACCAACTTCTATATAAATTCTTCCAGAAATAGTAACAATTTTACATAGACTCTCAATTTATTCTTTGAAGGTAGCATTATCCTGACACCAAAACCAGTCAAAGACATTGCAAGAAAACTACAAACCAATATTCCTCATGAACATAGATGCAAAAATTCAAAACCAGAATTTTAGAAAATTGAATCCAATATATAAAAAGGAAACTACATCATGATTACTTGAGATTTATCCCAAGAATGCAGGGCTAGTTTATCATTCAAAAATCAATGTAATTTACCACATTAACAAACTGGAAAAAAATATATAGTCATCTTGTTACCAGCCTCCGAGTGGAGGTTTTTCCAAGTTGTTGGTGATTGTTGGGGAAATAATTTCAGGATGCACCACGTAGGCCAAGGAAGCAAGTAACAGCTTTTTATTGAAAGCAAAAGTACACCCTCAGGAGAGAGCATGAGCAGGCTTGAAAAAGAGCAGCCACACTGGGAGGAAGTGGTTTCAGATCTTTTGTAGTTTTACTAATTGAGGGGAGGAATATTCCAGACCAAGGAGTTGGCTTTTATTAAGTATTTAGGTAGTAATTCCTAGAATTGGGTTCCCTCTCATTTTCATACTTTATATGGTTGTCTTGGAACTGTCATGGTGATTTCAAAGGCAGGGTAATTTTAAAACTACAATGTAAATGATATTGTAATTATCCAAGGTTCACGTAAGGTGACAGAGATAGCTTACAAGCCAGTTGACGCTGATTCTTGCCTGTGGTTATCAGCCCCTCTAGTTAGCTTTTGCTTGAGAGCTGTTTACTTTAACACCTTCGCCCAATCTGTAAGGCCCTGCATCTGGTTTTAGGCCTGTCTCTTAGTCTCCTACTCTAAAAATCTCAATAGCCACAGAAAAAGCATTTGGCAGAATCCATTCTTGATAAAAACTCTCAGCAAAATAGGAATAGAAAGGAACTTTCTCAACTTGATACAGGTTATTGGTAAAAGACTAAATGTTTTCTCCCTAATATCATGGTGCCAATGAGACTGGGCAAAGAAGTTTGGGAGAGAAAGTTGCTTTGTTTCAGACTTGATTTGGGGGCCCAACTTGACATTAAACATCTTACTGGGGATATACACAGTTATATGGATCTAGAGCTCAGAAGAGAGCTGTCAAAACAGAGACTATTAAAGGTATTTTTTAAACAAGTCTATATTTTTAAACAAGTGCCCCAGGGAAACAAAGGTGAAGAGTAAGATGAGTAGCAGCTTAGGAATGGAAATACTGAAGAAATCCAACACTTAAAACTCCTGAAGGATAGACATAGGAAGAGGAGCAAGCAAAGGCAACCAAGAGCAATGGGAGATGACAAGGCAACGCTGTGGTGCATTATAAGGAAAATCCAGTTACAAGAAAGAGGGAGGGGTCAATATAGTAAAAAGTTGAAGAGGAACTTAAAATATAAGATCCTGGTGCATGCTTAGCCATAAACACAAGTGACCATTAGAATATATTTAAATTAGGCATTGTCTATTATAGAAGGGATTTAGCCAATCCTTAATGCCAGTACATCATATCACATTCTGTTCCATTAGGGGTGGATGTTTTTGTAGGTTGAGGCTCTCCTATTGGTTACTACATTTTTTTCTGGATTGTTCATACACATCCGCCCAGAGAACCCAGTATCCATGGATTTGGAAAGTTCAAGTATTCAATTTCCAGCTCAAAAAAATGTAAGTGAAATACTTTTGAGTCTGAGGCTCACTAGGGCCTTCGACCTTTTGTTTCTGTAAATATTTTACTAATAAACTGTCTATTCTTTCCCAGATTAGGGAGCCCTTGCCTTCTATACTGACAGGCATATTATTTCAATGAGCCATTATTACAATTTCCTCATTTGTAAAAGGTGGGTAAGAACATCACCACTATGATGGGATTGATTAGAATAAGGCAAGTTTTTGAGAGTTAGGGTTGTCTCACTTTGGCTCCTTAATACCTGAACTAGAACCTGACACAGCATGAATACAGCAAATGTTGGCTGCATTATAGTAACTGAAGTTGAAAAACTTTGTTAACCAGAAGCTGTTCCACGTATTATTTATTCCCCAATCCTGATTTAAGCCCTCCGGTAATGGAATTCAAAGTAGTACCTCCTCTTCAAGGTTGCCAAGGAGTAGCTGGAGGGACTGCAGCCCTGTCTCCACAAACAATCCAAGTAAAAACACTGTTTGCTGTGCAAACAGAGCTTCATGACCAGTCCTCTGGCCCAGCTGCCCACCAGATTGCGACTCCTAAATCCCCTTATTTTCGTAAATACTGTACCCACTGTAGAATTTTTTTTGTGCTTTTATTAAATATTTATTCAGTGAACGACTGGCATCTTTTTAAAAAATGTATCATTTCAGAATATTATGGTGGTACAAATGTTTTGGTTACATAAATTGCTTTTGTATCATTTGAGTCAAAGTTATATGTGTGCCCATCCCCCAGATAGTGTGCATTGTACCCGTTAGGTGTGAATATACCCATCCCTTCCTCCTCCCCCCACCTGCTTCATTTCCGATGAATGTTATTTCCGTATGTGCATCGAGGTGTTGATCGATTAGTTCCAATTTAATGGCGGGTACATGTGGTGTTTATTTTTCCATTCTTGTGATACTTAGAAGAATGGGCTCCAGCTCCATCCAGGTTAATACAAGAGGTATTAGTTGTAGAACTTTAGAAGGACCTAAGTGATCAAATCCCACATTAGCGTCCCTTGAGATGTGACCACGAAACTGTCAAAAGCAGCCTTGGCCTCCCCAATGTCTGGCAACCTGACATAAGGCCATGCCACCGGCTAAGAGTTCCCCCAAGCGTCCAGCTCTGGGGAGGCCTCCTCCTGGGAGTCCAGCAGCCTCTCCAAGCCCTCAAAGGCAGCAGGCAAACTGGCTAACCACAACCTGGCGCCGGCTTCGGTTTTCCTCCCGGCGGAGGTGGGACCGGGCGCCACGGGTCCCTCCTCCCGGGGGGGGCGGGGGAGGGCTCTCTGGTGCGGGGGCGGGACGGGCGGCGCTGGGCTGGGCTCGGCTCCGCGGGCTCCTCCTCCCTAGGGCGGGCCCGACGGATGCGGGCGCCGGGCAGGTTCCTTTTCCCGAGGGCCGGCCTCGCGGCGGGGGCGGAGCCTACGCCGCGGGTACCTCCTCCCAAGGGCGGGCGCCGGATACCCGGGGGTTCTTCCCCCGGGGCGGGCTTTGCTGGGGGGGCGGGCACGCTGGGGTGGGGCCTGGAGCCGCGGGCCCCTCCTCTCGAGGGCGGGCCGGCTTGGCGGCGGCCGCGGGGGTTATCTGCGGCTCCGCTGCCAAGCCGAACGGGCTCTGGCTCCTCCCAGTGGCCGGCCGGGGCGGAAGCAGGAGGCGGGGGCAGCGTGCGTGCTGCTGGTCTCTTCTCCCGCTGCGCTGGGGCCCGCGCTCCGCGGCTGCTGCTCCCTTCGGCGGTTCCCAGGCGGCTGGCTCCTCTTCGCGCCGGGCTGCTCCTCGACCAGGCCTCCCTCTCAGCTTCGGCCCGCGGCGCCGACCCTTCCGGCACCTTCCTGCCCCGTCTCGTACTCTCGTCGCCACCGCCGCGGCCCCGGCCCCAGCCCCGATGGCTCTGTGCAACGGAGACTCCAAGGTCAGTCTGTGGCGTGCGGGTCCCTGCCTCGCTGCCTCCTGACTGAGGCTGGCTCATGGGCAGAGGAGCCACCGCGCGGGGCTCTTCCCCGCCCCCTTCCCCAGCCCGTCCGCGCAGCCCTGCGGCCCAGGCAGCAGCGCGTCGGAGAGTCCCCGGTCGGGGCCTGTGGCGTGTATTTCTCCTCGGGAGCGTCGGTGCTTTGTTGATTTTTGTCTGCTTGTCGAGGTCCGGGCGTCGGGGAGGGCATCAGCTCCCGGTGGCCGCATCGCTTGCCCCCGCCTCCCCCGCGCCGCTGTGGGGCGCAGAGCCCGCGGAGCGCGGCCCGAGGGTGGGGGTAGGGAGGTGAGGGAGTTTGTGTGTGTGTGTCTGGTGTGGGGGCTTCCTCAGCCCTCACCCCGTCCCTTGGGGAGGCCGGGGGCCTGTTGTGGAGATCCCGGAGCCCGCCGAAGGCAGGATAGGGTCGGGGCCTCCCGTGCTGCGTTCCAGCTGGGCCGGCCTCTCGTCTTCCCGCCACCCCGTTTCCCGCCTGCCCCCGGTGAGGCCCGCTCCCTTCCCCAGCGCCGGCCTTGGGGTCTGCGGTGGCGAGGCCGGCTCTCGGCGAGACCCGCGTGGCTTCACCCCTCTAACCCTTTTCCCTGCCGCCCAGGTTGGACTCCGGCCGGGGCCGGCGGTCCCTGAGTCGCTCACTCCGTCCCCCTCCCCCATCCTTCAGGGAGGGGAAAGAGTGTGTGTCTAGGTTCCGCCCCCACGAACTTGCTCTCTGTTTCACTTGCTGGTTTGTGGGGGAACCCGTTTCTCCGCCTTTGGGGTCTCTCCCTGGGACGCAAGCCGCTGCCAGCACGCCCGAAGGGCTTGAGAGTCGGGAGTTCCGGGGTGCTGGAAAAGTTGCTGCCTTGATGTACAGAGCGGGGAGAGCGCGCTTGGCCTGTGCTGCGCTTCTCCTCGCCTCCCACTCTTTAGACCCTTCCTCTCTCTCCTCTCGTCCCGCTTCTGAATTGGGCACCTTCGCTTTCACTTCTGTGCTAAAAGTTTTCATTGGCCTGGAGTTCTTTACGACCTTCATAAAGTCTGTTTTGCCAGCGGGAAACCGCACAGTTTTAAATTGGCGATTTACTTAAGTTAAGAAGATGTACCTCCTTTTATACTCTGTTTATGGCCTAGCTTTAGGAAATTACTTAATTTTATTCCGGTATGTGGAATTCTGAACTTCGGGTGGGATTTGGTGTTCTGCATCAAGTAGTAGTGCCTTCTTATTCAGGCAAAATTTTAATATTTTCTTACGAAAGTGGTGCCTAAATGTCCACATTTTAGTGAGTCCTCTCCATGAATAGTTGCATAGTACCTAGTAATTATTCAAAAAGTATTTGTTGAACAAATGTATAAAGATTATAAGGTAGCTGCTAAACTCTCTTAAACCGAGGCAGCTGTGGTGCTTAAATACCTGTAACTCTTTCTCAGGATTATAAAGCTGAATGAAGACACTCAAACTTTTAGTTTCTGACATGAGAAGCAAATGTAAACCTCGTTGTAGAGCTTTTTCCTGTACACTAGTTGACTTGCAAAGCACTTTTCTTCTCTACTTAATTTTGAGCCTTCCAACTCATTGGAAAGATTCATCTTTATGCTGGTGGATGAAACAACTGTGGTATTAGGACTCATACCTAATTTACAGGCGTTGAAAGATACATAGTGCATTTGAGAAGAGTATTTTCATGACATTAAGTGACAGCAGAAAGTACAAGATTCAGTTTACAAATTACTTTTTGCCTCATGAATATGTAAGATACAATTTTTTTTCCTAATTGGTATATGAGTATGTTTTTGTTTTGCTGTACTTGGAATTTTAAAGAGAATCTTGATCAGTTTGCTATATCTGAGCCTAAGGTGAATTAACTAATTTTTATTTCAAGGTCCTTTATGTTTTATAGCATAATTAAGCATTTTTTTAAAAACTATGTTAACAATTAGATATGGACCAAATTAGAAGCATTTTCAAGAAGAACAATCCAGGAAAATTAATTTGTTTCATCAAATCTATGAATATTTGATGTACTCCTGTGGGGGGAACAATACTGGCAATTAAACCATGACATGCCATTGGTCATAAGAAACATTTAAAGTAATGAGATGTTTAAATATGGGGAAATAATAAGATATTTACAAGAGGTCCAGCTGGAAATCTTGAGTGGAAGTCTTATTTTCCATAGCCTATCACTGAACCACCTTCTCTCAGGAGTAAAGTACAAGTACTGTACTAGGCTTACTTTGTACTTTGGTTGGGCCTCTGTTGTGTCTATGTCCTAGTTCATAAATTGAAAGTTGGGAAAGAGCTGGTTTTGATTTCTATTTCTGGTACATTTCAGTTATCAGGATTTTCTAAATTCTTTTTGTTATAGAAATTAGGGAGGGACCTAAAAGCTATAAAAGCATTTGGGCTATTTTCATTAGTTTTATACACAGCATTTTATTATTTTTTTAACATTGAACCATCTCAGATATACACAGCATTTTAGAGCTGGAAAGGACCTTTATGTGTTCTAGCTTCCTAAACTGAAACAGCTGGGATTAGAATTTAGCTTTTTTTTTTTTCCCCCTTCCAGGCTACTTTGGTTAACCATTTAAGAGACTGTTTTCTTAGTTAAGGAGCTGATATAATGTTAAGGATCTTATTTAATATAAACTAGAGTATAGGTGGTCAGCTGTTCTTTAAAACTTTTTGCAACTATGGGATGATAGTATTTGACATAGTAACTTTTTAAAATTTTATTAAGGCAGTGTTCAGAGTACTCTCTTCTCTACATTATGCACGGGAACACACATCTCTTTCCTGCATGTATTTCACAAATACTTTGCACTTCCTACTGACCCAGCTTACAATGGCCTGAACGCTTTGTGCCCCTTACAAGCTGAGGAATTGCCTGTGGCACACCTGGCAGGTAGACCAGGTGGCTGCAGTTATTTCTGCCATCACCACCTAAGACTATATAGCATTAACTACTTTTAGTTGCCAGGATCCAGGTGTACTTCATTTTATCAGGAAAGGGTCAGAAAGATGTGTTATTAGTGTTTGGCTTTCAGACCGAACTAGAAGTTAAAGTGACAACTCTGTTCACTACACCTGCAACCCACACAGCACTAGACAAAGCCATGGCAGAACGTGGAAATATAAAGTGAAAGTCTAACAAACCCATCCTATCTACTTTAGTGTAATTATTCGTAATGTTAAAAAGAAAAATCTGAGACAAATGTTAAGCTGGGTGGGATACCAGAATAACAAATGTAAATCAGAATAGTCCTGGGCAAACTGGGCCATAATGGTCACTCCAGTTACAGAGCACATACGGTTCTGAGTTTGGCTCTGATTTCTCCTAGTGATGTGTATTTAAATTTTGGCTGAAATTCAAGTCTAGTGTGTATACATTAGAGTTATTTTTGAGTTAATAACTATGCTAATGATAGTGTTACTCTAAAATTCTTGAAAATTGAGTGCCCTAAATTACTTTTTAAAAGTCAAGAATCAGCAGTGTTGAACCTGACCAAAAGGTAATCCGCTCTAATCTGCCGTGACATTTGCAAGGGATGTTTCCCAAACCATTAAAGCTGCCTGGGTGTGTAAAGTTCTGTTAATTACTCCTTTTCATCACTGGGAAAACAGAATCCTTTTTATCTCTCAGAACTCACAGAGATCCATGAAAATTTAATTTGCTTCCACCTCATGTTGGAGAACTAGTCTCAGTGATTCTCCTGAGTCTCATTATGAATGTAAATTTAGGACTCCAGATTTCTAAAATTCTGCTTTGGACAAATTTTAGATGAGCAATCCCTAATTAATTTGGGAAATTTTAGATGAACAAAAATACTTGTAGTTACATCATTGTTTTGATGTTATTGCTAATAGTGGAACTTTATTATGCCGTGATTTCTTTTTTTAAGAAGCAAATTAAAAGAAGTTTTAGTCAACACTCATGTCTACAATCTAGATTCCACCATTCACTTTTCTTAAAATTTATTTTTATAATAGCTTTTGCTGAGATGTAATTCATATACCACACACTTTGCCCATTTTAAGTATACAATTCAGTGGTTCTTAGTATATTCACAAGTTTGTACAGCCATCACCACAGTTTTAGAACATTCTCATCACCCTAAAGAGAAACTCTGTACCCTTTAGCAGTCAGTCCCCGTTTTCCTCTAGCCACCCCTCCCTCCCAACCCGTCCACCACAAATCTATTTTCTGTCTCTGTAGATTTGTCTATTGGCTTAGTTTGTTGGGGTTACTATAACACAATACCATAAACTGGGTGGTTTTTGAAGAAGAGAAATTTATTCTCACAGTTCTGTAGGCTGTGAAGTTCAAGATCAGGGCACCAGCAGATTAGGTGTCTGGTGAGGTCTTACTTCCTGGTTCACAAAACTGCTTCTTGCCATGTCCTCACCTTGGTAGAAGGGGCAAGACAGCTCTTTGGGGCCTCTTTTATAAGGGCACTAATCCCATCCATGTGAGCTGTGCCCTCGTGACGTAATCACCTCCCAAAGATTCTACTTCCTAATACCACCACGTTGGTGATTAGGTCTCAACATACGAATTTTGTGAGGGACACAAACATTCAGATCATAGTACCTATTTCGGATATTTCGTGACTAGAATCTTACAATTTGTAGTCTTTTGTGACTGGCTTCTTTAACTTAGCATAATGCTTTCAAGGTTCATCTATCTTGTAGCATGTATAAATACTTTATTCCTTTGTGTTACTGAATAATATTCCATTGTGTGTATACCACCTTTTATTTATCCATTCATCAGTTGATGGACATTGGGTTGTTTGTACTTTTTGAATATGAGTAATGCTGCTATGAACATTTCTGTATAAGTTTTTGTCTAGACATAGTTTTCATTTCTCTTGGGTATATACTTAAGAGTGAAATTGCTAGGTCTTATAGTTTAGCATTTTGGTGAACTGTCAGACTGATTTCCAAAGCAGCTCCAACATTTTACATTTGTCAGGTGTGTTATGAATGTATTAGAGTTCTCCAGAGAAACAGAATAGATATATACACACATATAGATAGATATGGATATAGATAGATATACGAGAGGGGATTTATTAGGGGAATTGGCTCATGCAATTATGGAGGCTGTCAGTAGGCTGGAGAACCAGGGAAGCTGGTAGCATGTCTCAGTCCAAGTCTGAAGGCCTGAGAACCAGGGGAGCTAGTGGTGTAACTCTTTCTGGATCTGAAGACAGGACACATCAGAACCTGGGGGCTGCTGGTACAAGTCCTGGAGTCCAAAGGCTGGGAAAGCCTGAAGTTCTGATGTTTAAGGGCAGTAGAAGAGGGGTGTCTCACCTTCAGAAGAGAGAGAATCTCCTTTTCCTCTGCTTTTTTGTTCTATCCTGGCCTCACCCACACTGAGTGAGGGACATTGGGTGAGGGTGGATCTTCCTTTCTCAGCCCACTAATTCAAATGCCAGTCTCTTCTGGAAACACCCTCAGAGGCATATGCAGAAGTAAAGCTCTACCAACTGTCTGGGTATCCCTTAATCCAGTCAAGTTTACACCTAAAATTAACCATCACAATGAGGTTCCCATTTTTCCATGTCCTTATCAGCAATTGTGTTTTTGATTATAGCCATCATAGTAGGTGTGAAATGGTATCTGATTCTTATTTTTATTTGCATTTCTCTAATGACTGATGTGCATCTTTTCATGTGCTTTTTGGCCATTTGTGTATTTTCTTCACAGAAATGTCTGTTCAGGTCTTTTGCCCAATTTTAAGTTGTGTTGTTTGTCTTTTTGAGTTTTAAGAGTTTTTAATCTAGAGACAAGTCAGATACATGATTTATGGTTATTTCCTGCCATTTCGTGGATTGTCTTTTTCATTTACACTTTTTTTTTTTTTTTTTTTCGGTAGCGACAGGGTCTTGCTTTGTTGCCCAGGCTGGTCTCAAACTCCTGGCCTGAAGTAATGCTCCCACCTCAGCCTCCCAAAGTGCTGGGATAACAGACGTGAGCCACTGCACCTGGCCTGTCTTTTTCACTTTCTTAATGGTGTCCTTTGAAGCACAAAAACCTTTAATTTTGATGTTCAGTTTATCTGTTTCTTCTTTTGTCAGTTGTGCTCGTGGTGTCATGTCTAAGAAACCGTTGCCTAATTCAAAATCACAAAGATTTGTGTAATTGCCTGTTTTCTTATAAAAGTTTTATAGTTTGAGCTCTTATTTATATTTAGGGTTTGTTCCATTTTGAGATAATTTTTGTATTTTTGCTGTAAGGTTGATTTAATCTGATAGATTTGTGGTTTTGTAACGACTGCCTGTTAGATTTGGGTGAGTGTTGGTCTTATTATTGACACCATGGCAGAGCTTGACCATCCAGTGCCCCTGCAGGGTGAAGGTAACAGTTGCTCATTGTGGCAATATCTTTCAGTTTGTGGGGAGTAGTGGTAGTTTGAAAAAGGTCACAAATAGGTGTTTAGTTTTACTTGTTTTTATTGTGATAAAATGTACATGCAGTGAAGTGCACAGATCTTTAAATATGTAGTTTGAGTTTTGACAAATATGTACCCATGTAATGACTACCCCAATCAAAATACAAGACATTTCCATTACTTCCAATATTCCTTTGAAAAATAGAGTCAGAAGCACCCTGACTTTAACAAGGTTGGGTTTTTAAAAAATGCAAACATGGTATTGGTGCAGTATTTTCCAATAAAAGCTCTTTTCGGGTATTAAGGAAATTCCCATGAGTTTGTCTGTTAGGCACGTTATCCTGTCTAATGTGGCATATCTTGGGTTCACCAGGCCTTGCTCTCTAGAGGTTAATTAATAAGCTAAAATTATATCTTAAAAGTATTTTAGGAATAGTAATTAGAGGCAAAATTGAAACTGTTTATAAACTCAGTATATAGGAAGAGATAGGCTTTTGATTATTTTTTATCTTTGCATGAAAAGTGTTGTATCTTGAGGTTGTCCTTATTACGCTGAAAGGTATGGGAAGATGAACTGAAGATAATGAGTGAAAGTTTGGGTATAAATCTGGATTATTTCCATTTCTTTGTTTTTTTGCAAAGAACCTTTGATTCTTATTCATGTAAACAGACTACACACATGTGCGCATTTGTAACACCTTCAGAAGTATTTTTTGGTGGTGCATGGTGGTTCCTGCCTGTAATCTCAGCATTTTGGGAGGCTGAGGTGGGAGGATTGCTTGAGGCCAGGAGTTTGAGGTTACAGTGAGCTATGATGATGCCACTGTGCTCTAGCTCGGGCAATCAGAGCAATTCTATCTAAAAAAAAAAGTATGTATATTTTTTGTTAAAATAGTAGATCTCAGTCACAATAGGATTGCAGTCAGTCAAGACAACTAAAGAGCAACATAAGAAAAAACCTGAGGAGTTTAACTGAACAGAACTAATCAGACAGAACATAGTTCAGAACTTTTCCTTCCAATATTTTAATAGTGTGACAACAGTTTTTACTGAATGTTCGGCCTTTTTTATGTGTATGCTGTCAACTTTTAGAAATAAGCAGATTGATTTGGGCTGATTGATACTGGTTTAAATTTACCTGGAAATAACCTTGTTCTTCAGTTGGCTAATGCTTATTATTGAATAGAAATAAAGCTTTCAGGGACTTAAAAATTGTGAGACAAAGAACAATATAATTTTGGCCAACAGTGCCAAATTTTCTCAGTTACTTAATTTAGAACTGGCTACATAAGTATATTATGTCAACAAAATAACATTGACTTAACTTTCTGGAAAGACAAGTTTTAGGATAATTGAAAATCAAGGGAAAAATAGGTATTGATTTCAGAAGGTTTAAAAAATTGGTTTAAAAATTAGGATCCTGGGCTAACTTTTGATATCCCCTCAAGTTAGAAGAAAAAGATAACAGAGTTGTGGCTTTATTTTCTTATCCAGTGTTCATAGTGTATAGATTACATACATTAGAACTGTATTTAGTCCACCTGAGAAGATGGAATTCCTCAACCAATTCCATGGTTAGGGTATATGTTTGGGAATCTGGCTGTCTTTAAGTGGGTGTTAAAAGCATTATCTGAGTCAGGTAAATATTAAATTCTAAAATTTGAGTGAACTAAAAAGCTAAACCGCTTTTTAATTCATTGATTTAGATAATACATTCAGATTGTGCTCATTATGCTTAGGAGTGGAGCCCATATGAACTTGAAAGGAGCTATTGGCACCTTGTAGGTAGGGTAGAAGAGGGTTGATATGACTTTGGAAAAACTAAGAGACATGGTTGGCGGTTAGTTAAAAGAAAATGAAGCTGTAATCGGAAGTACAAATTGGTTCAGTTAAAGAGGAAAAATAACTGGAAACTATGGAGGTTGGTGAGTTGGTCCCACATAGCATGTAGAAATTAAGTAGGAGCCTTTAATGGAATACCTACTAGCTTGAAATCTCATTAGGGAAAAGAATTTTCTCAGTGTGTGAAGTTATTAGCAAACCAAGAGCAGTGAAAGGCTAAGACAGCACTATGTCAGAAGAGACTTGTATTTCCCAAACATATTGAACACTGAAAACGTACAACATAGTAATTTATTAAGGGAATTCCATTAGAAGCCTATGTGTTGTATATGCAGATTAAAGGAGATAGAGAAAAATGAACTCAGATGAATTAAGAGATTAAAATTTTCATTTATACTGTTTAGTCTCTACAAATATGTTGAAATTATAAGACAGATGAAACAAAAGTCAGTGATTGTAATTTAGGCAACATGAAACAGTTGATGGGTAAGCATTGCTTATACAACCAAATATAGATCTAATGTTGTACATTATTGCACTGGGGATGTCTCATGACTTCTAGATTTTTCTCAACTATAAACACCATTTCCTAAAGGCATTTTATACATTTATTACATAAAATGAACAACTGTGTAACTATCAACTATACCTAGAATTTTTTATATATGTAGACAGGTTGAGTATCCCTTATCTGAAATGCTTGGGACCAGAAGTGTTTTAGATTTTGGATTTTTTTTTTTTTATTTTGGAATATTTGCGTTATACTTACCATTTGAGCATCCCTAATCCAGAAATCTGAAATGGTCCAACGTGTACTTCATTGGAGCATCATGTTGGTGCTTAAAAAGTTTCAGATTTTGGATTTTCGGATTAGGGATGCTCAACCTGTAGAAAGAGGCTTATTTAGACAGGCTTCTAAGAATCATATACTGCTTATAAATTTTTAAAAATAAGTGAAATAAATTAGTTTTGGTATTTCTAAAGCGTCCTTCATGTTCAGTCTGACTCTTCTGAATCACTTTTTGACTTGAGTTGTTCAGGCCCAGATTTTTCACACTTCTTCTATGCCATCAAGAATTTTGATGATTCAGCATTTCTTGAGAGCACACAGCTACTTCTGGGATTTTTTTCAGGCCACTGACCACACGTTCTCCAAGTTTTGATACTAGCACTTCCTTCCTCTTACCAGAAGATGTCAATGGAAGTTTTTTAGGTAATAACCAGAACTCAGTACTACTTCAAGTGGTTTTTAAATGTTTTGCTGACTGAAATGCTAAGGGACTGCACTTGTCCGTTCATAGCAATAGGAATAATCAGCTACTACACTTTTCGAGGGATCTTACTCAGCTGTTCATAAAATGCATAGAGAAATAATATACTTGGTAAGTTATATAAAACTCTAACATGTCTATTCCAGATGACTTTTAGCTGAGCTCACCTCTGTTTCTTCCCCTGAAGCCTTGGGACATCTCTCTGCTCTAAGCGAAATTCCACAAGAAACTCTGGGAATCCCTTTCCCTTAAGGAAAAGCTTTTGTGAAACTGTATGTAACTCAATATGAGTAACTATGACCATGGCAATGATAGCTGTGTCATTGGGCTAGTGGAAATTTTAAGATACATTGTAATTTCAGAGATGTCTAGCTTCTTTTACTTGGCATATTTGAGATTGATTCATCCATGTTTTGGGATTTTTCAACCAGAGAGGACAGCATACCACTCTGTGGAACCAAGGAGAGTTTAAAGAGCAGTTTAGGCTGAAGAGTAGGCCAGGGCCTCATAGGGCTTGGAAAATATTTTTGGCTTTATTGAACATTATTCTAAGGGGAAGTCACTGTAGGGTTTTAAGCAGAGGGAAAATTTGAATCTGATTTTTTTTTTCCTTTTAAGCACACATGTTAACCAAGTGATCAAATTTAGTATCACCAGTAGTGGGACAAAATGACATTTTGTCCTTATAGGGATGGAACAAGCATATGGTAGGGTAACAGAACTAGAGAGTCTAACTTTTTGATTTAACCCTTTAATTGTAGGCTTAAACTTCATTTAATGATGGTCTCTTTTGAAAGACCTCAATGAAGTTGATCAGCATTTCTAAAGTAGCTGAGGTGTTGGATAATTTTGTGAAGAAAATGTACTTTTTTTCCCAGAATTGTAGGTGTGATGAGATTAGATAAGTAAATACAGTCAAACTTCTAGTCTTCTAGTAATGAAAAGGCTTCTGGGTACTTGAGTATCCCAGATCACTAAAATGTATGGGTAGGTGTTTTAAAAATCTCTTAACCCTAAAACTTAATTTTTGGCAACTGAAGATTTCTTTTTTTTCCTCCCTTTTTAAAAATTTTTTTTGTTTTGAGACAAGAATCTCATTCTGTCACCCGGCTAGAGTAGAGTGGCGTTGTCATAGCTCACTGCAACCTCAAACTCCTGGGCTCGAGCGATCCTCCTGCCTCAGCCTCCCTAGTAGCTGGGACTACAGGCGTGTGCCACCATGACTGGCTAATTTTTCTGTTTTTTGTAGAGATGGGGTCTTGCTCTTACTCAGGCTGGTCTTGAACTCCTGACCTCAAGGGATCCTCCCGCCTCAGCTTCCTAGAGTGCTAGAAATACAGGTGTGAGCCACTGTGCCCAGCCTCTAACAACTGAAGATTTCTAAAGGAAAAGGATTTTTTTAAAAGGGCAACTACCTGAGTAAGTTTAGTATTAATGAAATTCAATTTTGAATGTCATTTATGCAGTATAATAGTACTTTCCTTATATATCAATAGAATGTTATTTCACTTACATAAGCAAACTTTCTAAAGTAATAAAGCTTACTCCTTTTAAGTACTAAAATATTTAAAATAAAATAACTTTGAAGGTAGTCTTCCAAAAATGTGATGCTTACTAACCCACTTTCCTTCTGTAGTGCTAATTGTTTTGGGGTTTGAAAAGACCTAGGTTTATATCCTGCTTTTGCCAGTGTGTCCCTGGGCAAGTGTTACAGTATCTGAGTCTCATTTTCTTCATTTGAACACATGAACAGAAATCCACATTGTTATTAATAAAAGAATATGTGACGCACCGGAAATAATAGGTGGAAAATAAATGTTAGTTTCCTTGCCTTATTTTAAAAATTTTTTTATTGTAAGATAAAACACGGAAACAGAAAACTACACAGAACATGTATAGTTGAGTGAATTTTACATTGTGTGCTTTTTATCTAAAGTACCCAAAGTTTTTTTTTTTTTCTCCTCTTTAAATCTCAGTTTTGTTGGACTGTCTAAGGGTTGGTCATTCTGGGTTCATAATCTAATTTTGACTCATGTTCTTGTATGCCTTCTGTAATTTTCTTAATATCTTTTAACTCCAATAGTACAGTGTTCTAGTTTTGATCTGTTTGAATGTGTCTCTCTGACTTGTTCTCTTGTAGAGATGATACTCTGTTCTTTATTCCCTCTTTTTTACTTTTAGTAACTATATATGGGCTTGACTTCTATACTTTTTTTTGTTTTTTTATGTGAATGTAGTTTTCCTAATATTTTAGAAGGAAGCTTGGTTTAGATAACTTATAACTTTATAGAGCTCCCTCTTCTGTTAAAATTATGGCAGCTTGTTTTCTAAGGAAGGATTCCTGGCTCTGTTCCCTTCCCCTACTTTAGTCTGGGCCTTCTCTTTTCCTTCTCCCTTGTTCCTGTCCTGCTCAATTTTGATTCATTTCCTAGCAGTTGCTCTTTATTGTGGGCCCTGTCCTGGAAGGGATCCCTGAGTTCATGAGGATTAAACTCCTCTGCCCCGTTAGGCCTTACCTTGGGTCCCTTGCCACCTGTGTACTGTTGGCATAGGCAAACCTACTCCCAGTGTATCTACTCTTCTTTAATTGGCTGCTGTGCTTTAGCTAGTACTTGAATGTGATTTAGTTTTTTTCTTAACATTTTTTTCTTGGTCTTAAAAGAGATCTTTATGAACATCATTTACTTTGTTACGATGACCTCAGGGCAGGCAGTTGAGGGGTGTTCACCTCAAGCCTTTAGGCTTATGTCTTTTTAATAGGTTTTATAGGTCAGGCTTTGGCTCATGTCTGTAATCCCAGCCACTCTGAAGGCTCAGGTGGGAGAATCTCTTGAGGCCAAGAGTTCAAGGCTGCAGTGAGCTATAATGCGCCGCTGTACTCCAGCCTGGGTGACAGAGTGAGATCCCGTCACTTAAAAAAGTATATATACAGATTTTATAGCTGTATGTAATAGATTTTTCTATCTTGTGATAGTGAATTTCATTTGTCTCTACATTGTGACTAACAGTTTCTTTTCACTTAGGGTAGTTTGTTGGGGACTGGTGTTAACTAAACGTTGGTATAAGCCATAGTAATTGAAATTTGTGCATATCAGGACCATGCAGGCAAGAACTCTACCTGTAATGTTAAAAAACAGGTTGTACTTGGATTTGGTAAAAATTCTAAAGGTGATAAGGGACTGAGTCTTGAGGAATTTATGCAATAATGTAGTGGTCTTTCAAAAATATTCTTTAAAAAAAGTTAAGGAATTTTAGAGAAATTCCATGTGTGTGTATGTGTACACTAAGACTTAAGGTAAAGGTCTGAAAGGAGAGAGTCTTCACTTGTTTCTGTAATCTTATTTTTCTACATTGTTGAATATTCATATCACTAAAATCTTCATTTTTGTGACCTGACTAATTTAGAAAAAATGGTTAGGTCCCTCTTACCAGTCCTTGTGTGTAGATGACTGTGACTGTTGCTTTTTCATTACTGCAGCAGCAGGTTAGTGGTATTGTGAGGTCTGCATTTATTTTTTTGAGAAGTAAATGGAGAAGTAGGAGGGATGGAAAGGGTTACACAAGTGGCTAAAGGACTGGCTTAAGCTTTTTATGTGCAAATTTTACAGTGAGGGTGGGAGTGTCCCAAAATATGTTTATTGTAAATATTTAGAACATACTGAAGAACGAAGAATGTAAAGAAAAATTTAAAATCACTTCTAGTTCCATCACTCAGATGAAACTCTTGTTTCATCACTGTTAATATTTTGATGTGTATGTATTCATACTCTCTTTTATACATACACACTCTGGCACTTTTATACAAACTATATGAAAATGGGATCATATTGTATATTATTCCTCTCAGTGGATTTCCAGAGAAAATATGCATTTTTAAAGCTTTTTCTTATGTAAAATTTAAAATACATAAAAAAGGATAGAGACCAGGCTAGTACAATGAACTTAATGTACCTGTCACCCAACTTCAGTAATTCCAGTACATGGGCAGTCTTGTTTCATCCATACCCACCAACTTTTGCATTATTTTGAAGCCAATCGCAGGTAAATATTTCTGCACACAAAGTTAACAATTTGACATTTTGCCAAATTGCTTTCCAGAAAGTGTTGACAGTGTATACTTGACAGAAATAAGATTTTAAAAACCCTTTTTATCTGAATGTTATGGGTTAGATGCATATAAAACATTTGCCTTAGATAATACAAAAACTCTTAATAATTTGGCCATGCTTCTACTCTAGCATCAAACTTTTAGTTTCCTCATCAGTACATCCCTCTTAGGAATGCTGTTACTATTACATAGAGTGACCATAAAATTTATTGTCCAAACTGGGACACTTTTGAGATTAAAAGGAGGCACTATTAATAATAATGCCAGTATAACAGGTATAAACCAAGACTATGCACATGAGGTGTATACATAACATGACTATATCAGAGTCAATAAATGGTAGCTTTTATTAAGTGTTTATGCCAATGTATGGGTATCTATTAAAATTTTCCCTTTAAAAAGGGTGTTTTGAATCGGCAACTCAGAAAGTCCTAAGTTTTCATTTCTGTGTGTTTTTGGAGCTGACAGTGATCTACTATTTTTTTTTTTTTTTTTTTAGTATGGTAGCTCTGATTTTTATAATTAAGGATTTGTATTTGTGTTAATATTCACAGCTGGAGAATGCTGGAGGAGACCTTAAGGATGGCCGCCACCACTATGAAGGAGCTGTTGTTATTCTGGATGCTGGTGCTCAGTATGGGAAAGTCATAGACCGAAGAGTGAGGGAACTCTTCGTGCAGTCTGAAATCTTCCCCTTGGAAACACCAGCGTTTGCCATAAAAGAACAAGGATTCCGGTAGACTTTTCACTAATATTTTTATGAGGAGATTGAGCTTAGATTGTGGAATATTTTATTATTAATTTGCTTGGGTGCTGAATTTTTCTAGGAAAATAAGATGTGGAATGGCTTTAGAAGAAATTTCCCATGGCTCTGATTTGGGAGGAGGAAGAAAAGGAAAAATTTAAGCTTCCAGTTGAAAAGATTGCCTAAATTTTAACTGCACAGTTAAAAGAGCTTATCATTTGAATATTTTATGTTTTATAGGATTTGTGGGTCAGAGTTAGATGTAGCTATTAGGGCCATTTATGCAGTCACCCTGAAGTATTTAACCAAAGGAAAATACACAGGAAGTTGGCTAGAATACCCCAAAGAGAAGAAATCTGTGTATAAGTCTCTTTTGCTTCCCATCCCAAGAGACTAGTTTCTTAAGTATGAAAAAGATTTCTTAAATCTAACGTAAGGGCTCATTCCAACACCTTGTACCCTTAGAACTTGTCCAAACAACGAGCAACTTATATATAGTTCTTCCTTTAACAACTATTTCTGGTTATTGCCATGCCTTTTCTCATGGAATTAATGTTCTTTCTTTATAAAGAATGTTATCCAGAAGCAAGCAACTGCAGTTTATGTCTTTAATTGGCTCTTAAACCTTAATAATAGATGTGCTATACTTCTCCCAAAATGTTTTGTTTTTTCTAAAAAACATAATTTTTTCCAATGTGAAATGGTTAAAAGAACTTTTAAAGGCTTCACAGACATGTGTACATTATCTGGTGATTTTTTTGGTTCTGAAATGGAGTGAATTGAAAATCAGAAAAAGCGGGTTTAAATTGAACTCTGTTCTAGCCTTAGGATACAGATAAAAAATTGCTGTCTTTTAAACTGTGTAGTTTTAGAATAATAAGGGACCATTGAGTTTATTTAATCCAGCTGGCTTGATTTGCCATCAAGAACTAGTTTTAGAGTGATCAAAAAACTATGCGAGAGACCTGAATAGCTCTCTGTCAAATCAAAACTCCATCATTCCCCAGACCCAAAAGAAAAAATCTCCAGCAAACTAACCCAGACTAAATAATTTAGAATAGGAAAGCCAAATACTTGGCAAGAGAAATCTAAAAATGTTTCCTATCGCTTGATCATAAACAGTTTCTAGGTCCAGGTTGTGCCTAAAGCTTTTTTCTGTATTAGGGGAATAGGAATTACAGCACTGTGGGTTTTATTACTGTAATCCTTTCTGCAGAAATACCTATTTGACCACCCTTTTTCTAGAATAAAAGTTTTACGACATGAGAGACATCTTAACCCACCTGTTCTTAGAACCTTGATTTGCTTGATATATAAAATTGGCATTTGGAATTAATTATAGCTTATTTAGTCTTGTAATTGCAAGTTAATTTCAGAATAGCAGGGTAGAAATAGAAGACTCAGAGAGTGATTAGCTCTTAAGATTTATTGAGATAAGACTTTTCATAATTGGTTTAAGTACTGCTTATATTTTATCCTTGACTAAGTCCGTCACATTTTTGTTTTTCATAGTACTAAGAATCTTAATAGTCTTGAGATGTTTAGCCGACTAATGACGGATGCTGGGCAGTCCCATGGTGGTTATTCTTTATAAAACTAAATATAACGCACAGAGATTCTAGAGGTCTTGATTATTAAGTGTGTTTTATAGAATGTTATCTTCTATATTTTTAAGGAGCTAGGTTGCAGATCTACCCTTGGGCTAACCCTGTACCCCTTTAGAATTGCATCTTAAAGATGTCACATTTATCATCTGAGTAGGTTGTCTTCCATCTCTTTTAATAGAGATCAGGTAGCAAACATTGTATGCCATATCTGATGTCACCCATGAAAAGTTCAAAGGGTGCTTTTGAGCTCACTAAAATTGTTATGTTTAAAAAAATACCATAGCTTGATGAGCAGCTTTTATAAATTTGACTTTTGTTATATTGTTCTTCTGGATGCATTATAAGCCTAGGAATATACTTTGTATATTTTTCAATGACAGGTAGCCACTAATTAAAAAGTGATTAGATCTTGGAATGTATTTTTCTTGGAAGTATAGATAAATTAGGTTTATCTGCAAACTGAAAATGAGTTTGAGTGTACCTTAAATTGAGTGAAGCACACAAATGTGCCTTTATGTGAGTGGGCATATAGCTAACTGGAGAGCCTGTGCAGTCTGAAGGTGCAAGCCTTTCTATGACTCTAGTTGGTTGTTGCTATGGAGGAGTGAAGGCCCAGTGTTGCTAGATTTTTTTTTCCTAAATAAAATCCAGAAATCTGAATTTTCATGTGAAATTCATAATATTGTTTTAAATTTGAGTGCTGAGGGCCATTTAGATGTATGAGGAGAGGAACATAGGCCTCAGTTTTCTGTTCTCCTTTACAATATTAAATGGTAGTTTGACAGTTGTAGAGTATTTTGCTCTGAGTCATCCAGGGCCTTCATAATACCTTCACTTGTTCTTCTGTGGCCTGCTTTACTCCTAGGGTCTCAGAAGACCTATATTTTCTCCATCTCCAGATTCTCATTTACTTCTTTTGTTGATGAGGAAATATTAAAACAAATCCATAGTAACTTTCACAGATAGAAACATTGGTATTTATCTATTTAGAAGTTTGTGCTTATTCGCAAGTGAATGCTAAATTGATAGACTTGATTTGTAAAATATTGCAGTAAAGTACAGTAAAAATAAGCTGTGTAGGACAATATTAATTATCTGTGATAGAATCTGAATCTGCTACACTGTACCAAAAACATAAGAAAATCTCTGAATCTGTGTTGTCTCCCTCAGTGGTACAAGGGAGAGAGGGCATAGACTTTGTATAAAAAAAATTAGCAGTTAGAGATTGTTAACTGACTCTGTTCCTTAAATCCACAGTGCTATTATCATCTCTGGGGGACCTAATTCTGTGTATGCAGAAGATGCTCCCTGGTTTGATCCAGCAATATTCACTATTGGCAAGCCTGTTCTTGGAATTTGCTATGGCATGCAGGTACATCTGTAAATTTGCTCTGAGAGTTGACTTATGGTATAAGTTACAAACAGAATAAGATACGTTGGTATTTTCTTTCTTTAGAGTATTTAGGATACTCAATTGGATAAAATAATTTGTGCATATTACAACTGTGTATGAATTGCTACACTAGTATGGCAGAATTGACCTGATAGGGAATCTGTTTTGAGAAAAATAGCACTACTTCATGTAACAAAACACTGTCCATTTAAAAAAAAAAAAAAAGCGTACCTGCAAATTTACATAAAAGTTGGAGAAATAGTACCTAAAGCTCCAGTATACCTTTACCTAATTGTCCAGTTGTTGACATTTTTGAACAATTTGGGAGTAAGTTGCAGCTGTGATGCCCTGTTTCTCGTTATATTTCCTAGTATCTTCTCCATAACCACAGTACAACTATCCAAATCAGAAAGTTAATATTGATTCAGTGTTAGCATCTAATCCACAGATTCTATTCACATTTCACAGTTTGTCTCATTAATGTCCCTTGTAGGTCACAGATCCAATCCAAGACTATGTGTTAAATTTAGCTGTTATGTCTCTTTTAGACTCCTTCAGTCTAGAAGGGTTCCTCAGTGCTTTCTTTTCTTTCATGACCTTGACAGTTTTTTAAAAAAAGTATGTGCTAGTTATTTTGTAGAATATCCCTCAATTTTGGTTTCTTTGATGTTTCTTCATTGTTAGATTCAGGTTATGCATTTTTGGCAGGAGTACCACAAAAGCGATGCTGTGCATCTCTCAGCATCTTATCAGGAGGCACACAGTTTTGATTTGTGTCATGACAGGTGATGTTAGCTTGGATTATTTGGTTAAGATGGTGTCTGACAGGTGTCTCCATTGTAACATCAATTTTTATATGTACATTGGTGTTGTATCAAAAGCAAGAATAAATAGAGACTTACTGAGGTCTTGATAAGATGCTCTTATGTTTAGAAGTCTATTTTGGTTGCTTTGATACCATTTTTGCTTACTTTATTTTTTTTCTGTCTTTATTTTTTAAAAGACTTTAATTTTTTAGAGCAGTTAGGTTCACAGCAAAATTGGAAGGAAAAGGTACATAGATATCTCATATATCCCCTGCATAGCCTCTCCCATTATCAACATCCTACACCAGAGTGGTACATTTGTTACAACTGATGAACCTCCACTGACACACCATTATCACCCAAAGTCCATAGCTTGCATTAGGGTTCCCTCTTGGTGTTGTACATTCTGTGGGTTTGGACAAATGTATGACATATATCCACCAGTATAGTATCATACATAGTCTTTTCACTGACCTAAAAATCCTCTATGCTCTACCTATTCATCCTCTCAGTTACCCCCCAAATTCTGGCAACTGCTAATCTTTTTATTGTCCCGTAGTTTTGCCTTTTCCAGAATGTCATATAATTGTAATCATACAGCCTTTTCAGATTGTCATTCATTTAATGTTCATTTAAGGTTCCTCCATGTCTTTTCATGGCTTGATAGCTCATTTCTTTGTAGCGCCAAATAATATTCCATTGTGTGGATGTACCACAGTTTATTCATTCACCTGCTAAAGGACATCTTGGTTGCATCCAAATTTTAGCAATTATGAGTAAAGCTGCTATAAACGTCTGTGTGAAGATTTTTGTGTGGATGTAAGTATTCAAGTCCTTTGGGTAAATTCTAAGGAGAGTAATTACTGAATCATATGATAAGAGTATGTTTAGTTTTGTAAGAAACTGCCAAACCGTTTTCCAAAGTCGCTGTACCATTTTGCATTCCTACCAGCAGTGAACGAGAATTCATGATGTTCTACATCCTTGCCCAGCATTTGGTGTTGTCAGTGTTCTGGATTTTGGCCATTCTAGCTTACCTTAATTTTAAGTAGTATAGGTTTGCCAGACAAGTAGAATGTCACTGAATAAGATGATAGAAAGGTAATACTGAGCCAGTAACATATTAAATTCTCACTTATTAAAGAATGACTTTATTCAATAAGATTTACTAAGGAGATAGGAATATAAATAGATACATTTAAGAAACTTTATCACTGATGGTTATAAGCAAAATGATTATCTCTTTAAGAAAACTATTCCCTGAATAATATATTATTAGTTGGCGTGTTATGGTATTTTGCCTTTTTCTAGTGTCAGACGCAAGATACTTTTTTTTCCCCTAAAACTCAGGATTTTCAGTTTTGCTAAGAACAGCTAAATAAATATATATGACTATTGATTAACTTGTTCAGTTACTGAATTGTCTTGACCTCCTTTCCATTTCGTCTGCCTTTTGGCTTTAGCAAGTACTAAAATGGAAGGGAGGACAGGGTCAGAATAAAAGTGAAATTAGTCTAGTTGTGACATGCTAATGGACCAAAAAGGAATTGGTATTAATTAAAATAGCAAGTTCATACTTTTCTCTTGATATTCTGATTCTCCCTAATTAATTACTGAGAATTACCTTGAATTTTCAGTTTCTTGTGGTTATTATTAAACCACAAAATGGTTTAACAATATAGATGTATTTATTTCTCCCAGTGATTCAGTTAAGTCCTTGAGTTGAGGATAATTTGAAATTTTAGTTAAGTGGGCAAGACAGGGAGTTTTTGTTGTTTGTTTGTTTTTTAAGACACTGGGTCTCACTATATTGCCCAGGCTAAGCTCAAACTCCTGGGCTCAAGTCATCCTTCTCCCTCAGCCTCCCAAATATCTTGGACACCTGGGTTTTTTTGTTTTTGGTTTTTTTTTTTTAACAGTCTGAAACTATTATACTTTAATATAAATATTGCACAAAGGGAAGCTGTTTATAAAGGAGAAAGTAAACAAACAAGATCAATATATCCTAGCTGGCTCTTGAGCTTTCAGTGAAGGAATGAAATATAAATTAATGTTCACATAAGAATATTGAATGTTTTTATTATTTGTACTTGATACAAGTTCAGAATGTTAGAAGCTGACCAGTAAAACAGCTATACCAGATTTGGTTTCTTCTAATTGTTTGCTCTGGTTTTCCATTTTGATTTAGAGGAAATACTGATCACTAAAAATACGTAAAGTACAAAATCTACAACAATGTATATTCTCTTCTGTAGGCAACAAACATTTTATAGTAAAAGGTTCTTTTTTCCCTTTGCGTGTTTTCTGAAAAGCCTAAATGGTGATTATGAATTTGACTTGGAAAAAAATGATTTTTCCATCTAGTAGTCTTAGAAGAGCCTGCATCCGAATTGAGTTGAATGTTGGAAATCAGCTGGCTTCATTTTTTGTCCCAGGATGGAATGTATTTACATAATTGACCTCCCTTGCCAGAGTAGTCAGTGTTAATCATATAGCACAACTTACAATGAAATTAAATGGTTGTTAGTATATTGAGAGGCATTCTATAAGGAAGAGTCTCAAAAGGTATTTTTTTCTGGCCCACTTACAGTTAAATACATCTGGAAAATGCTCCCTTAATTTAAAAGTTAGTGGCTTGCTTAATATTTCCCCATTATGTCAATTCCCTTTATAATTATAAGGCCATATTTTTCTGTCATTTAATTGGATATCTTGTGATAGCCAAAGTCAGGCCTGCTGATGCATAAAAAAATTTGCCTTTATTATCATCTGAACTTTCATAGTATGTAATGAAATAGGTTGATCTTGGTCCTTTAGGCAGAAATTGTCCTTCCATAAAATATTTATGTAGATGATGCCATCTATAATATATTGTTTGTAAAGGTCTGCCACTTCTTAGTGACTGTGTTGGGTAATTTTAGCACCAAAGTATGTACCTTTGCCCCCCATGGCATTCTGAAATTTTAGAAATTTCAATGTCTTATGTGCCCTCTTTTCCCATTAACTGGACTCTTCTGTCAGAGTCTAATTGCTTTCTGGTAATTCTTTGCTTTAGAAGAAAAAAGTCTGTACTGCCCATTGCTTCCTTTATATCTGTTAGGCATTAACTGTCTCTCCCCTCCCACCCCCCATTGTAAAGAGTAGAACATTGGTAGGGCTTTTGAAACCTTCTTTGTACTTGTCTCCATTCACATTTCCATCAGAGGTAACCTCTTTTCCTGAACTTTAGTTTTTTTAATAGAGGTAAAGCACAGCCTTCTGCAGGGTTTCAGACTGTTCCTTTAGAGCCAAAGATTAAATAGCTTGGAGGAATTTATACTTGTCTAAATTCCTGTTTTGGTACTGCAGCTCTTCTTGTTGTCTGCTCTAGCTTTTTCTAAGCTCAAAGTACCTTTTAAAATGCTTTTAAATTAAACTCAGATGTAAATATTAAAGAAATCTCCATTTTTAACAGGTGAATTAAAGTACACTAAATGGAAAATCTGCTAGTGTTTAACAGAAATTAACCTCAGGTCAAATTTAATCCAATTTTGTTTTATAACCATGCCTGTTAATAACTGTATAATTGTATATAATACCAAGTTATCTACATTATCAAACTCCCTTTATTTTTTGGGTACAAACATAGTAGGTATTTTGAAAACAAGGAATATGAATTGTTAAATCAGCATAACAAAACGACTAGATATTTTTCTTTTGATGTATCTTAACATCAATTTGTTTTCTCTTTGAACAGATGATGAATAAGGTATTTGGAGGTACTGTGCACAAAAAAAGTGTTAGAGAAGATGGAGTTTTCAACATTAGTGTGGATAATACATGTTCATTATTCAGGTATTATATTTTTAGATGAATAAGAATAATAGTAGATTACCTATGTTAAAGTTGGTACTGTTATTTTTTAAAATTAGAGGTTCTGCAATTCATAAAACAAAATTAAAGACATAACAGTGGCCACAGGTATAATTGTCATATTTGCCTTCTAGTTGAGTGTCAAGAGGGCAGAGGATGGTGGTGATGCTAATAGGCAATAAAGAAGGCACTTATGAAGCCTTATGAAAGCACTCATGCAGTCTTGGAACCCTGTTTGGAATTGCATGTTGTGATGCTAACATTTGTACTTCTCCCATTCCACTCTTTGGTGGAGTGTGAGTCTATATGTTAATATGCCAGATGTGGCAAACGGATAATGTTTTAAACTGTCCTGCGTCTGCTATATGCATGTGCCTACCTCTCTACCACTTTTTTTGTTAGGTACTTAATAAGCCGTCCATTTGCTGGACTCATTACTAAATGTTTTAGTTCCCTCCTCCTTCCTTTCCCTGTGTTGAGGTAGAACCATACCTTGGCGTATGATCTTTTTAATATAATGAATGTATTATTTGATTTTACCACTAAGTGATAAAGATGCTATAGCTCTAATCTATTTAAAAATTGAATGAACTGTTCACTACCTTCCTAGAATCATTGATCTTCTGCTTTGCTAAATAAATAAAAATCTGAGTTTTCATTAGGTTTTCTCAAAGACCAGAAAATTTGTTTTTGTCACTTATTTTCTTTCTTGGGGGTTTTAAGGTGCTTTGTGTAAAGCCCGTTTGATGCACTATTGGTAGAGTTACTCACTTGCTTCATTTTGACCTAAATTTTATTTTTATTTTAAAACTACATTTACACCTGACTTCATTAAATCTGTCAAATGCAAGCTGATGTCAATTAGTAAGGGTACTTTTTATCATCATTTTTTAACTGTGCTACTTATTTTTAGTTGTGGATTTATTTTATTAGCATATGTTTTTAAAGGCTCCGTTGACCTGTGCCTAATTTAATTCTTAATGAGTAGTTTATTACAAATTGGACAGATCAGAAATTTTAAAATTCAAGTCATGAACTTATTTTTATCTGAAATGGAGATAAAATCCTAGGTTTTAGTCAAAACTGACTGTGGGCTGCCTTTTTGTTAGTATGGAGGAAGGGCAAAAATAAATAGATCTGTTTTGAAAGATTTTTATTTTTCAAAGGAAGATTAATAAAAAAGCCAAGTTGCTCAAAGTAATTTAATACAACTATCATGCCAAATGCATTCAAATACAGTGGTCCCACTATATGAGAGGGTTTAGGTTACTTGTCTATTCAGTGACTAGTTTTGAGAACTGCTTTAGGAATCTTGTATGTGATATACTACAAGAGGCTTTAAACGTAAAGATCTGGTTAAGATTTAACCTTTTTTGTCTTTACATTTCAAAATTCTGGGACTCCATCACAATCTGTGTTATTCCTAAACAACAGTGACGACAAAGACAAAGCCCCAAAACATCCTTTTGGCATTAATGTACATTTATCATCTTGCTTTATTTTAAATTTACATTTTTATTCCTTAGTATTATTTAATATCGAATTCTCATCCAGATTTTCCCATAGTATAAACAGTATTTTTATGGTTGATTTGTTTGAATAAGAGTCCAGAGAAAAGTCTGCTTATTACATTTGATTATTGTTACTTAAGTCTCTCTTAATTCATAATAGCTTCCTTCCATTACCCTTTTACTAAATATATTGTTTATTGTTTGGCACTAGAGTCCACATTGCTTACTAGATTGTCATTTTTTTCTGGGACTTTTCAGTAAACAGGTAGTGTCCTTTCTTTCTTTCTTTCTTTCTTTTTTTAAGAGATGGGGTCTCGCTATGTTGTCCACAGTAGTCTCAAACTCTGAACTCCTGGGCTCAAGTGATGCGCCTGCCTCTGCCTCCCAAGTAGCTGGGATTACAGATGTGCGCCATTGCACCTGGCCCTATTCTGTTAGAATGAGAAAACAAAATCATTAGTGTACACTATTTCCAGTTAAATTGCAATATTATAGAGTTTTTACTTAATTCCTTTGATTTTTGTGTCTCCTTACTCTTAAGTTGAAAATCTTAATTTCTAATAGCCTTAATTATTAATTGTTTTAGCTTACAATACACATATCTATATAGCTGCAGAATAACAATATTAGTACTAGTACTATTACTACTGACATTATTGACATAAGACTACTGAATGAAATGTTAAGGTCCTTGAAATGCCTCTGTTCTTAAGATAAATCTTGATAGATATATAATGTTGAAATTATTCTATAGTCTCTTGAAATTATTCTTTGTGTGGTTATGCTACCAATTTCATGTTTATTTGTTTTAGTTTTCAGTTTTTATAGACTGCCTTTTTTGAGGTTTAATATTCTTTTATTGGCTTTATTTATAATAAACAGAATATTTAAACTCAGTGTATTACACTGTCACATACTTTTTCTATTTTCTCATCATATATGGCAAGCTTGTATTTCTAAAGCAAAAAAACCCATTAATCAGGATATTAAGGTACTTGTGTGTTTTATTTTTTGTATATTTAGGGGCCTTCAGAAGGAAGAAATTGTTTTGCTTACACATGGAGATAGTGTAGACAAAGTAGCTGATGGATTCAAAGTTGTGGCACGTTCTGGGAACATCGTAGCAGGTGAAAATTCTACAAATTTTGCAGATTTCGTTTTTAAAAATTCATCTGAAGAGTAAGCATGTTTCTGTATTAGGTACTCTTTGATTTTATTTTTTTAGTGATACTAAAAATGTGGCAGGATCAACTATTAATTAAGGGAATTTAATAAGCAGGATTAAGTCACTCACTTATTGGTTTTCTTTGAAATACTTAAATGTTCACCCTAATATAAGCTGTTCAAACAAAACACTATACTTTTACAATTCAAGAAAATTTGAGAATTGTCTATCTTCCTGCTATGCCATATTCGTAGTTAACTGTTTTTTATGTCTGTCTTAGGTATATATAGCCATGTGTCTTAGATGTCCACAAAACATTAGACTAGGCATTTAGGACGTTTCTCTGAACTAGGGTTGGCAAACTGTGACCTGTGTGTGGGTCAAATCCAGCCTATTGCCTGTTTATGTCCAGGAGCTAAGAATGGTTTTTACATTATTAAAGGGTTATAATAAAACACAGGGACCATATGTATCCCACAGAGCCTAAAATATTTACTTTCTAGCCCTTTGCAGAAAGTTTGCTAACCCATGCTTTAAACCATTTTTGTTCTCTACTTTTTTGAGAAAGAGGAATTGATTTTCTGGCAGTTTGGGATTTTGACTTGCTTACCTGAATAACTATAATATAAATAGTCACTAATAGTCCTGGAAATCAGTAAAAGAAAAAAGTGGGTTTAATCAATAAAGTTCTTTTTGTCTGAGATGCCACAACCAAATAAGTTGAAAAATAGATTTGTCATGGATAAACTGAGTTGAGTAATATGCCTGGAGTTACTTAACAGACTAATACATTTGCATAGGAATTATCAAGAATGGTTTTTTATACTGACGGGTTTTTGCTTCATATAAAAGATCAGCAGTGATAGATGGGCCTAAGTATTTTTATTCATTCAATAAATATTTTAGTATCTATTATATGTCAGGCACAGTTCTAGATGTCAAGGATACAGTAATGAACAAAATAGATAAAATCCCTTTTTAACCATGGGACAGGGAAAGTACACAAGACACAAATACAGAATGCGTCAGTGTTTACATTGAAAAAATGAGGGGACAGGGTGTTATGGAATATGTGTGATTAGTTACTATTTTATATAGGATATTCAGGGAAGGTATTCCTATAAGATGACATTGGACCTGAAGAAAGTAAGTGCTGATCTGTCTGGATATTTGAGGGAGGAGGAAATAGCAGTACAGATGTCCTGGGATGGGACTGTATTTGAAGAACAGCAAGGAGACCACATGGTTGGAGCAGAATAAGCATGGGGGAGAATGGTAAAAGATGAAGTAGAGAGGTAGTTAGGGGCCAGAATATAAGACCTTTGAGCCCCATTGTAAAACTTTGACCTTACTCACAGTGATGTGGGGTTTTGAACAAAGGAGAGGCATGATCTAACTTCAGGCTTAGGTTATAGGAGAAAATAGGGCCAAAGATAGAAGCAGGAAGACCACCTAGGCATCTGTTGTAGTAATCGAGAGAGGCAGTATTGTCAGGAGCAGGGTAGTAGAGGTGGAAGTTGTCAGTAATGATTGGATTCTGATATGTTTTAAAGGGAAAGACAATTTCGTATTAGATTGGATGCCAGATGGGGAAGAGAAAGTAGGATCCAGTTTTAACTTCTAAGTTTTTTGGCTTGAGGAACCAGAAGGGTGAAGTTTCTATTTAACTGATGGGAAAGACCTCAGGAGTTTGGGTTTTCATATTAAATTCAAGACTCTTTATTAAACATCAAAATGAAGGTGTTGAATAGGTAGTTGTATATATGATCCTGAACTTTAGAGGAGAAAACTTGGGTGGGAGGTATGAATTTGGGGGTTTACCAGCATATGGGTGGAATTTTAAGGTTGTGAGAGTATGAGATGACTCAGTGCATAGAAAAGAGATTTAAGGGCTAGGTACTGAGAAACTTCTGTGTATAGGGATGAGTAAGCTGAAGAGGAACAAGCAAAGAAGATTCAGAAGGAGTAGACAGTGAAGTAAGAAGTGAACCAAGAGAGTGGCATCCTGAAAGTCAAATAAAGTGTGATGTACCTTGGTGTAGTAGAATGAGTATACATTTGGGAGCCTTCCAGGCCTGATCTAGTTACTTAATTAGCCAAGAATTCAGACCAGTTTCTTGATATCTCAGAGCTATAAAATAGGGATAATACAGGTACATGTAAAACATCTAGCCTAACATCTGCTGCTTAGTCGATAATATTTGTCAGAAACATATTAGTCAAGTAGGTGAAGATATATTTTTAGTTAATAGTATTCAAGAAAGAAACTTAGAGTATTCTGATAATGAGATTCTTTCAATATGGGAAATTGGTAGCTATACATTGCATTTGAAAGCCAGGTGGAACTGAGAACCAAAATTGAGTTATCATTGCACGAAGTAGATAAGACAATTGAAGTAACGGGTGAAGAAGTTAGAGTACTATGAAATAATCTCTGTGTAGGACTTACTGTACTGTCTAGTAGCTCATTAATTACTATATCATGAAAAAACCTTAATAAAGATTATGACAGTGTAGTTTTTGTTTGTATTTTCATTTTCTGTAGCTAAAAATGCAACAAGCCATATCAGTTTTAACATTTATAGAGGAAGAAATTGTAAGGAATTAATTGTGGGTATTGGTTGAGTTTTTTCAACATGAAAAAATTTTAATTTGGGATTATTTTCTCTATAAAGGCATAGCAAATGAATCTAAAAAATTATATGGAGCACAGTTCCACCCTGAAGTTGGCCTTACAGAAAATGGGAAAGTAATACTGAAGAATTTCCTTTATGATATAGCTGGGTGCAGTGGGACCTTCACTGTGCAGAACAGAGAACGTGAATGCATTCGAGACATCAAAGAGAGAGTAGGCACATCAAAAGTTTTGGTAAGCACTTTATCATCTGGACATCTGCAAATTTGCATCAATAATGTTGAAATCTAGGAGCTGAGTTCTTCATCACAGCCCTTAAGTATTGATGGAGTGAACATACGCTTTGTGTGTTGTACTGTTTCAGAGTGCTTTTTCAGTTACTATACATATTTCTGATACAAACAGTGCTTGTAGGTAATGACTTAAGCTGATAGCATTTATTTTCTTTTTGCTTATTCTGCTCAGTTTGATTTTTCTTTTCATTTTACCCTGTAGGTTTTACTCAGTGGTGGAGTAGACTCAACAGTTTGTACAGCTTTGCTAAATCGGGCTTTGAACCAAGATCAAGTCATTGCTGTACACATTGATAATGGCTTTATGAGAAAACGAGAAAGCCAGTCTGTTGAAGAGGCCCTCAAAAAGCTTGGAATTCAGGTCAAAGGTATTGCTGAACCCCAGAAAAGTTAACTTACATGCCAACACTTATTTAATCAAATCTAACCTTATGGTTTAAATGAGCACAATCACAGATTTCCCAACAAGCTCAATGTTGAAAATTTTAAAAATTTATACATTGTAATTACTTTTTGTTCAAGAGGGGTCCCAGTATAAATTTTAATTGATTAGGAGTAAAGGCTTATATGAGGGTAGGGAAGTGAAAAGTGTATAGTCGCTTCTTTTTTTTTTTAAGGCCACTAGTCAACTTCTTAGTCCTTAATGTTATTTACATTTATAGACATCTTTTATACTTTTTAAAAACAAGGTGTAATCAGTAGTTCAAGTGAAGTGATACAAATTGTACATATTGAATTAATTGAAAGTGATACCAAAAGACTGAATACAAGATGAAGACTTGTAGGTAAACATGAAGTGAACATGAGTCTAATTCTTTCTTCTTTTTGAAACTTCACTAAAATAACAGTAAGGGTATAAAACAAGTATAATGCCATAAGGATAAGGAATAAAGGAAATGATAGCAGACAAATGGTTTCAACAAAATGTTGGAAGGTGAAAAGCCAATGGATAAGGTGGATTTTCTTTGATAAGCTGATGAAATTTCTTTGGTAAGTTTCACTAGCCAGGTCTCTTCCAGAGTCCTAGGAGGGGCCCTAGTGGTATCTTCACGTGATCATATGTTTTTGTGAAATTTGCAAGTAAGATCTTTTAATAGTTTAAGTTTATTTTCTCTTTCCACTCTAACTTGCTCTGTTTGGTATTGGAATGGCTTCAGGCATTTTTGGATCAGGCTAAGAAAAACTTGAGCTGGGGATACGTTTAGTTTGGGTTTAGTGGTATATATGTGATTTGTAATCATTTCTGTGTATAGTTAAGTTCTTGTTAGCCATCCCAGTATAACTTACGATTTTTAAAATATCTTATTCTGTTTCTTGAAGTGGGCCTTCAAATTGTGAAAGTTTCAAACACACGAAAACCTAGATCTGTCCCTGGGACTTGACAGTAGAATGGAGGAATTCACAACCTTGGGATAGGGGTGAGAAGGAAGCCAACAAAAAGTTAGCTGATTTATGCTGCAGACTTCTGGGGAGGCTTAGGAGTTGGAGACATTTGGTTCCTTTAGGGGTATGGGTCTCTGGGTGAGCCTAAAACAGGGATTAATTGAAAATCTGGGAAGTAGATCCTTTTCCTTAACACAGTTGCAAAGTGCTGCTATTCCTCCCCATCAGAAGACTGTGGATAAATTCTCTATAGAGAGGCTAAACAAAAGAGGCTCTGGATTTGGGCATACCAATACCAGCCATAGTTGAGGGTTGGAGGTAAGATTCTACATTAAGAATCTATATACTGAATGGTCACTACCTCTTCCCACCACTTCTGTTCAACTACCAGAGGGATGATAGGAGATTGAAGGTGTTTTCTTTGGAGTAATTGACCAGGTTAAGGAAGGACCTACAAGTTCACTGGCGGTCCCCTCGTGAAATAGCTAGCTGTCTTGTCATCTAATGGTGAAGCCCACTAGCAATTAAGCTTTATTACCAATTAAAGGTCTTAGTTTTTAGTTTCTTACTCTTAAATACAAAAGGACAGCCAAGGATCACTAAACATGTTCATAAATACCAGTTTTACAAGAGACTCGTCAGTGTGCAGTTTTAAGGACTTTGATTCTTTGTATATATGAACCACTGCTTTTGACTGCCTTGGGCCTGTGCTGCTTGCTGTGGCTTTTGCTTGTTGCTCTGATGGATCAGAGGGAAAGTAACCAGCATAATTTGTGGTTGTCATGGCCCTAGATCATTAAATGCCACGGGATTCTCATAGGAACAAAATTTAATGAGTGCTCGTATCTGAACTCTGTTACTAGTGGGTTATTGATAGTTTTTGAATGTGTAGGCAAATTTAGGGGAGATCAAAGGATCTCCTAGTTTTTGTTTCTATAGTTTGACTTGTTTATGATTTTAAAAAAAACCTATTAGTTTAAAACACTTTTTACCTCTCCCCTAGTGATAAATGCTGCTCATTCTTTCTACAATGGAACAACAACTCTACCAATATCAGATGAAGATAGGACCCCACGAAAAAGAATTAGCAAAACTTTAAATATGACTACAAGTCCTGAAGAGAAAAGAAAAATCATTGGAGATACTTTCGTTAAGGTACCTTTCTTTTTAATGTCTTCAGTGTGTATTATTTTTGATGTAAATCTTAGTATTTTTCCTTGCCATTATATCAAATAACCAAGTTTGCTAATTTTGATTTTTTTTTTCTTTTGTGGCTGAGAGTTCTGTATAATGTTATTATACGAACCACTAGAAACTGTTTTGTTTTAAAAAACATACATACTTAATGTTGCCAGGCTGTTGTTTTAACTATTTAAGAGTAAGTGTTTTCAGTAATTCATTGAGTATCTCAAAGGCTAGATTTCAAGTTCTTGAAGGGAATATTTGTATACCTTTTTGAAACATGTTAAAGCACATGTTCTTAAAGGAGTTCATTTTGGGGGTTGGTGGATTTTGTATCCTGGTCAGTAATTCAAAAGGACTCTGAGAAATTTAACTGAAAGTGTAAAATTTTGCTGTCTTAAAAAAAATTCATCTCTTACAAGGCTCTTTTATTCCTGTTGATTATAGATTGCCAATGAAGTAATTGGAGAAATGAATCTGAAACCAGAAGAGGTTTTCCTTGCCCAAGGTACTTTACGGCCTGATCTAATTGAAAGTGCATCCCTTGTTGCAAGTGGCAAAGCTGAACTCATCAAAACTCATCACAATGACACAGAGCTTATCAGAAAGTTGAGAGAAGAGGTAAAAGCTTATGAGAACTTTTCCATAAAGTATTCCTCCCTCCCTCCCATCCTTTTCCCTCCCAATATTCATAGGGTTTTACGGTCATCACCACAATCTAATTTTAGAACATTTTCATTGCTCCTAAAAGTAAACTCATACCCGTTAGCAGTCACTCCTCATTCTGCCTGTTGTCATCTCACCCCTCCCCCAACCCCCACTTCTCTTCTGCCAGCTCTAGGCAACCACTAATCACTAATTTATTTTTTGTCTCTATAGATTTGCTTATTTTGGACATTTCATATAAGTAGAATCATACAGTATGTGGTCTTTTATGACTGGCTTCTTTTACTTAACCATAATGTTTTCAAGGTTCTTCCATGGTGTAGCATGTATCAGAACTTTATTCCTTATTATTGCCAAATAATATTCCATTATCTGGATATACCACATTTTATTTATCAATTGACGGACATTTGGTTTGTTTCTACTTTTTGGCCATTACAAGTAATGCTGCTATGAACATTGGCTATAAGTTTTTGTGGACATGTGTTTTGTTTCTTTTGATAAACACCTAGGAGTAGAATTGCTAGGTTTTATGGTAACTCTCTGTTTAACATTTTGATGAATTGCTAGACTGCTATCAAAATGACTGTACCATTTTACATTCCCACCAGCAATGTATGAGGGTTCCAGTTTTTCTGCATCCTTACCAAGACTTGTTACTGTTTTTTTAATTGTGGTAAAAAACATATCACATAAAATTTACCATCTTAACATTACTGAACTGTACACTTAAAAATGGTTAAGTATATTTTCATATTGTTGTGAAACAGATTGCCAGAACATTTTCATCCTGCAAAACTCAAACTGTACACCCATTAAACTCCTGTTCTCCTTCCCCTCCCAACCACCATTCTATTTTCTCTATGTATTTGACTACTTTAATTACCTCATAAGTGGAATCATACAGTTATCTCTTTTTGTTACTGGTTTATTTCACTTACCATGATGTCCTCAAGGTTCATTCATTTTGTAGCATGTGGCAGAATTTCCTTGTATAAGGCTGAATAATATACCACTGTATGTATATACCACATTTTGTTTATCCATTTTTTCTTTGGACATTTGGATTGCTTCCACCTTTTGGATATTGTGAATAGTACTGCTGTGAACACATGTATGCAAGTACCTCTTCAAGACCCTGCTTTCAGTTCTTTTGGATATATACCCAGAAGTGGGATTGCTGGATCATATGGTAGTTTTGTTTTTAATTTGTTTGAGGAACTTTTATACTGTTGTCCATAGCAGTTGCACCATTTTACAATTCAACCAAAAGTACACCAGGGTTCCAATTTCTCCATATCCTTACTAACATTGGTTATTTTCTGTTTTTGTTGGGTGTGAATTATCTGTCTCTTTTGATTTTAGTTATCCTAGTAGATGTGAAATAGTGTATCTCATTGTGGTTTTGCTTTGCATTTCCCTAATAGCTAGTGATGTTGAGCACCTTTTCATGTGCTTATTGGCCATTCGTATATCTTGGAGAAATGTCTATTCATATCCTTTGCTCATTTTTTAATTAGCTTATTTATCTTTTTGTTATTGAGTTGTGTTCTTTATATATTCTGGTTACAAATCTTTTATCAGGTATGATTTGCGAATATTTTCTCCTTTCCATTTGTTGTCTTTTCACTTCCTTGATATTTAAAGATAAGTTTTAATTTTGCAACACTAATATCATATTTTCTAATTGCCTTATTTTTCCTAATGAGAACTGTATCAGAGATAGTGGGTTGGATTATCCTGATTTATTTATATTTAAAAGGTTTATGTTTAAAATGTGTTTTAAGGAAAAATAAGAATATCACTAAAATATTTATCTAATTCCTTATAAGCACATAGGAGGAAATACTTTAAAAGATGCATTTTTAAAAACAATTTTTTAATTTAAGAAAAATGACAATAGGAAAAGCCAAGAATTTATTACCCCTTGTTTCCATGTCATTTTGGTTACTAAATTATGTTGATTGGCTTTTTTCTTTCCGGTAGGGAAAAGTAATAGAACCTCTGAAAGATTTTCATAAAGATGAAGTGAGAATTTTAGGCAGAGAACTTGGACTTCCAGAAGAGTTAGTTTCCAGGCATCCATTTCCAGGTAAAAAATATTGAATTTTTTCTTTAGACCTGCATGTTAAATAAAAATCAATCCAGACAATTCTGAAATAATTTGTCATCTTGGAGTATATAACATTAGAGAATGGAAAGGATGAGTAGGGAACAAATACTAGGTTTTTAAGTATGAAATGTCTGATTTCCTTAACTACTAACTTAGTTGATATCTCTGACATTTCACTTTGACACTTCTTGTTTTATTTTTACCATTAAGGTACATCCTCCCTCTTTTAAACACATGGTTTGGCTTGTGGTTATCTTTCAAATTTTTTTTAGAGCAATTTTTTTGAAACCATGGATAAGTCAAAAATTTGTTATCTTCAAACATGAATCCCATTGTGGAACCAGTGCAGCGCAGGCAGCTCAAAATATCAATGAAGTGTTTGGGAGGGATGTGGCTTATGAACGCACAGTACATTGATGGTTTGAGAAGTTCCGATCTGGTGATTTTCATCTTGAAAATAAGCCATGTGGGCGACCTGAGACCAAGGTGGATAATGATGAGCTGAAAGCTGTAGAGGAAGTGAATCCATCTCAACCTATGCATGAATTAGCAGCAAGTTTTGGCGTTACTATTCCAACAGTATTGGACCATTTGAAACAAATCAGCAAGGTAAAGAAGCTGGATAGATGGGTACTGCATGAATTAAACGAGCGTCATAAGAGAAATCGCCTGGAAGCTTGCCTTTCTTTGCTGTCATGATGTAAAGGTGAACCATTTCTACACTGTATTGTTACATGTGATGAAAAATGGATTCTTTTTGACAATCGCAAGCATTGGGCACAATGGTTGGATAAAGACGAAGTGCCGAAACACAGTCCAAAACTGAATATTTAATTAAAAAAAGCTAATGGTATCTGGTGGTCCAGCGCTGGTATTATCCACTACAGCTTCATGAAACCTGGTCAATCGATTACAGCAGATGTCTGCTGCAACCCACTGGATGAAATGATGAGGATGCTTGCGATTAAGCCACAGAGATTGGTCAATAGAAATAGGCCAATCCTCTTGTAAGACAACGCTCGACCACATGTCGCACAAACAAAGCTGCTCAAACTACAGGCTGGACTTGGAAACTTTCTGTCATCCACCATATTCGCCAGACCTTGCACCAACCAACTACTGCTTCTTCCAGGCTTTGGACCACTCCTTGCAAGGAAAAATACTCAATTCTCAACAAGGTGTGGAAAACGCCTTTCACGATTTTATTGCCATTCACTCTCCAGGCTTCTTTGCTGCCGGCATAAACAAGTTACCGTTAAGATGGCAAAACTGTGTCGATAGTTGAGGCACATACTTTGATTAATTGTACTGCTTCTTGTTTGAAATACAATAGACTAAACTTTTGATTCGAAATTGGATGTTTTGTATTTAATGACCTAACATACATTCCTTTGTATTTACGTCATTTCATTAAATACTCATTTTCCATTGTATTTGTATTTAAATATCCCATGATCCTTGGGAGTGTGGCATATAATGTTGCCATCAAATGAGAAAAGAAAGGCATGGAGATATTTTAATAACATTGCCACACAATTCTTAGTGGTAGACCTAGAATTTGTATGTTCTTTGTGCTATACCATGAGGCATTCCAAGGAATAAGTGAGGGTTAAAACTTGGTTTTTTAAAATCCTTATCCTTTGTCTGACTTGTTTGGATGAACCACTTCTTTCATGTGCAGAGAATTCTTTGCACAATGCTTTATGTAGTTAATTCATGAACAAATAAAAAATACTCAGTTTTTTGAAGTCATTTGCTGTCATATAGAAAAAATTATTTAGAGGTGGTATTTATTTAAAGTTAGAACTGAATGTCTCAATCCTTTTTTGTTACTAGCTGTGCATGGGTAAGTCTTAATACCTCAGTTTTTAGCTCTTTATAATAGTGATTAGGTGATGAGTTGGGAAAAATTGTCTAATTAAATTAAAAAACATAGCAATATCTAACATTTCTTAAGTACTTGCTATGTACTAGGCACTCTGCTAATGTTTTCAACATATTGTCTTATTTGATCCTCACGATAGAAACTAGTGTTGTCTTTTTTTTTTTTACAGATGAAGAAACTTACGGACAGAGGCTAATTTGCCAAAAGTTATGCAAATTAGAAAGTGTGAAGCCAGAATTATATCCCCAGTAATCTTTTTCTTTTCTTTTTTCTTTTTCTTTTTCTTTTTTTTTTCTTTTTTGAGACAGTCTCACTCTGTTGCCCAGGCTAGAGTGCAGTGGCATCATCATAGCTCACTGCAACCTCAGACTCCTGGGCTCAAGTGATCCTCCTGCCTCAGCCTCCTGAGCAGCTGGGACCACAGGCATCTGCCACCATGCCAGGCTAATTTTTCTAGTTTTTGTAGAGACAGAGGTCTTTGCTCTTGCTCAGGGTAGTCTCGAACTCCTGGCCTCAAGCAGTCCTCCTGCCTCAGCCTCCCAGAGTGAACTACTGTGCCCAGCTCCCCCCAGTAATCTTTACTTTAGAGTTTATACTCTTAACCATCATATTGCCTGCATAAAGAGTATTACAAATGTATAACCTATGTGGTGATTAGCACTTGTTATCAAATCTGGTAGATCTAATAATTTAAGATCTTAAGTTTCTAACCTGCGTGTTGGTAAAGGATGATCTGTGAATGTAATGGAGAGGAGGCCAAGTGGTCCTGTGTCCTGGGTCATTATTTCAGCTAGACTCACTTAATATTTTTAAAGTCTATTGTATATGTTGGGTTTTCTGTTATATAAGATTTTATTGGCAAAAGGGTTTTGCTGCTTTTAAGAGCCACTTATCTTAAATAAGCTACTTATTCTAAAAATGAGGAATTAATAGACATGGCTGAGGTTTTGGTATAACCAGTCATCTCAAGTGATGTCTTTTCTGTTGTAGGAAAGCAGCAGAAGCCAATTTTTATTAATATTAGATCCATGCATACCTCTGTTTTTTATCAACTTTTAAGTATTTGTAAAATGAAAATACCAGCTCATGTTTTTTGGAATTAAATACTCTCATTATTTGAGATATATTAACAGCATTCTACTGTTCCTAAAATTATATTGGTAGTTGAGACTGGGTGATGGATAAGTTCATTATACTGTCCTCTTTACTTTTATGTATGTTAGGAATTTTTTTTTTTAGTTTTGGCGACAAAGTCTTGCTCTGTTGCCCAAGCCGGAGTGCAATGGCATGATCATAGCTCACTGCACCTTCAAACTCCTGGGTTCAAGTGATCCTCCTGCTCAGCCTCCCGAGTAGCTGGGACTACAGGCGTGTGCCATCATACCTGGCTAATTTTATTTTGTTATTTTTTGTGGAGATGAAGTCTTGCTTGTTATTTTTTGTAGTGATCAGGGTCTTGCTATGTTGTGCAGGCTGGTCTTGAACTTCTGACCTTGAGTGATCCTCCTTCCTTGGCCTCCCAAAGTTCTGGGATTACAGGCACGAGCCACCATGCTTGGCCCCTTAATAAAAATTTTTAAAAGACTGGCACATATTATGAATTATAGATATTGACTGGAGAATTTTGTGATATACATTGACTATACAGAGATAAAAATCATTGATATGGAGAAAATGTAAGCATTCTAAATGAGTTGAATGGGAAACTAGTAGCTACATTTGAAATTAAATACATTAAAGAACTTATGGCAGATGGATTTTAATTTTGGAAGGATTTTATATTTTGAAAATGTGGCATTTTTATATTAAATACAAAATTTATATTAAATACTATTGTTACTCTTTAGGTCCTGGCCTGGCAATTAGAGTAATATGTGCTGAAGAACCTTATATTTGTAAGGACTTTCCTGAAACCAACAATATTTTGAAAATAGTAGCTGATTTTTCTGCAAGTGTTAAAAAGGTAATAATTTGACACAGCTAATTGTAAGGAATTGAATAGATTCTTGTTGTATTCCAGTATTTACAATGAATTTATTAGGATTTCATTATTTGAAAATTCAGATTAATATAACCTTTGAAATGACTGTGAAGAAAGTATTCTATAGTACTCTTGGATACAGAATTCTCTTTCCAGCGAAATAAGACTGGATATTCTGAATCCCTAAAAATGCTAGATAAGGTATTTTTATTAAAACACTTTTTCATGTGTTTTGCAAGATAGTAAAGGGAATCCTTTGAGTCAGGAATGTATCGGACATACCAGTTTGAGAAGCCAAAGTTGTCTGCTCCTCCGAGGGCAGCTACTAATATCATGTGGTCTAGGGCTTTGGTTTTAACAATTCCATTCATACAGTGTTTAAATATGAGACCTTGGGTTCAGGAAGGGCTGGGAATTGGATCAGAGATCTTCACCCTGAGCAACACTTGCGCTCCAAATTGGAGATGAATGAAAAAGTCTCCCAGTGCTTCTGCAGATTTGAAGGCTTAATTTATATAATCTGTGTGGTCTGAAAACTGTAAGCTAAGAATTTTATTTAATAATTTAAAGTGGATCTGTGTTGGTAGTACCTCCAGGAGTCAGTCAAGAGGCATTGTGAATTCTGTTTGGAATATCATCAACTAGGTCCCAAAGAATTTTCGTAGATAGAATTCTAACAAATATGAGCTTACAATAAAAGAGTCAAAACACTTTTATAGAAGTAAGACACCATGAATGAGAATGGAAATAAGCAGAACAAGACTATCAAAGACTTTAGATACTGAAATTAACAATATATAAAGTAAGTAGAAATAAAAGATGTTATTAAGAAGAATAAAGGTGTAAGACTACTAAAAATGACTGGGTAGATTTGAAAAAAAAATCTAAGTTCTAAAAATGAAAATAATAACTGAAATTAAAAACAGCTAAAGAGAGAATTAGTGAACTCAAAGATGGATGTTTAGAAATTATCTAGAAATCAGTACAAATCCTAAAATATGAGTAAAGGAAGTTAAGACAGAATGAGAAGATCAGTTCTAACATATGTCTCAAAGGAGATAATAGACAAAAATATATTAATTCCTCCACACTGCTGAAAGACATGATGCTTCAGACTCAGGAAATATAATACATCCTAAGCAGGATAAAGGAAAAGAATTTGACACCTTCTGGGTATAGCTCAGCGAAATTTACAGACTGCCAAAGACAAAGCAGCTGCAGAGAAAAGATCAATTACCTAAAAAGGAAAGACTGTTATACTGAAAGCAACAGTAAAAGCAAGACTTCAGAGTGCCCAGAGAAAATAATTAACTGTAGTGAACAGCTAAACTGTCTTTTAAGAACAAGGGCAAAATAAAGTCATTTCCAGATAAACAGAATTTAGTAGCAACAGTTGCTTACTTAAAAAACTAAAGGCAATGACTTTCAACTCTGGTTATGTATTAGAATGATCTGGGGGAGCTTTTGAAGTATACTATTTTTGGCCCATCTCCCTAGAATTTCTTATTTAATTGGTCTGTCATGGGACCTGAACATCCCAAGTAATTTGTGCAGCTAGGGTTGAGAACCACTGTTTTTAAAGAACTGACTTCAAGAGAAGCAAAAGGATCCCACGAGAAAAGTCTGAGATACAAGAAGGAATGATAAGCAAAGAAAATGGTAAATGAGAACAGTTAAAACAAACATGGACTGTCTAAAATAATAAAAATAATTTCTACTCTTTGGTGTTTATTTAAAAATATGTAACAATGTATAGCTGAAAAAGCATGTAAGCCACAAGGGGGTTGATTTGAGTTAAAGCTTTCAAACATGCTTGTATTGTTTACGAGGACAGAATATTCTCTTTTGTTAAGTATCCATGTTAACACTTAAGGGGGAACTACTTAAAAGAATAGAAATAAAGGGTTTAATTTCAAAACTAGTAAAGGGGAAGTAAATGAACTGGGAGAAATCACCAGTTCAAAAGATTGCAAGAAAGAACATAAAATGGGACAAATAGATACTACAGGTACTATAAGAAACATAAAATGGGACAAATAAATACTACAAATAAGATAGATGGTAGAATGAAATTCAACCATATCATTAACCTATACTTAATTAAAAGGACTAACATATCTAGTTAAGACATCAATTGACAAACTAGGTTGAAAACTAAATCTGTTTAGTATAGAACAGTAAATCTGAAAAGTACAGGAGCTGTTCAAAGATATGATAATACCTGGATAAGAAATAGAAAAGTAAGAAGAAAAACACATAAAGAAAGATAACCATAATAAAAGTGTAGCCATGTTAATTTCAGAAAAACTGTTATGCAAAAAGTAGTTTACGGTTGAAAAACTTGATCAGTAAGATTGTGTCACTTGTGAATTAACCCTTTGATGATGACATTACGTAATTTTTGCATGGTGATTAACTTCTCAAGACGTAGTCCGCAGGAATGAATTTCTGGCATGGTGCATAGCACACGCAAGTAAAGGAGATACCAAATATAATCTGCTGTAAACAAGTAAGTGAATAATAAGATAATGTATATACCGCAAGAGTGAAACTTATTTCTAAACCTGACAAAGTGTCTCAGATTGTTCTAGCCACATACGCTCTTGACAAAGTCAAGCTACACGTACAGGAGAGGTCTAGGAGAAATATTGCAGTTCAGTCGCATTCACTGAATGCGTTCTTGCTGCCAATTAAAACTGTAGGTGTACAGGTGAGTTGTGTGAATTTATTGACCTGTGACATAACTTTCTGAAGTTTGCTTTTTTCACCAATATTGAAATAGGAATTACTTAGGAAAGTAAAATGTGAAAGTATATACACCAAGTTTAGAAAAGTAAAAAGGCAATATTTTTAGAATGTTTATGGAGTTAATAGTAATAGGAACTAAGTATTCGGGCTGAGATTTTGTAGTTTTAGAATATTTGTCAGATCTAACCAAAAGTAATAATTAAAAGAGGGTTGGCTTGCTTGCTTCTATCTCGTGGGGCAGGTATCAAGAGGTCATGTCCTTATTTATCCCTCTAGGTGTGAAATACACTGTCGCTTTAGGAGTCTTTAACGGCACTAAGGCCTCCAGATGAATATATTACACCATTTAGGTCTTGTTCTCAGTTTGTATTCCCTAAACAAGTGTTCTCTGCCTCTTCAACATGTCGTCTCTCTCCCTTAACTGTGATGTACAACTAATATTTTTTGTTTTTATTATTTTGCCTTTCTAGTTGTAAAAGCATGTGAGAATAATATTCTCAATTTTAAAATGCTATTTGTAAAATGATTTATTCTCCTTTATTTATATGATCCTCAAATGAGTCTCTGGGTGAACAAAAGCTTGGGAGTGTAGGGGAGAAGATTTCTTTTCTGTTATTTAGAGTTTGTGGTTAAATGGAAACTAGGAAAGGTGTCAGTAATTTAACTCAATGGTAATTGGGCCAGTTGTTGGGTTAATGTGTTTATAATGTCCTCTTATAGAATTATGTGTAGAAAGAAATTAATTCTGTTTTAGAGATTATTCATCTAAAACTTAATAAGCATATACGTTTTGTAAATTTATGAATCTGTCAGTTTAAATTTCTCCTCTGAATTTGTATAGTTTGGTCTATGAACAAAACAAAGTGTAAAAATTCACTGTTACTTTTAAATTAAACTAAAATATTTTAATTCATGGAAATGATAAAGATAGCTATTTTGCCCTGTCTTTACCCGCCTTTTAAAAAGCCACATGTGTAAACTGTTCATATTGTTTTAAAATCACCATTGAAATAACCTTTCTTGGAATTGTAGAAATAATTTTCTTTCAGTGGTTTATGGATTATCTAGTTTGTCATACACAAATTCATTTAGAAATTTGTGATATTTACAGGCAGGTGTTACCCTACTATATAAAGATAGAGGTGTAGACAGGTTATTTAATTCTTCAGAGTTTTTCCAGTCCTAAGTAGATCTGTTATAGAGAACTTCCAGCATTGTATGCTGAGAGGGAGTTGAGTTGAAATAGTTCTCCACTCTCCTTTTTAGAGAAGTGTTACAGATACTAGTGTTACAGATAAATAGATGTCTGAGATAATGTCATTTGTTGGATGAGTGATTGCTTTATTGAAAATCAACTTAATCAGGCTCTACTACCTTTCCCACCAAAATAAAAGTTTCTTTTGTTATTAGATACCTAACTTTAGTCTTTCAGGCCTTTGAAGCCAACCTTTGCCCAGATAAAAATAATTCATGGTTAGTATAGCAATAAAGTTTATTTTCTAAATACCAAAGTAAACCATACTTGTAAAAAATCAAAATACATGAAAAAAATAATTCTCCTTATTCCTGTTCTCTAGTGAAGGTTTATTTGTATCTTTCCAGAAACACTTACTTTAAAAAGAAAATAAAAGGATATTATGGATACACATTGTTCATAAACGTTTTTCTTTTAACTGAACATCACGAACTTCTTATCTTTTCATGTCTTTCCAAGTAGATTATTATCAACTGCTGCCTCATATTCCACATATACTGTAATTTATTTAACTATTCTTCTACCAGTAGGCATTTAAATTGTTTTCAGTTTTTTAAAATTTATAGGCATTTCAGCAGTTACTCCTGTATTTATGTAGGATCATTTGTTAGGTTATAGAGCCATGTATATTTTAAACTTTTATATGTACTGTCAAATTAGCATACTATCAAATACTTTTTAAACTTCTATAGATACTATCAAATGCTTTGTATTTTCATATTCTCAGGACCTGACATTCTCGGTATTACATAGCTATCTAATGAATCTGTTACTTTTAGAAATTGCTTTTCAAATTTGATGTTTTAAAAACAAATTATTTGGATTAAACAGGACAAAGAAAAAGGGAATCAATTATTAGTTTTATTTACTTATTTTTAAATTAACTTTCTTAGCTCATGTTTAAACAAATTGATAAGTAAATGTTTATGAATTGTTTTTGTCTTCTGCTTAAGAATCCTTTACCTACCTAATAAACATGGGCAGATCTTTTCTGCCAAATTAAGTATGCTGGTTATCCACAGTTGGACAGGTATTTGGGATGAAATCCTAGTAGACCTCTGGCATATGTTGAATAAATTCTTGAAATTACCATGATGCTTTATGTTGAACCGATTGGGGTAGGATTTAATATGGGATTTTAATTTGGAATTTATTTATATCATTAGAGAAGCATCCAATATATACTTTTATTCAAACAATGTATTCTTTTAAAAAAAAAACCCCAAATTGCTATTAATAGCATCACCATGTATAAAATATTTTTCAGCATATCTCTTGACTTCTATAAAACTATTAAAAATTACCAATTGTATTTCTCTTTTCAGGGTGACTGTCGTTCCTACAGTTACGTGTGTGGAATCTCCAGTAAAGATGAACCTGACTGGGAATCTCTTATTTTCCTGGCTAGGCTTATACCTCGAATGTGTCACAACATTAACAGGTATGTTCTGTGGCATGCAGGGCCCAGGGGTATGTGTAATGGAAGAGGATGTGTTTTTTAAGGTCTTTTCTATTAATGAAAGACCAAAAGGCTGAAGTGTAGATGTAGGTAGGTGATAGTAGATAAGAGTGAATGGCTGTGTTTATAGTTCAAATATGTGCATAGGTCATAGTTAAGCAGACTTAATACTGTGTTTTGACCCTTCATCACAATGTAATCATCTGTTTATTTTTAAAAATTTGTTTAAAGGAGAAATAGGATTTTTATTTTAGTGTAAAATATTAAAAGCAGCTGTAAAACATGTCTTCCAAATTAGCCGCTTATACTACCTATTGGTTTTATGGTAACATGTCTTATCCCAGAAGCACAGAGAAAAATATGTACAGGTTATAGAATTACAAATAGAGACTTGGTTAATTTAATAGTAATTCCAGTAAAAATCAAAAGAATTTGGCATATGCCAGGTATCATTAAAATAGCTACATTTAAATGTATAATTTACATTTTTAGATCTAATTTTGATTTGCATATTAATTGCTTATGTTGGCTATATCAACAGTTGATTTATAATCTTGTACTCAATTTGTTGTCCCATATACAGTTCAAAAATCTCACTTGTTTCGTATCAGACTGCTAATTAAATGTTCTTATTTCACAGTTGTTCACCCTCTTCAATTTTCTTCATGGGTGTTAGGCAGTTAACCAAAAAGAATTATTTGAAGTTTCATTTTACTCAGTTGCTACAGAAATTAGAAACCTACCTGTTAGTGTTAACGTAGCAGAGTTTGTATAGTTAAAGATAAGGAGTCACCGGGAAGCCAAGTTTTTACTAATGGAAACATGCCCATTAAAAAGCTTACTCAGATGAACTAAAGGGCCCCAAATACAGAAGTACCTTTAATATACTGAAAAAACAAAAAAGAATTATTCATATCTTAAATAATGGTAAATTTGTAAATGCCTATTTTGAATGGAGATAATTATCTTGGTTAGAACAATTGTTCCTAATTCATCTTCTGGGGAATGCTCATACCTAAATAAACTATATGTCATATAGAAAATTCCCTTTCCCTAAGTCTAACTCCACTGCTTTTATTCTGTAATTGGTATGTTTTTCATTTCACAGCATTCTTAGTTTTATCTTTTTTCTTTTTCTTTTGCCAAAGGGCACTCACCCTTATTTAAACTTTATCCTTTTATATGCTGGTTTTTCTCTTTTTTTTCCCCATTTCTCTCCTTCCTTACCCCTACCTCTTTCCTTAAAAAAGAAAAAAATAAAAAGCCTAACAACCAGCAAAGAACTAGATTTTTAAATATGGACTTAGCAATCCCTTAAAAGAATCTTGGTGGACTTCAGATTTGTTGGGGTCCTTTTTGGGAATTGGAATTTAAAAATATTTTTCCATTTTTGCCATTTTTCCTCCTAATTTGGATGAGGGAATCTGTACAGGAAGGGACTGTTCCAGTTTTACTGTTCTATACAATGTGGATGACTACCTGTCCCTGTGTACTGTAGTGATTACTCTTACAAGAAATGAGAAGGTGAAAAGAGCAGGTTCATGGCATTCTCTTAACTAATCACTTTCTCCTCTAAAGATCTTTTATGAGCTCTAGGGACTATATTGTTTAGAAGAAGTATGGTATACTTCATATACATGGGACAAAAACCTTCTGGTACAGTACGTTGGGAAGGAAGCAACAAAGTAGTTGGTGGTAGTGGTGGTTTTGCTCTAAATATTTTTTTTCTTTTGGGTATTTTATTCCCAAGTACATATTAAAATTAAAAAAGAAAACTTTAAAACTTCACCATGGTAGTTACCAGGGGAGACTTATTTTCTTTGCTAAAGACAGACAGGGGTAAGGAAAAGGGACAGTTGTCTGGCTGGAGTTGGAGTAGAGAGAGCTAGCTAGATGGCATTCATATCTCTACCCTGACTCCCTCTTGTTTTCTGGGTGAGGTTGTGAAACAGATTTCTTCAAACCAGTGGCAAGATATACCTCAAGTTGTTATAATTGTCTAATTGCCTCAAGTTATGTTCCAAAGCCTACTTTATTAACACTTAACATTGTATCTTCATGTCTTTCAAACATACATTTACTTAAAGTAGTAGTGAGTCATTTGTTTAGGAAGGAAGTAGTAGGATACCAAGTCCTATTTCAGTGGTCTTTTTAAGGAATTGTAAATGAGAATCTCTCTCTCTAGGATCACTGTTTCTCAAAGTGGAAGAAAAATATTGAGTGGTCAACTAATTTTGGGAAATTCACTATAATTTCATCTTAGAGATTTCTGGGGCGTGTTAGCATATTACATCTGAAGTCTTGTCAAAAAGACACCTATTTCTTAATTTAACTATGTGTATTAGTTTCCTAGGGCTGCCCATAACAAATTACCATAAACTGGGAGACTTAAAACAACGTAAGTTTATTCTTTTACAGTTCAGGAGGCCAGAAATCTGAAATCAAGGTGTTGGCAGGGCCATGTTCTTTCTGAAGGCTATCGGGGAGGATCCTTCCTTGCTTCTTCCTAGTGTCTGGTGGTTGCTGGTCATTCTTGGCTTGAGACAGCATAACTCCAGTCTCTGTCTCCATGTTCACATGGATGTCTTTCCTGTGTGTGTCTGTGTTTCCAAACTTTCCTGCTCTAGGAAGGACACCAGTCATTGGATTACAGCCCACCCTAATCCTGTATAATTTCATTTAAACTTGATTGTATCTACAAAGCCCTTCTTCTACTCACAGATTCTGGGTGGACATGAATATTTGGGGACATTCTTCAATCCAGTACATTAGATGAAAAAAAGTTGTAATAATTACATATGTCTTTGCACATTCTAAGATACTGGTATTCCAGAGAATGCACTTTGAGGAAGGTACATAGAACATAGGCCTTCCTGTAATCTTATATCCTGTCCTACTCATCTGGGGAGTTGATGTGGGTCGGAGAAAAGCCTAAAAATAAATGGAAAGAATGTTATTGTACATGCTTTGCTTCTCATACTAAAATGTATTTTCTCTATAATTTTTACCTCTTTCCTTCTAGAGTTGTCTATATATTTGGACCACCAGTTAAAGAACCTCCTACAGACGTCACTCCCACTTTCTTGACAACAGGGGTGCTCAGTACTTTACGCCAAGCTGATTTTGAGGCCCATAACATTCTCAGGGAGTCTGGTAAGTTGCTCGTTTTGTTTATCACTGCATGCTGTAACTAGCTTTGGAAGCGTGGCATTAATATTTCTAGCAGGAGGATGGCTTTTTATTTAATTTTGAGATGCTTTTGTTTTTGTTATTTAATTGTATGGATGGTTCTATGATGTTGCCTTCTAAATAAGATTTATTCACCTTTGTGGCCATTTGTGGACATGTGCAGAGTGGCAAAAAATTTGAGTTGCCAGACTCGCACATTCCCAGATGAAGTTGAACAAATTGACACTCTGCTTTGTTTTTACTCTCATGTTGTAAACAAGTGTCCTTTTCATGATGTACTTGCTGCCATATTTCTTGCATTTTTATGCTTTTTGTTGGTGATTTTGCTGTTTAAAATTATGACCCTCAAACATAGTGCTGAAGTGCTGTCTGAGTTCCTGAGCACAAGAAGGCTGTGATAAACCTTATGGAGAAAATCTGTGTGTGAGATAAATTTTATTCAGGCATGAGTTATAGTGCTGTTGGTTGTGAGTTCAATGTTGATGAATCTATAATAAATATTAAATAAGGTGTCTTTAAACAGAAGTCACGTAAAGTTATATATTGATCTATTGATCTGTTGATGAAAATACTGCAACCAGAGGCTTGCAGGAACCTAACCCTATATTTCCCTAGTAGAAATGGTTCAGTATACTGCTAATACGCTAATTGCAGTATAGAATATAACTTATCAAGAATCATGAGAATCGACTCTTTCTCTTTATAGCACATCTCTGTGACATCACTGCAGTGATCAAGTTGTAATGCTGTGGAAGTAGCTGAAATCGATGCATGACAACAGTCTTAACTGTGGAGTGTGTTTATACAAGGGCTGTCTGGAAAGTATCCAGCCATGTAATATGAAAAATTATGAAAATTATGGCTGGGTACTTTCCAGACAGCCCTTGTATATGTGATTTTAGATATTGTCTGGGAGGATTTACAGAATGCTTTTCCATGGTGTGGTGATTGGTTCTAAGTGTTCTTTTCTCTAGGGTATGCTGGGAAAATCAGCCAGATGCCGGTGATTTTGACACCATTACATTTTGATCGGGACCCACTTCAGAAACAGCCTTCATGCCAGAGATCTGTGGTTATTCGAACCTTTATTACTAGTGACTTCATGACTGGTATACCTGCAACACCTGGCAGTGAGATCCCCGTAGAGGTAATTTATATATATATTTTTTCTAATGTACATTTTTAATACTTCTTACATTTTATAATATGGCAAATGGAATAGGCTGTCACAATGGTGATATTTCTGGGGTTGGTTTTCTGTTCATAGGGTAGGCTGTTATTTTTTTTTATCTTCACACATTTGACTATTTAATAGACTATAGCAGAAGAAGGCCTTAAATTTAGTATACCCTTCAAATGTCTGATTACTATGTAGAAAGTAACCAGTTGTAGTCTGTAATTTTATCTAATCTTGCCAGCCTCTACTTTATAATTAGTATTCCCCAGAAGAAAACTCTAGGAATGAAGAAGAGTTTGTTAGAAATGAGGATGAGATTTGATGGCATTATAGCCAGGCACACAAGAATTGCCTGGTGTTCTGCCTACTAACAATTCCAGTTTCTTTTTTGATCACCTTTTCTCAATTCTTCTATACCTCCACCAGAGTGTTCCAAAGGAGCTATTTATATAATAACAAATGAAAATCAAAGTGAGACTTGATTAGTTTGGACCACTGCTTCATTATAGCTAGCTGGGTTGGGGAATGTGGCTTAAAGTCTGTTTTCCCTTAAGGCTCAAATTTGCCAAGCCTCTGGCCAGTCAAGTGACCAGGCCATTCTCTACTCTTACATACTTGACAGGGATTATTATAGTGCCCTATATACCACCTTGGTGGCCTCAGAGTTGTATGTTTAAGCCACAGATAATTTGCAAAGCATTGGCTAAAATATATAAAATCATGTTTGGATGCCATAGCAGTATCAAAGTGCTGTAAGTGTTCTTAAGCACTTGTTGTGGACCAGTAACAAACACAACTTGCAGACTAGCACCTGTTTGTGGATCACACTTTGAGTAGTATCGAGTTTAAGTCACTAACATCTATTATAGAGGAAAGTAAGTTCACAATGTAAGATTAGTTGGAGACCATCCCATATACATGGAGGACAGTAGTGAAAATAGAGCACATTTTAATTTTAAATTGCAAATGTAAGTCCTCTAGGACTGTTGGATATGCACTGGATCCTGGTTCTTCTATATGTAATTTTTCTTTTTATAACAGGTGGTGTTAAAGATGGTCACTGAGATTAAGAAGATTCCTGGTATTTCTCGAATTATGTATGACTTAACATCAAAGCCCCCAGGAACAACTGAGTGGGAGTAAATAAACTTCTTGTTCTATTAAAGTACCATGTGCAGTTCACATTGATTAGAAATCATCCCCATTATTGACATGCAGTACTGTGAAAAGAATTACTGGATCAGCTGCATCACATCTGAGTTCCCTCCAGCAAAAATCTACGGCTCAAGAGCTGAGTTGGGGATAACAAAAAGGGACTAAAGAGTTTGTACGGGTAAATAATCAAAGCACCATTGCCTACACTCAGACAGATTGATATTGCTTTTGCCTTTGCCTCACTTATTCCTTATGTATAAACTCACAGTTGCTATTGATGTATCTGCTTGTGAAGATGTGTGAAGGTGGGTGAATTTAGGGGTAGTAATGGGCTTCTGTCTCCTTGCCGGTTTCTAAGAGCTGTTAGAAACACCCATTATTTAACAGTGTAACTTACTATGTATATATACCTTTTGGAGAATCTGAGTTTTCCTGTAAGTGACCATTTCTCCAAAGGGTGAGAAAGAGATGAATATATCAGATAAAGGTATAGGTGGGCTGTTTCAGCCACTTTTGCAGGACACTGGGGCTATAATATGTAAGCTACCGTAAGATGGGAAAGTACCAGGAATTTGTTGAAGTTCTTTAGAATTTTATGATATCACACCCATGGAAGGAAGGAAACTATGAATGGTCTCAAATTTCTGTGAATGGTCTTAAAATGTTCTCAAACCCTGTTCCACATAGATGCTGTTACTCACTGTCAGCTTTTTCATTAGTAAGGAGCTATATCCCCCGGCCTTATGTTACCAGCTTCCACAGCCTTCCATATAAAGTTTCTGTTCTCTCCCCAGAAGAAACTGTCTCAGTGATGTCTTTGGTGTAGTGCAGATAGAGTTCGAGAGGAGAGTGTGAATCTCTTATTGGCTGGTCAGAGGAACAGCTCTGAGATCGCAGAAGCCATGATGCATGTCTACAGCTTACAAATGGGAGAGGAAAAGTGCTTATATCATCTAGTAAAGAGTTGTAAAATGAAGTCTTAGATCTAAATCTGTAGACAGGTGTAATACTTGCTGCTCAGAAGTCTCTGTCCAGTCTTGCTCCATGCAAGGTATTTGCCAAATCTTGTAATCCTTTCTACCAACTGTAATAGAGGATTCAAGAACCAGTGCAGGACTTGCTGCCATTGCCACCAGGTTCTAACAGATCTTTTATAACATTCACATAAGAACTATAAAAATAGACTAGTAGACTTAAATTCTGTAGCCGTTTCTCTCAATATTTTAGCAAAGAATGTTGTGATGTTTTTGTCTTACCAATTCCATCTCAGGTTGCTGCCTATTTCCTTGTTTAAAAGGTCTTTTCTATTAATCAGGTACAAAATTTTGTTTGGGATTCAGTGTTAGGTAAACAACAAAATGATGCGTGGCAGAAATCATCTTTTCATTTTGGCTGGTACAGAGGACAAGAAGACTGCTGCTGGACCAGAAAGGGAAAGAGCTTCTGCCTATTGAACAGATAGTTGTATCCAACACAAAGGAATATTTGACTTTTACAAAACTTGAAGTGTTCATTCTTTGTCCTGATGAGGAGGTACTCATAATGGCCTTCTGGAAAGGATATGTTAGTGATCTGGTCTTAACAGATTTAAATTAGAGTCATGTTATTTTAGAGCTAGAATAGACAACCTATAAAATGCCTGCCACATGTATCAGTACACATTTATGATTATATGAAAAAGTTTCCTAGCCAAAGTGTCTTATGATTTTGTATTCAAGCAAACAGTAGGAATCTAGGAGAAACTGAGAGTAAGAATGTTTTTTCCCTGAAGTTTGTCCTATGGAATACTGCTGCATTGAGATGGTCCATGTAAAAAGGGTAGGATGGTCATGTAAGTTTGGGAAACTGCTGTTCACTTGTCCTTCCATCTTGGAGATTCATGGTATATGTGATATTCAAAGCTCTGAGAAATTTTGAAGTTAAAAACAATTGTTAAATATTGTTTAATTTAGTGTTTTCCTGATACTTGATGGTTAAACACCTTTTTACATAACCCTTCTTAATATATACATAATGTATACTTCTTAATATAATATTAGGAAATTGATTTCTCCAAAACACACCTTGACATGGTACAGATTTTTATAAAATGTAAACTTTATGGAGTTCAGAAATTTTCTAATATTTAGTACTGTCTTCCTTTGGACAGCACTTTTTGTTTTGCACCATATAACATTACTCTATACCTTCATAGTATTTCATCTGAGCTGCTGAGAAAAGTTAAGGTTGCACTTCCATTTTACAGTTAAAGAAACAAGCTCAGTTTAGGAATGGTTACCTAATGAGTTTCAGAATTAAATGCCAGGTTTCCTTAGTCCCAACTGTCTCATTAAGTATGTTCTGACACTTAAAATTACATAAATTTATGGGATGGTTATTTTTTTGACCAAGATTAGAATAGTGCCTACCTGGCTAATAACATTCATTATTGGTTATCCTGGGCAGATCATGACTTCATTCCCATTGCTAACCACCTACCTGGGACACCTCTCTAATTAAGTATATTTTGTTTCTTTGTGTCTGTTAGATGGAAGGAGGAAAGCAGATCAGTGAAAGCATCATTTATTTCTAAGATTGGCAGGCACAAAAGACTTTTCAAGAACCAAATACCCAGTCCTGCCTTTGCCCCATCTATGATCATCAGTTCTGTTAGAAATAACATAGTTAGCCTGGCATAATTTCTAAGAACAGGTCTTTAGATATATCCAGGAGATGGGGGTCCCAGTCTTTTTTGCCCCTTAATCTTGAGATAGCTGCATGCATGTAGCCAAACGTGCATCACAAAATTTTGTTTTCTCACTGTGTATTTACCTCCTGACGTCCTATTTTATTGAATAGCTTGACCCTAACCTCTAGAGAGTGAGGGCTTTCAGATTAGGTAGGCAGCACTGTCCATCTTTAGTGCTTTGCCCTGCCATTAAACAGCTATGTGAACTTGGTCACTTCATTTTTGTTTCTTGATCTGTAAGATGAGGCAACTAGACTAGGGCTGCATTTGATTTAGAAATTTAAATTCTTATAAATAACAAGAAAAATCATAGCAGGAGATAGAATGGAGAAAATGGATAGTTTTTAAAAGTCTTTTAACATCGGATATGGCCCAATCAAAGGTAAATGTCAAAATGCATTGTAAAATCAAATGCTGATTACCTTTTTGTGAAGCTATGGTATAGATCAGCGAGGTTTGACTACTTGAGAATCTTTGACCACTCAAGAATCCTCTGCTATGAGATGACCCTTGAAATATACCCATCAAAGTGTCCCTGGTAGGAATCTCTTTACTGTGTGTTTTTGGAAAAGCTGACAGAGAATATGCTTTGGCTTTGGCTTTGGCTTTGGCTTTGAGACTAATGAAAAGTTTCCCATCGTCAGTTATATACAGCTAATTGTTGGCAGAGCTGGAGCTAGAATCCAGGCTTTCTGATTCTCTACGTTGCAAAGGTAATGTTCTAAGGCCCTTCAAGGCAAAGCTTAAAAGGAAGTTCTCAGTGTATAATTGACCATCATGGAAAATTGTACTTCTAAAGTTTTAATTACCTTGTTACTTACAATACTCGAGTTTCTGGAGATAGCACTCTCTTTCAGAAATTCTCTGACATCCTATGCCCAACGTTAAAACCTTGCTTTTTCATACCTCTCCACACTATTCCCCATGCTCTTCCCGACTCTCCAGAATTCTCGTTGTTATGTGGCAAGGACATGCCTTAGCTCAATGGATGCTCCTTTCATTGGTCCAAATCCAGAATGTAGTGGGGAACTGAATACAGGTTGGATGTCTTCACCCTTGGAAAATACACATTTTGTCCTTACTGTGGTAGTTTAACCATCTACCTGGGACACCTCTCTAATTTTTCCCAGGTGATAGAAGGAACCAGGAATAACGATAGATTGTTGGCTGTTACATTCCTGAACATTTCGTTTAACAAGTGAAGAGATGTGTACTCTCCCAAAGAAATGTCAAGATGGCAACTCCCAACCCTAGTCTAAAGAGGCTCAGGTATTCCATGAAACTCTCACCTTTTTGTCAGTGTTTGTCAACCCTGGTTGTCTATTATTACATAACCTGAGGAGTTAAAAAAAAAAAAAATACAATGACCAGATCACCAATTAAATAAGATTAGAATTTGGGGGGTGGAAACCAAGCATTTACAATTTTAAATCTCCCAGCCGGAATAAACTATTACTCTGGCCTGTCTAGTGATGGCTTAAAATCTTAGACCTATAGGTGAGAAACATAAGCCATACATACTGTCTTGCTAAAGTTCTCAGAGCTAAGTTAGCTTAGATCCAGGGACCAGATTCTGGAACTTACTCTATCTCTACTGTGTTGTAGGTCAGACACTCCAAGGGCCTGTTTGGTAATATTCAGGACAGCTGATACAATTGTTGCCTATATTGAGGTCTGTGCTACAGCTGTACAGGCTTTCATCCTCTTTTTTCCTATTCCTTTTGCTTATCTTCAAAGAGAAGAAATCCACCTCTATGCTGCAGCCACTTCCCCAGTTCTGACTCTAGCTAGGTCATGAAACAGCTGTTACTGCACCAACACAGAAATCCTTCTGGAGCTGTGTCATTTTGGTGTCATTCTTTAGAGAACTAGAGGTTAACTATCTGCAACGTAAGTTTCTTGAATTAGAATCATTTGAGCAGCACCATCTTAATTTACCCATTAGGGTCTTTGTTCAGTGGTGAATCCTGTGGCATCTTTTGACTTTATTAAGGGAGCCCTTGGTTAGCAAAATCATGAGACTTTAGGGAATTTAGCTGTTTCTTGGGTATATTAAGTTGAATAGCTCCAAAATCTGTCCAGGAATCTTAAACCTTCAGTAATCCAATAGAGTGTATCTGTACCTTTGGAGAATACAGATTTTTAAGGTAAATAATTTTCTGTCTTTGCATCTACTATGACTGTTGTTATAAACTTGATATTAAATGAAGTGAATATAAACTTCCTTTTGAACATATTTTTTATAGAGAAGTATTTTGTTAATTGGAATAACTAGTATAGTTGTTTTGAAATCGCTATGTAATTGTTCTTGTATATTACAGTGTCTATTTTGTGTTGTAACAGTGTTGGCATAAAATGGGTTTGCTAAGTTAACGTGAAATGACTTTAATCCCTTTTGTCTTCAGTATACTTCATAAAGGAGGAAATGATTACTTTCCTAATTTGTCATGAAGCTTCAGTGTTTATGAGAAAGTCCAGGAAGCAAGAGCAAAGAGGACAGGCATTATCAGGATATGGGAAATAAAAAATTGCATATAGTGCCGGGGGTTTCTGGATAATAAACTTTATCTACTTCCCTTACATATATAGGAGGATGTCAGTATTTTGCCCAGCGTGTTAACAGTAGGCGTAGTGGATATAAAACGTTGGGCAGTTTTTTAAATGATCAGCTAAAGGTGTGCGTGTGTACATATGTTTCTAAAATTAAAGTCTCATATGCACACAGACTTATGTGACTTCTTGCATATTCATTTATATTTGATCACATCTTGATAAAATATAAATTAACCTTTATTTGATACGTAGGTCAGTTCCTTTTAATTGTTTGGAACTGTGTTATCAGAGTTGATCAAACCCATCAAAGTAAATGTATTAGTCACCAATATGAAGATTAGAGGAAATAACGACATTTAGAAACTAAATTCTGTAATTACTTTCAGGTAGCCACTTTGGTCTGTTTCCTTTCAGATCAGTGCCCTGATTTGGCCTTCTGCTATCTGAGAAGACTAATTCAACTGTATAATGAAAACTTTACTGTTTTAACATAACTCAAAACAAAAATATTATTCTTTATCTTGAACTCATACATATTGAAACTATTATTCTACCTTTGAGAATATTCCATTTATCAAAAACTATATTTAACACCACAGCTGAGTATTTTTTGGTAGATATTAGTGAATTTTTCTAATGAGTTTATATAAATTAGATCCTAAGAAAAACAGCTAAGAATCCCATGTTAACTACATGGTTATCAGATAGTGTGTCAAATTTTAATTATGAATGCTTTTTCATATTTCAGAATGCTAGTCCACATGCATATATTATTGTTCTTTTAGACAATATGTAACCTGCCAAAATGTATTCTTTAAAAAAAAAAAAAAAAAAAGGCCAGGCACAAAATTAGCATTTGGGGGAGGATCACTTGAAGCCAAGAGTTTGAGACCAGCCTCTATACAAAAAAAAAAAAAAAAAAATCAGCTGAATGTGTTGGCACATGCCTATAGTCCCAGCTACTAGGGAGGCAGAGGTAGGAGGATCACTTGAGCCCCAGAAGTTTGAAGCCACAGTGAGCTATGATCACACTACTGCCCTCTAGCCTAAGTGACAGAGTGAAAGCCAGTCTTAAAAAATAAAAAAAAAAATGGTTAGTGAAAGCTGTCTTAAAAATTCCCACTTAATTTGGCTAAATAAAATGGTAGAAAATAGAGCCTTTTGTCAAGATGTCTTTAATTGCATTAGCATGATTGACATTTCAGTGGACTAAGAAGTGTACAAGAAAATTTCATCTTCTGATTCTTTTGCAATTTGCATTTCATTGTGGGTGGTGAGGATGTAATGAATTAAACTAATTTGTAGTGCTTATTTGAGGGGGTTGGGTAAGTAAGTACCAAGAATTATATATATGACTATTGTGTATTCAACAATTTTCTTAAAAATTGTGAAAAATTTCAAGCATACACAAAAGTAGAATAGTGCCATTAGTAACCCCAATGTTCCTATTACTCAGATTCAAGAATTAGAATAATGTTTCTTTAATGACTGAGTTAACCATATCACACATGGTTGAGATTTCCCAAAAGTTGGTAATAAGTACCCAGAGACTTTTAAATAGATGAGACAGCTTTAGAGTATTTGTATTCTTAAATAATCCTATAGTTATGCTGCTTTCCTAGCCTGTTTTCTATCAGATTTTTGCTTAAAGAGAAATTTAATGATTTCACCATTGGGTTAAGAAACATTTTGAATGATCCTTTTTACTTTTTTTCCTTTTCTGGTCAGGCTCTTATAAATAAGTACTTGATGTGAATTTAGTGCAGAGGTTCCCAAACTTTCTCCTTTCACAATTCCCTTTGTAATTTTTTTTATAGTTCCCTTAAGCCAAAATAAGTAACAGTTGCATTTATTAGGTAATAGTTGTGGTCAAACAACTTAAAAAGTATTTATGTCCTAACAACATAGTAGCTGTTTGAAAAAACATTATACATACATGAAAGAAAAACTGCATTCTTTTGATTTTTTAAAAACTGGAGTTAACTACTAATGGAGTGTTTGTATCTGTTGAACACTGTATAGCTTATCAAACCACTGCCATCCTCATTTCCTGTTCCGTGCTGAATTTTGCATAGTGCTTGGTGTTTTAGCACAGCTGTCACTGAAGACTCAGCTTTGCAAAGATACGACATCATCGAAAGTAACGGAGCATGATCCTGTGTTGAAACTGACCTACTACGAGTTAGTAGTTCACTATGTGTCTATGTGAATTTGTTGCGGTGGCTTGGGGTGCCTTGGTGCACACTTTGAGAACCATGGTGTCTGAGTATTGTGATTTTTTTTTTTTCTTTTCCCAATTTTTCTTAACTTTGAGGGGTATATCATTTGTGTCCTTAATATTGAAAGTTATTTTTTTCTTTTGACATTTAAGAGTTGGAATATTTTTCAAAAATATATTGAAGAATCTTACTGCATCTTCCTAGGAGTAGAGAAACAGACATACCATATATTACATAACATGTATAAAATGTGCCTAGAATCCAAGTTTGATGCATACTTACTTTTACTTTGAAGCATACTTTGTCAGGTAACTGCTATTACTACAGAAAACTTAAAACAATCCTATACTTTTTAGACTATATGATAGAAGTGGATATTTTAATTTACTGGATTTAGAAAATGCCAGATGTGCTATTTCAGATTTATTGCTATATTGATTTCTCTTTGTAAAACAAGGGGGAATGGTCACTGCATATGGTTTAAGAAATTTTTCTGTTAAGTAGATAGTGGTGGCAATCCTTTGTGTTTTTAGAGTCTAGAGATGTTTATTAAGACAGAGGGAATCAGCACTGCTCACGTTAGTTTGGAACTAAGTTGAACTTTAAATAAAAAGCTTACTAAAGAAGCATAGCTATTTTTATGTTTTCACCTTTGCATAATTTCTTTATCCAGAATCTCAGAAGAGGACTGTTACAGAAAATGTAAAAATTTTCTCTCTGAGAATTAAGAGTCTACCATGAAATCTTTAGAGTATCAGACATAAAATAAGATTATTAGTTGACTTATTAGGTGTAATCTTGGGAACCTACTTTATAAATATTTGTTCGTAATTCTATTGATACATTGGCCTAAAATCCAGTAAACTGGACTTATTTCAGTGACTCCATTTAGTTGTATAACCTTGGACAAGGCACCAGTCTACTCATGTGTAACATAGGAAAAATATTGCCTTTCTGGGTCAAGTGAAAATGTATGAGAAATTGCTTTATGTATAAAATGCTAGTGTAAGTATTTTAAACAGATGGTAGCGCAGATGAAAAGAGAGCTGTAAGGATTTATAAATCCATTGTATTCAGTTAGCTGGGACAAGTCAGATAAAGTTATACTATGCCAGATTCCCAGATTTTGAGGTGGGGCAATTTGCTTTGAACTATATAGGGGCCATATATACATCCTTATGAAATTTATGTCACATGATATTAACCCTAACAGAACTCACTCTTTTCTCGTAATCTCCGACCCTGCACTTAAAGTGCAAAAACTGGATGTCCAGCTTCCTTTCTGTTCTGATTCTGGTGGTGTGTGCAATAATGAAACATTTGTCCCCTCTGTTAATCTGTTAGTTGGGGAAAGAGAAGTCTGGGATGATAATAGATAATAAGTTAACATGTGGGTGATTATAGAATAAGATATTCAGGTAGTAATTTCCATAAAATGTTCAGAGGTGAGGGAAGACATCTCGAGCTCACGTGATGTTCAAGAGCTTTGTATTGCCCTTGGGATTAGAGCTGAGTCTTGGAAGTAGGCTGTGGAGAGGTAAAAACATGGAATAGTCCATATAGGTGGAGGCCAAAAGGAGCCAGAAGTGAATAAACTTTGTTCAGCCTGGATGGTTTGGGAATGTCAGACTGGAGAGTTGGTGCAAAGTTGTGAAGGGCTGTGACTCAGAGGATTGGATTGTGCCCAGTTGGATGTATGTTCTAATGACCCAAAAGAGTGGAGAAGTTCTGCTCTGTGTCAGCACAGCTCTCCTGTAAGAAAGTGCCACTAGCCCTTTTTCCTTGCTGTGGATAAGGTCCTGTGCATAAGCTATGGTGAGACCCGTTGGTCACTCTAAACTTTTTGCATGCCTTTTACATGGAGACTGGTTCAAGTGATGTGGTATGTGTTAGAAAAATCTATAGTATAGTAAGGCTTCTAAGGCCCTCCGTGGCCTAACTCTAGCCAACCAACCTAGTTTTACTTTGCCTTCTGTAGCCACGTTGATCCACTTGTGGGTCCCTCACGCCCCTTGCTCTTTTCACTTGCCCTCACTGCTCTCCCTGCTTGGGAGTGCCAGCCCCTACGGCCCTCATGGCCCACTGCAAAACAAGTCAGCTTTCGGGAGGAAAGCTCCTCTGTGAAAACTTGCCAGTCCATCCTCGTGCCTGTAGAAGGAACTACTTCTTTCCAAGCTCCCACTTAGCTGTCGAAGGATTCCATGACTATTTGTGTATTTCTTTTTTATATTTTATTTATATTTACTTTCTCCTACCAAATTAAACTTTTGAAGTCAGGGTCAATGATTTACTCATCTTTGAACTCTCAGAGCCTGGTTCATTAAATGTAAAAGTTGAATAAAGGAACAAGCTTACTTACAGTGAGGTATTAATGATCAATTTCATTATCTCTTTAAGGAGTTTCTGCTTTTAAAAAAAATAAAAAGACCTAGAAGAAGAGGAATAAATGTCTAATAGTAGAATTGCAGGTATCACATACCTAAGCGAAGAAGCTAAACTTAGGCAGGACCTAGCCTCTACACTTGAAACCACCAAATAGGAAACCACTTTTACTTTTCCCTATGTGTAGCTTCAGCTTTTTGTGTTACAGGCTGAAGTGTGGGTTTTTGCTTTTTTAAAACTAGGTGGACAGTCTGTTTTTTGGCAAATTCTGTTTGAATTGTAAAATAAAATATGATTGCATGCGATTCTTGGGGATTTGTTCAATCTCACGTTTTAATTAGGCTGGGTGGTTAAGGGCCTGTTTGGGAAGCAGAATACCACAGAATTCATGGAAATGAAGTGGTAGTCCTGACTTAGGTGGGCTGAACAATTTTCATGTTGCTTATGTTTAGACTGGTCAATTAGCAGTTCATGTTTCTTTTAGAAACTGTCCTCTTTAATTCTTCTCTGGACATCTTGTAATAGTACTTTGTCACAAAGATAGGCAGAGGTTTAGAAGAGAAAGGCAATTAAATCTTAGGATTTCAATGTGGGTTTGTTGTTTTGTTTTGTTTTTTAGCTTTTGTTGCAGCAGGGGTACACTATATAGTTAATTACTCACAAAAATAAAGAATAATGGTGTTTGTGAGGTTTATTTTTCAGTACTGATAAGTTGCTGAGTAGCGTGGTAAATGTTAAGTGGCCATAGACTGCATTAATTTGGGGATTGGTAGAAGAGCGAGAGATTTATTATCTGTCATAATAACTTAAACATTTTGCACTTATGTTATTCAATAAGGGGAAGGTATATGTAACTTGACATTTATTAGTCTCCAAGCTACCATGAGGTCATTCATGGCAGTAAGTACTGGCAGAGCACCTTTTCTGTGCCAGTACCAGGCTAGACTCCAAAGAGAACAAGGCTCTGAGCCTGGAGGAGGGCATGCCATCTTTGATTCCTCTGGCTCCCTTGCTGTCTCTAACGTACATATCCTCCGCACACACACCCAATTTGTTTTTAAGTGGCTGTTCTTCCTAAGAATCTGTCTCTCCAGTCTGCTCCTTTTTACTCCCAGCTTCCATCACAGTCCAGGCCCTCAGTTGTCTCTGATCTGTCTTACTGCATTGACAACCTAGGGATTTTCTCTTCCCTTGGTTTTTTCCTTCTCCAAGCTAGTATCTCTGTTTCAAAACACAGGTCATGGTCTCATAGAAAGTTCTGGTTGTCTCATTCCTCTGCTCAGAACACATCAATAACCTCCTGTTGCCCATGGAATAATGCCCAGATTGCTTTACCTGGGACACAATTATGTTTCCAGTTCCATCTTCTAACCCCCTGTACTGTAGCCACTGAATCCTTCAAACTTTAGGCATCTTTCTGCCCCTGTATGTTGTCCATACTGTTCTTATCTAGGCTGTTGTGACTCCTGCCCCACCCCAAACAACATGGAGCCAGCTTGTGCTGTAAAGCTCAGCTCAAAAGTTAACCTCTTCATAGAAACCTCCCTCAGTTGCTTTAAGTCAGAGCATTCGCTCTCTCTACATTACCATAGCACATTATATACATCCATTTTTGCAGCAGGGGATGTATATAATTTTTAGGGCACTTATTCCATTCTGCCTTGCTTTGTAGTTTTTTGCCTGTTTCCCATACTTGGTTGTAAACTTTGTGAGGAGAGTGGTCTTGATTATGTTTCTGTTCCATTGACACCCATAACAATGCCTGGCCTATAACAGGTGCTCAGCAAATTTTTGAATGTTACGTTGTGTGCTTTATATGTATTTTTAATTGCTTGTCTTTTGATCAGCAAATGTTCTTAGTTTTCGTAAAGTTACCAGCATCAGTGCTTGAAAGGGAAACTGGACTCTTGTCATCCAACCTTGTATGGGTTGGGTAAGGAAGGCCAAAGGTAGTTTGTACATACATGACAGGCAGGTCAGCAAGGTAGCAGTAACACGAGATACGAAGTCAGATTCCTTGAGGTGTTTCTGTAGCTTCACCAGCTGTGTAATCTTGGACAAGATAATCTTTCTGAACATTTTTTCCTAACTTGTAATGTGAAAATAATACCTACCTATTAGGGTTGCTGTGAGGACTAAATAAGATCATTTTAGATGTAGTACCTAGTATTAGTGCTGGCATATGACAGTTATTCAGTAAATAGTCATATGTACACACTGCCTTCTCCACTCATAGCCTCTGCTACCTCCATAGATTGGTTTTGTTTCATATGACCTTATACACGCTGAGTTCCTGTAATGACAGGAACAGACAAAGCAGCCTGTTCACAGACTGGCCTGAAAGGCTCTCCCCAGGTAGAGATGATCATTATTTCCTGTCTTGGGAATTTAAACTAGGGGATTCTGAAAGATTGAGTTATATAGGGGTGTGGAAACTAAAAACTTAAGGCAAATTAGAGTGGGTCCTGAGAGGCTATATTGGCCATGTGCAAGGTGAGGTTATGAGAAGACAGGGTAAGGTAATGAAGTGAGTGCAGAAGAGATACACAAAAAGGGAAGGGGTGAGGGATAGGGAAGAGATTTTTTGCCACCAGAAGACAAGAGGTGGCTTTGTGTGGTACATGGGCTTTGTTTTCCTACCTCTTCTAGGGCTGTGACAGTCCACCTAGTCAGACAGGCTGAGACAATATCTGTAGAGTTGGTACCTGGTGCGTTTCTCTAGACAGGGAATTACTGAGGAAATGTCTGCAGTGTGGTCCCAGGATCCACCTGCTCCAGGACTTTAGGTCCTTTTAGCGCCAAAGAGGAGTGGTAGGAGCAATGTTCTCCCTGAGAGACTCAAATGTAATCACTTGGGGCACCGGGGTACAGGGTGCTGGACTGGTGGATCCCAATCATGACTTCTGTTGTGGGTAGGAACTTGGCATTAGTACCAAGCAAGAAAGCAGGGAGGGATCCACAGATTATACAATTTATAGTTGACAGTAAATGAGCAGAATGAGGCTGCAAGTGTTAAACTTGAGTTACAGAGGGAAAAATCTTAGTTCAGTCTTGCAGTTTAGGCAGGGGAACGCTGAGCTAGTAAAATCCATCATTCTGGCCTAATAGTTCAGAAATAATGTCAAAGTTTACCTAAGAGTCCTCTTTACACAACAGGGGCCAAACACTTCCCAAATCTTCAGCTCCTCTCCCCTCCCGTCACCTCAGTGAGATGCAAAACTCTATTCGTGGATTTTTGTATATGCCGGGTCCTGGAACCAGCACCCCGGATACCAAGGACTGTAGGTAATTTTATTTCTTGAAAACTTCAGCCTAAAGAGAGGTTGAGTGGGGGAGGAAATACTATTGGCCTTAAGGTTATTTGAGGCTGATCTCTAGTTCATTCAGATTTCTAGAAGATAAGAATTGGTAAGGACCCTGGAAAAAAGTTTTATTTTATCCCATTGGGCAACAAAGTTTCCAGCAGTGGAAAGATTGCACAGTTGATTAAGGCTGGAGCTACTTGGAGAATCCCCATGTTGGGACTCCTGTCTGAGTGCACTTCCCGCTACATCAGACTACCTGTCTGCCCTGAAGATCCTAATGGTCAGAGATAGAGCCAGGCCCCTCCTGCCACGCTTGAGAGCAGGTGCCTTTTCCCATTGTTCAGACTTGTCTATGTCTTGGGTCATTGCAGTGTCATTTATGTGCCCTTGCCCCCTATCAAATTTAGTTTAAAAACAAGAAACCCATTCTGCTCCCTTCTTTGAAAGCAAGACCAGAGTTTTTATTGAGAAAACCACCACATGCAACAGCTTTTCTTTGTCCTTCAAGCTAATTGGTATCAGATCATAGGGACTGATTTTCTCAATCTTAGAGGTCTTTTGGGAAAGCAGAGTTTAACTTTTGTTTAAAAAAAAAATGAAGAAAAGACAAATTTAATACCTTCAAAATGATGTTTATTTAATAAACATTTAAATGCTCACTCCATGCTTCAGTCATCTCATGATAGTCAAACAGAAGAGAATCATAACATGGTTCTCAGATACTTAAATTAAAATATAAGGCAGAATCAGTCTCTTGGTAGAGCTATGAAGGAAGTGATGTTTCTTTCTTTAACTCATGTGGCTTTTTGATGAGGTATCCTGGGATCTCAGTGGGAGGCCAGAATAAGACAGAGATAAGCCTCCAACATGAGCGCTCCAGGGTGAGGATACCTAACTTAGCTTTGGACTATCCCCAACACAAAATGTCTGTGAATCCAAACCTCAGTATAAGAGATGATCTCAGACTGAAGCAGCATCCAAGCACGAACAAGGATCAGCTTCCATGGTTTGGTGGTTAAAAACACGAACTGTGGAGTCAGACAGACTTGGTGCATTACTATGTGGTACATTTATCGCAACTAAGGAACCAACAACATTGGTGCCTGGGTAAAGTAACTAAGCACACTTTATTCTTAGTTCACTAGATTTTCCCTAGTGTCCTTTTTCTGTTCCAGGATCCCATCCAGGTTACCACATTACATTTAGTTGTTTTGTCTCCCCAGCCTCCTCTTGTCTGTGACAATTTTTAAGACTTGTTTTGATTACCTTGACAGTTTTGAGCATATTGGTCAGGTATTTTGTTGTATGTGCCTCAATTTGTTTTGTTCATTTTAATAGTTTTATTGTGATAGAATTCATATACCATAGAACCCACTCATTTAAAGTGTACAATTCAGTGGTTTTAAGTATTTTCAGTTGTGTAACCATTGCCACAATCAATTATAGGACATTTTCATCACCCCAAAAAGAAACTATACCCATTAGTGGTCACTTCCAATGTCCCCCAAACTCCCCTGCCCTAGGCAACCACTAATCTACTTTTTATCTCTATGGATTTGTCTATTCTGGACATTTCATATAAGTGGAATCATACAATATGTAGTCTTTTGTGACTGCTTTCACTGAGCATAATGTTTTCAAGGTTCATCCACATCAAATATCCATTCCATAGAAAGTAAACAGTGACTCTCGAAGGGTGCACATAAGGAGGAATGGGTGTGTGGAGGGGAGGCGTATATGTAATGACATACTTTAACACACATTGTTTTATCTTTGGTTAGTTCGTTCCTTGATTTTTAATATTGGGTCACTGTCACTGATTAACATGTGGTTTAATAGTTATCCAAATTGGGAAAATTTATTTAGAAAAACACGAACTGATTTACAATTGATCCAAATCAACCTAAGCTTGGGCAAACTTTTTTCCTATCCCAAATGTCTAATGAGAGTTAAAGGGAAGAAACTTTCATAATTTCTAAATTATTTTAAAATTCCTTAGTTTCTTCTTCTGGCCCTCCTAACTCTTTTAGTTTTGGTATTCATGATGAGATTTTAAATCAAGATTTAAATGAATATTTAAAATATTTTTCTATATCATAAATTTTAACTGAGCACTCTTTAAGAACAAATGCTAAAAAAACTTGGAGACTAGTAAAGATGGGATAGGATAGTACTTTTAGGTCCCATATCACCTCTATTATTTGTTGCAGTAAACTTGTGAGACTGAATGAACCAGTAGTTAAGGGAAACAGAAAAGGTGAAACCAACTGTAAAGGAAATGAAGCCTGGCTTAGTGACTTTACCATGAGGTAGATATATGGCCTCAGGCAAATTTACTTCATACAATCTCACAACTCTGAAGTAGGTATCATTATTATTATGTTCAGTTTGCAGACAAGAAACAGGCACTGAGTACAAAGCCTTTAGAATTGAGCCTGGGCTATAGAAAGTTATATGTAAGTATTGGTTAAATAAATATACATAAAAAGTACTGAAAGATTTAATAAGCTAATTGAGGCCGTACTGTGTCTGTGACCTTGTCTGTGCTTTGAAACCATGCTTCTGAATCTTTCAGCCTCTGAGAAGCAAAGATGGTTAATGTCAAGTTATTTTCCAGACTAATAATTAAATTCAGATTCTCAGCTCCTTGATCACTGGATACTGCACATTTTTCATAAATACAGTCTTAAAAGAATTGCAAGTTTGGCGACTAGTACTGTAGGAGCAGGGAAAAGAGGATGAACTATCCCCCATGTCTGATGTCTACCTTGACTTAATGTAAGTTGACCCATATATAGACAAAAAATGTAATGTACTTTCCAAAGTATTTTGTAACAATATTCTAAAAGGGGATTGCAGGACAAGGGTATTCTATGAAATTTAACTTCTGGTTCGTAAAATTTGTAAAGCCATTTTGTCTAGTCCACAGAGCTAATATTTTTTTCACTGAAAATTAAGAAAATAGAGGATCTGAGGAAAGTTTCTGCCTCTATATTTTAAGTAATCTTAAACTTCACAAACTTACACATATTTTTGAACTTTCAAAAGCTGAGATGCTTTGTTTTAGAAAATGTATTGACAAGTGTATCAATACTGTGTCATTGAGCTTTGGAAAGCATAAAGATTTTCTCTCTTCCTTTCTCCCTTACTACTCTTCCCTGTTTCTCCCTTTCTACACTGTCTTGCCTGTGTACACTAGAGAAGTGATGTCTACTTTGCAAATTACTTTCATATATTTATTGAAAAGTGTGTTTCTTGGTCTTAATTGGTACATTTTATAATTCTCTTTATAAAGGAAAACTAAGTTAACTTTACTTCTTTGTCTCCCTTTCTTAAGTTTACGTAATGATTCATGGACATACAGATCCTTGACTTACAAAAGGATGATCATGGAAGAATGTTTTCAGTAATACAGGATAGGAAAACTCATTGTCCATCCAAAGGAGAATGGTCAAATAAAATAGGGTTCATGCATGATCTAGTATACGTGTAGCTGTTTAAAGGGGGGAAAAAAGCTCTCTGGGCTGATGCGGAAACATGTAGCATAATCATTTATATTTGAAAAATATATAATTATGTAAATGCATAGAAAAACTATAAACTCTCTAAAGTGGTTATCTTTAGGGTAGATGAGTGGAAAGGGGAGGGAAATTGGGGCATCAACATTTTACTCTGTATTCTGTATGATAGAACCTTTAAGAGAATAAATTAATTATTTCTATTTCTGTATTATTTTTAAAGCCACACTAGGGATGCTATGTTTCTTGCCTTTTGTGTAGGTGGATAGAATATTGCAAAACTGAGGAAAATTGTCTTCCTCTTGAAGTCCTTTTTCCCACTCTATCTGAGCAGTGTTCTGGTACACGTGCTTCTCTTCACCAGTGGATTGTAACTTCTGAAGGTCTTCTGTTGTGATGTTAATACTTCAGACTTACTGCTGCATTTTCTCCCATCAAAATTTACCTGCCGCTGTCTATTTCTCGTGGAGCTTTCCTGCCTATTAAATGAAAATGGGAACAACAAAAAGCTACCTTAAAAGCCTTTTGGAAGCAGAACATTAATCAATAATATATTAAAAGAATAACTTTGTTACCTGGTAATGCTTTAAAAAATGGACTTTTTTCCAACCCATTTAAAAATTCCATATAACCAAAAAGTTCCATATAACGTGAGTACCTGCTTCATTTTGCTCCAGGTTGGGGTTTGGTGATGCTCCATCTGGCCCAGTCTAAACCCAAAACTTAGGTGTGGATGTGGAATCTCCGCCCTGACACCCACACCCTGCAGTGTCCCAGTGATCCTCTTGAACTTCCCCATGTGTAAAGGCTTCCTGAAGTAGCCAAGCCACTAGATGTGGGATGACCTGAGTCATTTGCACTTGCAATGCCTGGAAAGTTGGTGGCAAGTCTTTGAGTGCAGGCAGTTCAACATTTTTACTCTGGGAATGGCAACCACTGGCAAGTTGACCTCAGGGTGTGGGGTGGGAATCGAGTCTGTGGCCCTTCAGAGCCTCTAGGCCCTGGGAAGTGGCTCTAATAGCTGCCCCTCTGCCCTGCTCGTCTTGACCCTTCTACATATCAGGCTCACTTTCCCATATTCATCAGGGATGAGATCCCTGGTAGCCAAATCCTTGGCTGTATGATCCCGCCTCACTCCCTGCCATTCCTTCTTAATTCCTCTTAAAAGCTGGATGTCCCCTTGACTAGGGATTTACTGTTTGTCCCAAGTGTTAATCCCAAGCAATGACCCACAGAGCAAAGAGTAAGTCTTATTTATATTTTATCTCCAATACTTAGTTTGATGCATAGAAGGCACTCCATGATCGTGAAAAGAGAAAAGGGGCAGGCAGGAGTGGATTAGAAAGAAAGAAAGAAACTCACTTTGATTTATTTGGCTCTCTTCCATGTCTGACACTTTTTCTGTTGCCTCCTTGCCCTTCTCATTTCATTTTCAATACCACTAATCTTAGTTTTTCTTTTCTCTCCCTATATCTCCACTTCTTTTTTATTCTCAATGTCTATTGCAACTCCATTTGTTTGAAGCTTCTTTCTGTGTGACAAACTCATGGTATGTCTCAACCTGTTAAAATTTTTTTTAACTATAAGAATCAGACCACATGGAAAACATCATTTGACCAACTGCAGGGGCAGGGCCCACTGGCTCAATAGGTTGAAGAAATTAGTTCTTTCCCAACCTTGTCCTTCTGAATCCAAACGGGCCATCTAGGTTTGTCCTAGCCCAATTTCTCTTTTGGTTCTCTGTAGTCACCCTAAAGCTTTTCTAATTACCCTCAACAAAGGAACTAACATTTTCAGGGTCCCAGGTCCTTACCCTGTGTGCACACTAGCTGGTTCCTATGAATAACTGGCCACGCAAGTGTTGCCTACTATTCAATTCCAATCTCATTAGTCGCCTTTAAGCTCTTCCAATTATCACCAACAAAGGGACCAACCTTTTTCTCATACCCTGTTGCTCATTTGATTTTGGACACACAATTTTACCCTATGGGTAAAAATTGTGTGGTTTTACCTTACCAAATATTTCATGGTAGGAACCGTCCATAGTTACCTTAAAGCACTTCCAACTACCATCAGCAGAGGAACTAACATTTTCTGGCTCGTTTCTGTTAACTGAGATTGGTCACCCACGTTTTGTCCTGCCACACTTTCACTCTACATTCCTCAGATGTCTCTTTTACACTCCTGCTATCATCAGTAATAGGAGGGCCAACACTTTTTTAGGGTCTAGTACTCAGTAATGTGGGCCCCACCTGGCTCTTTATACTAAAGCATGCTATTTTAAAGAGGCACCCCCAGGAACCAATTCTTAGCCCAATTAAGAAATGAATTCTCTACAAGCTGGAGAAGATTCCCTGTCCAACACCACAGCTTTTGTCCTTATATTCCTACCCATGCTCAGAAATCAACCTCCCAGTGTTGACACTTGTCAGTTCAATGTTCCCACGTCTGGCTTGGATGATTCCTATCTTCTGAGTATCCTTTCAGTAGTCCTAGAGGTGATACTCAATCATGGGTAAAACTAGGACCCTTGTTACATATGCATTGTCTGGCAGCTTCTCCCTTCCCTCACACTTTCTTACCTCAGTGCTTTATGACACTCCCCTATCTTTCCCTCCCTTTGTCTCCGTGGTTTTCAGAAGTGATGCCAGGGAATCACTCCATTAGAGCGAAAAGAGTGCCGGTTTTCTCAAATCCAACAGAGCAGTTCCTGATGTTCTGATCCCAACCTTAAAAGGAAGTGACCAGCTCTCCAAAAGTTCGTGCTTCAGCTGTTTCTTACGGTTCTCTGACAGCCATGTTTCACCCCCTCCACCACCCCTCTTCTCTTTATCAAATGAGCAAAGGAAAAGCTTAGACACTCCATCCCCCCACTGTGGACCCAGCCTACTGCTGCTAAGTCTGAAATTATCCTGTGGCCCTGCCATTCCACAGATCTACCTCAGGCACTGGGAGGCTCTGCCTTCTTTAGGAGAAACCCTAAGATTCTGGAGCTCCAGTCCCTATGCCCGCCCTAAGGCTGGTAACGCTTTTCCTTCTGTAGAAAGGGGAACTCCTTAACTATTACCGTATGCAGTGCCTCATTTTTCTTTATGTCTCAAAACCCAGATCAAGCCTCAGAATTTTTCCTCCTTGTATAGAGAAGAGGCACCTAGAAATCTCAGATATCACAGGTAAAGGTTTTCTACATCAGTCAGAGCTAAAGCAGTTATTAAGGAACTGACCATTATATACACACAACCAGATTATGAAGTGAATTGAGATTAGAATATTTTGCAGTGAGTCCAATATTTTCCACGAATCCCCTTCCTCTGGAGCAGTCTTCATTGCAGACCATGGCTCTGGGCCAGCCACACTGAATCTAGCTCCAGCCACCTTTATCAGCCCAAACCCCATAATGTTTCTTAGATATGCTGCTTCCCCCATTAACTGTTGATTAAAAAGAAATCAATCTTTGCTCGTTTCGTTATCCCAATAAGAAAGATAGTTACGAAGCTAATCAGAGATATCAAGATGACTGCTTCAGTCCCAAAGCCTGTAGTGCTAAGCACATTTCCAGAAAATGATTATGGGACATGTTTACAGACCCCTATGAGAGGACTCTCTCCTAGAAAAGTTGGTTTTCAACACATGGTCCTGTTTTAAGTTCCCAGAGTGCAGCATTTTTGTGGCAACTGGATTCCAGCAGACCCCAAGACTCTACTCCATTTTTACACTGACAGGGACAAAGCCAATTCCTAGCAAGTTCCCCAGCAGTGGTCCTAGTCTAAGCTCGCTCAGAGGGTTTATTCAGTCTCCTCTGGATTGGTGTTAAGGGAGCAATCATCTTTTAAGTTTTCCTTTAAGCTTTCCTTTTGCTGTTGTCTGAGCCAGGAGAAAGGATCCCCAGGTCACCCTTGCCTCTACGAAGCTCTCATGTCCCCAGAGATCTGCTCCAGGGTCCAGAGGGTAGAGCTCCAGAAAGTAATTACGGTATACTGGAGTCTACCACAATGATCTCCAAAGTGTGGGGATTTGGATCATTCAGCCAATTACCAACTCTACTCAGCCCCACCCACTAGATCTACTAAGTCTATTTACTTTCCATCTTACTTTTTTTTTTCATTTTGGGTGTAGAATCCCACAGACAAACACCCAAAAAGAGTGGATCCTTTAAAAGGACACACTTTGTTATTCAAAGCTGTTTTTCATTATGCTATGTAGTTTTGTAATAGTGTGAAAAGAAAGTTATTATATAGCATTAAATGAAAAAAAAACCCAAATTATATTTTATCATCATGTCTGGATAAAAATATGGAGGCTGGTGGACCAGATCTCGAATGAAGTACAAAACTGAACCAGGTGGTGTATCAGGAAGGTAGTTTTGTGAGTGACTGTATTGTACAAATCGTGTTTTCCTTTTGTGATTATGGTTTTTCATTATACAAAACTATATACAACATAATCAGAATATAAAATGAAAATAAGTGGGAGAAGGATTTCGAACAGAAGGAAAAGGAGGTTGGAACTGTCAGGTAATGTCTTGTAACCACTGCAGTTCTACAGATCCTGGAGACCGGGTGGCAGAGCCATGAGGTAGGAAGAGCACAGGGTCTGGCGCCAGAAGATATGAATTTGAGCCCCAGCTAAGTGGGAAAGAAGAAAGCATCCCCTGATAATCTGTCAGCTGGGAGCTGGCCTGGTGTTCTCCTGTTGAATGTAAGCAATTTCACAGAACACCAACCTCTGACAAGGTCATCCTGTGTCCATGATGGAGGGAGACAAAAATAAGACCACTTTATAATCATGTCTAAGTACAGACAAAAATAACATTGTGTAAAATGCAAAAATATTAAACATCCCCTCACCTGGCTCGCGTGAGTGACCACTGCTTCTCTGCCAATTACAGCATTAGCTCCAGCCCGCTTACATAAAAATTATCAAGATATCCAAGTATAGAACTGCCCCCATTATCTGACAGTGCCCAAATCCAAAACAAAACCATGCTTTATTGAATCTTCTCCAACATAATCCATTGAACACAAGCCCACGTTGTAAAGTAAGCACTTGCTAGGAAACTCTTATTAAGAGGTCTCATGGCTTTCTGTGCTTACAGATAAACCATTAAACCCAGCTTTATTCAATTATAGTTGTGTTCTTGGCTGTCTTTGGCTGCATTTTACTTGCTCTGGATTTTTGAGCAAAGTTTTCAAACTTTTTATACTTTGATCTATTCAATGGAGAAGACAATCTCTGGAAGATAAAATGAGAAGTTGCCTGGTAAAGAGCATTGTAAACTGTACGATGTTATGTACCCTTTACTTTCAATTCTCTGAAAGCATGATATTCTCTCACTTGCATGGCTCTGCACATACTGCTCCCTCTGCCTGGAAAAACCTTCCCCAAGCTGCCTTCAAAACTCTTATTCATGCTTTGGCTCTGGGTGCTGGGAATATTAATGTATTCATTTCCCATTGCTGCTGTAAGAAGTTACTATAAACTTAGTGGCTTAAAACCACACAATTTATTATCTTATAGTTGTGGAGGTCAGAAGTCTGAAACGGTTTCACTGGGCTAAAATGAAGGTGGTGTCAGGGCTGTGCTCTTTCTGGAGGCTCTTGGGGAGAATCCATCCCCTTGCCTATTCTAGCTTGTAGAGGTTGCCTGCATTCCTTGGCTCATGGCATCTTCCTCCAACTGGCCACAGTCAGTTGAATCTTTCTCACATCACATCACTCTGACTTCTACTTCTGTTGTCATGTCTCTCTCACTCTCCTGCCTCCCCGTTCACTTATAGGAAACTTGGTGATCACGTTGGACTCACCTAGATAACCCAGGATAATCTCATTTTATAGTCTTTAATGACATCTGCAAAGTCTCTTTTGCCATGTAAGGTAACATATTCACAGGTTCTGGGGATTAGGACATAGACATCTTCGGAGACCATTCTGCTACCTCAATTAGCAATGAAAAAAACACATTTCCTACATTTTAGTAGTGAGAGATTGGCAGTAAACAAATGAGAAAATTTATAGTGACAGATGGTCTTGCCATGAAGAAAAATAAAGCAGAGCAAGGGGCTAGAATGTTGCTGAGGATGCTATTTTTTATAGAGTGGCCAGACAAGTCCTCTGTGATTGGGTGATGTGTGAGCCAGGACCTGAAAAAAGTGAGGAGAGAGCCACCTGCTTATCTTGGGAGGAAAGATTCCAGGCAAAGAGGATGGGGAGAGCTGTAGGAATCAGATTAGACAAATAACTGAGGCCAGATTAATGTAGGGCCCTGTAGGCCACACATAAGTATTCTGCTCATTCCTGAGTGCTTACTAGCAATCTGACTGGAGGTCAATTTCTCAGGATCAGTTTCCCTGGTGCACTCTTCTAGCAAGACAAAGCTTTACACTTCCCTGAAATTTGTTCCTCCAACCCCCAGCCAAACTGTAAGCCCCAGAATAAGGGACTATTTTGTTCACTTTGCATTCCTAAAGATCAGCATGGTGTCTAGGCACTCAATAAATTTTGTACAAATGGAAGGCTAGACTGATTCAATTTAGGGTAATCAGGCTTGAGGCAGAAATAGAACTGCTCAGGACAGGTTTGGATTTGAGGTAGGCATGTACCTCCTGGTGTTTGGAGGACCAACTTTGGGTGAGGAGAAGACCCATATGACTTAGGTAGAAGAGGGTGGGTAGGCCTGAGGGGTGTTGTGGCTAGTAGCAGGGCTAGGTAGCTGCCAGTCCCACTGGTGCCCACGATGCTGGCACAATAGCGGCAACATTGATTGAGAGAGGCAGCAAGGGATGGCTGCAGCCAGGGAAAAGGGTGGCTACCTCATGGTGGGGAGGCAGTCCTGTCAGCCATGGTGGCAGGGCTGGCAGCCAGAAATGTTAACAGCCCAACCAGGTTCATTGCCCGCTGCTCAAGAGAAAGCCAACACACTGAGATAGCAGGTGTTACAGCAGAGAAAGAGTTTACTATTGCAGGTGTCATGCAAAGAGACAGGAGGAATTTCTCTAATCTGTCTCCTTAAGAATTTGGGAGAAAGGGTTTTTAAAGATAGTTTGGCAGGCAAAAGCCAATTGGGTCTGCTAATTGGCTGGGTTCGGGGTGGAACCATAGGGATGTAGAAATTGTCTTCTTTGCTGAGTCAGTTCTTGGGTGGGGGTCACAATACCAGTTGAGTCAGTTCCTCAGTATGGGCTACTGGTCTGGGTGGGTCAGCCATTCCACTGGAATGCAGGGCCTGGAAGATATCTCAAAAACTAGCCTTAGGTTTCACAAGGCTGATGTTATCTATGAAGCAATGAAGAAAGCTAAGAATCTTCATGACCATCAGCTATATGACTCCTGAGTAGTAAGCAATTGTAGGAAAGCAAGCTAGGGAACAGTGGCTGGTTATATATATTTTTTAATTACGTCTATATCTTTGCAGAGTTCAGGCCCCTACTACAGTTCCCACCTTGTGGCCCTTTATTAATTTTACAAAGGGCAGTTTTGGAAGCATCATCCCAGACTCCATTCAGAAAAAGTAGAGATGGCCACAGATGTGAGGGGCTGCAGCAAGAGGTAAGATTGCCCCATTAGGGACTAGAAGAGTCTGGGGGTGGGATCCAGCGTTCAGGCTAGTGGGGGGCAGCCAAAAGCCGTGGATTTTGTCATCATGTCTTAGTTACCTCCCAAAATTGCCATTTCTCAGGCTGGTGAAGAGAAAGAACCCAGTACAGGGATAAAATATGCCAGAACCAAACTCAGCAGTGGGACTCTCCCTGTGACATCCTACGCATTCCCCAGGCTTCACTGCTGGGAGAGGTTACATGGGGACAGCATATTTTATCATTCCAGTCTCTGCCTCCCTCCTTCCCTCCCTGCCCACTCCCTTGCTTCCTCCCCTCTTGGACTAAATTCATTGTCATGCTGGAGCTGGCTCTCACCAGCTGGCAAGAGCTGATTGTGCACATCTCTTCCCAACTCCATGTTCAGTAATGTCATGTTAGAAGCTTGATGTTGGCCATAGTGGGAGTATTTACACCATGTAAATGGGCAAATGCTGTAACCAGAGCTCCTCCTCCTTCGGGAGAACTAGTTGTTAAACATTTACTAGCATATCACTGGGTGTGGTAGAGATGTAAGTGTAGTGGAAATGCAATGTACAGGGTGGACCCCAGAGCCAGTTTGCCTTGGTTTGAATCCTAGTTTTGCCACTACTAGCTTTGGCATGTCAGACAATCCCTCTGTGCCTCAATTTCTTCATCAGTTTAATAGGGGTAATAATAATATCTACTTCTGGGAGGAGTTTTGGTGAGTAAATGAATTAATATATGTAAAGTGCTTGGAATAGGGCACAGCACATAGAAAGCATAGATACTATTCTAGGTGTTGTTGGAGCTGGTGATTTGCTAGTGATCATATTTTCATCTTACAGTGAATACATCTCAGAATCTCAGCTGCTGGAAGCCTCGTCCCAACAATGGCTGGAGATGAAGTGTTCTGCTTGCATATGTGTCTTCCTTCCTTTGGTCCCTCCTTGACCCATTTCTGAGGACAGTGCATGGCATGGGCATTTTCCAGCCCTGTCACTAGACTGTGCATCCTGTAATTGCCCTGGCACCCTTGAGGAACCCCTTGGCCGTCAAAGCTCTTGTAATAGAGTGAGACAGATGGCTGACAACATCTGTGTCAACATCTGTCACACATCTGCTTTCCATACAAAAGACTAAGATATACTGAGAACTAGCTGTTCATTTAAAAGGAAGGAGCCTATACTCAGTTTAGAAGGGAAGGTTCAGCATTCAGTTCAGCCCTATTTAGTTGTGAAACTCAAATTATTTTATTATGAAATTACAGGAATAAATGATAAACAGAAGAAAGCACTGTACTAGAACTCAGTTTAATACTGAAAGCTTAATTCTTGAGTCCTTGTTCTGTCATTCTTTGTTTTTTTGGCCAGAATTTGACAAGAATTTGAGTATTTAAGTAATACTTAAAGGGCTCTTTCCCCTAGGAAATGTTTTTAAGAAAATCATGTAAGTGAATATTCTAGTTTCTTTAATCAGATCTACTCATCTGAATTCAAAGTGCAGGGCATTTTACAACAAAAATAAACACGAAATATTTCTTATAAGGAAACCTGAGATGACAGTGCATTATTTATGTCGGAAGTGAGTTATGAAGATTTGAAGTTATTGTAGAGTGGTAGACAGTGGTTTGGGCTCTGAGAAGGGAGACCTTTGCTGGGAGTATTGGGTCCAGTTGTTTTGGACAAAGCCTGGTAACAGCAGTTAGAAGGTGGTTTGATAAAAGAGGAATTGAGCTGACACCTCCCTCCCCTGAAGAAATTCTGACACAGAGGAGAAGCAAAAACCTGACCTTTAAACATTCGAATTATGCAGTGGATGGGTCTCAACTGGAAAGAGTTCTCGCAGGACATTGATTGTGATCCATGGTGAGGAGCTTTTGGAAGCTTAAAAGAGGCAGTGGGCAAGATACTGTGTGTTTTTTCTCTTGTTAATGCAAACTATTTCTTTCTCTTTCACCTCTGGTTCCCAGTCATTGTTTCTGTGTTATTTCTCCTTTCCCTTTTCTTCCTCCCTCCCTCTCCTTTCTATCCCCTCTCTGCCTGCAGTGACATATTTCTGTTACTGTTGTGCTAGTTTCTTTGAGTTATTTGGTGACCTGAGTTAATAAAGGTTGGCTTCATACAGTTAGCGTCTTTATTAGTTTGCCAAGGCTGTTGTAACAAAATGCCACAAACTGGGTGGCTTAAACAATAGAAATTTATTGTCTCACAGTTCTGGAGGCCAGAAGTCCAAGATCAAGTGTTAGGAGGGTTGTTCTTTTTGAGGGCTGTGAGGAAGAATCTGTTCCATGCCTCTCTTCTAGTTTCTGGTGCTTTGCTGGCAATCTATGGCATTCCTTGGCTTGTAGATGTCCTTGATCTCTGTCTTCATCTTCATGTGGCATTCTCCCTGTGTACATGTTTGTCTCAGTGTCCAAATTTCCCCCTTTTATAAGGTCACAGTCATATTTGGATAAGGGCCCACCCCAATGACCTAGTTTAAACTTAATTAATTACCTCTGTAAAGACCATATTTTCAAATAAGGTCACTTTCTGTGGTACTGGGGTTAGGACTTCAACATATTTTTTTGGGGGGACACAGTTTCACCCATAATAGCATCTAAGGGTTTATGTGTGCAGCAAACAGATGTCTACATGGTTCAATAAAGTAATGAGAAATGTTATTGAGCATTTCCTTTGGGCCATGTAAATGTATGAGATATATACATTGTCTCATTTACGTCTTAAAATAACAAGATAGGTGCTACTATGATCTCCATTTTACAGAAAAAGAAACTGAGGCCTTGATTGAATAAGTGATCTGCCCAAGGCCACCCAGATGGTACCTACCAACACCATGTTTCAAGCTCAGGACTGTCTAATTCTAGCATCTGAAATTGTAACCACCATGAATACTGCTGCTAGGATAGACCACTGAACTTGTGAAAGAAAAAATGCTCCATGCCCTTTGTTTAATTTTTAACGAGTGAAATCTATTTATCCCTTCCTCTATTTCTGCTAGAAAAATTGAGCTCTACAGGCCTGTTTTTCCCTCCTGTTTTTGTTTATTAAGGTATTCCTTTGATGGATTTTTGTAACTGTACAAAATCACATAATCATCACCACAATCTAGATACAGAATAGATCCCTTACCCTAAAAAGTTTCCTCCTGGCCCTTTACAACCAATTCCCCCCCCCCATACCCTTCCCAAGGCCCAGGCAACCACTGATCTGTGCTCTGTCATTATAGTTCCATACAGGCCTGGTTTCAGTTTATAGTGCTAGGGTCCTAAAAAGAGCAAGTCTTCATTATTAACCAAAAGAGTCTGAGAAAAAGAAGCGAGGAAGTCCCTCTCTCTTACAGGTACAGAGGGAGGATTAACTTTTGTGCATTAAAACTTGTTAAAAGAATCTGATTTCATGAGAGTTAATTTGATAACATTCACAAGATTATTAATTTTCTTCCGTAGCATAAAATGGAAACTTGTGAGACCAGTCATCATTGCTCATTATTCTAACCTTAGTGCTTAAACATAGTGTCTGCACATGAAAGACACTCAATAAACATTAATTCAGTTAATTAATGAATGGAAATTAATGTTGAAGGCCTTCACATCTTTAAAGGAGCCAGATAGGAATCCATCATTAGATTCTGTAAGGCTTTTCTTTTTCTTCTTCTTTTTCTCCCTCTGACCAACTGGGGGCTTATAGAGAGTAAGCAAGTACAATTTATCAAACAAGCAATTGGCCTAGAAACGGAAAATACATACTTTGCTTTACATCAGTGGCTCTCAAGCTTTTTTGGTCTCAGGACCAATTTATACTCTTAAAAGTTATTGAAGACACTGTTCCAAAGAGATTTTGTTTATGTGGGTTATATCCAAAATTGAGAAGTTATAAAAATATTTAGCTATTAATTCATTTAAAAATAATAATAATACCATTACATGTTAACATAAATAACATTTTTAAATTAAAAATAATGCTATTTTCCAAAACAAAAAGGAATTTAGCAAGAAGAGTGGTATTTTTTACATTTTTACAGATCTCTTTCTGGAGTAATAGAACACAGTTGGATTCTCACCTCTTCTACATTGAGTATGTTATGATGTGTTGTGGTTGAAGTATATAAAGAAAATGCACCCTAACAGAAATGTGGAGGTAGAAAAATGAGGAGTATTTTAATAGTCTTTTCAGATAATTGTGGATATTCTTATATACTACACCAAAGCTTGGCAAAGCTTTATAGTTTCTTAAAGGTTGGTTGCAATGTAGAATCTGAAAATATGTCAATGACCTTTTCTTACTCTGTTACATTAAATTTAATTGACCTATTTTATAATATGAATTGACCTTTGCCCATATATGATTTTGTAACATTACACATTGTTCATTTGGAAAATACTGGTTTGCTGAGTTAGATCATCCCTATGTGGCACATTTCATTTTATAATGTAAGAAAACTACATTTGTTAATATCACCACCAGTCTCATCAGAGAAGCCTTTGAGTGTTGGGACACTTTCAAGTTCATGGTGGTGGTTACAAGTTAAATTATCAAGAATTCTAATTTCAACTTTAAGTCTTGAATTTTATGATTAGCAACAAACACTGTCAGTTGTTTTCCTTGAAGTGACAGACTTACTTTGTTCATTTTTGAGAAAATGTCTATCAAATACCCAAATCTGAACAACCTAGTTTACTTGTCAGCTATTTCAAATAAAAGTAGTGTTCCATGGGAAAAGCAGTTCAGCTTGCAAATCAAACAATTGCACAAGTGCTTTTCCTTGAGATAACTATCAAACTTGGGTATGAAACAGAAGGCCTGTATGTGTAGTTCCCATTTCACCCCACAGAACATTAAACAGAAATGAACACAAGGAGTGAGATATAATAAAATGTAATAGTTTTTACTGCTTCATCAAGGACATTTATAAATGAAACTGGCTTCTTCACCCCATGCCTCACTCTTACAAGTGTGTGGTGTTGAAGAATGCTATGGCTACTAGCATAGTTTGCTACTGTCCTGATTTATGCTAAGGCACCAACAGTTTTACCCACCATCACTTTTACACCATCAGAATGAATGTCAACACAATTATAAATGCAAATAATGTTTTAGTGTTATTATGCAAGTAGTTTTGACCTCACAAAATTCTTGAAAGGGTCTTGAGGCCTCCCAGGGATCTATAAACCATATTTTCAGAACTCCTCATTCAGTGGAAAAAGCAAACACCAGAGTGAGCCTCTGATCAAACAATATGTTCTTAAACCTATGACACAGATGTTATGTATATACAGCATACCTGTACAAGATGTCATATGTGATGGGCTACAGTGATACATAAAGGAAATATATTAAAATCCTCTGAACACAGAAAACAGAGGAGTCACCCTATATCCCTGAAAAAATATGATCAATTGAAGAAGAATTTTCAAAGAGAAAATCAGAACTTCTTACTTTACCAGTAGGTCTTAAAACTCTCAGCAATCAAAATTCAGATTACAAGTAGCACATGACATGTTTAAAGAGTCTTATATAGTTTAAAGACTAAGGAGCTGCCATACTTCATGAGGATCCCAGAACTCAATTTCAGCCTGGATTTTCCTAGTCCCAGGCTATTATCAATTATAAATCAATTTACTATTTTAAAGTTTTATTTAAAAATTATATGATAGTTGAGTTATATGCAAATATAGAGAGCATAGATATGTTATATGATATAATAATAAAATGAACACTGATGAATCCACGACAATCCAGTTGAAGAGCCACAGCTTTTGCCATTGCCATTTAACTCGTGTGTGTTCTTCTCTTCCATTCTTTCCCTCTTCCTTTCCCAACAGAGATAATATCTATCCTAAATTTTGGATTATTATTCCCTTGCTTTTTGAAAACAATTTTATCACATACATATGTACTACTAAATCATGTTAGATTTACTTTTATGCTTTATACAATGGTTTTTGTACTTTATGTAGTTTTGTAATACACTTTTTTCCAGTCAATTTTATGTTTCTATGATTCATACATGTTGTTACGTGTAGGTATAATCCATTTTCATTGCAAACAGTATTCCATTGTATGAGTCCCTCACAATTTACTTATCCGTTCTCCTGTCAGTCATCAATTGGGTGTTCCCAGTTCTTTACTATCATAAATAATGCTGATATAAAAATAATTGTACATGTCTCCTGGTGCATATGTGTAAGAGCTTCCCTTGGGTATATACCAAAGGGTGGAGTTGCTGGATTGTAAGATAGACACATGCTTCCTTACCTTTGACATTATTATTATTTGACAAGATAATATCAAATCATCTTCTAAATTTTCTGTACCAGTTTATAGTTCCAAGTAGGAGTGTATAAGAATTTAGGAGTTTCACTGATCTACTTCCTTCCCAATACTTGCTATTGTCAGTCAATCTAATGGGTGCAGAATGGTGTCTTGATGTGATTTTACTTGTTATTTCCTTGAGAAGATTGAACATCTTTCTATATGTATATTCACCAGTCTTGCTTCCTCTTTCTTGAAATACCTGTTCATGTCTTTTGCACATTTTTCTGTTGAATCTTTTTCTTATTGATTTGTAGGAGTTCTTTATGCATTCTTGGTATTGATTCTCTGTCAGATACAGTCATGTGTCTCTTCAAGACAAGGATACATTCTGGGAAATGTGCTGTTAGTTGATTTTGTCATTTTGTGAACATCATAGAGCGTACTTACACAAACCTAGATAGTATAGCCTACTGTACACCTAGATTATATGGGATAGCCTATTGCTTCTAGGCTACAAACCTGTACAGTATATTACTGCACTAAATACTGTAGGCAATTGTGACACAATGGTAAGTGTCTGTGTATCTAAACATAGAAAAGGTACAGTATAAATATGGTATGAAAAATTAAAAAATGGTGCACCTGTATAAGGCACTTACCATGAATGGAGCCTATAGGACTATATTGCTCTGGGTGAGTCAGTGAGTGGTGAGTGAATGCGAAGGCCTAGATTATTGTACACTACTGTAGACTTTATAAAACACTGTAAACTTAGGCTACCCTAAATTTATAAAAAATATTTTTTTAATAATAAATCAACCTTAGCTTACTTTAACTTTTTTACTTTATGAATGTTTTAATTTTTAAAACTTTTTGACTCTTTTGTAATAACACTTAAAACACAAAACATTGTACAGTTGTACAAAAATATTTTTTCTTTATATACTTATTCTATAAGCTTTTCTCTATTTTAAAAATGTGTTATCTTCTTTTTACTTTTAAACTTTTTTAAAAAACTAAGACACAAATAAATACACACATTAGGTTAGGCCTTCAAAGGGTCAGTATCATCAATATCACTGTCTTCCACCTCCACATCTTGTCTCACTGGAAGGTCTTCAGGGGCAATAACATGCATGGAGCTGTCATGTCCTATGATAACAATGCTTCTTCTGGAATACCTCCTGAAGGACCTGCCCAATGCTCTTCTTGAGGGGGTGTTACTCTTTTCAGAGATATGTCCATGGTGATATGTTTGGTTTCCTTTTTTCATCATAGATTTGCTTGTAAGCGGATCATGTACTGTGAACATTCCTTTCTATTAATAAAAACCTGTCAGTGTTTGGGGTCCATATTTTCAAACTTTTTAAGGAGCTTGTTAAGGTCTGCAACAGCTTCTGATAACCCTTCACTGTGAATTTTTTGGGGGTTCTTTTTCTTTTTCTTCTCCTGAAGTTTCCTTTTCTCTTGTTTCTTCTTCAGCTATGCATTCCTAGGTGATGGGAAATTTTAAGCTCCATTATAATCTTTTGGGACCACTGTGGTATATGCAGTTTGTCATTGGCCAAAACGTCATTATATAGCACATGACTATATATGTATTGATAATATCTTCTCCTAGTTTGTGGCTTGTTTTTTCACTTTCAAAGTAATAAACATTTGCTTTTATGGATCGCACTTTTTTGTATTGTTTATATTCCTGTTCTAAGGTCATAAAATGTTCTCCTTTTAATCCATCTGGCTGAGGTCTATAGTGTAGAGTTGAATTGAAGCAATTATTGAGGGTATATTAGTTCCTTTGTTATACCAAAGACTAGGTGACTTAAGCAATAGAAAGTTATTTTCTCACAATTCTGGAGGCTAGAAGTCTCAGACTGAGGTGCTGGCAAATTCAGCTTCTGGTGAAGGCTCTTTTCCTGACTTGCAGATGGCCGCCATCTTGCTGTGTCCTCGCCTGGCCTCTTCGTTATGTGCATGGAGGGAGAACTCTGGGGTCTTTTCATCTTAGAAGGACTTCAGTTTTATTGGATTAAAGCCCTATCCTATGACCTCACTTAACCTTTATTACCTTCTTATGGGCCCTATCTCCAAATACGTAGAAGCTTCAACATGTGAATTGAGGGTGAGGCACCACTCAGTCCATAATAAAGTGTATCTTTATTTTGTTCTTTACTTTAAAGGAAATACTTTTATCATTAGGGATTAGGTTTGCCCTTGGTCTTTAGTAGATGATTTTTATTAAGGTAATCAAGTTCCTTTTTATTCCTAGGTTTTTTTAAAAAAATTTATTTCTCAAAAAAGCTTCATTTTTAAAATTTAGCTTTCTGATTCTGTGCTTGTGCCCTCAACACTTTCACAACTATTTTCTGCTCCTTGATAAGGAAAGTGCACTTGATCATGTCACAAACATATTTAGCACACGTGGAACCACCACAGACCTTGCTGATAAATTTTTTTGTTTTAGACAACCTCATATGAACTTTAGGTCTCACAGCACAAACCCCTCAAAGTTTGCCTGGGCACATGTCACATGCAGATTTTAGTGCTTTCCCAATTCTGTTACCAGGGGTTTGAGACAGCCTAGTTCTGTTACAGGCTGTATTGTAGGAACGTCTACAACAGTATGCTAAAAGCTAGACCATTTTGAGTACCTCTAGATAGCATCCCTGGAAGAGCTATTCAAAACAAAGTGTTTTGTTTTGTTTTGTTTTAAGTCATAATTGCATATTCAAATGCTTTTTCTATTTAATACGTCTGTTGAAATGATTGTATATATGGTTTTTCTCCTTTAATCTATTAACATGATAAATATATTTGTAGATTTTCTGGGGTTAAACTACCCCTTCATTTCCAGTATAAACCCAGCTTGATCAAGATGTATTATCATTTTTATGCTCTCCTGGATTTGTTGTGTTAATACTTTGTTTAGGATTTTTGCATTTATGTTCATAAGTGAGATTGGCTTGTGATATTTCTTTCTCATATTGTACTTGTCTGTTTGAGTTATGAGTTTATACTCATCTCATGGAATAAATTAGGGTAGTGTATTCTCATTTTCTTCTCTGGAAGAGGCATCATAGTATAGTGGTAAAGAGCATGGGTTCCCATGGTGCCAGAAGGTGTGTGGATGGGTCATTTTACCTATAATTCCCAGGTATGGTGAGAATAACTTGGGATGAGGCCAGTAGGTGTGTATTACCCAAACTCAAATTCCTTTTCAGAAATCCCCATATGATGAAGTCTATGAAGTTAAAAGCTAGAAAAAATAATTTGTGTATAAACCTTTAAATGGCCACGTTCTACTCACTGTTGAATGACATTACTAACTATGATCCCAAAGGCCTAAATTTTCTCAATGTTTCTACTTTAATCATGAATGTAGAATATTATAAACCTTAGAAATGTCACTGAAAAATGCAGACATGATCCAGTATCCATAGAAAATAGCTATAGAATGTTAAAATACTTACTGTAATACCTGGATGCCCACAGGATATCCTTTCTCTCCAGGAGGCCAGATGGGAGATAAAGGAGAATTTTTAGAGATGCAAATTAAAGGGAAAAAATCCATAGATATGTAACTACTTCCATTGCATGAAATTTCCCTCATGTTGCCCTGTGTTTCTCTAGCTGTCTAAGAGAAACCAAACCTTTATTTGTTGGCAGGATTGTCCTCAGAGCTTCAGGACTAAATAGATGTTGGGGAAGTATGGTATGATACTTTACTAGTGTTTCAGTGCTTCACTCTCACTATGCCTCTTGCTCCTCTACTTTAGAGGGTGACAAATACAACAACAAAGGGAAACCTCACTTCTCTGCTGTCAGGAACAGATGTTAGAGTGTTCAGAGCTGTAATTGGTTATGGTTTTTTTTTAAGATTCCTTCCATGTTATAATTTTGAATGAAGCTCAAAGGGAAGCTGCCCTATAAAGCTAAAACTTTGAAACCGAAATATTCCAAACGAAAGTGTTTCTGTCTTGTATATTTATATTTTTATATTTAAAAGCTCCAGATAATAGAACTTTTGCCATAGCCTCAAGCTCAGAAATTCTTTCCTCAGCTGTGTCTAGTCTGCTAATGAGCCTACCAAAGACATTCTTCATTTCTGTTACAGTGTTTTTGATCTCTAGCAATTTTTAAAAATTCTTTCTTAGAATTCCCATCTCTCTGCTTTCATTACCCATCTGTTCTTACATGTTACCTACTTTTCCATTAGAACTCTCAGCATATTAATCACAGTTGTTTTAAATTTACAGTCTGATAATTCCAATATACCTGCTATATCTGAGTCCAGTTCTGATGCTTGCTCTGTTTCCTCAAACTGTGTTTTTTGCATTTTAGTATGCCTTGTAATTTTGTTGAAGCCAGACATGATAGACTGGATGAAAGAAACTTCAGTAACTAGGCCTTTAGTGATATGGTGGTAAAGTGTGGGGGAGGGGGAACTTTCTATAGTCCTATGATCAGGGCTCGGTCTTTCAGTGAGCCTTTACCTCTGGACTGTGAACTTCACACTTGTTTCTCAGCCCCCCTCCCCCTATCTTAGGCGGAACAAGATGGCTAGAGGAAGCTGGAGTTGGATAGTTCCCTTCACTCATGTTGGTTAGGCTCTGATAAAACTCCAGTAGGTTAGGCTCTGATGAAATAGTTTCTCCTGAGGGCAGGTCTTGTTAAGAACAACAGACTGCTCTGGCATATTTCAGGATGGTTACTTTTCCCCTTTCCTTGCTGGAAACACAAGGGGATTTTTCTTTGATATTCGCTGTAAGTAACTTGTAGAGCTCCAGGAAGTAAAACTCACAAAAGTGTGAGACCATCCTAAAGGTTTTAACCTCAGATTTGTCTACACTGAGCCTCCAGCATTTCAATAATTACAGTTCAGGGCCAGGTGCTGTGGCTCATGCCTGTAATCCTAGCACTTTGGGAGGCAGATGTGGGAGGATTGCTTGAGGTCAGGAGTTTGAGACCAGCCCGAGCAATAATGAGACCCCATCTCTACAAAAACTTTAAAAATTAGGTGGTCATTGGTGGTGCATGCCTGTAGTACCAGCTACTTGGAAGACTGAGGCAGGAGGATCGCTTAAGCCCAGGAGCTTGAGTTTGTAGTGAGCTATGATTGTGCCACTGCACTCTAGTCTGGGCAACAGAGCAAGACCCTGTCTCAAAAAAAAAAAATTACAGTTCAGGTTTCTGTTCCTGTGGAGGTTTCTACTCGTGGGTTTTTACCCCACGAAGTTGTACTTCTCTGTGTCTGCTGGTCTTTCTAATTTTTGAGGCAGCAGTTTTCCCTGGGATCTCTCTTCTCTGATGGATTTAAGAAGAGTTGTTCATTTTTTCATTTGTTCAGCTTTTTACTTGTGAGGACAGAGTAGTGACTTCCAAGCTTCTTACATGCCTGACTGGAAACCAGAAGTTGGTTCTTCACAGAACTCTTTAAAGTTAAAAAGTTTTAAGTTAACTCACTCCTAAGTTCAAGAAACACTTTTCAGAGATACTAAGTAGTGTGCTTAGTAGTCTGGTGGAAAGAGTACTTGGTGTTTGGAGGCAGAAAGGCAACATAATGGTGATTGTATTTATTAAAAGAGATAATGTCAAAACAAAACAAAACAAAAAAACCGACTGACTGTATTTGAGAGAATTAACCAAAGAACATAAAGCACTGTGAATAGTTTGGAAGGAAAGTAAATGCAACCAAAATGCAAAGTATCATGAATTGGTTGTAGTAAATTTTATGTGTCAGCTTAGACTAAGTTATGTTGTGTTAATAAACAGCCCCAAGATCTCAGAAGCTTGTGATAACCAAAGTGTATTTTTCACCCGGCTGCATATTGATTGCAGGTCAGCTGTAGCTTTACTCCATGTGATCTTTATTCTGCAACTCAGGTTGAAGGAGTGGTCTCCCTCTGCGACATGCCAGTCAAAGGAAAAGAGAAGCTTTTGTTAAAAAGAGGCAATAGCACCTCCGCTCACCTTTCTTGGCCCAAAGCAAGTAATCTGCATGCAATAGGGTAGGTAGGGGAGGATATACCACAGGAAAGGGAACTACAAGTCACATGGCCAAGCATGACATCAGTGTGGTGGAAGGTATAATCTTCCCACAGAAAAGGGTAGCACATATTTTAAATATTAATACAATTTGCCATATAGGTTCTACCAAGTTCCTCCCTAGTTTACTGTGAATTGGCTATTTAGAATTCTCTTATCTAGGACTTTCCAGTACTGTGATCACTACTATGCAAAGTTTTTATTGGCTGCCTCCATACCTACTTTGAGGCTGAGTTCCTTTACATTCACTTGCTAGAGAATAAGAGGACAAAGGAATTCCTCAGATAAATGTTTTTGTGAGGAGTCTTGGGCATGTGGTGAGATTGAAGACACAGCAATTTCTCTCAAGGTATTTACAGCCTGGTTTTCTAAACAGTGCCTCTCCAGGAAGTCCTTGGTATAAACATATGTTTCTAGAATCTGCTAGACAGGTGGCAGAAAAATGACTCCTCTTTTATTCCACATCAAGTTTGGTTCTTGAGAAGCATGTGGTTGCCCCTGTTGCCATCGGATAGCATTTGTGTAATAATAAGAAAATATGCTGACATAATGATGGTCCATTATTTCACCTGTATAGGATAATACTGCTAAATGAGCAGGATTAGGAACAAATTAAGTATAGGTAAGCTGTATTAAATAAATGGGTAGAGAAAATGCCAAACAGTGAAAATAAAAACTACTTATTTTAGTAATAACTAGAGTACAAAGCATCAAAAGTCAGGTCAAAATATTAACGAGAAATCCCATGACTCAAAGGTCACAAGCTGGCAGTTCATAGGATGAGTCTAGGACACATACATATTTTGTTTGGGCAGCACCATGTTTTTATTTGTTGTTTGTTTGTTGGTTTTTATTAGAGATGAGTTCTCGCTGTGTTGTCCAGGCTGGACTCAAACTCCTGGGCTCAAGTGAGTCTCCCACCTCAGTCTCCCAAGTAGCTGGGACTACAGGTGTGTGCATAGCATGTTTTAAATATCAGGAGATTTTACATAGAAAAGAATCTAAATTTCTGGCTTCTCTTGAAAAATGGAAAGACTTGTCAATTTTTGCCTGCTTTCCTGGATGACAAAGTTAGTTGGTACTGAATTACTTTTGTCCCCTTGGGAGGTATCATGAATCTCCAGTTCCCCACATGGAATGTAGGTGGATTAAAAACCCAAATATGAAAAATATAACTTTAGAGTTTATAGAAGAAAGTGCAGGAGAATATCTTTGGGATGCTGTTTGAGGACAGATTTCTTAAACAAGATTGCAAATAGTAGATATCATACATAAAAAATTTAGTTTCATTGAAGTTAAGGCTTCTTATTCAACAATCATGAATTTATTGTAGTAAATTTTATCTGTCATCTTAGGCTAAGTTGTGTTGCACTAACAAATAGCCCCAAGATCTCAGTAGCTTGCAACAAAGCATATTTTTCACTCAGGCTACATATTGATTGCAAGTCAGCTGAGGCTGATCATAGACAATTTATAGGGAAACAGAGTGGAAAGCTATTTTTAATGTATAAAACCAACAAGGAGTTAATATCTAGAATATTCAGGGAATTCTAGCACATAATTCTAACTCATAATAAAAATAAGTCAAACAGAATATTAATAAGTAGTTAATAGAAAGGGAAACTTCTATAATTATTAAATATCTTAAGTGAATGTAAGAAGAAAAATGCAATTTAAAATAAATTAACTCCATTTCATAACAATCCAGTTGACAAAAATTATAAAGTCAGATAATATCAAATACTGCCCAAAGATGTGAGGCCATGAGAATCCTCATATATTGCTGGTAGAAGTATAAACAGCCATTCCAGTGAGCCATTTTGGCAGTGCAAAGTGAGATTAAGAATGTGTAAATACTACATCCAGAAATTCCATGCCTGGAGAACCACTTGAATAGAGTTTTGCAAAAAGATGCCCTCGAAAAGACATGTGACAATGTTTATAGCAATATTACTTGAACTAACAAAGGTCAGAAATAACATAGGTGTCCATCTCTAGGGGAATATGCAAATAAAATATGCTTACATACATTTAATGGAATACTATGCAGTAGGCAGATGCTTGATATAAACAAGATTTACACATCACAATATGGATGTACATATATTTAAATAAATATGCATGAAAGATGGTTTGAAGATAAAACTTTTAAAATACTAGAGTGGGTACCTATACCTGGGAAGAGATTGAGATTGGGAAGGAGGAATAAAAAAATTAAAATAAAATTGAAATAGAATACAACAGCTTTGCAGGGGCCACTAATGATAACATACTATAAATTGAGGAATATGACCCATTCAATTCTATTTATTTATTTATTTATTTAATCTTTTCAGAGATGAGGTCTCACTTTGTCACCCAGACTGGAGTGCAATGGCATGATCATAGCTCACTGCACTCGAACTACAGCCTCAAACTCCTGGGCACAAGTGATCCTCCTACCTCAGCCTCCCAAGTAGCTAGGACTACAGGCATGCACCACCGTGCCTGGTTAGTTTTTCTTATTTTTTATAGAGACGGTTTTGCTGTGTTGCCCAGGCTGGTCTCAAGAGATCCTCCTGCCTTGGCCTCCCAAAGTGCTGAGTGTGAGCTACTGTGCCCAGACTGACCCATTCAATTCTGTAAGCCTAAACTTATAAAAGACTTCAATTTAAAAAAAGTTATTATAGTAATCCTCCCTTAACCTTAGGGGCTATGTTCCAGGGTCCTGTATAAACCTTGGTTTCAGGCATCGACTGGGGAGGCCTGAAACCTTAGATAGTACTGAACCCTCTATATACAGTCATGAGTTGCTTAATGACAGGGATATGTTCTGAGAACATCATTAGGTGATTTCTTGGTTGTGCAAACATCACAGAGTGTACTTACACAAACCTAGATTGTATAGCCTATTACACACCTAGGCTATATGGTATGGCATGTTGCTCCTAGGCTACAAACCTATACAGCATATTATTGTACTGAATACTGTAGGCAATTGTAACACAATGGTATTTGTGTACCTAAACATTTCTAAGTATGGAAAAGATACAGCAAAAGTACAGTATTATAATCTTATGGGACCACCACTGTATAGCTGTCTGTCATTGACTGAAATGTCGTTATGCAGTGCATAACTGTACTGTTTTTTCTATACATATATACCTACGATAAAGTTTAATTTATAAATTAGGCACAGTAAGAGATTAACAACAATAGTAAAATAGAACAATTATAACAATATATTATAATAAAAGTTATGTGAATGTGGTATCTCTCTCAAAATATCTTATTGTACCATACTCACCCTTCTTTTTGTGATGAAGAAGGGACACAGTGGAATGACCTGAGATTTCATCATGCTAATCAGAACAGTGCACAATTTAAAACTTAGGACATTTATTTCTGGAATTTTCCATTTAGTAGTTTTGGACCACAGGTAACTAAAAACGAAGAAAGTGAAACCATGGATAAGGGAGGATTACTGTATTTCTTTACATTTTGGCCCAAAACAACTCTTCTAATTCTTTGTTTTTAAACCTGTGAAGATAGAATTAATTCCATGGTTTAGCCTGACTGGAGCAGCTCCACTGCCAAACACTAATCTGGTTGTTGCAGTTTCTTTTTACCCAGGAAAACATTTGTGGTCTTCCTACTTTGTTGTTTTCGGTGTGTTAATTTATCTCCACTCAGGGTTCCCCTGCACATAACTGCGGGATGACCTACAACACCTTTGCCTAAGCAGTGTCTTTCTAGAAAGTCAGAGGGAAAATTCTTGCAAATGAAACTACCCTAGAGCTGCTGGATTTGAAGAGGCAGATGGTGTTGGATTTTACAAGGCCCCTTTGCTCTCTTTCTTCATTGCCTGCCTGTTTTTACATTAATCTTCCCTGTGCAGATCTGGTGAAGTGTGTGAAGCACTCTTCAAGGAGGTGCATTAATGATAAGCTGAAATCTGGGTCACTAGAGAGCCTTATTGCCTTTCATTTGCGGTCTGGGAAGCCCCTTCTGGCCTTTACCATATTAAAGTTTTACAGCAACTGTGATATTTAGAGAAAACACACACGCAGCATGGGGATGGAAGGCTTGCCACTTTTCTCAGCAGAGGGCCTCCCAGCAGGCTGGATTTATTGAACTTTTCGTTTTCCTTCACCATTTGGATTTCCAAATACTTTTTATTAGTTCAGTCTTTAAGGCCAAAAAATCCAGCCAAATTGTAACAAAACACTGCAGCTTCAGTGCCCTGAAGCCAAAAACAACTGCTGCACTCTTCCAACTTGGCTGCAAAGCAACATCTGCTAAGTCTCCTCTGCTTACCTCCCAGTCAAAGAGAAATCATACCCGCAGTGCTGGCATTTTATGAAAAAAATGTAAATAGTGTTTCTTGTACCTCTTTTTTTCCCCAATGTCTTTTGATTTATGTTAATGTTTCTAGTTTAGGAGTAACTGAAGTGATTTCACAATGCTTAACAAAGCAAGGTTTGTTCCTTAGTTTGGGGCCATTCATTCATTCAGTAAATACTTGCTGAGCATATGTGGCTCTAACAACTCCTACCAGATAATTGTCAGGTTGGCCTCTTTTTTTGTGTGATAGATCTTGTATTTGTGTTTTTTAGACTGCTCTGATCACAGTTCTGTGAGATACATAAGTGCTGGAAATTAAGTTGCCAGTCTCTGGTCAATTTGTTACATGGCTTTTCAAATTGTTCCATGGGAATTGATGTTCTTGGAAACAGAGGGCAGAAGTGTGGGTGTCTTATCACTCTGATTTAAATTCTCACTCAGCAGTAAGATGAACGGTCAGGTTTTAGTAAACATTACCTGCTTTTCACACAGTGCTGGGTGAGGCATAGTATGGTATGGTATCATATGATATTGTACAATATAGTGTAGTATAGTGGGTGGATTTCAGAGTTATTATTATTTCAGAATAATAATAGCTTTAGCATCAACTTTGCATTTTCTAGCCTTGGGATCTTGGGTAAATGCCTTAAATATCTGAGCTTCAATTTACTTAAAGCAATAGGAATGTTTGTGTTTGGAGTAGCTGAAAAAAATTAAGTGAGGTACTATGGGTGCTCATTAAATGCTCATTAAATGTTGCTCTTTCCCTAAGGCAACCTCTAAGAGGAACATAAAGGAAGAAGAAAGCTCATTCCTAGTTCTCAAGAGCTCATAGTTCAGTTAGGGAGATGAGACACAGACTCTACATAAAACCACCAGAGGAAATGCCTCTGAGAAGAAACTGAAATAGCATTAGTTAACTTATTCTGTTCCCTCATCACCACCAATTCTGGAAATGAAATACTGACTTTTCTTTAAAAAATGTGTTATACTTGGTGTCCAGAAAGCTTTCTACAAACCCACAACCCTTCTCCTTGGGGGATATCAAATACTTTGTTTTTAAATTAGGTTCAAACACACATACACACATGCACACAAATATTACAGTGACTTTAGGGCTCTGTTAGGATGTTCAGCTGAAAGTTGTGCAAATGTTTGATCCATCTGGTGACAGCTCATAGAATGTGTTATTTCTACTGTTTGCAAATAGAAATCTGCTTGAAGAGATTCTATTAATGTGTATGCACTGTAAAGCAATTTCCTTGCCATATTATACATTAAAAGAATTGAAAACCCTCCTTATAGTTGCAATTGTATAAATGTTTTTATGCTATTTCAGGTACAGGTTATGGCAGGGGAACTTGAATATGTCATTTGATAGTGCTTGGTCAATGCAGGTATAATCTCTAATAGAGGCCCCTTTGTGAAGCAATTATTTAAAATCTTCATTGGTCTTATGCCAGCAGGTTCAGTGGAAAAAGCAAGGGCTCTGAAACTAGTGAGACTTAGTTCTAATATTAATGCATATCCCTTGGAATGAGGTGTTCAAAATTTGCTGGGATGATGGTAGTCACATTTGCATAGGGGACATTGAACTTTCTGGGATTAAGGATTGAGACCTTTCCTTTCTCATGTTAACTTTTATTAAAGCAACTCTGGGCTGGGTGTGGTAGCTTACCGCCTGTGATTTTAGCACTTTGGGAGTCTGAGGCGGGAGGATCGCTTGAGGCCAGGAGTTGGAGACCAGCCTGAGCAAGAGTGAGATCCTGTCTCTACAAAAAACAGAAAAATTAGCAAGGCATTGTGCTCTGGAGGTTGAGGTGGGAGGATTGCTTGAGCCCAGGAGCTTGAGGTTGCAGTGAGCTATGATGATGCCACTGCACTCTAGCCTGGGCAACAGAGCAAGACTCTTTCTCAAAAAAACAAAAAAACCCCAAAAAACCCCCAACCTCTGATGATTGAAATCTCCCCCAAATGGACAGCAGTGTAAGAAAGGCCACTTGGGACCTCTCCGTGGGATACTTACTAGGAAGGTGAACCCCAGTGCCATGACAGTGCCTCAATTATCATGGAGAAGGACATGGTCTGGACACAGCTTGTGCCTGAAGCTGGAATCCCAAGGCTTATTCTTTGGTGGTGAGCTTCAGTGCTTTGGAGGAAGTCTTAATGACCAGCTAGGGTGTCTGCTGACTACATCTCACAAAGTTGCTGGTCTCATACACAGGGGCAATGTGGTTGCAGGGTCTTAGAAAATCTTCTTAGTGGGTGGTTGTGCTATTCCGAAGCCTCGAGGTGGCACTCATGAGCTTCTACTCCGTTAGTGAAATTGGAGGAGGGGGTGTGGAGGTGGGAGGGTGGAGGGCGGGGGAATAAGGTGAATCCTGGTGTGGTGACAGCCAAGGAAGACTGATGGAGTGTTTAAAGGAGTCAGGGACTGGGGACTCCTAGTCACCCCTCCCCTTGGAGAAGCAATTAACAAATTAATCAGCAGCAGAGTTGGAACTTATTCTGCCTGCAATTCTGATTCTCTCTCCAGTCTGATCATTTTAAATGAGATAATATGCATATGAACCTCAGAGAAAGGAACAGGAATAACTTACTTGGCTAGTCTTTCACTTGATGTGGGATTGCCAGGTGTCAGCGGCCACTACTCCCAAACCCCTGCACAGCTGAGGTGAGCTACCCCTCTAGGAACGCCTGCATCCCTCAGTATATTTTTTGAGGGGAGAAATGTAAAGTTTGGCCCTTTCCCTGATTACTCTCCCTGTGTTACAGTGTTCTCTGGGGTAGAGAATGCAGCTCTATGTGGCATTTTTCACAACTTTCTGAATGAACTTGGGTAAATCTCAACCTCAAAGGGTGTTGGGGACAAAAACATTTATTTTGCTTAATTATTTTAAGTATTTTAAACATTTATTTTATTTATTTTACATTCCCATGTTTAATGCTAAATTAAAGTGAGAAATATGAAAGTACATTGCAGTAGGACTCTTTATTAGAAAAGGAATAATACAAAACATTCAGAAAAAAGTATTTTTAAGGGTTCCTAGAAGATCAGAATGAAGTTTAATATTCCCTTAAAGTAAATAAATATTTCCGTGTGAAAGCCCACCCATCAGGAACACGTCAGGAATACACTTATTTAGATTTAATTTTCTTGCTGTTGCAAGACTGAAAGCACCTTTAAGGAACTGTGAGGAGTTGGGAGGAGTTGGGAGAAGCTTCTTAGAGGACATGGGTGTATACTGGATGATTAATTATGCACCCACAGGGGAGGCTTAAAGAAGTGGGTGGGGACCAATTCTGAATTGGATGTTTCAGGAAGCAGGGGCAATTTTGTGATGGTGTCTCTTACTCATTAAGATAGAAGGACCACAGTTGGATGGGAGTTATACTTGGTGAGGTAAAGAAGCAGCAGTCACTCATATTAGACAGAAGAGGGGGATATTTCATCATTTTTGTGGTTGCAGATGGCCTTATCTGTGTCTCCTTCCAAATACAGGCATGGAGTTGCCTTGTTTAGACATTGTTTCCATTCTGTGAGTGTGGTTTATATTGCATTGGGAACATCATGGCCCAGCTGCCAGCAGGGCGGTTTTTCACTTTCTTACCTGGTTTCAGGTGCGTATATTTATTTATCCCCTCTTCTGGAAGGCAAATAAGGAAGTCATATTCTAGAGGGGGGGGGGCATGGCTGAACACTAGAACAGAGGGTCTCTAACTGGGTTTTGGAGATTGTGTAAAGGACAAGAATTAAGTTACAGGACCAAAATGGGAAACAATAACAACCCAAAGCCAAGGAGTGGAGCAAACCAGGGAAGGTAAGTGGGACATAACCCTGAAGAGATTCAGGGGCTGAGTGTAGCTCTTCCTGCAGCATGAGTTTGTGCACAGGTACACGTAAGGAGCACACTGGTACATATAAGGAGCCTGTGGGCACATATAAGGAGCACACAGGTACATGTAGGGAGGCTAAAAAGGGTGAACAGAATTCCTATTTCCTGACTTCAAATCTAGCAACTAGATGCCCTCCCCAACTCCAAGGCAAAGTTATTCATTTTACCTCCCTGTGATTTTTCTTACAGTCTGTATCTATATACATAACGTTCATTTAAACCTGTACTTTATCTAGATAACAATGAGAGGGGTAAACTATTGACACTGGTCACTTCTGGGAAGTGATACTTAAGGGTTTAAGGAGATGTTGTCATTCTTTGCTTTATATGCTTATGTATTATTTAAATTTTATGGGCATATTTATTTAAATTTAAAAAATTTTTAATTATTTTGGGTACATGATAGTTGTATATATGTATAGGGTACATGTGATGTTTTGATATAGGCATACAATGTGTATTAATCAAATTGGGGTAATTAGGGCATCCATCACCTCAGGCATTTATCATTTCTTTGTGTGAAGAACATTTCAATTCCACTTTTTTAGTTATTTTAGAGTATATACTAACGTATTGTTGATTATAGTCACTTTGTTGTCTATCAAACATTATTCATTCTATCTACCTATCTACCTATATTTTTGCTCCCATTAACCATCCCCACTTTTTGCCCACCTCCGTGCTTCCCTTCCCAGTCTCTGGTAACCATCATTCTATTCTCTGTCTCCATGAGATCAATTGTTTTTAATATTTAGCTCCCACATATGAGTGAGAACATGTGAGATTTGTCTTTCTGTGCTTGGTTTATTTTGCTTACTATAATGTTCTCCAGTTCCATCCATGTTGTTGCTCATGGCAGGATTTCATTCTTTTTTATGGTTATATAATATTCCACTGTGTATATGTACCACAATTTCTTTATCTATTTATCTGTTGATGGACACTTAGTTTGATTCCAAATCTTGGCTATTGTGAATAGTGCTGCAATGAACGTGGGAGTGCAGATGTCTTTTCTATATACTGAATCCCCTTCCTTTGGATATATACCCAGCAGTGGGATTGCTGGATCATATGGTAGTTCTATTTTTAGTTTTTTGAGGAACCTCCCTACTGTTTTCCATAGTGGTTACACTAATTTGCATTTCCACCAACAGCATATGAGGGTTCCCCTTTCTCCACATCCTTGCCAGCATTAGTTGTTGCTTGTCCTTTTGATAAAAGCCATTTAAACTGGGGTGAGATGATATCTCATTATAGTTTTGATTTGCATTTCTCTGATGACTAATGTTTTTAAGCATTTTTTCCATACATCTGTTAGCCATTTGTATGTCTTCTTTTGAGAACTGTCTATTCAGATCCTTTTGGGCTAATTTATTTTTAATTAAATTAGTACATTAAAAACAAAAGTGAAACAACTTAAGAAATGGTGGTGGTGGCAGTGAATCATGTGATTTTCTGGTGATGCTCTCTGAAAGATGATCTTAGAATATTATTTTTAATATTCCTTTTTTTTTTAAAGGAAAGTCAAAATTCCCTCTTCTGAAGGGAATGGTGTAGGTGTCTTGGATCTGTTTAAAAGATGGTTTTGATGAAAAGCTAAAATCATGATTCTAGTACAAATATAAAATGAAAAATATTAAGGATTTTATTTAATTCGTTAACTAGTGGGGAAGATGTACAACCAGTTCAGAAGAATTCAAAGAGCAGACACATGTATAGACAGTGAGGAATGCTGAAGTGAATTTGCTTAATAAATGCAAAACTGGCTTCTCAGAAAGAGAAGGATATCAATTTGCACCTCTCCCTGACAAAATTCAATTGCAATCAATGGACAAGAGTCATTTGCATTGCTGTCTGTTACCGACATTACAGAGCTGTCCAGTTATAAGATGCACTAGAGAGGACACCCAGTGATGTTATTTGCTCATTTCAAAGTTTTTCATGTTTTCCTGCCAGCTCAGAATAAGGTTTGTTAAAGTTCAGATGTTTCTTCCTGAGACCTGTACTTAAGATTATGTATGTTAAAAGAGAAAAGAGAGAATACTAAATGAAATAACATATTGGTTATTTGTCATAATTCTATTCTGATGTTTATGTTCTGGGTGTAAATGGCCAACCCAAAATGATTGTAAAAAAAACTTCACGGACTTCAAGAACATTAACGACATAATTATCGTGAATAGTTTTAAATTTGCTTTTATTTTCTATTTTATCTTTGGGGATGGGGCAGAGAGCAAAGTATCTATTGTGATAAACAGGATAGTACATTAAAAATACTCAATTTCTTTTTTAGTGATGGTTTATTCCTTTATTGCTTTGGACATGTTTTTCAGAGAAAAGTTGATATACCACCCACTAAAATAAATTAACATTCTGATTTTAACCTATCCATTTAACCAGAAGAATTTCATTTCTTTCCTAGATATAAAGACTATCCACACATATTTGCTGGGATTTTTAAAGTTGGTACCCTACTCACACCGCCACATACAGACACATCATTCCCCTAATGGAAGAAACTTAAAAATTTGATCTAATTACAACCAGGAAGGGTAAGCTGTGGGATGGGAAGTAGGACCAGGAGGAGGGGTGAGTAGGAAGGGAGTCATATACCAATAATTGTGTACAACTGATCACTTTGGAAAAACTCAAGAGAGATTTCTCTCACCGCTTTTCCTGTTCCTTCCTTGTCATTTCTTTGCTATTTTTCATGTCACTGCAAGGTATGCATATTGGGTACTCTCATGTTTGTGTCTATAATTAAAATTAATAGAATATTATTTGGAAAATAATTAGAAAGTTGGGAAAGGGATGAGGAAGAGAAGAAAGTTAGAGGAGAGATTTCATCATAATTTTTCAAGAGAGGTACACTAGCTACTCTTTTCCCACGTAAAACCAAACTAAATAAATGTATTACTGCACATAATCAGGGAAAGGAACCCCAGCACTCCTCCTGATTATGGAAATAAAATGGAAATTTAAAATAAAGTAAAAAGGACATATGTGAGGTAGTATTAGTTATATTCTTCCCTTTATTTATTTGTTGTCCAGGGAGAGTACCCATACGTTCCAGTGGCGGAGACAGGTACTATGACCCGGGGAGGGACAGTCAAGTTTTTCCAAGTCCTGTCTTTTGCTTTGAAAGAGTTGCCCCCATGATTTCAGAAAACTTTTGTTTATTTGATGGGATATTGTCCACACTTCCTCAAATGTAGACTGTGCAAAACCAAAGTAGGCAGTGTTAATTTTGAAGACAGAGACCCTCTGGGGAACCAGCTCTGCCTCTGGTTTAAATGCTATAAAGTCTCATTAATTTGGGCTCCACACATGCTTAATTCCATAGAGACTAGTCTGAGGTTTGCTCTGCAAACTCTTTTTCCATAGATGGTGAAAATTAATCCTATAAATAAGACGTTGGTAATGTCTGCAGTGGTAGTGCCTTATACTTATAAAATCAACTATCTTACAGGCATCTTAGAAATATCATTTAGATTTTTGGTTAAGTTAAACATGTATTTATTATTTAGACTGCCAAGTTCTGAAAGGAAAAAGGAAAAATTGTGTATTCTGGTGTGAGTCATTGAGATTGCAAATGTGGCTTACTATGAAGATCTCTCTGAACCAGAGTTGAAATGAATGACCCAATGAACAAAGGAATATTGTAACACAATTTGAATTACTATATTCATCTCAATTAAATAAAATTTCCTTTATGCCAGAAATATCTCCATAATGGTGGTTTCTAAAGAGTTACATTTGGTTCAAGGTAGTTGTGTGGTAGCATTTTGTTATTCAACAAACTTTTATTGAGAGAGTATGACTGTAAGCCAAGTCAATTTATTAGCTTATTTCACTGAACTGTGTTTGAACAACCAGATAAATTACTTTAACCAGGTTTCAAAGTGCTTCTGATTCATTCAGAAGAGGCTTTGACAATTAAGCCAAAGTAATCAGATGTTATTGAATACTTGACAGTTGTACACAGAAAACTATGTAATGATAATGGCACTTATTAAAGTATAAAAAGAGACATTTTCAATCCTAATAAGACATATAATATTAAATAGATCATTTAAAATGTGCAAATACCCTTTTGCATATATCTTCTGGTTGGTTTTGAGAGGTATGTGTGTATGTGTATGTTTGTGACAGACCCTACATTTTCACCTAATATTTTATCAGGTTGATTTGAACTATGCCCTTTCTTCAGAAATCAAGAACCCACTAGTGTAGACTAGTTAAGTGACTTGCACAAGGTCACAGAGTTAGTAAGTGGTAGAGACAGGCTTCAAACCCTGGAGACAGAACCTGACACTTAACCACTGGTATTATTAGAAGCTAATATTTTTGAAATATTACTTATGTAATATTTCAAAATATTATTATGTACATATTACTTATGTACTTGCCTCTTGGTAATTTTTTTAAAAAACCAAATTTCTGTAGTCCCTCTACCATTAGGGCCAGATCATGAGGCTTTTTGTGCTAAGAAAGGGAAAAGATATCTACCTGGGGCAAAGAAGCTCATAGAGTTGGTAAGAAGGAGACTATGACATAGGACAGCTGCTTCCAGAAGGGAAAGGGAAAGTAAGTAGAAAGTCCTGGTGCTGAGGGAAGGGGGAATTGAGTAACAGATCAGGGCCAGATAAGAGTTTCCTGGCTCTCCATGTCCTTAGAGTTGAGCATGGGCTAGGTGTGGTTAAATATCCAAATAGGTTTGGGGCTGTCAGAGAGTGTCCAGGCTAGAGAGATTGCAAGCAGTTGAGGGAAGCCCTAGGTTTGTTATGGCATCTTGTTGAACATGGGACCATTGCATGGGCTCAGTTCAGAAGTGATGTTGGAGAGAGGAGTTTCTGTGGATGGGCCTAAAATAGTGCTCCTATTCTCCATAGCCCATGCCATGGTGTACTGGAGAATCACAAGTAATTGCAGGCTGTGTGAGGGTGGCAAGGAGCATGGAAGCTGAGAGGACTGATAGAATAGAAGACTGGAGTCATGGAAAGGAGGTCACAGAGTGAAGGCAGGTGAATGAAGACATGACTACAGTCTTGTTGGTGAGTATCAACATGGTAGCCATGACAATGATCAAATAGGGCGAGGCCAGCAAGGACCTGGAATGTGGCACATGGACCAGAGGCTCTTCCCCACCTTGTCATGAACTTTGGAACTCAGAGGAAGGGAGAATTGGTCGGGGAGATTCCTTGAGAGGAGAGAAATCACCATAATGAAGAGTCTAAATCTGAAGTACATAAAACCTTTACCTTAAGAAAGCATTTAAAATAGAAAGATGCTATTACCTTTCTTTGGCAGAATCAAGTGTTCCTCCTCAACACCAACTTAATTACCTCAATGACCTTCGGCAGAACCTGAGTCAGACCAAGCTGGAGTGACCAAGATGAGAACAATTGTAGAAAAAAACAGTTGCATTTAGTGCACGTTGGAATCATTATAAATTTTGATTCTGCTATATCATATTCACGTATGACACAAATATTGGAAGTCACTTCTGGCAAGTTGAGCAGTAACCTACTTCCCCTAAAACCAAATGGACTAATATCAAAATATCATGTTGTACACCTTAAATATATACAATTTAAAACAACACACAAAAAGCCCTGACCTTCATGACCCCAAGGCACTACAGCCTCCCTTGATCCTTGAGCAGACGTCAGTGAGAAATTTCTTGACACATTTTCTTCTTCACTGGAAATCCCCAGTGGAGTAGGGGAGCTCCTGGTTACGCCCCTTATCTTTTGTTCTTAAGGCAGATGGGCATCTGGGACATCTGTACCTCACATGGGCAGGTCACTAAATAGAAAAGTCATCTAAGTCGCTAAGGAACTTTGTGACCTTGAGGACACTACCTCACTTTTCTGAGCTCCAGGTTCTTCATGTATAAAGTGTAAATAATAGTAAAGTAGTATTTACCACACATAGTTTTTGTAAGGGTTGATGAACAATGAGACAAATATACTGTGGAATATAAGACATTATTCTTACAGTTAATACTGTAATCATTGCTATTACTGTTATTAATTGGTATATTTTGAGCTCAGAGTTGGGGATGCTGATGTGGTTAAATAATCTAAGCACGTGCAAAGCTATGTGTATGGTTTTATGAACCACCACATATCATTCTCTTAAAATCCAAGATGTATGACTCAACATTTGATTGCATATTGCCTCATCTTCTAATTATTTTACTTAGTTTTTGATTTTCACCATCTAAATGATCATTTCTAGACAGAAACTGTGTCTTAAGGCATATAAATATAGTAGTAGAGATTCTAATATGATATGTATAGTACATACATAAGCTATAAAATGTGAACTAGAGATTAGAAATACTCATTTTCAACCAATTTACAAGATGGAAATGTTCTTGAAAACATTACTGAACAAATAGTACAGGAAAAGATGGGTACATATAAATTAGAAATTAAGAAATCAAACAATCCACTCAGGCTCTTAAAAACTCCAAATCTTTTCCTTGTATTTTCTTATTGTTTCTTTCATTGCATAAGTTTCTTTTATTATCTTTTCTCCTTTGTTATTACAAAACCAATGCAGTCTTTGGCTCACTGCAGATAAAAAAATAAAAAGAATAACATAAAGAATATCCACTATCCTATCCAATTTTTTAATATCTTGGTAGATAGCCTTTCAGATAATTTTCAAAAACGCATTTAAAAAATCAAACCATGCCTATTATTTTGAAACTGATCAGAATTTAAATAACCAGTTCCATCCTGTGGACATTTAGGTTGTTTCCAACCAGCCTCTTTTGTTGGATATTAGGTTATTTCCAACTCATTACTATTATATTACCTTTTGTCACTGAAACAGATTACCACAAATTTAGTAGCTTAAAACAACACAAATTTATTCTCTTATAGTTCTGGAGGTCAGAAGTCTGAAATATGTTTCACTGGGATAAAGTCAAAGTGTCAACAGGGCTAGTTCCTTCTGGAGGCTTTGAAGGGAGATCCATTTACTTGCCTTTTCCAGTTTGGAGAGAATGCCAGCATCCCAGCCTCTGCTTTCATCACACTGTCCTTTCTTCTGTGTTTCTTCTCCTTGTTTTCCTCTTATACGGGCATTTGTGACTATATCATTGGACTAACTCAGGATAATCTCCTCATCTTAAAGTCTTTAACTTAATCACATTTGCAAATTCCCTCTTGCCATGTAATGTAACATATTCTCAGGTTCCAGAGATTAAGACATGGACATCTTGGAAGGCCATTATTCAGCCTGCAACAGCCATTATAAACAGATATGAGCAGGTACAACAGTTTGGGGGGAAAATACTAGAAAAAAGAAGGAAAAGATCTCCAAATCCTGAAAATTTTATAAAGAGTGATGAAAATGTTCAAAGACATAGGAATAGTTGTAAAACTGTCACAATTTCTAATACTGCCTGAAATGGGGACCGGTGGTACCAGTTTGAAATCTTGACCAATCCGTTTTCCATCAAATACCCTAAAGTCCATCATGGAAGTACAAAGACAGGCAAGTCAGGTAGACCGCGGGGGTTGTATATCTCAGGATGTGAGTCTCAGAGGAAGTGAAGAGTGAGCCAAGATCTCAAGGGAAAGCAGTGAATCCGGGATGGGGCATAGGGAGAGAGCTGCTGAACATACGGCTTTCTTTGAGTCATTAGCCATTAGGGAGATGCAAATCAAAACCATAATGAGATATCATTTTATAAGCACTAGAATGGCTATAATAAAAAAAGGGTAATAACATGTGGTGGCAAGGATGTAGAGAAATTGGAACTCTCATACATTGCTAGTGGGAGTGTATAATGGTGCAGCCACTTCAGGAAACAGTTGGCAGTTTCTCAAAATGTTAAACATAGAGTTACCATGTGACCCAGCAATTCTACTCCTGGGTGTCTACCCAGAGAAATGAAAATGTACATCCACATAAAGACTTGTACAAGAATAGCCAAAGGTGGAGAAAGTCAAAATGTCCATCAGTTGATTAATGGATAAATAAAATGTGGTGTATCCATACAGTGGAATATTATTTGACAATAAAAAGGAGAAAGTACTGATACATGTTGGAACATGAACAAACTTTGAAAACATTGTAAGTGAGAGAAGCCAGTAAAGATGACCACATAATATATAATTCTGTTTATATAAATGTTCAGAAAAAGAAATTTTTAGCAACAGAAAAATAGATTAGTGGCTTTCTAGGGATAGGGGTGTGGGGCAGAAAAGGGAGTGATCACTAATGGTTATGGGTTTCTTTTTGGGGTGAGGACAATGTTCTAAAATTAGTCCATGGTGATGGTTGCAACTCTTTAAGTATAAAACCCATTAAATGTACATTTTAAACAGGTAAATTTTATGATGTACAAATTATATCTTAACAAATATATTTTTAAAATGAAGTACTAATATATACTACAATATGGATAAACCTCAAGGCGTTATGGTATGTGAAAAAAAACCCCAGAATTTGTCCAGAATGGGCAAATCTACAGAGATAAAAAGTAGATTAAGTGGTTGCCTAAGGCTAGGAGTGAGGGAGGAATGGGAAATGAGGTTTTCTTTTTGAGATGATGGAAATGTTCTAAAATTAGATTGTGGTGATGGTTGCACAACTCTGTAAATATACTAAAACACTATTGAATTGTATACCTCAGATGGGTTGTTTTATGGTAGGTAAATTATATCTCAATAAAGCTGTAAAAAATATAAAAAGTGGTCTGAGTATTGACATGGTCAACTTTCCTTCAGTTATGGCATGGATTGAAAGATTGGAGGCAGCCAGGCATATTAAAAATCTCAGGTGAGAGTTAAAGCTGGTTAGTTTTCTTTATTTCAAATTTTATTAAAAATAAAGATGTTTATTCTTTATAAGGCAGTTATTATAATAGTTTCCCAGCTTTAGTCAGTTGCTTACTGTCTTCACAATTAATGTTGCAGCCATAGCACATTGTAGCTATGTAACACATGTTGCATCCAAGGAGAAACAAGATGCTTTATGTTCTGTATGGTAAGAGTTGCTGCTTACTGAGTCAGCTGATTTTGAGGCAGGGGATTAATTAGGCTGTCAAATCATTTCCCTGAAAATAGACGGAGCAGAAGAGGCAGTAACCTGTGGCTTTCTTGGTTTAGCAAGGCAGCTGTTTAAAAATTTTTATGCCTGCAGTGTCTGAGTGTCTTTCTCCTCTGCTATAATTGAGGGCTTTCTCTATTTAGACACACAGGGGGCTCGTCTATAACAAGTAGTTAGTATTGACCTGTTAAAAAATCCAAAAGCCTACTTCTTACACACCTCAAGAACTCTCTCTCATCAATAACTTGAATTTCATAATAACAACATTCTTATGAAAGTTGATTTATTTTTAGTCTTCCTGTTATCTTATTATAAAGATACAGGCAAGCCATAATGTCATAATGTCACAAAATTAAAATTACAGGTAGTAATCTTTTAACTGTTGAAGACATACCTTAAAAAAACTACAATTAACCCTTGAACAATGTGGGGGTTAGAGGCACTGACCCCCTCCACAGTTGGAAATCCATGTATAGTTTTTAACTCCTCCCAAACGTAACTACTAATAGCTTACCGTTGATTGGAAGCCTTACTAATAACTTACAGTTGATTAACACATATTTTGTATGTTATATGTTATTATATACTGTATTTTTTACAATAAGGTAAGCTAGAGAAAAAATGTTATTAAGAAAATCATAAGAAAGAGAGAATATATTTACTATTCATTAAGTGAAAGTGGATCATCATAAAGGTCTTCATCCTCATAGTCTTCATGTTAAGTAGGCTGAGGAAGAGGAGGAAGAGCAGGGGTTGGTCTCGTTGTGTCAGGGGTGGCAGAGGCAGAGGTAAATCTGTGTATAAGTCAACCCATGCTGTTCAAACTCCATGTTGTTCAAGGGTCAGTTGTAATATATGTTATGTAAAGTAAAAACAGCAATTTAAATATGTCTAACTAGGTGTTGTGTTCATTTCTTGACTGTTTAGAAGGACAGCTTCACATAGGAAATAAAAAACTAAAGTAGATTAGTATATTTATTTATCTGCTGGTATGGTATGAATATTACCTACGATTCCAAATGATTATAAAGTTTAGGGAATGGCATAGAGAGATTTAAAAGCTGAGTAACATCTGACAAGCTGTGCCTGACCAAATGACTGTGATCCAGCTTTGAGTTCACTATGATGGCTGCAAGGCTTGGACTTGTCAGAGCACGCAGCAGTGTTCATCTGCAGTAGATTGGGGATTTGAGCTTTTCCTGGAAACCATATAACAGCCTTTAAATACTCTTAGCCTTTGTTAATAAGATGGTTCTCGAAACCTGTAGGAGCTCAGGTGTTTTCTTTTGCTTAAAGGCAAAGACAAGTCTGGACAGAATATGTTATTGTTCTGGAAGGAAGCCTGAGTTTTGCCAGGGCCCTTAGAGAACTGCAAGGATCAATCACGTCTAGGGGAGCTCACAGTCTCAGATCTAGGAGTCTGGGTGTGGACACATGGGATTAAATACCCATGGCCATTTGCACCAACGTTCACCTGGTGTCTTTTTCCTTGATGAGGGGTTCTTGAAGTCAGAGTCCTGTGGAAATGGTAATTAGGTTCAAAGTATTATTGAAGAAACAATCTCACCTTGATACTTAACAAAACAACTTGCTACTGCTTGCTCTAGCAGCATATTATTAAGCTATTATTGAAATTTGAGCCTTGGAAAGGCTCACCCAGAACCAAAACATTGCTGACTCGTTGGGACCCTTACACTCAGAAAAAAGGCTGTTTAGTCTAAAGCACCCTGTTTGGTGCTGAGGGGCCTGAGGTGGGAAGAGATGAAGAGAGGGCCAGACATTGGAGAAGCTGGACCTAGAATGCCCCCTTTGCATTTGGTCCATGTCCTTTCTCTCTACCACAAGGCCTCCAAAAGGATGTGGGTTTATGTGTCTGCATTTAGTGTGTATTAGCCATGAGAACTCACACTTCTTCATTTGTAAAGTGAACAAAATAAAACCAGTCTTGTAGGGTGGTATGAGGGCAAAATGAGGTGTTAAGCATCCACCACTGTGCATGTAATAAAAACCCTCTGCATAAGAGCATGTGTTTTGTTTTTTCCTATTTTTGCCTCATCTCTGATGAATTCTGCTACATTTGAAGGATGTAATCACTGTGGCCCTAGTAAAATATACTATCATCCTGGGAATTACAAAAACACTGGATACCAGATGCTGCTGCACGAATCAGAAGTCTCATCAACATTGAATCTAGTTTCTGACCTAGAGGAAGATTAAGATATGGGAAAACAATTGTAAAAATGTAAAATATTGTAAAAATGCTAGCCTTTAAAATTATTAATATTATTGAAAATAACCTATTTTAATGATTTTTTAATGGTCCCTAGCACAGGTTTTTACTAGAGGGTTGAGACATATCAGCTTTGGTGATAAACGTACCTTTGTGCAGGGGTAGCCCTTGGCCACAAGAGGGATAATTGCCTAGAAATGGCTGCCTTCTGGTAAAAGAGGGAGATTAAAAACTAGCAAGGAATAGTTCCAGAAGGTCTGAGAAAGGTCATGAACTAAACCCTTACAGCTCAATAGAAGGATTGTCAGGTTGTTAGTGAGGTGTAGACTGTCTTCCAGAGCCATTGTGTTTGGATAAAGTATATCTGGGTAGACACTCCCCTGGGAATCAGTCTTTTCTTTAAGTCTTGTCAGCATCATTTTGAAAGCATGAGGGTGGAACCTGTGAACCATCCACACCATCCACACTTTAGAAAACAGAGACTTGTGAAACATTTGACAGATGGAGATGTCACTCAGTCAAGGCCCAAGGGTATGTCATCTGTTAGCTCACTTGTGAAGGCAGAAGTCGGCTATGGGAAGACTGAGGCATGGGCCTACGATTTCACCAGTGAAGTAGTAATGGGAGACTCTCTTTTGGGATACCCTGGGATCAGAAGGAGATTACACTTAGCCAACAAATGGCAGATCCTTCAGTGGGGATGAGGTGAAGGGGATGACCTTCATGTGGCAGGGGAGGTGGGACTCAGACGACTAGTGATGCTAATGATGTCATGTGGTCAATACGTGTGGGGTGTAATTGTGTTGTAGGACATGTGGGAAAATATAGAAAAGTATAAAGATGAAAATTAAAATCACACATAATCTAGCACCAAAAAGTACTACGTGAGTGTCGATTTAAACTGGAAATGAACATGGAAACATGGAAACGACTGGTTTGTTAAGGTGGTGGGAAAGGTACTTCTTTTTCTTCTTTTTTCTTTCTTTTGATTTCTGATTTGTAGTGTTTCTTTTAGTCCTTTTAATGGAAATATGTAGGTGAGACAGAACTAAAACTATTGGTAAATTTTAGAAATTCAGAATGCCATTTTATATGCTGCTTTGTTATCTTCATTTTAAGCATGTTGTGAGCTTTTCCCTTGTGAGTAAATAATTTCTAAAACATGATTTAAGTGGCTCCTTTGTATTCCATCAAGTGAATAAATCGTAATTGATTCAGAAATTCCCTATTGTGTACATTTAGTTTGTTCCATTTTTTAATATTATAAATAAAACTGTACTCAATATCTCTATATATCATGCTTTTGTGGATCTCTATTGCTTCCTTGAGATAAATACTTTGAAATCAAATCACGTGATCAAAGAATATACAGAATTTTCATGCTCCTGATACATATTGCTGGATCGTGTTCTGAAAATATGAATTTATACTTCTGGGGAAATCTTTATGAGGGGGCACAGAGAAAGACTGGGGACTGGGAATCCGTGGTGAGTTGTCCTGGAGAAAGAGATTGGAGGAGAACTCCGGGAGGGGCCTAGCAAGGAAGGGAGGAGAGGGCGTTCTCAGGAAAGAACCATGGATATGGTGCCAGTGACAAAGGCAGCAATGAGCTGAGGGCAACACTTCACCTTAAAGTGCAGGTAAAAGAAAATGATGCATATTAAAAATGTTCATTGCACTCTTATGGGCTTCATGAGATTTTTCTAAAGTAGCTTATTACCATCCTCATCCTGATGAGGACATTGAAATACAGAAATTAAGTGGCTTTCCCACCACCACACTAACAAAAGTGGCAGGACACAGATTAAAAATGATGTCTTCTATTCCAAATCCTATCCATGGTTCACTACTCAACTTTTTCTATACCCTGAAGGAGAGAGCTTGGCCTGATGTCACCTTTTTCAATACTTCGTGGTGAAGCAGGATGCCTTTCCTCACCATTAGGGTAAGAGAAGCTCCCACAAGGATGGCTGAAGTGAGAATGAATGATGTATGATAAACGAGAAAGGGACAGTTTCTATGAAATGAAATGACTCTTTCAAACTCAAAACCCACTATTATGTCATTAAATATTATTGCTAAGCATAAAAGAGATTTTTATGAGCCTCTTTTCAAAAGCATTACTCAGCTCCTAGTCCAGATCCACAAATTGCAAGTGAGTGTGCAGCTCTGTGATTGACTGAGACACGACAATTATGTAGTAAGTAAGTGGCAAGCTGAGTCCTCGGGGATCAGGCACACACACACTCACTGTAATGCTCCATCTAGCTGCCTCATTAAAACTAGTCTAATTTCAACACTGGTCATTTCCCCCAAACTCACCTTATTAAAATGGCCAGCCAAAATAAATGCTTGGCCCTGGGATTTCTTGCATTTTTATGGGCTGAATTGGGAACCAAAGGCAAAGAAGAGGAAGAACAGACTTGTCGGTTGCTGGGCAAGTTTGATTTGAATGGGTATGTAGATGCCAAAAACCATTCACTTGTTATTGGAGGGCTATTTCCTATTCACTCCAGGACCATCCCAGCAAATGAGTCTATTTTGGAGCCGGTATCAGCAAAATGTGAAGGGTAAGCCATTCTTTTAGCCTTCTTTTTACATCAATTGCAGGTGCTGGGGGAGGAGTGGTGGGTGTGGGGGTCAGAGTCTGGAACTGGAGCCACAACGCTAGTCCTGACTCTGACACTATCTTTTTGACTTAGGATACGTACTTCCTGTTACTAGGTCTCAGTTTCTCCAAGGTGGGAATTGCTTAGAAACAGGAAAAGCTTGGTCTCAAGTGGGTCCTTTCCCACTTCTGTATCTCAGACAGAAAAAAGCAGGTTTTACATGATACAGAATGCTGTTCCTCAGAGGGTGGTCTGTGGGCCACAGCATCAGCATCACCTAAGAGATTGCTAGGAATGTAGAATCTCAGGCTGCATCCCATAACTGCCAAATGAGAATCTACATTTTTACAAGACCTCCTGATGATTCATGTACACATTAAAGTTTGAGGAACTATGATGTCTATGATGTAGACTTAATGCAGTGTTGCAGCTTTGCTGTTAATTGTTATAGACTAAACTCTCCTAAAGTGAAAATACACAGTGTGGGAATGCTGATTTATTTCTGAGCTAATGTTCATGATAGGATTCCTTTGGCTACTAGAAAGCTTCTGTCTCTACTCTCCTACCCCCAAGTTGTCATGTCAGGAAATGGGATCTGAATTTGCTAGTAATCCATTATAAGAAAGGCAAACATGGGTTAGCCACCACACACACACACACACACACTTCAGATATGAAAAGAAGGGCAGCAATTAAAAGAAAGGAAAACAATTATCCACTATGCTACTACCATAACAAAGCAGCTCTTTTCAATTTCCTACATACTTCCTCAGCCCTTTATAAAAATGCACCCATAAATTTTGCATAGCTGTGACCAAAGCACAGACATAATTTTACGTTAGACATTTTACATTATGTAGTAAGTATCCCCATGATGCTACATAGTAATTATAATTGTAAATGCATGATGTAAAAAGTTTAACAACTTCTTACACCATTAAATTTTTACTGATCACAACTCTTGTCCTTTAATCATATTTTATGCTCCGTATTTGAGATATCATTAAAGGGATGGATCATCTGTAAGGCTGTTGGCAAAAGGAAAGGATTGCAATCAGTTGCTACTTGTCTCTTTCCTGGACCTTCTAATTGTTTTCTATTCTTACAGTGAAGCAAAGGGGAGAAGGATGAGAAGGGATTTTGCTTACAGCTATATTATTGTAGAGTCAATTCATTATTTTTCACAGAAGTTTTCACTTCTTCAATCCTTAATAACTTAAAATGAAGACTTAGAATTTGTCATAATATGATGCATTCATATTTCATAAAAGGAATCACTTAATTTGTTCTCCACTCTTTACTGGAACTTCTGAAGACGATTTTCCTAGCAAGGTTAAATAGAAAAGCCAATATACATATTTTTAAATAAAAATTCACTTCCTCTAAAATAATTTGGCATATCCACTGTGGTTGAAATGGTGGTGAGAAGTAAGTACATCCCATTTTGAAAATAATTCACTTACCAGGGATTTGCATAATCAATGCAATCAGGATTTGAGTGGCCACAGCTTGGCTTTACGTTATGTATTTGGCATATATGTACATAAAAGAAAAGACAATGTGCTTTTAAAAAGGGGATACAAGACAGACTTAACCAACACAAATATGTAAAACAAATAATAGTTACAAGAGTTGGAGATGGTGAAAACAGTCAAAGTACTGTGTCTTCTTGTGTGCTCCCAGGAAGGGGTGGAGAACAAGATACAGGAGAGCACTGACAGTCAGCACCACAGCCTCTACATTGGCTTTTACTCCTAAAAGTCCTACAGTTCACTTGCAAGTGAGAGGAGTAGAGGGTGGCTACTAGTCATTCACACCAAGGATGAGTTATTTTTCACCTGATCTTACTTGCTACGAGGGAATGGAAATGTGGTGAAGGTGGATGATGAGAGGAGGAGAGGAAATTTGAATTTAGGGAGAGAGGTTTGTTGAATGAACTACTCTAGTGGAAGATCAGAGGAGTCTGGGGATAGTACAAGGGGCAGGAGCATTTGGAATGACAGAGAAGAAAGTGCTAAGATTTGAGAAAGAGAAAGATAAAAAGGCATTGAATGGGAACAATGACAAAGTTTACCTTCTTCAAAAGTTTGTAAGGAGTTGGCTCTGCTGTCTCTTGTATTTTGAGACCCCACATAAAAAGTTTTCCCTTAACAAACGTAATGAGAAGGAGATGGAAGGCTGGCAGTTTGTCTCACAGGATGGGGACCAAGAGTACTCACCCAGAAGGGGACACGTGGGAGCAGGAAACAGAGAAAGAGTCGACAGTGAAGCCAGAGAGCCAGCAGGGCCCATGGAGCAGAGGCCTGAGCTCCAGAGCCTGCCTCAGAGAGGTGCTGACAAGCTGACTTCATCCTCTTCATGAAACTGTGTGAAAATAAGCAATAGCATTTATCTATTTCCCGTATTTGTTATTTGGTTTTCTTTGGGCTCTGGTCATTAAGAAAAACAAAAGAAATTGAATCTGGCTCTGTTTTTCTGGGGTGAAACTCTTGGGAAGAGAATTAATGTTTCTTCAGTGCTAAGATACAGAAGACATCTCTTTCACTCTTAAAAACAGTTGGTTGAAGATGTTATACTCACATTTCAGATAAGGAAACTAAGACTCAGGGAGGTTAAATGGCTTGCACAAGGTCACATGGAATGTATAAGGCAGAGTTGGGGTTTTATTTTAGGCCCTCTGAATCAGCCAACTGGTTTTTTTTTACTACCTTAAGAATATTTCCCAAACTGATAAATGCTTCTTGAAAAAAGGATTCTAGAGTCAAATATATGTGGGTAACCACCAAGACATCATAGAACCTGTAATATACCACACACATTGTGAATGTGGCCCTAAGAAAGGGCCAAGTATGCAGTATTTCTGAAGTTTAATTGATAACAGAACTCTTTATATGGGGAACTCTGCACAGTCTCACACTGCTCAGGTATGAACAGTTGGTTTAGTTGATGAATATTCAAGAGCAATGAGCTGTACAGAAGAGGTAGATAGGAGAAGGAATAAGCAAGTTATCATTACAATAGAAAGGAGTTCTGGGGGACACCAGAACTCCATGGGGCATAGAGAGGAGCTGCATCAGGAAGCCATCAAAACAGAAGAGCAGACGTGAATAGATGAGGCAGTAGTTAGGCTAGGCCTGAAGTCTCTGCAGGGCAGATTCTACAAGAGATGAACTGACATGAGGGGTCTTTTGGTTCTAAAATTTCCATGTAAAAAATAGCTTCTATTTATTTGCTGAGACTTCTATTTTTAAATTTGTTTCAAGAGGGTTTGACCTCACCTCATGGAGCAGGGTTGCAATAGCTAATTTAAAGTCTATGTCTGATGATTTCAATAGCCTAGTCATCTCGGGGTTGGTGTCTGTTGATTGTCTTTTCTCTTGAGAGTTGTTTTATGTGATCTGGGGAATATAAAAAGCCAGTTTCTTGTCCTGAATCAGTTATGCAAGGCATTGTTGTGGGTATTCTGCTTGTCTCCCAGCCTGATTTGATTGAAACCCAAATTGTTCATATTTATGTTATACAAGGCTAAAACTTTCCCCAGCATTTTAATCCATCCTAAATATATTTATGTGTTTTGGATATTGATAAATTCCATGTTTCTAAAGTGTTTGATATATTTCTTCAAAATTAGAACTGTATAATTCATTTTCACCTATAGCACTCAACAGTTTCCTCCTATCTGTACCCAACCCCAATGTTCTCCAGGACTCTCAATACTCCGTGTAATGCAACTTTTTCTTCCAGTGGGAGAGTCCTCATGGAAGGCCTGGCCTATGTGGTATTCAGAAGCCAGGCTGGGCCTAATCTGATAATAATTTCATTTGGGCATAATTAACCTTTAGCTATAACCGATCTAGAAATTCAACTTGGGGTTTGGAGAGATCTCATTCTGAAACCGACAATTTTAACAAGATACTAATTTTGGTTGGCTATCAGCTAAAGTATATGGAAGAGGAAGACTTACTATTATTTTGAAAATGTTGCTCAGCAGAGGAAGATGGTAAAATGAAATGAGGAAGGGACTATTTTAATTACTGTTTTCATTGATCTGAACAAAGGTAGGATTTAGAGAAATTTTCTGAGGAGAAAAAGTTATACATTGTATAATAATACCGTGACTATCGTAATGGAAATCAATGAATAAAAGAAAAATCATCCCAAATCCTACCCTTCCAGTAATTCTCCTGTACTCATTTAAAAAGTTTCCCTGTTAATCCTTATTAACAGTATATGTTCATATACTTTGTATATAGTTTTAAGCACAGTATGGAAACAACTTTGCATACTGCCTGTTTCACTTCATATTATATGCATACTGCTATGTAATTTCTTTAATTATAGTTTTTTAATGATGGAAAAATGTTTCCATCAGGTCAATGTACCATAATTTATTATCACTGAGCATGTAAGTTCTTGCCAGTTTTTCAATATTGTGAACAATTCTGTAATGACCAGTTTGGGGCATATAGCTTTTTCCTTTGGGAAGAATAGCACCTTATGATACATTTTCAGGGGTGGAATTAGTGGTTCAAAGTAGGTGAATATTTTTCTAGCCCTTGAAATGTATTGCTATATTACTTTAAAAAGATATTGCATATTTATTTCAAAAAGTTATACTGTCACCATTGTAAATTTAGAAACTAAGTATCTTAGGATGATAAAGCGCTTCCATTCTGGCACCTTCTGGTCCTCCGGTTTCCCCTTTCATGATGCCACACCCACTCCCACCCATCTCCTCCAAACATACTGACCTTTCCCCTCCTTGAATGTTACCTGTTCTCTTGTGGTAATGCCTTTGCACATGCTGTTCCCTCTGCCTGTAGCACACTTCTCCTGTTCTCACGCCATCCTGCAGGTTTCAGCTAGGTTGTTAATTCCTCCAAGACTAGGTGCACCTCTTTTGTATTTCATAGCCCCTGTGTCTACCCCATCACTATTTTTGTTTGTTTGTTTGTGTTTTATCATTTTGTGCTCTAGCTGCTTGGCTGTTGTTCGGTTTCTTTGCCTAGACAGTGCTGTGTCTGCCTTGCTCATTGTTGCGTTTATAGTGTCTAGAATCAATAATTAGATATTCAGTGAAGAACAAAACTAAACTAAAAACTCAATTACAGACACATGGAGAAAAATTTCCATCTCTCAATGAGGTTATTTGCTATTAGATATTTAATTCAAAAAATATTTACTGAATAGAAGACATAGAGTCAGATACTATAGCTATAAAAGATATTAAGAGACAAAAGTCTTTGGGTACTTGCTTTCAAGTTTGGTTAAAACTGGGAAGAAAGAGCCTGGAATAGAGTAGTTCTTAATGGAGAAGAAATTGAAAAAAATGTGGTTGTGGACTGCAAGAGAGATATTTTCCCTTTTTAATGGCTGGGAAATGGAAAGGAGGAGGCATCTTGTTTATGATTATATGTAAGAATAGTAGGAAAAAAAATTTCAATTAAAAATCTCTCAACATTAACAGTCAAATCATGGCAGAAAAATTATGTAATAGGAGTCAAAGTATATATAAATTTTATGTGCTGGTATTATATGTATTTTCGTATATTTACATAATTTTTATAATTATAATTAATGTGCAGAAGAAAACAAGAGAAGGCAAGGAGGAGAGAGAGGAGACTCGTATGGCACAAGGGACTTCCAACGAATGGGGAAAAGTGTTTTGAGGGGTTATTGGGTGCCGGTTTGGTGGAGAGAATTGTGAATATAAGAATATTTTTGTGAAAACAGATAATCAGCAGTTTGGGAAGACTATAGCCTATGAAAGACATATAGATAGAGCAAGAAAACATCCAAAAGAGTGTTTCCCAAACCAAACCAATCAGCAATTATTAGGATTCATACTTGAATCCTTCAAGTTTGTAACATCATTTATGAAAAATTAACACACTGAGACAACCGAGGTGACTGCTGATGTTTGGCAAAATGCTCTTGTCACCAACCCCAACTAAAAGTTGCTCTTCCCCTCAAAGACCCACCTACTAATTCACAAAAGCTCTTTCTTTATCAGGTTTAACTTTCGGGGATTTCGTTGGATGAGAACAATGATCCACACAATCCAGGAGATTAATGACAGGAAGGATCTTTTGCCCAACATCACTTTGGGCTATCAGATCTTTGACACCTGTTTCACCATCTCCAAATCAGTGGAAGCGGCTTTGGTATTCCTTACAGGGCAGGAAGAAAATAAGCCCAATTTTAGAAACAGCACAGGAGCATTTCTGGCAGGAATTGTTGGAGCAGGTGGATCATCCTTATCAGTTGCTGCTTCAAGGATTCTAGGACTGTATTATTTACCTCAGGTATCTCAGAATATGGTGCTGGGTACTAACTTATTGAAAAACACAAACTGGGTGGGGGTGGGGGGCTGAGGGATAAAAATCTACCTATTGGGTACAATATACATTATTCTGGCGATGGGTACACTGAAAGCCCTGACCTCAGCATGATACAATACATCCATGTAACAAAAAACACTTTTGCCCCCTAAATCCATTGAAATAAAAAATAAAATAAAATACTTTTTAAAAAACCCCACAAACTGTGTTTGTGAAAATTGCAGCAAATAGCGAGGTGCTCAGTGAGGTGCTGGGTTAAGTTGCAGAGACAAACAGGGGTGGTGGTGATGCTGCCACCCCTGGTTACTATGTTCAGATGGGCCTTAGCAAGTGTGAATTGATGCCTACTTAGAGGCGATTTGAGAGTCTTCTACATCCCTTGGCACCCTGCTTTAATTTTTGGCTTGAGGTTGTGACCCAGTGATTTGTAGGTTGGCATCTCACTAGGCATAATACTTTGTGGTACTGTATGAAGCACAGTGTAGGTGACTGTTAAATACATGTTTGTTGATCACTAGATGGTATAAGGAACCCATTTGTTTCTTGCCTATATTAATGCTTATTATTCATGACCCTTTTTGTTCATACACTACCATAGTGAAATGAGCCTGGGAATTTTGCAAGATGGCTAGAGTTTTGAGGATGCTAACTTTACAGATTATTTTAAATTCAGAGGCAGTGACACATTTCAACGCAAGAAGACATAATATTAGAAAAAGGGGATTTTAAAGAAAATATAAATAAAGCTCATAATTATCTCTAAGGATGGGTTGTTAAAGTATCAATAGTTAGGACTTATTAATGTGAATGATGATTAAGCTTATTGGTGTTACTGAAGTAACGGGTGAGTTTGAAATAATTGTAAAAATAATTTAGATAGTATTTCTTATAAAGCTGCAAATATACATATAGGGGAACAGGAAAATACAGAGAAACAGGACAAAGAAGAGGCGTTGGGTGACACAGCTGACACCTGTGTGGGTTTCATGGCTGCTGCTGTGAGCTCTAGCTTCCACCAAATACCAACTGTGGTCCAGATCACAGTTAGAAACATCCAGATAAGATTTTCTCATTTAAATCCTTGTAGTAAATCTGCAAAGAAGGTAAATGAAATCTTCTATGGGACAGACACTTTCACATTTGTTATCTCATTTAATATATTGAGCAACCTTACAGTGTAGATATTATTACCCTGATTTCACTCATGGGGAAACTGAGGTTCAGAAGGTTTAAGAAACTTGTCTAAGATCTTACACTGATAAGTTATACAGCCAGAGTTAGAAATCAGAAGTCTCTGCTTCTTAAACAAGATTCTTTCCTGCAGATGGCTTCCATGATGCTGCTGCCTTGCATGATTCCAAAGAAGGATGTAAACTTCAGCCAATGGAGTAAGAACAGGACACAGGGTAGAGGAAGGAGAAAATGTAAATATTCTGGCACTCATGAAGAAATGACAGTCATGGAGCTGTGAAATTATAATATAGGAGGTCCTGTTAGAGATGATGCATTAATAATATGAGAGGGGAATGGGATGGGATAAGGGAGACTGTTCTTAACTGCAGAGTGGTGAGGTAGAGGCTAAGCCATAGCAGAAAGGCCTGTAAGACGGTGAGGAATTCACCTGACCTCCATTCTTAGGTTCCCACTTACGGAAAATACGTACAAATGAGAAAAAAGTACCTCTTCATTTATCTAGACAAGTGGCTATAAAATGAGGGCTTCTAGTAACTTTGTTGGAGAACATGGCTTAGACCTGAGGTTGAGGTGGTGCTTACTAGCACCTTTCTCGAGCTAAGTCTTGGAACCTTCATACTCAGAAGTCCTGGCAGAGAAAAACAAGGAAAGAGAAGAGGAGAGAAAGACAGAAAGTAGCGGTGGGAGGGGGAGAAGGCGGGGGAGAGAGAGAGAGAGAAGGAAGAACTGGGCTTGTCAAATGGACTGAGGGAGTCCATTCACTCCATCATCTGTGTGGATGAGAAGGTAAATCTGAGTGGATGACTGACTCACTCCCCTTGTCTCTGGGGTGCATAGAGGAAGGGGCAGATGGCTTCCTTTTCACTGCTGTGACCCCACCTGTGAAAAGTAGTGCATCAAATGTCATCATGGTAATAATGAGCTCCTCCAAATCCCTTGGGATGGGGTGGGGAAAGGGGGGCTAGAGAGGCCCAGAGCATTCCCTCCAACAGTCCCCACCCACTGAGCAGGTAGAGGAGTAGAAGTCATTTTGTCTATGGAAGGATGTAAGGATAAAGGGAGAAGAATGGTTAAGTTCCCTCCCTCTCCAATAAAAATATTCTGAAATTGTGTAATTTGAAATTGGCTATTTCTTTCTAATAACTGCATGAATATTTTCAATCGTAGGTGGGCTATGCCTCTACCTGCTCAATTCTTAGTGACAAATACCAGTTTCCTTCTTATCTTCGCACAATAGCCAGTGATAAGATCCAGTCGAAGGCCATGGTAAAACTTATCCAACACTTTGGTTGGGTCTGGGTAGGCACGATAGCAGCTGATGATGATTATGGGAAATATGGAGTAAAAATTTTTAAGGAAAATATGGAGAATGCCAACCTCTGCATTGCATTCTCCGAAATCATTCCCAAAGTCTATTCCTATGAGAAAATGCAAAAAGCTGTTGATGCTATAAAGACCTCCACTGCCAGAGTCATTGTGCTTTATGCATCTGATATTGACCTCAGTCCTTTTGTGCTGGAAATGGTTTACCATAACGTAACTGACCGAACATGGATAGCGAGTGAAGCATGGATTACCTCAGCCCTCATTGCAAAGCCTGAATACTTCCCATATTTTGGTGGAAGTATTGGATTTGCAATACCAAGAACTGATATACCAGGATTAAAAGAATTTCTTTATGATGTACATCCTAGCAAGGATCCAAATGATGTCCTGACCATTGAATTCTGGCAAACTGCTTTTAACTGTACTTGGCCCAATAGCAGTGTTCCATACAATAGTGACCATAGAGTGAATATGACTGGTAAAGAAGACAGATTACATGCCATGTCCGACCAATTCTGTACTGGAGAAGAGAAGTTGGAAGATCTTAAAAACACCTATCTGGATGTGTCTCAGCTAAGAATTACGAATAATGTCAAACAAGCCGTGTATTCTATGGCTTATGCTCTAGATCATCTCAGTACATGTGAAGAAGGTCGTGGGCCATATGTTCCAGGAAACACCTGTGCATATATACCTGACTTTGAGCCTTGGCAGGTAAGTTGTTGTTTGTTTTACTTCATTATATAGCTTGACAACTATAAGAATGAATGCTATTAAAACTATTGATTTGCCTTTGTATTTAATAGACATGATTTCATCATGTGCCACCTAAAATAATGGCTTACTTGTGTGGCCTAAATAGGCATTTTAAAGTTCCCGTTTGTTCACAAAGTTATTATTAGATTTGTTGTGAATGACAGAAAACCCCCTAAAACAGTGCCTTAAACAAGATAGGTTTTTTTTCTTCACATAAATGAAGTTTAGAGATAAGCATTCTAGGACTGAAAGAACGTCTTAGGGACCCACTCCCTATGGGGTGGATCACCATCCACAATGTGGGGTTCACCTCATAATCCTAGATGGCTACCTGGGCTTCAAACATAATGTCCACATTCTAACCAGCAGGAAGAAGAAAGAGCAAGATGTGTACACTCCTCCATTTAAGGATAATTTCTGGAAATTATCATGTATACAATTCTCCTTGTATCCCATTAGCCAAGAGTTAGTCATATGGTCATACCTTGCTGAAAAGGAAACTGGACGATGTAGTCTTCATGCAGTGTGGGAGGCGCATGCATGCTGGGATGTGAAGACTATTGGGCCATCTAGGAGATTGGCTCCCACATCTCCTGTCTCAGGCTTGATCCCGGCAGCTCATGTTGGGACATAGTAGCCTGAGTGGTCTCCCCAAGATGCACAACTACAGGATGCTCCTCTGCTTATGTCCTTCAGGACCTCCCCTCCTTTATAGGTATAAAAGATAAAGCACAAGCATCCCTGGCCTGGCACCATCAGTCCTTCATGACCTAGGCTCTGTCAGCATCTGTGATTTTATCACTTCTTCCACGAGCCTCACCACTTTACTCTCCTGCAACTAAATTGCTTGTCATGCCCAACAGAGTCCACAGTGGCTGGAACCATCGTATCTTCATTTTTTCTTTTATTTTCAAACAGATCACCCATTGCATCTAATTTTGTGTCTTCTTTGTCTCCTCCAATCTGTGACAGCTCTTCTTTCTTTCCTTGTTTTTCATGACCTTTATACTTTTGATAACTGGTCAGTTATTTTTAGAATATTTTTCAATGTGGGTTTGTCTAACTTTTTTTCTCATGATTAGAGTGGCATTATGAATTTTTGGCAAGAATATTGTAGAAGTGATGTCGTATCCTTTCTTATGCCTCATATCATGATATAATTATGTCTCATTGTTGATGATGTTATTAATAACTTTGGTCACTTAACTACAGTGATGTCACCATGTTTTCCCACTGTGAAGTTACTATGTTTTCCTTTGTAATTGATAATTATCTTCTGGAGAACTATTTTGAGGCTCTGAAAATGTTCTATTTCTCATCGTACTTTTGATCACAAATTTTAGCATCCATTGATGATTCTTCTTGCCTGAAAGAACTGCTGCTGTGTAGTTTGAAAAATGATGATTTTCTATTCCCCTCATTTTGCTACATTTATTAGCTGAAATTCTATTCCTCCTCCACTGAATTATTTTTACCAACATGAATTCATGGATATTTACTTCTAAATACCACATTTTATCACTCATATGTGGGAGCTAGAAAGACTTTGAGCTCATGGATGTAGAGAGTAGAACTGTGGGTATTGGAGGCTGGGGAGGGTGGAGGCGAGGGGAGGGTGGGGAGAGGTTGGTTAACAGATACAAAATTACAGCTGGAGGGGAGGAATGAGTTCTGGTGTTCTGCAGCACTGTGGGGTGACTATGGTTAACTACAATTTATTGTATCTTTTTGAAAGGCTAGAAGAGAGGATTTTGAATGATCAAACCACAAAGAAATAACAAATGTTTGAGGTGATAGATATGCTAATTACCCTGATTTGATCATTATATATTGTATACATGTATCAAAATATCACTATATATCCCACAAATATGTATAACTACTACATGTCAACTAAAAATAAAAGGGGGAAAACCGTGTTTCACCTCCAGGCTTCTGCATCTTAGCTGATAGAAACTCCTTCCCTTTCAAGGCAAAATCCTTAGAATCATCCTTGACTTCTCTCTTTTTCTCACATTGTATATTTGATTGATTAGCAAATTCTGTTGGTCCTGCCTTCAAAATATATCTAGAATCTGATCACTTCATGCCACCTTTGACCACCCTGGCCTGAGCCACCATTGTCTCTTGCCAAGATTAATACAAGAGCTTTCTGATTGACCTCCCTGCTACTCCCTTGCCACACAGCAGCCTGCAAAAATTAAGACTGGTCATGTCACTCCTCTGCTCAAACTTTTGCAAGGCTCCCCATTTCTCCCAGGGCAAAAATTGAAGTCTTCACTATGACCCACAAACCCTACATGGTCTCTAAGCTCCCTCCGTTTTCTTCCCTGGGCATACTCTATTCCATCCACCCGGACTCCTTTCCTGTTTCTTGAACACTCTGGACACACTCTTGCCTCAAGGTCTTTGGAAGCATATCACAGGACTAACTTGTGCACCTCCTTCAGTCCTTGGTAGAATGTCACCTTCTGTGTCACACATACCTGATCATTGATTTAAAACTGTGACTCCCATGGCCTCTCCATCTTCCGCCCACTGGGTTTCCTAACCCTTCTTATCCTGCTCTACTTTATCATTTTCCTATAGCGTTTATCACTTTCTAATATACTATAAAAATACAGAAATTTTTTTTCTAGTAGCCAAATTAAAAAAAAGAAAGAAACAGAGGAAATTAAATTTAATAATTTATTTTAATTAACCCAACATATCAAAAATAATATTTTAATGTGTAATCATAATCATAATAATATAATATAAAAACAATAATGTGAAATGATAATGAGATCATTGACATTTTACACTGATAGCACATCTCAATTTGGCCAACCACCTTTCAAGTTTCAATGGCCACATGTGGCTAGAGATTGTTGTATTAGACAGTGAAGGTGTAAAGGAGGAGGAAAAAATTCAATCCCATGAATTAGATATGAGTTTGAAATTATTTTCTTTATAAAATCCTGTTTTCCGGACAATCAACTTTTTACAATTTGCTTTTTTCCCCTGCTTTTTTTTTCTCCTTGCTTTCTAGCTAATGTACTATTTGAAGACACTCAAGTTTACAACCCATGACGGAAGAAGAGTGGAGATGGATGAAAATGGAGATGTGGCTGGTTACTATGATATTCTAAATTGGCAATTAGATGATAGTGGAAATATCGCCTTTGTGAAGGTTGGAGAGTATGTATTCACAAATTCTATGTTTGAACTTGTCATCAGAAAGAATACGACAATATTTTGGAACACTGAATCATCAGAGGTTAGTTACTCCGACATCATATTTTGTTTATCTCTGCAGAGAATTGCATTTCTGTGTTGTTCCAGGCACTTTTGGAATATCAGACATCTCGAGTTGCTCATTTCCTAGTCAATTTTCCCATGTATGGTAATACCTTTTCGGTGGATAGATTCAGATCTTTTATTTTTGGAACATTTTCTTAGATTATAGTTTTAAATATTAGTTTTATTACTTTCTTTTTCTTCTTCAAATACTCCAATCATACTTATGTTTGAACACCTTTGTCTGTATTTCATTTCATCTACTATCTCTCTGATCATTTTGCCTTTTTTAAAAAAATCTCATTTTTATTCTCTTAGTTGTTTTCTCACCTTTATTCAATGACCCTTATTAAATTTTCATTCAAATATATTCTTTTTGAATGCTTGTAACTTTTATCTTAATTTATGAAATGGTTTTTATCTTTTTCTTTAGTTTCTTTCCTGAGCAAAATGAGCTTTTTTCATTTCTTCCAATATTATACTTATTTATGTTTTCAATTTTTAAATTTCTGATTCAAGATAATTTTACACATTTCAAGCACTTTTCTGAGAATATTTAATTGTACTTGAAATGCTGTGTTACAGTAGTATTCTTCTGTTTAATGGTTTCGTGTGTGTGCGTGTGTGTATTTTGAAGGGAAATTTTAAACTGCTGGTATATTTTGATTTTCTGTTTTCTTCCCATAGTGGACTCGTATGGAAGCACAATTCTATTTTTGGTCATTTTTATGGATGAGAATGAGGGTTTGGGGTGGCTTATACAGTCCTCATTTCAAGATTGCCTCCTTTATTAGTATAGTGAAGTGCATATTTAACGGAAGACATTTTTTTGTGGTAAGGGAGAGCTTAATGTGTCTTTTGATTTTATGGTTGTTTCTGTAGTATCCTTAATTTCTTCCTCTTAGTTCTCTCCCTTTCTGCCACATCTCAAAAAGACACTTCTGTTTCTATGCATATCTTCTGGCCCCACTGAAGTGGTGCCTTTCTGACACTGTCACTTTGAGTCCCACTTTCAAGTTTTCAAGTCCCTTCCCTATAGCCAGTGCTGTCTCTACAAAGTTTTGGACCTGTTTTAATGTAGGATGGAACCTTTTCCTTCTAGGAATGATTTTTGTCTGCTCTTCACCAACCTTAGGTTCTCTGCTCCCCCTTACTCTTTTCTGCAGTTCTTTTTAGATTCCCCTCATTTTCCACACACCCAGGGGCAAGGAGGGAACTCCAGAGACAACTTTGCTGGAATTTAGTGGCGATTTCTCTACTTAATAAGTAGTTCAAAGTTTATAGTATTTGAAGGCTCTTTGTGATGTTGAAGTCACGGGTCATGTGTGGTTTTATTTACTCCTACACTTTTAAAAAAATTTGTGTGGTCTTTTTGGAGGATGTGTGGAGGGATTTACAGTTTGACAGCTAGAGTTACCGTGGGGAAACCAGAAGTCTTTCTCTTCCCTTCTGACAGTAGTTCTAGAAGGAATTCAATTCTTCTTCCCTGTTTTTTTCTAATTTATTTCCAGGGTCAAAGAATAGGAGGGAAAATTTACAAGTTCATAATATAATCTGAGGTAGGAAACACTAGTTACCAGTATGGTATAGTATGGATGAACATACATGTTAATAAACTTTAGTGTATCATTCAAAAAATACCATATTGGGATATTTTATGAGAAAAAGATGAGTTTCATAAGCTTCAAAATTCTATTCAAATAGTGTTTCCAAAATTGTCCTGGGAGGTAGTGGAAGTAAGGTTTGAGGACTAGATGTATTGGTTTTGGATGTAAAGTGCTTATCTCAGATTTTAAAAAATCTATTCTTTTCATTATTATTACTATTTATGTGATATGTTATTGTTATGCATTATTATTTATTATTAATTATTGTTGCAATTTTTCTTCCTCCTTCTTTTATAGCAATAGGAGGTTTGTTGATATGCAGGACTGCAGCTACGAATATTTTACAATGGAAGTGGTTGGTGAGCTAGAGACTGGGTCCCTGGGTACACAATGTGCAGGCAACACCTAGAGAAGTACTGGGGACAGTTAAGCAGAATCCCCGTCACGCATTTACCAGATAGCTGAACTTTTTACCCTTGGTGAACTATTAGTTCAGGAAAGTAGAGCTATAGAGCTTTTGATAATCTAATTTAGTGTTTATTACAGGGTGACCCGTAGAGTTACAGTAAGGCAACAGGGTGGGGAGAAGGCAGTGGCAGTTTAATCTTCTATGTGAATCTCAGAATGGAGGAACCAGAAGTCAGAGAGAGATGAAAGTTGTGCCGGTATAGCCAGAGAATGCTTTTTCTTTGCCACCACAGGACATTTTTCTTTTTCTTTTTTGGAAATGGGGTCTTTTTTCATCTTGTTTATTATTTACGCATCTTCCCTCTTGACCTGAGGCCTGAGATCTTCCAAATCATGCTGGGAAAGCATCTAAAAATAAGTGAAAAGGAACTTAATATTTCTGAGCTTTTGTGTTGTGCCACACGCCTATGAGATCTTTATCTGATCATCAGTCTATTACCCTCTGCTTTCCATTGATAGCAATAAACACCTACAGACACACTCACAAAAGCGTACACACATACATATATACACACTGGTTTCTCTTTTTCTTGGCCCATCCTTAAGTAGCACTTGAATACACTATGGCTGGATGTAAAAATAGCAAGTTGTCAGTGTTTGCCACTGTAGGAGCCAGAGCTCTCTGCTGCATTTTATTTCTTTGACCTAGAGCTGCTCTGTCCAATAAAGTAGCCCCTAGCCATAGATAGCTTTAAAAGTGTAAGTTAATTAAAATTAAATAAAACGTAAAATTCAGTTCCTTAATCACATTAGCTACATTTCAAATGCTCAGCAGCCACATATAGCTAGGGGCTACCATATAGGACAGCGAGGATATATAACACTTCTATCACTGCAGAAAGAACAGAGCTGCCCTAAACTGCCTCTTCATGGATGGTGAGCTACTTAATGGGTGGGGCTTGACGCTTCACTTTTATATTCCTTTTGCTAGGTATATATTAATAGTAGGTGCTCAATACACTGTTTATATAAAAAAAGGGAGGATGTTATTTGCATACGCAAGTTTCATAGAATGCTTGTTCTACTAAAGATTAATGGAAAAGTAGTAAAATGTAATAGTAGATTTCTATTTTAATGATGTTTTAGTAGAGTATAGTAATTTTATTTTTCTTCCATATTATAATCAGGGTTACAGTTGCACAATAAATTGCTTCAAATGTAATTCAGTACACATTTACTGAACATCTACTATAAGTCCAACTTTGGGTTAAGCATGACAAAAAAAGCCACTGCCCTCAAAGTATTTACAGTCTGATTAATTAATTAACTGAGCAAATATTTATTGAGCACAATATGATAGGTGCATAAGAACCGAGGATACCTCAGTGTACAAAATAGAACAAATCCCTGCCTAATGGAGCTAAGATTTCACTGGATGGAAATAAGCAATAAACAAGATAGCAGAGAAATTATACAGTATCTTAAAGGGTGATAATGTTGGGGAGAAACAAATAGCAGGGCCTGAGATAGGGAGTGTTGGGGGGAGTGTTGCCCTGTAATTTCATAGAGTGTGGTCAGGGAGACTCCACTGGGGTTACATTTGAACAAAAATTCAAAAGGAAGTGAATCCCTGCATTATCCTGGGGAAGAATATTTTCAGCAGAGGGGACAGCAACTGCTAATTCCCGAGGCAGGAGTGTGCTTGGCATTTTGGAGGAACAGTAAAGAGGTCAACGTAGCTGGAAAGAGTAAAAGAAAGGGAGAGTAGGAAAGGAGGTAAGAGAGGTGAGAGAGGTCAGAGGTAGGGCCTTGTTGGCTATTGAAGGGCTTTGGCTTTTACACTGAGTGAAAAGGGAAGCTATGGAAGTCTTGACGGAGGAGAGCATGATCTAACTCCGGGGTTTCAGGGATCATTCTGTCTGCCACATTGCAAACAGACTGAAGGAATGGAGTGGGGAGGCGGGGTGGGGGGGGCAACAGCAGAACCAGGGAAATTGTTAGAAGAGCATAAATTCATCCAGAATAATGAAGGTAGCTTGGACTAGGATAGCTGTGATGGAGGTGGCAAAAAGTTGTTAGATCCTGGATATCGTAAGACTCTGGATTTACTGACAGATTGGACCGGGAAGTATCTTGCATCAAACAACTACAGGACAATATAAGAAGTGATTTAAATCATAATGGTACACTGAGTCTGGTGGTTGGGGAGAAGATGGGCCTGAGTGAAGGAGAGGGTACATACAGGTAAGTAATAGAATATAAGCTTGGAGATGATAGACGAGAATAGTGGTGTTGGTGACAGAAATGGGGAATTACGGAGGAGGAATAGGGTTGATGGGGATAGTTTCAGAAGTGTTGAATTCGAGGTGATGGTGGAATCTCAAAGTAGGGACATGTTGGAAGTTTAGAATGTGGAATTAGATAGAGGTCAGGTGGGAAAGGGTAGTGTTAGAGGTCAAAATTTGGGAGTTATTCTAGGGAATAACTGGTTGAAGAGAAGAGAATGAATGACCTGCTTTACATCAAGAGATAAAAGCAGAGGACTAAGCCCAAACCCAAGAAAATGTCCACTGTGATAAGGAAGGTAGAGGAAACAGAACAAAATAAATAAAAGGAGCCAATGGAAGCCAAGGGAGCTTGCATTTCAAGCAGCGGGTGATCAAGAGTGTGAAATGTTGAAGAGAGGCAAAGGAGAACGTGGTTGGAGGAGAAGCCGTCAGACGTGGCAAGAAGACTTTAGGTGAGGCGAGGGGGTTGGGAGGTAGATCACAGAGGCTGGGAAGGGAAGGGATACTGAGAAATGGAACAAAAAGGCATCAACTCATTGTTCATGGTGATTTGCAATATCAGGTCTATGGAGGGCCCTTTCCCACAGACTGGGTCAGGAGAGAGGAATTCCAGTTCCTTCTGTGGTAATTTTATTGTTCATCTCTCAGACTTTGAGAATATCTTGCATTCACTCCTTCCTTAATAGCTATTACAGGAAGCTAATGCCTTATCGTCATTCCTTCCTATAATAGCTATTCCTCAAAGTGCATTTAAAATACGATTTGACAGGTATACATAAAAAAACTTACAGGAAGCTTATCTGTTGTGTATACATATTATAACTCACTATACTATAATGTTACATACTAAAACTTAGCTCTGAGGTTTCTAATATTTTCTATGTTATCTACTTCAGATTTACCCTGGAAAACTCAACACAGGAACATTCTGATTTCTATGATAAATATAAGTGTGATTATTCACTTTCCAAAATGAAATCTTTGCCTAATGGAAAAACATTTTCTCTCTCTTTTAAATAGGAAACTCCCTAGTAGATTAAGATGCAAACTGATTTATAAACATCACACTTATTTTGGGTTTCAAGGCACACATCTGTGTAGAATGTAAAAGGCCTGTGTTTACCACTGAGACTGCTAAACTCATTTAGCAAGAAAATATTCCGATGCTATGCCTTATTCCCTTCTCCTTTTTGTCCTCCCTCCCAATGTTTCTGATAGAACAGATCTTTCATTTTCCACTGACCCTTCATGATACGAGGAGATATTAGCAAAATTCTCCTCTAGGCTGTCCATATTGTTATTCTCTTGTCTGTTATTTTCACCCAGGTGTGCTGAGTTTCCTAGGATATCACAAAGTTTCCATGGAAATTCAAATGGGAACTTTCTCAGCCTCACATGCAGTAGAGAAAAAGGGTTTTGTTCCATCTGTTGTGTTTGTCTTTGCTAGCTTCCCCATTCAGTGTGTACTGATCTGTGTCCTCCCGGGACCCGCAAGGGGATTCGTCAGGGGGAGCCAATATGTTGCTTTGACTGCATCCCATGTGCTGATGGACACGTCTCACAGGAACCAGGTAGAGATGGTCATTTTTTTCACTGATATTAAAATGCAATTAGATTAAACATGTGTTGGCAAAGAGGGCCTCAGGAGACTTCTTTACAAATAGGTGTGAATATCTTACAACAAAATCATTATAATCCATCAAATTATTGGATGTTCTGTGCAGTGTGAAAAAAACAATATTGTGTTTCAGTTATAAAGCTGCTACAGTTGGGAAAAGACGTACAACCTTGATGATAATAGAGGAAAATACAAAATAAAATATAAGAAATGTGAAATATGAATAATTGGATTCATAAAAAAGTATTTAAAATTATTTTAGTTTTTGAAATAGATTCAACATTAGTTATGTTCATAATTGGAAAAAAGGTGACTTGCAGTTCTATGTTTTACTGAATTATCTCTAATTTGGAACTGTAAGATCTAGAATTTGGTCCTTATAAACAATTGGCTTAAGGTCATAAGTAACTCACAGTTTGTAGGACAGATGCATTCTGTAACCACTACTCCACGAACTCTTCACTACAGCCTATCAAATTGCTTCTCTTTATGACCAGAATTTTAGCTGGGCTTGGTGTGCTTAGTTTTGTGAAGCATATTGGAGAAGGTTTATTTTTATCTCTACCTTCTGTTGAAGATACAAACTGTAATAGTCTTTTGTCAAATAGCCTTCAATAGCAATTCATTTAAAAGAGAATTTTAAAAATGTAAAATTTTCCCAAAATGGAAAACAAGCACCATGTAACCTGAACAACTCCCTAGACCCCGTGTGGCCCAGTCTCTGCATAGAGTAACATTCAGAAAAGTCCAGTGTAGCAGTCAGAAGTGATTAAAAGGGAATTGTAATCTTTACCTGCATCTTTCAAAGAACATTAAAGAGACATATTTCATAATCTACTATAAACTCATGTCAAATAGTGTTTTCTTATGTTCCAATATTCTCTCTTAGAGCCCCACCCAGCCAAATGCCCCAAACTTTCTCAGCCTCAGGCAACGCGGTGGTTGTTCTTATTTCCCTTCTTATCCTCAGTTCTTCTCTGTTTGAGGTTCCTCAAATCTGCATCTGGAGCCTGAGGAGGGGAAAAGCTGAGTAGGCAAAGACAAAATTCTCTTCCATGGGCAGGATATTGAATGAAAGACCAAAAACACTTGTATTTTAACCAACCTCATCCCTGTTACAATCCTCTTGATTGTTTCACCTCAGTAGGTTTAATTTTCTCATATTTTTTTCTCATTCATGGATTGTTCTCAGGTTGATGAGGATACATACCTCCCTTCTCAATTAAATTATTGGAGTAGAAAGAAAGAAGCATGTTACTGGAAACGGCCAATGCAGGAAAGGCTGAAACTGAGAAGGGAGACTGATTTCCAAAATTTAAAATAGCTCTTAATCTGCAATATTTTCTGTACACCCTAAGGCCATTTTATAGTCTTTTGAGATATTATATATATTCTATATAAAGGGATTTTCCACAAGTCTTTGCCTTAGGCTTTGACTGCTTTGTGCTATTCATAATTGAAGGGGACAACTGGATTTCTTTGTTCAATAGGTCAAAGGGAATGCAAACAATGTGGTGAAGACTATTGGTCAAATGCACAAAAGAGTAAGTGTGTGCTGAAAGAGGTGGAATTCCTTGCTTATGATGAGCCCCTGGGATTCACACTTGTCATTCTCTCCATATTTGGGGCACTTGCAGTCTTGGCAGTCACAGCTGTGTATGTGATGTACAGGCACACTCCCCTGGCGAACGCCAACAGCCGGGAGCTGAGCTTTCTTATTCAGGTTTCTCTCATCATCACGCTGCTGTCGTCTATGCTTTTCATGGGCAAGCCATATGACTGGTCCTGCATGGCCCGCCACGTCACTCTGGCACTGGGCTTTTCTCTTTGCCTATCTTGCATTTTTGGAAAGACTATTTCACTGTTTTTAGCCTACAGAATGTCCAAATCCAAAACCCGACTTACATCCATGCGCCCCCTTTATCAGAAAACCATTGTGCTAATCCCTGTTCTAGTTGAGATTGGCATATGCATAGCCTACTTGGTATTGGAACCTCCAAGAGTATACAAGAACGTGGAATCTCAAAATATAAAGATCATTCTGGAATGTAATGAAGGTTCCATAGAATTTTTGTGCTCGGTCTTTGGGATGGATATCTTCCTAGCCTTGCTATGCTTTCTTACGACCTTTGTGGCTCGCCGGTTGCCGGATAATTACTATGAAGGAAAATGTATCACTTTTGGGATGCTGGTCTTTTTCATCGTCTGGATCTCTTTTGTCCCTGCTTACTTAAGCACCAAGGGCAAGTTCAAAGTAGCTGTGGAAATATTTGCAATCTTAGCATCCAGTTATGGTTTGTTGGGTTGTATATTTGCTCCCAAGTGCTTCATTATTTTGCTGAAGCCAAAGCGGAACACCGATGACATTGTTGGTGGAAGAGTCTCCGCTATAGATAAGAGTATCCAACTGACTTCAGCTTCTGTGAGCAGTGAGATTAACAATACTGTGGTGTCAGCTGTTCTGGATGGTTAGAGTTGTGAGTTAACATGTGTCCTTCAAAGCTGCAATGGTGAAGTGCTTCCACATTCCCTTTTAGGTTGCTCCTGCAGCAGCTGCCTGATGCTTTGGTGTAATATTGAAGATTTAGATTCTGGTGGTGTAGTCTTAGCTGGTATATGAAATATCATACTGTAAGATATCATTTAGCGTGAATTAGAATACCTTTTACTATTGAAATTGTAAACTATTTCATTCAAACATTTCAAAATACTTTGGTATAAGGAGTATGTAGTAGAGGATGTGATAGGCACAAGTTATCTAAAATGATAGATAAAAAATTTGGCCCTTGAATATGTTTTTGTTCTTATATCATGAGTGTGTGCTCTAGAAATTTACATTAAACAAAATCACCTAGTGGGTACCAAGAGAGATATATTGTTCTACATCTCTGAAATAGATAGCTTTTCTCTGATTGAGGTAAGAACTAGAGCTCATACACTTTTTCTTGGACCAGGGGGTTTGGAAGAGAACTTATGTTGCAAAGGGCTCAATGGCATATGGAGAATATTGAAGGAATTGAGATGTCAAGAAAACTCAGTTCCTTCTTGAATGCATACAGGAGTAGACGAGTTTCTCCCAGAGAGGAGGCAACGCCTCTCCGCTACAGACTTTTCTGGAGGAGAACAAGTGGTGAAGTATCTGGGTTTTAAAACATTGCTTTGCTTGAAAAATAAAAACAAGGGAATTAAGATGTCAGCAAAGTAGTTATTAAGTAGATTATGTAGTAAAGACATGGATGGCAAAAAAAGCAAATGTTTACCTAGAACAGGTATTAAAATGCAGGATTTTAAAGGATAAATTCAGTGATAGATACTTGTCCTCTGATTATGTAGAGTTAACTGGAATTTAATTCCTATGTATAAATGTTATAAAAATATTTTCAATCTTCTTCTAGATATGAAACATTGAAAATGACCTATATATATTTATGTGTAAGTGAATTAAATGTGTGGGAAAATAGAATTTGTAGAAATGCTGATGAACCAAAAATGCGTATGTATATTTGACTCTAGAGATCCAACAGGATCAGAAAGAGCTCTCTTTTCAAGAGAACTTGATAATATTTGTGAATCTCAATTAACCCAGCTGGGCAGAGATTCATGCAGGCTCGTGGGAGCAGAAAGTGAGACTAATTTAGCAGGAAAAGTCTGTCGGGAACTTATTTACTGACTTAAAAATTTTTTTTTTTAATTTAACATTTTTAAAATTTTTACTTTTTTCCTGCCCTCCCTTCTTATTTTCTAACTTTTAAAGAATGATCATGCTAGATTGGACAAAGGGGATGAGCTTCCTGTAATTTAGATAGTAAGTTTACATCAAGGTTCAGCAAAGCTCAAAAATGATGACGTATCTTGGAGGGCCAGTGCTATTCCAGTACTTTCTGGGCAAGCATCTCTTCACCCATCTGACAGTTCTACAGTGCTTTGCACCACAGCCCTTGGAATCATTAGAGGAGAGTCTACGTAACAGTGTGAAGAACAGAAGAACTACTTTCTCTGGCCCTTCATTCGACCCAGGGAGGTACTTTGGAAAAGAGAGGATAGTTTGTCAAAGTATAGAGCAATAGGAAAATGAGAATCGGTGAGTTAATTTCTTACTTAGTTATACATACAACTTGAGTATTCTCAATGATCCATCTTGAGATTTTAAACAAAAGCTGAAAGATGGCTCATGTCTAGTGACTTGTTTTACTTTTATTTCAAAATATTTCAATCTCAGTGGATTCTATAATACTTCTTTTCTGAGATGTTTGTTATTATACATATGGTCTTTAAAAAGATATTTCCAGAAGTCTATCTGGGTAATATTAAAGATTCTTTTATCTCCATTCATACCACATGGCTCAGTAATACTGTCTTATTAGGGGATATAGGTTCTTTGCAATTATTTTTCTGATCAGCTATAAGTTTGGGAAATTAGAGAAAATAAATGCTATAAAAACAAAATATTAACTGAACTTGCATGTTTAATGTTAATGTTTACTTATACAACTTTACAATTTTAAGATACAATTTTTATCTAAAGTAGTCTGAAGTTATCACTTGATTTGGCACAAATGCATTGTTATGCAAACTGGCTTATGGCAGTTAGAATGAATAAAATGTGATTGTCACATGATGATGGTCTAATTTGTAGGATTGTTTTATTATTTGTAATTAATTATTTAAGTATTAAAATATTTTTCATAAATTGAAAGATATTTTCTCTTTGGATGAATGTGTCATTTAAAAATTATTTCTAGTGAAAAATATGACTGAAATCTCCATCAGCACATGTTGCTTTGTAACAGAATCTCATCTAGAAATCACTAGTGACACTCCCTGTAGTTAGTGAGCACTTGCTGGTAACTACATACTAGGCCTTAGGGAGCAGCTCAGAATTAGTTTCAGGGTATTGCATCAAAATTATGTGGTTGCAGGCTTGGGGAATAGCATAAAGTCTAATTGCTTGAAATAAGAAAATGTGCAAAACAATACTTGACCTAGGAGTGACATACACACATGCAGGATTGAGCTCTTTTGGTAAAAGAAACGTTTATCAGGGTTGCCCAAACCTATACCATAAGATTAATTTCTTGCATTAAGTCAAAGAAAATTCCTGATAGAAAGTGAATATATTATCAAAAAGGGTAAGATATTCCAACTGCCAGGTTAATCTTCTTAAAACACAGCTCTGATCTCATCTTTTCCCAGCTCGTCAAATACTAGTGGCTCTCCACCATCTATTGCGTGAGCCTATCTGCCTTAGCCTGATGTTCAAGACCCTCCAAACTGTTTTCCATTTTCTGTTTTCAACAGTTGTCACCTGCCACATTCCTGCCCACATTCTTTTAACACAATTTGATTGCACCCCTGCAATTCCTAGAACCTACCTTTTGTTTTCTTGATTTCACGTTGCTCACGTTGTTCCCTTTTTCATCTAATGCTCTAATAGTACCCCCTCCCTCCCTTCCTCCCTCCATCCATCCATTTCTTCCTCCTTCCCTCCCTAAGGGATTGATGTGCACACGACTCAGAGTTAGGCATAGAAAACGTACAAAGACAAGGCGTTGCCCCCCAACTCCAGGTGCTTACCATCTTTGGGGGTGATAGGTAATAAACCAACAATTACCCTATGATGTGAGAGAGCTGTGATTGTGGAAGCACAGAGGAAGGGCAGAGTGAGTTAAGGTCAAGGAAGGCTTCCTGGGTGTGATGACACTTGAACAAAGTCTTGAAGGAAAAGAAGGAATTATCCATATGAAAGAAAGATGAACTAATGCATGTACTCTACCTAGCCTAGTGCTTGGAGCATGGTAAGTGCCAGCTTCACTTCCTTTTTTAAAAAATAAAGTTGTGTAGGACTTTATCTGTGCCTTTTTTTATGTCATTAGCCATTTTCGGCTTTATACTCTGGTTATCTGCTTTCATGTTCTGCCTCTATCACTACGTTATAAATTATTTTGTGGAAGAACTTGAAATCTATCTTTGTAGCCTTTTCATATAGAATATACCTCACTGGTGCTCAGCTTTTTTAATGGATGATGAATAAAGTTACCAAAATAGCTAACCACTCACCTAGCAAGGCACAGGGGCAATGTTTCAATGTAAAATGAGGAGGAAAGGCTTGGGGCCTGGAGCAGAGCAGGGGTGGAGGAAGGTGGAAAGAGCCTGTTTCCAAGACTGTGGGGCCAGCTTGAGAGCCACTGGCACTTCCACTGGGAAAGGGGACAGAGTGTGGGACTTAAAAGAAGGAGGCCAGTTGTGATGGAGGTGGGGAGTCTTGAAAAGAATTTTTCCATGGTATTCATTTGACTGTTTTCCCAAAGTGTTTCCTACTCCTTATATTCACATTTTCAAAGATGAAAGAAGAAATATTTTTCTTGTCTCCCCCCATAATTTCTTCCCTTTTGAGCTGCCATTGTAAATAGCAGCTGTTTGGAATATCTAAAGGCAGAGTATGTATTTATAATCTCAAGGTAGAATTATTAAAAATTTATGTAAAAAATCTTTGTGAAATTCACTTATTTACATTTTTAGGGAATCATTATTTATTTCCCCTGATATTTTTGGATATAAAAAGCATAATGTGAAAATCTAAGTAGACCAGATATATTAGTTAGGATAGGTTAACTTCTGGAACAAATAATCTCTAAATCTTTGAGGCTTAACTGATCAACACTTGCACACTAAGGCTAATGCAGGTGTTACTGGTAAGCCTGCCCTCCTGGATGGTCCTCCTCCAGGCAGTGACTCAAGGATGCTGTCGAATGTTTCCCATTTGTCCATTCTCTACCTTCCCCTCTCTGCTTTATGGCCTGTATGGACTGCATCACGTAAACTCCCTTACCTGTAGCTTCCAGTGGGTTTTGCCAATGGGAGGCACCAATGGGAGACTGAGGTGAGTGGAGAGGTCAGGTCTTAGCTGTTTCAGCCACGGCTCATTTCTCTACCTGTGGTCACTCTCCCATGGCTAAGCTCTCACCAGGTGCCACGTATGATCTCTTCACCTCTCCCTTCAGACTTGGGTGTGATGACAATTTCCTACTGCTCCTAGCTCTAGGTGCTTCACCATCCTTTGTTAGATCTTTTAACTTTGCCCACTCATGTGAAGAATCCCTTCTTTAAACTGTCTTCTCTTTTGAGTGTCCCTGCTGTTTCCTGCTGGGATGCTGGCTTCTACAGAGATCCAAATTCTTTTCATTTTATGATGTTGCCATCTTCAATGCAAGCCATACCAGGTCCCTGCTGAAGGGGAAGAGGCCCTGCCAGGGTATGCACATCAGATACTCAGTCATCAGGCCCCATGAAGTGACACAGATCATTTCTGCTCACATTCTATTGGCTAGAAGTTGTCACGTGGCCCCATTTAAAGGCAAGAGAGCTGGGAAATGTGGCCTGTGGTGGGGAACCTGTATTTGTCAGCAATTCTACATTATGGAAATGGAACATGAATCTTTGGTGATCAGCTAGCCATCCTTATCACACCAGAGAATAAAATCATATGGCCTAAAATAGACAGAGGTATCCATAGAAAGTTTCAAATAATGTACATGAAAAATGAGCATATAAGGAGACACGTAGAGGATTTTTGAAAGATGGCAGTAGTTGTGTAGTTTTTGAACCTACCTGAACACCGCTCCCCCAGTAGAGTGACCAGGATAACAAGGCCAAAACCCCATGGAAGATATTTACACCCCAACAAGGTGACACGATATCCCCAAGTACACCAAAATACTACCAGGTAGGAGCAAACCATAAACAGGTGCAGGATCCAGGTGGTATCAGACATGGTGTGGGAGGAAGTGGAAAGAAGATGGAGGTACTCCTAATGGTGGTGAGAGCTGGAAAACCCCTAAGCTGCCATCAGGCAGTCGATGGAAGCTCAATGGGCCATTCTGAGCACAGCAGCAGAAACTAGGAGAGAACTTTGCAGGTTTCCATTCACAGATGAATGTAAGTAGACTGTGGGAAGATCTGATGGGAGCTGGTCTGGGGTCTGGGCCCTATGAACTCTTAAAACTATTAAAAAATCCTCCCTGGACCAAGCCTCCACTGAGGAGGAAATGTTGGGGGTAGGACCCAGGCTGGGCAGAAGAAGGACAATAAGGGCCAAAGGAAGAAAGAGTTCAAATCCAACTGATCAAAGTAATCTTTACTGATTTAAACCTGTGTCACCTTGCAGCCTGTGACAGAGCTGGACAGGAACAACAACAAAGGTTTTAGATGCTTTAAGATCATATCTTATTAACTATCAGTCATTTTTGCTAATGGGATGAGGGAGTGGCAAAGATAATCTCAAATGACACATAAGATATTTCTGTCCTGTGACTGATTTTATCAATAACATTCCCGGAGTATTTAGTGTATTTTGCTGTAAAATGATGTGGTGTGTGGCTTCCTATTTTCCCAAAAATGCATCATAAGTCAAAACATTTTGGAGTGCCTTGCAGAAATGCCTTTGGAGTGTGGATTTCCCTCAGTTATGAAAAGTACTTGCTTTTTCAGAATGATTGCATTACCTTTTTATATTTTAATTTATTGTTAAAAATTAAAAGAAAAATGTAAGAAAAAACCAGGAGATATGTAAAAGAATAAGAAATGGGGGACACAGCTGAGCTCTGATTGGTGGGTTCAGGTGAGTTCTGGAAGTTCCAAAGTTGAACGGAGATGTGGGTTTTCAGGGGACTCAGAGTACATGTTTGACCTTTAGTTAGCAAACGGCTGCTTAACTCTATTTTAAATTTAGGCCCACTGAGCCACTCCATTCATCATGAAGGATTTGCTCTTTTAAGTTCACATTTCTTCACACCTAGCACACTGCGATTTCAAGCCCAGGGGACTTTGGGAGCACATGAGGGGTTTACCTAGCCTAGACGTGGAAGGAGAATCCAGAGAAGGCTTCTGGGTGCAGGCGACACCTAAGCTGAGACCTGGAAGATGGACGCGTAGGAGTCAGCCAGGCAAGGGAGGAGGCGGACACAAATGGTGTTGTCTAGGGAGAGGGAACAGTGTATGTAAACGTTCAAATAGTTGAGACAAATTTGGTTATTTTTAATTCCTAAGACAAAGCCATACTCTGTCAAGTTAGCAGTGGCCATGGGTGTCATCCTTAGCATCCTTGGACTAATAAAAGGAAAGAAAAAAGAATAAGAAGCGGAGTGAGGCAAAGTGAAAATGCAATGTCAGTTATTACTTCGCAAAATTATTGGCAATATCTACTACAGCTGAACAGTTACATACCCTATGACTCAGCAAATTCACTCCCGGGAACGTACCTAGCTAAACCATGTCTGTACGCTCACCAAAAAGATGAATACTGGAAGATTTACACAGCATGAATTGTAATGGCCCAAATAAGAAACTGCTCAAATGTCCGTCAACAGTGGAATGGATAAATAAATTGAGATGTACGCGCTCAATGGAACACTGTGCAGCAACAAGAACGAATGGGCTGCTTGGCGTAGAAAGAACCATAGGGTGGTAAGATCACGAGCTGGGAATGACTCGGAATTTGGCGGTGATTGCAGTCACCTAGGCAAGAGATCGTGATGGCTTGGACCAGGGACAGAGCTCTCAACATTTTGGGGCAAATGGAACACTGTCAGATCAGATTTGCTGACGTACTTCAGACAGTCGACAGCCGCACCTTTGAAGTACGTTTTCAAAGAAAAGGGGACACATTAGAAATCTACAATTTACACACCTAACCTCACTTCCAAAAATAATCCTATTATATTCTACTAGCTTGTACTGCCCTTTGACATGCTGATTAATAAGAGAATCACTTAAGCTGATAAAGCCACCTGGGTAGAAAATGATTTTCTCAAAATAGTTGCCTGAGCTCACTAATAGTTGAAAAACATGAATGAAAAAAGCTTCTTGCTTCTTCTTTTCCATTTAAAATACTAGATCTGTGAGTACACACAGACCTTTTCTCTTTTCTGTCTTTGTTTTGTTTAGTGATTCTCTTGCAAGTGCTGTTAGAGAGACAACCATGTTCTTGGAGGTGTCCAGAGACTGAAAATGCTCCTGTTCCTTAAAAAGCGACTGGCTAGCACAGAACCCATTGGTTGGTACAAACGTGTGTGAAGCAGAAAGACACAATCTCTATGAGTCATTTAGAGACATGGTAATATACAAAGAAATTAGACTTACAGCTTAACCAACACAGAGCTTTTTCCCTCCTCCACAAAACGCAAACGTTGATTTTTACCTTTCCCTTTGAAGCTTCTCTCCATGGTGTCCCACTCTTTGGGCTGAAGTACATTGATTTATAGGTCAAGCACAAAGGTTTCTTAAGGCACAACACAGATCATTTACTATTTCTTGATTAGGTTCTTCCCGCTACCTGCCCCCCACCCAGCCTTTGGTTAAAAGTAAATCTTCCCACACTGTTAAGGAGACTCACCAACATTCTCAGCAAGGGCCTTCACTGGGGAAGACAAAGACAATGATTTACTTTGGTACCCTAGTCTCCGAACTGGATGGAAACAGTAGAGCAAAATGACCAGTAGCAAAGACTTCAGGAAAACATGGTTTGAGATCAATTGTGTACTTCCTTGTTGTGTAATCTCAGGCAAGTTACTTTACCTTTCTAAGCACAGGCCTGGCACATAGTCCACATTCAGTGACTATTAGCTAGTTAACACTAGTTATTGTAACAGAGAGACTTTGACTGCCAGCTATTAGTATTGTTATTAGCCAGTTGCCTCCAATGTCTGTTTATCCCAGCCCCATGGATTGGGTGTTTTAAACTCCAGTGGGGCAGTGAGCCCGCCTCTATTTCCTCTGACTGTTGTTGCACTTCTGGGCCACACAATTCCTGAAATCAGAAACGTGGGAACCATCATTAACATTTCCTTTTCCTTCCACTGTCACCTCCAGCCTTCTTCTGAGCCCCACACACGGCACACACACACCAACCAGCCAATTATCCACTAATTTCTGTTAATTCCAGCCTCAATATGGCTCTCAGACCAGCCTTTTCCTCTTTATTCACCCAAACCACCAGCAAACCTTGGCCCCAGCATTGCTGTCCCTCTTACCCTGCCTCTCTCTAGAACACTTATGTCTCCCTATTAAACATATTACATATTTATTTTCTCTCTCCCCACTGCTCACTGTGGTATCCTCAGTACCTGGAACAGTGCCTGGAGAATATTAAATGCACTGAAATGGTATCTGTTGAATGAAGGAATGGATGCAGAGTGAGTAACAGAATGAAAGAATGAATGCCCAGTCTACTACCCTCTTTTAGCCCAACAGTGCATGCACTTGGACGGCTGTAGTCATCTGCTACTGGTCTGCCTGTCTCCAGGCTTGCTTTCTAACTTGTATTTCCTGCACTGCAGCAAGAGTCATCTTTCTGACGTGCATACCTAATTATGCCACTTCCTGGCTAAACTCCCTAGCAGGGCTTAAAAGCCCATGCATGCTCTGTCCTTGTTCTGCATTTATCTATCTTTCCTGGCACTCTTTTCCGAAGCTCTGTGGCCTCCCTTCCCTCCAGCTAGATTGCTTACCATTCCCTGAATTCCTCTTCTCTGAGAAAAGGTGGCTCCTTCTTCCTGGAATATTCCTACCTTCTTTGTTCCTCTTTCATCAGCTCTCTTCCTCCAACCCTTGAAGACTCAGTTTACGTCACCTCTCAGAGGAAGCTCTCTGATCAACCTCTCTCCGCTCGCTCGGTGGGCATTAGGCCCCTTCCCCAGTGCTGCTGCAGCACCCTGTGGCTATGCCGACGACAGCATTTACCGGTGTGTGTTGTGATGGCCTTTGGAAGGGAGCACCTTGAGCTCAGGTGCTCTGTATTGTTCATCTCTGTACTTCTTGCTCCTCGTAGAAAGCCTGACACATGATAGGTGCTCAACAAATGCTTTCGGAATATTACTGTCCAGTATCAGATGGCTGCTGAACTGAGAGGCTGGTGTTTGGGGTCAATGTAATCAAGACACAAAGGGAACTACACATAGTTTTTGTCCATTTTGAAAGTTTCTAAGCAGTACTGGCATCAGGTTGTATTTCAGTCCATGGTTGAGGCTATAGTGGACCTTCTTCAAACATGGCCCCACTCTCTAATAAATGCCATACTAAAAGATACTTTACATACCATTACAGAATCTGAGACGAATTGCCTCTAGAGAAACAGTCTCTAGCCTATGGACAAAGCCACCATAAGCCATAGTCATCCATCAAGGGCCACAGAGCATGTTGCCAGCTTAGAGTCTTCTGTTCGCTGGCCCAGGCCATGGCAGGTAAAGCTGGCTTAGTATAAACCTTTATAAACCACCAAGATGAAAATGCCTTGTCTACCCACTACAGTACAAGGCTCACAACCACATTTCCTGGCCCTACTGAAAGCCTCCATGCATGAATATTTTGCTCGCCCCCAGTTCCATACCTTTGATTAATTTTTGGCATGGAATCTATTCCCAGCTCATGAAATGTTGCAGTCATTGAGAATGCATCAAACAAATTATATCCTTCTTTTCTTTCTGGTGTATAATAAAATAGGACACAAGTCAAAGAGTAGCAAATGGGAGACCAAAATGCCCTCTTTATATGATAAAGTCTGAGGCTGTAACTTCTTGTGAGAGTCAAGTCGGTTTCCTAAATCTGATCCCAAGAATTAAGTAGCTTTATCCATCCAGTCACAGGCAATGCGGGACTGGGCCAGGCCTCCCCACAGTGAAGAACTGCGCAAGTAAGACAGGTCACGGGAAAGCAAGGAGGTATTTGCCGGCCCTGCAGCAGCTCACTCCAGAAGAAAATGATGGATAAGGCATCTGAGCTCAGCTCTGCCTCTCCTTCCCTCAGGAGTGAGCAAAGAAAGCAGTGGAGAGAGGCCAAGGGTGGGACACTAAAAAATGAGCTTCCTCAGTACCAAAGAAGCGTTCCCACCTGCACCGTGCACATAATAAGGGCTCAAATAACTTTTGTGATTTACTCAATAAAATATGTATGTTGGAGGTGTTGCTGTTCCACATTAGTCTTTTGCCCCTTTTGAGTTCTTGCAGTTGCCTGCTGTACAGGAACTCAAATGGTAATTTGCAGTAGTAAATGGTAGTTTTGCAGTGGTAAGGAGAAGACTGGATGACTCATTTATGGATGACTTACCATGAACTCTAATGATGGTCACATAAAACGTCTGCTGTATTTCTTGCCTGTATTGTAGTGCTACCCATCACAACATGAACTGAAGATGTTTCTAAGCCTTGAGGCATGGAAAAAATAATAGTGACCTTTTTTTCCACGATCATTTTGTACTCTTCATTTTGAACTTCAAAGGAAGTGAAATAGCCAAAAGAATAAGTTAACTCAATTTATTTTCCAACTGTGATCTCCTTTCGGGCTTCTAATTTGAAGACCAGTAATGGATACATTGCTTTGACCTTAATGCATTAATGTTGCATTTTAGAAGCTGAGTAATATGGGCCCATGTGATGTTTGTTAGATTTAAAAGTTTGATCACTTAATAATGTCATGGTCCCTATCACTATACAGTATTGAGTGACCTGCTGACCTAGAGGCTGGTGTTTTGGGTCAGTGTAACCAAGATACAGAGGGAATTGATGAAGATGGCTGACCTTTCAAACAGTCTTAGGATCTATGATGTAAAAATGTGCCAGCTGACAAGTTTATCTACCCCCAGCTCCCTAAGAAAGCACAGGGGTAGTGAAAAAAAGGGAAATACTATGCCTCTCTATTTGCCTATTTATGTCGAGTGGCCATTTCCCTGGCAGAGTGGGACATGAAATCTGGGCTTAGGCCAAGTGCTTCATAAGGTCCTTTTTGGCTATTAATGGCAAGAGTTAGGATTCTATTGGTCAGTTTGAAAAATCATCAAGTACTTGCTAATTTCTTGATGTGACCCCGCAGTGAAGCGTATTGCCAGGAAGAGGTAAGGAAAATGGGAAGATGGGGGAGGGCTGTGGAAGAATGAAGACGTGGCCTCATCTTAAGGGGTTCACATTCGAGGTGGGGAAGCAGATGCATACAGCCATTTGAAGAATACCAATTTTGGTCAGTAAAAAATATAGTTTAAGGACATATAAAACACCATGGTCACATCACACCATCTCTGGGACTTTTATCCTTTCTGTGTCTCAATTTCCTCATTTGTTGTAAGCATCCATCTTATGGAATTAAGAGAGGGTTATGTAAGATAATGCTTACAAGGGCTAGGCACGATGGCCGGCCCATAGTAATACCTCTATGGATGTTGGCTTACAAAAATAATAGTACTAAATACCGGTCTTGTACCATTAGATCTTTGTAAAGCAATGTGCCTGGATCATGTTTTCTCAGGTCCCTGAAGAAAAGTTTTATTGAGTCAACATTTAATGTTACAGCGTTTTGTACAGGGTTGGCATGAGAAGCATTTACTTTCCCCCAAACCAGAGTTTTGCATTTTCCATTATTTGATTCTTCTATAAACACCTGAGTGATAAATCTTTCCAACTCTAAAAGTGAAATGAGAAGAGGATATGAAAAGGAAACTAACAAAATTAGAAATACAAAAACACAGGAATAAATAAAGATGCTCAACATCATTAACAAATAAATAAAAACTATTAATAAAACATCAATGATGCATTATTTTCATGAGTCCCATTGTAAAGATTAAAATGGTAGCTCTCAGTACAAAAGGCATAAATGGGCTTTCTCATACTGATGTAGGTAAAAATTGGTTCAAACTTTCTGGAAAGAAACTTGATGGTATGTAACAGAAGTCTAAGGTTTTTCTTGGTTCTAACCAAACAATTTTACTTATAGAAATTATCCTTAGGAAACAATCATGTATGAGTGAAAGATCTTATCCTCAGCATTGTTTTTATTGCTGTTTCTTTCCCCAAAACATCTTTAAACCTGAATAATAGGAAGATGGTTAAATAAATTATGGTGTAGAAACACAGTGAAATGCTGTACAGCTATTTTAAGAGATGCTCAATGGGGAAATGCTTTCTTGATGTAGTGTTGCATGAAACAAGTATAAGATGATTGAGATTTCATTAAAAGTTTGCACTGAAAATAATATTCATAATTACCATGATTCCAATTATGTGGGAAAATATTCATAATATATCATGTAGTTAAGAAAAATGGATTACAAACAATATTACAGTATGATTGTAATTTTAGATAAAAAGTATATTTCTAGATGATATTGGAACTATACACATCATATATGAACAGTGATTATTTCTGGAAGCTGGGATTATGTATGATTTTAATTTTACCATTTGTGTTTTCCTGTATTTACCAATTTTCCTTTTAAAATTCAGTTTTAATTATACAAGTAATAACACACATATGTTTGCTGTAATAAAATATTCAAAGAATACAGAAGTTCAGAGTAAAAAGTGAAAGTCCATCTTCCATTGCACTTCCCCCAAGTGCCCCAAACGTTGATACCTTCCTTAGGGGGAATCACTAGTTATAGTTTTGGGATACCTTTCCAGAACCCTTTCTATGGGGCTCAGCAACTCCACACTACATCACAAATTGCAGGCCACAGAGTGGCTGCTTTCAGCCATTTTTCCTGGGTTCTTTTGTTTGCGGTGCTCTGCTGGATACAGGGCTCCTCTGAGAGGCTCTCTGTGTCCTTGATACATCCTGGGAGCTCCTCTGACCCTCTCTACCCTTCTCTCCCCTCCACTTCACTGACCCTAAGAATATCTAATATTGTGCCCGTTTCTTCTCTTTTCTTCCTGCTTTCTCAGTCAGAAATATTTCTAACTCTTCCTTAGGTGGGTATTAACTCCTGAATTTTCTTTAACTTTGGATTTTGACAATTTTATGCTCAGCTGGCTGAGCCTTGGTTTATAAGGGAATTTTTAGGATAATGGGATTCATTCTCAATAAATGGTGGATTCCATGACTTTCTTTCTCCCCTTCCCTCCCTCTCTTCCTTTCTCTCTTTCTGCTATACACTAAAATATCTTCATTTATAAGTCCTCTGACTAACACTGACTCCTTCTTTCATTTTGTATTTTTTCCAAAACAATCTTCCTCCTCTAGCTGAATTGGGAGAAGGTCAGATATAAGGAAGGTGAAAGAAAGAAGAGCACAATAACATATTTACAAAATTTTTAAATCAAAGTATAGAGTTTAAAAGGTTATACTGTACCTACAGATTTTTTTAACTCAGGTTTGTTGAGGTCTAATTTACAGATAGTAAAATTCACCCTTTTTAGGTGTGTAGTTGATGAGCTTGGTCACAGGCATACAGCCCTGTAACCAAGACCACAACCAAGATATAGAACATTTCATTACCCCAAACAACTCCTTAGTGCCACTTTGTAGTCAACTTCTTCCCCTTACCCTCAGCCTCTGGCAACCATTGCTGTGATCTATAGCTTTGCCATTTCTAGAATGTTATATAAATTACAATATGCAATTTTTTGAATCTGGCTTCTTTCACTTAGCACAGTGCTTTTGAGATTTATCCATGGTGTGTACCAGTAGTTCAATTATTTATTACTAAATAGTATTATACCTTATGGATGCACAATAATTTATTTATCCATTCACCAGCTAATGGACATTTGGGTTTCTTCCAGGTTTTGGCAATTTTGGATAAAGCTACTATAAACATTCACATATAGTTTTTTCTGTAGACATGCTTTCATTTCTCTTAGGTAAATATCTAGGAGTGGGATTTCTGGGTAGTATAAGTGTATGGTTCACTTAAAAAGAAATATTAAAATGTTCTCCATGGTGACTGTACCATTTTGCATTACCACCAGCAATGCATGAGAGTTTCAATTATCCTACATCTGCACTAGCACTTGGTATTGAGTTTTTTTCCTTTTCCTTTCCTTTTAAAAAAATCTGAGGAGAGGAGGCTAAGATGGCAAACTAGAAGCAGGCTGCACATGCCACTCTTAAGGAGAGGATTGAAGGTGGAGGATGGATATCCACCTTCAGACTGATCATCTCAGAGAGCATTGTGAACCAAAAGAGAGGTGACAGGAGGAACCCAAAGTGAAGGAGAAGAAAGAGAGGTGACCTGCTCTGTGGTTTGGAGGTACACAGGGAAGACGAGCACAAATGTGGGGAAGGCACAGAGGAGAGAATCCCAGGGCTCCACACTCCCCCTACAATCTTTTCTATCTAAGCTGCAGGAGGGACCCTTCACTGCAGAAGGGCACAGGACTGACATAGGGAACTACCTGGAGACTGTGCAGTGGCATTTCTCTGGAAGGAGGGCACAGAAGCCTGGGTAGAATACTTCCTCTACCCAGGGGTCAGACCCATTGCTGCTGCCTCCCCATCGCCCCTGCCAGTCCAGGTGGAGGAGGGAGCAGGGAGGCCAGGCACTCCTGTGAGTCCCGTGGTCAGGAGCCATGTGCCCCACTGCCACTGGGTGACCACAGTGAGCTGATAATCCTGCTGCCTGAGGGCATGGGCAGAGTTGCATTCAAGCTGGAGCCTGGCCAACAAATGTTGCTGTCTGCATATCTGAGTGGGACAGCCCTCAAGCCACCAGTGACAACCACAGGGGAACAGTGAGGCAGGAGATACAGGAAAGCAACAGTTTTAAATGCCCACAGTACATCCACCCATCTGGGTCCAGGCCAATCCTCCACAGTAGGACACAAGTGCACTTTCCAGGGACCTCTCCTTCCTTGCAATGAGTAGAAGAGTATCCAGCAGAGGAGAACAGGTGCACCACAAGCTTATCTGTCTTGAGCTGAGAGAAGAGATTTCAGATAAGAAGGAACCAGAATAAGAACTCTGGCAACATGAAAAAGCAAGATGTTTTGACACCCCCAAAGGATCACAGTAGGTCTCTAGTAACAATTCTACTAGATCTAAGCAAAGAAATAAACAGTAGCATTGTAATTTCTGGGGACTTCAACACTCTACTGACAGAACTGAAGAGAACATTGAAGCAGAAAAGCAATAAAGAAACACTGGACTTAGATAGGACTCTAGAACAAATGAACCTCACAGAAATTTACAGAACATTCTACCCCAAAACTACTGAATATACTTTCTTCTTATCAGCACATTGGACATTTTCCAAGATTGATCACATGCTTAGGCCACAAAACAAGTCTCAGCAAATTCAAAAAAATCAAAATCATACCATGTACCTTCTCAGACAACAGTGGAATAAAACTAGAAGTCAATCCCAAGAGAAACTCTGAAATCTACACAAAGTTTTGGAAATTAAACAACCTTCTTCTGAACAATCCTTGGGTAAATGATGAAATTAAAATGAAAATCAAAAGATTCCTCAAACTTAACAACTAAGGAAACACAAGCTTTCAAAATCTATGGGATAAAGCAAAGGCAGTGATAAGGGGAAAGTTCATAGCCTTAAATGTTTATATCGCAAAGACAGAAAGATCACAAATTAACAACCTAATGTCACATCAAAGAACTAGAAAAGGAAGAGCAAACCAAATTCAAAGCCAGAAGAAAAAAAAAAGAAATAACAAAGCTCAGAGCAGAACTAAAAGAAGTGAAAACCAATAAATAAATGAATAAATAAATAAATAAAAATAAAAAAATACAAAGGATCAACCAAACAAAAAGTTGTTTCTTTCAAAAGACAAACCAAATTGATAGACCACTAACCAGATTAACCAGAAATAGAAGAGAAAGGATTCAAATAAGCTCAATCAGAAATGAAAAAGGAGACAGTACAACTGATCCCATAGAAATACAAAATATCATCTGTGAATACCATAAAAATCTTTATTCTCACAAACTAGAAAATGTAGAGGAAATAGATAAATTCCTGGAACCACACAAACTCCCAAGCTTTAATCAAGAAGAAATGGAAATCCTGAATAGACCAGTAATAAGCAGCGAGATTAAAGTAGTAATAAAAAATCTCCCAACAAAAAAAGCCCTAGACCAGACAGATTCTGAGCCAAATTCTACCAGACATACAAAGAACAACTGGTACCTATCCTATAGGAATTATTCCATAACATTGAGAAAAAGGAAATCCTCTTTAAATCATTCTATGAAGCCAGTATAACCGTGATACCAAAGCCAGAAAAGGACACAACAAAAAAAGAAAACTACAGACCAATATCCCTTATGAACACAGATGCAAATTCCTCAACAAAATACCAGCAAACAAAATTGAACAGCGTATCAAAAAGATAATTCACCATGATCAAGTGGGTTTCATCCCAGGGATGCAAGGATGGTTTAACATACACAAATCAATAAACATGATTCACCACATAAACAGAAGCAAAAACAAAGACCATGTGATCATCTCAATAGATGCAGAAAAAGCACTAGATAAAATCCAGTACCCTTTCATGATAAATACCCTCAACAAACAAAGCATGGAAGGCACATACCTCAAAATTATAAAAGCCATATATGACAAACCCACAGCCAACATCATACTGAATGGGGAAAAATTGAAAGCATTCCCACTAAGAACTGGAGCAAGACAAGGGTGTCCACTGTCACCACTTCTATTCAACATAGTACTGGAAGTCCTAGCCAGAGCAATCAGGCAAGAGAAAGAAATAAAGGGTATCCAAGTTAGAAAAGAGGAGGTCAAACTATCTTTGTTCACTAACAATATGATCTTGTATCTAGAAAACCCTAAAGATTCCACCAAAAGATTCTTAGAATTGATAAATAAATTCAGCAAAGTCTCAGATTACAAAATCAATGTAGCAAAAATTAGTGGCATTTCTATATACTAATAATAGTCAAGCTGAGAGTCAAATAGAGGACTCAATACAATTTATAATAGCTGCAAAGAAAATAAAATACCTGGGAATGTACTTTACCAAGGAGGTGAAAGATCTCTGCAAGGAGAACTACAAAACACTGATGAAAGAGATCATAGATGACACGAACAAATGGAAGAACATCCCATGCTCATGGATTGGTAGAATCAACATTGTTAAAATGTCCATACTGCCCAAAGTAATTTACAGATTCAACACAATCCCCATCAAAATACCAACGTCATATTTCACAGATCTAGAAAAAATAATTCTACATTTCATTTGGAATCAAAAAAGAGCCCAAATAGTCAAAGCAATCTTAAGCAAAAAGAACAAATCTAGAGGCACCCCATTACCTGACTTCAAATTATACTACAAGGCTATAGTAACCAAAATAGCATGGTACTGGTATAAAAGTAGAGACATAGACCAATGGAATAGAATAAAGAACTCAGAAATAAAACCCTTTATTTACGACTAACTGATCTTCGACAAGGCAAACAATAACATACACTGGGGAACGGAAGCCCTATTCAATAAATGGTGCTGGAAAAACTGGATAGCCACATGCAGAAGAAACAGGACCCCTATCCCTCACCATATGCAAAAATTAATTCAAGATGGATCGAAGACCTAAATGTAAGGCATGAAACCATAAAAATTCTAGAAGAAAACTTAGGAAAAACTCTTCTAGATATCGGCCTAGGCAAAGAATTTATGACTAAGCCCCTAAAGGCAAATATAGCAACAACAAAAATAAGGAAGTGGGATTTAATAAAATTAAAAAGCCTTTGCACAGCTAAGGAAATAATCAATTAATAGACAACTTCCAAAATGGGAGAAAATTTCACAAACTATATATCCACTAAAGGGCTAACATCCAGAATCTACAAAGAACTTAAACAAATTAGCAAGAAAAAACAAATAACCCCATTAAAAAGTGGGCAAAATACATGAACAGAAGTTTTTTAAAAGAAGATAGTCAAATGGACAACAAATATGTGAAAAAATGCTCAAATCACTAATCATCAGGGAAATGCAAATTAAAACCACAATGAGATACCACCTTACCACTGTCAGAATGGCCATTATGTAAAAATCAAATAACAATAGATGCTTGTGTGTATGCAGAGAGAAAGGAACATGTATGCACTGTTGGTGGGACTTCAAACTAGTACGACCTCTATGGAAAACAGTATGGAGATTCCTCAAAGAACTAAAAGTAGACCTACCATTCAATCTAGCAATCCCACTGCTGGGTACCTACCCAAAGGAAAAGAAGTCACTTTACCAAAAAGACACCTGCACTCAAATGTTTATTGCAGCACAATTCACAATTGCAAAGACATGGAATCAACCTAAGTGCCCATCAATTCATGAGTGGATAAAGAAAATGCGGTATATGTATACCATGGAGTACTACTCAGCTATACAAAGGAACAAAATAATGTCTTTTGCAGCAACTTGGGGGAGACCATTATCCTACGTAAACCATCTCTCAGGAATGGAAAAACAAATACCACATTTACTCATTAATAATTGGGAGCTAAACGATGGGCACACACAAGCACAAAGAAATGTAAAGGACATTGGAAATCAAGAAAAGATGAGGGTAGGAGGCGATGAGGGGTAAAAACTTACCTACTGGGTAAAATGAACACTATTCTGTTGATGGGCACACTAACAGCCATGACTTAAGTATTATACAAGGTATCCATGTAACAAAACCATTTGTACCCCCTTAATATTTTGAAATTAAAAAAAAAGGAAAAAAATCTTAGCTTTTCTACTAGGTATTTAGTGGAATCTCATTGTGGTTTTAATTTGTATTTCTCTAATTTTTAATGATATTGAGTATCTTTTTTGTACTTATCTGCCATTGGTATCTCTTCTTGGTAAAGCATTTATTTAAATCATTTGCCCACTTTTAAAAATTGTGTTTTTTGTTCATCATTATTGAATTGAGTTATTTATATATTTTAGATACAAGTTCTTTATGTGTTTTGTGACTATTTTCTTTCAGTCTGTGGTTTGTCTTTCATTTTCTTAGCAATGGCTTTCAAAGAGAAGTAGTTCTTAATTTTGATAAAGTCCAATTTAGTGCCTTTTTTTTCTTATGGCTTATGCTTTTTGTATCATATGTAAGAAATTTTTGGGAGGAACTTACTTGGGAGGTGATTCCTGGAAGCACTGTGAGGTAATAGGAAAGACAGAGAGGGGAGCGTCAGTGAGTGGGATAGTGTTTAGAAAACTGGGGCTCACCTCCATCAGGAGCACTGAGAAACTGTGCAGAATACATCTCAGAATTGACATACGAAGTAGGAAAAAAGCTGGAGTGTTTATCCACTGACTCCCATTCCTCACTGGCTACAGGTAGCTGCTGGGGCATCAGCTCTCGTGGCCTGAGCAGGTCTGTGGCAGAGACATCCTAAGGCTGAGAGGCACAGGAAGCCATTGGCGTTGGTGAGAACCGTCTACAGAAGTTCTCCACAGGGCGCCAAGGGGATAGAGATGGGACATTAGCAGCATTTGCTATAGTCCATGCGGGCAGCACACGTTTCCTGAAAAGGGCCAAACAGTAAATATTTTAGGTTTTTCAGGCCATACAGTTTCTGTCACAACTACTCAGCTTTGTAATTTTGAAAGTCTGAACTTTGTAGTGTGAAAGCAGCCATAGACAATATGTAAATGAATAAACATGGCTGTATTCTAATTAAACTTTATTTATGAACACTAAAATATTAACTTAATGTAATTTTCACATGCCACAAAATATTACTCTTAAAATTCTTTTCAGCTATTTAAAAAGATGAAAAACATTCTTAGGTCATGGGTCAATAAAAACCAGGCAGGAGACTGGATTTGCCCATTGGCCCCGCCATAGTTTGCCTATGTCTGAAATCTGGGCTAAAGATGAAACTTCTAGTTTGTGACCACACAAGGGATTTTTAAAAAATGAATTCTCTCTAGTGAGCTCACACAATGGGACCCCACCAGAGACATTCAATACCTGATGTTATATTTCTCAAAGTCTACAGTGCTGAGCTCAAAGTGCTTTCCACAACTTTTGTAAACTCTGAGATGATTTTCCAAGAATCCTCACTCTGGGTCCATGTCTATTCTCTGGGACTTTGAATTCAAGAGTATAGCTGTCATCACAAGAGTGCCCTCTTTGGCTCAGTTCTAGGGTGATACTGTAATCTAAGATGGCCTGTGCCTTAGGTGGAAATCGTTGGTGAAATCCTCCAAACTTATGTCACGTGGTCTCTGTCATTACCCTAACCTTAAAGTGGTGCTCTGTTCAGTCCTTCTAATAAATAAACTCTATAAGATATACATAAGTGGCTTTGAGATGTATATCAATCCCGATCATAATAAAGGAAATGCATATGGTAAGTACAATAAAATCACATTTTTAACATATAGTCTCAAAGATCAAAAAGTTTGCTAACACGATGTGTGAGAAATAGAATATCTCACACATTGCTGGTGGTGGTGTAAAATGACACAATGTTTATTGGGAAGAATTTGGCCACATTTTCAAAATTAAAGTATGTACAGGATCAACCCAGAAAGTTCACTTCTAGTATTTTAACATACATACAATTGTATATGTGAAAAATGATTTATGTATTATGTACAAGTCACTGTAGCATTATTTATGATAGCAAAAGAATTGTAAACAAGCCAAATACTCATCACATTTAAGTAATTTATTATGGCACATCCATAGAGTGGAATATCATGTATAAGTGAAAAGAATAAAACAATTTAATGATAATAATAAAAATAACAAATAAATAAGTGAAATGTTGGTAAAAGGACAAATAAAAAGTGGTATCTGTTGGCATCTCCTGGGAGGGAAACTTGTTGGCTGGGGGGTAGAGGTGGGAGGAAGACTTAATTATTGTAATGTGTTCTTTTGTTCTTTTTGTCTTTTGTATCAATGTATATATTACCTATTCTAATAATAATAATGATAAAATCCAAGTCCATGAAACATCTGTGAGTGATGCAAATTTTATTGCAGATTTTGTAGGGAGATGCTAGTCTTTGCATACCTCTTGGTAAAATTTAAGAAAAATCCTCTATAGGACTTTGGTTCTCCTCCCAAAGTTCTTCTCAGTTGTCATTTTCCAAATATCTTCCCTAATCCTTCCCCACTGGCATCTTTCTTTCTGAATCCCTCGATCTCCACCCCTCTTCCCACATGGCACTTGATTAAATTTATTGCCATATTAAAATATTTCAGAATTAACAAACTCATAGAGAGATGTTTCTTTGGAAAATAAGAGAAACCACACAAGTATGCAGTGTTGTGGGTAGTTGGTGTTTGTCAGTAAAAGGTTTAAAATTCAAAGCAATAGTTGGCAAGTGTCACCCTTCCCAAATTTGCATGGAAAGACAGAGGCCGAGTCACCTTGCCTTGTGCTTACAGAAAGTCAAGTGATTAGCTTTTTCAGGATGTTTCTATTTCAGTTATTAAAATGTTGTCTTTAAGATCTAAACCCACCCTCCCTCGTATGCTTTGCTCCATAATGCTGGGGCTGGGACTGCTAACCCCATTTCTGCTTTGCTAGCTGGCTCTCTGCTAGACTTTATCAATAGGGGGCGCCAGAGGGAGCCTGATGGTCAGAGGAGGGAGAAAGACTTGCTTTCTGCTTGCCTTCTGATTCTGAGAGCATCGTCCCAGCAGTGCTTCTTTACCCTGGCAGGGACAGTTTTTCCCCTTAGTAGCAGCCGAGTCCAGTTTGCAGTTTTTCTAATACGTGCAAAACCAGCTTCATTGTGTGTGTCCTCACAGACACCAGTACTAGCTGGCTGTCCCACACCTTGAGGTCTGGGTCCCGTGGATCTCACCTGAACTCAGGGACACCAGCATCAGCCAGCAGCAGCACCTCCTCCTCAGGAGTTTGAGGCTCAAATCCAAGGGGCCTCTCCTCTAAGCTTCTACATTTTAATAATTCCAACCTCTTCCCTTTGTACCCCCAAGACCTCCAGGTGGTAGCTGCCTCCTGCACTTTCTTCTTTAAGAGTACTTGCTTTCTCTAAGAGTACTTTTCAGTATCTAGTTAGCAATTCTTTATATTAAATTCTCTCTGTTAAAATAGCTATTATAACTAGTCCCTCACTGATATGGCAGCAGTGGTGTGTCCAGGATCTGAAAGAGCAGAGAGGACCAAGTGTAGGTTCTCTCTGGGTTCTGTAAATAGTATGAAGAATCATACGTTCTCCCCATAAACTGCATATAGTTGACACAGAAAGGAACAAATTCTTGAAACAGGATAGTGCTGTTGTTTTTGTAGTGTCTCACTTTATTTTATAGATACTACACTCTTCTAGTTTTCCCACCATTGCAGGGGCCACTCTCTTTCAGTCCTTTTGCAGACTCCTCTCCACTCCTCCCAACCTATATTGGCACTGAACCACCTTTTCTTTCTACATATTGTCTCTTAGGTGTTTTCATCCTGTTTTGTGGCTTAAAATACCATCTGCTTACCAACAACTCCCAAATCTGTATCTTTAAGCTCAGATCACTCCCCAGAATTGCAGTAATGTATATCCACCTACCTACTTGACATTTCCACTGGATGTGAAATGGGCATCTAAACTTTTGCATATCTAAAACAATACTCTTGACTTCCATCCTCTCAAATCTTTCTCCACCTTCTTTTCCATCCCAGTAAAATAACCCAGTTGATCAAGCCAAAATTCTATGTGTTGTTCTTAATTCCTTTTGTTCATCCCCTTGCACAACCAATCCATCAGAAAGCCTTGTCCGTGATGCCTCCCAAACACATCCTAGATCCAGTCCCATCTCTCCTTTTCACTTGCCACCACCTGCGTCCAAGCCACCGTGACTCTAGTCTAGACCACAACAGTAGCTTTCTATTGCTGTCCTGGCTCCATTCATGTCTCCCAATAGTCAATTTCCCATGTAGTAGCCTGACAGCTCTTGGTCTAATAATGGCCTCTGCTTCTTAAAACCCTCCCATGGCTTCCCACCACTTGCAGAAGCAGATCCAAACGTTTTTCCACAGACTAAAAATCCCTCATGATCTGGTCTTTGACCAACTCTTCCTCTCTTCTCAGACCATTATCTAGTCTTCTCTTGTTTCTTAAATGTGCCAACTTTATTCTTGCTTCTATGCCTTTGTATTTGCTCTTCCTGTACCTAGGATAAATTTTCTCCAGGTTTTTCCATAAAAAACTATCTCATCTATTAGGTTTCAAGTCAAATGTCATCCCCTCAGGGTGGCATTTCTTAACACTTAAAGTTACAACCCTTCCCCACCCCAAGGGTTTTCCAACGTACCACTCTGCTATGTCCTTCATAGAATTCATACCCTCTGAAATTGTGTTATTATGTATATTCTTATTTTTTTATTGCCTGTCTTCCCCTTACCAGAAGGTAAGCCACACAAGAGGGCAAGATATTGTCTGTCTGGTTCACTATTTTATCTCCAGCACCTAGAACAACATCTGGCATATGGAAGGTGCCTAATAAATATTTGATGAATGAATTAATTAATAAGTTTAGACAGACCAGAAAATTTGTAGATTTCAAATGTCAAAAAAGATCCTCTCTCCCCAAATCTAAACAGTATCTTTGGGGCTTTGCATTGATCTTAGGCATTAATTATTCTATTTTTGGATAAGGAAATGAAGACTCAGAACACTTAAGTAACTCAAATGACTTACCCACCTTCACCAATCTTATAAACAAGAGAATTGGGGTTCAAACTCTGGTCCTATCTGATTCCTAAACCTGGGCTCTATTCCCTCTGCCCTACAATTGTGATATTTTAAGGACCAAGGGGTGAGTCATTGACAAAGTATAGTTTGATGTTATACAATGCAAAAATTGGGGGTACATAATTATGAGGATTAAACATTTATTAGAAGTAGTACTACTATGATTTTCATATACCCAATGAAAACTCATAGAAATTGGTGATAAAGGATGCTTCATAAACTCTGTGAGAATGATCAGTAGCATGCATTTTGGGGAGTCAGGAGATGTGGGTTCTATTTCTGGCTATGCGACTAATCAGCTCCATGACCTTGGGTGTGCCCCAGGACCTTTCTGTGTTTCATTTCTCTTGTTTGTAAGGTGAGGGAATCAGTTTCTGGAACTTCTGACACACACACACAGACACAAACACACACAAACAGAGTGGCCTTGTAATTTGGCAATTCTATATATGATATAAAAATGAACTAGTTTTTCCCATCCAGACAATGGGAACCATCTAACCGTAAGTCAGGCAATAAAGAAATGAAGGCATAGAACCACTATTCTTCCAGTAAAATGTTGGTATTGCCCCACATAAAAATCTATCTTATAATTTGTAATGTGTGTTCTAAAAAGGATTTTGCAGAAATATTAAGTAATGGAACACTCTTTTCCTTTTTAAAGCTTGAGGTAGCTAGCTTGAGGCTAAAATGATTCCTTATGGTCTGTTATTTAGAAACTATTTATTCTTCACATTGAAAAATCGAATAGACAATTATGTTTTCTTTTCTGTTACTGGCATAATGGAAGGGCCTATTGGGAGGTTAATCCAATTGGGTGAATGAGGTAAGTCTTCCTATTTATTTGTCCTTGAATTTTGTTCTATAAGGAAGCACTTTAATTCTTGGTTAAATTCCCTCCCTTTTGTGGCTTTGTAACTCACCTATTATTTGGGGGAAGCTTCAGAAAGTTAAAAAAAATGACTCAGTCAATTAATTAAAAAGAATAGTTGCACCATAAATTAAATTCTATGAAATCTCTGTTCGTTAGTTGAGCGTCTGGGAGACCCATGACATTCTCACAGATTTAGGGATCCCCAAAACCTGTGACTGCTGTAGTATGCAGATAATAAAGATGCTGCCTCCCTTCTCCCAAGGGTGCACTTCTCCCTCCCACCTCCAAGGGAGACAGTGGAAGAGGGAGGGCAGAATTTCAGTAGTAAGAGCCCTGCACTGGGACTGGCAGTCCTGAGTTCTAATTCTGCCTTTGCCAGGAATTTGCTGTTACTTTGGGCAAGTGACCATCTTTCTCTGGGCCTTACCTAGTAGAAGGAAGATTGGAGCAAAACACCCCTGAGACCCTTTCTGAGTCTACTAGTCTATGATTTTAGAGCTGAATTTTGGGGACATTCATGGTCCAGAGGAGACTGGATAAAGGTGGGGGGCTGGTTGAAGGAGCTGCCTCAACAGAGGGCTACTATGAATGAGGCATACTTGAAACTGAGAAGACTGAGATCCCACTACAATGGAGTCCCCCTGATGGCTGTGCTGGGATCCCCATTTGCAGATAGGCCATGGTGCAGGGCTACCTTTGGTAGGCTTTGTGTTCCAGATAGATAAGGCTGTCTGGGGCGATTCTGAGGCCTACCTAGGCTATTCCAGAGGAGCCAGGAGAGAATTTCAATCTGACACAGACTGTTTGACTAATTGGCTTTATGGAGCTTGTTCTGGAAGTGGCAAAACAAGAAGCAGTTCTCCCAGGAGGAGAGGTACTATTTGTTGAAACGGATATATTTAATCACACAAGACCACCTGGGACAGAGACGGATACAAGACATTATTTATTCTCCCTCTACAATCTAAAGTGTCACATTCTTCTAGGTCAAAGCTGTGTCTTTCTTTTCCACCTGATTTTAATGCAGATAATATCTATTTTAGTAATCGCCAAGAGTCCTACCTATCAAGGAGAGAGAAAAAAGGACTATGCTCAGAACTCCTTAGGTTACATATTTTCAAATTGCAGTTTATGGGGGTGTTGATGCAGTAAAACTAAGTGTCCAGACAGTGGTCCCATTTATTTGTGATTTTTAATGTATTTATTATAGTATAGTTAGTCATATTAAAGAGTCCCAGACCTAGAGGGCCCTTCAGAGACTAATCCCTGGTGTGCTGGTACACTGGCTCTCCAAAAACAACAGTCCAGATTCGTAGCATCTGCTGATTTCTGTGGTGTAAATACTTTCACCATGGCCAATTCCAAGGCATCAATGTGACATCACTGAACGTGGAGTTGGGAGAAGATGCACACAATTGGCTCTTGTGATCTGGTAAGAGCTGGTTTCAGCACACCCCTGAACATTCTCAAGCAACAGATATGCAGTTGCTGAGAAATGCAGAGATGATGTGGACTTATTAATAGAGGGTACCTAAAGGACTGATAGGAATTAGGGAGTGGGTGGTTTCCGGGGAGAGGACTGCAGGAAAATATGGGATCTGAGTACAATCAAAATGAAAGTTGCAAGACTGAGCAAACATGAGTGCTGGGCCTGAATCTGTTAAATATCAACTTAGGCTAGTAGGTAGAAGAATAAAACCAAACTGTTGAGAAACAGATGTCAGTATACATCATATTTGACATAGGATGAGGGTGATGTCCCAATCAGTGGGAAAAAAAAATATTATAATTATATTTCATACATATTTATAATATATGTTATATTTTATATATTAACTGTATATTTCTTTATATTTGATATATTTTAATATCATTATGTGACATTAGTTATAACATTAATAACTGATCATTAATATGGCTCATGAGTCCCTGTTTTCTTTGAGAGTAGAAAACTTAATAAAGCTAATTCTAGGTAATTCAATCATTTTCATATAAACTCAGTCTCTTTGGGTTTTTATTTCCTCTCCTTTTCCTTCACACAGGGCCCATCTAGTTCCTCTGGAGGGGCAGGCATGGCCACGGCCTGGGGCCAGAGTCTCAGATCTGAATTCATCCTCTGTCCTACTGGCTCTACTAGCTTGCACTGCTAGTCTGACTGGTTGGCTTATCTGTCCACAGCATCTGCTCCAGATGTCCCTGGCTGAGGAAGCTGTGCTCCATCCTCTCAGTCACAGGGACTCCTCCATGGATGGAGTTCCCTTTCTCTTGACTTGGGTCAGCCTCACTGCAGCTGGCACCCAGCTTGGCTGCCTATCCCATAGCCCCTGCTACAGGCTGCCCTTGTTCCCAGCAGCAGTGAGCCCTCGGCAGCGACGCTGGCCTTTGATTATTTTCAGCATGTTTCCCAAAAGCCAATGGAAGATATTCAAATCTCTTTTTCACTCCATCAGGAGCATTTGTGTAAGGTGCTATTCTTAAACTGACAATGCTGCCATTTCTACTCTTTTGTGGCTGCCCATGTGGCCCTGGGTACTGCAAGCCTGAATCCTTGGAGTTTGTCCTTTACAAACTTACGTGAACTTCTATCTCTATACCCTTGTGATTGTCTCCAAGCTCCTCCCAGTCCAGAGATGATTCTTATTTCCACCCTTATGAGATCTCTCCTGTGTTTCTCTGCTCTCTGGTTCATGGTTTAAAACCTGTGCTCCAAGTCTTCCAGGCTTGTTCTTTGGAACCCAAAGCCTTTACCTCTTGAAATGTGCATCTCTTAAAAAATCTAAAGGACTTTGTCTTCAAGATTGCTGTTTCCCCTTTGAATTTATAAAGCTTATTTTTGTACTCAAATCTAAGAATTTGAATATTTTTACCATTTTTCTTGTTTATTTGTCTGTTTTGGAATCCTCCCTTCTTTGGTGCAATAAGCCAATGTGAATTTTAGGTGTTTATAAAAAATAAAACTATATGAAACTTAAATTCACCTCACGGAGGTGAATTTGAATGTCTGATCTCAGGATAAAAAAATATGTTTTTTCCAAACTCAAAAGTATTAGAAGAAATCACAAGAAAAAACCCAACAGTTTTGATTACATAAAAATTAAAACTCTTTGATGTTAAAAAAACACACAATATTAAAGGAAAAAATAATAGGCTGAGAATATCTTTACCCAAATATGAGAGACAAATGATTGAAACACTTTATATATAACAAATTCATGCAAATCAATTAAAAACACTAAGGCCTCATAAAAATAAATGAGCAGAACATAAATATAAGAAGAGATACTAATGACTAATAAAATCAGAAATCAAATATACTCAAATTAAAAGAGTAAATATGTTAAAAGTTAGAATTTTCAATGCTGGTGAGGTATATTCCATATTGCTGAAAGGTGTGCAAGTTGATTAACTTTTTTTTTGGAAAGAAAATTGAAAGGAGCTTTGAAAAAGTTCAAACTCTTTAATTTCATAATTCTACTTCTAGGAATTTGGAAGTTAAAAAAAGGATGGGTATCAAAATAGTTGTTGAGGTTATAGTTCATAAATTACAGAACATTCATTTGCAGGATTATTACATAACTGTTAAAATCTTTCTAGGGCTTAAATGACTTTGCCTTTTTAGTTGCAAAAAGAAGAACATAGAGTTGGGTATATGGTATAATCTCAACAAAATATAATGTGGTATATAACGAAGAAAAGGATGGGAGAAAATGTGCCAATAATGTTTATTTTGGGAGGGTGGCATTATAATGGTTATGTTCTTTTTTAAAAACAATTTCAAAATGAATACATATTGCTTTTGTAATTAGAAAAAAAGTATTCTTAGGCTAAGGATAGATAGACAATTATACTTTCTTTTGGGTAAACTTTGAGAAAGTTCCTATAAAGTGCCATTTTCTTTCAATATCCCAGCCATTAGACTGTTTAGTCCCCTGTCAATAACAGAACCTGTATGATCTATGAGCATAAAATAATACAATGAGTGAACAACAGTGCATAAAATTACATGGGTGAGAAGATTTCCAAAAATGTTAAAAATGAATACCTTTCAGAAGATGTATGTCTTTAACATTTCGAAAAACAGTCTCAAATCTTTAGCAAGCTGTCAAGTGACATCAGCTGGCTGTCAAGTTGAACAACATTTGTATTGTGCTTTACCTTTTACAACACTCATTTCTATGTTAATCCTCACAACACTCTAGGGAGGGAATAACTACTGTCATCAACTTACAACTAGAAAACCAACTCAGGGCTTAAGGAACTTGTTAAAGGCCAGAAACACCTCTTAGGTGTTAGAAACATGATTCAAATCTGGACCTTCTTGTGGGAAATCCCAAACTCACTCCACTGCACCTCATGGCTTCTCTACAGCTTTCAAGTTACCCAGTAGAGTCCTGGCAACAAAACAGAAATGTTTAAAAGAAATATTTTTTACAAGATTTTTCAGACTTGAAGCTCTGTTTTAACTTTTGAGAATGTGATGCCATCTGGAAGTGGTATCCCGTTTTAAAGCTGAAACAGTGATTCATGATTTCCTGACCCATATATACTGTTTACTAGTTTTATTCTTTCTTTTTCCCAAGACACTCTGTACCAGACAGGAGACAGATGGCTGACACATTGTGACATCCAGGGTTGCTTCATGGTACAACTCCAGGACTCCATTCACATCAGTCTGGGTGAACAGCATCTTCTGGAATCGTGCAGTGCCCAGCTTGTACAGCTGTATGTGGCCCTAGTGACACTTGGATGAATTCTTCTTTTCATTCTGGTACTTAGCTCAGGTAGTGTTAGTTCTAGGATGATGGCCAGCATAGGGATCTGAATCCTTGCATTATGAATTTTGCTCTACCTACTACAGCCATAGCACTCTTTCTGAGTTCTAGGTGACATATATAGCACAGAGGATAATCCAAGAAAGTAAATGTTTGATTATTAGCCAAGCTACAACTTCATTCCCCTAACTAAGTGATTTTCAACTCTGGGCACACTAGCAATGCCTAGAGTCCCTTTGACTTGTAACAGCAGAGTATCTAATGGGTAGAGTCCAGGGATGCTGATAAACACTCCAAAGGGCATAGGATAGCCCCCTCACAACAACAATTTAACTGGCTCAAGCAGTTGTTAATGCAGAGCCCTAAATGGACACTCTTCTTGATGAACTGGGCTGGTCCATTTGTGCGCCTCGAGGATTTTGTTGGCTCTTTCAGTTAGGTTTTGAATAGGAGCAGCTTAGGAGGTTCCTTTCCCCTAAGTCCACATTGTAGAGTTTCTTGGGAATCTTTCATTCACCCTGTGAGAAAAAGAAGTCAAAGTCCTTCCTGCAGAGGGCTTATCGAAGCCATTCACCTAATGCCTTTTCCCCTATAAGGTTTGATGCAGTGAACTCCTTAGGGTGGGAGGAGTGTGTGGCTGGCGTAGAGAGCATGGCCTTGAGCATGCCCTAAGACTTATCTCTAACCTTCAGCCCTGAAGAGCTTCTGCTGGTGGAGAAGAAAGAATCATACCTATGTGGGAATGGAGAACCTAGCCTGGAGCAGACCATCGGCATTTGTTGATCCTCTCATTTTATCTTGAAAATACGTGTGAATATTTTAATTTTAGTCTGTAATATATCCATGTTAACTTTTATAAAACTGTTTTAAAATTATCAGATACTTCCCTCATTTTGTTTCTCCAAGCCTTTGAATAAAATGAAAACTCTGTGAACATGCATATGTTTACCCTGTTGCTTTGCTTGTATGGCCATGTAGAGTTTTTCTCCATTGCCCTTCTTCTGGAGGCTTGGAAGATACCAACTCCAAAGTCCTTGGACTTTGAATTCCTAAAGGAAGTTGTGGGAATCTGAGGAATCTTAGACCCAGTTGAGGTGGTAAGTACAGACATAGAAGTAAGTGGTGAGTGTCCTGCCTGAGTCGTGCCTTAGGAGGACTAATCTCAGCAACTCCACTCTGCATGCAGCAGCCATGAACTAGAGTGTGTATCCCGTGAGAGACAGGCATGTGAGAGAGGCACTTCTGACAAGTTCTAGCCAAGAGATGCTCAGCAGGGTGGGCCTGAGAATTGAATTGATGTCAGTGATTTTCCTGGTCCTCAGGAATGGGAGGCAAACTGAAATAGAAGCTACTAGGCAGGAGTGTGGGTTGCAGCTTGTAGAAGAGAAATGCAGTTTGTGACTAGTGGAACAGCACTGGGTAAAATTATAGGACTCTCTTCCTTTTGAGGTGCTTTAAGGGAGAATAGCCATATCAGAAATCAACAATAAAAGGAGTATATTATGAGCCTCCCAATGGCATTCCAGGGTCCGGAGTGAGATAGATATGGGTTTGAATTCTGACGCTGTCATTTACTGGCTCTGCAACCTCAGGAGAGTTATTTAGTCTCCCACAGGCTCAGTTTCTCATCTATAAAATGGGGATAATGGTAATAAAACATTCCTTAAGACATTTCTCCTTATCATTGGTGTGTAATGCTTCTCAGATCTCAGATCTTCTCTCTGACATCTCAGTTGGAGACTGACACATTGATGACATGTTGGATGGGCCCACTGTTCTGTCATTAAAAAAAATGCCTTTATTTGAATCCAGCAGACAAACACATCTGCTTGGCTGTTTAAAGAGAACTGAATGGTATTCACAATCAAAGCTTGAACATCTCTGTGGATCTGCAGGCTTCTCTCTTTCTGGAAGAGTTAGAGAGGAAATGTATTCAGACTTCTGTTAAGTTTTAAGTTAGTCTGTCCTCATTATAATGTTGGGTGGTGGATAGTTGATTTGCTCACAGGGTATCAGTGCAAAATGGCTTTTTGAAAAAAACATCAAGCAATTATATCTTTGTCAAGTAAACTTTCCCATAGTTCCTACAAATGAATAGGCTATTCTATTAGAGCACTTATCTCTCTTTTAAATACTCAAGATATAAACTAGCCTTACATACTTTAATCAATAACATGCCCTTTGAGGTTAGTGATTATACAGAATGAAGTTTCGTTGTGTCAAGTTTCCAGTCTGGAGTGGAGATCATGAAGGCAATAAGAAGACACATCAGCATTCAATTTGGTGCTTTCTCATTAAAATCCAGTTTAGAATGAACCAAAAGAGCTAATCTGAAATTATAAATGACTATAAATACACTAAGGAGATAAAACAAGCCAGCTCTTTGGAAAAGAGCAAAGAATAAATTAGTCAAGAATCATATTAAAATATCAATGAAGAGATTTAAAATATTATGCTTCTCATTTTCCTTTGCTCTTCTTCATATTTTGTGATTGTTTAATGCCTTTTCAGCTTTAGATGCTCAGGATTAAAGAAATTACTTTTTGTATTGTTTCTTCTGATTCCTTGATGGATATTTATCTGTTTCTCTGTCCAGGAATTCTTCCTTGTCAAAAAAAAACATTGATACTATCAAAACGGAACAAAAAGCTGGGCACAGTGGCTCACGCCTATAATCCCAGCTACTAAGGAAGCTAAGGTGGAGGACTGCTTGAGGCCAGGAGTTTGAGACCAGCCTGACCAACATAGTGAGATCTTGTCTCTACAAAAAAAATTTAAAAATTAGCTGGGCATGGTGGCATGCACCTATAGGCCTAGCTACTTGGGAGGCTGAGGCAAGAGGATCACTAAGCCCAGGAGTTCAAGGTTGCAGTGGGTTATGATCAGGCCACTGTACTACAGCCTGGGTGACAGAGTGAGACCTGTCTCCCCCCTCCCCCCCAAAAGCCCAGAACAACATCATCAATAATAATTCTGTTTATCTCAAACTATTAAAAATTTATGTTCAGTCAGAGCTGCTCTGTTAAATTTGGCCTCTGAAATCTAATACTGGTCCTGGAAATCTGAAGCTTACTTACAAGAATTGTGTAAACTTCACACACACAAATGCCCTTTTCTTTTTTTCTTTTTTAAGATTTATTCTCTGAAAAGGATCTACATCAACTTTCCAAGAGTCAACAGCAGCTGTTGCCTGGCTGGAGAACGCGACTCCAGAGTCTAGCTCGCTCATGGCTTTCCTTCTGTGTTTCCAAACTCTTTGTTCTCCTCTTTCCCTAGACCTGCCCAAACCATCACTGTCTACCCATGGCTTAGGCTTCAAACTTTATAGTCGTAAACATTGGCTTCTCTTTTCCCTTCTTTCTACCAGTCCAGTTAGTCACCAAGTCCAATTCTACCCCTGAAACATCTGGCTAAATAACAATTGTGTGCAAGTCCTTCTTGTGAACAAAAAAGTTTCAGAGTTCCATATTGCTTGCAGAAATAATGTTTGGACCCCTTCACCTGACACTGTAGAATCTCCACGCCTCACCCGGCCTATCTTTGGCCTTGTGTCTAACTCACCCATGTATTTATTTTATGCTCCCAGGAAACCAAGTTTATGGAGGTTTCCTCCTGATTATATCCTGTGCTAACTCATGCCAATTTCTACCATTATTCTACTTTAATTTAAAAAATCGTATAGTAAAACATGGCGATTTTAGAAAACAGAAAGTACAGATGAGCAAAATTTAAAAAATAAATATAACTCAAACTCTCAGAGATGACTACTGCCAAAGTTTGGCTATATTTTCTTTCAGACTTCTATCTGTGCATATTTATACATATGCAGATTTACAAAAATTGAATTTTACTATATATGCTATAATCTAATTGTTTCAATAACTATATCATTGAACATAAATAATTCCATATTTATACTTACCTATATCTTATCTATCAAATGTATTGATGTTTAATTATCTGATCTCCTATTTTGATCACTTAGGTTTTTAACTTTTTTCTACAATTTTAAACAATTTTCCTACAAACTTTCTTGTAGCTAATGTTTTGCACACATTCTTAATTAATTTCTTAGGTAATTCCTACAATTGAAATTGTTTCTCTAACATCTTTTTCTTCTTTGGACCCAGTTCTACTTCTTTCCATTTTTATGAAAGTTTGAAGATTAAACTCAGACCCAGTAATCCCAGAAAGCATTTAAGGACAAGATAGAGATGACCTTCCAGTTCTTAGTGTTCATAATGCTTGTTAACTCCAACCAGAATTACTTGAGCTAACATAACAAAACTTGTTCTTAAAATGTTTTATGTTCAGTTTTGCCTCCATCTTCTTCCCTTTTTTGGCTAAATCAGCTTGGTCACATCTCACAGTGCTGTCGATCAAGCTGAAGTGATATAAACTTTGTAAGTTTAGGTTTGCCTGCCTAGCTTTCAGAGGTTGTGTTTTCAAGGATACTTGGTCTGTCATTCAGGTAATCCACCAATGAGTGGTTGTTCACTTTATTCTGTCCTGCTTAATTGAAAAAACATTTATTAAGTCCCTTTGGTATAGATGGCTTTGTGCTGGGTGAGTCTCTCCCAAGGAGCTCATGGTTTAGTAGGGGAGGCAGACTCATAAGTACTGATTACTTCACTCTGACATGTGCAGTAATAGAAGCATGTGCAAGGTGGAAGAGCTGCTAACTCTTTCTGGAGGGGTTAGGGAAGGCTGCCTAGAAGAGGTAACAGCTGAGCTGCATTTGGTAGGATAAACAGGAGTTCCAAAGGTGGTTGTACAGTGGGAAGGGTGAGGAAGAGAGAGCAGTATTTTCAAACACAATGGAGCCTAGAAAAACATGGTGGATTTAGGAAACCATATGCAGAGTGTGGTATTTTTGGAAAATTTGCTGTGGGGAGAGGAAAGCATGGGTCATGAAGCTTGAGAGGAGGACAGTGGTCAGGTCATGAATAGCCTTGTTCAATCGTGTACTTGGACTTGACTCTGGAGGCATTGGCAAACCCCTGACTTGATGAGATTGGTATTTTAGGAAGATGTATCAGATAGTAACATGGTTCCTGGATTTCAGGTGGAAGATATTGGAAACAAGGAGACCAGTTCAGAAACCACCGTAACTACCCATTAAAGAAATGAAGGGGATCAAGATGGAGAGTGGTGATGGCAGAAAGGAACAGACGCCTACGGTGCAGGGCCAGGGCAGGGATCTTGGGCACTTGAAGACTGAGCCAGGACTTAACAAAACAGGGCAGAATGGTTGAATGATCCAGGAGAGTTCAGTGGATAAACCAAAATTGAGAGTCAGTTGTCCTAAGAGATGCACCAACAGGACAGGGCTGAGTAGAGAGCAGAAGCCACATGAGATACAACAGGTTGGGCACTAGGAACACCAAAGAATATTCTTGAGCTACAAAAAGTCAATGAATTTTCTAAGTAGGACAAAGAAATAACTTTAATAGGAATATCCATAAATAGACCACAAAGTAAGATTTTCCTCCTACCTGAAAATCTGGTAAAGAACCAGCAAAAGAGAAGTCCTTGAGGGAAAAAATGCTGAACTGATTTCACAGTAATTTTGACCTAGATGTGAAAATCTCACTTAGAATAAAATATTCAACTTTCATGGGCAACTCTAAGAGACACTCAATTTTCTTCTCTTATTTTACTGGCTTTATATTCCTGTCAGGGAGGATACTTATCCATATTCTTACTTGGGTAAAGAGGCAAAATATGTCATTTATGGATGTTGAAAAACACCCTTCTAAGGGCTAACACTTGCCAATCACCTTCTACTTTCCCAAAGGTACCATTTACCTCCTTTGGTTTGGACTGTGTGCTAATTATGCGATGCTGTATAACAAACAACTTCAAAACTTAGTGGCTTGAAACAACAATAATATTTTGCTTATGAGTCTGTAACTTAGCCAGGGCTTGGCCAGGGCACCTTGTCCCTGATCCATTTGATGTCAGCTTTGGCAACTGAAGGTAGAGCAATGGAATTATCTGAATGCTCCCCACTCACACACCTGGCGTTGATGCTGGGGACACTCCAACAGCTGAGGTCTGGAACTAGTGGGGCTCCACAGCCATCTCTGTTTCTGTGTGATCTCCCCAGTAGATCAGCATAGCCAGAATTCTTTCAGAAGTCTCTCTTTGTGGGAGACTCCCACGGCATGTCTTTCACAAGAGAAAAAGCCAGGAGGGAACTGTGTTACCTTTTCTAACCCACTTCAGAGAAATGAGTCACTAAAGCCAGCCCATATTGGGGGACTGGAATAGACCCCATCTACTGTGGGAGGAATATCAAATAATTTGTTTTAAAATGGTGGCAGTCTGGATGAGAAATAGTTTGCATAAAGCCAAATGATTGCTCTTCTCCCAGAGGCCATAGTTTGGTTGTAGACTCTTTATTTTAGGGATTCCTACCAGAGACCTTTTTTTGACTCCTTCCCATACCCTATTTGGGTTCCACCTAGTCAAACTTTCCCAAGTTCAGTCTCCATAACTTCTGATCATCTCAGAGCAACATGGTACAGTAGAAAGAGCTGTGTTCAGAGTCAGAAGGATCTGATTAGTAGTCTCCTGATCTCGGGTCTGCTAATGACTTGCTGTGACTGCCTCATGACTCAGGCAAGCTTCCCACAGTGGGTGGGCATGGTTAGTTCACAAACAGCATAGTTTTTCCTTTAATTGAATACAACCATAACATTTATGTGTGGACCAGTTAACAAACTTTATTGAGCTCTTCTTACATGCAAAATGCTGTGCTGGGATCTGTGGAAGCTACAAAGACTGGCCTAGGAGCAGTAGAGGCCAGTGCTAATCAATAAGTGGGGGAATTCTGCAGATGGAAGCCAACAGCATTATTGCCCTTAGACCTGGGAAAGCAGAGGTCTTGCCCCAGGTCCCCTGCCATCCACTGCCCTCCCCCTTCCCCCACCTCCAGACTCAGGGGCCCCTGTGGTTTGAAGTCTCTTCCTCAAAATTTTCCAAGTGCCTCTCTGGTGCTCAGAACTAGCCAGGGCTGGCAGTACCATCTGGGCAGGGTGTTCTGAGCCTGGACCAGGCCCAGCACAGGGCCTGGTTTTCCTTTCTTACCTTCAGGGTGCTCTCTAACTCTCCCCACTCCCTCCTCCCCTTTATGTGGGGTTGACCAGGTGTCCCAGAGGAGCTTCAGGGCTCATGCTTGTAGGATTGTTCCAGGTTGCTGTGACAAGGCCCTGATTCTAGAAGGGCATCCTGGTGAGCAGATAGTTTCTACTGGATGGCATGATATTTCTCTTACAGGATGGCATGAGATTGGGTCACCAGAATGAGGCTGACATGCTGATTCTGAAGCCTGAGAATTTTAATTTCTAACAAGTTCCCAAGGGATGTTGAGGCTTCTGGTTGGGGAAACACTTTGAGAACCAATGAACTTGTGTGAAACTGTGTGTCTTATGAGCGAACAATGTTGTATTCTTTGTAATCCTTTGAGAACTTTAGTTCTTACATTCTGAAGTATTGGTAAAATGCTCAACTTAAGAGCTATGTGGGTCTAAATTTTCTTATCCAAATATGGGATGCCCACAGTGATATCGACTCAGGCAACATCCTGTAAAATACCTCTCTCTAAGTGATCAGTCTACCTGACTGATCTGCAGTGTAGGTCACTGCTTAGTCAGTGCAACAGGTTTTTCATCCATGTGGCTCACATGAACATCAGGTAAGCTATGTATAGTTGGCTTGAGGACCAGAAAGGCAAGTCTACAGCTCTGGTACTGCCTAATTCTTACTGTGACTGAATGCCACAGGGGTGGGTAGGAATTTCCCTTCCTTTATATATTTTTCCAAAATTTTTGGTGAAAATAGAATTTTAAAAAATCTAATCAATGTTTATTGGAAGAAGTAGCTCTTTAATGGAAAATAATAATGGATATGGAGGGGTTGCTTTGGGAGTTTGGATTTTAAAGAGGTGACTGAGTTTATGGCCAGGGTTTCTAAAACAGCAGAGAGTGAAGTCACCCAAAGGTGACCAGCAGGTCAAATGATCCCTTAAGGGATTTAAGACTTTCCAAAGACATCTGTAGTCCCTATGATTGAACACAGCAGGAGATCCTTAGCAATTAACATTTACTGAATAACTGGTGAGTGCCAGGTTCACACCAGGTTAGGGTTTCTGCAGAATGCATAGGCCCCCAGAGACTCACTATACAGCGCCCCCTACCCCAATAAGCCACTAATAAGCATTGCTGAGCAAGGAGGGTTCTGACAAAGGTGCCAACCTGGCACTGCAGAAATCAGAGGAGGGAGGTGTGTGGAGGGAAAAATGGGATGTGGTAAGGGTTACCATACATTAGTTGACCCTTAATTTACTTAGGGTGGGAATATTATTCCTTCTTTAAAAATGGGGAAACTAGGGCTCAGAGACTTGCCCAAGATCATGCACCTAGTATCACAGAGCCAGGATTCAAGTCATCTACACACATATGGTGTATACAGAAAGGATATTTTAAGAACAGGTGATCTGTGTCAAACCATCACTCAACCATCTGCTAGCTGTGGTCTGGTTACTTAATCTCTCTGGCTCTTAGTTAACTCTTATAGAACATACAGTTGTCTTATAGAAACCAGGCTTATTGTGAGGAACAGGAGATAAGAAACAAAGTGCCCAGTGTGGTGTTGGGCACATAGCAGGTGCTCAAAGGGCTGGTTTCCTTTCCTTCCCTTCTCTGCTCCCCCAAGGGACCAAAGGAGATGGCTCCACTCTGGTTCACCAGGAGGCATGAAACAGATGTTTTCTCTCAAGGAAATTAACCTTCCCAAGCCTTAATTTCTTCATTTATAAGATGGAGATAATAGGACTCCCTACTTTGTAGAGTTGTTGTGGCTTTTAAATGAGAAGGTGCATGTTAAGTACATAACATGTAAGACACATGCTCAGTGCTCAATGAATGTTAGCTATCATTAATAATAACAGAAACAGGAACACTTAAGAATCTAGGATTATTTAATTCAGAGGAACAGTACGAGCTCTTTTGTACCCTGTACAACTGTCACCCCTTTAAAGCTGAACCGGGGAAGGCTGGCCCAGGAGAAAATCTGGAGGCCCCAGGATGAAATTGGGGCTATTTGGGTCATCCTGTTTTATTTCCTGTGCATGCTATACAGCTCTTGCCAAGGAGATGGCAGGATTCTCTTTCAAATAAAACTGAATTTTGCACAGTCCTCGGAAGAAGAATTTTTTCCTCTGTTGCTCACTTGAGCTTCTAAAGGGTTTCTTGCAAGAGTGAAAGGCATGAAATGCTTGACTTTTCTATAACAGCCTCTGGTTTAATAATTAGATATTCCAGGAATAATTGCTTTGGCAGAAGTCAGCTACATTTTATTTTGACAGAGGGAGTCTTTTGTTTTTGCATTTCTTCCTGTTCCATTGTGCTTATGGAAGAAAGTATTTGGAGCTTGGAGTTTTTGTAACACATTTCACTTTTTAAGACTATGATGTGTGCTGAGATATTCTCCAAAGGTCACAGCAAGAAATATTTTATGGTGGAGAGATCATGAGAAAGGCCAACTTCCAGTATAACCCAGTATCTACTTGGGACATTTTCAAATTAAAGCTATTTTATAACTCCTCCTCAGATTTTTATTCTATCTTTGCAATAGGGAGCTAGCACTATGGAGTTTGAAAAAGGCATTGGGGCAGAAACACCAAGACGTGGATTCCAGCTCAGACATTAAATTGTTCCTGGCAAGTTCTTGAAAACCTGTAATCCTCAGCATCCTCATCTGGAAAATGGCAATAATAACACACTTTGCAGGGCGATTTGGAGGACAAGGGGACATATATAAAGCCCACAGTATGGCATGTGGTCATTGCTCAATACTTCCCAATAAATATTTAGGTCCCTTCCCTTGCCTCCCCCAGTGCTTTGTAGTTGGATGTCCATGGGTGAGTCTCTTACCCGTCCTGGTCTTAGTTTATCCATCTGTAAAATTAAGGGGCTTGGCCAGCTCTTCACACACTCTGATGTTGCATCAGGCCCGAAAAGCCTATGAATCTGTAAGTCTTCATGTTGTTATCATTCAGCTGTGCTGGACTGAATTAGCTCCAACGTGAAAGGTGGAATGGCTGCAGGTGGCTGGGTAGCCTGGGTGGCCTCCATGGCAGAATGACCCTTGACTGTGCCTGAGGAAAGTAGAAGAGCAGAGACTGGCGGAGGGTGTCTCTCAAGTTAGGGGGCCTCAGGGTGCGTAACAGCCTGAGCCCTTCTCAGTGCTAGAATAGTCCAGGGAGGTCCAGCCCAAGCCCTGCATGGAGTTCTGAATGACCAACCAATTCCAGAGCCAAGCTAGGCATTTGTGACAAGTCCAGACTATTGTATTACTCAGCATCTTTTTGCAAGAAGCAGCAGAAACCCAATAAAAACCTGGTAAAAACCAGCTAAAGCACAAAGGAGACTTTATTGTCTCATGAGGCCAGGAAGCCCAAGGGATAGAACCATATGCTACTGGATTGAGGGGCTCAAATGATGCTGTCATGGATTTTTCTTTCTACATCCTTCTGATCTTCTTGTCTGTCTTTTTGAATGTTGGCCTTTTATTTTTCCTCCTGTTTCTGTTAGACTTTCTCTACCTGAGAGCCAAGCTGAACCCTACAGACCTAGGCTTGCAGTGTTTGGCTTACAATACAATAGGAATACAATACAATACATCAGGAATAGAGAACTCTCTTTCTGTGTCCACACATCAATCCCATAGGAGGGCTGTGTTTGTTGGATTATGTTAGGTGATGTAAGCACGTGGTAGTATGTAAATGGTGCACTACAGTGCTCACAATACAAAGCCCTGGGTGATGTGGCCACCAATGTAATGGGGCCCAGGTGGGCATTGTGACTTATAGTGCAGTGATGCCTGTGTGGAATGGAGGAGTTGCTGCCAACCAGCACAAAAGATGTGCTGTACAAAAACAAACCAATACAACCTAAAGAGATATCCATGACAGGAGGCTCACCGAGCGGAACCAAATCCCTGTGTTGGCCTCAGCTTCCAGTTTACCCAAAGACGTTTGAACTCTCCAGAGAGCACTGAGAAGCACAGCAATGTACCCTGGGCCTGACCTCCAGGATTTGACTTTCTTTTTTCTCAGCAGTTTCCTCTTTTCAATTTCTTGTTCACAAACCTTATTATATACCATCATCCATCACTGATATTTTTCCAGTGTCAACTTCCTCACATGCACTGTGCTTTCATCCCTCTTGCCTGCAAAACCCTAACTCTGGGTAAACCAAACCATCCATGCTTTCACCTGAACTCCAGGAGGTAGCCACAGGTCTGCAGTGACAAGTGCCACTGCACATTCGTGGCCTCCAACTTCAGGCAGGCCCTATTCCTAGACAGCCCTTTCATCCACTGTGGAGACACTGGGCATTTAAAAAATATTCTCCATTTGCTGGTTATCCACTCTTTATTCTCCACCTATGTCTCTTCTATGCCCTGCTTGTCCGACCTCTATAGCCTGCATTCTCTGGCTCCCTGTTGGGTCTGGCCAAAACACCAGCAGAAGAACCGGAGGCAAGAGGAGAGGAGAGTTGGCTTCCTTATTTCCCTGTGTCCTCCCTGCCTCACTATGTGTCTGGCATAGCCGAGTCCCTCTGACTAATGTCCCTGTTAGGTGGTTCTCTTCTTGGCTCCAGCCCCCACCAGCTCCCTTCCCTTCCCTTGCCCACTGTTGGTAGTTCCTTGTGCCTCACCTTCCATGGTTTGTTCCCTTAACCCAGTCCACATCGACTTGACTCACCCCTTCATTAATTCTCTTTAGTTCAACTTTTCTGAGTGTGCCATCTGTTTCCTGCTGGAACTTGGCTGAGCACATCTACTATCCTCAAACATACGTCCTCTCTGTTGACCCTTCACCCCTACTCAACAGGAAGAATAGAGTCCATCAGAACAGAACCTGCTCAATGTCATTAAGCCTAAAACCCTCCTTAATCTGCACCCATCCTTCCCTACCTTCTCTCCTGTTATACTAGCAGATGTGTCCAGCCCCTGCCTGAGACCACTTTGTCCACTTGTGCTCTGGATCCTTGACCCCCATCTACCTGGAGACCTTGTTCTTGTTGTCTTCTCTCCCTAGAACCTTCAGCCTATTCCTCATACTAGCTTCTCCATTCCAGTAGTCAAAGTTGCTCAAGGCTTTCCTGTCTTTAAGACATTCTCTCAATATCTACTTCTCCTTGGCCACCATCATATTTCTCTCTCCCACATCACAACAATCTTTTGAAAAAGATTGTCTGCAATCTCTACAGTCTCACCTCCTGTTTGCCAGGGATAAAACATGGCCTGTCTAGCTCTGAATGGGCACGATGTCTGTTTAAGGGACCATATCTCCAGTAGCTGGGTCAAGCTTTCTATCTTTAGTAGGAATTTGATTATTTCTTTTTTTCCTTGAAAAACTATGTTTAAGAAAGAAAATGGGTTAGGACATGGAAAAGTTTGTCAAATATCATTAATGCCAACATTCCACAGCTGCTTTTCAGTTATAACTCTCAAAAGAAATCCATGGGAAATTTAAATATGGTACATGAGAGTTGGTACATAAGAGCTATGGTCAGAACTGGGCATCAGGACAAGAGAGCATGTCTCATGCCCCATTGAGGCAGGAAGTAGCATTGATGTCTGAGAGAGGAGCTCAAGGCCAGGAGCGGGTCTTGGGGTTTGAGGCAAAGAGCATTCATACCTGGTCTTTATCTATAGATAGAAGAGTCTGTGCTGTGTTATGGAAGATTACTTGCCCTGGTTTGAGTTTTTTCCCCATCCTTTCTCCTTTTTCCCAAAGCCACCAGGTAAGATCTGTACTAATCCTGCTAACCACTACTTGTCAGTAGGAAATTTTATATAGAAAACATATGTATTCTATATATTAATATGTTGAGGCATCCAACTCATGTTTGAAGAGTGCCTACTTTTTAAATAATGAAAACTATGGAATAATAATTAAAGAGCATAGATTTTGGAATCATACAGGGACAGGTATACTTAGCAAAGTTACTAAACCTTTCTAAGTCTCAGTTTCTTCTGTACTACTCAAAAAATATGCATTCTCTATCCTGTTCAACCATTCCATACGCACAATCTCCCAATATGTGCAGACTATTGTTTCTCAAACTTCAATGTGCATGTGAATCACCTGGGGATATTATTAAAATGCAGATCCTGATTCAGTAGGTCTGGGGTGATTCTGTGTGTTTAATAAGCTTCCAGGGGCTGCCCATACAGTTGGTCCTTGGACCACACATTGAGAAACAAAAACCTCTCTGTGCATTGATAATATGAGTATGAAAAAAAGAAAATGCACCACCGTTCTTCACAGCAACTGAAAGTCCTATAATGTTCTCTGGCCTTTTCTAGGATCTCTTACAGGGATGATGGAAGTGCTTTGAGCAACTTTGAGGGGTCTGCAGCCCTGCAGATGGTTGGGTCCCTCTGGCTGCTTCACTGCTGGAGTGGTCACGTCTGCTGCCCCTACTGGTCTGTCATCTGCATTCTCTTAATTTATTTCCACTAACCACAGCACCTGAGCCTTCTTAAGGTACCTTGGGAATTTTAGGGGAGTCTCTATGTTTCCAGTCTCCCGACCGCTCATCAGCCTGTGCAAAGTGTGTCCTTAATTAGGTCACAGACATTTTGAAATAAAGAGCTCCCTGGTGACATGGCTTGAACTTTGTGAGTATTTGGCAGTCACAGTAAAATCAGCTTTTAGAATCTGAAAAAATAATTGGGCCAAATGCTTCAACGTACATTTATTACATTTAAATGACACATTTAAAAATACTCTAGGTGTTAAAATAGAAGTAATATAACAGTAAATGACAAGATATTTTACTGATGACTTACAATATCCCAGATGCTTTATATTCATTATCTGTAATTGTGATAGAAGCATTGTAATCTGCATTTTCCTCTTGTGCCCCTGCGGACACAGGGACTCAGAAAGGATTAATAGCTTGCCTGGGTGACGCAGCTCATATGTAGTAAATCTTGGGTCCTCCCACCTCTGTCTGATGCCAATTAAACCCCTTCTGCCTCTCCAGATTTAAATGCTCCCTCAGGCTCCCTTTTTATTAGACAACTGCTTCCTTAAACACAGGCATTGTTTTACTTTTGCCATTTACTTTGTCATTCATACTATTTGTGGATTTTATTAATGAGTCTCCCCCTTGAGGCAATGTGATTATCATATTAGAAAATATCAGTGAGCGGCCTTTTCAAAATATTTAGTTGAGTTTAAATCTACACAATAGAGAATTCCTTTATGTCAGGAAGGGGTGTGAAATGGAGTCACTTTTTTTCCTATCAGGTAGCAAGTCAGTATCAGTGTATGAAGGATACAAAACTAATGCATCAGCAATGTGGGAAGGTATATGTTTTTTCAATGAAGGGCTGAAGAAATATTTAAGTTTGTACTGAACAACACACACCCTGAGTGCATTACTTCTATTGTGGGTGACTGAATTGGCACCAGTCCCTAGGATTGGAACTGAGGCAAAAGGGTATAAACAGGAACTGGACCCAAATCATCACAGCATCAAAACTCTGACAAGGGAGGAATGGAGTTAGATATTGGACCTCCAAAATGGTTTCTATGAACTGGAAATGCCCTCCGATTCTATTTAAGTGGTCTTTCAAGTTTTAAAGAAGGAACTTTGAGTAAATTATATCAATAAAGGGCAATGGTGGGGCCAGGCTTATTATTGGTCTGACATACCAAATGTTTCCTATAAATCACAAAATGTCATTCATCCTGGTTTTGTGACCATCACCAGGACTTGCCCATCTTCAAAAACAAGAAAACAGTCCCCTCCCATTTTATACACTCTCTACTTTTCCTTTTTGGGATCGTGCTCAGTTTTTTTTCTCCTTCAAAGCAGGGAAGGTAGAGAAGCAGCAGATGACTTCTGTAAGCTGCTAAAGGCTCACAGAGGATACTATTTTTTTTCTTGATGTTTCCTTAAAGCAGTGAGAGCAGGGATGGCATAGCCTTCAGCATATATTTTGCTGATGGCTTTGATGTGATTTCTTTATTTGCCAAACACTTAAATATTTTTACAGAGGGTTGCTCCATGCTCTATAAATAGCTATATTCTACAACCAACCAAGATGAACTGAGTTTTCTTTCAATGATGACATTCTAAAAGAAATGTGTAGAATATTAATGCAATGGAAATGCTATAGGAATACAAAGTAACTCCGTACACAATGACAAGTATTTTAAAAGGTGATAAAGACAACAAACAATAATTCATGGTTAGCAAATTAACAGGAAAGAAGAAATCAACCTTGTACAAGGCAGGTAAAGAAAAAATTCAAGGCATTAGTGGAGCAAATAGTCAGTTGCTCTTTACTAATATCATAAAGTGAGAGTGGAAGGGATTGACCTCTTAAACACAGTCAATGCACAGAGAGTTCATTCACGGCCAGATGGAATCCAGACTATTTGTGTGGGAAAAGAACATTCTCTATGTGGTCCTTGCATTGGCAGTTGGGGGTTAGGGAAGGAATATATGAACCATGAAACACAGCATCTGGGTTTGAGTCTCTCAAAGTTGCTTAAAGTGGAGCAAGTCATGCAATCTTTGGGCTTCCATTTTCTCATTTAAAAATGGAGAACGAAATGAGAATACATGTGAAAATGGTTCAGATCCATAACTAGATGAGTGTTAGTTATTGTGATAATTATTGCTGTCATTCTGACTGGGAGCAGTGGCCCTAGTTTGACCCTCTCCATGTGGAGACTTGGAGGTCTATATCCTCATGTGCTTCCCTCTAGGCTCTGCCCATCACAGTCCATGACCACAGCCTTGCTTGTCTGCAGGTGTGTGTTTCACTTGCCTGGGAATGGTCTAATGGGTCCTAAGCTCTACCAAGTTCACTGGATGTGGGGAATGTTGAAGTGAATAAAAGCACCGATAGCCTTAGGATGAGGGTTGAAATAATATTAGATTTTGCACATCACAGTGGTCAGGAATACAAAAACATCACTGATTCCTCAGTATCTAGTTTACAAACCTTCATTCCCATTGATAGCAGAACAAAAATTTTGCCAAGTCAAGATAAATAGTCACTTTTGAATGTAAACTTAGTAAGTTTCAGATTCTTTACTTGCCTCCCTTCTCTGTGGGGTCTTACAGATTATCCTGACCTGGGAGGAGCACCTGGTCTCCATGCCAGCCTTGGTCCTTATAGGCTCACACTTCAGGGCTGTTTGTCCCTGACGCTGATATGAGACTTCCTTCCCTCACATCTATAGGCCTCTGGGGCCCACATCCATGCACACTGCAGCCCCTTTGTCTCGACCCCAGCTTTCATGGCTGCTGGCTTCCTCAGTCATTCCTGCACAACTTTGGATGATGGGGACTACTGCCATAGAAGTGTTTGGATGCCATCCCACATCATGCTGGGGGTATGCGTAGGATGATGATACCTCCTCATTTGCAGAGACTTTGCCAGCTTTTGCCTGTTGTCTCTATATAACTATTAACAGCACTGTCTTCACTCTCAAAAGTGTCCTAGTTTCACAATATATTCTACGGTCACCTTAGTGCAGGACTCAGGGAGGCCCCCATCAGGCTTACAGGACCAAACATCTCCCTCAGCCATTGCTTCCCTCCCACTTAGATGCCTCCTTGGATACCGGGTAGGTGGGGCCTGGTGGCTACTCACCCCTAATCCAGTTCACTTTGATCCTCTTGGCCTGCCTCAAGTTTCTTTTTGGCCTGAGGGAAGGAAGAGGTGGAAAATAATACTTATGTAATCAAATATTGTTCCCCACTCCACGCCTTTATGCTCTAAGCTTTCTCTCTTACTATTTAAATAGAAATTTCTAGAAATCAAACAAAAAATATCTTTCTTTTTCAGATTCTTGGCCCTGTCACTGGCCTTTAAGAAACCATGCTGGTGTTGAGGGGGAAATATTCAACACCAACATGTTGAAAGTTGCTTCAGGATTCGTGTGTGTGTGGTACCTCTGAAGGGGGTGCTAAGGAGATGGACTGTGGGGCAAAACATACACTAAAGGGAGCAGGATAGTCCAAGACAGCAGTGAAGGAGTTGTCTCCAAGCCATGTGTGACCAATGTGCTCACGTTAGCTCAGTCAATAGGCATGAGAAGAACAGCGAAGGAAATGCTTCCTCCAGACTGTGGGGGTCGGAGGAGGCCTAATGACAGCCTGGAATTTCAATGAGAAAACTGGGAATTGGGTAGGTAGAAAGCACCCTTGATAGGGAGAAAGTAAAAGGAGTGATTAAAAACATGGAGGCATGAAATAATAGGCACTTTAAGAGAACAGTAAACAAACCAAGGGGAAACCAAAATAACTGAAACCCATTCTTTGTGCAGAAAAAAGCAGTTGGATATAAAGTTGAGAAGGTAGGCTAGAGATTGGCCTTTAAAATCACTTTGATGGGTTTCAACATTATCCTCAGGTACAAGGGAGCCATTGAAGGATTTTGAGGAAAGTGGAGACATAATTAGAGCAGGTTTCCCTTATCCCATTTTTAAAAGGAAATTTATCTGTCAGGTATGTAGACTGATTAAAACTTTGAAATGATTAGAGAAAGAAAGACCAGATAAGGATTTTCAGTCAGCTATTATAACTGTGCTCGTGAAGTAAAGGAAAATATACTTGCAGTGAATGAAAGATAAGAAATCTCATCAGAATAATAGAAACTATAAAAAATAATCTAATGAAAAAATCTACAACTGATTAATACACCACCTGGATTTTGAAAAGTTACTGAATGCATTTAGCAGAATGGAGATGACAGAGCAAGCTTGAAGACAGGTCAATAATATTATCCAATCTGAAGAAGGGAGAAACAGGAATGAAAAAGATGAACAGAACTTCAAATACATGAGGAATAATATTAATATTAAAAAATCTAATATAGGCATTATTGGAGTAGATGAGAGAAAGACTCCATAGAAATAATGCCCACAACTTTCCCAAATTTGGTGAAATTTACAGATTCAAGAACCTCAGCAAACCCCAAGCAACATAAATACAAGAAAAACCTAGGCATATCATAGTCAAACTGATGAGAACCAAAGATAATGAGAACATATAGAAAACAGCCAGCAGAAACCAGCACATTGCATATGAGGGAAAAATGACTTGACTGATCACTGACTTCTCATCAGAAAATATGGAAGCCAGAAGACAATGAAAAACATCTTTAAAGTGCTCAAATGAAAAAAACAAAACAAACAAACAACAACAAAAAAACAGAACACCCAAAGAAAATATCCCTTAAGAATGAAGGTGAAAAAAATATTTTCAGATAAAGGAGAATTTGTTGCTAGTAGATGGGAAATGTTAAGGAAAGTTCTTCAGACGGTGGGAAATGATAATGGATGGAAATTGGGATCCTCAGGAAGAAATGAAGAGCATCAAAAATGATGAATCTGTGAGTAACACAAAAGCAACCCTTCTATTACATAACACCCACCCGGAAAACTTGATTCTCTGGCATCTTCCCAGTCCTAGAAAGTGGCTCAGGCCAAACTCCTTTGGGTCATTCTCAACTTCTCTCATTCTCTGAAACTACTATCCTTGTACCAATCCACCAAGAAATTTTGTCTTTTCCATCTTCAACATATATACAGAGAGTCTGACCTTTTTATTACTGCCACTGTTCACCACCCGGGTCTAAGCCACCACCATCTCTCACCTAGATCACTGCAGTAGCCTCCAACCCCCTCCCCTTCTTCTTCCCTTGACCCCCAACAGTCTGTTCTCAGCACAGTGTCAAGAGTGATCCTTTTAATACATAAATCTGATGATTTCACTCCTCTGTCATAGCCTCCTAAAAGCTCTCCATCTCAGAGTTTTTTATATTTTTATATTTATATTTAAAAATATATCATTTAAAATGACACATCACTGTGATTTTAATACATATCTGAGAAGACATTTAAAGAACTGAATGATTTCACTGTAATAAAAAGGCTTCTATTTCCATTAATTTATTTATGTAAATAAAATTTTTCAGAACATGTATCTTTAAAAATGAAAAAAATGGAAATAAGATTAACGCTGAATTCTATCTCATTCTGACAATTAATATTCTTCTATGGATACATGACCTAATTCAGAAGAAAAAATCCTAGCCCCATACATGTCATTAAAAGATAGCTTTCCAATACAATTTTACTTTTCACATTAAGCAAACATTTATCAAAAGTTATAAAATCTTCATTTGATCAGTTATGTACAAGGATAATTGTCAAAATAACTCAATCCCTAAGACATTCAATAACACTTAGTCTTATAGACATAGAAAACAATTATACAATAATTTAAAATTTTAATTTATATTTATATTTTCATTGCAGAAAATTATTTGATAGAGTCATCTGTAAAATATTTTCAAGGATACAAATATTATCTATCAGAATAAAATTCTGGATGGGAATTGGGAAAACTAGTTCAGGGAAAAAAAGGAAGAAAGTAAAATTTCCAACTGCTAAAGAAGAGCTTTGTTCATGAATTTTTTAAATGGGTAAAGGTAGATATCAAATAGCTATGGGATTTAAATTCCATTGGATACTTTTAAGATAGTGATGTAACAACTTTATTTTAAAATGATAATACAATATGCTAGAGCAACTATAGTCATGTGTTGCTTAATGACAGGGTTACGTTCTGAGACATGCATCATTAGGTGATTTCATCCTGTGAACATCCCAGAGTGTACTGACACAAACCTAGATGGTATAGCCTACTATACACCTAGGCCAAACCTGTACAGCATGTTGCTGTACTAAATACTGTAGGCAATTGTAACGCTATTCTAAGTATTTGTGTATCTAAATACTGAAAAGGTAGTGCGTTGGGCTACAATGTTAGGGTGATTATAACATCATGAAATGATGGGATTTTTTCAGCTCCATTATAATTTTATGGGACCACTGTCTTATATTTAGTCTGTTATTGACTAAAATGTCATTATTTAGTGCATGACTGACTTAATTTATGATAAAAAGTGTTCTATACTTAAAAGTGCTTAAGTTGATACTTAGCTTTGCAAATTTTTAAAAGGGAAGCATAAGCAGAAAGTTTGAATGTTAGTGCTGCGATGGTATCTAACTTGGAAATTAATACCAATACTTATTGAATGTTAATATATACTAGACATTGTTCTAAGTATTTCACATATATCTTGTTAAATGCTTATAATAAGGGTATAAGCAGTGTTCTGGTTATTACTGCTGCATAATAAATAACCCCAAAACTTAATGGTGGTAATGAAGCAACCATTTTATTTAGCTCATAATTTTGTGGGTTAGGAATTTGGGAAGGGCACAGGTGGGCTATTCTCATTTGGGATGTCTCATGCAGTTGCAGTCAGATATTGGCTGGGACTACAGTCATCAAAGGATAGACCGCAGTATGCCCAAGCTGTCTAGATTTGGGAGTTGATGCTGGCTGTTGTCTGGGAGCTCAGCTGGGGCTATTGATCAGGGAACCTACATGTGGCTCTCAGCATGGCAATGTTAAGGCAGTCAGGTTCCTTACATGACGGCTGGCTTCCCCTGGAATGAAGATCCAAGAGTGGTGGGTGAAAGCTGCATGCCTTTCTGACTTAACTGTGGATGTTACATAGTATCACTTCCACTGTATTTTACTGATCAAAGCAGTCAGAAGCCCACCCAGATTCAAGGGGAAGGGAAACCAACCCCACCTTTCAATGAAAGGAGTGTCAAAGAATTTGTTTTAAAACTGCCACCAGTAGATAATTATACCTATTTTTATAGATGAGGAAACTAAAGCATAGGGGAGTTAAGCAATTTGTCTTAGATCACAGAGCAGGTAAGTGATGAAGTTAGGCTTCAAACCCAAGCAGTCTGACTCCAGAGCAGAGCTGGGAAACACAACAACACTGCTCCTGAGAAAGGCAAGCCAAACAAGTGAAGTCCTCTGCCTCCTTGGCTGAATGAGCATAGCATCCCCTCCCCAGTTCCACTGCAGAGCCCCCTATTGACATATATCCAAGAATATCAAACTGGGAGACTGTCCCCAGAGTCTACCCTTTGGGGAGCCTGGTTGCCATGGACACCATCTTGCCAGAACTCCTCAATGACTCCAGGGATGGGGGTGAGGGGAGGAGTTGGAGAAGCTACAACCTGCTGGTGCTGAAACTTACTTAGACCCCACAGCTTCAGATTGGACTGACCGTGATACTTGGTATTAGCTGCCTCCTTGCCTTCTGGTACATGTTTCCGGTTGCACATTGCTTGGTGGTCACAGTTCTAACCCTAGACAATCTTGAATACTAATATCAAACAGCTTTTACCTGAATACGGAGAGTCCATGCGGTGGGATTTGCTGTCCTCTCATTCCTAGCTTTGATTAATTAACAGCCATGGGGATCCTCAAAGACCTTGACATACTTTCCAGAAGAGCTAACTGCTCCTTTCTGTCTCTTTAAGAAGAGCCTTTTCTTTTTTTCTTCCTCTCTTGCCCTTCTCAGGGGTTCTAGGACCTTGCTATACCCCCGTAATTTTTAACTTACGGTCTTGTCATGGACAGGAAAATTCACACACCTTCCCGAGTTCTTTATATGCAGCAGGCACTGGGACAGTTGATACAGGAGAGACTTAGTTGGGTTGCGGGGGGGTGCCTGGGGCTTAATGGGTCACCAAACAACTTTGTCGTAGACATCTAGGTGGGCCCTGACATTATTATCTCCTGAGCTACAATGGAGGTCAGATTCATGGGCATGTGTGAGTCTATCCCATGCATCTTAACCATAGGATTATTAACTGAACTTTTATTCCTTCTTCAGAGCTAGTTTTCTTGTGCACTGAGAACACACACACACACTCTCATGCACACATCCACACACATGTGAACTCCCTCCACTTCCTCCCACTCTTCTATCTTTTCACTCCAACTTTGGCATCAGTCTCCCTAATTGTAAGATAATTCTCGTGCCTTCCCTCTGTCAGAAGTGTCGGAGGGCCAACTATTGAATCTGCTATGGTGGGCTCACCATTCTTACGTTAGGAATGAAAGAGTGCTTGACATATAGTATGGGGCTCACTGACATTCAAAAAGGCTTCCTTTCCCAAAGGAATATAAAAGAAGTTTAAAATTTTATTTTAAGGTTTACACAAAAGGAATAATTCTCCCCTTGCATTGATATAGTTAAGTTTATTTGAGGAAATTCACATTAAAACTTTTAAAACTTCAAAAGAACTCTATTTAAGAATGGCTAATGAGTCTCCAGATATATCCTTTTATAATTCTAATATGATAATCAAATATAATTTACCAAACCCTAATGATCTAAGGTTCAAAGTTATCATTGTTAAATGAAGCAGAAGTCCTAACTTTGCAGAAGAAATACCACCACAAAACTTTAGGATTGCAAAGTTGTTGGGAGCTGTTTTTAAAATTTCCATGTTCCAAGATATCACAGGTAGTCAGGAAAGGTTAGAGATACCGTTTCATCAGAGTCACAGACTGGGCTCAATTACAGCTTTGTGGCAGGATAAGGTTAAGAGAGGTGGGGTGGGCAGGGAAGAGGAGGGAGGCAGACACAGAAAAATCAATTCAAATTGCTTTGATGACAGTGACTTAGAGTCTTCTCTGAAAGACGCGAATCTCCACGATGCTGGCAGCCCGGACAGGGGTGGCGGGGAGTCAGATCTCAGAAGAGAACACCAAGTTAAGGAAACAGTCTGGGTTTTCCGTAACGGGGAAAGACAAATCTCCCAAGAAAGCCCCAGAAAATGGTAAAGACAGCAGCCTCAGCCCCTCGGGGCAAAGCCAGCTCAGGGCGCGGCAACTGGCTCTGCTGCGGGAAGTGGAGATGAACTGGTACCTCAAGCTCTGCGACCTGTCCAGCGAGCGCACCACCGCCCACACCACGGGCATGCCGCACAGGTAAGCCGCCCGGCTCAGCGCGGGCTTTGGGAGTCGCCCTTGGAAGGTGCTCTGGAGAGTGGATGCTTTGATTTCTTTTCCCGCGCTGCTGGAAATCCTAAAGGCTCTAATTGCTTTACAGATGATTGGCACTTCGGAGTGTGTAACCACAAAGAGCAGGGTCTTGGCAAACAATGTTCTCTGGATTGTTATTCAGAAAAGACCCCTTATAAGGAGGCAGTAGATGCTTAAAAGCTGACAGGACAAAAGAATACTGTTCTTAAGTAAAAATCAGAGAAGGAGTTCAGAGATTTTAGAAAAGTGCTCCCTTCCAAAACAGCAACTAAAACGACTTTGCAATTTTTCTGCATTTCCTTTACCCTGAGAACTTGGGGATGAGGGAAGGATATTTGTTGTGCTTGTTTGAAAAGTATGCAGTTGAGCAGTATGAACTTTTGAGTGAAGGTTCAGGCTGGCCATAGAGGTGCAGAGAGAACATATTGGCCACCAATATAGGGGTCTGAGTCTCATGGCAAAGACAGATAACATCAGAAGGAAAAAAACACTTTTTAAAGAGAGGTAAATACAAGACAAATTCCTATAGATTTTCTTTCTGTTCTTTTCTCGGTCTCAGCTTCAAATAGTGCAAAGGAAGGACAATTTCGCAAATCCCAACGTTAGAAGGCAAAATATGCTTAGTAAAGTACATGGAGTCCTGAAATTTAAGGATGCTTATTTCCTATGATTTGTACAAAAAAATCTCTTCGGAATTAAAGATAATTTTGCAAGAAAAACTGTTGTGAAAATAAAGCCTAGAATAGCTATTTTCATTACATGGTGATAAAAATCCATTAGAAATGAAAAATGGTTCCAATGAAATGGTCAAAGTATAGAAAACTTCTTTTGTAGAGACTATGTGGTAGCATAGAAATTCTGCAATGTAGTCTATTTATCAAAGCATTCAATATGCTCTGAGCTGATTCCATTTTTATATTTTTAATTCCAAAAAGACACTACAGGAAAACTTACTTAGCAGTTGAGTTAACTGATGCATATAGAATAAAAACTTGTTGGACTATACATTTCAAAATGCCTCAACTTACTTCCATTTTTCCATTTCCAAGGCAGTAATAAAATTGATACTTCTAAATATAAGTCACTATTCAAAAATCAACATTTAAAAAGTAGAACAAAATAAACCTTCTGGAAATGTTCTGAGAAATACATTTAGTATTCATGGCCAGAGTGATTTGTCTGAAGCTCTTATATAAGCTGTTACGCCCACATTTGAGGTACCTAGAAAGAAGACCCAAGGAGGGTGGTCTTATTCAAAGAAAGCTTGAAGGAGCTTGTCGGTGTTGGGGATGTATGTCATCACGTATCTCATATCTCAAATCATTACAGATCTCATACCTATCAATCTTAAAGCAATTATTAAAGAGCCTCCAGAAAAGAGTTAAGTGGCAAAGGAAATCCTTGATAATGGTTTCGTTTCATAACATATCCCTTGACCTACTCTAGACCAGAAATTTCCCTTTAAATAGTCTAACACAGGACCACAAAATTCTTTCTCTATTATCTGACATTGGAACAGAATTTATCAAGTCAGAGTGGAATATTAGTTAAGGTAACCAGGTTTAGTGAGAAACTTTGGGAGAAAGGCAAATCTCCACTTTTTTTCTGCTTTACTTAAACAATAACAATTTGTCCTATAGTCAGAAAAGATCAGGTTAGACATTATCCAGACTTAATGTCATCCAGGATAATCTGTGGTGCAATATTATTAATCATCGCTTGACAATAGCCTGTGTGTCCCTTGTTTAGTGAGTGTGTTGGAAAAAAGTGAAGGTTGTGTCTACCTTACATCATCAAAAATTAAAAATATCCCATCCTCCTTTATTTTTGAAACATGATTTTTTCCAGGAGGAAACTAGTGTGTGTAGTTGGAACTAAGTCCATTTGAAAATTAAATAAATTTACTGCAGAGCTATGTGTTTTCATAGCTCAGAAAACTAAGACAATTCTTCTCATAGCCAGCTCCTTTTCTCTTTACATTCTACATGCTGGAACTACCTACCTCTGTCGAGTCCTTGAGATTACCGGACAATGACAATGACCCGATGGTGCAATCTCTTCAAATTTTAATGTAAGCAATAGAACGTGTGATTCCCCAAGCCACCCAAGTTTTTCTTTCATTTGTAGATGTTGGCTGTCTAGAAGCTACAGAAAGTTTTTCTGAAATTCCAATTGTCCTTTCTTTTAACAGCATGGCCCAAGAGTCATATCTCCATTAGAGACCTGTATGTAGAAAGTAAATATGATTAAATTATAAAATATTGACAAATTTGTCCATCTGTGAAACATTACTCAAAGAATAGACTATGAAATGAGTTGAAGAGTCCTTGAAGACATTACACATTTGCTATTGGCAAGAATTTTGTGGGTTTTGGTTAATGGTCATCAAAAAAGGAATTCCTAGAGGACAATGACTCCAATTTCCTTTCTGGGAAGATGGAATTAAAATATTTTACAGCAGGTTAATTCTAGTTCATGGGGGATTTGAGAATTGCTTTATGCTCAGATTCTATGATAACCTATATTTGAAACAAAGGGTATTATTAAATGACTGGAAGAAAGCATTAGAGGTAGAGGGCGTTCAGCAGTCCTGGTATATTTAAGAAATAAAATTGTAGGAAGCAGGGCAGGGAATGCACATTAGTCTTGTGGTAAGTAGTTTTGACCCCTTTCCAGGGCTGTGTCAACATAGGACTATACAATGAAACAGTCTAATATAATTAGCTTAATACTGGTTTATTATCCATTCCAGAGTTGGCTGATGACTCTGTGATGCTGGTGTATTTCATATGGCAGCTCATAACCCCTGGACACCAAGGGAGGGTGGTGCAGGGGCCAGAGTTCTGCAGTTGGAAAAAAAGGATTGGCTTTCCTTTTAGTTCTTATGTAAGTGTGGACATGATTTCAAAAAAAATTTATTTGTTGTTTTTGAATAAAATTTTTTTTTCTGATTACAAAAGGAGCATCTGAACTTTATAGAATATTTTGAAAACAGAAAAATATAAAGAAGAAAAGACAACCACTGTTAATATTTTGATGTGCTTTCCCCAACTTTTTGAATTGGAATCACAATATATGTCCTGATTTCTACCCTTTTTTAACTTAATATTATAGTTGGCTATTTTATTATCTTAAAAACCATTTAGAATTTTCTTACTAAGGACTGTATCTTATGACTATGTTATTACATAGACATTCTTCTTTTGTTTACTATTTATCACTATTATAAATAATATTACAATAAACATCTTTGTATGGGTGAATGTATTATATGTACGTATATATACATACACATATGCATATTTATTTATTTTTAATGCATAGTGTACACTTGCTTTCTGGAAACATTTTTCTCATTGTACCTTCCCATTGGCACTATTCATGAGTGCCAACCGCATTGCTTTCTCTATACTGCATAGTGTTTATATGGAATCTTTAGCATTGAGTTTTATAGTTAAACAAATTGTTGGGTAAATTAGCGAACTTTTCCAAGTCTCAATTTCTTCTACTGCAGAAGGGGACCAATACCATTGCAAAGAACTGTTGTAAAATTTAAATGAGGTAATGTACAAGTGATTTGAAAGAGTAAGGCCCTTTGTTTTCACACTCTCTAAAATAATGATTGAGATATAACCCCTATTGTGCATGGTATATTTAAGGCTTATGAAGATAAATAAGGATGAGTGACTCCAAAACTTCACCTAGCACCTGAGAGCTAAGCATCCTGTTGTGCTGTTAATATTTATAAGAGACCATCATATGTTCTTACTGAAGGCTTTTTAAGGATTCATACAATCACCATTCTCCTGAGGAAAAGTAACTTGAGATAGAATACAAAGAGCTTTTAAATACTATCAGTATTAACATTCCAAACCATAGGTGACTGAACCTATTAAATTAAAATTGGTAGGGACATTTAGTAGGACAAATTAATATGTGAGTGAAAATTTAGCTATAGCATTTTGATACTGATTTCCACCGTCTTAATGAATGCTTCTTATCTAGGACAGTAGTGATACTGAGCCACATTTCTAATGCTCCCTCTCTCTGCTCTCAAAACTGCTTGACTTCCTAGAAAGTGTTCACTTTGGCCTGCTTCTGGAAGGCCAGACATGGTTCCATGTGAGGACAGGCAGTTCTCTAAGGTGAGTTTTGGTAGACTCAGTTCCTGCCAACAGGGCAGCAGGTGATCCAAGAACTTAGAAACCTTTGGCTGAGCTTATGCAAGAAGATCTGGGATTATGCAAGAAGTTTATGCAAGAAGATACTCTTGTTAAGTATCAAGCTGGAGGTCAATGAGTGAATATCCAACAGCCATTCATTGAGCATTTTGCTCATACAAGGCCCTGTAGGTGACACAAAGATAAATTAGAAAAGAATCTAGTTGCTTACAGCCTAGGAAAGATAAGACATGCACTTAAATAAAAAGTGCTGTAGAAAAGAGGATCATAAAACTCAGAGGAAGGGGTGAGCGCTCCCAGCGGGAGTGATTGCATCTGGACTTGTGAGGTGCACAGGACTTGAGCAGGAGGAAGTGGGGGGCTGGGGCAGGCGATCCCTGCGGGGGCAGAGTGAGCAAAGGCACAGACGAATGGGGGTGTGAACTGGAGATGGAGTGCGGCTTCTGTTCATGAGGCTCCTACCAGTGTCCTGGTAGGTTCTTGCAGGCTGGGGCTGGGACTGTGGCCAGGAGAATAAGAGGGGAGGAGACCATTTGGCCCTTTCAGAGACTGGGGAGTCGGGCAGAGACCAGGCATGGAGGAGAGGCAGTTCATGTGGGCTACTCTCAAGAGGAGGCAAGGAAGGGGAGGAGAGAGGATGATAGTTGAAGTCTAAAGCAGAGCCTGGGGTGGGGGTGGGGGGGTTGTAGGAGAAAGCTGATCTGTAGATGCTTTTAGGTAGAAGGAAGGAGTCCAGGGAAGAGAGATCTGCATAGTGTAAATACTAAAGCAAAATCTCCCCAAAGCCCCCAAAGAGGTGGAGCATCAAATGCAGGTGTTAGCTTTGGCAAAGACAAGTGTTGGTGTGGCCTGGGATGAAGAGGAAGCCTCTGGAGTCCTGTGGCCTGCAGGCTGCATTTCAGCAGCACCACCTGCTAGCTGGGAGGCACTGGGCAAGCCCCTTGCCTGAGAGAGGTAATTGGCTTTGAGGTTAAGGCCACAGATCCCAGAACCAGGCTACTGGTTTCAAGTCTTGGCTCTGCCATGTACCAGCTGTGTGACTTAGTTTCTTCAGCTGCAAAAGGTGGGTAATGATAGCACCAATGCCATAGGGTTGTTTTGGGGTTCAAATGACTTAAGCACGCAAAGCTTATAAAACAGTGCCTGGGGCCGGGTGCGGTGGCTCACGCCTGTAATCCTAGCACTCTGGGAGGCCGAGGCGGGAGGATCGCTTAAGCTCAAGAGTTCAAGACCAGCCTGAGCAACAGCGAGACCCCGTCTCTAAAAAAAACAAAAAACAAAAAACAAAAAAAAACAGTGCCTGGCACATACAGTAGTAAGTGTGATATTACACAAAGGCCCCTAGCATCATTCATGACATGGGGCCCATGCTTTTGCTATTACCATGAGACTATTATTGGAGATGCCAAAATTAAGGACACCTCCCCTTTCTGGAGTGTGCTCACTCTGTTAATGGGTGTAAGAATACCTAGCTCATAAGAATACTCTAAGGATTCCATGAAATGATGTAAAACATCTGGTGTAGATCAGACACTCAATTAATTTTTGGCCACACCCTCCACTTTCCCCCTTTTCTACTGACCTGAAACTTAGCGGACAGCGTCAGTAAAATGATATTTGTAGGGTTGGAAATGAGCTACAATGGAATAACTCTAAATTATTTAAACCATTTTTTTCTTAGAAAAGGCTATTGATTTGATTATTTTCTTGTTAAAGAGAAAACTCTTCCTTTCCTAAAAGATGATACCTATTTCTTAGAGCAGGCACATTCTCCATAAAGCTATAATTCTTGTCATATTTATATGAGAAGTTACATAGAAGTATCTTTTTAGAGATGTTGGACTATGAGGACATTTTTATGTAGTTTGCTGTGATTTTAGTCATATGCTAGAAAGGTTGTTTCTTAGCTCGTTGTTCTGTTCTTAGTATGTGAAAATAAATCCTAGACCACTGAATGATTGGGCTAGGAGTGAGAGAGTGAACCTCAACAGGGCAGGATTTAGGTAGCCAGAGAAAGTTCCAGCACCCCAGCAGCAGCCTCTGGGGAGGGGTGGGGTTGCCATGGTCCCTAAAGGTGCTGATGATGTCCTTTGACTCATGGACTATGAGGCTGTCATTGCCCTGTGCAGCTGTACTACCAGGGTGGTGAGTTGGAAGTGGACATCCATGGACAGGCATCACCACCCCCACAGGAGTGGCCAAATATATGGGGGCTTGCTTCAGTCTGCTTCCTTGTGCTGCTTTGGTTATCTTGGGAAAACGGCAACAGTTTCTCAGTTTTAGATTCTTGTTAGTTGGGCCCTTGCACGTGAGAGAGAGTGTGTGTGTGTGTGTGTGTATGTCTGGTTCCTTTTGAAGGACTGTAGACACTTTGAAGACAATGTCTGTTTTGGTCCTCTATCTTGCCCATAGGGTTCTTCCCTAAGTGGATGTTAGTAGGTTATATAGAGCACAGCAGCTCCAGTTCCTCTTCCCCTGAGGCCTTGCTGCCATTCTAGGGGACAAGCTCGCATAACAGCAGGAGAATTTATTGAGGGGCCTGGAGTCATGATTCGAATCCCATTTTGCCTTGTGACCATAAGTAAGGTTTTAAAAGTTCTCTAGAACTCAATACCACCTCTGTAAAATGAGACTGGATATAATGATCCCTTGGTCTCTTTCCAGCACTGAGCCACTGTGGTATAATAATATCATAAACCAGAGCAAAGGGGCAGAGTTTGATGTCCTGCTCACTGGCCTTCATAGAGGTCATGCAATTGTATTATCTCTGCAAGAAATAATTTATTTTAAAGTTGTAGGAGCAGTAGAAAAGTTCTCTTTGATTTTTAAAGTGTGTTATTTTAGTAATTGTTTGACTACTGACAGATATGTTTGACTTTTTAAGATTTCTTTTATAGAAGGAGACAGAGTCACACAAACTCCTACGATGTGCAATGTCCCTGTTTATGAAATGTGTCCACGTGTGTTACCTCATTTGCCTTCACACAACATAAAGCGTGTATTCTCCCACTTTCCCATGGGAACGTGCCTCGTGAAAGTGACACGCATGATCATCCAAGCCTACCCTCCAGGTCTCTCGATTCCTCATCTGGGCTCTCCATGTGCCTTCAGTGTTTCCCAAACTATGGCACACTAGTTGTACTTGAGATGATTTTGGGCGGCATGTGGACATTAAATCTTTCAATGAGTTCATATTTATTTTCATGAATATTAGGAAGAAATGTACAATTTATACCTCATACCTATACATTCATGGTTATTACAGCAGAGAACAAGTTTAAGTTTTAAATTAAGTGAGTCAGCTTAGAGGAAAATATTCACTAAATATGAGTAGGGATAACTCAGATCTGACAAAAGTCCTGGAGGTGATACACACAGGACTATTTATTTCATCTCCTTCACATCCATCAAGCATCTGTAGAGCATCCTGCCCTCTGCCCAGGGCTTTTATAATCATTCTGTTTAATCCATACAACAATCCCACGGACTTGTTACCACCCATATCCTTTGGTGAAAAAGACTATGGTTCTGTCTATTCACTTTCTATTGTTGTTCTTTTCCCCTTCTTTTCCCATTAAGGAGATGAAATATTCCCTAAGCCATCTCTCTACTGAATAGGCTCAAGCATATTCCGGGTGACCTCTTTGAGCCATTGTTATTCTACTCCCTGTCTGAGGTCAACCTTTCTAGTTCTGTCTCTATGTACGGAATATTCTGCTTCTCAGAGGTGGGGTGACATCATACATGATTTTAAAATTTAGCTTTAGTTATGCACCTTAGTTTTATTTCATACAGCTTATTTGTATTTTATACAGCTTAGCTTATTAATTTTTCACATTTACCCTTCGGATTGTTGTACAGTTCTGGTATTTGCCAGTTAGAGACATTGTGCATCTTGCCTCCTCTAAAAGCCTCCAGGGTTATATAAACTGGGGACAGATTAATATAAGCTCTGATATCAGGCTGACCTAAGTCTGAGTCCTGATTCAACCACTTACAATCTATGTGACCTGGAACCTTGGTCTTCTCACCTGTAATGGGAATAACAGTGTTACATATGTATAGAGTTGGGAAGATTAACTGAGACAGCATCTATGAAAGTTTTAGCACAGAGCTGAGTGCATAGGAAGGGCCCTTCAGCAAATGCTATTATTACCATTCTCTTTTGAAATGCCATCAGCCCCTTCTGTTATTTTGCCTTCCTGCTCTTCCTTTAGCTGGAGTCCTTCTATGAGCTCCCTAAGCCTAGGAAAATTCCCTGAGTCAAAGCAAATGATCTTGACATGCTGCTTCAATCCTTGCTTCACTTAGAACCTTGTTCTTCTAAGATTCTCATCTATGCTCTGGTTTAAAATCTTTTCTGATTAACACAGGTCAAACATCTTTCTCACACATCCTCTCTCCATGCACAGTGGATCCGTCCCTTGTCTCTGGAATAGAAAGACCTAGGTTTAAATGCTAGCTCTGTTGCTGTCTAGTTGTGTGGATTTCAGCAAACTATGTTTCCTCTCCAAGCCTCAATTTTGTCTTCTGTATGGTGGCAATAAAAACACTTACGATATCGATCTTTTGGGATTTTAAAGATTGGATCCAAAGTAAATGTGAAAATACTCTGTATGCTATAAAACACAGTCTATGTGTTGATTACTTTTATTACTTTCTGCCCCAACACTGGCTCTAATTCAATCTAGAATATGGCTTGAGAGCATGGTTACCCCTAATCTATCTCTTTTCAAGAAAACGTAGCAGTAGATGCAGCCATACTTCATTCCCAGAACCTGGACAGGGTTTCTTGGGTGAGTTGACCAAAGCCCATGACATCTGCCTTCTTTTCCTAATATCAACAACTGTTTATTGAATATTTATTATACACCCAGCACTTTCCTTAGATTATTCAATTGAATCCTTCCCAATGATCCATATGCATGAGGTGCCTATTTTTATTATCTCCACTTTATGGCAGGAAATTGAGCCTTAAAAAAGATCCTGCCCAAGCTCAGCCAGCAAGTACGTGATAGAACCTGTACTTGAATCTGCAGAATCAGGCTGCAGATGCCGTCTCTGAACGCCACAGAATCCCTCCTCGCCTAGTTTGGGTTGGTTAAAGGTCACTACTAAGATGAGACTTGAGTAATTTCGCTTTTCACTTTCACTTTCCACCACACTATAAAGTTCTCTATCGTGGGATATGGGAGTCACACCTTCCCCTTCTGTTTGAAGTCCTTGTTTCTTGCCCTGTGCGAGTCTAGCAAAGGGCTGGGATGTTGGGAAGCAGCTCAGATGGGCAGAAGTCACTCAGGTGGACAGCAAAGGGTTGTCATAGCGTGGACTATGAATTGTAATATTTCTTCAGGCTTCTCTCCCACAGAAGTTATTTCCATTAGAAGAGCTGAGTAAGCACAGAGGCCAGGGGAGGCACCCCAAAGTGGCATCTCTGTTAGATAAATTTAACTCAATTTCAGAACTTGGGTTTAAGTTGGCGTCTTTGGCCATCTCGTCATCTGAGCTCTGAGAGGACACAAAGGTTAGACAGCAACAGCTGCTCTGGCCTTTCCAATTTTAGCCTGTGGTTGTCACTAATGGCATGTGCTAATGTCCTGCCAAAGATTTTTACTGTTGTATTGTGTGCTTTTGCTCCATGGGAGAAGAAAACAACATAGTTTTGAGGAGCACTGGTTCACATTTCTCTGGAGATGCCAGTTGAAACAATGTTTCCTCCCCCCCATCCTCCCTAGGTAGGTGAAATGTCATCAGGTATCAATCTTCCAGTTTTAGAGAAAAATCTCTATTCCAAGGCAAAAGAAATTGGGAGTTTTGTGTACATTGGTACACACATTGTAACCTAATTTCAAACAGAAACTAGCCAAATATTTCTTCAGTCTCCAGGAAATTAAACTGGGTTCCCAGCGAGATCTCTGGTTCTGGTTCCCAATCCAGGAAGGGGCTCCTGAATGCTTATTTTGGTTAGGTTGTAGGTAAATGCCCGTTACAAAACAAAGTCCATTGATTTTATTAAAGGCAACCCTAGCTGCTAAATCCTGAAACCTCAGTGCTCTGACGTCAGAAAGTTTATTTCGAGCTGGGTATGGTGGTGTGCACCTGTAATTCCAGCTACTCCGGGGACTGAGGCAGGAGGATAGCTTGAACCCAGGAGTTTGAGACCAGCCAGGACAACATAGTGAGGCCCTGTCTCAAAAAAGAGAGAAAGCTTATTTCTTATTCATGTATGTCCAATCAGGGGTGGGAAGGGTCCAATCAGGTGGGACCTGGGCTGATAAAAATTCTGTCATCTTCACTTTTTGTTTTCTCAGCTGAGTATTGACGTAGATCCAGCAGACAGGAAAAGGAGGGTCAGTGGAGGGGCTCTTTTATGGGCCAGGCTTGTAAGTGGCACCTGTAGGCAGAAGCAACATTGGCTGGAATTCAGTCACATGACCACACTTAACTGCAAGCAAGGGTGGGAGTTGTAGTCCAAATACACACCTTAGAAGAAAGAGAAAAGGGCCTGGTGAACAGCTGGCCAGTCTAAGCCACAGAACAGTGTTTGGAAAAGGGTAAAGAGCTGCTAAGGTAGGATTTGGCTATTATAACATGGAGTGACCAAGGCATTCCTTCACTTTCAATGTTATTGCCCTCATTGAACGCCTGACCCATTGACCTAGCCTTTCCTCAGCTATATGGTGGGTCAATCTCTTTTGGCTTCTTTACTTGGATCTCAACTTTCCTGTTTCACTGAGAAAGCTGATGACACTTCAGAAACCTGTAGATGGTGATCTGATATCAGCCCGGCAGGGACGCAGAACACTGATGAAGTAAACAGCCTTCCTTATGTTAATCCATGAGCACTCAGCTCTCATTTGGAACCTCTCAGAGTTCTTCTTATTGCCCTGAGAATTGTTTATGGCTGGATGAGCTCTCTGCATCTCATGTTCTATTCCTCCTCCATTTGGTTGTGAGATGAAGTTGCTGCAAGGCCATCCCTTTCCATGGTAACAGCTGCAGACTCTGGCGCCACAAACACGGGCTGATATCTCAGGAGGCAGGATCAGGCACATGGAAACAAGGGTCAGAGGGCACTTGTGGAGAGCCGGGAGAGCTTGCTAATTCAGTCTGTTATTTCAGAACTGGTAAGGTGTGTGTTTTTAAGAGGAGCTTCTACAACACTGTGTTCATTCAAACAATGTAATCACTACACATGTTTTTCTATAATGCACAGAATTCTCAAAGACAGACAAGCCAGTTACTCTGTTCCCAGAAGCAGGACACAGCATGGTTTTGAATGTACTACTGTTAAATAAAACTGCTTTAATGATGTTCTGGCATTCCTTCTCTGAATCACTATCCTTAATCAAGATATGTGTACTTTATTTGGTGTGGAATTGTGAGGAATTTGGGAAATAATTGGTTAAGAAAATTGGGTTTGTATACAGGAGACCCTTTTTTATGGCAAATATCTTCCATTTGAAATATTTCACTTGAAAAATCAAAGCACAAAGTACATTTTGTAGCTTAATCTTCATATTTAATTTGATTACAGCAATGAACATTAAGTATGAAACAAGCTGTCCAAAAGGGCTGTTGAATTATTTAATTACCTCTGGGACTAAGGAGGTGATAGTCAGCACAAACACATCAACAAGTGGGATGCATTAGAAAAATCAGCTCTTTCTGGTTCCAAGCTTAGTAATTTGAATGATGTGACTATCCAAATATTGAAAATATTAAATGCTTAAATCTGTTTGCAATATTTTACATTCCAGATGGCCATTTATCCAAAAGAAATGGCAAAGAAGCATTAAATGTATTTTAAAAGTATTTTCAGTTAAATGAATTTCCAATGAAGTCAACATTTAGAATTAGTTTTAAAAAAAGGAAAAAATATACTTACATTCAAGGACACTCTTTCATTACCATATATGTAATATGGAAGTAATTTCTAACAATCAAACTAGGAAATTAAACAGAATTTATTCCAGAAGTTTGAGCATCTATCATGTTCCAGTTCTGGGGATATGGGCATGGATATTCAGGACTTCTTGCCCTGAATGAACTTGGAGTCTTTTTAGGGAAGACAAGACTACAATACAGTTTTATCAGTGTGATGTTGGAAGTCTGAATGGAATACTATAAAATACAAATAAAGGGGCAAGTAGTTCTGTCAGAAGGCAGGTAGACCAGGAAAAGAAGCATCGGGAAAAAATACATACACGATGCACCATTTCAACTGGACTTTGACAAGAATGCATGGGGGTTTGTGGGAGTACAAAGCAATGAGGAAGCAGGTAAGAAAGGGGCAAAGGGCCGGGCGGGGTGGCTCACGCCCTGTGCTCCCAGCATTCTGGGAGGCTGAGGCGGGAGGAGCACTTGAGCCCAGGAGTTTGAGGCTGCAGTGAGCTGTGGTGACGCCGCTGCACCTTAGCCTAGGCAGTAGAGTGAGACCCTGTCTCAGACAAAAAAAAAAAAAAAAAGAGAAAGAAAGAAAGAAAGGGGCAAGGGAAGAAACACGTAGTCTGCAGCTCAAGAACAAAGTTGACCTCTTTGTAGGCTAAGAATTGGCTAAACCACCAAGTTGCTATTAGCGGGAAAAAAGTTTGTGAGGATGGGCGGCATAATGTTTCTAAATGCAGAAAATACTCACAATTAGGACTTATTCATCTGATATTGTCAGAGAATAAAAATTTTCACTCGAGTGATTTTTCCCAATACCTGAAACTTTCTAATTTAAGTATCAAGGCTGTATTTTAATTTTTTAAACCTGAAGAAACAACTTGACAATTCTAGTTTATCTTAATAAACATCAGCTATTGTACTATATTAAAATGTCCTCAGGGACTATTAAGGCATATAGCACTATCTGTCTTGAAAATTAGAGGCCTCAATTTATTTTTAAATTTGGCTTCCAATTTCTTTCCTTCTCCATTAATCTTTTCTGTATCCTCACCTTGCTCTAAACTTTTCTTGCTGTTGTCAGTATGCCTGCCCTTAATAGCTCTTTTCATCTAATTTGCTATCTTTACACTAGGGAGGGGTGGGAAATAAGAAAATCAGTCTTGCTGAAATTATAACCAAGAAAGAGTAAATGGTTCATAAGTGGAGGCTCTCCCAGGAGGTTTGAAACATGGGCTTTGGGATATCTTATTTGTTCATTTGTTGACTCTCGGTGATGTTCTATCTAGCAAGGTTTCTAAAAAGGTGACCTCTGAAAAATTCAGTTGTTATTCTCTTTGAACTATTAATAACATTGGAATCTGTTTGGGAAAATACTGAATGCTGAAATTGCTTCAAGTTGATGTTTATCTTGGGATAATCCTTAGAGAGTTTAGAGAAGCAAGCCATGTAAACACACTTCTTCAAAATGTTGATAGGACACTTGTACTCTAAATTTTATAAATTTCCTAGCCAAAGAGAACATTCTATCACAAATAAAGTAGGCAAAGTGAAGCTATTCATTTGTCTTCCACAGCAGCAACACACTGACGGCTTTTCAGTGAATCATTTTGTCAACAGTATTGCCTTGGAACTTTGGTCAGTGATTAAAAACTTATGATTATTATACAGTGAAGTGACATTTCAAGAGGCAGGATGGTATGTTTGGGAATTTAAAAGATATAAACTGATTGAGCTTATTTAACTCTGTGAAGGTAGTATTGTTTTCCCCATTTTTTTCAGAGGAAGAAACTGAAAACTCAACGAGCACTCAAGTCACACTAGTATTATGCTGTCAGGCAAGGATTTAAGCCCCTTCCACCTGACCACTAAGCCATGGAAACTTGCACTTTATTCTAGTCCTCACAGTAACTGACTGCCTAATATTGCCAATTTACTTGGATGTTTGTTTCCTTATTTGTAAAACAAGAGAATTAAATCAGTTGATCTCTAAGCTTTCTTCCAGCTCTAGTTAGAATCCTAGATTTCTTAGATTAGTCTTAAGTGCCAAGATGAAGAAGCATATTGCTTTGGATGGAATGATCCCAATGGGACCTCTCACCAGTGCATTGTATCACAAAACTGAAAGTATAAATTTTTAGGTCTTGCTTTTGTAGCTGAGATTTACTTTTCATGGTGCCACTCTGTATACCAGAATCCTGGCCTTGTCTCTGACAAGTTCCAGACCCCATAGAAATAATGTGTGGAAGAAGATAGATGAGCCCTATGGCAGAGCATGTGGAGCCAGTGACCATGGGTATGTGGAGTTCTTTGTAACTTTTGACCTTATTTTCTGAGTATATGCTTATGGAGTGATGGAGGTATTTCTTGCTAGATGAAGAAGAAATCAATGTTATTCAGATAATCTCTCATTTCTCTTTAGAAAAGAGAAAGCCATATTCAAAGCCATCCCCATCCATTTTGTAGTTATGCAACCCATAGCATTAAAGTCCTCTGAAAACTTTTGCTTGCTTTGCTAAGTCTGTCTAGGTCTGCCACATATAGCTGTGCATGCTGTGCACTGCACAACACTGGGGGGCACAATCCACATAGATTACAATTTGGATGGTAGTCCTTGGAGTTGTGCAATGAATGCAGTGACCCTCTGACCCTGACAGCATTGCAAGTATTGTAAACCCAGGTCTTCCTGACTTCACAGCCCATGCATTTTCCTACCATACTCCACTACCTCTTTATGGGAATTCTTCTAAGCTAGGCTAGTGCAGACTGGGATAAAGGGGGAAGGTTTTCTTAGCATCCTGGAAGCATTACGTTAGTGTTGACTCAACAGCATGTGAGCACAATACCATCCTGATCTCAAACCTTCCATGGCTCAATGTTACTTGAAAAGAGAGCCCAGCGCCTAAACAATGGGACGGAGGCCTCATCTCCCACCCTTCCCACCCTCCTCACCCACCTCTCCTCCAAAGCAGTCTGTGCTCTAACTACCACATTTCAAAGTATTTCTGGCCACATGGTGCACTTTTGCACATCTGGGCCCCACTGGTCATTTCCTTTGCTTTAGCTTTAGAATAAAGGCCACATTTTGGCATCTTTTGGGAGCTTTTGCAGAAAGAGCAAGAGAGTCACACCCAAAGTAGTGAGGACAGTTTTTACTATAAATGCCAGAGCTGTACTCAAAGATGCTTTCTGGCTGTGGATGTGGGTCGTCATGGAATAAGTGCAGAATGACAGTTAAATCCCAAGGCCCAGTCCTGTTCTCAAGCCCTTTATGAGCCAAGGAAGAGACCTGTAGACCTGGTCACCATTAAGTATGCTCATTTTTTCCTACAGCAAGGCTATAATGCATATATCTATGTATATATCAGAAATACGACACATCACACATTGGGGAGGAGTTGTTTTTATGCTATAGAGCATGACAATGTAATAGATGAGCAGTGGGGATGAGGACAAGAGACCAAAGTGAGACTGAAGTGAAGATGCTACCTTCAGGAGCCAGGGAGGAGGAGCTGAGGCTGGCTTAATGGGGCTCTCTATCAGTCACGTGCTGTGACCCCATGCACTATAACATGCTGTCCTCTCCCCCATCCCAGTTGGATTGTTGTATCACAGTCCCAGAGAAAATATGGCCTAAAAGGAGGGAAGAAGGATTGCCTGGAAAAGTGCCAATGAACGATAAACAGAGACATTCAAGATTAGACTTCTCGCTCGATTGCAAACTTCTGAAAAAACTCCCTCCACGCTTCCCACCCTTTGCCTTTACAACTGATGTTGTCTTCCCTCATCCTCCACTCCCTCCCCAGACTGGGTTTAGGGCGTCTCCTCACTGCTCCCCTGCATCTTGGCTCATATCCCACTGCTTTGTAATCTGTACTGGTCTCTCTCCTCCCTTCCACCAAGAGCTCCCCAAGAGCAAAGGTGATGTTTTATGCATTGTTTTGTGGACACAACACGCACATACTGTATTTAGCTGTGGTCTCACCATGTACAACTAGACCCCAAGGCAGCTCTGGCAAAGGTGAAGAGAAGGTGGCAGTGACAAGAGGAGCAATACCTCTGGATGGTTCCCAGTGGGTGGAGGCAGACGTCTCATGGCATCACTTGCAGAGCACTAGTGAGCACACTCGTGAACAAGAGCAGAAGACAAAGTTCCTGCAAATAATTGGAATAGGAAACGTGCTCTGATCTGTGGCCTGGTGTCCCTTGTCCAAATTCACTTGGGCGATTCTATTGCTTCTCCACCCCAGCTGTGGGAACTCAGCCCCATCCTCCTAGCCCCACCAGCTCCAGCCTCAGTCTTCACGTCTAGGCTGAGACAATGTTTAGATGACTGCAACGTGTCCAAGAATCCAGGATACAGTGTTCAACAAGTCACCTCCTTAGCCAAGAAAAATTTTAAACTACGCCACAAATGTGTTTGGTATATTCCAAGAATAAGAGCAATCTCATGGGCCTGGTATCTTAGAGAACTAGCTAGTAATGCATGGAATTCAGGTCTCACCAGTCTACACAGGAAGGGCTGTCACTTCCATAGAATGTCCAGCCCAAGTACTTTTTAAGACTCGCAGAACATCAGATCTAGAAGAATTTTAGAGATTACCTAAGTCTGAACCAGTAAAGAAACTAAGGGGTCAGAGAGGTCAAGACCCGCCCATGGTCGCACTGTTATTTATGAACGCCGCACAGGTGTGGGTGAAGCCTACCCACCACCCAGAACCGTGTGAGCTTCTATCTGTGACTTCTTCTGTGTCCCAAGGCCTCCTGTGCCCCATCAGCAGAATGTGGCTAGAAGCACGTCTCTCATCGGATGGCCTTGTCACTTTTTCCTACATTGTGCTGACCCTGTCATTGTGTAATACTTAAAGATTCTAAAAGAATGTGATAATTATCATTCCTGAGACACAGAAAGGCAGCAAGAAAGACATTAACTGCTCTCTGCAGCTGCTCAGAGGCATTTCTTACAGTCTTATCACATTGAGTTTAAAACTTAATTTTTACCATAATTTGTATTGACAACTAAAGGGACTCACAGTTCCCTTATTAAATATAGTGTCCACCCTTCACCTTTAAACTGAGACCTTTTATGACATTGGCCAACTTTTAGAACTTTATGAAAAGAAACTTCTGTTTCAGACAAACATTAACTTTCTCATTTCTCCCTCCCCTCCTGGGCTCCGTGGTTGGAGGGCAGAGAAAGAGAGGGATGCCTGGAACAGGGCTCGCGTCTCATGCTTATGAACTGCTTTCCCAGTGCACCTGTTTCTTCCTTGGAAGGAATTCCCACTTCACCTTTCAGGTGTTCTCAGCCCTGAAACTGTCGAGGTTCACATAGTCAGATTTAACTAGTGGCTAATCACCTGCACTCGAATGTTCATAGCAGCACAATTCACAATTGCAAAGATGTGGAAACAACCCAGGTGCCCATCAATACACGAGTGGATTAATAAAATGTGGTATATGTATACCATGGAGTACTACTCAGCAATAAGAAACAATGGTGAACTAACACATCTGGTATTATCCTGGATGGAGCTAGAGCCCATTCTTCAAAGCGAAGTATCACAAGAACGGAAAAACAAGCAGCACTGGTACTCACCATCAAATTGGTACTAACTGATCAATACTTATGTGCACACATGGAAATAATATTCATCAGGGGTCGGGCAGGTGGGAGGGGGTGGAGGGGATGGGAAAACTCACACCTAATGGGTGCAGGGTGCACTGTTTGTGGGATGTTCACGATTGTAGTTCCGACTTGGGCAGTGGGTAGGCAATATATGCAACCAAAGTGTTTGTACTCCCATAATATTCTGAAATTAAAAAAAAAGATCCAAGTTCTATTTTAATTAATGGAAAATGAGCATATGGATAATGTTGAGGAATGGATTAAAGAGTCAGGAAAGGAATTTTTGAAATTGTCTTTTTTTTTTAAAAGCTAAATCAAAGATGCTAAATGTAGGAAATATCTGTAGTTCTGGAAAGTTATGTTGATATTGAGCACATTTATTTATTTTTTAAAAATTAAGTTGTATTTTTATATTTTAAATTTAGGAAGGTAAAAAGAACAAAACCAAAATAAGCAACAATCTTCATACTCAGAAAAACTCTATGTATTATTAAAAATAAAGTTGTGTGTGTGTGTTTGTGTGTGTACAGATTTGTATATACATATATACATACAGATAGAAAGGTATATTTAATTTTAAAAAAATAAAACAAATTTATATTTTAAAAAAAAAACCTAGTGGCTAATGCAAGTGATGGAACCAGAGGTACAACTTTACTTGGAAACTCCTTAACTCCATCTTACTGCATGGTTCCTTTTCTGGCTTTTCTGGCCTTTTCTTTACAACCTCTTATTTCTCCCTTGAGGCTCAGGGCTTTGGTGAAAGCTGGGGTGAAAATGGATTGATGAGGGGAAAGGAGATTAAAGCAAGCAAATCATTAATCTCTATGAAGTATTGCTTGCGCACCAAATACCATGCTTATTTGTGGAGCTTACAAGTTTGTATCAGGTAAAGTCCCTCTTCTCAAAGACCTTATAGTCTAGATGGGGAGTTAACACGTACCCTTCCAGGAAGAGGTATCTGATATTCTGGTACAGTATATTATGTCTGTGCTTCCCAAAATAGGTACAAGTACTACTCACTGGTGGACAAGGAATGATTTTAGTTGGTACACAGATGGGGCACCAATCCTGTTCACATGGGCTCCAAGCTCATGACCAACTCACCTCCCAAAGACCCCACCTCCTAATACCATCACATTGGGGTTAGGATTTCCACATATAAATTTTGGGGGAATACATACATTCAGTTCATAACACTAAATAGATTTATTTCAGTAAAAAAGGCAATTTAATTTCAAATGATAAATGGTATGGGATAAACAGAAATATGACAGAAATCATAAGGGATGCACAAATGTTTGTAAACAGTTTAGAAGAATCAAATGGGTACCTTAGATTTAAGCTGCAGGTGGAATTTCCAGGCATGACTGCATACCAGGCACCGGGTGGTCAGGGAAGTATTCCTAGGGGAGGGGAGCTTGCAGGGGGTATTTGAGCATGTGTGGGGAGAATTCATGTGAGAAGAGATGTGGTGGTGGGTGAGGGGAATGAGTGAAAAGCCTGGGGACTGAATGAACAGTGCATGCCCGGGAGTTATGGCTGGAGGAGAGTCATAGCTGGAATCACATGGTGGGAAGACCTTAATGTGACGAGTCTCTTTGCTTTTTTTTTTTTTAAACTTTTTAATTTGAGATAATTGTTGATTCACATGCAGAAACAATAGAGACATCCCATATACACTTCACCCAGTTTTTCCAAGTGATAATATCTTGCACAACTATAGTTCAATAACATAACTAGGAAATTGGTGCTGATATAAGCCACCAACCTTATTCAGATTTCACCAGGATTACATGCACTCATTTGTGTGTATTTGGTTTCATGCAATTTTATCACATGTGTATATGGTGTGACTACCACCACAATCAAGACACAGTTCTTGGAACTGTAACAGTTCATTACAAGAATCCCTTGTCTACCCTTTTATAGCCACAGCCACCTTCTTCCCTTTCATCTTCCCTAACCCATGGCAACCACTAATCTGTTACCCATCTCTATAATTTTGTCAATTCGAGAATGTTATATAAATGGAATTATACAGAATGAAACCTTTTGGTATTGGCTCCCCACCCCCTCAGCATAAGTCCCTTGAGATTCATTCAACTTGTTGCTTTTATCAATAGTTCATTCCTTTTCATTACTGAATAGTATTCCCTGGCATGGATGTACCACAGTTGAACCATTTACCCATTGTAGAAAATTTGGGTTGTTTCCATTTTTTTTGCTATTATGAATAAAGAAGCTATGAATATTTGTGTGCAGGTTTTTGTGTGAACATAGGTTTTCATTTTCAGGGGTTAAATACCCAAGAATGTGATTGCTGTGTCATATGGTAAGTTTGGTGTGTTTAGTTTTATAAGAAACTGCCATACTTTTTTCTGGAGTGGCTGTACCATTTCACATTCCCACCAGCAATTTATGAGGGATCCAGTTTCTCTGAATCTTTGCCAGCATTTGGTGTTATCACTATTTTTATTTTAGCTATTCAGATAGGTATGTAATGATATCTCATTATGGATTTCATTTGTATTTTCCTAATAGACAATGACTTTTGATGCATTTGACTTTTTAAAATTGTTTTCAGTGAAATGTCTGTTCATATCTTTTGCCCATATGCTGATTGGATTGTTTATGTTTTTATTGCTGAGCTTTGGGAGTTCTTCATATGTTTTAGATATAAGTCCTTTGTCAGATATGTGGTTTGCAAATATTTTCTTCCAGTCTGTAATTTGTTTTTTCATCCTCTTCACAGGGTCTTTCATAGAGCAGAAGTTGTTAACATTGATGAGATCTAATTTATTAATTTTCCCTTTTATGGATTGTGCTTTTTGTGTCAAGTCTAATAATTCTTAACTTAGCTCTAGGTCCTGAAGATTTTCTTCTGTTTTTACCTAGAAGTTTCATAGTTTTACACTTTAAGTCCATGATGCATTTTGAGTTAATTGTTGTATAAATATAAGATTTAAGTCAAGGGTTCATTGATTTTTGTTTGTTTGTTTTTGTTTGGTTTGGTTTGCAGATGTCCAATTGTTTCAGCACTATTTGTTGAAAAGACAATCCTTTCTCCATAGAATTGTTCTTGCACATTTGTCAAAAATAGTTGGCCACATTTGTGTGGGCCCTTTGCTTTTTACAACCACCTTATTGATATTTCCTATCATTTTATCACAACATCTGAAAAAGAAAAAGGTTACTGAACATTTCACCCAAATGAATCATGCCACTTTTATAAAAAATTATTAATTATGCAATATTTGATAATTAAGAGAGGTATCATCACACCACACTCATGAATCATCTCCAAGGCCTAAAGGTCCTTATGAAAACAGAAGATTTGGCCCATATCCCACCAAAATATTTCCTTTTACCTAAATAGAAAGACATGGGAAAAAGTGCCCATATTTTTTTCTCAGGGCCAATATAGTTGCTTACGTTTGACTTTGAGAATTTTAAAGGGAGGAGAAAAGTGATTGGCCTCTGACAGGCTCCTTTATGCACAGGCCTGGGCAGAGGCATGTAACCAACAGCTTTGCTGGAGACTTAGGAGCCTGCTCTCCTACAAAAATGATAAGGGAGAGCTAAAGAAAACAGGCTGATCCTTTTGAGGGACACACTGAAGCCAGATAACCCAAGGTAATCACAGCAAGATACAGCCAGTCTTAAAGCTAAGTACTGTGCAATTAGCTTTGCTTCCTTGGGTTTTGAAACATGCATCTATATAAACCTGCTTGTGCAGACATCCCTAGCCCCAAGCTGGGTCTGCCAAAATCCAGTGAATCGGCTCTAAAATGTAGACGGCATTTAGCAGCGCCCAAGACACAGCCTAAGGCAGCCTGTGGGCCTATTAGGCCCAGTGGAGCAGTGGAACAGAGATATTTGGAAACGTTTTTACGCGTCCATGGAATTTCGTTGCAGGAAACCACCAAGGCAGAGACGGGCATGGCATACAGGTACTGATGATGGCGATGTCACCTAGCCAGGGCACTGCACTGAAGTCAAAGATTGTTATTAAAGAAATAAGGATTGAAATAGCAACAAAATGCCATAAGGAAAAGAAAAATAAATGTGATGAGCCCTCTTCTTACATTGCCTTACTGTTTTTGAGCTTTAAATTGACTTTCTCTTTGCTCAAAGGGTTATACAAAAGAGAATCAAGCTCACTGTGGAGGGTTCCTAACCATGCGCGGCCAGTAGAATTATCTTTGGCTCTGAGTAGGCAGGTGCTTTAGCAGGTCAGAATGAAGGGGGATGCGATTCTTCTCAAGGGAATTTATAAATTAAGAGTAGAATTTTTTTTTAATGCTGCCTGGGCTTTAAGACTGTTATTTTCTTCTAAGCCTGAATCAAATGGTCTGTGCTAATGGCTAATAAAGTAGTTCAAGTTCTTCTTGAAATGACAGCACTTTTTAATCAATGTAGCCCAAGATAAATTACTGGTTGTAAGCTAAACTTCCAATACCATTATTTATTCTGGGAAAGATTAATGAAAGGGAGAAATTTTTTCCTGGGATAGGGTTGGACGTGTAATATTTATAAATTGCTCTGAAGTGGGAAGTATCATTCTTTCTCAGAGCAATTCCTGTTTAAACATTCTATAAGAGATGCCTGTGCTTGGCTAAATCACCCAGCCCCACCTGCACTACTCTTTCCTTGACCAATGCCTGGAGTTTTGAAAACATCCCAGAAGCTGAGTAAAAGCTGTTCAGAAGGACGCGGGTACTGAAAACTGAAAAAACAATTTAGCATTTGTAAATAATGGTTGCCCTAGCTCAAGTCAAAACGTCTACTTCACAGTGTAAGATTGTTTTTCATGTACAAGATGTCCCCAGTGATTTCATTTTCCATAATCTAAAGGTCTATTTCAGTGTAGTAGCTACTGCTCTAATTTATCAGCTAATTTTATTAATAAAGCAATTTGCAGTGATATGGCTCCTCTCTGGAGAGCAAAGTATTTTACACAGACTCTTTATGTAAGAAAAGGCTGGTGCAGAAGAGGAATGAACTCTTGTAGATTTATAGGGAGCACAGAACAGCCTGCCCTATCATGCTTTAGGAGTGGAGCCCCAAAAGAATCTAACCACCTTTCCAAGATAACTTGTGGCTGCACACACTGGGGTGGAGGAGATAACACTATCCCTCACCCACCTTCTTTTCTTAATATCTGTCTTCCACAGGAAGGAGCTTACTTCTCTCTCTTCCTATGTTCTCTTACTTTCTTCTTGCTTTCCTTGACTCTCAGTGGTGGAAGTGATGGTGCCGTGTAAATAGAGATCAGGTAAAGGGGAAGATGGACTGTTACACTTAAAAAAATAACCTGCCTCCATGTCTTTGTCACATAGTATTACCATGAACTCTGGCATAAACTGTCAGGGGCCATGCCTCTCTCTCTCAAAAGTCCTAGTTTGAATATCAGTTACTGATCTGTGCTGTGTGCCAATGTTCAGATGAAGATATGTTCTAGGTCAGTGTTTTTCAAAGGATTATGGAGCAGGGGAACACTTTCTTCAAACAGGTGAGAGCAAAGATGCCTCAGTTGAAGGCGGGGGCCTGGAGCCCAGCTGCTCTGGGGGAGCAGTCACCCCTCAGCCTGTTCCTGAGGCACCTCTGTGGATCCCATGCTCCCTATGGCTTGAGAGTCTAGGTGTGGGGTGACTCTTCATAATGCCTCAGTGAGCAAGGTTCTGCGACCCTCGCTCTGCAACCTTGGGGATGCCAGGTCCTGCTCGTGGAGGCAGGCTCTTGGACAAGTGTGTATGCTGCTAGATCACACTCTAGTGCGAAATGGGACTTAGGAGAATGCTGTTCCTAAATCAGAGTTTGAGTAGAGAAAAGCACACTTAAATTGATCATTGGCCCCAAGAAATAGCCAAGGCTGCCTATTATGATGAACTTGCTGCACTCTGACGTATCTTCCTGATACGTTCCTCCTTTACCCCCTCCCCAAATTTCCACAGTACTTCGTTTATTCTTTCTTCAAGACACTTACTATTTACCCTTATTTAAGACATTCTCCTTCAAGCATTTAGGAGAGATTTTTAGGGAAGAGAACCACAGTTCTCAACTTGCTTTTGAACTTGATTTCTTATAAACATAGTTGGGGTTAGGAGAGAAGGAAACTTTCATATTCTTACTTCTTTATTCTGATTTTTTCTCCAGGAAAAAGTGGGTGAGGAGGGGACCATAGCTATGTTAAAAGACCTCTGTTCAACCTCGCCTTTTCTATTGTCTTCTTTTTGTGTAGTGGAAAGAGAAGGGGCTTTGGAGTTAAGCAGACCAGAGTTCAAATTCCAGCTCTGCTGGTTTTTGAACTGTGTGGCATTGAGCCAGCCATGACATATAAATGCCTTACATGTGCTCACTGAATGTATGTTCTCTTCACACTTACTCTGTAGTATCTGTCCATCAATCTAAGGGGGGAGGGTGTTAAAAACCTTTAGCTGAAACATAAATAGTTAAGAGAATATTCTCAGAGGGAAAAGAACTAATAAAACAATCTTCAGTAATTTACAATCTGTGTAGGTTTTCATGCTGAGCTGTAGAATTCTGAGAGGCCTGGAAGAGCCGGGTAAGCTGTTTTCTCTTCCTAATTTGGTTAGATGCCACTGCAGACTTTAGCCCAATACCAGCTGCTTGGGTCCCTTGATCATCTGTGAGCGAGCACTATGTTGTGTTTCCATGGAGACTTGGTTTTATTTCTAACTACGGTTGACCAGAAGAGGAAAAAAATCAGTAAATATGCAAACACATGTATCAATTGAAAAGAAACTGGAGGAAACTGAACATGGTGTAAAAAGTGCCAAGTTGCTGTGCAGATTCTTCCGTTAGCTTAAAAATTTCAGCAAAAATGGAAGTTTTAAATTTACTTTATTAGTGACCATAAAATAGTCACCCAAAGGGGTTTTTAAGTCATTTCTATGAGGCTGCACACTAATTGTCTCTATTACATAGCTTTGAACTCTGAGCCAGACAGTAAACACGAACCAGAGCCAAGATAAAAGTGCACTGAGAGGTAGTTTTATGAACAAAGCACAAAAATATCTAAACTGAGTTAGGATGCAGCAAATACCTAGCTTTGAAGCAATTTTATAACATCAGCAGGATGAACTCAAACAGACATAAAAAGAAGTTCTTATCCAGGGGCAACACTTTTCCTATAAAAGGCCAGATAGTAAATATGTCTGGTTTGAGATCCACATCTGCCTCTGTCACAACTACTGAACTCTGCCATTGTAGGGTGAAAGTAGCCATTGATGATATGCAAATGAGTGGGTATGGCTGTGTTCCCATAAAACTTTATTTATAGACACGGAAATTTGAATTTTATATAATTTTCATATATCACAAATTGTCTTCCTTTTTTTCTCCCAAACCATTAAAGCATGTAAAAATCATTCTTAGCTTGTGGATCATACAAAAACAGGTGGCAGGCTGGATTGGGCCAGCAGGCCATAGTTTGCTGACCCCTGGGCTAGAAAACAAAGATTTTGGTTGCACAGGTTATTTATTTATTTGTTCCTGTTTATTTATTTTTAAACTTCCTTGTTCCCAGAAGTGTTTAAAGATCTCAAATGCATACAGTTCAGAAAGATAAAAAGAAAATAAAAAGAAGAAGAAAAAAATTGAGGCCAAGAAAGACTAAAGGAACAGGAAGGGGAGACAGAGGCAGGGTGAGGGAGCACACTGTGTGCAGGAGGGGCACCCGGATCTGGCTCTGTGTTTTCCAGCAGCACCAACTTGTGAAGAGGAAAATGGAACTCTTTACAATGTCACAGGGTCCTTGAGGTGGAGACAAGCTAGTTGCTCAGTAATGGCACACCTTTTCTTTTGGTTCTTCTTCTTTGTGTAATGAATAACATTGTCATGATATCCTTATAACAAATACAGCAATGAGGTTCCTAGGGCTCCTTCCTATGGAGCTCCTAATACACTAGGTGGCATCCTATCAAATAATGTCAGCAAAGGCAAGTGGGTGGATAGTAGAAGAAATGACATTGGTTCAATAGAAAGCACACTGGTCACTTTGGGCTTATATATGCTGAAAAAATTCCCCAATAATGATGATACAGATTTCTCTCTCTCTCTCTCTCTCTCTCGATGACCGCTTGCTTAGATTCATGGGATGAAACAATTGTTTCTCAAAAAAAGTATTATTTGCCAACCAAGGATAAAATTTTCTATAGCCTTGAGCTGAAGGTGGGCAGAGGGCAATAAAAGGAGAAAGGGAGAGGTGGGAGAAGTCTGGGAACTGTTGATGTGGGACAGATATCTTGGAGACAATGTGCTCCAATATCTGGTCTTTCAGGGAAGAGAATCCAGGCTCAGAGATGATGAGTGACGAGCCTCAACTTGCATGTCCAGCTAGCAACAAAGCTGGGACTAGGGCCCCTGTCCCTCAGGTCCTAGTTCAACGCTTTCTGCTGACTCTCCATGTGTATTCCTAGTCCTCAGCACCCATCCCACCCCATGCCCACACACACGCACACATACACACACACGGAAACACACACATACACACACACACAGGCACACACACACAGACACACAGAGACACACACAGACATACACAGACACACACACACAGACACAAGGACATACACACATATGCACATATACACACACAGACACACAGACATACACACGCACACACGCACCCACAGACACACACACACAGACATAAACACAGAGCCACACACAGACACACACACAGAGACACACAGACACACGCACACATGGCATCCTGGACATGCAGCAGAGCCAGTCCCAGTCACTTGTCTTCCCAGGCCCCCCTCTTACTCCTGTGCTCTGGGACCTGCTTCAGGCCTGCTGCTCTGCACACTGACCCTCCACCCACTGCCTGAACCATTGAGTCTCTACTCATCATTACTCTCCCTACCTAGAACATTCTTACACATCCCCTGGCCTAGGCAAATCCGGCCCACAGGCTCTCCTTTCTCTCTCACAGCATGGACCACTCTTTGCTCCACATAGGCTATAGATTGTCAGTTGTGTGTGTGTGTGTATATCTTATTCACACAATTATGCTGCCATCACCTTGAGGGTGAGGACTAGAACTTACGATATTTTATGACCCTTCAGTGCATATGTGTTGCTTGATTGAGGTGCATCCATTCAGAAGTTGGGGAGCAGAGAGACACAAAGAACAAGTAGAAACTATCCTTTGCTCCAGTCCCATATTGTCTCCTGTACTGTAGATATATGTTCATTAACCTCAGCTTCCCCATCTGTAAAATGGGCTTAATTCAACTTATATCACAATGGTATGGTAGGAATTACATGAAGTCACATATGCGAAAATGCTTACCTCACTGCCTGCCAGAGTGGGAGCCTGAGAGTTAGTTCTCTTGCGCCAATCTCCTTTTTAACCTGTCATAGGAATCTATCACTTAGTCATCTTTAGAGTTTGAAAGGAAAAGTGTGTGATCTATCTAAAAAAGAGGGACAGAAAATAAACACCTACAAATAGTATCTTTCACAATTCTGAGCATATCACCCTCCTTTCCTCATTTACTTTTACAAATTCTTTGCTTTTCTTATTGGAATAGATCCTTAGGATCTACTGAGAGAGTGTTTTATTTTCCCTTTATTTTCTCCTCACAGATGGGCTTTTATTTAATCAAAAAGGCCTCAGGAAGCATTGGAATAAATTACTGTTCAAATGATGTAATATGAAGATACCCTTTATCAACCTCTGTATTTCCAGTGCCTAACATTGTGTCTAGAACAAAAATATTTGAGACAGAATGATATTAAAAGAGCTAAAACTCTCCCCAGTTTGCGGTACCCCTCCTATCAGCTTGCCCCAGTGTCTGAGCATTTCCTTAGATTGGAGACATCAGTCATCAGAGGCGTCTGTTGAAAGGGCGGCCACACTAACCTAACCTACTAGACGGCAGACCAAGAAGGAAGCAGGCCAGACCTGACTTAAGACGAGAAGACGGGAAGGAAACTTCTAGGCTGGAGGGGAAAGCTTGGGAATCAAAGCACAGCACAGTGCTACAGACTGCATAGACACAGGAGAGAAGGAATTGAAGAAAAGGGGAAGCAAAACTGGAGAGAAACATCACTCACCTAACAGCTTTTCTGAAAGATGTTGGGGCAAAGAGTGTGAAGGCATTTGTTAACAGAGAGTTTTCACTGGTCTCTAAATGAAAATTCTAAAGATAAATAGGAACTATATTTCACTCTGAACATATTTCCCTCAGTCCTGTCAAGAGTGAGGTATGGTGTCCTGGCAGGAGGATTTGAAGACAAGCTTCCTCCCTGCCTCCCCCTCTTATCTTCTGCTTCCTTAGCTACAAAATGAAAATAACAAACCCTTTCTTATAGGATAATACTATGCAAAGAGACATATAGTGGGCATCTCAGAAAGGCTACCCCTCTTGCCCTTTCTACTTTTCAGGGTTGATACAGCATGGAAGATGAGAATTATTTTTGTTCCTAAATTGAACTCACTGTCATCCTCCCAGCCCCACCCCCTCCCCAAACACCGTTTCACCATGTGTTCCTTTGAGTTGCCTTTTTCATGGGATGCTTGGCACACTCAGACCTGCTTCAAGAGTAGGTAACGGCCATGACTTTAAAAATCAATAACCTGGAAAAAATGCTACCGGTGCAGAGTGTTGTATTAAAAAATGTCTAAGTGATTTATTTTATTTTCTTTAAGTGATTTATTTTAGACTGGCCTCATTTTGATAAATCTCAGAGCCTGTGCTAATTTGCTCTGAGCCCTCTGGCTGTGTCTCTCCTTGCATCAACATTTCTGGAGGAACGTAGATGACACAGAGATGGCTCTGGCTCAGAAGCCATGTGATTACTTGAAACCTGAATCAGCTGCTGGTGAAGGGCTGAGTGGCCATAGTGAAAGGGGCCTATTAGGAGTAGAAGATGTTTATTTCCTGTTGAATGTAACAGAAGTTCTAAAATAAGTATGTTTTGGAAGTATCAGTTTAGCTAGAAAATGCTTAGAATTTAAGCAAGAGTGAGAGATGAGTTCTGCTTGTACTTAAAATATTATTTGGGGGTCAGATATTCAATCTGTTTTGAAATTTCCACTTGTGGTTTTGTAGGGTAAAAGTAGCTTTGTTTATGTACCATAACGCAAACATTGGAAATTCAGGGCTTGAGACAACACTGGGTTACATGAATCCATGTTTTCTCACATAGATGTTGTTGACAGAGGTTTCATCTGCAAAAAAATGAGCATTTTGAAATCTGATTTTCCTGACCAAGGAGCAACTATAGGCCAAATAACGTTTCCACATAAGAGAAAAACTATTCCTGAACTTCCCTGCAGTGCCCATGAGTGCCACTAGAGTGCACTATTTAATAAAGGAAAGGGAGCTCTTCTGTTCTCTAAGGTGGAGCCGGCAGGAAACTTTATCCAGACAATCCTAGACCAGAACTTAAATTTAAACCTATGTATTTCCCTTGATTGTGACAATGGAAAATTTTCTATCGTGAGAAAAAAGTTATGGGCAGCACATTCCTGAGGTTCTGTGAATCCCAGATCTTATATCAGGCCTATGCTATTACAACCTAACCCTAATATTTTATAGAGCAAATTTCCTATGTGCAGGAATTTCCTAGGACGGGGAGTTCTGGGCCACACAGCAGAATTCTGGGCACGGCTGGTGGAGAAAAGAAACATAGACGTCTCATCCTTCGGCCTTGTCTCAGAGAATGTTCTGTTGGTGTCTTTGCCCCATTTCAGGTGCCAGTACCTTGTTACACAGTTAAGGTAGAGCAGATATCATGAATCTGGAAGGTGTGTGCTGTCTGGTTTGCTTGGGAGAAGGCCAGCTCAAAGCTTGCCAGTGTTCTCAGAATCATGGCCCTGTGGGTCTAGCTCACGACCAAGTTAGGAGGTGGCTTTCCTCCTCTGTATCCACTGTTCATTTTCACTTGTCACAGGTCACCTCTCTGTGCTTGCAGTGCTTGCCTCCCATCCAGTGATTCCTCTGCCTGTCCTTTGCTAGTTTTCAACTGATTCTCCCTATGTTTTCAAATATGGGTTTTAAAAAAAGTCCAAAGAAATGAATCTCTAGTTCAGGTAGTAAGGAGCTCTTTTCAGACAACCTATCTAGTTTTCAAGGCCAGAATTATTTTAAAAATTTTTATTTGAAAATAATTTCAAAAATGCAGAAAAGTTACCAAAATAATACAAAGAACATCTCTAGACCTGTTGTCCCTGAACATATTGTAAACATTTCCCCCGATCTGTTTTAACCTTTGCTCATGCTCTCACGTGCTCACTCCTGGTGCTCCTCTTCCCATTTATTCTTCCAAACTTTTAAAAACTAACTTGCATGCATCATGGCCCTTTACCCTTCGATATCTTCCAAAAGTTAGGATATTCTCCTATATATCCCTGGTATGATTACCAACTTTGGTAATATTTACATTAATAAGATACTTTAACCACCATATGAATTCCAATTTTGTCAGCCAACACAATAATGCCCTTTGTGGCTTTTTTTTTTTTTACTCCTGTAGTACAGGATCTAGTATTGGATTGCATATGGTATTTTGTTGTCATGTCTTTTAGGTCTCCTTCAATCTGGAGCAGTTCAGGAGAAATTAATTTTAGTATAGGGAGGTCAGAGGAAAGAGGGCTGTAACTAATTGCCAGTCGGCCTCAGGTTGGGAGTTGGCACTGTGGTGTCACATAATTGCTATGCCTGTACGAAAGTCTCCTGGGTGCTGCTACCACTTCTGTGTCAATGACTGCCTCTTCCACAGCTACTCAACAAAGGCCACTACATTTTTATCTGGAACTTTAGGTCCAAAGCGGAGGTGGATCTCAAAAGCATGCTGACCTTACTGACCTACATACCTTCAGTCATCTGTGTTTGTGTGCTCAGCCAAAGTGTGGTGGTGGGTGTGCTGAGAGAGAGTCACCAGGAACTACATGGAGTAAGGCCCTTTGAGCACTGATAGGTGGGGCAGGACGGTCTGGGAGGACCACAGACACTGTTACCTTGGGACTGTCCAGCCCCTAAGTCAGGTACTGATAGCTGAGCTGGGCCAGGGAACTTCTCCAAAAGGCTGGAGTGCAGCAGGCCTGTTATAAGCTGTTCAGAGCAGAGGAGAGTGTGGATTCCAGCTGTAGGTCCTGATGAGCCTACTGTGAGAGGGGTGGGAGCTTCCAGAAACATGCACATTCTCAGTGGACTATTTCTAGACAAAGGATTTTGACCCAATTGTCTTCAGTCATTGTTGTACTCCATGATATTTCTCTTAATTTGCTAAGGTGGAACGAGATGGAAGCTTTAACAATTGTGAGTGTGGGAGTAGAATGTGTAGCTCATTAAATGTCTAAGCTCTTGCTTTAGCATTTGAAGGGTCTGTAACAGACCTGCTTTTGGAATTTTGCAGCACTTTATAACTCAACACATAGTAACAACACATGCATTTAGGAGCTGGTTATGGCTTTAAAACAGAGCTATGATTGCTTCCTGAGATGACCATTGTGTAAGACTGGCACCTCTGTATGTAACTTTCCAAAAGGTTGACCCTCATTGTAACTTCTTTGTAAGATTCATTAAATTAGCTCCTCCTTCCTTTACCCCTTTTTTCCTTGTTGGCACTCTTATTTGTTTATTTCTGGACCGTCTATCTCTCCCGCTGGAGTGTGAATTCCAGGAGGGCAGGGATTTTATCTGTGTAGTTAGTTGCTATATTCCCAGAATCTAACATATAGTGTAGAGCTCAATAAATATTTGCTGAATAAATGAATTATTAAGCAGGAGTATAACAGATAAGCCTTCATTGTTCACTGGAAGACAATCTGCTGGATTGTCAGGTACGGGCATCACTCCACCACGCTCCCTGCCCACAGCCTCCCCACCACTTATTGCCTAACTTTCTTTACTAAAAAATCCAAGGTGTCCTTGTTTGAGATGGTGGTACTTGGGGACAGCATTGTTCTCATAGGAAATAGGTCCTTAAACATTAGATTTGAAGAGGCTTTGAAGTTGCCGTGGCCTACTTATCATAATGTCATAGCCCACTTTATTTTTGTTTCTCCTCAGATATCCATCTTGTTTCACTTTTCATTCACTCATTTACTTCAATCATTCACTGGATTTGTGACAGCTAATTTTATACGTCAACTTGACTGGGCCACAGGGTGCCCAGATATTTGGTCAAACATTGTTCTGGGTGTGTTTGTGAGGGTTTTTTTTGGATGAGATTAACATTTGAGTTGGTAGACTGAGTAAAGCAGATTACCCTCCCCAGTGTGGGTGGGCCTCATGCAATCAGTTGAAGGCCTGAATAGAACAAAAAGGCTGACCCTTCCATGAGCTGGAGAGAATTCCTCCCGCCTGGCTGATTGAACTGGAACATCAGTCTTTTTCTGCCTTCAGACTTGAACCGAAAGATCAGATCTTCTTGGATCTTAAGCCTGCCAGCTTTCAGACTCAAACTTACACCACTGCCTTTCCTGGCTCTTAAATCTTCAGATTCAGACTGGAATTATACTATTGGCTTTCCTCAGCCTTCATCTTGCTGACTGCAGATCTTGGGAGTTCTCATCCTCCATAATCATGTGAGCCAATTCTTTGTATATATATAGACCTATCTATCTCCTGTTGGTTGTGTTTCTCTGGAGAACCCTAATATAGATTTTTCACTGTACTTTCCTCCAGAAAGTTCTCTGTGGTGTCACCATGCAGCCCTATCTATAGTGGGGTCCTGGGGTTACCTAGACCAGAAAGAGACACTCCTGGCTTTCACTCAGTGTGTATTCCTACTTCTACTCAGATGTGGTGCTTCCCGAGGGAGGTTCTAGCAGATGACAGCCTGCCTGAGACCACTGGAGAGGGGGTGCAGGTGTCTAACATGCTCTCGTCACAGAGCCAGGGCCTTTCCTCTCCACCCCTCCCCCCACCAGCTCTCCCTCCCCTTCCCACCCTTGCCCATCCATCCCTTTGGCTAGCCCCCTTTAAGCATACTCTTTTTCTCATAATTCTCTAATTACATCCTACTACAAGAGGGGTCATCACCTCATTACAACAACCAGGTGTCATCTCCCAAAAGACAAGGGACAAGTCTGGAGGGTCAGTCCTCCTGTTGGGATTCCTAGCTGACCTGTCATCCTAAATAAATACAGTAGAGGATTTTCTCTCTACTCAGTAATTGTGGATGACTATGGATTCTGATTAGACCTTCTTGTTCTTGGTACAGATCAGATCTTTTCATCAACTATTGGGACTACAACTAAAGACTCTTTAGCTGGTGATTAGCAGTTGCAGGATGGACCCTGGTGGCATCATCAGATCTATGGGTTTTCTCCCTTGAGTCTGGCCCCCCTCTGCCACCTGGGCAAGATCCTGACCCAACTGACTCAGCAGAGGTGATCTGTGCTACTGGGATGCTGCAAAGGCAATGGAAGGGTTGTGCCTTTTTACTCCAGGGGGGTTAATTACCTGCAAGAGCCTAGGGGGGACTCAATGACAATGTACAGAGTCCAGCTATCTTCTTTCTGTGCCTTCCTCACAACCAGCTCCTCTCCAAGGGCCTTCCATTTCTGAAGGAAATTCATATTCACCACTTCTTGGTTTCTGGATTCCTGTTTGGGTTAAACATCTTCCCTATTATGTCTCATGACTGTTCCATTGAAATTGTTGGGTGATCCAAAATGCATTCTCTTAGGAGATGGAAAATCATGTTCATATAGCCAAATCTACTAATGCATATTTTGTGATATTCTTTTTTTCCAAGTTATTTTGTATGACCACTAATCAGTTCTCACTGTTTTGGTACTATATATATATTTTACCAAATCATATAGCTATTTCATACCCTACATAAACAAATTCATTCTTTCATTCAATGGCTCTTCACTGAGTACTCACCTTGGGTTATGCTTGATTCCAGGCATTGAGGATACAGCAGTGAACACATAGGCTAAGTTCTCTGCTTTCTTGAGGATTTCATTCTAGTGCAGGTGAAACAGACAATAAACAAAATAAAAAAATAAAATATATAATGCTTCTGAAAGGTTAAATCCTCTGGAGAAACACAAAACACAGAAGGAGGATGAATATGTGTGTCAGGGGATGGTTGCAATTTTAAATAGTGCAGCCATTGAAGGCCTCACTCAGAAGATAGTGTTTGAATAAATACCTGAAGGAAGCAAAAAAAGGCAATCATACAGGTTTCTGGGGGAAGAGTATTATAGACAGAGGGAACAGCATGTACAAAGGCATAGAGTGAAAGCCTGTAAGGGAGAAACATCAAGGAAGCCAATGTGACAAGAGTGGAGTGAATGCATGACAGAATAGCAAACAATGACGTCAAGAAGGCACAGGTGAGCACTGCAGGTTCAGGAGTTTCCAAAGACCACTCTCAGTTTCAATGATTCACTAGATGGACTCACAGAACTCAGCAAAGCATTATATTCACAGTTATGGTTTGTTATAGCAAAAATACACAGATTAAAATTAGCATCAGGAAGAGGTATCTAGGGTGGGGTCCAGGAGAACCAAGCACGGAGCTTCCACTTGTCCTCTGCCAGTGGAGTTGTGCAGACAGTGCTTATTTATCCCAGTGACAATGTGTGACAATATGCATGGAGTATGGCCAACCAGGAGAGATTACCTGAGCCTTGGTGTCCAGAGTTTTTATTGGGGTTTGGCCACGTAAGCACAGCTGACTGCCAGTGTGGCTGACCTTAGTCTCCAGTCCCTCTGGAGGTTGAGCTGATACCATACCATACCCACCTCTATAAATTAAATACCATCTGGCATGGCCTAAGGCCCCCAGATAAACAAAGACACTCTTATTGGGTAGGGAATTCCAAGAGCTTAGAGCTTAACTCCCAGGAGCTGGGGGCAAGGGGTCAGATTTTTCTTTGGGCAAGGTTAATCCTTTACTGCACAAAAGCCAAATTATGCAGGGTTTTGTGAGCCATTTTAAAGACGGTGGCTTCTAGTATAAGTGAGATGGGAGCCTTTGTGAGTACTGGTCAGGGGAATGACATGATGTGAATTACTTCTTAACAGGATCATTGGGATACTAAGTTGGAAAATAGGCTGAAAGGTAGAAGCAGGGTTACTGGTTAGGAAGTCACTATAATGGCCCAGGGAAGAAGTAACAACAGCTTGCACCAGACTGGAAATGGTGAGAAGTAGTTGGATGTTGGATCTGTTTTAAAAGTAGAGTCAAGAGGATTTGCAAAAAAAAAACAAAAAACTGGATGTGGTATGTGATAAAAGGAATGATTGAAGATGATTACAAGCTTCTTGGCCTGGGCAATTGGAACCGTCAAGTTGCCCTTAAATGAGATGAATAAGACCGCAGGAGAGCAGGTCTGGTGGAAGGAAGAATAGGAGCTCAGTTTTTAGACATGTTAGGGTGAAATGCCCATTAGATAACAAAGGGAAAATGTCAAGCAGACAGGAGTCTGAAGTTCATGGGAGAGGTCAGGGTTGGAGATTTACAGCCACAATATAAAGATATAAATCTCGGAGTCATCAGTCTATCACGAGACTGTAAAGCCAAGAGATAAGCAAGTAAGTGAAGAGAGAAAAGAAGAAGAGCCCCAGGACCACCCCCAGGCTCTCCAGCGTTAGGTGGTGGGGGAGACAGGAGGACGCAAAGGAGACTGAGAGCCAGCACGCAGGAAGGCAGGAGGGAAACCCGCGTGGTGTCAGGACCAAGCAAAAGGGAGGGAGAGAGTGACTGTGTCCAGTGCTGCTGACAGGTCAGGTAGGATGAGGGTGGAGAGGGGCCACTGGATGGAGGGACACAGAGGTCATGGAGACAGAAGAATGTTACCTGACTTCACACACAAAAGTATGCTTGACAGAAGACAGCAAAGACCCATATATATACATAAGAACATTTTAAAATTAATTCTGAACTCCTACTTAACAGAACTCTGACTACCATCCATTGATCAGCAGCTCTGAATTTCCTCCTACCTGCGACCATATAGAAAACAACATAATACATGAAAACTAAAATTGGCCCAACCTCTGACAAGAATACAGAAGGATTTTCCACTAATGATGATGCTTATAAAGCTGGATTATTAAAAGTAATACTCACGAGTTAGCTATGTTTGCCTCATGAAACATCTTCTCTGCTTCCTGACTGAGGGCAGGAAGACATTGTGCTCATATCCTACTGTATGTTTTAAACTCTAGCACTCCCTTTGTTTTGACATCTGGAGATTTCCTTTTTTAGATTTTAAACTTGCACTTAATTTTGTTACATTTCATTCAGCAATTCTATTTGCTTGGAGTGTGTATGCATATGCGTGCGTGGAACAGTCCATATCCATTAAATTTTTCATATTGACACTGAGTTCAATTTTTAAATTAAAACATATAGATATTATGCTTAACAATCAAAATGGAAACCATTAAATTTTAAAAGTCACAATAAAAAGAATGGAATTAAAAACAAATATTAGCAGCTGTCATTTTTAGGGGGTAGAAAGGTGGTTGATTTTTTCCCCCTTTCCTCTATTCCTAATTTCTAAGTGTGTGTGTATGACTATAATAAAAGGGACAAAAATTGTAATTAAAATAAATAAAATTTAACATTAACCCTATTATATTTTAAGAATTTAAGATATATGGTTTTGAAGTTCTCTTCTGAGATAACTTGAAATTCTTTGGATCTAAAACAAAAACAAGTATTGGGATTCATTAATCTCATCTGCAGTGAGGTTTATAGATAAAGACTCTTATTCTGAATTTAACCTGGAGAAAAATTTGGGCTGTCATATGGACAAGACACTGAAATGCATTCTATCAAGATGCTTCTACTTTTCAGATAACCTGGAATAACATAGACCATCTTTATCAGATGTAATTTTTCTTGTAAGAAACAGAAAAACTAACTCAAACTGGCTTATGTAATGAAGGAAACTTAATAAAACTTGCTCACCTAATTGAAAATTTACAGACAATGTGAATAGGATCTTGTGTGTCTCTCTCTCTGCACCTGTGAACTTTCTTTCTTGGTAATGGTTTCACTCTTACTCCATGTGGGGGGTCTGTGGCAGCTTCAGGCTCTCCTCTCATGTGCAAGGTGGCTGGCAAAAGCTCTCAGGGTTACACCCTACCTCATTCACCTCCAGAAGGAAAAAAGAAAAGGAAGGTTTCTTTTTCCAAAAGCTCCATCTTCTTATTGATTCCTTGGTTTTGACTGGGTTCACTCTTCATCTCTGAACCACTGACCTTATCTGGGAAAAGAAAGAAGCTGAATGACTTCTGTATCTTCTGTGCTCAACCCCTCCTGAGCTGCCTGACTGAGAATGGAGAGTCAAAACACTCTTGGTAGGAGAAGAGGGGAGTGATTTATGGTGAGGCAATCTACACATGTCCTCCGTACTCTCTAATGATCAAATCTGGAGGGGACAGATGCGTGATGAGCTAGCGTGGTAGTGAGCTCATGGCAGTAAAGACTCCAGTTGGCCAGTCATCTGGAAATTGGGAATGACTCTATTCAACCATTACCCAGCTGTGTGCTGTTTCCATTTCTTGAGTTTGTATCTGATTCTTAGCTTTCTTCTTGCTCTAAAATCCTCTGACTTTTTAGGTATAAGGGGATATTTTCCTGTATTAGTCTATATCCCAAATGGCTTGTGCTACTTAATCACATGACTAAATTGAGCAGAAATATTATCTCACTTAACTAAAGATAAGAAGGGAAACACTGGCTTTAAACGATATTTAATTTAGCATAAGAAGTAATGCATTTTTAATAAGGAACACATTAAAAACTCATAAAGTGGTTTATTTATAAGGTGGTTAGCCTCCCCTCCTCCACTTCCCCAATAAATACGGTTACATTCCGTCAACTATTCAGTAAGTACAATTATACAAACGCCATGTTTCACTTCGCACTTGGTTAGAGTGATCCTCCCTCCACATACATTCTTTGTATACAAAGAATAAGTGCACAGAGTTTTAGAATCTGAGAAGATATTAGGGATAATTTAGTATGTCCCCCAACTAATTTTACAAATAAGCTGAGGCCTGAAGAGGTTAAGCAACCTGCTACCAGTCACATAGATAGTTTGCTAATTTCTAGTTAAGAGTTTAACCAAAGCTTTTTGATCTACCAATTTTCTCTTTGCACAGTAGAATTGTTCAAATAAGATTCACTGAGCACCAGCTGTGCCCTGGACAGTATCACTGAGCTCACAACAGTGAAAGACATGGTTTCTTCTCTCAAGAACTTCTAGGAGCAGTCCAGTAAGGAGAGAGCCATGCCAACCAGATCATTAGAGTCTGGCATGATGTATATAATATTGCTCTTTAAAACACAGCCATCACATTGTAGGGCAAGTGATGAATGCTCTCTTGAGAGTCAGGGATGACTTCTTACAAGTGGAAAAAAATCATGCACAGGGTTTTGAAGGATAAGTAATAGTTCAAGCGGCCCATGACTGGAAGAGAATTTTATGCAGAGAGAGTAGCCTGTTCAAAGGCCCAGAGATGGGGAACCGTCATGATGGTTATAAGCACAAACTTTGGAGACAGACAGATCTGTATTGAATGCAGGTTTTAAGGCTTACTAGGTGAGTGACCTACACAACTTTTTATCCTTTCTCAACATGCATTTTTATTTTTGCCTCGGTAAAATAGAAATAATGATGCCTATCCCAAAGGTTTGGAGAAGATTAATATAACGACTATAAAGCACGTAACATAGTAGGAATTCAAAACCAGGTAGCCATTCCTCTTCATCTCCTCCTGCTCCTTCTCCTTTTCCTCCTTGCTCTCTCCCCACCCTCCAAACCTTCCCGGCACAGAGAGTGTAGGAAGATGAGGTGAAGAGGCAGGAAGCAAAGAGATCATTGGCGGTCTCAGGAGCTGGCCGTGGAAAACTTTCGAAGGGATTCTTAGGTTAGAAGCGACAAGATCAAACTGCCATCCTCAGTGGTATTTCTGGAGGAGCTGTGCATAGGAAACTGATGGAAAGCTAGTCAATAATCCAGGTGAGAGGCTTGAATTCTGAGTAATGGCAGTAGAAAGGAAAGGAGAGGACAGCCTGGATTGAGAGGTATTTGGGAGGTTAAATTAGCAGGATGTGTTCCGGTGCAGCTTTGTTCACTGCATTCTGGTTTTCATTTCCACACGTCCATTAGGAGGTTGTCTTGAAGGGAAAATGCTCACTGATCTAATTAGGCCCGGAGGTAGCCGTGGCATCAGGAAGGAGGCGGAAGGGCAGCACTCAACAGCAGCTGCAGCCGCTTTGGCTCTTGCGTCTCTAAAGTGCTTCCACACAATCACTTAAATCACCCTCCTTCTCATCCTCTTGAAGGGGAATCTCAGAGAGAGCCCTTGAACTATCAAATCTTTTCTTCCTTTTCTGTCTTTAAAGCAACTCCTTCAACTACTACATTTCTGAGACAATTATCTCTTCACTACAATTTATTAACTCAGAATAACCTCAAATACATTACTTTTAAGCACCTCAAGTCATTCCTCCTACACTGGTCTGTGTCTGCCCTTTCAGGGGTGTTGCAAGGCCCAGCGGGTGCAGGTTTGGCTCCTGGGAGTGTTCTGGACCCCAGGGATCAACTGCACCACCTCCCTCACTTGCTGTCTACTTCCCTTTAAAAACCCGCGGCCTTGAAGACATGTTTGTTTTTCTTATTTCACAGTGGTTTTTAATGGCCCTTTTGTTGATGACCTAACTGAAAGATGGAATGATTTGTTCACACACACACAAACACACACACACACGCACACACACGCCAGCCCCTATCCTTTCACCCTAGAGGACTGACGTCAAGAAAAAGAATGTTGTTACCTGACTTCCACCCCCTAACAAATTTGTGACAGGCTCGGGTCACAGGGCATTTCCCCTCTACCCCACTAACTCCATTTCATGCTGCTTTCAGATCTAGTATTTCAGTTTTGTTCATATTTTCTTTTTGAATATCAATAGCCATCTATACATTTTGAAAATATTCTAATTCTACCCACATATGAATTTCTGCATAATCTGTGAAGGCTTGTCCACATAAGCAAAGTATCATGGCTTCACACTTCACATAAAATGATTGGCTGTTGATTTAATTATCTACAAAATATGTATGTATGCCCAGATGAAAATGAATGAATTATTGGCAAGATATTTTAACTTTTATCTGTAAAAATAACAGGATTTGCATACATTACAAACAACAAAAACTACTCACATAACTTTCTTAAATGTGACGTGGTTTGAATTTTTTGGTGTGGATATTGAAAGCATTCTCAGAATTCACAAGACTTCAGAACAAGCCTTTAGAACACTGTGCTTGGGATGCCAGATTTTCAGTATTGGGCCCATGACAACCTTTGAAAAACTCACATCTGAAGTACTTTCATCACTTGAAATCATAGAGTGGCTTTCTAAACATTGCCTAAGGCCAAATTGAATAGATAGAGTATTTAGGATATATTTATACTTGACTTTTTTTTTTAGCAAGGAAGACAGAGCAAATAGTAGCAATATCACTATACTTGTTTATTTTTGTGTATTATTTGAGTCTGATGTTTCTTCCAATTTTAGGTCTGTCAATTATGCAACCAATCAACTAATGATTTTGACCACCTGCTATGTGCAAAATATTACGCTAGACACAGGGCTAATTAGTCCTCAAAACAGAACCTCCCATTAGCTGCCTTCAGTCTCCTTCCTCCTGACAGTGTTGAGAGAACTATTATCTTATTTTCATTATATGTTCAGCTGAATCTTCAGGTTGGAGAGAATCACAGATGTTATTAGGATATGGAGTGTTTTACTTAAAAATGACAAGGTAGTTGCTAACATCTCTCACAGACTGGTGGTGTCTGTGAAATTCCTTCTTATCATTCCTGTAGATGACCCAAAGTGAGACCATTTGCTAGCCAACATCATGACATCTTCATGATGTAAGGGTAACTCTTACCCTTGGGTTAAAAAAAAAAAACACCAAAGAGCTTGATTTTGGGACAGCCTAGGGAGAAATCTGCCCACTCTACTGGCTCCAAATGCATGAAATCAACATTTCATCTCCTTCATTTGATTAGATGCTTCAAATTTAAACAAAAGGAAGCAAAAATCCCCATTAACTTGACACTTGTTTAAGACAAAAATAAGATCAGAAAAACAAGGGAAACCATTCTACAAAGTCAGTTATAGAGTTCACAAAACTTAGGTGCTCTGAAGTCAGTAACCAATTATAGAGGAATTATAATTAGGTAGTTTAGAAAACTGCTTTTAATACTTAAGTTTAGGTGTATTTTATTCAATAGTATTTGAAAATAAGATTTGTACTACATTATCCTATATGGTAGCCACTAAATTAAATTAAAGTATAAATTCAGTTCTTCAGTAGACTTAGCCACACTTCAGGTGCTCAATATCCATATGAGGCTAGTGGCTACTGAGTTGGACAGGGCAGATATAAAACAACCCCGTCACCCAACGGAACAGCCCTATATTATAAGATACAGCTCAAGGAAAGAAGCTCAGACTCAAAATCCTCAAGGTTATCTTTCCTTTTATGGATTTTTTTTTCAGGTTTTCAAATGAGCTATGGCACTTATTATTTTAAAATTCCACATAGTCTCCTTACCTTGACCCAAGACAGACAGTGGGGGCTCTGGTTGTTACCCAATGTCAACCTCATGGTAAAGGTGTAGGAGTTATGATCAATAAGCATCAAATTACTACCTGACAGTAAGGTTGATTTAGTAACTTATAAATAAAACTCTGTTATGGAAAAGATGTCAGGATATACCTCACCAAAAAACATTTGATGTATGCTATTCTGCATATCCAGCTATTTTTCAAGTCATTGAGAAGTGTCATTTGGTCTTGGTGATCAAATTCCCACCATGAGAATATTCCTAGCACCAGCTGAATCCTATGGTTAGAGAGGGCGATATATGATTTTTGTCTTTATTCATGTTGGTTCATTTCCAGCTGTAACTTTTTGCTAGGTGTAGACACAGATGAAGAAGCACTTTTAATTCAAATTCTATCTTGTTAATTCATTACCCTTTGCAGCAGTGGCAGACTTTGTACAGAATTATAAATCAAGGCCAAGTGTTGCATGGATGCCATGGCACGAAGATTCATTTAGTGTGCATACAACCTTGATGATCTACAAGGTGATTCATCACTTGTTATCCTGTCTTCCGATTGCAGACTTGGGCGCTGGTGCATACTAATTCACAAAACTCAATGCTGAGCATGAAGCCCGCAAAGTCTCACGGTTCTAACTGATTTTCAACCCATTGGCTGATGGGAGTACTGCCTTTCAGAATGAATTACCTAAATACAGTGAATTGATCTGGGAAATATGAAGAATGGCTTGCCCTACTTCCCTTCTGCCTGTTGACAGTTTGCCTAACACTATAGTTTAGATGTGACTAGATAAGAGAGGCAAGAAATGTAAGATGAATGCCTGAGAAGAGAGCATTATAATTTTCAAAGTGCTTTCACATATAATACCCCATTTGATCTTCACATCATTCTGTATGCATGAAGGGGAGGTTTAGACGTTGCAATGAGGCAGCTCTCTTGAGAAGAATTGGTCATTTTTCCACCAAAGTCCCATTGGCTCTGTTCCTCTCCATGTGCCTCTGTTTTTAATTATTTGTGTACATGACCAGCTCTTGTCATGTACACACTAGGCTTGAAGACACCTACAGAGAGAGACGATATTCTTACTCATTTTGTTTTTCTGGAAAATAGCATGATGCCTGATGTATGAGTTGTTTATTTGCCCAGAAGAAGAAAAGTGAATGTAACACAAAAGTTCTGTGAAGGAGTTATGATGTTTGTTCAGGCATAAAAACATTCTGCTGGGTTTTATTAGTTTGGGTGTTCACCCTACCCAAACTGAGGAAGATGTTGTTTAGCACGGTCTGAACCACACAGTACCAAGTGGTGCAGTTAGATCTAGGACTCAGGTCTCTTTTACAGTATGTTTCCCACTAAAACTTTCTATTCTTTTTATAGCACTGAAGCTTTATTTGAAGACATTTCATCTCTTTTTGTAGTTAGCCCAGCAAAAGGGAAAGTGAATTTTACCTGCATTTCGAATAGAAATGGATTACGAGTGCTTAAATAGGAAGAATTGAAAAGCTGTACTGCTGTTTACATTTTTGTTCCTGGGATGATGTCTAAGAACTTTTTGATGTGAAATGAAATCTTAACGAGAGCAAACGTGACTAGAGCATCGTATTTTGCACTGGACTGTAGGCAAAAACAGACTGACTAGTTGCTCACTGATGGACACAGGTACATAATGTTGTGTGTTGTTAGTGGACGTGCAGGTCACAGGCCTGCACCAAAGTGCTCTGTGCTCAGCCTGGTAATTCATGAGAAGAGGGAGACACAGCTTAGATGAGCAAAACAGAGGAGGCTGAAGAAGGCAGCAATCTCCACAATCAGCAGGACTTTGTGTTTCATGTATTGAGTTAATACCCCAACTGACAAAATCTGACATGAAGTTTTGCTCCATTGACCAACATTATAATTCTTTTATAGATCTTTTATGTTACATTTACCTTTCCTCTTCTGAGCAAATGATGTTTTTTAAATATTTATCTTTAACATTGTATTTATATATGATTTTATTCCCTTTTGTTCTTCTTAGCGCTCTTGATTTTCCTTTTCAAATGCACATGATTAGTCCTCACAGCCAAATACCATTTTGAATCTTATTGAATTGGGAACTTGTTTGCTGTGTTCTCACGAGGGCTTTCCTCCCTTCTGGACCACACAGTGGCTCCTGGAAGGTGTGCGAGGGAGTCTTAGGTTGTGCTCATGTGCAAAAGAAAGCCTTTTGTGATGTTGGCAACTGAGGTGTGGGACTCACCTGGACTTCTGGCTAGAGTCTGGTTCCCTCATTTTTTTCCACATGCAGATGTTCAGTGAATATTTGTATATTTTAAAAGATGGAAATGGCCTTTCTTGAAGTAGAAGTAATAGGCCAAGATAAATGGCAGAAGTAATGAGAAAGTGCTGGGCTTTGCTTTTAAGTGTAGTATTGAAAATAATTCTCAGTGTCATGCCATGGGAAAGGCAGAGATAAGGCAGCACATATCTCCTGTCTTGAAGTCCCAGGGTGTGTGGAGGCACACAGTCAGTTTTTAGTGCAAAAGACTGGAAGCCTTAGCCTTTGATGGGCAAAGGGGAGCATTACTGTTCGAAAACAAACAGTAATGTAAGTACCTATAAAGAAATTGTGTAGTAAAACTAGAGAGGTATTAACAGTAACATTAAAAAGTAAAAGGCAACCCCAAAATAAATAATGTCAATATGTTATTTTTATTATTGTAACAGAAAAAATTTTAATTATATGTATATAGGTAGGCAACATATGGTATATTTTAAAGCAACCTTAATTAATGAATATCAGTGAGATCCTTGTACTTCTTATGTGATTTTAAATCTGTTAAAGGGTTTCCAAATCTGATCCGTTAGCTGTTTGCAAACATTTTCTTTGCTTTTATGGTAACTGTACTATTGCATAGACACTTGCTTCAACTAAATGTATAGTTAGAATTAGTAGACAGAATGTATGGAATGATTAAATTGGTCAATAATTTTATGACAAGGTCTGTATTGTCACTTAAGCTTCTCTCCTCCTAATAAAGTTCTCCTAGATGATTGGGCTTTTCATGTAACTCCTTATAAAGACTTTTTAGGATTTGTATGAACCAGTTTATATTTGCAGTGGTTTAGTGTGGCAGAACATTTGGGAGTCATCAGGACGTGGGCACCTCTTGGTTGTGCTGGACTCTTTCTGCAGGGCAGCAAGTCTCCTTCACTGACCAGCATTGCTGTAGGAAGTCCAGTACCCTGCCCTTGCCCCAACAGAGCAGAGTCCGTGGGACCCGAGGGATGTGCCTAGCCGGCTTTACGCTCTTTCTGAACCACTATCCCCACATACTCAGAACCACAGAATTCCCTACCTAAAGGGCTTGTACAGTGTCTTCTATGGATCTCACCCCCGAGGGTGGACTGTGTCCCAGAGCACAGGTGGCCAAGTGTGAGGGTTTGGACGTGTGGGCAGGGATGTCCACAAGGGGGTGGCATGTAAGGCTCTTTGCAGAGGCTAAAGGAGTAGGGGATGGAAAAGAAGGGGGTTTCATCTACAAATATTAGGCATGAGCTTGTCTCTGACCCACACCCACGACATGGCAATGGCAATGCAATCATTGTTACAATCAGATCTCTTCCGGGAACTTCTGAAATGCCCTCTGCGGAGCAATAGCACTACTATTTTAAGCAAGAACATTGACTTTCTTTTCTAACAGATAGACTTTCTCTGAAGATGACATAAAAGAAACCCCAGACATGTTTTGTGCTATGACAACGTCAATAGAATAAAAACATCATTTTCAAAAGTGCTTACTTTGAAGAAAAACTCATTAACATCTATAAGATCTGGTATGTTTGTTAAAAACAAACAACCAGTTTCAATAACTTTTTAACTGGAAAATAAAAGTCAATGGTGATTGGGATTGGATTATAAGATTCTTGTGGTGTAAGGTGATATGGTGTGAGACATTTGGTCAAGAGTCAGAAAAACCGTGCTCTGGTTCTAGCATTTCCATGAAAGAGCTGAATTATTCAGGGTACAACCTCTTAGGATCTCATTTTTAATATCTGTTAAATGAAGGGGGTTAGATAAAATGCCCTCTAAGCTTCCTTCTATATTTGAAAGTCCAGGATATGTGCAAACCATGTTCTCTTTGTTAAATATATGACATAAAGTATCCATCAAATAGAAGACAATCAATTATAAGATGCACCATTAATTTGTGTACAGTTAAGAAAGAGACACACTGCCTGTCATGATTTTAAAAGACAAGAGTAAGAAGACTATTTTAAAACTTAAAAAATTTTGAAGACTATAAGAAGTAGTCCAGTTTTGAGATGTGAAAACATAAAAAGTGTATCTTAGAATCTCTAATATGTAGTAATTCTTGTCTTATTCTAAGCATTCTTCACAGAGTCTGGCAAAGCACCTACCATATATATTCATTCATTTATTCATTCAACAAGTAAATATAAATTTAGTGCCTACTATATATCAGGCAATACAGTGTGCATACATTAAAATATACTGAATAATGGAATTTTAGAAGTATATTTGCTTTTTGCAATATCATTGTGCACGTGAAGCTAGTCATGCCGATGAGAAATCAGCTCAAGAAAATAGCAAGATGTTTTCTTTTGAGCACAGCAGAATCACCAAAAACTCCATCTCTAATATAGACATTTGCTCCATAGAAATTTGTATTGAGGATGGAAGGCAGGTAAACAAGCATTCCCAGATCAGTTTCTTAGTCATCAAGGGACCCGTGCTACTTCTTCCACATTTCTATGAAAATCTTGTTGAAAGAAGCACTTCTTTCTTCCATGACTGTGATGAAGATGCTCTTTCAACTGTCATTTCTTTTCCAATAGAAATAAGGCAGGGATGAGTGTTCTATGAAACACTTTGATACTATATTATATAAAGTAATTTTGCATGATTTATTGTTAAATTGATTTATATACACTTAGGAAATCATATTATCCATTTGTATCTAATAGTACACCAAGACATAATTAAGCCCTTACAAGCAACATTATATAAGAAATTATATTTTCCTGGTGAGGTCTCCTTCAGAGTCAGAATCTTGAGTGCAACAGACAAGTGACAAATAAGGCTCATTTTCCCCAATATCTTTATCTACAGGGGTTATTATGCTGGGGACCTTAGGAAGATGGCAAAAGAATTATTAATAGTTGAAATACTTGAACTCATTCTATATAATGGAAACCACGTGCAACGTTATGCAGTGATTTTAAGCCCAGTTGTATACAACAAACAATGATGTTTGGTCCCTCTTCAAGAAGGCAAAAACTCTTAGGAACGACTAAGGGAACAGTTTCTGCTCTTGTTCTGTTTGGATTTCCCTTCTTGAGCTTGAGCTGTTCTTGCCTCATGGCATATTTGGGTATTTCTAATTGGCCTTTCCTTTCAGTCTCTGTTTAGTTTTAAGTGCAGTGTCTGGATCAATTACATTTCCAAAGAGGCCTTTCTTCCCTCAACTACCTAAGGCTGCTCACCCTGAGAATGGCTTCTGTCTGGATTCACAAGGCCCCATAGCTTCCTTTTTGTCTTGGGTCCAAGCACATTCTGTTTTCTGATCAGCTGAATCTCTTATCCACACTTGGATGAAGAAAATAATTAGGATCAATTGAACAATCTATCCCTGTGAGTCCTGCAGGGCCAATTGCCAATTGTCATGGGTCTCTCTTGTTAAGGAGTTTTTTTTTCCCAAAATCTATCATTTCCCTGAAAATGTGCCTTCTTCTATTCTTATGGTTTATGGAAGTCACAGAGAAAGTGACTTCTGCCATTACTGGAATTTCAGCCCATACTATGGTTGATATCTACAATTTATGTTGTGAAGTAGGCAAGCATTACTTTGAACTACGTCTGATACTGCTTGGTGGTCCAGGTCATTACTCACAAACGGATGAGCCACAGAATCAAATAGCATCATGGCCATGCTCCAGGGAGGGAAATATGGGTTTTTGGTATAATAGATACCACCCCATCAACCAACTATTTGTTATTTGGAAATTGTTGGCGACCATTCTACCCAAACTTTGCTGCCTATTTTGCAATATGTAGTTCAGCCTGGTTCTACCATTCACCACAATTTGTGGGTTTCATATAATAATATTCAGCCTCTCCCTGGTTTCCAACAAGCTCAGGTTAACCATAAGGATCCTAACTTCTGGTTCATGTTACTTCTTGGTGTGCATAACCAAAACATTGAGTCCTGTTGGAACAAAGGCAAAGCAAAGTGCAAGACCCTGAAAGGAGTTTGTCACAGTATGTGGGCTTATGGTCAAATTTATGTGTTGTGATTGATTTGGAAATAATGCTTTCAATTCCCTTTTGCTACATATCAGAACAATGTCCTGTAACTAATATGATGTTTTGACTTTTTTGGTTTTAGTATGTTTTAGTACAAATATCCAGAGATAAATTCTTCAGCTGAATACATCTGAGAGACAAATTGTTCAGTTGATCCAGGAATTACACACACTGCTCTCTGGGGGTAAGTTGGGCAAAAACATGGCTACTAAGACACTTCCTGTGTCACAGTTTAAAGGTCACTCCAGGCTATCTGCTCAGGGTTTTTGAGCGTTTACCCAATTATGTTGTGTCTACCTTTGTGTGAGTTACACAAGGATAAAAACTTATAGTTTATTAAATATGTTGCCTAGGGCCATTTTTATCAAATCTGAGCATCAGATACTAGAAACTCCACACACACACACACAAACACAAACACACACACACACACTTTTAATTCAGTTCCTACTTACATCATTTTGACCTGAGACACTGTTTCCAGGAATATCCATTGTAAGAGTAAGAATGGCGTATGTTGTTTTCTCTCTTCTATAAATGTCATTGAATAATAGCTTCCCTGAAGAATCCTAATCCATATAACTACATTTTAAATATAAAATTCTCCTCAGTGGTCCTTTGGCCTTGGAGAAATTAGTACTGGCTATAAAGCAGAGTACTGGAAAGAATTTCCTTGAGGCAATTTGGGATAGCAAGAGGGAAAGAGATTTATACTTTTCTTTTAGTGGCAATATGTACTTTATGCAATTTTACACCATTAGGATCATTAAAGGGTAATGTGAAATAAGTCCTCTCTGAAGACAGTTCTTCATGTTTGCATAACATTTTCTGCTTTAGTAAACCAATCACAAGACAGAGTATCCGATGTGTATGTACTCTAGTGTTCTGAGTGTTTATTACAAGGGTCCTCCATTTTCTCTCCCTGCTCCAGAGAGCCAAAATACTGCAGAGCCTGCAATCTTTAAGTACATAATCAAGTATCTTCTCTGGATAGTCAGCTTCTGAAAATTCCTTTTGAAATTAATGACAAAAATGCCTAATCCATTGGCAGATTCTATGTAAGCTACCCTTACAAACCATAAACTGCTCTAGAGTCTTTGTATTTATTCAATTTGACCAGGAGATTCCTGGGAGCAGAATGTATTCGAGAATGTGAGTGTGTATCAGGCAAGGAGGTTCTTTAATAAGAAATTTTATCACACTTTCCAAATGCATTTCAAATCTTATCACAAACACTTTCCAAATGCATTTCAAATCTTGTCACACACAATTTCCAAATGCATCTCAACTTGGACACAGTAGACTGGGTTTTGTATTTCTTGGCAATATGCCCAGTAGATATAATTTTTTTTAAAAAAATATAGGATTCAAAGAAACTTTGAGAAAGATCCCTGAACTAAGAACAAAATGAGCATTTGATGCTCAGTGGATTCACACATAAACCTGGCAATTTTCTTGGTATCTGTATCCATCAGAAGCTGTTATTAAACCAGATACCGTGAGTGAATACACTTTAATTCCCTCTGGTGGGGTGTGACAGGCAGAAAGACAGTCAAGTTTCATAACACAGTTTTTAAGCCTTGCCCTACTTGCGTGATTCGAATGGCATTTTACAAAATGGAATGAGGATGGCAACACGATTGGTCACTTAAATCTAGACCAGTGGTCAGTGGCAAGTGGCCACTTGGAGAAGATGGGGCCTTTCTAGGTAATCTGAGGCAGTCATCATGAAGTCATATATAGGAGATAAGATAAGGGGATTAAAAACCTTAGGCCAAAGGACTGAGACAGGAACTTCAAAGTCTTCAGGGCAATATTGGAGGGTGGAAAACTCTTTGAGCTGGGTTTTTACCTGCCATGGAAAGGGAGCTGAGTACACCTGATGCCTTTTAAGCTAGAGTGGGTCCAACCTATCCACATAGCCCCACACAACTTTGCCAACACCTCTGGTGTAAAAGTCCTTGCTGTTATTGGGCAGGTTCTTTCAAAAACCAGTTTGGGTATTTTATTCACTTTTGGGCCTTAAACATTTTGCTTCAAGGGAAAGACATGTAAGGCTCATCAAAAGCACCAGACAAGTGTCTAGTAAAGGCTCCTTCTCTGGAGGGAGAGAAAAGCCTGGAAGAAGATCTGAATGTTGGATGCCTCAACCCACTGCTATCAACTTCTAAGAGGGGCAATACCCCTGGTCACAAAGACCCTGCCACAAAATCTGTCTGGTAGAAATGGACTCAGCAGTTTTCTTATAGCATGTCTACCACGTCTTAAGAGCTCAGCCCTGATTTCACTGTGGGGGCAACAGAACTACTATCAAGATGGCCGATGAGTTAGCCAAAGTCTTTCTGAGATGAGAGAGTGACAGGGGAACATAGAAAGGCAATGGGAAGAAGAGGATGAAAAAAAGGTGAAAAATTTATCCTCTGGAAGTGGAATTCTTCCAAGTTTTAGCCAATTAATTAAAAATGTTAAAAATAATTTAAATGGGTTATGAATTATTTGAGTAATAAGAACAATTATCATCCAGTGGTCAGTAGGAAAGAAAATGACAATGCCCATTTGGGTTTTATTTCTAGCTCTATTCAACTGTCTGTGAGAGTCTGAGTCAAGTTTCTTAACTCCTCTGGGGACCTCAATTTCCCCATTTTTAAATGAGAGCGTTAACTTGAAGGTCTCATCCAGCATTAACACTGTATGTAACCAAAAAATGCAACAAATTGTACGTGAGGGTTGATTTTATATGTCAACTTTACAGAACCACAGGATGCCCAGGTATTTGTTTAAATATTGTTTCTGAGTGTGTCTGTGGGGGTGTTTCCAGTGAGATCAGCATTTGAATCTGTAGACTGACTAAAGCAGATTGTCCTTCCTAACGTGGCTGGCCATCAGCTTATCAGTTAGGGGCCTGAATAGAACAGACTGAGACTTATGCCATCAGCCTTCTTGTTCCTCAGGCCTTTGGACGCGGACTGGAACCACACCACCAGGTGGCAGATTATGGGACTTCTCAGCCTACATAATCACATGAACCAATTCCTTATCAAGATCTCTTTATATATATCTCCTATTGGTTGTGTTTCTTTAGAGAACTCTGACTAATACATTATACATTTGGGAACAAAGATATTGCTCAAGTCTAGTCTTGTCTCCATTTTTACCAAACATAATTTTAAGAACTAAACGATTGGTGTGTTCTCTCTTTGTTGCCTTCAAGAAATAATTAAATTTTTAGAGGTTTGTTCCCGGGTAGGAATTAGAAACATTATGTAGCTGCCAGTTTCTTGATGAGAGTTCAGCAGGAGGAGCTCCTGAACTGTGTGATCAGCCACCAAAAGGGTCACTAGTTAGCAGGATCTATGGAACTCGACAAAATAAAATTCTCTGCAGAGAATGGCCAGCTTCTTTACCCATTAAGGAACAGGATGGGCCCTTCCCTGACACCCTGACTGTTCGGCATGTAGTCAAAGTACCAACGGGAAATCAAGAACCCACATATCTGCCAGATCCTTCTTTAGGTCTCTCCCTTAAAGGTGGTTAGCTGCCCCTAAATGTCAGTGTGGCTGAGGCCCAGAGGGCTGGGGGAGCTGCAAATGTGGTTGCTTCCATTGGCTCTCTTGCTCTCACAGCAGCCGTGTCTCCCAGCCGAAGGCATGGAGCCACCAATCCAGGGGTCTAAAGAGGCCTCGAGAAGCCTCATAGCTTGGGCTGCCGATGAGGGGGCATCTGTCAGTGAGCTCTCATTTCTAGAAGATGTGGCAGCTTCTACTAACTTTGCCAGATGCTAGTTGTCCAACTCCTCCCCCAGTCTGTGAGTGGAATCGTTTAGGGCAACATGGTATTTCTCTGGCTGTCACAAGATTTATTTATTTATTTATTTACTTCCTTACCTGTTTGTTTGTTTGTTTGATGGTGGATGTCACAGGGCTTAGAGTGGTCTCAGCCAGATGATCAGCTCATGAGGCTTCTGATCTGTTGCAGGGGGTTTAGATTTTTACCCTTCAGGACTGTCATCCAAAGGAAACAGAGGTGCTTTGCGTTTTTGAGGCCCACCTGCCTCCTGTTTTTGTGCCGCTTTCTCTGTGGAGTGGTCCCCATTCCTCGATGCATAGAGGGACCTGTGGTCTCTCTGCCTTTTTCTCGTCCTTCCAATCTGCTTGCAGCTCCTCCACAGCACTTTGGAAGCAATATGATTGCTTCAACTTTATAGTGTGTGATGATGACTTATGTTGTTTCTCAAGGGGCATCTATATTTGAATCGTGCAAAATCCGTTAACCCACAAGGAGATTTTGGGCAAAAGTTTGGGAGGAGATTGGGGACTTCTTATAAAGTGGGACTCATACTGCATCCTTCAAATCACAAGACATGGGAGTTCTAACCCCCCCAGTCCCACATGGCCAGTCCTGCCTCACTGTACCGAGTCATCTCTTAGAATTGCTTGGGAAATAGCCAATGCAAATTTGAACTTATGGTTTAACATTTTTTGAATGAAAAATCTTTTTGAGAATTTGTTAAAAGCCATGGATCCTCTTCCTGTTTAAATGTATTAATACATATGCACACATATCCAATTTTTACATACAATTTTAGAAAGGGTCATCAGACTTCCTAGAGCTCATATTGGGACTCCAGGGTTAGAGAAAGTTTGGTGTTTAAAGTAAGGAGACCTGGACTTGAGACCTGGCTTCCACTGTGATCTTAGGCACGTTCCCTGTGTTCCTATAGACCTGCTTTCTTGCCTGTAAAAGGAAAACCATGGACTGTATCAGTGGTTCTCAACTAGGGATAGATCTGCAGGAATATACTGCCCCTCACACCCATCTAGAACATATTCAGTCTAGGGGACAGGAGAATGTTGTTTTGAGAAATCCCCCCAGTCAAGCCGACATGCTCCAACTGCGTTTGAGAATCATAAGGCAAGGAGACCCATGACCTCTGGCTGCAGCGTTCTATGACTCTGAAGTTTTGCTCCAGAAATCCTACCTCACAATGCTGGAAGGATACTCCTCCTGCTACTAGTGGGGAGAAGAGGAGGAATAGCCTGGCAGAGGCGGCCAGAAGCCTGGCTTTACCCTTCTTTCCACTCTGTCCCATTGTTTAATGAAAGAAAGTGGTAAAAGGGAGCAGAACCCTTCTAGAATTATCTTCTCCTTGAGAGCCCATTGGATTGGGGGAGGATTTATCTATTCAATCTTGAGAGGATAGAAAATCTAATTCATCTTCATTTTTTTGAGAATCTATGTACTTGGCATATAGTAGGCAAAAATAAATGTTTTTTGACTTAATAAATTTATTTCTCATGAGTTATATTTTTTCCAAACAATTGTGATGAGTTCTTGCTTCCCTACTCTCATTGGGAATCACCAATATTGTCTAAGGTTTTATTTTACTGAAGTTATTGAAATAGATATGAATTTATTTATTAATTGAAATTTAAGAAATATTTACTAAGTTTCTATTATGTGCTTGACACAGTAGAGTTTTCAAAATAGTGGAGATTTAAGAAGAGAGTTTACAGTCCCATGCTAATATCAAAAAACATATGTAAACGCTGCTATTAGAAACAATTACATTCCATTTATGCTTTTTCTTTCCATTCAGGGGGGTGGGTGGGGGATATAAACCTTTATAAAATAAAAGACAATTATAAAAATATCCCTTTAATAAGAGATATTTTATTAAAGAAATAATTCCCTGGTTTGGAATCCCCACCCCCGCTAAGTTCTTCTGGCTGATTGCTCTTGTTACTTCCTGTGGAAGGGCTCAGACACGTGTATGTGCTTTAGGTTGGGGGAGCAGCCCATTTTGGGCTCCCTCAGAAGGTACATGTCATAGAGCTGAGACAGTTTCACCAAATGCTTCATCTCCCTGTCCACCATTGCATGAAATAACTCTGTAGAGTAGAGTGAGTTCTGGCTGCAGGCACAGGGGTTAACCCCAGACACCAAAGGTATTGGGAGAATGTATTGAAAGTGATGAGACTACATATTGCTCTATCAATGCTCTAGCTCAAAACTATTTTCATTCAGGAGAAGATTAAATTACTTCAAATGCTGGAATGCTCTCTTAGAAACTTTAGAATTGACCAAGCTTAGTAAAAGACTGTTTTTCACTCATGATAGTAGTTGTGTTTTTGATGTAAATCCTCCTGGTTCAAGAAATAATAATAATCATTACTGGATATTGTCTATATGGTAGGCTCTGCATTAGCCGCTCTAATGCTGACATTATGTTACTTGGCACGTATTGAACGCTTACACTTTCATATACCCGAGTAATTCTCACAATGGTCTTATTAGCTGGGTGCTGTTACTGTCATCCTCCTCCTTTTACAGTTGAGGGAACTAAGGCTTAGAGGGATTAAGTAACCTGTCAGAGGTCACTCTGCTGCTAAATGGTTGGTAAATTCCAACCCAGCCTCTCTAATCTTATTTCTAATCAATCCAAACAGCAATCCTATACATATACAAACTATATCATTGTGCTTGGACTTTGAACTCTCCCTCTTTTCTGTTCTCCTCTCTTGACTTTCAGGACACTGCTTTCCTGACTCATCTCAGTATGTTTGACTCTGTCGTTGAATGAGTTCCCTTTCATCACTACCCTCCAACATAGGCATTCCTCAAGCTTTGTGCTTGGCTGGCTTTCCTTTCCCTTTACACATTCCCCATGAGCTGACTCATCCACACCGTTGGTAGGTGAGCTACCAGCTATAACTCTTAGCTCTGAAATCTTTGTCTCTCATTCGGTTGTCTCTTCTGACTGTCAGACCCATATTATTATTATTATGTATTTGCCAACTGGGTATTTCCACCTGGATGGCCCACAGTCTCTTCAGTTCAGCCTGTCTAAAATGCAGTTAGTACTCCTTTATCTCCCCACCCGCAGTGTGCTCCTTGAACTCCCCGTCCCTATTTCCTGGAAAAGGAAACCATGAGGAACACAACTGCTCAGATCAGAAACCCCTGCCCCGTGTGTGTCCAGTGAGTCACTAAGACCTACCTACCCAATTTCCTAATGATCTCTTGACCATTGCTTCTTGCCTTAACCATTGCACAGCCTGATCTCTCACCTCCGTCTTGCTTCCTCTGGCTCCGTCATCCATAGTGAAGCCAAGGATTTCAGACGGTAACCAAATCTCATCACTCCCTACTTTAAATCCTCAGTGCCTTACAGCTTCAGGTCTTGATTCTTTAGCACAGTGTACTTCCCCTTCACTGGGACCCAAATTACAGCTTAATTTCTCACCAATTTCGTTCCTTCACACTTCACAAGCTCACGCTGAACCAGATGGCATGTCCTAAATGCACCGTTCATTCTTCCTTTGCCTCGTGTCCTTTCACACACTGCTCCCTCTCAGAGGCCTCTCCCATTCCCTTGGTGGATTCTTATTAATACTTCAGGTGACTCAAGGAGATCGCCTACTTAGATGAGTCTTCCTGGCTTCCCTAGATAAGTTTATGTCCAGGGCATTATTTAGTCCACTTTTTAATGGGTTATCCCATTGTGTTTTTTTTTTTCTGATCATAAATGTCATCATTCTAGAAAAATTTGGAAAATATAGAAAAAAAAAAAACCTACAATTAATTCACCCAGAAATTACTTACTTAGCATTTTAGTGGATTTCCTTTTAGTATACTTATCATAAACATTACATATATTTATAAATCAATACCATACTATCTATATTGTTCTATAACCTGATTTATTCAAGAAAAATTTTCATGCTTTACATATTTTTAAAGGCTTGATTTTTTTTATTTAAAAGATTTATTCTTGCCTTCTAATTTCAAAAGAAATACATGGTCATGTAAATAAAAATTCAAACAGTACAGAAATGTACAATTTAGAAAAGGAACATCCTTCATAATCCTGTCATAAGCTTTAAATAGTTTGTGGTATACTCTTTCAGACTTTCCTACGCTTCTACTAATTTAAATATACATTTAAAAATTTATGTCATGGGATAATATGCTTCATGCTGTTCTGAAACTTTCTTTTTAAAAAATATTTAACAACATATGTTTGAAATTGTAAAAAACAAACTTTAATGGCGTTTCATTTATAATTAGCATTTTGCATTTTTCTCTTCTTCACCCCGAGGCCCGGGAAGACAAGCTGTTTTCCTGCAAGTGAACATAATTTATTATTTTCAGAGTAATTTGGGACAATATCAGACAGAGTTGTGACCACTTCTCTACAGAGAACTCCTTGCCCACTGGAGGGCGATGGGTCCTGGTGGGCCCTGGGAACTGACCACGCTTTGGCAGGTGGAGGCCCCTTCCAGCTGTTGCTAGAGTTGGCTGACAAGCGCCGTCATTGGGTTGGAATTTACCTTGTCCCAAGACAGGTTCCCTATCCCCAAATCCTAGGATACACTTCCCTTGCTCTCTAAAAGTGTTGGTGGTACTTTTGTCCATGTTGAATGATCACCTTGTTCCATGACTTACTTTATTTGATGCATTCTCATTCTCAGTTCTGACTAGGAGCTGTGAACTCATGATCCTTTTTGGTTGAGTGGAATCGCTGGAGCTCAGCTGATGGGATCACAGGGCTAAGGAGTTAGTAGCTATTTGAATTCCTGTGTAGTCCAGTTAACCTGTCCCATGATGAAAGCTGCCGCCTGACCCAGGCAGCCATCTCACAGACACTAGCTTTCCTTTATCCTGGATAGAAAGTGCATGAGTAACCAGCCATCCACCAGCACCACCAGAAGAAACGGCAGATGGTGGATGAGGAGCTCCTTGTTCCTCTACAAAGGACAGACTGCTGTTGTTATGGTTGGCATGTGCCATATCACTCACCAAACCCAGTGTTCACCAAGAGGGTGTTGGGGGACAGGGTGCTGGGGCTGGTGCTCCTGGACACATAAATCGCAAGGTGCTTCTAATCTTTTGCTTTCCCTATTCTCTGTCTTTCTACTATTTAAATCTCTAGTATGTCCATAATATGACAGTGTGATTAAATGGATGTGGTCATGAAATTCAGGGAAAGAAAAGCTTATTGTTTTCTAGGACTTAGTTAAAATTTCACAATGGTACATGCTTTATACTTTTCAGGGACGGGTTAGGAAACATCTGACTCTAAAATGTATAGGCAACATGGGACCTTTAGTGGACAGAGCAAACATGTGCTAAGCTCACTTTGTTGGGACAGAGGGCATTGTCATGTGCTTTTACAATATAAATCACCAATCAGATCTCTTCTGGATTCTGATAATGCTGAATTGAAGATCCTTTTTGACAGGCATAGCATTTGACTAAATATTAAACCAAAAACAATTATTAAAACTAAAACAATTAATAATTTTAAGATGTTAATTTCAGGAAAATATGTACAAATATACTCAAGAAGTTCAACTGTGATTAGTATCTGAATTGTGTTAACTAAATGAGTGAACAGTTTTAGTCTGAGGAGTTCCATGAAGTTCATGGCGTCACCTTCCTTGCGTTGGCTTTTGCTGGTTTTCCCAGGCAACTTCCTAGAGTGTTTGAAAGTCCCTTTTCCTTCTACTTCCTCCCCCAGTGCTCAGGCCTCCCACCTTTGTAGAGCTGTAAACAATTGCCATTCTGTTCTTTCCTTACCACTAGGACTAGTAGATTGTGATTTTTTTCTTATTCTGTGTTAAACATAAAAACCTTATCTCTAAATATAATTTTATCCTTCATTTATAGAAGTTGCTGTGTTCTCATGACAGTTCAAAGACATAAGAAGCTTCAAAAAGTAGAAAGGAAAGAATCAATTTAGGCCATTTCTAAACTCAGTTACTTATAAAGTGAAAACATGAATGAAAGAAAGTAAATAGCTGGTATTCTTTGAACAATTAGGTATCTTCCAGCTTATTGTAAGACTGAGGGAAAATCACTAAGCTTCCCTATCTAATTTTTAATTATGATTTCCCTTCTGCTTACTTTGGATTTAATTTGCTTTTCCTTTTCAATTTCCTAATGTGGAAGCTTAGATTATTGATTTTAGATCTTTATTCTTTTTTATTATATGTATTCCATGTTATAAATTTCCTTGTCACACTGCTTTCACTGCATCCCACAATTTTTGATCAATTGTATTTTCATTTTAATTTAGTTCAAAATATTTTAAAATTTCTCTTGAGTTTTGATCTTTGACCCCTGTGTTATTTGGAGTGTGTTGTTTAATATCCAAGTATTTTGCAATTTTCTAGCTATTTTTCTGTTATTAATTTCCAGTTTCATTCCACTGTGGTCTGAGAGCAGACAGACATTGTATGATTTGTAGTATTTTAAATTTGTTAAGGTGTGCTTTGTGGTCAAGAATGTGCAAGACTGTAATTTGTTTCTTTGTTTTTCAGTTTTTGAAATTTTTACTGACATATCCTCAAGCTCAGAGATTCTTTTCCTCAGCCATGTCCAGCTTACTAAGGGGCCCATCAAAGGCATTTTTCATTTCTGTTGCAGTGTTTTTGATTTCTGGAATTTCTTTTTAGTTCTTTCTTAGGATTTCCATCTCTCTGCTTGCCCTACCCATATATTTTTGCGTGTTGTCTACTTTGTCCATTAGTGCCCTTAGCCTCTTAATCATGGTTATTTTAAATTCTCAGTCTGAGAATTTTAACCTTCCTGCTATATCTGACTCTGGTTCTGGTGCTTGCTCTGTCTCTTCGGTTATGTTTTTTCCCTTTTAGTATGCCTTGTAAGTTTTTGTTAAAAGGCAGACATGAGGTACTGGGTGAAAGGAACTGCTGTAAATAGGTCTTTATGATGTGAGATGAGGGGAAATGTTCTATAGTCCTGTGATTAGCTCTTAGTCTTTTAGCCCCTGAGCAGTGAAATTCACAAGTGCTTCTCAGTTCTGCCCCTCTTAGGGACAGAGTGGCTGGCAAGAAGGAGTTGGAGTTAGGTTTTCCTTCCTCCAGGTCAGTTAGGCTCTGATAAAATAGTTTGTTTTTTTTTTTAAGGACAAGCTTTGTTGAACAGAATGCTCTGGTGTGTTTCAAAATGGTTAATTTTCCTCTTCTTGCTGGAAGCATAAGGGGATATTTTTTTCTTTTTTGTTGATTTTCACTGTTATAATTTGGTAGAGCTCCTGGAGGTAAAACTAATAAAATATGGGCACCCATTTAAGACTAGGCCTACTTGGAATTTTTAACCCTCAGATTTCTCAGTATTTTGTCAATTACAGTTTAGGTTTTCCTGTCCCAGTACTGGTTCCCACAGAGGTTTCTGCTTCTGAGTTTGTGTTCTACTAAGTTATGATTTTCTGTATCTGCTCCAATTTGGGGGGCAGCAATTTACCCTATGACCTCAATTCTCCAATGCATCTAAGAAGAGTTGTTGATTTTCAGTTTGATTAACATTTTTCTTTTTGTTAGGACAAGTTCCTTGCCTCTTGGACTGGAAACCAGAAGTCCTAACTTTTTTTTTAAAAAATTCATTCTTATTAGTTTTTGTAGCAATTATATCACCTATAAATTATTATAATTTTGGGTCTTACTTAAAATTTTTTTTTCCTTAACATATTATCTTTGCTAGAACTTTCAGAATAATGTAAAATAACAGTGTTGGTAAAGGTTATCTTTATCTTATTTTTTATTTTAATGGAGATGTCTTTAGTATTTAAGCCTTATTTATAATGTTGATAGTTTTTTTTGGCTAGATATTGTTTATCATATTAAGGTAATATTGTTTATTCTTACTATACCAAGGGTTTTTTGAAAATTAAAATGGATGTTGAATTCTTAAAAAACTTCTGAATAACTAATAATGTGATTTATTTTATTTATTTATATTATTAATTATAATAATAGATTTTAGAAGTTGGACCTCCATATATTACTGGAATAAAATCTACTTGGTCACTGTGTAATGGTCTTTTACTTGCTACAAGTTTCAATTTGCAAAAAACTTTATTTGTATATTTTACCTCTATATTCATAAGTGAGATAATTTTTAAAAATTTTAGATTATCTTTGATAAGTTTTGGTATTAGCACAGTGATAGCTTCATAAAAATATCATTTTTTCATCTTTTATATGTTCTAGAATAAGGGTTGGCAAGCTATGGCCCATAGGCTAAATCTGGCCCTTCATTTGCTTTTGCAAATAAAATTTTACTGGAAGATATTCATGGCTATTCATTAATGTATTGTCTGCGGCTGCTTTCCCACTACAATGGCAGAGTTGAGTAGTTGTGACAGAGACTGTATGGTGCACAAGGCTGAAAATATTTACTCTCTGGCCCTTTTTAGAAAGATTTTGCTAATCCTTGCTCCAGAATAATTTAGGTTGCATAAAAATGCTATCCATCTCTTGATGGTCTTGAAGAGCTCACTCCTGAAACAAGATTTAGAGTAAGACAGTTTGGGGTTTAAAACTCAGCTCCAGCCCACATTACTAATGATGTGCTAATGGACAACTTACATAACCTTCCCATGGACCATTTTCCTCAACTATCAAATGTGAATAGTAATATTAATAATCATACTTGCTTAGAATAATAATATAAGGATGAAATATGTTAATGCATCTTTAAGATGGCAAAACACTAGGAACTCATAAATTCTTAACAAATACAGTTACTATTATTATTTTATTCTTGGGAGAGTTTTTTGATATTGCCATCAAATCATGGTTTGTTTTCTGCAATACCTAAAGGTTATTTCCTGCCAACAATGTAGTCTTAAATTCAGTAATTGTTTTATGTGAAAATATTTTTTCCAAACCAGATTTTTTCTTTTTATTTGATACAATGCCTTTCAAATCTTACCAAAATAATAAATTAAAGATTTTCTAAAGTTTACTCTCTATCTTTTCAGCAAGCCTCTTTCATAGGAAGACTTGCTGAAAGAAGATTCTCTTCTTTCAAACTTCTGTGATTCCTTACATATTCAGTGATTGTTTTCCATTCATGCTTTCAGGGAGACCTCTTTTTGATCACTGCTGGGATTGCAAATCCAGCAGACTGAGCTTATTTGGTTCTTTCTCCAATATTTCAGGTCTGGTCAAAGGGTGAAAGAAAGAGCTTAACAGAAACCACGATGTCAGTGGGAGTAGGAAGGAAGCCATTGTTTATTTAAGTTGTAAGAATGAATGCTTCTCTTGTCCAAGCAAGTTTATTTTCTATGATTATTGTGTTCATAAGTTAGCTGAGCACTGTCCTCTTTCCAAGCACCCCCTTTACTGTAATATTAGGAGCCACCCACTCCCCGGTAGTGTAGGACTGAGATTTGCTCTGCTACTGAGTAGAGGAGCATGGCTTCCCTTGTCTACAGCTCCTGCCACTTGTAGAGGTTTGGCTCAGGGTCCCATCCACTTAGTTCTCAGGTGGGAAATTCCTTTTTAGGTCATGACTCAGGGTTTAGTAGGCTTCTTTTAAAATCTTGTCTTGCATGTATTATATCTTACAAGTATTTTCAAAGTTACCACCATAGAGAAGACACACTTCCCTCTGCATAGGACTGACATAAATTCTCCACCCTATTCATTTGAGTAGAAATAAGGGGCAAGCTAAGTTGAGCAGCTAGGTTGAAACAATTGATTTGCTTAGGTTTTTAAATTGTGGTATTCAGAAAAAGGAGAAAACATTTCAGTGAAATAGCCAATATGTACACAACCAAAATTATATATCTTTTAAATACCTACAACATTGGTAATTATATATTTAAGTGACTTTTGTAAATTACTTGAAAAGATAATTTTAATAAAGACTTCTTACTCTTCTTTTTGCCAACTCTGGGGAGGACAAGGGATTCTTAGAAATAACACTTTTGAGAGAAGGCAAAATTCCAAGGCTCATTTCTTGAGCTTAATTTTTGTAGATTGAGCTATACTAATTTTATATCTGTGTCCACCATTCAGTTACTCAGATAACAAAAATGCATTAAAATTCCACATTGGTATGAGTTTTTGGTTACTGTATTTTAATTTAAGCCAAAATATTTTGTAGAGTGAATTTCACCTGCAATTATTCCACTACTCTGCTTTGCATGTATAAAGTAAGCCAGTGGAAGCTTCAAATCTAATAGAATTTGATGGTGTTAATAAATATAAAAATGAATTTGCATGAAAATTGTGACAGTGAACAATAGGAACACCTGGCTTGGGATAGAACACCCTTGTTAGTACCCAGGTAAACTCAGAGTCATCATCTCTTCTCTCCCCCTTACACATTTGGTTGTCAAGTCCAACTGATCATCGAGTCTAGTTGATTCTAACACCTACCTTTCTCCCCAAACTACCTGCTCCTTCCTCTGCACTTAGACACCATCTCTTGCCCCTGAATTTATTGGCCTCTGAAGGGGTGCATTGACTTTTAGACTCAGCTTTCCTCTAAGCCCCATCCCCTACATTGTCTGTTTTACATTGTCTTTCTAAAATTTGGATCTGACCTTGTCATTCCCCTGACTAAATGCTTTAATGCTTTTAAGAATGAGGCATGAAATCTTTACCATTGCAAAAAGTGGTCCCAGCCATCTTTGCCATGTGGAACTTACCCAGGCCCTGTGATCCAGCCACACCGAACATCTTATTGTTCCTAGTACACACCAGTTCTTTCATGTCTCTGTGTACTTGTGCATGCTGTTTTATTTGCCAGGATCACCTTCTCCCCCTTACTACCTTACCTTTCTCCGTCTTATCCTATTCCTTCTTGAAGAATCAGGTAAAAGGTCACCCAGCCTACTTGGGGAGTTTTTTGTTCTCATCTTTTTGGCTTCTGGAGCACTTGTACGTGTCTTATTTTGTGATGGTTGCTTGCCTGGCATTTATTCCCCCTTTCTTTGACTAACAGCTTCCAGATAGTCCCTTGTGGATCTGTCCCTTCTCCATTGTCAGGCTGTTGGGATTGAATTGGCCCCACACTCAACCCAAATGATGGCTCTCATTGACTTAAGTTGATCAGAGTATCCCGTTTTCCTGGCTCCAGTGATTGACTCAAGGGTGATTTAAGCCTGTCCCATCAGAGTAAATCCAAAACTTTACTGTTATTGTGACACACGGACATTGCTTATCTTCTGGGTTTGGTGGTGTGATGGTAGGAGGCTTAGATTTCTATGACCATCCTTCTACCACAAAAAGAACCTTTCCAAGGATTTGAACAAGCACTATGAGGAGGAAGAGCTAAGAGCAGGAGTCTAGAAACATCAGTGAGCCCCCAATTCAGGCCAAGGCTGAAGCTAGCTCTACCTTCTGGACTATTTTTTGTAAGCCAAAAACAGACAAAAACTAAATAAAACTAATAACTATCCTTTTTTTTTGATAAACCAACATAGGTAAAGTTTGTTTACATTTATCTTTGCATCTCAGTATATGACAGGCTACTGGGGACATAGTAGGTGTTCAATAAATGTTTGTGAAAAGACGAGAAGGAAGAAGAATTGCAGTTTATCCTAAGTATCTTATGCTTGGCTATGTCAATAGCAAAGCTTTGCTCTGATAATTTTAGATTCCAATCCTTTTGTATTTTATTTCTTGGACAAACTATGGAAAAATGTGCCAGAAAAACAAAGGACTTACACAAGAAAAGAATCACGAATTTACATTTCTCATTGATTTTTAACAAGGAGCACATCAGAGAATCAGGACCTGATGTTGCCTGTTCCTAGAAGGCCCTGGAAATTGAGGAATTCAAACTGAATTTGCAGCTGTTTTAGGTGAAATAAAGTGTTAAGTTTTATTTTTTGAAATAAAACTTTATATTTTGTGCCAGTTTGTTTCTCTAGATGCACTATCTGTGCTTGTCCACCCTGCTCCCCTCCCATGCAGGAGGCAGACCTGTGTGGCCTACATCAGTGAGAGCCCTTCTCATTTGGTTTGGCCAATGGGAAGGCCCAGCATGTAGGGGTTGGAGGAGTGGGTGGGGAGGAGGAAAATGAGGTTGGAGTATTTATGTTCCTGATACTCCCCTTGCAGGAGATCACCTAAGGCTGACTGTGTCTCTTGACCAGAGGTGTTAGTCCTTGGCAATGGACTCCTGGTAGCCTTCTCTATGTAGCTCTCTCCACCCTGGTTCTGGCAACCACTCCCTCCTCTCTGTTGTTACTCACTCTTAGTTACTGCAGCGTCCTGTATAATTCTTCTACACCTTTGCAGATAAACCTGTTTGAACTGCCTAATTTGAGTGTACCATCTGTTTTCTGTTGGGAACCCGAGTGATACATAGATATTTCAGAAACAAAAAAATTAAACATGAACATTACAAATTTAATGTACTTTTATTCTGTTACATGAAATACTATCTTTTAAGGCTGGTGGAAGGATAGAATCCATGTTAGCTGTGCCCATAGGAAAATGACTAAAAAGACAAATCAAGGAAGGGAAATGCTTAGAGGGTTTTCTTGGTTTTATTCAAGCAGTTCTTCTTACTGCACAGCCTCAAGGGTGCCATTCACAGGATAATTCAGGCTAACTTTACGAAAGTTTGACAGCCAGAACCATTTCTGCTTAGTTGGAAGAGAAATAGAGGAAATCAGGTACTTTAATTTGGGTGAAATGAGGTTAAAACTGGTACTAAGAAGAGCCACAAAGAGAAAAAGAAATCCCCAAACAACTTAGCTTCTTTTGGTCTTGGATTTTGCAGCTTTAGTATATGAGTTTCAAAATAATACAGACCAAGAGTTGTATATCAAAGTAAGGAGGGCTAGTTAGCTTTGCCTTGGAGGTTTTGTTTAGGTCAGAATACACAAGATTTTTTTCTAGGATCAGCTGGCAAATCTACCAGTTTCCTTCTACTTGCCATGCTAAATCCTGGTCCAGTTTTTTGGTCAGGGCTGGGAGTGTCCCCTTCTGCACTCCAAGTCTGGGAAACGGGTTGATCACATGGTGTCCCATTCCCGAGGATTACCTCTGGTCCTACTTGAGCTTTGTAACAGTTGTGCTCTCTGAGAAGTGTTTCCAACTCCCCTCCTGATGTCTCCCCTTCTTTTTGATGCCCTTCCTCTTTCACGGCCATGCTTCCCATCCTGTGATCAGGGCTGTGCCTTTATCTCAGCTTGGCTTTCTCTGAAGTGCAGCTGTAGCATTGTGGAGTTAAAAATAAGACGTCTTGTGAGACTGGGAAGGAGGGTGGGAGGGGGAGCAGGAAGCATATTCATTAAGAGCTTTTAAATTTCCGAATGCCCCTTCTGAGTCATTAACAGGCTTGGCTAAGAACATCTCTGACAACTCGAAGGGGGAGGCAGCTGTTTCTGTGTTGTAGTCTGAGTGTACTGTGAGGGTTTATGTTAATAAGGAGGGAAAAAAATACTTGTCCATACTGACGATGAGCTGAACTCTGGGCTGTGAGCAACCATAACAAACCGTTAATTCCAGTGTAAGTCAGCTGTCTGAGGAGCCTGCATCCTGCCTGCCTGCCCTGGTGCCACAGTGGTCCCTAATTAGCCAGCACTCTTACTGTGTAGGGACATGCTCTATACACAGGGGAAGCCAAAGGCTTTCTCATGAAATCTCACTCATTTGTACCAATTGGAAGTGACAATCAGACATAATGAGAAATCTCAGGTAGGGGATATTTATTCAAGTGTATAGTTTTCAAGAATACTTAGTGACAGAAATTCATAACAGACAGGTATTCTTCTAGCCCTGTTTTAATGTATAACAATCCACTGTTATTCATATATTCAGTGCTAAAAGAGGAGTAAGATTCTATGTTTTTTAAACTTAAAAAAATTTTTTTAAAGAAACAGACAAGTGGAGAAGTGAATTTGTGTACAATTACATTTAAAGATGATAAGTGGCATGCTTAGAGTATATGTAGTATAAATGGTTCACAGAGAAGACAGTCTGGCTTGGTGGAAAGAGGGTCAAGAGCTAGGGAAGGTTTCTGGAAGGAACATGGGAGTTGAATTGGAGTTGGATTGGGATGAACATTCTAGGCAGAGCAAATAGCATGTGCAAAGGTACTGTGGCAGGAAAATAGACTGCACTTATGTTGATAAGTATTTTGTTTTGAGTTTATTCAAAATAGTGGAGATTGCTTTCCTTTGGGGAGAGGATCCTGAAAGTTCTCCTGTCTATGTAAAATGCCTGCATTAATTAATAAGCCAACACCCATGTCAATGAACCTTAGTATAAGAGCAGAACCCTTTAAGGAAAAAAAAAAGATTGTCCAAATATTTCCTGAATATCAATGACAAGTTTTATGGCTTTGATATTTTAGACCAAATATAGACTTCGTGCATTTCAGTTCATGCTGACACAGATACTTTCTGGAATCTGGGTATGTAAACATGCCATACCAGGTCACATATGTGAACAGAGCCCAAAATGTCTGGAAATTTCCACCATAGCACAGAGGCATAAGGAAGCATGTTGTGTAGGGGCTGACAAACATGCTCATTATCAGTGTGTCTGCAAGTCTGCTAAGTTCATTTCAAAGAGTTTATTCTCTTATCAAGATTAAACACCTTCAGCATTGTACTGCTCATTGCATAGTAAACCTTATTCAAGAATGGAGAAAAAGCTATGTGCTTAGAGCAGGTTATGGGTATCAAAACGAGCTAATTTCGCACCAGTGGGCTCTATATTCCACATTGGAGAAAATTTCTTGAAAAAGAATCTTAAAAATGTTACTTTGTTGTTATTTCTTTAAAACTACTAAATCATCGATAGATTGTGCTGATTTCCCCTCCTCCCCACAGAACATCTACAACGGTCTGCACGTGTCCTGGATGCTCACTAAGCACACTGTCAGATTGCACTGGGCTGTTGACTCGGAATGGAAGAGGCACAGGCAGGGCCTGCTGAGGGCTGCTGCCCTGGAGTGGCGGCTTGCTGACCTGGAATGCCCCTGCTTTCCCGGGCTTTGTCTGAGAACTTGGTCCTGCTCTGTGGACTTTCATTTCACTTTGTGTACATTCCACTTTTTCTGGAGCAAGAACTTTTTCTGGTCAAGAACAAAATCTAAGCTAGATCTGAATGTACGCAGATCTCATCGTAGTTTTCACACTGTCCTGGATTACACTCCTGGATTGTATTTGTGGTACAGAAAATTTGGGTGATTCTCCACAGGTTCTGTTTGTGCTTTCTGGCGGTCAGAAGCTAGAGAAAATGGGGGCTGTTTCCCTGGCTTGCACTAGAGAAAGGAGGCAGCTATAATGCCTTATATTTACAGAATGCTCACATCATCAATTCATCCCTTCACATGATCACCATGATGTGCCCAGCGCATTGCTGAGAACAGCCACGCTAGCAAAGTGGCACCCCACCCACCTCCAAACCAAGTCCAGAGACAGTCCTAAAATCACAGGCTTCTGAGACTGGAAGCCATGTCTTCTGATCCTGGATGCTGTGCTTTTTCTATGCCCCACAGAGCCCCTGTGGGTGGGCCCAGGACTGACCTGGCAGGTGCCTGCATCTGGAACCTGCTCTTCAGTCTCTCTTGGCTGCATGCTGCCCTTCTGGAAACTTCCTTTCCATTTTAAAATTTGCTTTATTCTTTACCTGCTCAAAGAGGGCATGGGGTGGAAAAGCGAGTGGATGGGTGCCTCAAAGTATGATTTTCCACAGGGTTTGGTCCAGGAAGCGGGGTTGAACAAATGCTAATTCAAAGATTTAAAAAAAGAGAGAGAAAAATTTCTTTGTGAATGATAATTAAATGCAAGCTCTCAGGCTGTATTCAGTGTCAAACAGAGAAGATTTGAGATGGTTCTCAGTGTGGGTGTGGGCAGTGAGACAAGGGGTTGCAGTGGAGTGCACCTCTTGTCCATGACGAGAGAATAGTGCAGATGAGTCAGGAATAAGAATCACATTACGGTGACCGAAATAGTAGCTTTTAATACTTGATTCTAGGGACTACAAATCAAAGGAGGAGGGCAAGGAGAAGAGTCATAAAATGAATTACTGATTAGAAACCGTCTTCAAGGTTTGCGTTCTACCTGATGCTTTCCCATAAATTATTACTTTCTAATTTGTTGAGTAATTATCTGCAATGATTAATATGTGTAATATGCAAAGCATTATTTTTAAACCTATGGCCAATGCAATGGGTTGGATTTCTGGGTAATCAGCAGTGGCTTCTTCTGGATAGTGTCAAAAGGTGCAGATGCTTTTCAGCCCTAATGTAGTTGACTCAATTCTACAATCAGTCTCTCAGCTTAATAACCCCAGGTGCTATGCCAATGCCCACACATGGGATGATCAATTAAGCACTGTTGTGGAAAAGGCATTCAGACGGCAGTATGCCCCAGGAAGATGGAAACAGATGATGCAGTGACAGGAAAACCAGTTTACTTACCCAGGGCCAGGAAACTTGCTTACCGCAACACATCTCATAATTCTGTGGTGGTGAAAATGAATGACTCCAGGAAACTCAGGGATACATTTATGTGTGCGACAGTCCAGATGGTGTCCGAGCTTGTGGCAGGCTGCCCAGCAGAGTTGTCATCTGAGATGTGGCAGGCCCAGCAAGAGTTGTTCCCAGGAAGATGCTCTAGGGAGAAGCTGGGCTAGAATCAGAGGGAGAGGTTGGGCTCTCAGATCAAAATGGAGAGGGAACGTGGGCCAGCGAGGGTGGTGCTGATGAACATGGCTGCACAGGGAGTTTCATCCTCCAGATTTCAGCATCCTGGGACACTGACAGGGGCCCTTTTCAGGGGTGGGAGGAGGCCTTGTAAGGGAACTTCATGACCCCCAACCATGTTAGTTCAGAGAAGCAAATACCTTCCCGGTTCCAAATTCTAGCGCTAATCTATCCTGATGTGGATATGGGAAATAGAATGATTATAAAGAACTGAGGCTGCTGTAGTTCCAAGGAAGAAGAGGTGCATTCTTCCTCTGAAACTCCCAAGTCTGAGTGGAGAAAGGTTTTCTAATTTGTCCCAGGGATATTTTTAGTTTAATGACCTCTCTAGAAGACTGGAAAATCCTTCACATATAAGGGATAAAGTGTTAGTGATGGTCTCGGGCACTATGAAAAATGATGGGGTAGATTTTTTTTTTGAGCTAGGGTCTTACTATGTTGCCCAGGCTGGAGTGCAGTGGCTATTCACAGATGCAATCATAGCTCACTGAAGCCTTGAACTCTTGGGCTCAAGGGATCCTCCCACATCAGCCTCCAGAGTAGCTGGGACTACAGGTGCAGGCCACTGTGCTGGCTAAATTTTTTTTTAATGAATAAAAAATGAAATGCTCTTTCTCCTTCAGTCATTCCATAATCAACAGCTGATTATGAAGCCCTTACAATGTGCAGGTACTAAGCCAGGCCATAGAGATAGCTACAGTAGAGCAGGAGCATATTGACAGGTGCTTGTAGAGCTTACTGTCTGCTTGGAGGATGTGTGTGTGTGGGGAAACAATCTCACAAACAATTGTAAATTTGCACCCACCACCAGGTGGCAAAGGACAACACTCCTGACTCAGAGTTTGCTGTAGAGGTCTGACGGAGCAGGGTAGGCCTCCTGGGAAGCCATGATTGGGCTGAGATCTGAAGGGTGGGTATGGAGGGGAGATGAGCACTCCAGGCAGAAGCAAGTGCAGGGCTCAGGCCTGGGATGGGAGGGGTTTTGGGGGGCAAGGATTTGGAATTGTGTGCCGTGTGAAAAGGGCAAGAAGGAAGCGGGTGAGATGTGCTGCTGTAGAGCAGACAAGGGCCAGACCCTGGGACCTTGCAGATAGTATAGATTTGTGACTGTCAGCAGAGCTGGGGGAAGCCATGGAAGGCTTTTAAGACACTGGGGAGTGATGTTTCAAAATAAAGGCACTCCGACTACCACGAGGAGAATAGAACTAGTGGGACCAGTGGGGCAGCAGGGAGACCAGGACCTCCTTAGCAATTAACAGCGATAGGATTTGGTGATGGGCTGAGGGGGGCTAAGGGAGAGGGGCTGTCCTCCTGCCATCCTGTGTCTGTTAGAAGCACCAGTATTCTCTTACTTACCCAAGTACAATAATTTAGGGTTGTCTCAGTCTCTTTCCCTTTCTTAAGTCCATGTCTACTCAGTTGTAAGATTTTGCCAAGGCTGATACATACCCACATCTCTAAAGAAGCTACTGGGGATGGGAGATGCTCTGCTTTCCTCCCTGCAGGGTGGGGGCTGTTGGGGAAACTCTGGCTACCCATGTCATCTGCCTTTGTTTTGGAGATCTGGCAATATGTAATAAGCAGCACCCTTATCTATTCCTACCTATGACATAAGAGATATATATTTGGTCCCTGCCCCCAGTTCCTGACACAGAGCTCCTAAGTCCCTTGGAATTTCCTGAATGATAGGAGCCTCTTTTGTTCTAATGAGGCGGCTCTTTAGAGTTCCTGGGTAGCTCCTGGATGGGGCTGGTCACCAGAAAGACCAAGCCGTGATTAGAAAACTTGGGGCCTTCAACCCCATGCCCTAACCTCTGGGAGGGTAGAGAGGCTGGAGACTGAGTTATTAGTTAATCATGCTGACCTGGTGAAGCCTCCATAAAAATCCCTAAATGGTGAAGTCTGGGGAGCTTCCAAGTTGGTGAATGCATCCATGTGCCAGAAGGTTGTACAACCCCAATTCCACCTGGACAGAAATTTCTGCATTTGGAACTCTTCCAGACCTTCCCCTATGTACCTCTTCATCCTGCCGTTCATTTGTACCCATTAATAAACTGGTAAATGTAAGTAAATGTTTTCCTGAGTTTTGTGAGCCATTATAGGAAATTATTGAGCCTGAGGAGGGGGTTGTGTGAACCCCCAGTTTGTAGCTAAGTCAGCTAGAAGTATAGGTAATGTGGAGAACTGCTACTTGTGATTGGCATCTGAAGTTGGGGGCAGTCTTGTGGGACTGAGCCCTTAACCTGTGGGGTCTGAGCTAATTCCAGGCAGTTAGTATTACCCAGTTAGTGTCTTCAGAGAACTGGAGAATCATTTGGTGTGGAAAACCCACACATTTGGTATTATAAATGTTGTGTGAGTAGAGAAAACTAAGTGTTTTCTTTTGCCATCCAAGACAAAAAATAAAAAACCCATTAAAAATAAAAGTCCCCAAGCTTGCTGTCATTGCTTCCATTTTCGGAAGATGGAGAGATTTTTTCAGCTCAGAACAAGAGGTTTCCTACCTGCGCTGACCTCAGGGCAAGGCATTCGTCTAAATGATTCCAAGTCTAATCACAGGCTGACTAGACTCAGGAAACTGCCCTGCCTTATTCTTGAATGACAACAGAATGAAATGATGTAACAAGTCTCACAGCTCAATTGAAGCCAAAACTCTAATTCCTCAAAAGCTCAGATCCAGTCACATCTCCCAGTGGGTGTGAGAAATAAAGGTTGAAAAATGCATTCTTGTCACCTGGAGTTAGTGGAGTTAATGTGTTTGCACCAAACACATCAGGCTGTCACCCACCATAAGCAGGATCTTAACACTCCAGTCTTTCAGATTCTGCAGGCTTCTTTGGAAATGTCTGTTCCTCTATCTGCCTCTAGCATTACTCTTTCTTTAAAGCCATGACCTATCAGTTAATTGTTTAACAGGTAATCATAATTATTATAAGAGTAACAAAATCGTGATTGTTCTTGTTTCTGAATGCTCACTCTATGACAGGCACTGTGCTAAGCATGTTTTCTACATTAACTCATTTAATCTTTATAACAACTCTGAGAAGTAGGGACTATTAGCCCATTATTGAGATGAGAAAAACAATGCCGTAGAAGTTAGGTAACTTGCAGAAGGTAGCTCAGATATTAAATGTTAGAGATGGGAGTCAAACAAAACCTATGCCTTGACCTTTCTACTGAGCATGCATAAGTCATGGAGAGTTGGTCTATGGCTTGAAATCACTGATTGATTCAATCGACATGTAATAACCACCTACTATGTGCTCGGTGTAAGAGACACAAGATGGATAAAGTCAGTTTCTTCTTTGATAGACATTAAAATCTGTTGAAGAATTAAACCTAGATGTCCACTTACTATAACAAGGTATGTTATATGAAGTGCTAACGTGGAGGTCAGGCAGAGGTTATGCGAGCACTGAGAGGGCAGAGGTGAATTCTGACTTGGGGGGTGGTGGTGCAGGAAGGCACTAGGGAAAGTTTAGGAGAGGTGGTATCTTCTCACTTTCATCTTGAAAGGACAGCAAGCGTCTGACAGGTAGTGGAGTCAGGCAGGTCATTCCACATAGATGCAGCAGCTTGATCAAAGGCCCTGGGATGAGAGAATGCATGGTGTGCTCAGAGATCAGCCACCACTGCTGTGGCATCACAGGCTACCTGGGAGGGAGGAAGAGGGGATCAAGAGAGGGGCTGGGCTGGGGGTGAGAATGGCCTACAGTGTTGGCCACAGGGTTTATATAGAATGAGTGGCCATGAAAGATTTTTCAAGGAGAGGTGACATTATCACATTCCTTCTGTGGGAGAGCAACACTCAGGGTTTGTCAGCTGGTGCTCAGTGAGGTACTAGATTGAACTATATGGAGTTGTCAACATATGACTGTTTTCAAAATACAAAAATGACAATTTCATATGGTTCAACCTATTTTGGGATTTTACTTCTGGCTCTGGAAAAGCCTTTACATGTAGGGTTGGCTATAAATACGGGGTCTTCTGGCCTCTGGGGGTCCTCAGAAGCACAGTTGAGGTCTACTGACTATTTTGATTATCTTAGTTTAGCCAATAAGTCAGTGAAATAAAATTTTATTAATTTTAAGCTGGAACTTGATTAACTCAGGATGATAACCCTAGCTACTTCATGGAGATCCAAGGCTCTGGTTGGTTGTTGATGAAATCATCAAAATTTCTAGTATTTATAAGAAGGATAGTGGATGGGAAATGAAGAGCAAAGAAATTCTTTGAAGGTAAGAACTACTGGCTGCAGTAGTCTGCTACTGAAAGCTGGCATGAACACAGGCAAGCCATGTTTCTAAGCAACCTTGGGTGTCCTGGAGCTTGTGATGACAGTTCTTCCTTCATCAAATGTTTTCTGAGTGCCTAAACGTTTCATGAACAGTTCTAGGCACTGGCGAGATAGCTAGAAATAAGCCAGATATATTTGTGTATCTGGTCCTTGGGTTTTTGGTAAAAACTAGAACGAACAACAGATGATAAAACTGTTGTTCAGAAAGATTATCTAGTGCTGACCCTGTGCATGAATGGGGTAGAGTAGACTCTCTGTGGGGAGATAAGGTGGGGTGGGGGAGAGACCCTGGACTTTTGACTTGTTATTGCCTTTTAATTCTCCCACTTCTGGACAAATTAGGTGGTGTTATCCCTGTTTAAAATATGAAGAAATTGACTCTCAGAGAAATTGAAAATTGCGCTGGTTGCCCAGTTGGATGGTAGTGGAGTAGGGTTTAAGCCCAGATCTGTTTGTCCAAAGCCTGAGTTCTTTCCATCAGCACCGCTGATACGAAGCAATTTTAGGTTTTGCATGACTAACCTGGAGGATCAAATGCTTATTTGTCCAGGGACTTATTTTCATTTCCACCTGAGTGGAACCAGGACAGTGTAATCAGAACCATTTGTTGACAATGGCAAGGCAAGCTGTAGAGACAGAATTAGAGTGTCAAGGCCAGGTGACCAATGTTTGCCGAAGCCGCAAAAGCAGCATTTCCAACTCAAGGTAATGATGCCACAGCGTTTCTGCAAGTCAAACAGACTCCACGAGGATTGCTATGTTAAGAGGAAGTACAGTGATATTGCTCAGAGTCAGCAAAGATAATGCATATTTGGTCCACGTTCTGATGAATTTGTAGAAGTTGCAACCCAGATGTTGTTCTGTTAATTTGGGTGACATGATTGTCCTTGCTTTTGCTTCCCTATCCCAAATGTGTTAACAACAGCAACAACAATAAAGTTCATATGACTTAAAGCTTCATGTCACATTATGTTTTGAGACATACAATCAGGAAATTGGAGTAAAATATAAAAACATTTTATTTTCCCAGTTTTAAAAATCACTTTCCTAAGACCTGAGTAAAAACAACCTGTCCTGATCAGTCCGTTCACTCTGAAAGATTTTTGTTCTTTTAAAAAGTCATTGAATTTCCACTATAGTTTGATATGAACAAAGAAAATCAGCAACTCTCTCCTTACTTGGGTGCCAGGGATGTAGAGATTATAGAGCCTGATTTTCTTCTTATCATTTTAAAAATGCACAAGTCTCAGAGCTGCTTTTGTATTTATTATTGATACAGAAAGGAAGCACATCAATTAACAGTGCCTACACCTCCCTCCAGGGGGTAGCAAGTCCCTGTTGTGGCTCTGGAAACAGGTTGGTCTTATTGTCCCACCAGGTATGTATTTAACAGGGAGTTGTGTACCTCTGGTTACCTGGAACAGGGACTCCTGGGCCAGGTGGTGAAAAGCTTTATCTCCAAAACTTGTAAACAGACTTCCATGTTTTGGGAGTGATCTCTTCATCCCAGATTCAGAAAACACCCCGCAGTCAAGCCCGGCACTCTTCCTCCCTCTTGTGTAAGGGATAAGCAACATTAATAGTCCTGTCAGTCTTGGTTAATTTTGTGCACAATGATCAAGAGAATATTTTGACTCTGGGGCAAATCAAACCATGGTGGACTATGCAACACAGACATAACAGGTACACATTTATTAAAAGAGAAAAACATAGAGCCTGGAGCTTGCAGGGATTGCATAGAAATAACAGCACATAAAAAAAGAATAAATTCTAACTATAGATTTTAAAAAGCTACAGGAATGATTAAGTGCTTTTGGGTTATTCTATTCTACAATATTTAATGGTTTCTAAAGTCTGAGTACTGCTTGGTCACAATGTTGTTTTTTTAAAAAAATTATCCATTATGTTCTTGTGTGAATAAGTGTAGGCCATTACTCCACTGATCAGTAACTAACGCAAAGAAAAAGTTCTTTTTTATTCTTTTACAACATGAACGTATTTTGATATAGTGCTGAAATGACTGGCCATTTGTGAGAATACAACTAATTTCAGGGAAAATGACAAGGGACGTTGTTCTCAGAAGTATTTAATAGGCCTTGAAAGTTTGATGTAAAGTGGAAAAAAAGTAATTGGAATATATCCATACCAAAGATGTAATAAAGTAGGACAATTCTGAGAAACTAGAAAAGACTTTCTATCTGATTTTAGTGAAAATTTAGTATCTTTTCTAACGATACTATTGGCCTAGTGTGTGTGTGTATATATTTATATATACACACATATGTGTCCATATATATACTTTTACATGCAACTTAGTATATGATTTTTGTTTGATTCAACAACAGATGATGTAGGTAATATGGGCTTTATTGTAAAATCTTAGGAAAGGAGGAAAACGAGACCCAGACATGTTAGGAGATTTGCTCCTAGTCAGGTAGTTAGTAAACAGAAATGCTTGAACATGAACCAGGTCACTGTGACACCAAATGGTTCTTCTTCCCATGTAACAAGATCAAGGTGCCATTAGCAGGAACAGTGTTCAGTTCTCACCCCAAACCCCAGGGTGCCATCCCCCTTCCAGAGCTTCTGTGGCAAGCTGTGCTTAAGGAGGGACCTCCTTGAACAGAGCTTTTCTGCTTAGACATGGTATTTTCCCGCTCCAGTCCCTTCTGTCATGTCAACAGTATAAGCTCTGAAAGAGACACCAAGTCAGCAACTGATAAGGGGATGATCATCTGCACATTTAGTGTAGAATCCGAGAGACATGGGAAGAGAGGGCAGGTAACCGGTAGGACACAGTTTTAAACTCACCTTCTTGTTGCATAAATTGAAAATAAACATCAGAAATGTCTTCTCCCTGAAGATTTTGTGCAATACTTTCTTTTACCAAAGTGGTGTGGTACATTCCTCTGTTTATCCATGTATCCATTGCACATGTCCTACTGAGCACCTGCCCCCAGCAGTAACTGAGCTGGTGGGAAGGTGACACTGTCCTCGCCCTCAGGTGGCACACGATCCTCAGGTGAAGGAGGCAGGAGAAAAGAAGCAAGAGCCGGTTGGGAGGTGGGAAGTAGCTACACCTTGGATGTTGTGATTCACAAAAAGCTACACATCTCTTGGCCCCAGCCTTATCATGTGCTTTAAACACAGGAGAAGCAGTTGATGGTTTTGCCTTCACCTGACTACTGCTGGCCTCACCCTGTGATGGCTCCTCAGCATTTCTGGAAGTCCCTGGGATGGTCTCCTGTGTGGTCATAAGTAAGCCTGGTCAGCCTCCACACAGCATCTGCTGGTTTTTCCTTCTTCTCTCTAGCCTGTGTCTTCTGGGTTCTGTCATGTCCCACCAGAAACCACCGTGGACGTGCTAGAGGTCAGAGGTGGAATATGGGGAGGGCACCTCTCCCCTCCTCACATTGCCCTCTGTGGAGGGGCTGCAATGGCTTACAGAGTCCTAAGTGAAACGGCTCGTTCAGGTTGTGTCCAGGCCTTTCTTCCCCCTGACCTGGGCTGAAGCCAATGGGGGATGGATCAGCGGAAAACATCAGCCACTCGCGGTCCTCAGAATTACCCTCCTCTTCTGGCCACCCCTGTCTCTCCCTCCGCTAAGACCAGTTTTCTGTCCATGTCCACGTTCTCCCTTTCTGGCTGATCACTTCTTTATGCCAAGACGCCCGGGAAGCCTGCCTCTGAGTTCTGCAGCAAGCCTGAGCCCCAGCAGAGCCTGGGGTCTATGCAGAGGGAAGGTGCTGTGCTAGCATGGAGTTCTGGGAGAAGGCACTGGACATACTCCATGAGCGCTGTTCCTCCCTTCCGTGTACGGAGGGCAGGGTGGGAGGGGCCTCAGGCCTGGACAGATTCTCTTTGAGGGAGAGGCTAGAAGCCCTGTTTAACAAAGGACAAGACAATTTTTCTTTCTATGGTTAGAGATAAAAGGCAGGGCAGGATGCATTAATGGAAAGGATAGCACTTACTCATCCTGAAGTGTAATCAGTGGATGTAAGGTCATTCTCTAATCTGGTAAGAAGACTAAAGTAGGACCTGGTAAAAGGCTGAGTTAAAAAACCATTTTTACAGAATTACAGTGTTATTGTTCTTGAGTGTAGGTGATGACCTGGGGGCAGAGACTGGGGTTAGGCTATTTGTAAGAAATGCATGTAGACAACCATTTGTTGTCAGTAGGTGTGATGTTTGAACAGGAAGTCTAGAAAAGAGTAGCTTGAAAAAAAAAACCAGTTTATTAGTTTTAACCCTTCATTGGACTAATCACTTTCTTTGAATTATGTCCAAATAATTTATTTTCATAGGTGATAGCAAAACAAACTTCAGTCCAATGTGTCTGGAATTATTCTAGATTTTGAATCTAAAAGGTCTAGGTAAGTGAGGTTCACTAAATGGATAAAAAGGTCACTTACTCTCTGAATTTATATTTTATTGTTCTTAGGAAAGTAAAGAGAACTTTTCAGAATAGTTGCATTTTATTATATCAGTATTAATATTAATTGTAGAAGAATTAGAAATTGCAAAAAATGAAAAAAAGAGAATAAAAGTTGCCTGTATTTTTACCACCCAGAAAATGACTGTTAGCATTTTGGGAAATAGCCTTCCTGACTTTGAATAACCACCCCCCCGACCCCATAGACATTGTTTTGTAACTTGTAAAAACAATGATGTTGGGGATTGGAAACTTTTTCATCCAGCTCTACTGCCTTTCTTTTCTTTTCCACCTCAGGGCCTTTGCACATGTGCTCCCCTCTGCCTGGAATGCTTTACCTGCCCCCTCCAAGTGGCTATTTTCTTCTCATCATTTGTGTCTCAGACCAGATGTCACATCCTCAGAGAGGCCTTCCCTGACCACTCAATGTAAAGCTTCACCCCATTCTCCAGTCATTCCCATCCATTACCTCTGATGTGATTACTTTCTTCATAGTTTGTTCACTTATTTCCTGCCTGTCTTCCCCACCATAATGCAAGTGGCCCCAGAGCCAGGGCCCTTTCTGTCCTATTTCATTGTATCCCCATTTCCTAGAACAGTGCTAGCCCAGAGTGGGGTTTAAAGGGCGTTTGTAGAATAAATAAGGAAACGACTGACTGACTGACTCACTACTGAGTGAGTGAAGGAGACTGTTAGCCGGGGAGGCGGAAGCCAGAGGCGCAGCTGAGGTGAGCTGAGGATCTGTGACTGGGCAAACAGACAAAAGCAGGAAGTTTAAAAATGGGATCACTTTTAACAAGCCCAGAGAAATCTTAAAGGCACTGCTTGGCCCCTAACAAGTGGCAAATATCAAACACTGAAAAAAGTTTCTTCAGTCTCAGATCCTGAAGAAGGGTTTGGTAGAATTCAAATGATTCTACAATTACCTTAGAGCTTTTAGATTTATAACCTCCTGTTTTTAGTTACAGTTTTGCCTCTTTCAGATTGTTTAGACTGAAAATTTGTGATTACTCATCAATTTAAAGTAGTTGACTCTAGAAAAACGTGGGTAATTTTTCCAAATGGCATTGCTTGTTGTGTCATTGATTTAGCTCACTGGCACATCCTTGTCTCTGATCTAAAACTGTGAAAAATGAACAACATGTTGAGATATGAAATTATGCATGAATCCCTACGCTATAAGCCAGCTAGCTGACAATGAGGTTATTACCAGGAAAAATGTCTACAATACTTTGCTTTCATGTCACATAAGTCCTTGACTTGAGGCAGGTAGGAAATTAATTAATTGAAGGAACTTAAGATTCCTTAAGTTTCAACACCTTTGGGAAAAAAGAACAGATCATTACTTCTATTTCAGAGATAAGATAATTGAGAACAAGTATTTTAATCAGAAATGTTGGTTGTGGGAACTTGGAGAATTTTATCTAATATTCAGATCTCTCTAGCAGTTGAAGGTACACACTAGATTGCATGTGGGATAGGTAATGAATTTATATGCAAGTATGTAATCATTTTGTTTCTTTCCTGGATATTTTGTTTTGGACAATACATTTAGTGCTTTCTTTTATTGCCTTTTCTTTCATGTTACATGTAAAGATAAAAATGAACTCAAAGGTAGTAGTTTGTACTTCTGCATGACTATTAAGGAAATCTGTTTTGTTGTTGTTATCAGGGGCTTCTTAGCAGATAGCTAGTAGAGTCAGTCCTTAGCAAAATTGCACAGTAGGTTACCCTTGTCCCATCCTTCTTCCCACTAAAGCTGCTTTCCTCTTCTCCCTTGCTTAAGTTTCCTTCCCCAACCACTAATTTTCTGTGGTTCTTGCAATACAAAATATGTTGAAAAGCTCATTCTGATCCCTGGCTCTCAGTGCTGGGCCTCTGGGGATGTCCTTCCAGAGTCATCTGCAGTCCTCAGAGAAGCCACACACACCTCCCTGTGTATGTGAGTCCTTCACACTTGCTCTCAATTACGTCCTACTATTTATTCCCTTATGGCACTTATTATAATCAATATCTTAGTTTTTAAAATTTGTTCACTTATTATCAGTCTCTGACATAGGATGTAGGTTTCATAAAAGCAAACTCTGTCTTGTTTGTCTTTTGTATCCCCTGTACCCCAAACCAATGAAGACTTGAATTTCTCCCCTCATGGAGGGTATTTCCTTAGAAAATGCCTTTGAAGGGAAGAAGGGAAAAACCTTTATGAGCCAGTGGTAGTTTTTTAACTTGAAAAGTGCAGGAAAAACATAATGTTGGGGTGGGGGTGGGAAAGGAGAGAGAATGAGACACACACACACACACACACACACACACTAATGAGGTCATTTACAACTGTAGTGAGTAATAGCAGATGTATTTCAACATCTAAAAATATTTCCTATAATAGACATGTCTTATGACTTCATGGTTCTCTAAAATACATTTTCTTAGCTTTGGATTTAGCAGCTTGGGGTTAAGGAGTTACAGTCCAGCCAAGGAAAGGCAGTTTTAACTGTAAAACATTTTGACATTTCTAAGAGAACTAGCTTCCTTTGTCTTTCTCCTTTTTTAACTTCCTTCTTCTCCTCCTCTCCCTTTTTTCCTTCCTTCATTTCTTTCCTCTTTTCTCTTTGTTTTTCCCCTCAACTAAATTATATCAAAATAGTGCATGCTAGTAGTAATGCTATTAAAAATAATAATACGGGCCAGGTGCAGTGGCTCACGTCTGTAATCCCAGGATATTGGGAGGCCAAGGCAGGAGGATTGCTGAGGCCAGGAGTTTGAGACCAACCTGGGCAACATAGAGAGACCTCATCTGTACAAAAAATTTTTTAAAAAAATTAGCCAGCACGGTGGTGCATGCCTGTAGTGCCAGCTACTTTGGAGGTTGAGGCAGGAGGATCTCTTAAGCCCAGGAATTTGAGGTTACAGTGAGCTATGATCGCGTCATTGCATTCTAGCCTGGGCAAAAGAACAAGACCCTGTCTCTAAAAAAAAAAAAAGTACTATTAATATGCCAAATCATACTCAAGGGCTTATATATAAAAATATACAATTCCTGGTCCCAACATCTCCACTCTCTGAACTCCCTTTTCCCATAGACAACCACATTTGATGCCTTATCCTCTTTCTTCAGGCATTTATAGATCTCCATGCTTTTAAACAATATGTGAATACTGCACTCTTTTGATTTCTCCGTTTGAGAAATAATCTATTCAGTTTCTAATATGGTAGGTGAGAATTTAACTCCCTTATATCAGCATCGCCCTCTGTTTCTCCTTTCCTATTCTCTGGATATAACTATACTCCAAATTTTGGCTGACTATGTATTCAGTGTTAATATTACTACGCCTATGCAAATTTTCTTCACAGCTGAAAACTGTAATGTCTGTGTTCCCCAGGAGCAGACCCAAGGACAAAGATTCAGCTACAAGTAGTTTACTTGGGAGGCACAGGGAACACCAGTAAGAAGGTGAGGAAGTGATAAAAGGAAGGGAAGGCAGTAATTAAGGGTGCATTATCAAGCAGTTACCACCATGGGTAATTGGAGCTTAATCCAGTGAGGGAAACTCTGGGAAATGGTGCGGAACACACCACTCAGTGTCATCCCACCTGAAGGGCAGGGGAATTGGGGTATCTACGCGCCAGCTCCTATCAGTCATTTGTTGAAGGCTGCTCCCAAAGGTTGTTAATTCCCCAGCACTTCAGTCTGCTGTGTGCAGGCAGCATGGCCTTCTGAAGTTTTATGGGAAGTCTTCTGCAAAGAAACACAAATGCTGGCAGTTGGAAGCTGGACAGGTTTATACTGCATTATGATTATGTTTTCATTCTTTTTGTTTTTCTCCTGATATTAATAATTGCCTTTTAAAATTTGCTTGTTTTTGATACTTATTGCAAATTCTTCCCATACCTTCTAATAGTTTCTTAACACAATACAATTACAATTACAAAGTTAATCATATCAGGTAATCCTTCAGCTCCACTTTTTTCCTGGAGACATCCCTGGAGGCCTTCGTTATATCCTATGGACTGCATGCTCTCAAGGTCTCCCACACAGATGACATCCAAGGACTGCCACGCTGTCATCCCAGGAACACTCTTTGTCTTCTGAGTTGAATTCCCTTGTTTCCTGGTCCGAGCATGTTCCTCTTTCTTGGTTTCCTTCTTGGTGGACCACATCATTCCGAGTACAGTCAGGCCAGAAGACAGCTCAGTGAGACAGGGTCTGTCTCTTGGGTTCTGCTGCTCCCCTCAGGGCCGGTTGCCCCACTGGCCCCTGCATTGCCACCATTCCAGCATCCCCCTTCTGGTTGCCTGGGAGAGTTCCTTCAACACTCTCCTGTGTTGGAGCTCCTCTTTTTTTTTTAGTCAGTGTTTTCCTTTTTCTGGTTTATTCCCTCCTTTTGATGGAATAAAACTTCCAGTGTCTTAGAAAAGGTGAGGTAAAATGTTTTAAACCTTGTATGTCTGAAAATGTCTTTATTTTCCCCTTGAATGACAGATTGGCTAGATAGAGTTGTATGTTGGAAATAATTGACCTTCAGAATTTTGAAGGCATTTCTCTTCTGTCTTTCAATGTTGCCATTGAGAAATATGAAACAATTCTGATATATAATCCCTTGTATGTGGCCTGTTGTTGATGTTGTTTTTAAATCTCTGGAAGCTTATAGAATCTCTTTTTTGGCTCTACTACTCTGAAACTTTATAATGAAGTCTCTTGATGTGGGATGATTTTTATCCATTGTGCTGTGTGTTCTGTGGTCTGGACCCTTTCAATTTGGAAACTCATGTCCTCAGTTCTGAGAAATGTTCTTAAATTATTTTGTTAATTTTTTTTTTTTTTGCTACATTTTCTCTGTTCTCTTTCTGGGGCTCCTGTTATTCTGATGATGGGATTTCTGCTCTGGTTCTCTAACTTATATATTTTCTCTCCTACTTTCCATCTCTTTCTTTTTTTATTAATGCATAATAGTTGTATAATACATATTTATGGGGTACAGTGATATTTTGTTACATTCATAGAATATGTAATGATCAAGTCAGGATATTAAGGATATCCATCACCTTGAGCATTTATCATTTCAATGTGTTGAGAACATGTCAAGTCTTCACTTCTAGCTGTGTTGAAATGTACACTACATTGTTGCTAACTATAGTCACCCTACTCTACTCTCTAACTGTAGGTTTGTACCCATTAACTAACCTCTCTTCACCCCCCATCCCCAATACCCACGTCCTTCCCAGCCTCTGGTAACTATCATTCTACTGTCTACAACCATGAGACCAACTTTTTTTAAGCTCCCACATGAGTGAGTAAGTGCATGCAATATTTGAATTTCTTTATTTTTTGTACTCTTCTTTTTGAAAAATTTTCTCAACTTTACCTTTTAATTCTTCTGTTGAGTTTTTCATTTCAGATAGAATATTTAAATTTCTAAAAGCTCCTTTTAGTTTTTTGAATGTTTGTTTTTCTAAAGCATCCTATCAACAATATTTCATAGATGAAATATTTTTCTCTTAATTCTCTAAATAAACCAGTGATTTCAGTTATTATTGTTGTGTTATATTTTCTTCTCTGTGTACAGTCACTATTTTCTTCAAGGTTTTTTTTTGTTTTGATAGTGACTTTTATGTTTTGATACTTAGTTTTCATGTTCAAAGCTTTCCCCAGATGTTTGATAATCCGTAATTGTCTGCTTATTTTTAAGAGTGAGAAATTAAACTTTTATTGGAAGCTGAAGCATACAGGTAAGGTTTGTTGACTTTGAGTTATGTTGAGGAGTGAGCTATCTGAGCCCTTTGTAAGGAAACTCCCAGGGTTTGGTTGTGTTTTGTCACCTTGGCATTACTGCTTCTATTTAAGGTTTGAAATTATTTTCCAGACCCCCCTTTTCTGTGTGATTAGCTTTGGCTAAGAAAGAAACTTGCACAAAATTTGGGAAGCAGAGGTGAAGCAGGAGCCATTACTCTCGGAAGGTTATAGTGATCAGAGACACTGCCATATGGATGCAGAGATGCCCAGTAGTCTGTAGCCCCTCATCCCAACTACTAACTCCATTGACCAAGAATGACCCCCAAGCCACCAAATGCTTGACCGCAGTTCCTACAGAGGCAGTAGCCTCTATGGACCTGCCATAAGTTCCCCATTTACTATTCCACTTGGGTGGCAAAACATCCACTTTTTCCTGAAAATTTCTCATTTGCTCCATCCATGCCCACGCCTTAAGTTGTTGTAGGTATTTTCGATGGCTACAGTAAAAAATTACAACAAACTTAGTGGCTTAAAACACAAATTTTTTTCTCTTACAGTTCTGGAGCTCAGGAGTCTAAAATCAAGGTGTTTCCCTCTGGAAATTTCAGGAGAGAAATACTTTCCCCTCCCTGTTCCAGATTCTAGAGGTCACTAAGTTGGAATAGTACCTTGGTTCCTGGCTTCTTCCTTCATCTTCAAAGTACATCACTCCAACCTCCAGTTCTGTCTTCACATCTGCTTTTTCTCACTTTGATCCTCCTGCCTCTGTCTTATAAAGGCTTCTCTGATAACATTGCCCCCCTCCCTGGATAATCCAGGATAATCTCCCCATTTCAAGATCCTTAACATAATCTCATCGGCAAAGTCCCTTTGGCCCTGTCAAGTACCATATTCATAGGTTCTGGGGAATAGGATTTGGATGTCTTTGGGGGCCACTATTCTGTCTGCCACCATGGCTAATGACTTTCTTGAAACCTCTGAGACTCCTCCTCTATACTTCTATTTTCCCACCTCCTCCCACACTTGTGCAAGCTCTATTTCCTGGAATAAGCTCCTTGCTCCCCTAATACTTTCAGTGGCTCTGATTTTCTGACTGGACCCTGATGGATACACCCCCAGTGTCGATATTTGTATGTATTTCCTCATTGGCTAGTCAGATTTTTCAAAAATTATTCTTCAACTTTCCAGCCTGCTGGATAAAGGTTTGGCTGGCAAGGGTCTGACATCCAAGAAGATAAATATGGTAGAGGGGTCTTCATTGGTCACATCACTTCATTGACTTTGTTTTGCTATTTTCAGTTTGGTTCTCCCTCGCTTGCCTGCTATAGAAGTCCCCACACAGAGATCCTTTGCCTTATCACCTGTGGAAGCATGTAGAAGGACGAGCAGAATCTCAAGGGCAGAGGACGGGGAGAGGCTCTAGAGACCTAACTGCTTCTGAAAGGGTCATTATCACATCTGCTTTTATTAATATAACTGATGGTTATTTTAGTCAAGATTGGTCAAAAAGGGACTTACAGCATTTTAAAAAACTTTCACATCCTCTTCTTGAAGAAGAAAACTGTATTTCTGATTTCTGCAGGAATAAAGAATTAATGAGCCAGTAGGATGCATAAATAGAGAGACCATGGGGATCTATCTCTGGATATGTAGCTGTACCTGAATCTCCTAAAATAATACCTAATAGTTGGACACTCAGATAATTAAATTGTCTCAATGGGCCACTTGCACTAAATTTAATGCAGTCATGGGAAATTTGCATCATATATTTGTACTCAAAGCCAGGTGGTAGGAGTGGAAGCTATATAAGACAAACAAAACCAAGCAACAGCTCATCTACAAGTCAACATAGGCAGTAAAAGAAACCCAACATTTTATGTTAGTCATTTATGTTTATTGTGCCCTATTACAAAATGTATTTAAGTGAGACAAAGGGATTCTCTTTTTGGTGGGCTCTTTTGGGAGGTTGTGTTTGTGAGATAACTATGGTTTGTTTTGCTGTATTTGATCAGGAACAAGCGGGGGAGGTGATGAAGGTGGTGGGCATTTATAGATAAGCAGCAACAAGAATTTTGTGTGTGAATTTTCCGCAGCCTTTTGTTTCAGCCTGTGGTGCTGATTTAGGGCACGTGAACTGCATTATTGTAAATTCAAATTGGAAGAACCTCTCTCAGTTATCTATTGATTCATAAAAAACCATTCCAAAATTTAGTGGCTTAAAATGGCAATCATTTATTATTGTTCGTGAGTGTATGGTTGACTAATAAAAAAACTATTGATTAAAAAAAATGTATTTATTTATATTTATTTCAGAGCATTATGGGGGTACAAACACTTTGGTTATACACATTGCCTTTGCACCATCAGAATCAGAGCTACAAGCATACATACCCCCTAGACAGCACACACCACATCCGTTAGGTGTGAGTTTACCTATCCCCTCCTCCTGCCTCTGACCTGCCTGACACCTGATGAATGTTACTTCCATATGTGCACATAAGTGTTGATCAATTAGTATCAATTTAATGGTGAGTACATGTGGTGCTTGTTTTTCTGTTCTTGCAATACTTCACTTAGAAGAATGGGCTCTAGCTTCATCGAGGATAATACAATAGGTAGTTCATCTTTTTTTTTATGGCTGAGTAGTACTCCATGGTATATATATACACCACATTTTATTAATCCAGTCATGGATTGATGGGCACTTGGGTTGTTTCCACATCTTTGCAATTGTGAATTGTGCTGTTGTAAATATTTGAGTGCAGGTGTCTCTTTTATAGAATGTCTTTTTTTCCTTTGGGTAGATGCCCAATGGTATTGCTGGATCAAATGGTAGTTCTACTTTTAGTTCTTTGAGGTATCTCCATATTACTTTCCATAGAGGTTGTACTAGTTTTCAGTCCCACCAGCCGTGTATGAGTGTTCCTATCTCTCCTCATCCATGCCAACATTTGTTGTTTTGGGACTTTTTGATAAAAGCCATTCTCACTGGAGTTAAGTGATATCTCATTGTGATTTTGATTTGCATTTCCCTGATGATTAGAGATGTCGAGCATTTTTTCATATGTTTGTTGGCCATTAGTCTGTCTTCTTTTAAAAAGTTTCTGTTCATGTCCTTTGCCCACTTTTTAATGGGGTTGTTTGATTTTTTCTTGTTGATTTTCCTGAGTTCTATATAGATTCTAGTTATCAGCCCTTTATCACTTGTATAGCATGCAAATATTTTATCCCATTCTGTAGGTTGTCTGTTTGCTCTAATGATAGTTTCCTTGGCTGTGCAGAAGCTTTTTAATTTGATCAGGTCCCATTTATTTATTTTTCTATTGCAGTGATTGCTTTTGAGGTCTTCTTCATAAATTCTTTGCCTAAGCCAATATCTAGAAGAGTTTTTCCAATATTTTCTTCTAGAATTCTTATGGTTTCATGCCTTAGGTTTAAATCTGTTATCCATTGTGAATTGACTTTTGTGAGAGGTGAGAGGTGTGAGTCCTGTTTCAGTCTTCTACATGTGGCTATCCAATTTTCCTAGCACCATTTACTGAACAGGTATTCTTTTCCCCAGTGTGTGTTTTTGTCTGTTTTGTCAAAGATAAGATGGCTATATGAGGATAGCTTTATGTCTAGGTTATCCGTCCTGTTCCATTGGTCTATGTCTCTGTTCTTGTGCCAGTACCATGCTGTTTTGGTTACTATAGCCTTGTAGTGTAGCTTGAAGTCTGGTAAATTGATGCCTCTTAATTTGTACTTTTTGCTTAATGTTGCTTTGGTTATACAGGGTCTTCTGTGGTTCCATATGAAACATAGAATTATTTTTTCTAGATCTGTGAAGAATGATGTTGGTGTTTTAATAGGGATTGCATTGAATCTGTAGATTACATTGGGTAGTACAGACATTTTAACAATGTTGATTCTGCCAGTCCATGAGCATGGTATGGTTTTCTATCTGTTTATGTCTTCTGCTATTTCCTTCCTCAATGTTTGTAGTTTTCCATGTAGAGGCCTTTCACCTCCTTAGTTAAATATATTCCTAGGTATTTTATTTTCTTTGTTGCTATTGTGAAAGTCAACAGAGTGCTGGAAGTCCTAGCCAGAGCAATCAGACAAGAGAAGGAAATCAAGGGCATCCAAATGGGCAGAAGAGGTCATACTATCGCTCTTTGCTGATGATATGATCTTACATTTAGAAAACACCAAAGATTCTGCCAAGAGACTACTGGAATTGATAAATAAATTCAGCAAAGTTTCAGGTTACAAATCAGTAGCATTCATATACACCAACAACAGCCAAACTGAGAACCAAAAACTATTGATCTTGGCCAGGTCAGGCTAATCTTGGCTGCACTCAGCTGTGCATCTGCGGTCAGCTGGCAGATTGTTTGGGGACTGGCTGGTTTAGAATGACTCTTCTCTTCCAAAGGTGTTGCCCAGCCTTCAGAAAGCTAGCCTGGATTCATTAACATGGTGGTTGCTGGGGTTTGAGATAGGGATGGAAGTGGGCAAAGCTTTATGAGGATGAGGCTAGGAATTGGCACACCATCACTTCTGTGGCAGTCTACTGGCCAAAGCAAGTCACAAAGCCAATTCATATTCAAAGCGATCTCAGGGGCTAAGAGAAAAAATGCTAACAAAATAACACAACAAATATGTTCACGTGTTGCTTTCTGTTACCTGGTAGGACATTTTTCTCTTACATTCCTGGAAAACTCCTACTCATCCTTCAAGTTCTAGTTCAAGTACCACTTCCTCTGGGAACCTGGTCTAGCCTTTCCGCCAGCAGACTGGACCATAGTCTCCTTTGTGTCACCACTAACTGTGCTGCTATTGTCTGTTTACAGTTCTCAGTTCCTTGAGGATATGGACCAACCTGTCTAACCATGTCTGTAACTCCAGTTCCTAGCACAGTACATGACCCAGCAAATATTTTCTGAATAAAGGAAGTGAGGGCTATTTCTCCAGTTCTTTTACCTCCCTGATCCACATTTTCTTGATGCTGTAATCTTGGGAAGACTTTTCCCCCCTATTAATTTCTCTCCCTTGAATGCCTTAACAAAAATTGCACTATTTGGCAAGTTGCAATCAATGCAACAATCATACTCTGTTCTTCTGTTTTTTGCAGCTGGACTCTTAAGCATTTGTGATGTTTACTAATTACATTATATCATTTCTGCATTAATTTTTCAGTTTGGGGTGGCTTCCTTTTAATCCTTTTTGTGGTATAGTTGCCATCACCCAGGTTCTTAGCACTTGCAAACACAGAAATGTTTATGGTCAAATGTTCAAATCTCCCTTGTAGTTCTGCAGGACTCAGCTTTTTAAAGTACTTTTCTTTAACTGGCAACTGGAAGTTGTTAAATAGTTCTGGAGGCCTATAATGAGACTTCCTTTTTCGTAACAAACCTCTTTGTCTCTGAGCATTTTCCTTCTTATTTCATGTTATTGCTTAAGGGTATAAGCACTGTAGAATGAGTGCCTCTAGTTAAGACTCCCTGGGGTTGAGAGGGACCAGAGATAACACCTGATTCAATATAATCTTATTTTATGTGTGACAGTGGAGGCCTACAGAGGCAAAGTAACATAATCAAAATCACACAATGACTTTATCATTTTAGGAGTAAGATTTGAGCAGTGAGAACAGCTCTGAGATGTTCTAGAGAATCAAGCTGCCCACCCAGATGGCATTTTTCCCCTGGTCAAGCCAGCTGAAGTTCCATGTGATAAAAGCCCTCCCTTAAAAGAGATTAATCCTCTTTGAAAATGTATCATTTATCTCCTAGGCAGCCAAGTGTGGAGGGCAGCACTTCTTTGACTGGATGAAGAGTCCATGTACCTATCTATGATCCACTTAAATTAGAATTAACCTGGTTAAATGCAGATACTGGGCATCATCCAAGACCTCTTAAATTCTTGGGGATTTGGACAGAAATCTGTTTTTTTGGCAAGTGTCCAGTGATTTTGATGCACTTTGAAGTCTGAGAATAAGAGAATATAATAAAATGTTAGGCAATGGTAAATGCTATGGAGAAAAATAAATTAATGTCAGGGATGATGGGAAGTGTGCTATTTGGATGGATTAGTTAGTGGGGATGTCTTTGACCAGAAACCCGGAAAGATAAGAAGTAGCTGGCCATGCAAAGATCTATGGTCAGGGGGAATAAGAACAACTGCAGAGGACCTGATCAGAATTGAGCTTTGTAGTTTCAGGGAGGAGAAAGACCATGCTAAGACCACTCAATTGCCTATCAGTCTTAGAATAAAATCTAAACTCTTCACCAAACTCAGTTAGACCTTGTACGATCTGACCCCTGTCCATTGACAAGAACTAGTCACATGGCCATATGTGGTTGTGGGGTCAGTAAGGGGTGCTGGAAAATGTAATCTCTAGCTCAGCAGCCATCTCTCAGCACAGGCTCCATGCTATGGAGAGGAGAGCATAAACCTTTGTGGGAATCTGCTTTAATAAGACATTAGTAAGAGGAGCTGAAAACTGACCACTGGATTTGGCAAGATGAAGATCATCAATGACCTTGACAAAAGCTGTTTGACTGAAGTAAGGAGAAACTTTGATTGGAGTAGTTTGCAACTTTTAGAGAACTTCTATTGTATATGAATGAATAGTGTGTTGGCTAGAGGAGTCTGGGAGATCTTTTATAAAATTGGAGATTCTATAGCATCTCTTAATGCATTAGGATTGATAGAGTTTGGAGAGAGAAACTGACAATATAGGTAGGAGAGAGATGAGAACAAAAATTTTGGTAAGGGGAGAGTGGAATTGCATCCAGGGCACCAGGTTTGTCCTGGAATGCAACAGGGATGGTCTGTCCTCTTTAACAAGGGCAAGGCAAGTTCAGAGAGCTTATTAGTGGTGGAGTCAGGATCCAAACCAATTCTGCCTTAAAGCCCATTTTACAAATTTGCCCAAGGCCAGCTTATGTTCAGGAAAAAGGGATTTCATTATTTTTTTCCTCCTCCTCCCCATCCTCCTCCTCCCATTGTGTACCATATGGTCTTTCCTCCCAGAACCCATTGTTCCAGTTAATACCATTTATTCATTCAATGAGCTTTGTGTACACCTATTCTGAAAAATGTGGTGTCCCCATGTATATGGTGTAGCATCTGGATGAAGGATTCTTACCATCAGTGAGAAGCCATTCTGCTTTTTTACCTCTGGGTAGAGTATCTTTCAGGGTTCCCAGAAAAGCTGATGGTTTTGACTATCTGGCCTCATCCATGGATCTGGGACTAGGAGGGGTGTCCTCTCCCATGATTGGATGGCATAAGGAGATGATATAGAAAGGAGATTTCTGCCGTATCAGCTAGATAAGCCAAAACACCCTGGGGATGAGTGGGTGACAAATGTCACAGTCAGATCTCTGGTTAATGCTTTCATGTCATTTAACTAGAATGTTCCTTTAAGGAAATCTTGCTAGAAAAAGACAATCGACTTTATGAATGTGTGAGGGAGCACTATTTTTAATATTTTCTTTTATCTGCCCAGGCTTTTCTTGAGTCGGCTTTATTTCACACCATTCTTTGATGCATACATAACTAAGATGGTGGAAGGTACCCAGAGGGGGATCACTGTGAAAACTAGAAACTCAACTAGGAGTTGATATACAGCTCATTGAAGAGTTTGGGTTACTGATGAATAACTTACTATGTACTAAGTAAAAACCCGATGCTAGGAGACATGGCCAGCAAAGAGAATATTTGAGTATGCTTACAAATACAAGTTTAAATAGGCTTGGGTGAAGTAGAGGCTTTAAGTAATTTCTATGGTAAAATACGTTCTGAGGTCCAAACAAAAGGCTTAAGCCCAAATCCTGGAATACAAATCACTTGAAAGTAAGTGTCCTTAATTGCCTAATTGTCCTTGATACTAATATGTAAGATTATTCACAGAAATATACGAAGAATTCAGGGTGCAGTGAAAGGGTAATAAGGACAGGACAGATAACACCAGGGTTAAGGTTAGTACAAGGAAATATAAGGCAAAAAGTTCTCAGAGTACAGAAATTGTGTGGAATATTTGGATATATATTATATGGCTGGAAGGAACATGGATATATTTGCCCCTGGATAGAGTAACTGTCAGTGTTCCCAGGGGAGTGGATGGCTTTTGCCCATCTGGCCACTTTTCTGGGTCTTGGCCCGGGAAGGGTGTCCACTCCCATGGAATGGTATACTAGGGAGATGACATAGAAAGGAGATTCCCACTCACTGATAGGGTGGATTTCTATTGACTGAAAAATCTATTTATGTGTTCTAAAATATAAACATACAGCCAAACAGCAAGAAGAATCCCAGAAGTTCCACAGACATGCTCCTTGATATTAGATATTTTGTAAAATTGAAATTTAGGCTGCTAACCATATTTTAAACCTGTCTGTAAAAATTTATAAAGTTCTCCTCATCTAATTATATTGTAGGTGAAACCCTGCTGAGTGTCTGTCAAAATCCTTGTTACTCAAAGCTGGGTCAGAGACCAAGAGCTTGTACCTGTCAGACAGTGCCTGAGAAGGAAGCTGCTTCCAATCTCCACTGTTCCATGTCCCTCTGTCCCAGCCCAGTCTGGTGACAGTTCTAGTTTCCTCATTACTGGTGAGTTGGGCCTTTTCCTTGGGCTGTTATGACCGCAGGAAATGTTGGGCATGGCAGGTGAAAAGCACCTGGCTCCCCCTGACAGAGAGCATTACTGGGCCACACAGCCAAGGGCTAAGCGCCTGGGGCATTGACTCAGCATCTTCTGTGCAGGGCACACATGCCCAGGCCCTGAGCAGCACATGTGTGTACGTTCCCTGGAACAATGCTTAATGTCATCCACACTAGAACTAAATCGCTCAGCTAAAGGTGATGTCTTTTCTTTTACCTCTTATCAGTATTTTTTTCCTGTTTGTTTGCTGGGAGGAAAGTAGAGCAATACTGTGTACATATGATAAACCACCATTTTTATTATTTTGTCATTTATTCTTTTGGTGTTTCAAATTCTGCCTAAGTTTACAGCAGAAGACACAGCTAATGGGTTTGTCTTGGACAACACTCTCTTTCAAGCAGCTGATATCTTTTGGTTGAAAGACGGTATTAGTATGGTAAGCAATATATTTTAACTTCCTTCAATATATGGAGTTACTGAGGCTGTTTTAAAAAATAACTGTTCCCCGGAATTGGCACACAGATTAGAAGTGCCTCTTGGCTTACTTCAAATATATGGGAAAAAATCCACAGGGCTCTGGTGATAAGGTGGCTGTGGAAAGCTGAGTGCCCAAGATGCATTTCTTAGGACACTCCTCATCCTAATCCCCAAAGTACTCAGGGCAGATTTCCATTTTAGTACAGGAGCTTCGATGGGGACTTATGGCAGAAGACAATCAACAGCTTTCCAATATGCCTCATTTTATAAGCCTTCATGTCTGGCCTACTGGGTTATTTGAACAAAAAACTCACTCATTAGCAACTGCACCTCTGAATTCTGTTAAATGGCCCTGGGCATTCCTTCCTAACATAGCCTGTAATTAGACCTAAAACTAATAAGAACCAAAATTGTGGTGGGAGAAAGCTTATCTTTTGAGGAGCAGTCAAGAAAAGGCCAAATTAACAGATTATTGAATGGTTGGATATTCTCATGGAGTACTGATGGAGCAGTAATATTTGGCTCAGCTCATAGCACAATTGTAATTAATTACTTTGGCATTATTGTCCATAGTCTGAAGACACATCAAAGCCAGGTTGCTGCATCAAACTTGTATTTACAAAGTCTGCCTTTTTTCAATTTAAAGGAGAAGTTCAAGATCAGCAGTTGATTTTTTTGTTTTGTTTTTTCACCATGTTATCTTAGAAAATGGAGGTACTTTCACCCACGACGCTGAGCTGGAATGAGATGTGGCTGAAACAAAGGCTTCCCCAGGTGCTGCTTGCTGGGCTCCAGGGCTGATGAGCCATTGGCCTTTTCCAGCATCAGCTCTGCCCCAGTTCTTGTCCTGGGTCTGTTAGGAGCAGCAGGGCTGATTGCTATTAACCAGGTAAGCAAGAAGCCAGAATCGGCACAGACCACAAAAGATCACCACTTCATGAAGGCAGGTTTTAGTGGCTTCCCACCCAGAAGACTCTGATTCTTGCCATTCACGAGCCACATACCCACCCTTCTTCTTGCTAACAGAACCCTGATTTTGTTCCCTTTCTTCCGAGCAGCCATGTGTTTGAGGGGAGGCTCAGCTTCTTCCCTGACCTAAGGTGGACCTTGATTTGTCTAAGCCACGTTGTCAATGTGTGGGCCAGCAGCATCAACATCAATCTGAGAACTTGTTAGAAATGCAATTCTTAGGCCCCACCCTGGACCTACTGGATCAGAAATTCTGGGCAAGGGGACCAGTCGCTGTTTTAATGAGCCTTCTTGGTGATTCTGATGCCAGCTCAAGTTTGAGCAACATTGGTCTAAACCAAACATAAAGGCCATGCCCCTAGACATGTTGTTGGTTTGGGTGTGGGCATATGATGCATTTATGGTCAATGAGTTTTGAGGGGAAACTGAGGCTTCTTAAAAAAGAGATGAAGGACAGATATGTGCCCCTTCCCCTACTTCTGGAGTTTGATGTGTTAAGGATACAATGCCCTTTGCAGCCAGAGTACTTAGGATTTTTATGTAACAAGAGGTGCTAATAAAGAGGTTTGGCAAATACCTGTCATTATGTCTTTGGAAAAACATAAAATTTAAAAATAAAAAGCAAGGAGAGGTTAAATGTAGTAAAGAATTTATTTGGAATATTCCTAGCAAGTGAGACCTTATGTCGCTGCCTGTCCTCTGCAAGACAATACCTCAAAGCAGCCCAGAACTGAACACACATGTCACCTCAAGACCAGGGACTGGCAACAGGAATGGGGCCATCTGCACCTTGCAGATCCCTTTCCAAACACTCTGTCTCTCACAGGGAGCATTTGCCCAGGAAGGTGAGGAATGGCTCTGCTTGGATGTCACTCAGCTCGCCCAGGCTAAGGCAAACAGGATCCCCAGAGTTATCTTTGCAGCTGCTCAGTGACCACTGCTCAGACCAGGAGCAGTGTTTGCGGAGCTCAGCTTCTTCTCATCAAGGATTATTTGCAGGTCTTCCCAGGCTTATGTGAAGTCTCATTGTAGACTCTGCAGAAGGGTGTCACAATATTCGATATTTAGTGACAAAGGCTCACGGTTGCAAACGTGACCTTTCGTTTGGTTCTATTTTCTTTACTGAGCCCTAAGCAGACGATGTGTTAGTTGCTAAGAGCTGAGTAGGGACCTTGACTTCCTTTCCATCTCAGTTAGAGTTAACTTTGTAGTGGTTGATCTGATTTCACACAACCTCCTTTCTGTCCTCCAGTCTTCTGTAACATCAAAATCTCAAAGCATTTCCTGATTTGGCCTTTGGGGTTAGGTAATATATCCTATAAAGCAAGCAGACATTTTTTTCTTTTCATTTTTATTACCAATTGCCCAGATAAAAAGGAAACTGCAGTGAGCTCTGTTGCAATGGCAGAACATGGAGATTAATTAATTAGCAGTCTCCCTCTCTTTTCCCTTCTGAGTTGACTATGTGGGTGACATGTGGGCCCCCTCTCTGCACACTCACTGATTTATGGAGCATTCAGCCCATTAGTTGGAGGGCCTTTCAGCGACATGGCCTAGCTGTCCCAGTATGACTATTTATAGGCTACTTTGTTCCAACAAACCACTTTCATTCTAGCTCCTTGGTCTGAAATTGTTGGTATTGAACTATTTCCATTATACATGACAGTGCTATGAGCCAGATCTTATTTACAGTTTGAAGCCATTAATATCACTAAGTTAAAGTGATTTAATGTGGCACATTAAGGATGAATGCACTACAGATGTTACTGTCATGGAAACAAATTAGGCACAGACTTGAGGCATAGATAGAACTGCTATAGACTGTGATGTTCAAAATAAAATTACGAAAAAGGTATGTAACATTCATTCCAATCAGATATGACCCCATCAGAGTCCCTACTGCCTCCTGAATCAAATTAACTGGCATTGTAAGATTCTTCACACTTTGACCCAAAGCTTCTCTCCTCTCCTATCTCCCTCTTACACCATCTTTTGCTACCCTATCCAACTGCTCACACTGCCTGTTCTGGTCTGCATTTGCCCAATACTTGATGCATCTATGTCTCTGTTCATGCCCTACCCTGACTCGAAGTGTCCTTGTCTTATCTAACAATATCCTATGCCTTCTAACAATATTCTGCTCATTTTTCAAGGTCCAGAGTAAGCATCACATTCTCTATGCAGCCTTCTCTGATTTCTCCTCACTCAAAATGAATCTCTCCTTGGCACCCACCTTGCCACCAGGTTATCTGAACTTCTTTTAGCATGTATTTCATTCTGCTCTGTATTGTGGTTAGCTGTTTTTATGTCTGTCTCTCTCGTTAGAATTTAAGCTGCTTAAAGGAAAGATGGCTCTTGTTTATTTTGGAATGTTCCTCTGTTACTAGCACCTAGAACAGTGCCCAGCATGTGGTAGATGTCTAGTAAATATTTGTTTAATAAAGGGGAGACTAATGTGATTTTTCTTCCATGTAAGATTTTTCCTAGAAAAAAGTAGAAAAAAGCAGCTTTAGTTATACTTCTGAGTTTGAATAATTTCAATGAAATTATTTGTGTCTTTAGGTTTTAGTGGATTAATTTTAAATTAGCAAATGAAAAAGCATTATGTTTCAGCACCAATTATATTCCCATTTTAATCTTAAATGCAAACAATGCTCCCAGAAATCTGACCTTTCTTTTCTGTAATATTTTTCACTTCTTACTTTTCAAACACAATATTTCTCCACATTTTGATTGAAAATAAAGTTAGGTATTTGACTGAAAGAGTGGCAGTATCCTACTCAATTGTCTCTTAAGAAATGCCTGAGGGGTGATGTGGCCCAGCATTTAGGGCTGGTGCCACTCCAAACAGCTCATGCAAGACTGTCCTCCCTCTCCAGGGCCACTGTGCAGTGCATTTAATAGAGGGGATGGTTTCCCATTTCACGACACCCTCAGGCAGGATGGACTAGCCTGACAAACATGACTGGATGATCACTGTCTGGTCAGGCATCATCTTCTGTTTTATGCTAAAAGCAGCGTTGGATCAGCCCTTCCAATGAAGACTTAGCAGTGGGCCACTATGTTTTGAGATATCTTTGCCCTCTTGAGGGAAAATGTAGCTTAAGCACTTTTTCTCCCACGTGTGCCGAATGTTTTCCATTTATCCTTCCAGATCCACCCCCTACCCTTTCTTATTCTGCTTTGGCCCCAGGAGGCTGCCCTGTGCTGCTGTGGCCTCTGGCTTCCAGGTGGGTTCAGGCCAATTGGCAGGAAATTGGAGGAAGGGTAGGAAGGGGGTTGGAGTATTTATTCCCTGAGTTCCTTCCCTGTGGTCTGACTATGTCCCTCCATTGAAGGTCACAGTTTCTAGAGTGGCCTTCACCACAGAGCCCTCTCTGTGACTAAGTTCTGGAAATCACTCCTTCTAATTGCCCCTTCAGGCTGAGAGGTGGCAATAGACCCAGCCATTGCTAGGCCTCAGCTATTCCTCGTGGTTTAGTGATACTTATACTTCCCTTCAGGGTCACTCCCATTATACCTTGTCAGTAGTCTGTGTATTAAACCTTCCTCAGATGACCCGTGAGTGTACCATCATTTTCCTACCAGGACTTCCCTGAATCACTGTGTCATATCAGACACACCTGGGTGTCCCAGATCTGGTTTTGTTTTTAAATCTCTTTCTCCTCGTGAAAAATTGGTTCCCAAGTCCTCAATGAGATAAGTATCAGGGAGTAGGTGAGGGAAGGAACAGAGCACATGGAGCTTTCTGCTTGACAATTGCCTTTATCAATTCTTGTGGCAAACATCTCAACAAATACGAATCCAAACAAAAATTCTCTTTTAAAAAGAGAATTTTTAAAACAAAAAGGAATTGTAGAAACCTAAAATTGGAAATAACCTTGGAAATTGTCTGGGGAGGGATCTGGAAAGTTTTGCCTGCTCCATGCCCAGAGCCCCATTCTAAGGACAGCTTCCACATTCACAATATCCTTACATGAAAAAGAAATTTGAAGCAGGTTCCTTTCTGTAGGACTAAAACTTTTCCTAGTCATAGTGGAGCACTCTCACTAAAGGGTGCCCAATTGTTCTTTCTAATATATCACCACAATCACAGGAATTGGATTCGGGATTGGTGCCTGACGCAGAGACTGCCTTCCATAGTGGCCGAATGTGAAAACTGTAGTATACTGGGGTATACTACCTGGATGGTGACTGGCTGGCACCATCAGGTCCTTCCTCTTGGGAAATTTGAATAGGTGATGTACAATCAGTCTGTAAACCCAGAGACAGTGGAGGCAGAGACCAAGTAGCTGAGTCACTGTAACATCAGAATAGGAAAGAGTAAATACTACCTACTGAGGGAGGCCACCAGGAGACGAGGCCACTAGAGTGTGTGTCCTTAATGACCTCTCAGTTTGTTCTCAAGCAAGTCCTTTCCTTGCAATAGCCCTAGGTGGCTTTAGGCTTAACTAGCTTCAAGTCCAGAAGAAAGACTCTCTTTTCCTATAAAAGCCCCAGGATTGAGTATTATTAGACAAGTTGGGGTCACATGACCACCCCTGTGCCAATCACTGTGACCTGAGAGATGGAACATTCTCACTGACTGGGTGGAGTCACATACACGCACACCAGGAGCCTGGGAGTAGTGTTTATCCTACCTGAACCATAGGAGGCTGTTTTCAGAAGAAGGGAGAACCCTGGACAGGCCAAAAGAACAGATCGTGTCACCTTAGCACATTTCAGTTTTTTACCTCCTGAAAGAGTCCACCCAACACAACTACCATGCAGAGAAGAAAATCCGCTCTTTTCTTTATCTGGTACTGGCATCTAGTCCTGGTCACAATTTGAATACTTACAGTGTCAGAAAGCTTACCAAACCCCCAGGTGGGCAGCCTGATGTGTCACTGAGCAGCCCACATTGTCAGCAAGTCCTTTCTTACTGTGCACCCAGCCTGCCTGCTGCCAGTCTCCTTGGTCCTATGCGACAACACCACCAAATGTCCTCCCTCCTCCACATGACAGCCTTTTGAATTTTATAAGACAGTTAACAATGAAGAATGATTACAGGGAAATTAAAATCAGGCAATCATTTGCTGAAAAGAACATATTTTCTCATTTACCTACATGTAACATTAAATAATTCACTCCTACTCAATAAAAAGAAAAAGCCCCAAGCCAAAAACATTAGGAATCCAAGTACCCTCTCTCCCCTTCCCCCACATGGAAGCTTTTATAACAAACAACCATATTGCTATAAATAATGTGCCTTGCTGTTGAGTGAGCCAGCACTGGACCTAAATAATGACTTTAGCTGTGGAATGGCAAATCCCCCTCTGCATGCAGAACATAACAGACAATCCAATCTGACTAGTAGGCAAATGGAATGGCTGCTTCTAGTTGGTTTTTGTTTAATGATATCTCACTTTAAAATGCCACTTAAATAGTTACAGGTGAATTAATTGATCTGTAAATGAACCTAGAAACACCTGGAGTTTAAACCAAAGAATACCTTTGGGATCTAGTGACCTGACGCTGCAGAAGCAAACCATTTCAACACCCTGGTGTTGCTAGGGGTTTTGCCTGAGGATCAAGGTGAGAAGATTCCAGTGATAAGAAGACAGTGCCCCAGCCATTGTCTCTGGGCAGCTTGTCCTCTGTTCAGACCTCCCTAAGAGGCCCTGACTCTCAAGGAGGCTTCTTAATCTGATAAAGTGAGATCCCTTTAAACTCAGAAGAGTTGACTACTGGGGGACATGAAATGCTCTTTCTGGCAGGTCATGGGAGGCCTAGGGTCAAAAGTCACAGCATTCACTCCCTGCTCACTGGGAGCTTTTCACATCCTGCAAATGTCCACTAATGGGCAGCAAAAGGAGGGTTTTTTGTTTTTGTTTTTGTTTGTTTTTATTTTGGACTGTCCTAATCTAGTTCTAAAGCTCCCAGTTCTGCTAAGGGCAGGAAGGAGAAAACATCCCTAAACTTGCTGTTTAAAGGTAACTCATTCATTACCAAAACAGGAGCTTTGTTGGTTCAAAGTTCCAAGTCCCTGTGAGAACTGATCTTTATGCCATTTCCTGGGTTCTTGTTGCTCTCCTCTGAGTTGCTCCTTGCCCACCTGGTGCCTGGTCTTTGGGGACATTCTGCTGTGCCTAGTATCTTTGAAAGCCTTGCTCTGCCTCCGTATCTGGCCCTGCACTCTGTGACCTCCCTGGTCCCCTGGAGGCCCTGTTGATCCTTGGCTACTTTGTTGTACCACCCCACAGTGTAGGCAACTCTGCGAGGCCGCCTCTGCAGCCATCCTCAGCCATCGCTGCCCTGCCATCACTGCGTGCCATCCAGACTCAGTGTCATGCCCAGTGTGGGACTTCTCCAGATGCCCTTGCACTCTGTCCATCCTAATTAAGGATTCTAGTATCTCAGCTTGTGATGGAGAATATGCAGTCTCTTCTCAAGAACTTCCACAGCAACTAAATGCATTATTCTTTCTGATCCTGTCTTGAGACTCCTCTCAGGGACTTCCCAGACCTCTGACCTCGCTCTACTATGGCTTTCAGTAAATTCTACGTTCAGACTTCCAACCTTTGCTTCTGACATGTCAGGGAAGTCTGGGGGCTTAAAAGAACAAACCTTCTTTCTCAGCACAGTCATGTTCTATTTTGTTGTGTTTTACAGCTTTATTGAGATGTAATTTATATAATATAAAATTCACACAAAATAAATGTACAATTCAATGATTTTATTAAACTTAGAGAATTGTATAACATAATCAAAATTCAGTTTCATTAGCATTCCCATAATCTCAAAAAAGTTCCCTCGTGCCTGTTTGCAGTTAATCCCTGTTCCCATTCCCAGCCCCAGGCAACCACTAATCTATTTTCTGTCTCTATAAATGTGCCTTTTCTAGACATGTCATAAAAATAGAATTATATGTAGTCTTTTTTGTCTAGCTTCTTTAACTTAGCATAATGCTTTTGAGGATGATTCATGTTGTTGCTTGTATCAGTTCATTCCTTTTAGTTGCTAAATAGAATTCCATAAATATAACATATTTTGTTTTTCCATTTACCATTTGATGGACATTGGATAATTTTCTGGTTTTGGTTATTATGAATAATGTTATTATGACATTTATGTATATGTCTTTATGTGGGCATATGTTTTTATACTTAGAAGTGGAATCACTTGGTTGTATGACATATTTGTGTTTAACTTTTTAAGAAACTGCCAAACTATTTTTCATAGTGGCTGTACCATTTTTAAATTCTTGCCAGAAAGCATGCAATTTCCAGTTTGTCTACATCTTCACTAACTCTTGGTATTTTTTAAAATTTATGGCCATTGATGCTGGTGAGGGATGCTGACAATGAGGACAGGTGTGCATGTGGGGAGAGGGGGCATGTGGGAAATCTCTGTACATTCTGCTTAATTTTGCTGTGAACCTAAAACAGCTCTAAACATAGTCTATTAAAAATTTTGAGAGACATAGGCTAAGAAAAAAATAAAAAAATAAATTTATAGCCATTCTAGTGAGTGTATAGGGGTGTCTCATTATGGTCTTAATTTGCATTTCCTTAATGACTAATGAGGTTAAGCATCTTTTCGTGTACTCAGTAGCCATTCCTCTATCCTCTTTGGTAACGTGTCTATTAAAATCTTTCACCCATCTTTTTTCAGTTGGGTTGTATATCGTCTTTTTATTGTGTTATTAGTGCTCTTTATATATTTTTGATACAGGTCCTTTAACAAGTATATGATTTGAAACTAGGGTTTGTCTTTTCCTTTACTTAGTGATATATTTTGAAGTAAAATGATTTTTATTTTTAGGAAGTCCAATTTATCTTTTTTTTTCTTTTATAGATTGTGCTTTAGGTGTCATATCTTGACCAAACCCAAGATCACAAGGATTTCTCCTATGTTTTCTTCTAGATGTTTTAGAGTTTTAACTCTTAAATTTAGGTCTATGATCCATTTTGAGTTTATTTTTGTAAGGTTTTAAATAAGAGCCTAAGTTCTTTTTTTTCCCTGCATGTGAATATCCAGTTGTTCCAGTACTGTTTTTTCAAAAGACTGCCCATTCTCAATTGAATTGTCTTGGCACCATTTTCAAAAATCAAGTTATAGTCCATAAATGTAAGGACTTATTTCTGAACTCTCAGTTCTTGTCCATTAATCTATATGACCATCCTTTGCCAATACCACATTCTGTTGATTACTATAGCTTTGTACTAAGTTTTGAAGTCAGATAGTGTAAGTCCTCTAACTTTGTTCTTCTTTTCCAAAATTGTTTTGGCTATTTAAGTTTTTTGCATTTCCATATAAATTTTAGAATCAGCTTGTCCATTTTTACAAACAAGCCTGCTGGAATTTTGATAGGGATTGTATTGAATTTCTAGATCAAGTTGGAGAATTGCCAACTTGACAATATTGACTATTCCAATTCATGGACATCAACATTATTTAGATCTTTAATTTTTCAACAATGTCTTTTAGTATTCAGTATACAAGACTTGTACTTCTGTTAAATTTATGTCTAAGTATTTTTTTGTTTTTGATGTTATTGCAAATAAAATTCTTTTCTTAATTTCATTTTTGGATTGTTCATTGCTAGTATACAGAAATTTTAATCTTATAGTCTGTGACCTTATTAAACTCATTTGTTAGTTCTAGTAGCTTTTTGATGAATGCCTTGGGATTATGTCATATATGAATAAAGACAGTTTTACTTCTTCCTTTCCAATCTGAATGTCTTTAATTTCCTTTTATTTTTCTTGTCATATTAACTAGAACTGCCTTTACAATGTTGAATATAAGTGGCAAAAGTGGCCTTGTTCCCCATCTTAGGGGAAAAGTACTTAGTCTTTTTCACCATTTAGTATGATATTAGCCATAGATTTTTCATAGATATACTCTTGCAGATTAAGGAAGTTCTCTTCTATTTCTTGCTTGGGAAAGTTTTTATTGTGAATGGTGGTGTATTTTGTTAAATTTTTTTTTTGCGTCTGTTGAGATGATTATATAGTTTTTACTATATAATCTGGTATCTTACATTAACTATATTTTGGATGTTAAATCAACCTATAGACTACTTGGTTATGGCCTATAATCCTTTTTACATGTTGGTGGATTTGATTTGCTAATATTTTGTTAAGGATTTTTACATTTATGTTCATGAGTGATATTGGTCTGTAGTCTTCTAATGTCTTTGTGCTGCTTTGGTATCAAAATAATATCTTAAAGAAGAAGTGAGAATTTTTCCTTCTTTTATTTTCCAAAAGAGTTTGTAAAGGATTGTTACTATATCTTCTTAAAGTATTTGGGAGAATCCACTGGTGAATTCTGGGCCTGGGCTTTCCTTTGTGGAAACATTTTAAATTACTATTCAATTTCTTTACTTGTTATAGATTTATTTAGATTTTCTCTTCTTGAATCAGTTTTGGTAATTTGTGTTGTTATAGGAATTTATTTATTTCATCTAAGTTGTCTAATTTTTGGCATAAAGTTGTTCATATTTCCTTATAATCTTTTTAATTCTTTAGAGTCAGTAGTGATATCCCCTTTTCCATCCTGATTTTGGTAAGTTGTTTTCACTCAGCCTTGCTAAGGTTTGTTAACTTTGTTGACAATTCTAAGAACCAACTTTTGATTGCATTGATTTTCCCTTGTTTTTCTTTTTCCTATTTCATTGATTTCCACTCTAATCTTTATTGATTCTTTCTTCTTCTTGGTTTTTGTTTAATTTGCACTTCAGTTTTAGTTTCTTAAGGTGACGGCTTAGGTTATTGATTTGAGTCTTCTCTTCTGACATAGATATTTGAAGCTATCAATTTTCCTCAAAAAGCCACTTTAGCTGCTTTCCATAATTTTTAATATGTTATCTTTTCATTTTATTCAATTGAAAATATTTTAAAATTTCCCTTGTTATTTCTTCTTTGAGCCAGTGGATTATTTAGAAGAATGCTCTTTCATTTTCAAATATTTGAGAATTTCCCAGTTTTCTTTCTGGTTTGGATTTCTAATTTAATTTCACTGTGTTTGAAAAGTATACTTTTATGATTCCAATCCTTTTAAATATAGTAAGACTTGTTTTCTGCACTAGCGTATGGTTCATCGTGGAAAATATTCCATGTATAATTGAAAAGAGTGTGTATTCTGCAGTCTTTGAGCATAGAGGTCTATACAGTTGTCTTTCAGTAGCTGCAGGGAATTGGTTCCAGGATCTCCTGGTGCTCACATTCCTTATATAAAATAGTGTAGTATTTGTATATAATTTATGCAAATTCTCCTGTATACTTTAAATTATCTCTAGATTACTTATAATACCTAATACAATGTAAATGTTATGTAAATAGTTATTAGTCTGTGTTTTTATTTGCATTTTTTATTGTTGTATTGTTATTTTAATTTTAAGAAAATATTTTCAATCTACAGTTGGTTGAATCTGCAGATGTGGAATCTGTGGATAGGGAGGGCCAATTGCATAGCGTTACTCACATAAAATTGGTTGATAGTATTGTTCAAGTTTCAGTATCCTTGCAATTTAGGGAAGAAGAGAGTCTGATTGTTCTATCAATTACACAGAGTGGAGTATTGAAATCTGAAACTGAAGGGTCTATTTTACCTTTTCCTTTTTCTTTTTTTTTTTTTTTGAGACAGAGTCTTACTGTGTCACCCAGGGCTAGAAAGAAGTGGCGTCATGATAGCTTACTGCAATCTGAAACTATTGGGCTCCAGTGATTCTCCTGCCCCCGCCTCTCTGGTAGCTGGGACTATAGGCATGTGCCACCAGGCCTGGCTAATTTTTCTATTTTTTGTAGAGACAGGGTCTCACTCAGGCTGGTCTCGAACTCCTGGCCTCAAGCAATCCTCCTGCCTTGGCCTCCCAAAGTGCTAGGATTACAGGCGTGAGCCACCACACCCAGCCTATTTTTCCTTTTAATTCTGTTGCTTTTGTTTTAAGTATTTTGGTGCTCTGGCTTTAAGTGCATATGTATTTACCATTGTCATATTTTACTGATGTATTGACTGTTCTATTTTTATAAAATGTTCTTCTTCATCTTTAATAATATTTTTTATTTTAAAGTCTATTTTGTTTGACAGTAATATAGTCATTGAAGAGCTCTTGTAGCTACCGTTTGCATGGTGTATCTTTTTCTATTATTTTGTTTACAACTTATTTTTTTCTTTGAATCTAAGGTGTGTCTCTTATATACAGCATATAGTTGGATCTTGCTTTTTCATCCAGTCTGACAGTCTTTGCCTTGTCGTTGTCTTTTCATTTAGACCATTCATGTTTAATGTATTTATTGATATGATTTGATTTACATTTACCATATTGCTATTTGTTTTCTAAATGTTTTCTTTTTATTACTTTGTTCTTCTTTGCCTTCTTTTTGCTATATTTACTTGGTTGATTTTTAAAACTATTTCTGTGAGTTATTTTCTTAGTTATTGCTCTAGTGATTATAATATGCTCTTTAACTTACCACAATCTAGTTCAGATTAAAATGACAATTCTGGTAAAATGTAGAAACTTTGCTCCAATATATTTCCATTCACTCCCTATCTTTTGTGTTATCATATATATATATATACATATATATATATATATATTTTAAAATTCCAACAATACAGTATTAAAATTATTGATATATGCAATTCTGTGTCTTTTAATATTAAACCAAAGTACTTTTCATTCCCTGTAAATCTTAGTTTATAGGGAACGAAAAGTTCTGTGGTTTAATGTTTTCAGAATTATCTTTCCATGTTAGAGGCTGGTTCACTTTGACCTCAGTGACCACTCTGCTGATTTGGTCCCCTGACTACTACTAACTAAGTTATCCAGATTCCAAGCTTCCTTTTTAATAAGATGTACTCAAACCTTTTAGATTTTAGTGTTTTTCCCAGCTCCTTGACCTCATCATGAGTCCTGTGACTTGAATCCTCTGTTCTCATAACTGAATCTGAAACCTGAGTTCCACTTGAATCTTGAGCCACTCTAGTCCTGGACCACCTAATGCTACGACTACCAGATGCCAGCATCTACTCCTGCTGATGTGAAGGGTCAAGCCTTTACGAACAAGAAAGATATTCATCTAAAAACTTGGGGTACTCTTGCTTAGGAAAATGGTAAAAATAATAATAGATCCGTCATTTCTTGGAGGTTTCATCATTGCTTGCTATATCCTCCATAACTTGCATGTCTCATAGCCTCCATCCTACTCATTTCATTCTTCCTATCCTTTATTTCCCTGATAGTCCATGTGCAATTATCTCACCATCCCTGGGCCGACACTACTCCCAAAGAGGCCCTGATTCAATGGGCCATTCCACTCTCACCATAGGTGTGATTGATGATCCTGTCACGTGGATGTGATTCTCTGTGCCTGAGCCAGTACTGCTGTCTTGGGGCAAAGGGCTTCTGTGTGGGGCATGGGCAGGCCTACCTGCCCTTATTTGACCTGTGGGTATTCTTCTTGTTCTTCTCTTTCTCTGACCCCATCACAGAAACCACTGTCAGATGACAGCTGCTCAAATCTATGCTCTGGGCCAGGCCACATCCACACAGTCTTGGGCTGTTTTGTTGTATTTTCAGTTTTTCTCTTGTCAGATCAGAAAGCAAATCAAGTCCGTTGCCTTCTCCTCTTCCTGTCTTCCCCTACTCTTCTTCCATTTACCCACATTTTCCCCAAACTGACTATAGTCAGTTGGATGGTAGCCCCCAAAAAGATATGTCCACATCCTAATCTCTAAAACCTGTGAATCTAACCTTATTTGGAAAAAGTGTTCTATAAATGTAATTAAGTTAAAGATCTTGAGATAAGATTACACAGGTGGGCCCTAAATTCAATGACAAATGTCCTTATAAGAAACACAAGTGAAGACCCAGACACATGAAGGAGAAGGCCATGAGAAAGTAGAGGCAGAGATTGGAGTGATACAGTCACAAGAAATGCCCACTGCCACCAGGAGCTGGAAGAGGCAAAGAATGAATTGTCCCCTAAAACTTTTGGAGGGAGTGCAGCACTACTGACACCTTGATTTCAGACTTCTGGCCTTTAGAACTATGAGAGAGTAAATTTCTGTTGGTTTAGGGCACCAAGTTTTTGGTAATTTGTTATGGCAGCCCTAGGACACTAATACCCTGAGCTTTTCTCAAAACTGGCCAATCACCTCCTCATGGAGTTTAGTCAGCAGATTAACCTTAATGTCTCTCTTTAAAACTTCTCCTATGTTTGATTTGAGCTAAAATTCTTTCCATGTCCTAGCCCTTTACTTATTCTTACTCCTTTACCAATATTGCTAACATCTACACAAAAATACCAGATTGCATTACTCACTTCTTCTATCACTTCATCACCGTGGAACTATGTAAGCATAAGGAGTAGGAAGGACAAAGGATGAAAGCAGAATGCTAGGGACAATCTACCATTATTAGGGATGTCTTAAAATTTTAACATAGCCATTCAGTTTTATATAGCAAATCCCCACCTTGTTCTGGCACTATCCCAGAGGTTGGTTTAAATTCATTTATTCAGTCAATGGGAAATAATAAAGCACCTCTCTGCACAGCTGTGCAATAGATTGAGACACGCCCTTTACTCCTAAGGTGCTCAGCTCACCTTAATTTGTTTAATTATGGACTTATTATGTAGGTTCTCTTCCTTTTACTAGAGGCCAACTATACATAGACTCAACCAAGCTTAGGTTAATAGAATTCATAGAGTCACTATTACCAAAAATTACTTTAATATTCCATGTCTAATTGCTGCTGTATTCAGTGGGTCGGACCACTGCTTGCCTGACTACTCAGCAGGAATCCGTATTAGATTTACAGAGAAACAAATAAACAGTGATGTGACTTGCTAAATTTTTCTATATCAGTCAGCAAAACTCAATGATCATACTCTGGATAATCTGCCCCTGGATGCTTTTCTGTGAAAAAGTAAACTGAATCTGCTTAGTGAAATTTATCCCACACTACTGGGTGCTGTGAAATAAATAGAAAAAAGTCATTGGCCTTCCCTTCAAGATATGTACATCTATAAGCTCCCCATTACTTCAAGCATCAATTCTTTTTTTCTGGGTATCACTATTTTTTTCTTCCATAATACAAAGGTAATACGTACTCACAGCAGAAAATCATACACAGTACTAGCCAAATAAAGGAAATAAAAATTACCCATAATCCCACCACCCACAGGTAACTAGTGATAATATTTGGGTATAGAGTATATCCTTTTTTTTTCCTCTGCAGAGATAGATCACTTTTGCTTTTGTCAAAATAGGCTTCTACTGTACATATTATTTTTGTGAACTGTTTTTTCAGGTCACAGTGCATAGTGAATATTTTCCCATCAACCTTCTATTAGAACTGGCAGGAGAAGCATCATTCTTCCTTCAGCAGATTTTACCTTATGGCTGGCTGACTCCAGCTGTCTCCTACTGGTCCTCCTGCTTTGAGTCTCTTACACCCCCAGGGCACCCTAGACCTGGCTTCCAGATTTATCTGCCTAAAGTATTGTTTATGCTCCTTACCCTGCCCCAGAATCCTTTTTCCTTCAACCTCCCCCAATTGCCCAGAAGGAGGTGTTCTCACCTGGCCCTTTACTCCAGGCTGTCCTCAACAGACCCCTGTTGATTTATGTACATCGCTTTGATTACATAAATCCTTTCTCCAAATGAGGTTCCATCCAAAGTGGTTTGCTCATTATTCCCCAATAGGCCCTCAACCTCCTCATGGAAGCTGTGCCCTCTGCTGGGGTAGCTCCCTCTCAATCACTCTTTCTTTGCCTAGGTTCTTTTCTGTCCTTACTGCTCAGATCTCTTCTGACACCGCCGTAGTTTCTCTAACTGCCCCAACCCACAGTGGTCTCTCTCTCTTCCTCTAAAGTGTGTTTCAGCGGTAGCACTTCTTCTGACATATAGGATGGACAGCAGCCATTGGTATGTCTCTGCGCTCCCCAAGCAGTAAGTGAGCCCCAGGAAGAGAGGCTGAGTCTTCCACCTCTTTGCCTCATCAGGGTATAGAATTTGTCTCCTGAGCAATGAAAGATGCATATTGATGGTGGTGATGACAAATAATTGACTTGGATAGATATGATATACTAAAATAAAGAGACAACTGAACAAATACAAAATGACAGCATGGGCTAACTGATACATACCTTGAAAAATACTCAACTATATAAAACAATAGTAGCAACATCAACTACAACAACCACAGAACCATGTATGGAAAATAAAAAACATCAAAACCAAGAAGATATTGACCAAAATGATAACAACGATTGTATTGGAAGTCTGCATTAACGAATGACATTTTTTCCTTCTTTCTCCCATGTCTCTCTGTTGCCTCTCAGTTCTTTAACCAGGTTTTAAACATGCATAAGAGAAATTACCTATGCTTTTTAAAAATTTTCCATTATGAACTTGTAATAATTTTACAATAAAAATGTATTTTATTTCATTTGATTTACAAGAGTAATACATGTGCATTGTAAAAACTTCAGAAAATACAGTACTCGATGGAGCAAAAGGTAAGGTTTTTTTCTTTAAACTAAGAAATTTATTCGACAGAATTTCAATGACAGAGTTGAGATTTTAAAAAAATATAACTCTGTGCTTGATGTAGAAATTAATTGTCTCTGTATATGAGTCAGGATATCTAGATGCTGGTTCAAACTCTGCCACTAACTAGTTTTGTAATATTGGGCAAGTTATTTAACATTTCATGTTTTTTCCCAGTTTTATTGAGGTGTGATTGACAAATAAAAATTGCATATATTTAAGGTGTATAACCAGATGATTTGATCTATGTATACATTGTGAAATAATCATAACCAAATTTATTAACATATCCATGAAATGGGAGTTCATAACATACTATCTTAGAAATCATCATAGTTCATCAATTCTTCAAAGCACATTTTTTTCCTTTGCTGAAATTGTGAAATGATTTCTAATTGCTGCTGGCCAGGCAGCTGTGATCTGGTTGCTGATGCCTGTAAATGTGCATCAGAACATCCAGAGTAGGTGTCAACATCTGGGAAAAAAATCTCAGAAACAGAAGTTGAACATGCTTTTTGAACAATGCTACATCACCAACAAAAGGGATGACTGTATGGAAAGATGTGGACATTGATAATGCTGAGTAAAACATCCAGAAATTTCCAATTCTGAAGGTGAACAAATTTGGGGAATACTTTAACCAATTTAATTCTGTCATATTTTCCTTTCACGTATGTACAAGAGTGAAATGTGTTGGGGGAAAGTCTAAGTCTAAAAAGACTCTTTCAATTAATTAAAAATAAAAAGTTTTAGGGATAGGAAAGCATTGTGTCAAAAATAATTGACCACATTTTTTAGTGGTACATAAAATAATGATGTGTATTCTGGTTAATGGTGTTTCATATTGGATGAAATATTATAATTCTAATTATCTTTGAAAACAAACTCTCTGTGAATTAAGCTCTTCTTTAGGAAAATCTTTTGTCCAAAGACACAGAAAATATTTCTGACCATCTTGTTCTAATATAAGGCAATGGCAGAAATTATACTAATAAGTAACAATTTAGAAAAAACTAATGATGCTTGTAAAAAACAAACAGACCACATGTCCCTGTCTATTCTCAGCTCTATGTCTAGGTTCCAGACAACCTTATGAGAAATTACCTACCATGATGAGGCTTGGACAAGGTCATCTGAATTATGAATTTCCTGCTTTTCCACATTCCTATAACACTGTGGCACTTTGCCTTGAGCATATAAAGTGATGTATAAATATTGGAGGTCTGCTGATGCATTTGATATGTCAATTTTCAAATCCAGGAAATAATTATCAGTGGCTGTGTATATAGTTTAAGTGTGAGTTAGAAAGCTTACCTATCCTTTGATTAGTTATGCTCTGGTTCTGAACATGTGGCTGGTAGTGTGAGAAAATTTGTATCGAGCCTGCCCTCAGAGTTTCCTGGTGAGGGTGTTCCGGTGAGCCTGTTGTTCCAGGCAAGCAGGAGGATAGACAGCTGGAAGTTTTTTCTATTCAGCAGAGTCTTGAGTATTTCCAACTTGTCCTCTTGATTTTATTTTCTCTGTTTTTCCAAAAGCTGTGCCCATGCAAATGTGGGCCATGCTAATTTTCATGGCTGGTTCAATTTGTCAGAATATAATAAATTGCTCTCCAAGCTAATGTTTTAAGAATTTCTGAAAAATAGCAAACTCTCACCCTAAGAATTCTTCTTTTAATCACAAATGATAGGCATAGAAAGTGGCTTGCCATCTGTATACTTGCATGTTTAAAACTCTTCCAATATTAGCATTCTTTGCTGTTTTGGGTAAAGCCAGTTTTGCCTGGCTGCATAATTGAATGTTTTGTGGTCCCTGCTGGCTGTGGTTTCCAGTGACATATAAACCGTAAGTTCTAAGTGGACTCAGTAAAATATGTTTGGCTCTGACTTTACTGGTAAGAAATTGAATCAATCAGAAATTTGCTAGGTAATTGGAAAAAGAAATTTTTTTGAGCAAAGGGAAAATAGTATCATGAAATGTTTGAAAAAGTTGATAAAAGACATACTCAAAAGCTAAGAAGTATGGATGATTTACTTGTTCTGAAATTTTTTGGACTTTTTTAAGTGAATTTATTTCTATAATTCATAGTAAGAATAGGGTTTCTTTTTAAACAATATTCATAAAATGACACTATTTAAAGCCCTTTTAACAAGGAAGTTCTTGCAGGGAGAAGCAATATGCACAGTGGGTAAGAACCAAGTCTCTGGAGGTAGGCTGCCTCAAGTGCAATCCTAGCTGGGCCTGTGTCACTTGAGATAAGTTATTTAACTTCTCTGCATCTCTTGTTTCCTCATCTATAGAATGGAGTTGATAACAACAGCACCTTCCCTGGAGAACCACGTTCTTGCACCATTTTATCTCTATGAGGCTACTGAGGCTCAGGGAGGAAAGCATCCTGCTCAATGGCACAGGGAAAGGTGGGACAGAGTAGAGCTAGGATTCACATCCAACTCCAACTGATTGCACGCCCTAAAGTCTCTTGAGTTACCATGAAGACTCTAAGATGAGATGAGGAGATAGGGCATTGGGATATGAGTTATGTGGCTTGTGATCTGTTCCTAATCAGCTCTGTCACCGTGACCCAATGTGGCTGACATTAATGCCAAAGAATTTCAAATACTACGGAATGAATGGGGACCGGCTGAGACCCGGGCAAAACTGAAGAGCCAGTGATAATTTGGCCATATGTAATGTTGCAACCTCCACATCTCTCTAAAAAAAACACCTCATGGCATCTACAGAACAGGAGGAGATCTTAGAATTAAATGAGCAGCCCCCTCATATTTCAGCTGAGAGAAAAGGGGAACAGAGAGCTGTAGTGATTCACCCATGGTCACTCGTGAAGTGATGGAGCTGGGTTTGGAGCCCAGGCCTTTGCTGCTGCTGCAGGGCTCTCTCCATCGCCTCTGAGGGTGCTGATTCCTGGCTACCCAGTGTAAAGAAAGCCCTTAAAAGTGCAAATTGGCAGACTAAGGAGATCATTAAAAACAAGGGAAAGGACTAAAAGTGCTTGAAAATCACCACTTCTTGTATCAAGAGTCACCATATGGAGGCTTTATGACTTTGTGGAAGGGAATAAATCAGTAGTTGTATTTAGAGCTCTTTTTTGGAGCATATTTGTAGTATCAGCTTAGGATGTATAGAGTGGCATAATAATGATATTTATCAGGATTTAATAATGACCATTAGGATCATCTTCAGTGAGCTCCAATGGTTTCTTCTGACCAATAATATAAGAATTAAAGTGAACAAACTATATCTATATCTGTATTAGTTTGTTAGGGCTGTCATAACAAAGTAACACAGGCTGGATGGCTTATACAACAGAAATTTAATTTCTCACGAGTCTGAGGTCAAAGTGATGGCAGGGCAGGTTTCCTCTGAGACCCCTGTCCTTGGCTTGTGGATGGCTGTCTCCTCCTGTGCCTTCACATAGTCTTCCCATGTCTGTGTCCCAATCTCCTCTTAGAGGGATACCAGTCATGCTGGGGTAGGGCTCACTCATATGACCCCACTTTACCTCAATTACCTCTTTAATGGCCTTATCTTTAAATGCAGTCACATTCTGAGGTACTGGGACATTAGGGCTTCAACACATGAATTTTGGGGAACACAATCCAACCTATAACAATGTCTATATCTGTATCTACATCTATATCTGTATTTGTGGGTGTTATTTAAACCTGAAATGATTACAGTGAGGACTCCTCCAAGTTATGTGACAATGAAAGGATACCTATTCCAAGTCTAATTTCCCCAGCTTAAGTAGCATGTGGCCCGTTAGCACAAACTTATTAGGAATGAGCATTCTCTTAGCGAACTGTTATCTAATTTCCGGGCTCTCAGAATGACTGCGCCATTACCGCTGGGAAAGGGGAGCACGGTGGAGGGAAGCCACCAAGCTGCTGGCTGGCCGTCAGAATGCCCGTGTGGCGTCAGGTCTGAAAAGGCACACTGTGGGCAGCAAGAAAGAGACTGGCACTGTGAGCATCCTCTGGCCTCAGGCCTTTGATTCTCTTTGAGGCCTGCCCTAAAGCCTGGGATGCTCATCCACACCAAGAGGTGCAGGCGTGAATGTGGGGCAATTGTTCACTCCTTTTAAGTGTGCTGGCTGTGCTTAAACTGGAACGTGCAGGATTTTCTTTCTTTTTTTTAAGGAATCAAGTTTATCCAAGAATATGGCATCTTCCCATCCACCTACCTTCCTTCCTCCCTCCCTCTTCCTTTCTTTGTTTTCTTGTCTCCCTCTCTCAATTATTTATAGCCTGAGGGCCTGCTATGCACAAGGCACTGTGCTCGGTCCTGTGGGGGATAAAAAGGTGACTCAGAGGCACTCTGCCTTGCATGTTTTATTCTGATAACCTATTCGCTGTTCTGGTTTTGGTTATGCTTTCAGGCATTGCTCTGCTAGCTCTTGGCAAACCTGAAAGCCACTCCAGCAAACAGTGTCCAGACCTTCCCTACCTTCAAAGTTCTCTGTCTTCCCTGCAGAACTGGCAGCACTCCCCCCCCAGCCCTGAGCCACCCGTACTCCTCCCCGTTGGGGTCCAAGCCGAAGCCTCTGGCTCCTGACCTCTCTGGCCGCGTGGTTGTCAACTCATTCTGTCTTGCTTCCCAGGCTGCTTTATTTTTTTCTTTTCTGAGCTGTTCTTTCTGATTCCTCCCACTTCTTCCTCTTCTCATTTTGACTCCTTTCCCGACTCACATTGATCATCTCCAATGAGCCAGCTGAGTGTGAAAAAATAAAGGTTCTAATGATCTGCTTCCTCTCTGCCCACTGTTGTTTATTCTAGGGAATAAGATATGCTTCAAGTGCTCCTCCCTGGGAGTTGAGAGTACAAAACAGGGGTCCTAGACTCATCTATTCCTTTCCCCCACCCTCACTCATCCCAAACTTGCTGCTCAATCATTGAACATCAGTCAATACATTTATTTTTGAAAGTAAAGAATGGGAAGGGTGTGGAGGGTAAAGGATGAGATTTTACAATATGATTTAAATCTTATCTGCAGGTTATAAAATGTTAAGATTCATGTTGGGAATAGAATTCAATACAGGCACATATTCTACTTGAAAATTTCTTTCCTACAACTTAATCCAGTTGGGAAGATACTATCAGACCAGCTATTTTTTTTTTTAAAGCACATAGACACAGCCAGAGAGTGTCCTCCCCAAACGTGGCTACCCCTGGGATGATTGCCTCCCTCCTTTCCTGCTAATCAATTTTGACCCGTTCTTCATGTCCCAGGTAAAGTCCCAGCCCTCTATGAGGACCGTCTGGACCTCTGTGAGCTCCTCCAGGGCCCAGCCTCTGTCTCAGCCGTCTTTGTGCCCCAGCAACAGGCAGAGTCAGGTACCTAACAGGAACCCAGTAGAAATATAGGGAATGAATCAAAATGAAGAACTTTCTCCATCTCTTGTAATTCCTCCTGTTTCTCTCTAGCATACTTAGTGTCTGTACCACTCATTCAGACATATCATAATGTGCCTTCCAACATTGTTAATTAGTCTCTTTAAGCCTGCATGCATTGTCTTTCCCATCCAGATTGCCTGTTCTTTCAGGAGGGGGACAGTGTTTCATTTTTTTTCTCCATATTGATCTTTATTGGCTAATATAGAGATGGTGTTCACAAATGTAAATGCTATTTCTTTTTGCTTGACAGTGTCTGTTGACAGCCACATTTAGAAAGCTGATTTTGCAGAAATCATAATTTTATTGTAAGGAAATCTATGAGAGGGGTTTGGTTTCCATGCACTTCAAATGCAAAGGAAAATTACCAGGCAATTTGTGCTTAGTTTGTTTCAACCACGTTTATTGAGCAGTTGCTTTGCACCTGACATATCCTTGCCCCCCCCCCGTGGGTTCACAGTCCACAGGGGTGTCTTGCTGCCCATGTCTGACCTGGGGATGGTGCTTGTTGCCACTAGCCGGACACAGATGATCAGCAGGTAGTGTGTGAGTTCCCAGCCACCTGCCTGGACCTTCCCCGGTGCCAGGGACCTACTGCTCACTTAGTGCAGCCCCCTGGGTGGTGCTGAGTGGCTGCCCCTCCCCAATCCCAGTCCCTCCTCTGGTAGTCAGAATAGATTTTCCAGTAAGTTAGCAGACTTAACTTCAAAAAGTCTGCGCTGTGGCTTTTCAGGAAACTTCAAACTTACCTACTTAAGAAAATGACGTGCAGAGGGAAAATGAACCCTGACAAGGCTAATAACAGGGATTGCAAGCCGTGTCTCAGCAAGCCAGTCACAGAATATTCACGTGTTAATTCACTGGCGTGTTCCGCGGCAGAAGCACCCCCCCTCTGCCTTTCCCCAGTTCCAACTGTTGTGCTGCGGAGGGGATTTGGTGTGAGTCTGGGCAGAGCCCTCCTTTATGGAGCAGCCCTCCCGATTCTGTTACAGCAAGAGTCTGGTGAAAGTCATCTTTGCCTTCACATCTCACACAAAGGCAAAGAGCTCCTTAAAGGGATCTGCCTGCTCCTCCGTGCAGCTGCAACCCCTTGTCAGAGCGGGCTCAGCCATCCAGGCTTTCGCCCGAGAATGAGTGGGGAGGGGTCTTGAGGAGGACCCACGTCCTCCCGGAGCGGAGGAGGGAGGGAGCTGACAGCAGGAGTGGATGGAGACCACCGGTCGGCGGGGACCCGCTTGTGATTAGCCTCTCCTTGGGGTGCTCCGCGCGCCAGTTGAGCATCCTGCCTGTGGTCCAGAGGATGCTGGCGGCGCATCTTGCGGTAAGCCTGCGTTGATTTGAGCCATCGCCCAGAAGCGAGCCCGCATTCAGACAGCGCGGACCGGCTCCCGGCAGGGCTGCGCGCAGTCACCATCAATGCTCAGCTCTAGGCTTCTGCAGAAGCCTCCCGACTACATGGATTTGGCTGTTTAATCAGCAAAGATTACAGCCCGGGAAGATTTGCGAGCCTGACCCACCCTCCAGCTGCTGTGACAACTTCGGGGTTGGCTGTTTACTTCTCTCGGTCCCTGGGACTCTGTCCTGCACCGCAGCCACTCGTGCCACTTTCCTGGCTCTGAAGTCAGCCGCCAGGACTCCTCTGACGGCACCCCCAGGAAGGGGGAGCAAGGAAGGGTTAAAAGACGAGCAGAAACCCTCCCAACTGCTCAACCTCTCGTGACTGCCTGTGTTCTGGGGTTCTGAGAGGGCCCGTGCGCTGCCCGGGGAAGCAATGCAAGTCTCCATAGCCTGCACAGAGCACAATTTGAAGAGTCGGAATGGTGAGGACCGACTTCTGAGCAAGCAGAGCTCCACCGCCCCCAATGTGGTGAACGCAGCCCGGGCCAAATTCCGCACGGTCGCTATCATCGCGCGCAGCCTGGGGACGTTCACCCCTCAGCATCACATTTCTCTCAAAGAGTCCACCGCAAAGCAGACTGGCATGAAATATAGGTATGGATGTAAGATTCCCTCTGCCCGGGGTTTCCAGGTGCTATACAGGTGCAGTGGAGACAGTTCATCGGTTTTGAAAAGTGACTTACTCATCGGTGGGTTGCTTATTTTAGAATTGTCAGGTGTTTCTAAAATAGCTCCTTAAGAGAATGGAAAAGCCCAGGGTGGCTGTGTGTATGTGTATTATTTTTTAAAATGTGGCCCATTTTCTATATTCTATAGTGTTATGAACACCTTAGGAGCTGTATAAATTCCAGTCGGCATAAAAAACACAACTGCTGGAAACTGGTGTTTAGATCAGGGTAGTTTTTCAATAGCAAATGTGTTTGTCCTATTTTGTGGTAAAGACTGTATTTTCTGTGATAATGCTATCAAAAATAGTTTCCCATCTACTACTACACTCTTATGTATCTTTTGAAAGACCAAGGTAACAAATGCTATGCGAAGTTTTTAAGGAAGTTCTGGCAGAAAGAAACACCCATAATGGTAAGTTAGATTGAACACTGCCATACTTATACCTAAATTACTGCTTGAAATAAAACATAGACCTTGTGAAATATAGGGAAAAAAGTCAATTGTTGCAGTACTACTAGTTTCCTTATAAATTTTTAAGCTCCCTCTTACTCTATGTTGTTTTCCATAGTTGGAAATCTTCCTGGTAATAGCTGATGCTCTCTCTAATAGGGTAAGACTTAAATCTGATAAGTAGAAAATTTCATTATTCAATTATGTGACTCCTGCCTCCTCATTATATTTGCTTTGTACCAAGCCCTCCTGACTTTATTTCTTAAAACTATTGTGCCTCTAGTTTCTAAAAGTGTTTGTGGATGTAGAGGAGAGAAGCTACTGACACATCTTCCAAAGGCTCTGGTTACTCTAGTTGGTGGATATGTTTTGTTAATTGTTTATGTTTAACCATATCTTGTCTTTGTTAGGAACCAGACTTTAGGATAGGATGAACTTAATTTAGTTAAAATAATGCACACCTAACTTTGTATTTCCTATGTGGGGTTGCTGAAATAGTCATTTCTATAGAAGTTGCCCTTGAAAAAAGTTTCTTTGCAGAGATACAGGAAAGCTTCTCATTGCAAAATGTCAAGCACTGTTGTTTTCATATATTTTTGAGCCATTAAGAGATAAAGCCCTTGAATAGGGAAAAGCAAAAGAACCATAGCTAAAGCTCTTTGCCCCAACTGCAGTACCAATGCAAGCAGCCTGACTCTGGTCTACTCATTGAAGCATCAGTCGTATGAGTGCCTTTGCTTTTCCCAATATTTCTATGATGGAGAGTGGGGACCCACAATGACAGTTCTCCAAATGAGACTGCAGTCTCGAGTGCACTGGTATTTTCTATTGCTGCTGCTGGGGCACACACACAGCCCCTGCCCTGTGGACACAGTGCTGTTCTGCATGCAGTTCAGTTGCTGAGATGGAGGTGAGGTGCTGCTTTCCTGGACAAGGTCCCCAGGAATGGGAGATACATGGGGTTAAGGCAGATCACAGAAGGTGGTTTGAATTGTAGCCTCCAGCACTTTAGCAGCACTATGAACTTTCTTTTTGTAAACCAGAAGAAATAAAAAGTAAGACCCTTCATTTTTTGTGGCAGAGTTTCTTAATTGCTTGTGCTGGAAGTTTTGTTTTGTAAGGGCTTTCAGAAGTCAGGAGATTTCCATTAAGGTCTTTCTGGTAGCACAGGTCAAATCAGATTGGGTGATAACTGTCTCTGTTTCCCAAAAGCTCAGTGTGTAAACAAGATTTTGGGCACCTTTCGTTACTGGCAACTGAAGACAGCTCTTCTCTGACAAAAAGCCGTCTGCAGTCTTCAGTATACGTTGAGTTGTTCACTGTATATGGCGACTAAACAAGATGCCTCTTCTCCACTCCCCTTCTTATTCTAAACCACTCCATCTATGACAGTCAGACGGCTTGTGTGTGTGAATGTGACTTACTCCTCTCTTTCAAATTCTACTCTGAATGACCTTTAGAAAAGAGATTGTGAGATTGTGCCAAATGTACACCAAGCTTTCCTAGGGTTAAAAGGGAAGGGAGACTAACTCTATATTAATACTTTTTCAAAACTGATAGAAATATCTTTCATTAGCCAAATTATCCTCTTTTTTACATTGTTGTCACTAAAATATAATGTACATATATAGACTATTTGGTGGCATTAATGATTACATCTTGGGGTGTGAGTAATTATGCCCATATCTACCACCTATTAATGATAACAAATAGCAGAAAATAATAGATAATTCCATAGAATGGGGAAGGTAATTGGCTTGGGTAAACAATCTGTAGAATTCCTGAAAGAGCTAGAATGGAAAGTTAGAGGCTAATTGTGGTCATAATAATACTCATCCTTGAAAATGGTTTCCAGAGGCAGGGCTTTCAGGGCATCCACGAATACCCCAGAAGATAAAAAATATTGTCTTTTTGTACATTTTTCTGAGGAGGGGGTTATAGCTTTCATCATAATTTGAAAAGGGTCTACTACTCAAAAATTGTCAAACAATGGTGTCATTGAGTGAAGAGGGACTTATTTAGTCAACAGAGTCAACAAATACTTGTTGAGCACCTACCCTTTACCAGGAACCTTACTAGGACCGGGTACACAAAGGCGCAGAGGCCAGACAAGGTTTGAAGCTTACATTCAGGTTGGGGAAATAGACCATAATTAAGAAAAAAAATACAAATAATAGATATTGTGAGACATTCCTATGAAGGCTATGTTTTGGGGGGGGGTGACAGTCATGTCTGGGCCAACTTAATTTATCCATTTTGAAGGCTCTCAACTTTCCTTTAGTTCCAGAATTAATGATTACATCTTGGGGTGTGAGTAATTGTGCCCATATCTGCCACCTATTCTGTTATCCCAGAGACTTCTTTCAGGCCCAGCCCTGCTGTAAGGTACTACCTGACAGTTGGGGACCTACTTATAACCCTGATCAATAAATAGAATGCCTTCTACTTATATAATGGCTTATGATTTTTAAAGCCCAATTCATTATCACCTATGATTACCATCCATTAATCAAGAACTCATGGAATTAGGATTTTAGAAAGAATTAATATATACTTATACAAAACACCTAAATTCTGCAAGAATAAAATGTTCAAAGCCACTATTACATTCGCACCATCATGGTGCAAGAATCTTGCATAAAATTGGTTATCATTTCAAACCTGAAGATGAGAAAAAATCCACTAGAATATGCTGCCATTTAAATGCTACTGTCAGCCCATAAGAATAAGATTCCACCTAATGTTTATACTGGGGACTATCCTGTATGTAAATAATATAGGACTAGACTATTTCTTAGAGGTTTTTTTGATGCATAATATTTGTACATATTCATGAGGGTACATGTGATATTTTGTTATATGCATAGACTGTGAATGATCAAATCAGGGTATTTAGGGTATCCATCATCTCTAGTAGTTATCATTTCTGTGTGTTGGAAATATTTCAAGTCCTCTCTTCTAGCTATTTTGACATATACGCTATATTTTGGTTCATTATAATCACCCTACTCTGCTGTCAAACATTAGAATGTATTCCTTCCATCTAACCGTTTATTTGTACCCATTAACCAACCTCTCTTTCTCTATCCCCCCACTCTTAGAGCTTTCACAGTTGTGCTTTGTTAATGCTTGAGAGTTTTTTTGTTTTAGTTTTATGTGCGTTTTTAATCTCAGAGTTCATCACACTGTGTTAGATGTATACTCTGCAACCATACATGATAGATTTACACATGATAGATGTAGGTACATTCATGAACCTTTCATCTTAAGAACAGCAAATCACTCAGAACAGAAGTTAAGGCATGTTTGTTTGTTTGTTTTTGCTTGTTTGGTTGGCTGAAGTTTTTAAAAAATATATAACTTTTTAGAGTGAGCCAGCTACTAGTTTGACATGGTTTCAGAGCTTTTGTCATTCAGAATTGAGCACATTTGTACTGATAAACTCCTTCCTCTTCATTCTAAAGTTATTAGTTATTTTAGTTCTAGAACAATTGGAATATGATGGATCCAATATCATTGAGAAAAACTTTGTTTGAAACATATACATCTATGTAAATATAACTTCGTACTCTATGGTTGCATAAAACATGCCTTGAATTTTTTAAGATAATTCTTTACAAAAAAATACTGAGAAATAATCTTTAAATTCCACTAAAAACTTCACCTTTTTCCATTTCTTTAGGTTAGCCACACTTTACCATTAAATTTTTTTGAAATAATTATAGATTCACAGAAATTTGCACAAAAAAAAAAACCATGGAATTTCCACGTACCCTTAAATTCCAAGTTTCCCCAGGGGTAACATTTTGTTTAATTATAGCATGATATCAAAACTAGGAAATTGACTTTGGTACAATCCACAGGATTTATTCACATTTTTACTAGTTATACATGTATTCCTTTGTGTGTGTGTGTTTCTATGTCTATGCAGTTTTATCACATGCACAGATGTGTGCAACCACCACCATAATGAAGAATCAGAATGGCTGCATCATCACAAGCCTCTCTCATGCTATCCCTTTCTGGCCACATCCACTACCCAATTCCTGACCCTTGGTAACCACCAATCTTCAAGCCATTTCTACAATTTTTTTGTTTCAAGAATATTATATAAATGGAATAATATATTAATAGTGGGTATTGGATGGGCTTTTTATTTCACTTGTAGGGTTTATGCAGGGAAGTGGTGAGAAAGCATCTTGTGGCTGTAACAAAGGATTGGATAATGGCACTGTGGAGGCCAAGGTGAGCCATGGAAACATAAGGGAGCAACAGGAACAGAGGGACTATTAAGGATTTTTGAGCAGTGTCTGGTTCCATTAAAAAAAAAAAAGCACCTAAGAGTTGTAGGTTTGAAATAAGAAAATCCATGGCAGTCTCTATTAAGAATCAAGACTATATGGAAGACTCAGAACAGATACCACGTGCCTTTCCCGTGCCATTCCTTTCACAGCCTCTTTATTAAAGCACTCATTGCATCCACCGCTCCTTACCTCCCACGAATGGTGGGTAGATTTTGAATCAAAGCAATTCAAGTGAAAGATCAATCTTGTCAGCTTATTACATAAAAGGCACTGAGTACATGTGTGTGTGTGCATGTGAATCTCCGTACAGGGAAAAGTGGGAGGAAATAGGTGGGCTGAAAAGGAGGAAGAGAAAAGCTGGCTCTGTGGCTGTGTTTCAAATAGAAATATTTGATTTCAGTCCAGAGAAAAGAGCAGTTTGGTTATTTAAAATGCCAAGGTTTTGGTTTTTTTTTTTTCGGCTTTTTATTTTTATTTTTTTGGTAGAGAATACCATTGTCATTTCCACTGACACCCGTGGGTGTGGGCTCTCTTCTCCACCTCAAGGCAAAATGGTGAGAATGGGGAGGTGGAGAAACCTTCCTAAAAATTAGCTGCTGATTCAATCTCAAAGAGTTTATTCCACCTCTGCAAGGCACCAGTCAGAAGTCTGGCATCCAGGGGATGGTGAGAAAATGGTAGGAGGAGAGGGAGCCTCCTGGAAGTTATTAGGCAAACATTGTTCCAGTTCCATGGTTTTGGAAGCGTGTGTAGGGGGGTGTAGGTCTGTGGGTCTGTGTATGCGTGTATGCACACATGCATGTGCATGCACATGCACGTGGAGGAATCAATCCAAGCAGTTTCCAGAAACAGCTCATTTTCTAGCTGCAGTCTTCAATTTGGTTGCTGCATGTGGAGTCCTTAATCCCAAATCCACTCAATGATCCTCTTTAGAAGTACACTCATTTCAGAGAAATTATTATTTTTTTAAATTTCTGCAAACATTTCAACTTACGGTAATTTGAGAAATGTTCTGAGAGGAAGAAAAAATCCCATCACATTCAAAAGGAAAATCGAATTCCTAAATTTCACTTTGATTTTTCAAATTCATTTCATCAAATTCGTAGTCTGTCCTTAGTATATCAATTCATGAACAGTGTGAGATTTGAGTCCAGTGAATCTGATCAAAATATAGGATTCTGGATATCTTTAAGTATTCTTAAAAAACTCCTTTTAGGAAAGAAAAGCCCCTTATGAGAAGAATTGAATTCATAAACATTAGTTAATTCTTGTCCTTAAAGAATTTCAAAGCCATTCAGATAAATGGCTATTAGACAAAATAAGAAATAATTTGATGTTGCAAGTTAATAATGTTCTAAAGTTAAAAGACATTTTTGTAACCACTTTTCCACTCTTTTCAGAATTAGGAAATAGAGTAATTTGAGTCTGAAGAATTTAAGGCTAAAGTCTTTAAATTTCCATTTCAATATTGAAAATTCTTAATACTATGTGATCCCTAGACATGAACGAGTTAGCAATAGATATTGTTGCGGAACTTTAGATGCCATCTACTGCAATCAAGTTATTTTATCCTTGGTCAGAGTTACCCAGAAAGCCAAGGAGAAGGCCAAGGCCAAACTGAGGCCTCCTAACTCCAAGAGCAAGGGTAAGGTTTCTTATGCTCCTTGAGCTTCTACACTTACAGCTTCTTGGTTAGGCCCCATTTTTGAACACAGGAAGGAAACACAGTACATGAAACGCTTCTAGAAATGACAGTTCCCTTCTCTATATATGCATGATTTGCAGCTCAAGCTTTTATCTCTAGAAGAAACAAAGCCCTGCTGTGTGCTGAGAGAGCCAGACCAGCTTTCTCCATCTCCTGCAGAGCTGTGAGGACCCCAGTGTGCTTCCATAGCAGCTCTCTACTGACATGTGTTCTGAAGCTGGACAGAAATCAACTTCCAAATGATAGTGTGCTTAGTGTCACAGCATCTCAAGCACTGGTGTCTCAGAAAGATCTAAAAAGTCATGGGCACAGATGATTGGACATATCAATACTGGATAGGAAATGCTCATTTGGGCGTTCTGTGCTGAATATATTTAACTCTCCTCCATGTTGTTTTAGAGATTACTTTGAAAGCTTGCTCCTAAAAGTCAGAACCGAAATATGTTGAGAAATCCTTATTGCAGGTTGGTTTTCAGTTGCCCAGATTGGAAACCAAAACAGAAGCCCAGCAGTGATTTTTTTTTCTTGGAATCGACAGCTAGGGAGGACTCTGAGAGCACTCGCACAGGCCATCTGGTCCAGCCCTCATGAGAAATCTGTCCTGTTTTTCCAATTTGCACCATGCAGCAACTACTTGTAAAGGCCTCTGAAGAAATATTGTGTAATCTCCTTTCATGGAAGTCATGAAAAAATTTGGCTCCTCTTTCTGAGAATTAGAATCATTCATTTAGCTCTCAGTCCTCAGAGTAAGCAATAAGGTGGGGTTGTTAGAATTCTTGTCTGTTGTCTGGACCCTAATAGTCAAGTCAAGGAGAACAGAGATAAAAGATTAAGAAGCAAGAAACCGAGGGCACAGCAACGAGGCAAGGGAGGCACACCTGGCACGCAGAGGATCTCAGCTTCCTGCTGACATCTGGGGAGGGGCTTCTTCACCATTCTGGTCCTAGCACTGCTCATCTGGCCTAACTGTTCTATAGTGGAACCATCCAAGAGTCAAAGAAATAGTTCCCTTCTTGCAATAAACTCACCTTCTTTAAAGATGCATTGGATGCTTCTTGGCCTGTCCTCCATTGAAATGAAAATGAGCTAACTAGAATTTCCTGCCTTCTGGTACTTGAAAACCATTGCTATGACTCAGATTCCTAATTTCCACAATGATTCCAGTCCTTTCATTTTCTGGTTTCCAACTGTAATTATGACTCTCATTCAAACCCTCTATATGATGACTGCCTCTTCTTTGAGTCACCCAGTGCTGGATACAATTCCAAGTAAAGGTCCAAACTTTTCAGTATAGAATAGCAAGATTGACTAATAACCAAAACATTCTCTGTGCCTTTGTTTGCATTCTCTGGTTGCGCTTACTGTTTGAGGAAGAAAACAATTGTTTTTCATATTTTGAGTCAATCTTTGAAAAAACTGCTGGGCAACATTAAAAAAATATTCTAACCTATTTATTATAATAATGGAGGATGACTATGCTGATACATAGTAACTCTTAAGAGATCATCTGCTCCAAAGGTTATAGTGGTGCCAACTGAAATCTCTTGGGTTAAAGAAATATGGAAATGTCAAATTTGATATGTAGATTTCAATGGTAGTTGAGTATCCAGACAGGAAACTAACAGCTTGTAATATGACTGATTTGCCTTTTGATATGCTCTTTTAGAGAAGTTCTTTTTAACCTAGCAGGAGTAAGTATACAGTGTAAGTAAAGGCAACTGCATATGACTAGTATTATTAAGAAGAAAAGTTTTCTGTATTGATAATTAACATCCTCTGGGAGAATGCCCATGAAAAGGCTCTACTCTAGGAAGTTCTAAGCACAGTGATGATGCATTGGAAGCATCTACTGGAAAGCCCATCTGGTTTAACAGAGCCCATATAAGAAAAGAAAGCTTTTTCCTGAGGAACACATGCTAATAAGCAATCTTTTTTCCATTTCTTTGGATTTAGGTTCTACTTTAAACTAGATTTTTATCTTACTGGATTTTTGTTTTTAGTGTCTTTGGCCTGAGACCACAATGAGAAGCTTGTTATAAAAACCAACTGCATGAAGAACATGGCTTTAATGAATGCTACTTCTCTCTCGACAGAAGAACCAGCAAGAAATTCTTTTGAGGCATTTGATGAAAGTAGACCTTTTGACTCACTACTACTCTATTTTCTACCTCTATACACACAGCACTTCTGCATTACGGTGTCTTCACCTTTACTTAAAAAACTGGAAATGCTCAGAAGAAATCCTAGCAGCTTGACCCCAGAAAGTTTTCATCTTGATGGAAAACATATTAGTTTTGTTTTAATGAAGAGAAAATAAAAGAACTACTACTATAAAGAGACCCAAATAGAGAGAAGGAGTTGGAAAATTTGTGGTTTAGTATACAGTTTATCACTCAATAATGGCTTATATTTCATTTCCAAGGAAGAAATTTAAAGTTTTGCTTTCACTCATATACGATTTCTCCAGAAGCAATCTTCTGGAAGTCAGGAGGCTCAGATCTTAGTCCATAAAAGCTGGGGATAATGCCTTAATCAGAGAAACAAGTGAACATTTTCCTGAGAACTCTAAATTCCACCAGATATTTCCTGAGGGCTTCAGCAGGACCTTCTTTGGTTTTGTTTTTAAAATAAGAGGTGATTTAAAGGTCACACAGCAAGTATCCTTAAGAAGCAAAGCTAGAAATTTCCTTCTGTATTACTAATAGTTTCCCATTGCTGCTGTAACAAATTACCATAAAGTTAATGCCTTAAAACCATACAAGTTTATCATTCACAGTTCTAGAGGCCAGAAGTCTAAAATCAAAGTGTCATCAGAGCTGTTTTTTTCCGGAGCCTTCAGGCTAGAACTCCATTTTTTTGCCTTTTCTAGCTTCTAGAGGTGATCCGCATTCCTTGGCTCACGGCTCCATCCCCCGTGTTCCAAGCACATCACTCCAACCTCCAGTGATGTCTTCACATCTCTTTTTTCTCACTTTGATCCTCCTGCCCTCCTCTTAAAGGACTGCTGTGACAACACTGTGGCCCCCTAGCTTCTCCAGCAAAGTCTCCTCATCTCAAAGTCTTTAACAGAATCACAACTACAAAATCCCTTTTACCGTAGAAGGTAATATACTCATGGGTTCCAGGGATTAGGACATAGAAATTTGCCATGGGCCATTGTACAGCCTGCCACACATATCATGAAAATATATTATTCAAGAGAGGAGAGGGTTAAAGGAACCCCAGCGTATCAAGCATTATATCCCGCTCACTTTCCCTAGAATCTAAGACTTGTTCAGGTGAGGCAAGAGAGCAAGAGGAATAATGAGATCATTGAAAATGCAGGGAGCTGGGGATTTTCTCCACGTAAGTCGACAGCTTGGGTTTTGAATCAGAAATAAAAACTCCCATTTACAGTGTAAACTCCAGTGTGATAAAGTTTAAACAGTTTTATGTTGGCCTTGGAAATTATTATAACAGCAGCTACTGCCTGAATCTGCTCTGCCTTCTTCAGGTCCTCACTAGCACCCACCAGGAGTATTTCTCTTTGCTTTTTTTTTTTTTTTTTTTTTTGCTACTATGACCTAAGTACAAATTAGAAGATTTGGGGGTGAACATTAATAGAAAGCCAACGGATAGCCATAAAGCTGTAATTAAAATGCTCATGGCTCAAAAAATATATCTGCCTCCCAATTTCGTGACTATAATCAGTGAGATATGGGAATCTAACTTCTCTTTAGCACTTGGGGGTCCTGGGAGATGTAGCAGCACATCTCTCATACTGACGTGATGCATCTCGGAGGCTCTGTGCACTGTATCACAGAACTTAACCCTTCAGTAAAACTCATACTGTTCCTGCTTCATTAATGTTGTCATAGTGTCATGGAGGAGGAAAGAAGTTTATTCTGACAGTAGTTGTCAAATGTTTCAAATGTGATGCAGTTTCCCTCTGTGAAGCTCTGTCTTACATATCAATAGAGGAAGCCCATTGTTCCCCAGCTTCCATCCCCTTCCAAAGAACCACAGCTCCTTTATCACTGCCTAGAATATTGGACTTTGAAGATTATGCTCTTGATTCTAATTAACTTAAATCTATATACCTTCTTTTAGCATGTAAACAAGAAGAACCAGATTGCATCGCATTTGGGCAGAAATACTAGTGGCTACAAATCAAAGTGAGTTAGAAAAAAGATTCACTGGGAAATCCAAAGTTGGAGAGTCAAGAGTTAAAGCTCAACCTTGGAGCATAATTCAGTCTCCTGTGGCCAGATAGTGCTTCCTGGAGTCTGTAAGAGATACAATGCTTGAGTAAGATGGAAATGAGGAAATGACCCCCTTGGGACCTTGTTGACTGTGAACTGTGCTAACTCCCTGAACTATAGATCTAGGATGCAAAGCATGCATTAGAATGCAATGGTGGAGGAAGTAATTGTAAAATAGGAATTGGAAGGGTAATGCTGTAGAATCCCTCATGGGGCTAGGTAACTCCACGTGCATTTTCAACTTGGTAGCATCATCTTTCTATAGATAGGATAGTGTATTTAGAGTCAACAGTGTATACCAAGCCCCTCTAGTAGTGCTTTGAGAGCAGAAAAGGGAAGAGCCTGATTTATCCTTGCTGTCCTCCAGCAGGGTCTGTATTCTAACTCAGAAAAGACATATTCTTCAGGCCTAATGCAAATACAATGATGACAACATTGGTTAATGTTGACAGCAGAAAAGAAAAATAAGCAAATTGAAGTCTGCATGTTTATTCTGCAAATGAATTCTGCCTGATTACAGGTCATTGGTGGCCATTAATGAAGTAAATGTGGTGACTTTAATAAGTGCTCTCCAGTTTCACCTCTTAGGAGGAAGGCAATATTATCACGTGACAATACCAGTCAAAGTATTTGGCCTTACTTTAATAACAATTAGTTTTAGAAGTAGTAACATTCATAAAATGTTAGTTTATAATTTTGCTTGTTGGTTATTTCTTCTCAGGATATTAACCTGGTCTATACTTATTTTGAGATGGAAATATTGTGGGAATAGGGTTTGACAAAAGACAAATGCCAATTATTAGAATGTCTGATAAGATTTTTAGCCAATAAAATATTATTTTATGCTGGTTGTCTCATGTAAACATTTAAACCAAGGGATTAAAAGAAATTAATATTATTAGTATGATTGAGAAAATCTCTGAAAGGAGGTAGTGAATAGAGTTATGCCCATTTCCAGTTACAACAACTAAGACACAAAAACAGAACTTACTGATACATTGTACAGCCTAAAATGTTGGACTTCTGTGTTCAATCTAAGTTCAGGCAAGCTTCTGACCTGTTTTCTCTTGTAGTGACCAGCATATGTTTATATCAATAGTGACTCAGGATGAAAAGTAGTCTAACATTGGCAAATGACATTTCTGGGCAAGGTTTTACTTTCCCTTATCAGCATGAAGGAGTGGATTGGTCCAGATGCTTGTTATCTCCCATCACTCCTCTGCCCAGGAAACCAGGGCAGAGGCTGGACCAGAGCAGAGTGGTACACAGAACATGCACTGAGGAGCTCAGGGCTGATCCTTACATCCACAGGTTGATGGGAAGTTCAGCAGCCACTGTGGTTTTCTGTTTTTACTTTTGGCAGTTCAAGCTATTAGAAATCTGCCTCAAGGGAGAAAAAAGTACATCTTAGGGTGTTAATAGGTAAATTTATATCAATCTCAGGAGGTAGGAGATATTTGGAAGGTGATTTTTTGGGCAAGTATTCATCATATATTTAGTTCATCATTTATCTTGAGTGTGTGTATGTGTGTTTAAAGTGCACACACATACATGGGTAGTATGGGTGAATGCCTTGGTGAGAACATGGCATAGTAGCTAAGGATACTATAGCACCCACTTACCCAGCTTTGTCTTTATTAGCAGTATCTGTAAGATCTGGTAATCCTTTTCAGGGTTTCAGATTATATGAGACAATATATGTAGAGGACAAATTATTATCCACTATAATTGTCATTAACATCAATATCAGCATAGAAAGGGACAAGGGGACAGGAAAAAATGAAGTTCTTTGAGCACATGATATCTTTGCAATAGGTCTTGCTATTTAGGTTTTTCTTTTTTGTTGGCTTCAGAATACTCCTCTTTTAATCATCCCCAGTTTTAGTACAGCCGTCTGGTATGTTCTAGGTGATCAATAAAAGTTTGTTGGGTGGACGAATGGATGTATGAATGATTCAGTTTTCATAAGCTTCAAGGCTTCTGTGGGATTGTATTGTATTATGATAGAATCCTCTTGGCTTCCAGCACGGGCTAATTCTCTACCAGACTCTCCTCTTCACATTCATAACGAGTCTTCTTTACTTTGGAGACTGGAATCCTGTCTGCTTTTGACCTTAACTACTGAGGAGCCTGACCTAACCTTGCTGTCTGCAGAATTATTCTGCCACAATGACTGGAAACTAGTCGTTGTACATGGTTTCTGTTATATTTATTTACACCCAGCCTTGTTTCAGAAGAATTTAAGGTGGCTCTCAAAATTGCATAGATTACAACAAGAGAAAAGAAAGCTAAAACTACAGAGTGGAGACAGGAATCAAGGATGCTTGTAACCATTTGTCCTGTTGTTCAGACACTAAAGAGTGCACATGTCCTCAAGAAACATCTGCTGGCCATTCACTGTGTTATTACAAAAGAGAAAGTGCAGCTGTGTGCAGGGTCCTTGGGGGAGGGTCATGCAGGGACTGCTTAAGTCTTTGTTTTTGTCGCTCTTCTGCTAAGAATGTGAGTCTGCAGAGATGGTGACTCCTGAGTTACCATTTGACCCCTTGCACAGGGGGAGCAATGAAAGCAAGGTGGCTTATAATACTGTATCCCCTAAAGTAGTGAAAAGATCAAATCACAAAAAGAGAATACCTGCTTGCAAACTATACTTTGGGGAAAAGTGATTTATATTGATAAATGATATTTATAGGTTAGTATTAATCAATCAGCAAAAATGAAAATTCCTAAACTCCTTCAATAACATAGATTTTGAGTGTTGGTCAGATGTGATGCATGGATGGAGCTGAGTCTTCTCCACATGGCACATCCAGTCACTCTAACCTTTTCTCAAGGGCTGCAGGCCAGAGGAATCAATCTCCCCAGGGCCCAGGCAGCCAGACCACTTGAGACCCCCACTCCAAGTCCATTCACTCTGGCCTGCAGAGAACTACATTTCTTTCTGAGATGCATGAACAGAGAAGAAGCATGACCATCTTACATTACTTTCTGGTTTGGTTGCACGGGGGGCAGCGTAGTGAGACCATGTGAAGACATTAATGTGTGGGCTTTCTCCCTGCAGATCTTCACTTTTATACATTCAAGCAAGTAGCATGCTTTCTTATTTGCAGAAAGTCTGATTTTTGTTTCCAAATGCCTAAGCCCAGAGAGTCAGGTTTGAGAGAAAAAGCATTGCCCAGATTAAGCTGAGAGTCTGCTGGGTGGGAGGTTTGGTGGGGAGTCTGTGGGTCCCCTGAGCCTTGCTCCCTGCAGCATCCAGGGCACATGATAGGATCTCAGAGGGAATGGCCCAATGATAGTGCAGGAGCTGGATCCCCAGCCAGGGGTTCCCAACCTCTTCCAAGATCTGCGAAGCCCCCATTGTGGCTTGAAAGCTGCAGAGTTGAGGACTGTATGAACTGGAACAACCATGGAAAGATGAACAATGATGGACAGAATCACCAGTAATCACGTGGCAACCATGGACAGAATTCCCCAATGCTCTGGGGTGTAAGGCCCTGGGACCTTAACCCAGTCCCAGCAGCATCAGCACGGAGGGAGTGACGAGGGAGCTCATGGCGAGCTCCCTGTCAGTGTGGCAGGAGGGAGCCCCTGAGTTGAAATAAAGTTAACTCATATAAAAATGTTAACGTGCTGTATTTCTGACATACCTAAGTTTGTGGCCTAAGATTTTTACCTGCTTCGTGTGCATTTTGGAAGATGCAAAAGGAGAGCAGAAAGGACAATCCAGGCTTCATTTCGAGATGAGGAAAGCAGCCAGTCAAAGCATGGGGATAAAGATGAGGATGCAACCTTCCTACTACAAAGAGACACAAGTGTCCAGAGATGGAGCCATGCCGAGATTATACCAATTTGATTTTAGAACAGAAGATGTTATTTTTATGAATCAGAGAACTTTTTTTAATTTGGAATTTTTTCGATCATTGTTATTGTTGTTCTATATCCACAAGAATAGAAATAATTTATTTGGTTAAAAAGCTCCTCTTAACAGTACACTTTTTTCTCAAAAGAATGATTAAATGGCATCTCCACTTAGAGTTAGAACACGAGAGAATTTTATTAAAATTGAAGCTGAGTTTGGTAGTACAGAGCTGATTGTAAAAGGAAAATTAAGGCTCTGAATTTGTCCTGTGGCTTTCATCTCCCCTCAGAGGCAGGAGAACCCAAGGGGGCTCAGTTCATCTCTGGGCCAGTGAAGGTGCAGATTTATAAATGGCAGGCCATTGACTGACCACATTAGTACTGAAATATCATGCATTACTCCAAACACGATGTAGGAATTAGGGACAGATCTGTATTGTTATTAAACTATTGTCATTAAAACTGTTTTTCATATTTAATTGTGATTATTCAGAATGGATTAGGGATTGCACAGAATAAATAGTGCCTAACGGAGCATGATGCTTATAGATATGGATTCTTTTTAAAAATTTAGTCATACTTCTTTTATTTAAAGTGGAAATAATTTATCATATTATTTTAGGACTATTTAAAAATAATGATGCCATAAAACATGGTATATTTTCGACATTTCACAATGATATGTTAGCAGATAATCATGAAGATAATTTTATTTTATCCTATTATAGTAATTGATAATAGAAGAATACTTTTTTCTTGCTAACACAAAACTGTCTAGAAATATCTCCTTCTGCTATTTGTCAAATCTCTGTAGAGTTAATGACTGCCTTACATGGATAGGGGCTGGTAATAATAAACGTGATTTCAAATATGTCCTTAAAATAAATTCAGCTTTAGTATTTAATGTTTCCTAAATAGACTAAATTTTTTAAAATTTCAAAATATTAAGGGGGTGCAAATGTTTTTGTTACATGGATACACTATATAATGCTGAAATCAGGGCTTTCAGTGTACCTGCCACCAGGACAGCATTCATTGTACCCAATAGGTAAGTTTTTATCCTTCACCTTCCTTCCCAACCTCCCCACTTCTTACTTTCCAATGTCCTTTATGTCTTTTTGTGGCCATGTGTGCCCATTGTTTAGCTCCCACTTATTAGTGAGAATATGTGGTCTTTGTTTTTCCATTCCTGAGACACTTCACTTAGGATAGTGGCCTCCAGTTCCATCCAAGTTGCTGTGAATGACATTATTTCATTCTTTTTTGTGGCTGAGTAGTACTCCATGGTGTATATATATATATATATACACACCACATTTTCTTTATCCACTCATGATTTGATGGGCACTTAGATTGATTCCATATCTTTGCAATTGTGAATTGTGCTGCAATAAACATTCAAATGCAGGTGTCTTTTTGATAAAATGATTTATTTTCTTGGTAGATACCCAGTAGTGGGGTTGCTGGATCAAATGGTAGGTCTACATTTAGCTCTTTGAGGAATCTCCATACTGTTTTTCATAGAGGTTGTACTAGTTAGCAGTCCCACCAACAGTGTATAAGCATTCCCTTTTCACTGCATCTATGCCAGCATCTGTTGTTTTTTGACTTTTTCATGCTGACCATTCTGACAGGGGTAAGGTGGTATCTCATTGTAGTTTTAATTTTCATTTCCTGATTTAGTGATATTGAATATTTTTTCATATTTTTATTGACAATTTGTCTATCTTCTTTTGAAAAAATCCTGTTCATGTCTTTTGTCCATTTTTTGATGGGGTTGTTTTTTTCTTCCTGTTTTGTTTGAGTTTTTTGTAGATTCTGGATATTAATCCATTGTCAGATGTATAGTTTGTGAATATTTTATCCCATTCTGTAGGTTGCCTGTTTACTCTGTTGATTATTTCCCTCGCTGTGCAGAAGCTTTTAAATTTAATTAAGTCTCATTTATTTATTTTTGTTGTTCCTGTATTTGCCTATTGGGTCTTAGTCATAAATTCTTCACCTAAGCCTATGTGTAGAAGAGTTTTTCCTACATTTTATTCTACAATTTTTATGGTTTCATGCCTTACATTCAGGTCTCTAATCCATCTTGAATTAATTTTTGTATATGGCATGAGATATAGGTCCTGTTTTGTTCTTCTGCATGTGGCTATCTAATTTTCCCAGAACCATTTACAGAATAGGGCATCCTTTCCCCAGTATATGTTTTTGTCTGCTTTGTCAAGGATTGGTTGGTCATAGCTATTTGGATTTATTTCTGGGTTCTCTATTCTATTCTATTGGTCTATGTGTCTACTTTTATACCAGTACCATGCTGTTTGGGTTATTATAGCCTTATAGTATATAATTTGACATCAGGTAATCGGAATGCCTCTAGATTTGTCCTCTTGGCTTCAGATTGCTTTAGCTATTTGGTCTCTTTCTTGGCTCCAAATGAAGCTTAGGATTATTTTTTCTGGATCTATGAAATAAGATGTTGGTATTTTGATGAGAATTGAGTTGAATCTGTAAATCGCTTGGGGCAGAATGGATATTTTAATAATGTGTATTCTACCAATCCGTGAGCATGGGATGTTTGCCCATTTGTTTCTATCATCTATGATTTCTTTCATCAGTGTTTTGTAGCTCTCCTTGTAGAGATCATTCACCTGCTTGGTTAAATATATCCTAGATATTTTACTTTCTTTGTAGCTATTGTAAATGGTATTGAGTCCTTGATTTGACTCTCAGCTTGACTGTTATTAGTATATAGAAATGTTACTGATTTGCATACATTGATTTTGTAACCTGAAACTGCTGAATTTATTTATTAATTCTAGGAGTCTTTAGGGTTTTCTAAATGCAGGATCATATCATTAGCAAACAGGGATAATTTGACTTCCTCTTTCCTGATTTGGATGCTCTTTATTTCTTTCTCTTGCCTGATTGCTCTGGCTAAGACTGCCAGTACTATGCTGAATAGAAGTGGTAACAGTGGGCACCCTTGTCTTGTTCCACTTCTTAGGGGGAATGGACTTTTCCCCATTCAATATGATGTTGGCTGTGGATTTGTCATATACGGCATTTATAATTTTGAGGTATGTGTCTTCTATGCCTACTTTGTTGAGGGTTTTTATCATGAAAGGGTGCTGGATTTTATCAAATGCTTTTTCTGCATCTACTGAGATGATCATATGGTCTTTGCTTTTGCTTCTGTTTATGATGTGAATCACATTTATTGATTTGTGTATTTCGAACCATCCTTGCATCCCTAGAATGAAACCCACTTGATCATGGTGAATTATCTTTTTGATGTGCTGTTGGATTCAGTTTGCTAGTATCTTGTTGAGGATTTTTGTGTAAATATTCTTAAGGGTTATTGGTCTGTAGTTTTCTTGTTTTGTTGTGTCTTCTCCTGGCTTTGGTATCAAGGTGATACTGGCTTCACAAAATGAGTTAGGGAGGACTTCCTCTTTCTCAATGTTATGGGATAATTTCTGTGGGATATTTGCCCGTTCTTTTTTGTAGGTCTGATAGAATGAAGCTCTGAATCCATCTGGTCTGGGACATTTTTTTGGGTGATTTTTTATTACTGCCTCAATCTCACTGCTCATTACTGGTCTGTTCAGGATTTCTATTTCTTCCTGACTCAGGCTTGTGAGGTCACATGTTTCCAGGAATTTACCCATTTCCTCTACATTTTCTAGTTTGTGTGCATAGAAGTTTTTGTAGCATTCACAGATGATATTGTGTATTTCTGTTGTATCAGTTGTAATATCTCTTTTTTAATTTCTGATTGAGGTTAGTTGAGTCTTGTCTCTTCTATTTCTGGTTAATCTGGCTAGTTAGTGATCTATCAATTTTGTTTATCTTTTCAAAGAACCAACTTTTTTTTCATTGATCCTTTGTCTCATTTTTTTGGTTTCCATTTCATTTAGTTCTTCTCTGAGCTTTTTATTTCTTTTCTTCTACTGGCTTTGGGTTTGGTTTGTTCTTTTTTTTCTTGTTCCTTGAGATGTGACATCAGGTTGATAATTTGTGATATTTATGTCTTTTTGATGTAAGCATTTAAGGCTGTGAGCTTTCCCCTTACCACTCCTTGGCTGTAACCCATAGATTTTGAAAGTGTGTGTCCTCTTTGTTGTTCAGTTTGAAGAATCTTTTGATTTCCATCTTAATTTCATCATTGACCCAATGATTGTTCAGCAGCAGGTTGTTTAATTTCCATGCTTTTGTGTTGATTTGAGAGCTTCTCTTGGAATTGATTTCTAGTTTTATTCCACTGTGGTCTGAGAAGATACATGGTATGTTTTCAACTTCTCTGAATTTGCTGAGAATTGTTTTGTTGCCTAGGATATGATCAATCTTGGAAAATGTCCCATGTGCTGATGGGAAGAATGTACAATCTGTAGTTTTTGGGTAGAGTGTTCTGTAAATGCCTGTTAGGTCCATTTGTTCTATAGTCCCATTTAAATCCAGCATTTCTTTGTTGATTTTCTGCTTCCATCATCTGTCTGGTTTTGTCAGGGGGTGTTGAAGTACCTGGTGGATTATGATGCTATTGTTTATTTCTTTGCATAGGTCTAGTAGAATTTCTTTTATGAATCTGGGAGCTCCTGTGTTAGTTGCATATATATTTAGGATTATTTTGTCTTCTTGCTCAATTTCCCCCTTTATCATTATAAAATGACCATCTTTGCCTTTTTTTTTTTTACCATTTTTGATTTAAAGTCAATTTCATCTGATATGAGAATGGCTATAACTGCTCACTTTTGGTTTCCATTTGCATAGAATATTTTTTTCCATACCTTTATCTTGAGTCTATGTAGCTCCTTGCAAGTTAGATGGGTTTCTTGGAGGCAGCATATATTTGGGCTATGATTTTTCATCCATTCAGCCAGTGTATATCTTTTAAGTGGAGCATTAAGACTGTTCACATTCATTGTTAGTATTGATATGTGGGATACTGTTTTTTTGTCATGTTGAATGGTACCTTGTTGTTTTGTTTTCTCTCTGCCCTATTGTTTTATAAGAGCTGTGAGTTTTAACTTTCAGGTGTTTTTACCCTGGTGGGTATCGATTGTACTGATCCATGTGTAGTGCACTTTTGAGCATTTCCTGTAGGTCAGGTGTGGTAGTGACAAATTCCCTTAGTGTTTGCTTGTCTGTAAAAGGCTTTATTTCTACATAATTTATGGAACTTAGTTTTCCAGGACACAGACTTCTTGGCTGGCAGTTGTTCTGTTTAAGAAGACTAAAAGTGTCACCCCAATCCTTTCTGGCTTTGTAAGGTCTCTGCTGAGAAGTCTGCTGTTAGCTCAATAAGTTTTCCTTTGTAAGTTAGTTGTTGCTTTCATCTTGCAGCTGGTACAATTTTCTCCTTCATGTTTACTTTGACCAGGTTGATGACTACGTGTCTTGGAGTTGTCCTGTTTGCTATGAATCTTCCTGGTTTTTGATGACCATCTTGTATCTGGATCTCTGAATCTCTGACAATACCAGGGAAGTTTTCCTCAATAATTCCCTTGAATAGGTTTTCCATGATTTTTGCTTTTTCTTCTTCTCCCTCAGGGATACCTATAATTCATATATTGGCTTGCTTCACATAGTCCCACATTTCTCTGAGTGATTGTTCATTCTTTATTCTTTTTTCTCCATCTTTGACTGACAGGGTTATTTTGAAAGCCTTATCTTCAAGCTCTGAATTTCTTTCTTCCCTTTGGTCTAGTCTGTTGTTGAAGCTTTCTGCTGTATTTTGAAATTCCCTAAATGACTCTTTCATTTCTTTAAGTTCTATTTCCTTTCTTATATTGTCTATCTCTTTAGTGACTTTTTAGTTTTTTTCATTCATGTCCTGAAATATTTTTTAGCTTCTTTGTGTTGACTTTCAACTTTCTCTTTAATCCCATTCGTCTTATTTGCCATCCATATTCTGAATTCTATTTCTGACATTTCAATGATTTATTTTTGGTTGGGGTCCACTGCTGAAGATCTATTATGATCCTTTTTTTTGAACTAGCTTGTTTTTTTCATGTTGCCAGAGTTCTTCGGTTGATTTCTTCTCATCTGAAACCTCTTCTCTCAGTTAAGGACAGATAGGTTTGTGGTGTACCTGTTCTCCTTTGCTGGGAACTCTATTTAGTGGGAAGAAGAAGAAGTCCCTAGATGGTGCATTTGTGCTTCTTCCAGAAGATTGATCTGACAGGAGGGGGCAGATGCGCCGAGATCCTGTAATGTAGTTGTTCTGTGTTGTCCCATTCCCCTGTGTTTATTACAGTCCAAGCCAATGCTGAAGGATCTTTGTGTGGAGTGGTGTGTTGGTCCCCAGTCCACCATTGGAAACTTGGTTGGGGGCTGGGTATGTCCCTCCCAAAGGAGGCGGGTGTTATGGGAGATTGCTCCACATGTGTCTCCCCGAAGCAGTGGTAGTGGTTGCTGGGCAAGGTTATCTAGGCAGTGGCCACAAGTATCAGGTCTGTGGGCATTCATGCCACTCAGGTTCAAGTGTAATGTTGGCATGCAGCAGAGGGTGGCTTGTGGCTAGCAGGTCCGTGGCAGAGTGCTGGACCACAGGTATGGTGGTGCACATGTCCACAGGGGCATGGACCTCTGTGTGGTACATAGGTCTTCTGGGGTGTGGCCTGCCAGGCTGTGTGTGGGGCTGGGAGGCTTGTTCTGCTGAGTGTCATGCAGAGCCAGGAGGCTTTTCCTGCCAGTTGGCACACAGGGCTGCAGGGGCTGGGACTCTCTCCCCATGCAGGTCCCACTGAGGTTATTACCATGGGATATCTCAAGTGGCGTTGGTGCCTGCTCCTTTTGAATTCCCTGGCTGGGGAGACACTCATCTTCCAGTCATGGGGTGTGCAAGAGTGTCTGCTCTCCCTGCTCCCTCCTTGACCCAGCAAGGGTGATATGGAGGCGGTTTCAGTGAAGCTGATCCCTGTGTAGACTGGGTGCTCTGGGTTGGAAAGCTCAAAATAGCATCATTTGCAGCAACTTAGGAACAGAAGCCAGCAGGTCCCTGCTGAACCTACTGCAATGTTTCTGTACAGTCTCCAAGCAGTTCCCTGATTAGTACAGAGGCCTGTGGTGATGGTGGTGGGGTCTTCCTCACAGCTTGGGTCATGGTGTCTGTGGGGGGAGTGTAGATTCTTGGGGTTCTCTCCTTTGTCCCTTCCCCATATGTAGGCATCTTCCCCAGGTACCTCCCGATCTTGGCAAGTGGATATCCCCATTCCCGTCTCCTTCACTCTGAGTGACTTCACTTATGTGAAGAGGATCCATCCGTAGGTGGGCATCTTCTTGCACCTTTCGATCCTCTCCTTGAGAGCAGTGTGTGCAGGCTGCTTCCAGTCTGCCATCTTGCCCATAGTCCAGATATGGATTCTTGATTATTAAGGCCAATATGAATTTGAATGAAGTGACTCATTAAGCAAATACTCCCTGGGCACCTGCTCTGTACCAGGCACTGTTCTGGGTGTTGAGGATAAGGGAGTGAACAAGACAGAGTCTTTGCCTTTGAAAGTCTTATATTTTAGAAGAAGGCAAAAGAGAAACAAATAAATAAATGTTCAGTATATCAGAAGGGGATATGTGCTATGAAGATAAACAGGGGAAAGGGTGGAGAGTCATGGAGGGTGCTATTTAAAGAGGGTGGACGGGGACATTTTTGATACCTTTTGATCACAGACTGGAAGAAAGTGAGAGTGCGCCTTTGAGTATCTGGGAGAAGATCAACCCAGGCAGAGGAGACAGCAAGCACAAAGGCACTGAGTATGCAGTTAGGAGAACATTGAGGTTGGAATGGGCAAGATCGAGAGCTCCAGGTGCCATGGGGAGGACTTTGGATTTTTTTTCTGGGTGAGATGGAGCCATTGCCAGATTTTGAGCTGAGAAGTGATGTGATCTGACTTAGGCTTTATAAGGCAGGTTTCTTAGTGCTCAGGTATGAGTGCAGCCTGAGAAGCCAATCAGGAGGATGCTATAGTCATGTTCATGAGGATGATAAAGTGGACAGGTAGGGGTGGAAGTAAAGAGAAGTTGCAGACAAGCCCATGATGATGATGATGATGATGTTCTCTCACATACAGAGCTTCTAATCTGGGCTATTCGCCACAGTGATTAGCTTTGACTTTGAATCCAGAACTTGAGTTTGAATCCACTTATAGTTTCTTTGATGCTGGGCAAGCTTTTCATCAGTAAAATGTAGATGATGACAGTGTCTATCTTACAGGCTGTTACGAGAATTAAATAAAGGGCTCAGCACAGCACTGATTTTAACATTTTGATACTTTAATTTTATCGTATTAATGTTAGAAAGCATCTTATGGTCAATATCTAGGATTTTTGTGACCATTTTTGTTTCTTTGTTCTTAAGTGGGTGGTGCACTTTTCAATTGATAGAATTAGAATTTAGGAAATATGGGATATCAAAATAAAAAATTGGCACACACACATGTACTGAGAATTTATTAGCATTAGCTTTCAGATTTTCACTGGAAGTTATTTTGTCCCTTTTAGTGTGAGGATCATTACTTATTTTTTCCCTTCTAAAGAGAAAAAAAACACCCACATCTCCCTACAATTTCAAAACTGGAAAACAAACTTTTCATCTGGAAATTTATTAGAAATTTACTTGCCAGGTGTGGTGGCGCATGCCTGTAGTCCCAGCTACTTGGGAGGCTGAGGCAGGAGGATTGCTTGAGCCTAGGAGTTTGAGGTTGCTGTGAGCTAGGCAGACACCACAGCACTCTAGCCCAGGTAACAGAGTGAGACTGTTGTCTAAAAAAAAAAAAAGAAAGAAATTTACTTTTTTCTAGCCTTACCTAATTCTAACTCTATACTGAGTTATAAACAATAAATCAATTTTTAAAAATATAAAGCAGATGTCTAATCATATGGATGTTTTGTTTCTCTGACGCTAGAAATCTGAATTTTAAATCTGACTGGTCTGAGTTTTTGATGAAGAGAATTAATATTGAGTATCATTCAGATGCAGCTTTATTTGCCTGAATGAGGCTACTGTTCTCTTTAGCACAGAGGCTTCAGCCCTCTCTAGTTTTTGAGATTGCCACAGCACAGGCTCCTGGGTGGATAAGCCCATGTTGTTCCTTCCTCATGGTCTCTTCAAGTCAACAAATCTAGTTCTCTGCTGTGTGCATAGCACTGTGGTAGGGCTCTGTGTAAAGCAGAAGAAATATTGAATACTACTTATTCTTTTAGCTTTTGCCCCTATTGAGGGAGCAAGATTTGACTGCTTAAGTGAGTTGAAAACAATGTAAAATAATACAAAATAGATTGCTCAATAAAATTATAATAATACATCAAATTGAATGTTATAAACCATAGATCCCAGCTTACCCAATCCTTGTGGTCAGCATCAAAGAAAGAGGAGGTAGCTGGCCTATGCTTAGCAAGGAAGAGTGAGGAGAAGGCTTGCAGTCCCCAGTCCTGCTGCCGTCTTTGAGACCAACTTGATTACCAAGTGTTACAAACCAGAGAACGCAGTGGCAGAAGACTGGGGCTTCACAATTCTAGGAACTAGAGAGAATGTTGGGTGCCCAGGGCAATGTTTCCTATTGTTCAGGGAATGCTGAGAGATGGGGTTTCAGCAAAACTAGTCCTGGCACCACCTCTGTCATCCACTCCCCCCAAGTTAATATAGAGAGGCCAACTGGAGGGAATTGGGAAGTCTCCTTGTATAGTAGTACAGTGCTCTTCTTCCCCTTATTAACCTCCTAAAAGGGAATAGGATATTTCTCTCCCCACCCCAAAACCAAGAGAGAGGCTCTGAGAAAATCGCTTATAAACTTGCCATAACCATCCACCATCCTCAAAATCAAAGATGTTGACGGAATGTCGTCTTGATAGTTTACAAGCCACTGGCAGCCACCAGGGTGTAGAGGAAGGGTCAGGAGAGAGATGGCTGGTGTGACACGGGGCACGGGCATGCAGTATGAAGATGTATGAAGACGGGACCCCGAATGGGCCTGCAGGCCCTGAACACCGAGCCCAGAGAGATGAACTGCAGGCTGCAGGCTTCTGAGTAGGGCAGGGCGGGCATCAGAAGAGCTGGTGAGAAGCTGTCAGCTGAGGGTCGACAGGCTTATCACATAAAGGATCCCCCCTCCCATGAGCTGTCCGCCAGCATCCACCTGCTGAGCTCTGAGGAGATAAGCCAGGGCAGCAGTTAGACCCAGACGTGGGGAACACTGGAACTCTCCACAAGCAGAGCAGAAAAGAAGCTTCTCTGTCTCCCTCGTTCTCTTGGACCAACACCAGAAGAAGGTGTGAATGAAAGAGGGGACGGTGTCTGAGGGGCAGGAGGCTCCCTTCTTCTTCTACTCTTAGTGCCAATAGCTTCTGGACTAGGATAGGGTCAGGGATAGAAATAGAAGAGAGATATGAATTAAATATGAGGTTAACATTTTAAAAGGAACAGGGCTGAGTCTTAAAAAGTGTTTTAAGAAAAGAAGTGTTTGAAAAGTTGTGGAATTGAGCCTACATAGCCTCAGTGGAAGTTGTGGAAAAGGGGTGGGGTGGGGCAGTTTCAATAAGCAGAGTTAAAAGCAGTGAGTAGGAAAAATAAAAATAATTGATGTTTAGACCCCAACAAGTTAAGGCAAGCGTATGTGTTGTGAGAAAACAGGAAAGGGAAATATCAATTTTGACCAGAGAGTTATCAAGAAAGCTTCAAGGAGAAAGTACCACTGAAGGATGAGTAGTGGCCGGGGGGGTTGGTGAGCTGTGCAGGCAGTGGGAGGACAGCCCAGCTGGAGCAGAGGTACGAGGAGTGTGACAAGCTGCACCCATGGAGCAGGTCTGGGCCAGAGGTGCCCAAGCTCCCCGCTGAGGAATTGCCCACGGTGGGGGTCATTGCCCTGAGTGATCTGATAGGAAGGTGCCTTAGGAAGGTGGCTGGCATGAAAGAAAGGGAAGAAGCAAAGGTGCCCCTTAGGAAATTATTCCACCGCTCGAGTGTGGGGCTAAGTGACACAGCAGCACGACTGTGACTTGTTACTCTTACATGTTTCCTTTGTCCCATTTAATGCAATGTGATCTTGAGTCCTTCCTTTTAAGCATTTAAAGGGCTCAAGGTGGGGACTTGAGGCTCTGCAGCCTGTTGACAGTTACCCATCCAGAAGCAAGGCTCCGTGTCGCCACACATGCAGCAATCAATTTTGGAGTACCCCGCTTGTCACACATTTTATTTGTGCTACTTATTTTTTCTCCTGTTATCTGTAATTTTAAACTGCCCTATGCTTCTCCCTTCCCTCCCACCCCCCGCTTGAAATGCATTAGTAACTATGGGAACATGATGCTACTGGAATGGGCAGAGCTTAGTGACATGCATGATTACAGTGTTGAACTGGTTTTATGTGACAGCTGGCAGCGTAGATGCTGAGTAAAGAAGGTGACAGGTATTGGGACCACACTGATGTAGAACATCACCTCTGGTAGGAGATGTGAACATTAAACTTAAGACAGAAACTAAGGCTACATCATTACCTCAAAGAAGACAAGTTTCCAGAGGTTTTAAATAGCACAAAGAATGAACTATTGAGAATACCAGAAAGAAGCCTTTTAATGTGCTAAAACTAATAAAATGTCCCCAAAGTATGTGTGTACAAAAGCCAATTGTGGAAATGTCAAATATAATAATGAGATTAGTTCTATGTGCATTTGAATGGTCAAACCTTGCTATAAAGAAATAGATTATTGCAAGCTCAGAGGGTGCAGGTTGACTGCTCCTTCAGCCCTCTCCCCAGCATTTGTGGAACTATCTCTCAAGGTGGGGAGGCTGTCAGCAGCTGCAAGCCTGGCTCCAGCCAGACTAGCCCTGAAGCCTTCACTGGCTTCATGAGTACTCCTCTCTCTGTCTCCTTAACACCTCACCCTGCCTAGTATCTCAGACTGGATCTTTTTCTCCACATTTCTGTTTCTTAGAAAGTATTGACAATTTTATACTTCCAAAGCATCAGCAGCAAACAATATTAGATCAAATTCACACATTTAAATGAAATTCAATGGGAAGGTTTAAGCAAATTCTGATTAACAGTAGACCCAGTGTAAAAAGGATATGTGTCTCATTAGTTCACTGACATACTTGCTGGGTTCAATATTAAGATGGACTGGAAAAAATTCCAAGTGTCCAGAAGGCACTTCCTCCCACCCCCACTGTATCGGCTACTGTGGTAGGCTGAGTAATGGCCCCAAAGACATCCAGGTCCTAGTCCCTGGGATCACTGCATGTTTATGGCAAAAAGGACTTTGCCGTTGTGATTAAATTGAGGATCTTGAGATGAGGAGATTATCCTGGATTATCCTGGTGGGTTGTCAGTGTCATCACAGGTATCCTTACACGAGTGAGGCAGAGGGAGACGTGACTGCAGAAGAGGCAGACAGAAGGCGACGTGATGACACAGCTGGGAGAGATTTGAAGATGTTACGCTACTGGCTTTGAAGACGGGGGAAGGGGCTGAGAGCCAGGGAATGCAACCACAGAAGCTGGAAAAGACAAGGAAATGGATTATCTCCTAAGGCCTCCAGGTGGAATCAATCCTGTTTGTATCTTGACTTTAGCCCAGTGAAACTGATTTAGGGATCCTGGTCTCCACGACTGTAAGAAAGTAAGGTTTTTTTTTTTTTTTGTTTTTGTTTTATTTTTTTAATTTCAGAATATCATGGGGTTACAACACTTTGGCCATACACATTTGTGGAAACAACCCAGGTGCCCATCAATACACGAGTGGATCAATAAAATGTGGTATATGTATACCATAGAGTATTACTCAGCAATAAGGAACAACAGTGAATTAACACATCTGGTATTATCCTGGTTGGAGCTAGAACCCATTCTTCGAAGCGAAGTGTCACAGGATTGGAAAAACAAGCACCACTGGTACTCACCATCAAACTGGCACTAACTGATGAACACTTACATCACACAGGGCAGTAACATTCATCTGAGGGCGGGCGGGCGGGAGGGGGGTGGAAGGGATGGGAAAAACTCTCACTGAATGGATGTGGGGAGCACAGTTTTGGGGATGACCACGATTGTGGCTCTGACACGGGCAGAACAGGGGCAATGTGTAAGAAAGTAAGTTTTAAGCCACTAAATTTGTGGTAATTTGGTACAGCAGCAATGGGAAACTAATATAACTACCTATCATCCTGGTATAGCATCAAATTAAAGCCTGTGAAATGGAGGGGAAAATATTGTCAGTGTTTGAGTGACCAGAGTATGGAGTGAAATTCTTTTTTGAGCACTGGTCCATTTGAGGGGTAACGATTTAAGCCCAAAGCCCCCCTTCTCCATGTAGCTTTCCTTTCCCATCTGGTCCTTTTTATCCTTACAAGAATCCTGAGTGGTGAGTGGGGCAGGTCTTCCTTCTCCCATTTTATGGAGGCACAGAGAAGCCAGGTGGCTTTAGAAAACCAACATCACCCAACTAAGCAGTGGTGAGGCAAAGCTCTTTCCTGGGCTGGGAGCCTAGATACTTTTCTTGACACCTCTGCAGAAAACCAACACAGTGGAGATTCTGTCAGAGACCACATAGCATATTGGTTAAGAGCCTGGGCTGAGGTAAGATCTAAAATCAAATCTTGATTCTAGTGATTACCAGCTGTGCAGTCTTGGACAAGTTCCAAAACACGAAAGCCTCAACAGTTTTCAATCCATAAAATGGGAAATGATTGTACTGTATTATTCAGGGTCCAGAAAATGGATGACACACTCAAAAGAGTTGAGACAAATGACAAAAGTGTAGGCGGAGGTAAGGGCCCTCCACAAAGGATGGTAAAGCACCCTGTGGCTACAGCAAAGCAGCTTCTGCTTCTGCTGAGGAGGGGAGCAACTACTGGCCCCTGGAGAGAGTATGGTGCCTGCAGGAGAGGGCCCCTACCAGGAGGGGGTGGCAGAGAAGAAGACATGCCAACCCGTGGCCCAGAAGAGATGGAGGTAGGAGGAGAAATTTCAGACTTCACTCTGATCCTACTCTGGGAACCCCACAGAAGCCAAAAGGCATGGGAACTCCAAAGGTGAAGTCCGTACAGGCCAGTGCTCAGGGTACAGAGCAAGGTAAAGGAAGATGGAGAGTGGATCCTGGAGCAAATGGACGATCACTTGCCCCAGGGCCACATAATGGGGTGGTGGTCAGAAGAAGTATACAAGATAAAATTAGCACAGGGCCTAGAGCATAACACCTTCTCAATAACTGTTAGTTGTTGGAGTGATTATTTTTATTATTATTCCCATTAATATTGGTGTTTTTCAGCATCAGGGAGATATTTTTAGAATCTTGACCGAAAGGAACCTACTTTGATCTGGAACCTGGGATAATTATTCCCCTCAGGTGGAATAGGTATGTCGGGCATTAGAAATATAATTCTAGATATATCTACAGGCCTGATTCATAGGATTAAAAAGCAAATTTTGTATGTACATTTTAACATTGTGTCTGATGACAGTATAATTAAGATTGTGTCAGGGTTTCCATTGTGTCTTGCTATTTTCAAGCATTTATAACTGGTTATAAAATTTTGCTCTGGTGGAAACTTGGCTTACTATGTCTCAGCTGTTAGATGAAAATTTTTTATAGAGAAAACAACCTTTTAATTGTCTTTCACTTGAGTAACAGAATATATGTGTGTTCACTGTGGGTGTAGATGTGTGTGTATCCATCCATTAATACGTGTGGTAATAGCTTTGATGTTTGTCTTTCTTCTTCCCTATCTCAATGCCATTAACCCTGCTACTTAATAAGGAAATGACTCAAAAAGATGACTCACTTATGATTCCATCTAAGGGGCAGAGAAGAAAGAAAGAGCAAAAGAGCAGGAAAAGACAGAAGTGAAAATAAAGGCTATGGGACAGGTGACTTACAATAATCTTGCTAATAATTTTTTAGTATCTACCAGCCCACATACTTTTCACAAAGTCAGTTCCCATTGGAGCTTAAACACATAACCATTACTCTGCACCCACATGCCTTCCTGGATTCACTGGGAAGGGGAACAATGAAGGAGTTAGTAAATAACATTGCAGAGCAAACAAAGGACCTCCCAGAATCTTGTTAAAACAATACGGTAATTTCCTTCCAACTGCTGAACTAAAATTTTAGACAGGTAGCTAAATATTTAAGATACCTAAGGTATAGGTACCCCTAGTTATTTACAAAGCTAATCTGCATCTCCAGAATAAAAAGCCTGCTGGGAGAGCAGTGACAGAGAGGGAAAAGGAACAGGAAGGAAGCCAAGGAGACATGGAATGTGCTAGATATATGGCTTTCTCTCTGGAAGAGTTCAGTCAAGTGAGAGATGGTAAGGCTAAGCAGGAGAGAGGGCAGGAGCCAGTGCTTTTTTATATACATCCATAGCCATGATTTTCTATACTGCTCTTGAAAACACTCAGTTTTTATTTTATGTTGCATACACCTTTAGAATCATGGCTCTTAGAAATGGAGGTGTCTGAGAGGTTGTCTAGTCCAAACATCACAGACTCAGATGCTCAAGGCGGCCTGGTAGGCAGAGTGAGTGCCCGGTGTAGGCCTCCCCGAGCCTGGGGGCGCAGACCTCATGCCCAGGGAGCAGCTGCCCCTCAGCTTCCCAGCAACTGTTGCTGTATTGGAACATGGACCCTATGTTGTCAGATCTTCCAAATTTCCGGGGGAAGCTGGAAATCCTCTCGAATGTCAACTCCATGAAGGCATGGATTTTTGTCTGTTTGTAAGTTCGACCCTGGTGCCTAGAAGAGTGTATGGTACACAGTAAGCTTTCAGAAAATATTTGTTGAATGAATGCATGCAGAAAAGAAAGTGGACATGCAAGCAAGCTGGGTTTTTATGTGAATGCTTTTGAATTTTAAGGTTGACAAATTGATTTTTGTTTTGTTATGGTTTAATTAAAATTCAGGGATCCCACCCCTGTGAGGACCAAACAAAACCTGTCTCAGGACTAGAGATGCTACTTTGCCACTTCAGGTCTAATCCAAGTTCTCTGTGCTACAGAAAAGAAACTGAGTCACCAAGACATTAATGACTTGGTCAAGGGTCACACAGATGGTTAGTAGCAAAGCCAGTAAACCAGTTAAATAACTTCCATCTTTAAATTCCCCATTTATAGTTTTTTTCCTTCTTCACACCTTGCTACTGCCTAAAAAATAAATACAAAAACAGGCCGGGCATGGTGGCTTACGCCTGTAATCCCAACACTTTAGGAGGCTGAGGCACAAGGATCGCTTCAGCCCAGGAGTTCAAGACTGGCCTGGGTAACATAGTGAGACCATGTCTCTACAAAAAATACAAAAATTAGCTGGGCATGGTGGCCTGTGCCTATAGTTCCAGCTATTCAGGGGCAGAGGCAGGAGGATCACTTGAGCCCAAGGAGTTCAAGGTTGCAGTGAGCTATGATGACGCCACTGCACTCCAGCATGGGCAGCAGAGCAAGATCCTGTCTCTAAAAAAAATAAATAAATAAATAAATAAAATAAAACAATAACAAGCACAGAAGATCAATAAATAAAGTTATGTCCTTTTGTAAGAGGTCAAAGCCAACAGCTTTGAAACTAAAAAGTAAATTGCAAGGGGATATTTCAAAATTTTGGAGCATTTCCAAAGGTGCAGGAGGAGCCCCTCCAGTGACTCTTCTACAGGCAGTGTGACAGGAAAGTAAGCTCTCCTTTCCCATACTTTGTCAGTCAGAACAGACTAGGCTATGTTGCAGGAGCAAACTGCCCCCAAATCTCAGGAGCTTCACGCAAAAGGTTTATTTTTTCACTCACACTACATTTCCTTCACGGGTCAGCTGAGAGTTCACTCTGCATTGTCCTTGCCCTGAAACCTGAGGTGACATTGTCCATTGCTGTGGCAGAGTAATGAAGACAGTGTGGCTCTTCAAGCTTTTCTCCAAAAATGATGTCTATCACCTTCACCCATGTGTCACTGGGTCCTGTAAGTCACATGGTCACACCTAACTTTAGAAAGGGCTGGAAAGTACAATCCTACCACATGCTCGGAATGCAGGGAGCCAGAAGCACTGGTGAGCAGTGCTGTTGATTACCACGCACTGCTTCCCTTAGCGCAGCTCAAGAGCCCTGTGGAAAGACACAATGCATTCTCAGCTTTAGACTGATGTCATGAAAAGCACTGACTCAAGTCTACATGTTTTTTTCTTAGACATAAGCTAGTAAAAGGAAAATCAAATGCTCTACTCATCAGCATCTCCGATTGAACATTCTCTTTTGCGCTCTCTCTTTTTTCAAATTGTTCCAAATAACCTGGTAATCAAATGCTTAACCAGATGGAAGGAAATGAAAAGCTTAGAAATATAGCTTAATTATTAGTACCATGTTAATATTCTGGATTTCCAGATAAACAAGCATGCCATCTGCTTTGATGAAGTCTAGTTTTAATGTTGATCGTAAAGGTCCTTCCCAACTTCATGAGCCCCTGTGCACAGGATCAGCATGCTCACTCTGGGCAGGAGCAGGGCTGGGTCCACCCTGGAAAATGAAAAGTGTTTTCAAATACACTGTATTTCCTGTCTGCATTCTCTAAGGAGTCTCCAGGGGACCCAGGCCATAGACAGTGCTGTGCACAGAGAGGGCCAGGGAGCCATGCTCTGCAAACTGAGGGCTTAGCTGCTGTTCCTGGCTGCACTGATAAGAAAAGCTTTGGTCTGTCAATAACTGGGAGTAAATAAGGCTACCTTTAATCAAAGCTGACTAGTTTCTCTCCCTGATCTGGACTGCCAGTGAGCTCCCTGAGGGCAGGAAATTTTCCTTAAATGAAAATGAACAAAAGGCTTATTTATTTCTGTATTCTCAGAATCTGTCATAATCCTAAACACAAAAGATTTATTGAGTGAGTGAATGAGTGAATGGTGCAAGCAACTGATAGGTGCTTAAATGCTCTGAAAGAGGTCAGGAAATGTGTTGTTCCTCCCCCGGGGTATGTTTCATTTCCTTGGGATTGAGAAACTGCTGAGGGAATTCTCAGCCTTCTGACTTGTAAACAGTCTATTTTCCCACAGAGAACATTTGGGAAATCTCAGAGAAAATCTAGAAAGTGGGAAGCTACCCCAGCAGGACTGTGTCCAGGGAAAGGCTGGCAACGGGAGGTGGGGCAGAGGGGCAGCTTCCAGGAATGCAGCGGAAAGAGCGCTCACTGGTCCCTCTGTGCTTGTTCTCTGGGCTACTCTGTAAACACACCTCCACTAGGCCTGCCCAGCGGGCTTTGGGAAGCCCGGAGGAAATTGTCGCCCTCTCCACCGCATGTCCACAGCTGCCTCCTGTTGCAGGCAGGAGACTGGAGGAGAGCAGAGGAGCAGAACAGGTCAACACAAGTGCCTGGCCCAGGAAAGGCTGGGTGTTGGAGCCTGGTGAGACGAATTTTTCCCAGCTCCCTCCCGGCAGCGCACCCTTTTCCTCTCCTTCCATTCAAATCAGATCAAATATTGTTTTTGTGCTGGGCATGGTTTGGTTAATATGGCTGAATCCCCCATCTCAAGAATGGCTGTTGTTTGGAGAAGCTCAGGGGGTGGAAACGCTGCAGTGGGCATTTCCAGAGGAGCAAGTGCAGAGCCCTGGCTGTGTGCAACGTGAGTGATATTGGTCAGTTACATCCTCATGCGTGCCTCTGAGACAAATACTCTATTGTCCCATTTTAAAGATGAGCAAACTCAGACAGAGAGAGTTTAACTTGTTAAGAACAAAAGCTAATGAGTGAGGGTATTTGAACCCAGACAGTCCAGCTCTAGCACTCTCAGGCACTATACTGCACTTCCTGTGCTGTGAGCTTTTCCTTTTCTCCTGAAAGTTTTTCTTTGCAAAAGTATACATTTCAGAACACAAGTGTATGTGGACTATTTTGAGAACCCATATACCTTTTATACCATTTATAACATTATTTTAATATCAAAATGCATTCTGAATTCCAAACAGCCAGCTTGCAAACAAACTTTTGGGTCTCACTCTATTTATAAGTTGGATTTTTTAAAATTTCATTTGAAATTTCAGGTAGTTAAAAATGGCATTTTAAAGAAACCAGGAAGTCTGGTTCTAGTAAGTCAAGATAGTCTAACATATCCTAGAATTTAAAATAGTGGAGATGCATCTTTCGTGCCTATTATATTTCAAAGTCAATGCATAAAGAGAAAATCAGGTGTAATCAAAATTACCCTTGAAAATCCTTTAGGAAGTCTCCACACTAGAGGCCAATTTTTCACCTCCAATGTGGGAACAAACTGTGGTTCCTTCTGTTACACACCAGGTGAAATAGTCAGCTAGGGTTTAGGGCCATGAACAAGTCTGTAACCTGAGGATCCCTTAAGCTCAGTGAGATGCTCACTCACTCGCACAATGACAGTCACAAGGAATCAGGTCTGACTGAGAAAATAGCAGACTCTCCCAGCTCATGCTCATCCCAGAACAGTTCTTAGACAAGGGAAACCACCAATAGAATGGTTTTAATAATTTCTTCTCCTTTTGCTTTCTGTCCCAGTGCATTTTGTTGAATTTGAGTATGTTGAATGAACATTTGATATGACTGAACGCAAAATATGTACTGTCGGCCCTTCATAGTTGTGGGTTCAGCATCACTGGATTCAGCCAACTACAGATTGAAAATATTTGGGGAAAAAAATGGATGGTTGTGTCTGTACTGAACATGTACAGACTTTTTTTTTCCTTGTCATTATTCCCTAAACAATACAGTATAACAACTACTTACATAGCTTTTACATTGTATTAGGTATTATAATTAATCTAGAAATGATTTAAAGTATATGGGAGGATGTGCATAGGTTATATGCAAATAGGTTCTATAAGGGACTTGAGCTCCATGGATTTTGGTATCCTTGGGTCACACAACTGATCCTGCGTGGATACTAAGAGATGGCTGTATATAGTAAGGCAGGCCAATAAAAAACTTGAGGCTTCAGAATGACTTTAAAATCATCACAAAAGCATTCTAATTCTTATTCCTTTACCCGCCTCTGTTGAGCACTGTAATATTTAACAGAACCACCAGTTTCCAAGGGAATTCCCTCTAGAAATGTGGTATTAAGGGACAGAGGCATGACTGACGGCTCCAAGTGCTTCTGAGGTTCTGGTGTCTCTCACTTAAGAAGCCAGGTCTTAGCTCATGTCAGGCTTTGGGGTTTTTAAGTTCACTTATCTGAAGAGACTATGCTGTAGAGGAAGCTGCTGGATTATGAGCTATCAGCTCTTCTTTTATTAAAAGATGATGCTATCGATGCGCCAAGAGGAAGCCCATATTTTTAATTATTTTTCCAAGACGGTGAATCTGCAGCAGTTGGCACCTTCCCACCACCCTCCACTTGGTGCGCTCATTCAGCAGGCCCCTTGACTTAGTTGCAGACTGACTCATCCTTCGTTATTTGATGCTTAAATTCTTCTTAATTTTTTTATGATTTGGGGCTCACTTACGTAGGAAATGAGGTCTCCCCTGCACCTACACACACATTGATGTATACACGTAAGTGGTTGCCAGGAAGATTCTTTAGGTAAAGTGGTAGATATTAAGGATCACTGACTGGAGTGAGTTGCAAGTGTCCTTTGAAGCAGCATAAAATGGAAACACTTCTAGTGCTCCCATGGTATTCAGGGGGGAACATAATACTTGCACTCACCAAGCTTCTCCTTTGACCAATGTACCCAGATTTGGATTTATTTACATTGTTACAGTAGAACTTCAAGTAATAAAACTTTGAAAATGCATAACTCAATCATTCGTGTACTTGTTTCATCTTCATTCTGTTTGTCCATTGACCCCACATCCTAAATCTATCACTCAGCTATTAGAAATAGCATTAGAGAGGTATTTTTAAAACAAATCTCGTGTGAGATTTGTGTCATTCTGAAGAAAGAAGTTGAGGTGTTTCTTTTGTCAGCGAAGGTCATGTTGCCATGGTAATCACTTATTGTGCGATATGGGGAGATATGCTTTAGGAACATTGCATGTGGCAACCCATATTGGGTTCCTACTATTATAGCTTTGGCAGACCTTGACTTTTCTTGGTCCCAAACAATCTTTTCATACTTTTATAATAACAGGAATTTGCATTTCTAGCCCAAGGCTGCCTTTTTCCTACCTCATGCTGCTTTTAGAACAAGCAAATAGAGAATCGTTATGGAAATGGCTTTTATCAGGTATGATAAACAAAGTTTTTGTGATTTTTATAGCATTTCAAACATTTAGAGTACTTTATTTCTAATTCCTTCAGTTATGCATTGTTACTACTTCTTAAAGCCATGGAACAATTATCAAGAGCTGAAACAATTTATTTTGCTTTTCTTTTTACATTGGCTCTCATCTCCTCAGGACAACACATATGTTTTATGAAAATACATGAAGAACCTGACGTGCTTTTAAAGCCTGATCAGAAATGTGAGTCAGGATTAATAGAAAAATTGAAACTATAATCTAGATACTACTGTATCAGCATCTTTTTGATCCGAATGGATAGACATGTATTTTCATTTAAATAATTCAAGTTCATCCAGTCCTTGGTAACAGTTTGGCTCTCTCAAGCCTTTGGTAGGCCAACTTGTATTTTCTAAATTAGTCTGCATTGCAATGCACTTTAATTGGGATGCATAATAGATAAGTAGAAAGTGATTTCATTAAGACCTTGCTCTATAATTTTCATCCCTCTCCAGGAAAATATTGCCCATATATGTTTCCCATGAATCAGTGACGTTTTAGTGATTATGGTGAACAGGTTTTTCAGAGGATGCCTCATTTACTCATGCATGCATTCATTCAATAGATACGATTGAGCACGTACTTTGTGCAGAGGATGATAACTTGACGCCACACAATCTGGCTGATGGAGTTCTGAAGTTAAGAACTGGTACGAAGTGGGAGCCAGTGGTCAGAGGCCACCCCTGTTTAGCAGGGCTTTGATAGCTTTGGGGCTTTCCCCCAGACCCTCACAGTCATATTCATTTTGCAACAGCTCTTCACCACAATGTCATTCATTCATTCAACTGGCATTTATTGGGCCAGGCTCTCTACCACGCTCAAGGGATATAAAAGCAAGAGTAGTCCCTGCCCTAAAAGGCTTAGTCCAGACCTTTCTGGAATCCCATCCTTGAAAGTGTGAGCCCAGAGGAGCTTGTTTTCTTTTTACCCCACTACAACCATAATTTTTCTTCAAACTCTTTCATGTTTTCAATTCTCCCCTCCCTTTCCTCCTCCAAGCAAGGTCTTATGAGGATACAATTCCTGAAATCATGGCACTGAGCTTCATTTGCCCAAGTGTGCCCAATAGTACAAGGTGTAACAACTTTTACTTACGGAGGATTTGTTGTGTGCCAGATGTGGTGTGAAGCACTTTACATGTATTGGCGCATTTAATTCTCACAAAAGCCATATGAGGTGGATACTACCACTATTCCTGTCTTAAAAATGAGAAAATCGAGGTTCAGAGTAACTGTTCTGAGATCTCTCAGGGAGATAAGTGCAAAGGCAGAGATTCAAACCCAGTTTTGTTTGACTCTAGTGCCCAAGCTCTTAAACTTTGGACTATAGTCATAATTATTCTATAGCAAGTTATGGGTCTAGCCATCGTGTCCATTCTCATTCATAAACTGTGATATACATGCCATTTTTATTGTTATAGCTCATTGAGAAACATGTCTCTTACAAATCTCTTTCAAAGAAGATGTGATTCACAGACCTAGGAAGAGGAAGTAGATGCTATTATTTAATGCATTTCAGAAAGATTTAGAAATTAAGTAAAGAAAATAAATTCTCTTACTTTCGTATGTATACTGGTTCCATATTTTTTAAAAATAAATTTTATATATTAAAAAATGTACATTTTTTAAAAATAGCAACATTCCTATATTAAAGGATATAGGGTTTCAGCATAACATAAAAGCCTGAGATATATATTGCCAAATTAAAATTATAACACCAACTACCAAAGTTGGTAAATACTAAGCAGAGCATGGATTTCATTAATAACTATGGCCTAATTAGGTTTTTTAATTGCACAAAACAACATCCTCCTCATACTGACTCAACTAAAATGGGGTTTACTGTAAGATACCCATAAGGTAATGGACCATGAATGACAAGGGTCTCATAGGACTCCAAGGAAAATAACTGTAGAACAGCCAGTTCTCCCCTGAAGTGGATACTAGGCAGCTCCAGAAACCTCAGAAGCAGGAGTTAGTGCATTGTCCCTGGGGTGTTTCTCCACCAGTCATACTCAGCTACTCTCTGGGTGTCTGCTCCCTTCTCCTACAACTCTGATTTGCTTGTTTGCTTCTACTTTCCTGTATTTTTTCCCTATCATATTGGGTCTGCTTATTCATAACTCCTAACTCTCTTCGCATGGTATGTCTAGGCATCTTTTCAGCTCCAGCTCTACCTGCTAAAAACTTCTTTTTCTTTATATCCTAGCTAAAATTTCTATGCAACAGCATGAAATAGGTCCATCTTACAAGCATTATCTTTGTTTATGCAGAGTCCTCAAGCACATGGCATAGGACAGTGGCAAATATATAGATATCTCAGGTGCACAGGGACGTGCCCACTCTGACCCCAGCAGCTTTCAGAGCACAAGGGCAGTAACAGTGGGGAATGGGATTCTCATGAAGAAAAACATGCCTTCCCTCCATACTTCTTCAGCAAGGTCACGAGTGGGACATTTTCCATAAGGAGCTAGAGGTGTGGTTGGCACCATGACAGACATGTCTAATTTATTCTGAACACTTATTTTGATATGAAAAATTCCAAAAATTCCCCAGAACACTGGTATGGACAGCTCTGCCATTGGGTGTTCGAACTGGTGGCCTACGTAGTCAAGGCAGACTACTGATTTATTATTGGCTGAAAGTGGAATTGTCTATTTCTCTCTTTAGTTTTTTCAGTTGTTGTTTTATATATTTTGAAGTTCTGTTATTAGAATGTTTATGATTGCTCAGTCTTTCTCATTAATTCACCCTTTTGTCATTATAAAACGTGTCACTTTATTTCTGGTAAGATTCTTTGTCTTAGAGCCTACTTTATTTGATATTAATATAGCTACTCCAGCCTCCTGCCTACTGTTGGCATGGTATAACTTTTTCCATCCATTTACTTTCAACCTATCTTTATATATAAAGTGCATCTTTTATAGACAGCGTATATTTATATCTTTCTTTTTTATGCATTTTAGCAACCTCTGCCTTTTAGTTGGAGTGTTTAGTCTATTAACATTTAATGCAATTGTTGATAATGCTGGATTTATGCTTGAATTATGTTTTGTTTGTTCACTCTGTTTTTTGTTCCTTTGTTCTTTCTTGCTACTTTCTTTTGGATTATTTGAATTTTTAAAAAAATTTATTTTAGTTTATCTATTGTCTTTTAAGCTGTACTACCTTTCATTATTTTTTAAGTGGTTGCTCTAGGGAATGCAATATATATATTTTAACTTTTTACAGTCTATTTAAAGTTGATATTTTAACATTTTAGGTTCACTTACAGCTACCCTACACCCTTCAGCTTATATATGGTTTACACTGTCAAGACAATGTCATAATTCTTGCTTTTTAGAGCCAAATATTTTAAAGAAATTTTTAAAAAAGTATTTTATATTTATTCATATATTTACCATTTCCAATGCTCTTCATCTCTTTCTAAAGATTTGATTATTTATCTTGTATTACTTTTTTCCACCTGAAAAAATTCCTTTAGTGTTTCTTGTTTAAAGAATTGCTGAAGTTAATTTTCTTAGTTTTATTTTATCTGAAAAATGTTTTTATTTAGTCTTATTTTTTAAAGGTATGGAATCCTGGATTGAAATTTTTTTTCAGTGATTTAAAGATGTTCCACTGTCTTCTCACCTCTACACTTTCTAAGAAATTAGTGGTTTTGAATTACTGTTATCATGACAATATAACATGATATATGTTTCTCTGGCTGCATTCAGATATTTCTCTATATCTATGGTTTTCAGCAGTTTGACTATAATGTGTCTAGGGATGATTTTTCCCTAAGTTTATTTTGCTTGGGTTTTGCTAAGCTTCATGAATCTTTAAATTAATGTGTTCACCATATTTGGGACATTTTAGTCATTACTTTTTAAAGTATATTTTCTCTTATATTCAATTACTCATGTTAAACTTTTGAATATTATCCCCTAAGTCCCTGAGGTTCTTCTAATTTTTTAAAAATCTTTTTTCTCTCTTTTTCAAATTGGGTAATTTCTATTCATCTATCTTCAAGTTTATTGAGTTTTTCCTCTGTCATCCCCATTCTGATTTTAAGCCCATCTAGTTAGTGATTGTTTTATCATACATTGTATTAATTAATTCTAGAATTTGCATTTGATTTTTTTATATAGCTTCTATTTCTCTCTGAAATTTCTAATCTTTTTATTCATTATGAATATATTTCCCTTTCTAACTTTAAGCAGAGTTATGATTGCTACTTTAAAATCCTTGCCTTCCAATTACAGTATCTAGATCACCTCAGGGTTATTCTCTCTTTTTTTTTTTTTAATCTTGAGAATGGATCACATTTTCCTGTTTCTTTGTATATTGAATTTTAGGTTATATTCTGGACATTGTGAATGTTGCATGGTAGAGACTCTGAGTGCTCTTTTATTTCTCCAAAGAGTTTTTGCTGTTATTGTTATAGCAGGCAATTACCTTGGTTTAATTCAAAGTGCAAACAGTCTCTTGGGCAGCAGCTGAAATCTCATTTCTGTACTTCTAGTCTTTCCTGGGCCATTTGTTGTCTGTCTTGCGAATGCATGGCTCAGGGGCCAGCAGTGATATGAACAGGATTTATACACAGAATTTACAGTTCCCCCCTCTGATCCTCTCATTTCTGTGATTTACCACTCACTTTCCAGGAGCTATAGTTGTCCTAAACTCTTTCCAATTCTTCAAGTCAGATAGACTGCAAGATTTCTATCAGTCTTGGCTACTTAGACTAAGACCTACTATCAAGCCAGAGGTCACAAAAATAGAAAATCTATCCAGTGCCATTACCTTCTTTCAAGTGTCAACTCCCCTCTGTTAAGGTCTGGAATTTGCTTGTACCCTACTTATAAGTCAATAAATTGGATATCACTATTTCATGGGTCAGAAATAAGGACTTTATTACCCATGGCACAGCATACATCATGGGTATCAACATCCTGGCATTGATTTCCCTTGACCCCAAGTCCCACGTGGATGGGCCCAGGTAGACGGACACAGTGGGTTGCATTACAGGAGAGGAACACTGAGCTTGGGAAATCTACCTTTTTTACATTAAGCAGTTAACAAGTCTGCTTTTTGTCCCTGAAACAATAAAATGAAGAGACACATAAGGCCTGGGTAATATGGTCTTTCCTGACACTTTCCAGAATGTACCTTCTTTTGGTTGCTCTTTAGTGCCTTCAGGTTTTTTATATTTTGTCCAGAATTTATAGTTATCTTCAGGAAGAGCGTTCTGATAGGAACTTATTTGGTCATTACAGGAAGTGGAATTAGCCACTTCACTATTATAGACCACACTGTGAATGGTAATAATATGAATGGTTTTGGAAAAGCACCACCAAGCACTGATCAATGGCCCAGAGCACGTACTGCCTTGTGTGGAATGGTGCCCTAACCTTATTGTGGGTGGATCTTGTTCAGACATGATGAAGTTGGTCCTGCATGAAAGGACAGGTATAGGACAGGGCCCTGAGGTCCATATACATGGCCTTTCTGCCTGTCTTCTTTCATAGGCAGTGAATCAGCAGACCTGACACACTCTCACCTTGGATTTTGGTTTAATAAACTGAATTTCTAGGAAGGAAAATGTAAGGCAGTAAGTTCTCATGAACTGCATTAAAAGAAAAAGCTCTGGGCCTGATAAATAGGGGCTTCAGTCAACTCAAGTAAATAGAACAGTAGTGTCAGCCCCTTGAGGAAATCCCAGACCAGAATGCAAAGGATGGGAAGACAAATGGATTTACCTTACTTGCTGACACCAGCAGGTAAGGACTGCTGCCATTATGGGGCTGCTCACAGGGCAATCCTCCCTGAGGGCAGAAACTTGGGCAGGCAGATTTACTGACTTTCAAGTGAAGAAAGAAGCTTGTGCCTGTTGGATTAATCAGTCATATCATATTCCTTGCCATCTGCAAATATCTGGCTTTACACTGCTCCTTCTTCCTCAGCAGCCAGTGACCCTTTTAAAACACAGATCTCATCATGTCACATCACTGCTCAAACCTCCAGTGACTTCCCATCACAATGAAACTAATATCCAAAATTCTACTCTGACTCTACAAGATCTGGTGCCTGGCCTTCTCCAACCTCAATTCTTACCACTGCTGTCCCCATTCACAATACTACAACTGTGATATAGTCTTACCATTCCTCAACTCTCAGGCATGCTCCTGCCTGAGGGCCTTTGCACTTGCTACTCCCTCTACCGGGAGTGCTCTTCTCCCAGCAATTAGCATGGCTCCCTTCCTCACATCATTCAGTTGTCTGCTCAAATATTACGTCCTCCTTGATGTCTTGTCCGGAAACACTGTCAAACAGAGTAATCACTGTCATTTTATATCTCCTCATCTCATTTATTTTTCTTTGTAGCATATATCACCACTCTGCATAATATCACATTTTTTTTTTGTTTTTCTGTCTTCTCTACTAGAATATAAGATCTTTGAAAGCAAGATGTTGTCTATTCTGTAACTTGGCGAATCTCCAGCACCTTAAACAGTGTCTAACACGTAGTGGGTGCTCAATAAATATTTGTAGAATAAATTAATGACTAAAGCTTATTAGCATTAAGAGTAGGAAGAACATTTATCATGTTGTAACTCAGACTCCATGTCCAGAGAAGCAGATAAGAAACAATTGACAAGAATGCTGGCCTGCAAACCTCTCTGTGTCTAAGTAGGGTTCTCTATTCAAAGTTTACTTCACCAAATTAAACGTATTTTAAAAAATCTGGTAAAGACAAATATAAGAGCAGTAATAAAATAGCATAGTAATAAAATCCCTATGGTAGGGATTCAACCCACTCACATATTCAAGATTTGAAAGACAGTGGAAGAATTTTGTGTTAATATCAGTTACTTTACTTCCTTCTCAATAGGAGGCTTAAAATTCACCTAAATCTGCCCTAAAATAGTCAGGAATACACGTTTTGGGACCATGTAATCCAAATCCCTTGCCTTTCAGTAGATATGACTGACTTAAAATATGGATTGAAAGGCATTTTCTCAATAATGTATTTTTTAAAAAGATTCATAGTGAGATAGATCAGGATGCATTGATTCTTATATGCTAATATTAGCATGATACATTGAGAAATATGATTTTGAAGGCATATTTAACCAGTTAAATACACCATTAATGTATTAACACATATATAATGTGTACTATGTGTCAGATAGTGTGTTACTGGTACAGATGCAGTACTATGGGCTAGACCCAGGGCTTACACAGATGAGTGAGTCACAGCCCAATCACCAATGTAGTTATATCATTATTGTATTAAATATAACTCATTGCAAGCCATAATTATTATTGAGTTGAGTTCCATCAAGTTAGTTTCAGCCCATTGTTGCAGCCAGTCTGTCCTTTCTAGCTATAGGTCATCTACAAATTCCATAATCACATTTTCTGTTCTCTGTAAAATCATTAATACAGTGGTTGAATAGAGTGCAGTATAGTACAGAACTGCATTGCACAGCAGCATTAAAGATCTCCTTCCAAAGGGAGATGGATCTATATTTCAATAAGCTTTGAGTAAGTTGTTCAGTCAGCTACAAAACCACTTGACTCCACAATATGTCTGGTGAGTCTTTGCCTTGTTGGAATGCAGGTGTTTGATATTTATATCATTTCTCTAGTCTACTAATCTAGTATATCTAGACATCTGGTATCTAAATGGGAAATGAGTCTACCTTTCTGTGTTATCCAAATTTTCTATAGTACAGAAACAATTTTCTTGTTTTCTGGGTGGGATATGTTATGGTGAGGTTTAAATAAACTTTCCTTTGCTATACCTTATTTTTGATGGTGACCACCTCATATTCAGGCAGTCAGCTTCAGATCTCCAATATCTCCAGGGAGAGTAGAATCAAGAACAAAAATGTAAAGTTCTTAACTTTAAAGATCAAAGGGTCAAGAGGCAGAGCAAAGATTTGAAATGCCTAGGGATCAGACAGAGCTAGTCCCCATCTTTCTCTTCCCCTCCAACCTGCTAATGTAGCTAGAAGATAAAGATACTATGAGCTGGGAAGGGGACGGGGAAAGTGGGGAACAAGCACGAGAGTGAGATGCTGGGGGCAAGGGTGGTCCCCTGCCTACAGCCATAGGTGAAGTGAAAGAAGAGGATGGAAATGATTGAACTCTGTTTATCTTTAGAAATCCCAAAGTAGAGGGATCCCAGGACCTGCTGCTTAGCTGGAGCTCTGGGAGACAGCTGCCCTGCAGCTGGTCCTTATACCCCAGTGACATGAGATAGAAATAGTGTGGGCAGTAGACTAGATATGGCTGTAAGGGGTCTCTTGGGCAGAGCATCCTAAGAGGGCCTCACAGAGCCATCTGTGGCCCCAGAGGAATGAGGGAGGGCAGCTTAACTTTCCCAGTGTCCCAAGTAAAGTGGGAATTTAGCTGAAGAAGAGAAAGAGGCTGAAGGATGAAGCCATCTCACTGTTACAAAGAAGAATCACTAGAGCAGAGAGCCACATGGATCATCCAATAGAAGACGATGAGACCAGACCAGAGACTCTTAGCAGGTGTGGACAGAGGCAACTCTCCTTTGACTATCTTCAGTTAATCCCACATTTCAAGGGAGTCCAGAAAAGCCTGGATTAAGATGTGGAAGTAAATGCTTTCCTTTTTCAACACGTGCATTTGCATAAGCTCAGAGTTTATAATCAACCCCAGGGGAAAGAGTGTGAATAGAGAAAGGAATCGTGAATGAGACTGAGTTTTGATTCCAAAATGACTTCGAAATCATGAAATTTCACTGACTTTTCCCAAATATAATTAGATTAAATTTTCTGAAAATGAGGCCTACAGAAAAATTTTAAAACTTGCTTTTTCACAAACTTAAGTATGTGAAATATATCCCACCTGCCACATTTTCATAATAAAGGGGGAGAAACAATGAAAAGTGAGAAAGGTGGACTAGCTTTCCTTGGCTTATTGTTGAATCCATGCTGCATGCTGGTGGCTGATCGTGGGTTATCACCTCTTTCTCTGCTAAGTGCATAGCCCTAGCCCAGGAACTGGCATCAGCCTTATTAATGTAAAGTTTCCAGGGCCCATCACTCCCAATTTAAAAAGTCAGGGAAGCATTTGCCTGTTTCTACCCTTTAGGCACTTCTTTTGGCCATGATTTCTCAGAGCCCTAACAGGTTCCAGAATCCAGGTCTCTGAGCTCGCAGCAGATGACCAGAAAGCCTTCCAAACAGAATTCTTTTACAGCCACAAGGCTGTTTTACTCTGTTGCCCCCAAGGCTGGGTCTCAGTTCCACTTTGAAGTATTTCTTCTGACATTTTCACCTTGAGACTATTTTCCTTAATAGTGGAAAATGAGCTCAAAAGGACAGCTGAGAAATTTTACTCCTGGTTGTCACCAGCCACATTATATCACTTGTCCCAAGTGACCATCCTCTTGTCACTCCCCTAAGACAATGCTTGACCCAAGTCAGTGCAAAGAAAACCTCTGTTGAATAAACAAGTGCTCCCAGCATGTCTTCTGTGGTCCCTGAGCCTTTTTTAGTTGTTCTTTCCTGCTTTGGGTGAGCCTCAGCTCACTTACTTCTGACCTCCCAGGGCACGCGGCAGGCCCTCTCAAAGCTCCTAGGCTTTTTAAGCTTTGTAGCAAAGCTCCTGGCATTCCTGTTTCTAGGTTACTATTTTGGTGCTCCTCTTGTAGAATGTGCCCCTTGTCTCTTATTAAAACTGCTTTTTAAAAAAACCAAGAAGCAGTTGTGTTCATGGTGGGGAGACTGAACCTCCTTCTCCTCGTCTTGGGTGTAGTCATCACCTTAGCCCAAGAAGAGGTTCTTGAGGACAGGGGATGTGGCTGTGGCCCCAGGCATGGCTGGAGAGAGGCTCCTTGTCTGTAATCAACACTCAGTCACTGGGAACCTGCTCCTAAGAGCCTTGAAGTGATTGACTTGGCTTCATAAACAGATATTTTCTAACCAGTTCTATAAAATCATACTAAGATTCTTTTCTGAATACTCAACAGCACCATTTATGGTGTAGATGTTAGAACAGTGGGGAACACAGTCCTGTCTAGGATGGTATTCGGAGGCAACTAGAGAAGAGCCAAGCGGAGGAAAGGAAAGAAATGGGGAGGGGGGGGCGGTTGGTGTTGATTGTGCCAGCCAGTGGTTCCCAATCACCAAACAGAGGTTAGAGCAGGTTCAGGAGGAAGATTCTAACAGTACATGGCAAAGTTAGTAAAATAAGAACTAAGGAGTTCAGTTGGTTTTTTAAGCTAACCATTCAATGTAAAAGATTATTCTTTTATTCCTTAAGAGAATTTCAAAAGTATTTTTATGTATAGACACATACATAATTTTATGTAAATGAGAATATACATATGATTTTTAAAGTAAAATTTGGAGAGTATTTTCTTTCACTTTTTTAATAGTATTTCAAGTTTTTTTTTTAAATTTATGAAACCCTGATAATAGCAGACAGTGGTGGGCATTTTGTTTGCATGTTTGTTATGTCCAAGTTCGGCAAGTAAAAGTTAGGAACTTTACTCCGTTCCCCAAATTCTTTTAGATCGTTCACTTGTCCTTGAAATCCAGACATCTGGAAGCCCCTGGTGTTGATGAATTTGGTCCCCATGGACCAAGTTTTGGCACCAGAGGTAAAATTTTCCCAACATTCTCATATTCTGACACCCACTGGGATAAGCCAGACAAGCATCAAAAGAGGAGGGATATATATCTATACAGAAGTAAGTAAGCAGTGACCCGGAAATTCTCCCTGCTCTTGGCAGAAAGTACCTGAGCTCAGGAAGTCTAAGGCTGGGATGCACTGGGGCTTCCTTGCAGCCTTACTCTAATTCACCACATGTGAATATGCACTCTAACTTGGCACAGTATTCTTGACTGGTTACACCTCTTGACAAATTTCATACAAAAATAAGCCATGAATAGTATGTGGGTTTTTAAATTAAAATGAGCTGGTTACCAAAAAAAAAAGTTATTCATTTCTGGGCTTTATGTGTTTGAATTCTTAATTAGAGATTGTGGGCATTCCTATATTTGAATGGTAAGTTTTAAAATATAAAACACTAATGAAACTTTGCATATGAGTTAAAGGTCAGGCATAATTAGTTTGAAGCCAAGATTTTCTTGCTTTCACACAAAGATCCCACCCCTTCACCGAACTGTTTTCACCAAGTTTAGTCATCCAATTTCTTTCACAAAGTGAAATCCTTTATACTCTGTCCCTTTCACCTCAATTGTACCATATTTGCCAGCAAACGTGTGCATTTCATTTACTTGGAACCAGTCTGTAATAGAATCATGCTCCCCCTAGTGTATGGGTTAGTTCCAACCAGTATTTGTCAAAGTTCAAGCACAGCTTTCCAGAGAGTGTCCTGGCATCTGCAGCAAAAAATGTCTCCACCTGCCAAATGGGGCCAAGGCCTCCATACTTAATAAACTTCTACCTGCTCTGGAAATGCAGTGATTTCCATCTGGCAATCAGACCACATGGTCAGACCAAGAGGCCTGATTTTTCTTTTAGAAAATATGGCCATTGTGATACAAATCCATGGGGTAAAATTTTAAGGTAATAATAAAATTGTGGTTGATCATTATGAAAACTGCTTTATCCTTAGGTTAAGGAAAATGATGACATAGTACCATGGTTGATTTGTGACTTCCTCTGGGGAGACCAGTTTCTCCCCTGGATTTTATGATTAAATTGTTCATTTCCTAGTTTCCATAACCAAGTTTGGTCAGAAGCTTAAACATAAGACAGTTCTCAAAATTTCTTCTTCTTCTTTTTTCTTTGGACCCCTTCACCAGCACTTTGTGGGTTTGGCTTTCCCAGGTAAATCCTTAAGGAGATTTGAAGCTGGCCTGAGATGAAATAGGAATGGAGTTAATATCTGTCTGGGCAGTGTTCCTGCAATCGTACCTCTCTTACGTGTCATTTCTCACTCCTTTGTCCTGTCCTACCTTACTCCTTTTAAATTTGAAGATGGAATAAAGATATGTACAGTGAAAAATAATTCAAACAGTGAAAATGGATATAAAGTGACAAGTAAATCTCCTCCTTTTAGCTGTCCTTAGTTCTTCCACATTGGACTATAACCAGTTTTTTACGCATTCTAATAGTTCATGCAAATGTGAGTATACACATGTACACACACACAGGCAAATGTGTATACCTTTTTTCCTTATAGAATGTTGACATACTATACATGTTGTTCTTTGCCTTATTTTTTTCTTTAATAATATATCTTAAAAATTAGGTCATAGTGGTATGTATCTGCCTCATTAGTTTTAGAAGAATATTCTTTGTGTAGCTATAGTATAATTGACTAAGAGGGTTCCTATCAGTGAATATTTAAATTGTTCCTAGTTCTTTTCTGCACACACATACACAAATAGCTGCTCTGAACAACATGATATATGCGTTTTTATATACAGGTGTGAGTATATTCACAGGAGAAATTTCTAGAAGTAAAATTGCAGGGTCAAATGGAATGTCCATTTAAATTTTCCTGCGTATTACCAAATCACTCTGCAATAAGATAGCTTCAAAATACTCTCCTACTGCCAAAGTTAGAGAATGCCTATTTCCTATGCCCTAGTAATAAATGGTGATATTAAACTTATTGATACTTGCTAATCTGACAGGTAAAATGTGGTATGTCAGTGAAGTTTTAATTTGCATCTTTTCACGTATTTACAATTCACTTTTGTTTCTTTCTGTCAACTTTCTGTGAACATGTTTATTTTTTAATTGAGTTGTTGGTCTTTTTATATTGATGTGTTAGAGCTCTTTATTAAGAAAATTATCTTTTTATATGTCAGGTGGGAGACAAATGATATTTTCCCAGAAATGTTTCGTTTTTATGTTGTCAAATATATCAGGCATTTGTGTCATGCTTTGAAAGGTCTTCTAGATTATTATTTTTTTTAATTTCAAATTTTCTTCTAAAACTTATATGGTTTCATTTCTTGCATTTAAATTCCTGATCCATCTGGAATTTATTTTGGTGTAGTGAGTGGGTTTCTCCCTTTATTTTAGAAGAAAAGGAACATTCTCAATTGTGGCAGCACAGGGTCAGGGAAACAGAAATGTAGAGCCAAGTGGACTGGCTATACCACCAATAAGTAGCCTTCACTGACCAGCAGCTTTGTCTCCCTGGCTCCAGGCTTTTTGACAAATGAATGACGTGTTGATGGAATGATGCCGTGGGATCCTCCACACTAAGGACTTGTTGGACAAGGGAACCCACTTGGAAGGGCCTTCTCCCTCCTATGGATCTTACTTGCAGAGTGGGCTGCAGAATAATACAGACCTAGTGGCAAAACCTGGCTTTACCATTTTAAGTTGTGATGACTTAGTTTATCGGAGCCTCAGTTTCTGCATTGGTGAAAGTAAGGACAACAGTTCCAACACATCGTGGCTGCTGTGAGAGTTAAATGAGAAAAGGTGTATGGTGTTGCCTGGCACAGTGCCCAACATCTAAAAGCTGCCCAATAAATGTGAGTTTAATGTTTATTTTCCTTATTGTTTTTTTCCTTTTAGCCTTTTTCCTCATACAAATAGAAATCAAGCCTAGTCAGAAATCATGCCCCTCAGCTTCCCGTTTTGGTTCCCTTCTTCACAACTCAGCCCCTTTCCCCACCCTCTCCTGGTACCTGCGACCCTGCCCTCTATACCCATCAGAACTTGCTGTGGAATCACATGGACTGTAATGTGAACCTCTAAGCTTCAACCTGAAATTCCACCTGGATTTTCCCAACTTCCAGACTTTCTCATGTCAGGGCTGTGGTCATTGCCCTGGTCACCTGATCATTTATTTCCTTGTCTCCATCCTGCTCCTCTCCCCAAAATCCATGCTACAGCCTGCTGCTAAATTGGTTTCCAGAAACAAATCGGCTCACATTACTTTCCTGCTTAAAGGATAAAACCTCAGTAGCTTTGCATGACAGACAGAGTGCTCCAAGATCTCCCTCCTGCTGGCATTTGGAGCCTTCCGTTCCTTGTGGATTCCCTGAACTCTATTCATTTCCATGCCTCTGTGGCTTTCCCCTTGCTGTTCCTTCACCCCAGAATGCTCCTTTCCTCATTCTTCTTTGGTCTAGAAAACCCTTCCTTATCCCTCAAGAGCCTATTGCAGTTCCCTCCTCTCTGCGTGTCTGCCTCTTTCATTACCTTGCCTTTACCTGTGCCTCTACCACAGAGAGTGGCTACTCTCTCCTTTGATCTCTGCTTTACTTTATACATACGTGGATTATGGCACTTACCACGTGACACCTCCATTATTCCTCACGCGGAATGAAATTATTTATATACATGTCTGATCTTCCCTAGACTGTGAGTTCCTTGCAGTTGAGGATTGCTCTTTTTACACCTAGCACATGTCCTAGTACATATTAAAAACTCAAAGTTATTTGTTAAAAATAAGATATTAATCCATCAATATCCAGACATTTCCAGGGCCTCCAGGTAAGGAATAATTGTACTAGGATTTCCAGGCTTTGGAATATTTTCACTTTCAGCTAACACTGAGATACCTCAAGGAAGAGCTTTCATTTTTCTTTTCATTGTCAACATTTCACCTGTTGTTTGGTGTTTTATAACGTGAGCTTATAATAAAACAATATATAATGAACCAGAATTGTGCTTAGAAAGAAAAGAACAAAATGCCTTTTAAAAAAACAGAGTTCTATCTGTCAAAGTGGTATACTATAAAGTTGAATTTTTTTTTGCATTGCACAGACATGAAAATAATAGCTTGATATACCTTTGGACAATATTGTGCATCTTACATTTTACTGTGAGATGTCATTTTTGTAAGATTGATTTGTGGTTACCTACTTGGGAGTAAAATATCAGAAACATTGGTTACAATCCAAGGAAATATAATTAGTGGTCTAATTTAATTTTTATAATCTAGAACATATTTAAGAGTAACAATATTGCTAACCATAAAGCTAAAATCTTGGCTGCTATTGAATTAGGTTCATAATCTATGGGAAACAGCAATTAAAATTTAACTAATCTACAGGCCATAATAACTCTGGACAGCAACTTGAAGAGAATTTGGAGTTTAATTCTGACAGTCCATGGATTTTACATGTCCAGGATGGCATGGACTAAGGAATTGGTTGCTGATGTTTATAGTGATGAAAAATTAGACTGGTTTATTTGTACATATGTGATTCTCCTAAGTTTCCAGTGATAAACCTATAGATGCTTTTTGCAGATTCTAAGAAAGATTCAGTCCTCTTTGCTTGGGAGTATTTTTTTCTTTTGAACAAGTGCTCTATCTTGAGAAGAAAATACAAGGAGTGGGAAGGAAGGAAGGACACCCACGTGGGCAGCCCAGTTAGCTGAACTAGGTGTGGAGTTTGATGAGTTGATACATCACAGCTCAATCGTGCCCAGGTCCATAAGCAAGCTTCACATGAGATATCCAAGAACTACAATTTCAAAACTAGGTTTTGTGACAAATGCAGATTAGATTAGACTTTACAGAGTTTATACGTTTACAGCCACTTGTAGTGAAAGGACCGGACATAAGAGCTAGTGAAAATGCTATTACAGTGTCCAGAATTGTTAGGCAAGAAAAAATCAGAGTGTCTTCAATGACTGCCATTATTATCACCTTATTATCCCAATTTTTTGCCTTTGCTACCAATCTTATTAAATTGAACATAATTCACATGGCATTTAGATGCACAGAAATTATACAAATTGTCTACTGCTACCTTAAGAGACCAATAATTCCTCCTTTAGAAATAAAGTTTCACTGTACAAGTGAGACAAGTTGGCAACAGATTATCATCTGGGGACTCTGAAGTTGGGAGGTGGGCTGGAATGAGGAAGTTGCTATTTCGAGGAGGAGAGCGCTGGCAGCTTTAGAACTATCTGCCAAGAGAGACTGGAGCGTTTCTCACAGGAGTCAGGTCGCTGAGTAATAACGGTTTGACTTGCTTTCACCTTCTTTCTTTCCCACTTTCTTCTTTTTTCTTTTCTGTAACTTCTCCTCGCTCCTCCTTTTTTCTTACTCTCTCATCCTGCTTTCCTTTTCATTTTCCTTCTTCTCTTCTCCCTCCTCCTCCGCCTGGGAGGCCGAGTTTGCTTTGCCTAGAGGCACCAAGTGGGCGCTGCCTTCTCCGCTAAGGAAGTCCCTTTGCCGAGCCGCAGTGCAGTTGTGCAGAGGGCGGTCACTGGCACATCTCACCCTATGCTGGGAGCTTCAAGGAAAGCACAGTGAGCGTAAAGAGCACAGTCTTAGGGTTAGACAAATCTGGGTTCAACCTTGCCCTCCCCACTTAGTATTTGTCATTAGTAACCTTAGGCAAGTGACTCAGCCTCACGTGTGAAGGGAACAGCGACACCTACCTCAAACAAAGTTGTGGGAATTAAACGCAAGGATAGATTTGAGCACCTAGCATAGCAACATGGCATGTTTGATTGATACAGTTTTCTTCCTTTACCCTGTTCCACTTTCAAGTATCATGTATTTCTCTGTTCCAAACACTGCAGTATGAACTAACAGCAGAACCTATTGTTAGGGAGTTTACAATCTGATGGGAAAGATGATGTGCGCCCCAATAGCAATGTTGCAAGCCACTGGGCCATGTCTGCTGCTGGCTTCCAGGGATGAGGGAAGGTCTGTATCTCTGTGCCCCTCCCCTCACTGCCTGCCCCAGGGAGAAATTGGGTCATGTCTGCTGGTTTGCTGTGTTTTCAAAGGTTTTGCATATAGGCCCAGAACTCTCTTTTCTTCCTTTTAGATTGAAAACAATGGCCCACTTTCCCTTGAAAAGTCAGTCATCTCATACTTTCTTTGGCATTTCTACTTCCTTTCCTTTCATTAAGCATTCCAGAGTGTGATGAATTTCAAGTGTAAGCTTAAGGGGGAGAAAACAAACCCACTAGATCTCTATCTTTGACCACGTCCCAGCTTCCATTTCCCATGATTCTACTTTGGGACTGCCAGCCCCAAACCCACACCCCCAGCTAGCAGCAAAGAGATCATTCTCCTCATTGGTTATCTTGGTGAGTGCTTGTCCTGCGTTTGTATCTCCTTGGGCACCTCATGGGGCCATGGGATGGGTGGGCAGCATGTCACAAGCAGGATGGAGCACGCCAGGGTCACCTGAGCACAACACCGCCTCAACAATGAAACCCCACCAACGCTTCTAACACAAACCTTTAAGAAGATACCATCAAAGTACAGAGAAATTCTCAGGAGGGAAAAGTTATTTCTAGCAGGAGGCATGATGAGGTATGGGTAGGCAGCTCAGGTTGAGAGGGGCAGGCAGGAACCTGACCTGGGCTTGAGGGTCAGGGATGTGAACGATCCAGTGATTCTAGTCTACACTAAATGACTGTGAAGTTTCACCCAAGAGGGTAGAAATGTGGGCTTCATATGATAGCCCAGGTATATGTACGGTATCTATGCTTTAGCAAATATTAAACAATATTTTGTTCCATAGCCACTCTTTTTTGACATCCTGAAGCATAAGGACTATTTTATTTACCTCTTATAATAAAGTTCGTGGCAACAGGGTCTATTCTAAGTGCAGTGAGCCTCAGCTGGGACCCAAGATAATAATAACACTCCCCTCAAATATTTAAGTGCCGACTATGTGTTTATTTCTGATCTTTACAACAACCTTGGATGTTGACTATCTCCCCACTTTACAGAAGAGGAGTTGAAGTTACAGGAGTGATCTGCCCAAAGCCTCATAGGTGGTAAGTGGCAGACCCATGATCTGAACTTCAGATCCACGGCTCCAGTGCCTGTGTTATTATGGCCTCTCTTCACAACGTTGCCTGCCTCAATACAGCCAAAAGCCAGCCCATTTTAGTTATAATACCTGCTGTGCCCATTGTCTATTGATCATTTACTAAGGTAGGCAGCATGGTATGTGCCATTGAGTTTGCCATAACAGCCAGGGACAGGCTCAGAGTAGGTACATTCTCTGGCCGTTGCACCTGTGCAACCTGTAGGACCCAGTGGCTCACAGGCCACCCAGGGATAGCAAGCACCACTCTTGGCTTCATGAGTGTTTTGTACTCCCTCTATGTGGGGTTCTGGAAATAGGTGATGCTGGAAGACAGGATGATCTGGTTCATTCTCTGTCTTTTCTGCTAAGCTGTTAGATGCCAGAATCTCCCGCCACATTTCCACCTATGTGTCCTTATCCATGATGGTAGATCATATTATCTGTTCAACTTCTCTTTCAAGGCAATCATAAAAATCAAATATTATTATGATGTAAAAACAATTTCTGAAGTTAAAGTGCTGGTGTTATGATCTGTGGCAAAGAGAAATTGGGGGAGGCATTGCTTTTCAATATTAGTAGCTGAAGCATTTCTGAAGAATCCACAAAAGAATGATACATTTTTGCATGGATATCAGTCTGACTTCTCAATATCCTTCACTAGGGTGCAGTGGAAAAACCCATGTTGACTAGAATTCAGCTCAAGGAAAGGGAAAAACCCAATGGAAACCAACTTCTGGATAAGCTAAAAAAAAATCAAATATCCAAAGTTCTTAGTAGTGACTCAGGTTTCCTTCTGAAAGACAGAGAAATTTTTCTGTTAAATGTCAAAATTCCACAACACCTCTTTCTGACCGTGAGGAGCATTGAGACCACCACAGCCCACCATCCTCAGCCAGAAGCACCTTTCCTGAGCATGCCAGGTGCAGAGGTGCAGCCAGAGGGTGCTATGGCTGACAGATGCCTGGTTCCATCTCACCCCACACTTCTCGTAGGACCCTGTGACCAACTTTGGGGGGCATCAGCCATCCTTCACAACCCATCCCAGGCACTGCAGCCACTGATGTCTGCTGCCCACTTCCTTCCCTTTCCGGCAGGGTGTCCTCCCTGCTGCCTCTGACAAGGCAATCTGAAATAAACAGCCAGTGCAGGGACTTTGCAAGAGGAATTACCACCTGCATCCTCGTGGGCCTGTGATAAGCTCAGCAGATCAAGTCAGTGAGTTTGAGGAGGGGAAATGGGTTTTATAATTTGGGTGCTGTCCCAGACCTTTATTGCTGTTCCTTGTTGGCCATGTTTGTTGCCAAGATAGCAGTTTCATCTTCCCAACGTGTACTGGTGAGATATTTCACTCTTGTTGTTGTTGTTTCTTCCTGAAAGTGTTAGACTCCCACAAAACCTCCTACCTCTACCACCCCCAAAATTAAAGTGCGTAACTAGAGAAATCTTGGTTTTATCAAATGATTATCAAAGAAAAGAGACAATTCTCTGTTTATGCAACACGCTGGTCTGGAAAATGTAGCACATTTTTACATTCAAGCATATTTTAATGGTAAATTAAATCATTTGAAATGCACCTTGAAACTTAATGACAGTACAAGAAATACAAAAATTTCTTTTGTAAAGTCACTATTTATTGATATAGATATATAGATATAGATAGACATATTAGATTCTCTTAGAGTACTGTACCTACATTCATGAATATTTCACAGGGTCAAAAGCTGATAGCAAGCCATTGACTCTCCAATGAGAGAAACATACAAAGTAAAAACCAGATCTATATGACGGGTCAAGTTCTTTGGAGGCATGTAAGTCCATCAGACTGCCTTCCAAGTTTGGATGGGTGCCACACAAAATCCATGGTGGTAAACTCAGTTCTTGCCATCTTAACCCCATTATCAATGCCCTTACTTTCCCCTGAATTTGCACTGCCCGTGAGGCCTGACCCTTGCCACCCAGCACTTGCTCCCACGCTGGCATGCCTTCTGCTCATCTTGCTAGTGTTGTGTGCACAGCCCATAGGTCTCCCAGCTGTGTCGGGATGAGACTGTGTCTTATCCTCCCTGTGCTCTGTGTCATGGTGCTGCAGAGTATCTCCAATAAAATTTATGTTTATTCTGCTACAAAGAAATATAATCTAAGGGTTTTTAAAAGCTTTACCCATAACCATAGAAAGAAATACATTTTCCATTCTCACCCAATACATACCTACCTATATGTATTATACCATAAACCAAAGTTTCACAGAACAAGAATTATCCTTACATATGGACTCTGAGCTCGATATTTTTTATTCTATTCTATTCCATTCCAAACCCTTTTATTCTACTTAAAAATACTGGTTGTGACCTTTAAAATAGATTTCATGACAAACTAATGGGTCACAACTATCAATTTAAAAGATACTACCTAGTACATGTCAGGAAAGGTTTATCCCCTGCCCATACCACAGCCACTCCTTGGCAGCTTCTCCCACCCCCCACACCACCCCCATGTTCTCAGATGAGCTTATGCCACCCTCAGTTTCACTATGGATACCACTCGGAATGCCTGGCTGCAGACCCCTCAATAATACCCTGTCCCTAACAAACATGGATTGCAAAGGAATTGTGAACGTGGGGAAGCCACGTTTACTTTTACTTCTACATTTCTTTTTTCCTCTATACCACCTCCACCACAGGAGGTGCTAAAGGTAGACTACACTTCAGGGTTGGAGAGAACTAAAAGGGATTAAAATGTTCGATTAGAAAAGTTTTTTACTGCGAGCTCCACCAACCATCCCCTTAATCCAAGGGAGAGCACAAAGGAAGTGAGGCTGTTCCTGTGGGGTCTCCTTGTGGACAAACCCAATGTCTAGCCCAGTCCCCAAATCTCCCCATCTCTGCAGTTTCTTTATATTGTGACCTCCAACCCCTGGGCTGCACTAAATGCCACCTCCACTTTCCTCTGTGGCCTCTGTAACACAACATTCAATTCCCGATTCCAAGTTAGTCAGCCTGGCCTGCAGACCCCTAGAGCTCTTTAAAAATACCCATACCCAGAGCCTCACACGCAGAGATGCACATTTAACTGGTCTGAGATGGGGCCTGGGTATTGGCATTTTTAAAAGCAAGGGTGGGTGCGGTGGCTCATGCCTGTAATCCTAGTGCTTTTTGAGGCCCAGGCAAGAAGATCCCTTGAGATCAGGAGTTTGAGACCAGCCTGAGCAAGAGTGAGATCCTGTCTCTACAAAAAATAGAAAACTTAGCCAGGCGTGGTGGTGCACACCTGTAGTCCCAGCTACTTGGGAGGCTGGGGCAGGAGGATTGCTTGAGCCCACGAGTTTGAGGTTGCAGTAACCTATGATCGTGCCACTGCATTCTAGCCTAGGCGAAAGAGCGAGACCCTGTCTCAAAAAAAGAAAAATAAAAAGCTACGCAGGGTGTTTCTAATGAACACTCAGAGCCAAGGAACACCGAGATTGACTGCCCGGCTGGAGAAGTCCAGGGGGCTTTAGCCTCCAGGTTTGGTTCTGTTCAAGACGTTCTCACCACCCAGAGGTGCACAGGAGAATTCCTCTTGATCACATAGGTGGCAGCTATGGAATTAGACACACAGATACTTCTCCCGAAAACAAATCATTAATTATTAGAGTCAGTGACGTTTATATACATGTTAAGGAAGAAGACTCTTGTGTGTCCCATAATCTGCACAGACCCCTTCATTATCATAAAGAATTGTGTTAGCCTCCCCACCCCCACCCCTTTATTTGATGTTCACCTCCCAGGCTGTGAACTTAGATCTTCCTGAATACAACGAACTTTAATCACAGAGCTCTCTAGCTGCTGTAGCTTCGAAGTATTTTCTTCTCTATACCTTAGGCCAGTGTTTCTGTAAACTTTAACATACACATTAAAGTGCAGTTTCTGATTCAGTAGGTCTAGGAAGGGGCCCCAGATTCTGTATTCCTAACAAGCTACCGGGTTATGCTAATGCTACTGGTCTACTTTCTGAGTGTAGGCCTTAGAACAGGTCAGCGTCTGGTCAGGGATCCCCTACGTGACTGCTGTAAGCAGGTAAAAAGCCATGTGGGAGTTTGTGATGATCCCATGGCGTGTGCCCAGAGACCTGGGGTCAAGGGAGAGGGAGGGAGTGCTCCTCTGGCTATGGAGAAGCTTCTTTCAGCAAATTGGCCTCCCAAGTCAGGGCCTTTTCAGCCTCCCCAGCTTGTGGGAAGGTACAGGGCTTGTGAGAACAGGCCCCAGTTCTCACTGTAGCTGAGACCTTCCGTTTTTGGTTCCCCTTGCCTGATTGACTTTGATTGTGGTTCTGACAACATCAAAAGCACCATGGTTTAGGCACCAACGTCTTTAGCATTGGAGAGTTTAATAAGCCCAGGGAACAATCACCAGCGACTGTACAAAAAGCCTCTTTATTTATAGTAACACCATAACAGCTAATTTACTTAAAATATAAATCAAGAAATACCAAGAAGTCAAAGAAAACAAAGAACTTTCTAAGTGGAAAAATGTATATTGCCTCCTCCTATCGGAATGTGAAGATCTCATTTGACACATTTGGCTTCTTCTGGATATTTTTTTAATAGTTAAAATCCTGGCTAATTTACTACATTACTAATTTCCTACTCAGTAATTTGCTAAAACCACAGTGTCTTGAATCCATCTCATCTTCTTTGATAATCAATCAGTCTCCCATCCTTAGAATGGCCTGAAGAAATCCTCTCTGTGGGACACAGCCCCTCCCCTCTTTTTGGTCCTTCAGTGGAACCTGTCTTGGCCAGAAAGAGACCCACCGAAAATGTCTTCTTATTAGGGAGCTCTATGTCACTATAATTTGAGCTCAGCTCAATATGGTTAACTTCCTAAAGGGTCCATTTATTAGGACTGTAAAGGAAAGGACCATCTCCCTCAACACAATCAAACTTGGTCCTCTAAGATCCTTTTTAAGGAAAAGGTGAGAAATTTCCCTTGTGACAAAGAACTGCTCAGCTTCTCAGCCCTAGATTCATCTCTGCTCTGTTCTCCCCTCTCTTGCCAGGAGCCACTTTCCTCTTCTGAAAGCTGCTACTGACTGCCTATCCCTCACCCACAGGTTTTAGATGCTGGGTGCCTCCCTCTTAACATTCTTGTCACGTGTGTAACCACAGGTGTACCTACAATCTGCTCAGTAGCACAGCTGAGAGAGGATAGGAATATTTAAACAACACTTTATTAAAGACCAAGGCAGTGAATCTCAAACTCATACACCTGAGAATCCATAGGAGGCTATTAACCTGTTCAATGTCAGATAACAAGGCCCTAAACCCAAAGATTCTGCTTCCATGGGTCTAGAATGATTCTGAGAATTCTGAGCAAAGTGGTCCAAGGAGTATAATTTGAGAAATACTAGCTAAGAGATTTTTTAAAAAGATAAAAATAAAAAGAAGTGAACCAAGAGAATAGCATACAACTAAATAGAATCCGTTTGTAAATTTACACTCTAAGACCCCATCATGTCCTATATCCAGGAAAATGGAAAACCTACCTCTTGGGCACCCACTGGCATATACATGGTACCCCAGAAGGTATGGCTCCTACCCCCCAGAGCTCACTTTCTAAACAGGCAAAATAAAATCAAATGGATCCTAAGCATTCTCCCTGAACAATAAATAAGCTGCCTAAAATCTTTTCTGGGATGAGAACAACTTGCATAAATGGATAAAAGGCATAATTTGTTTTACTTGGACTTTAACTGCAGGTTGTGTTCAGCAGGCAGAGGATCAGATTCAGAAGGCTTTGTAATTCTCCTTTTTGTAGTGACAAAGGTGAAAAACTGATTTCTACATTAATAATGCTTGTTTTGGGGTGAAAGAAATGGATTGAGATTTTAGGAATAAAGCACCACCTTTGCACTACATCTTAATTTAGTTAATTTTATTATGGGCCTAAGTTTTGTAAGTTTATCATATAACTGAAAATAAAGAAATGCCCTATCTTTGTTCAAGTGTAATCTTAATAATAGGAAAAACTCAAATTACTAAAACTCAAGTAGCCTGGAATTTTAGATCATGAAACTTGAATTTAAGGCAGACTGATGGATTTGGGGCTTGGTATGTATCTCCATGGGTAACATTATATTGCAGCCTAAAAACCAAAAATGTTTTAGTTTGCAAAATTCCATTTGAGAATCTTGGACTCAAGGCAATGGAAATGTGAAAAGTTGTTTGTCTAATTACATTTGGCTGGGACCATTAGCCGGGACACTGCTTCTGCGGGAAGCAGGGCTGGTAAGCTGGTCCTGGCGCTGGAGCGGGGCATTAGCCTTTTAGTTGCTGAACAGTAAGAACAGATAGAGGGACTGGGTAGTATCTGGAACTTCGGTGGTTGGGAAAACTTGGGCAGAGCTTGAGGCGGGAACTCTTTATCAATTGATTCAAAAGTTAGTATTTGAACATTTTCCACCAACCCTAATTTGAACTAGAAACAGAGGAGAAGAATTGTCAATTCCAGCCTGTATATGGAAGAAGGGAAGGAAAAGAGGAAAGAAAGAGAGAGAAAAGAGAAAGAAAATTAATCAACGAGGCTGTCTTATGCTGTGCCACTGAACAATATCTCACTGTAGCTACTGGATTGAAACCAGTGCGATTTTGCTCAGCCCAATTTTTGGAGTCATCTCATTGTCTGAAGGAACAAATGGGAGAAGTGCAAGCTTAAATTAGATGAACATTCAGCATATACCTGAAATCACAGCAATGTGTTCACGCCTGTCATGGTCTGATATGTAAGTTTTCCATGTTCATATAGCTAATTATATTATGTGGAGTTGTTATTAGCAAAAACCTCTTCTAGCAGACACCTAAAGAGAAATAAATCAGCTTAAGCTTAAGGTCTACATTTCTTTACTTTTGAACTGGTAGGAGAAAAGCTCAGAGGAAATATGTAATTTATACATATGAAGTGCTGATGTATATGTGGCCCATGACAAGTATGGTCACATTAAAGTCAATGAATAAATAAATAAGCAAGAACATCATGTCTCTGAATAGATAAGAAACAGCCACACTTCACTGAGGAGAGAGAGTGGCATCTAGTGAGCAAAGGCATGGCATTTGTAGTTGGACAAGATTTCAGTTCAAATCATGACATTGTCTCTTAAATGCTTTATAATCAGGAGACACCTTACTAAGCACCAGTTTCCTTTTTCAAAAAACAGGTATAATAAGCTTCAGGGTTGGTGTGAGGATTAAATTCAATAATATATGTAAATTGTCTTATTCATAATAAGTAATCAACTAAAGCTAGCTATAATAATAAAAAATTAAGTAGTCGAATAGGAAAGAGTCTAGGAGAAGTGCAGAAGTTGATTAATGTTATGAAAACATATAGGGTTTTTTTTTCAGTTTTAGCCTTTATATTCATTCAGCAGATGAATGTTCAGCAGATGTTTTTCAGACATCTTGCTCAGTTCTGTTCTTGTCAGCATGCCACTGTCTTAAGACTTATGAGTAGAGTGATTACAACAATAGAATGAACCACCTGTCTTACTGAGATATTCAGAGACAGAAAGAGAGAGACAGAGAGAAGAACCTGAATGACATTCTCTTTTCAGAGTACATTTGCTTATAAGGTATTCCTAGTCTATGTGGCATAAATACGTAAAGCAAAAAAACTCTAAAATACAAAACATGTATTTATTAATGTATTACTCTTCAGGTTAAAAAAAAGTAATACAGACTTTAATTAATTTAAAAGACAAAGAAAAACTAAAAGCAGTTTAGCCTCAAGTACCAGGTAAAAAGTATGATGCAATATTTGTGATGAGACAAAGGAAGCTATGGAGACAGGGTGCCCAACACCAAAATAATCCCAGGAGAAATAAGATCACTGGTCACATCCAACTCAGCTGCAAATTCAATTTTCAAGCCCTGGAAATCAGCCCTGACAGGTGGGTTGGGGCATTGTCGCTTGCTGTTTTAGGAAAAGTCACCTTTCTGAGCCTAAGCCTTCTGCAAACTCCTTAAGACTCTGAGAAGACACCTTTGCCTTTCTCTCATGGATTCACCATTGACAAGAACCTGAATCACTGGAAGGCGTTTAAGAATCAATAAGTTTGGACTTGCTCGGTTTCATGTTATAAGACACCTACCAGTGAGCACATTTTGTACAGAAATATATCCATTATTGTATTTTATTACTTCTGTGAGAAGATAAATCACATCAGCACTTAAAGAATCTGGAAATGTCCAGCCATCAAATTGTTTCCTAGCCTCACATTGCAACTAATTGGGAGAGCTTGTTCATCATTTCTGAGCGGTATTTTTCTTCCGAACATTATTTTCGAGCTCTTCAAAGTTGTAATCTTTAAATTGTTTTAAAATCTGCATATCTTTGTGTACTTTACCTTGGTGCTCCTGTGAAATTTCCATGGGAAGTTCTCTAAATGTGTGCAGTGTGAATCCAGTAAAGCAGAGGCAATGGAGCCAGAAACATAGGGATTGGTTAGGAGGATTCTTGTCTGCTCTTCGTTTATTTCTTTTATTCAGGAAACACATATGGGCCATCTAACAAGGTCAACATTGTTCTAGACACTGGGGAGAACAGGACACACAGGGCCCCTGTCCTCTAAGTACAAACAAATAAAACTGACACATGAATAAAATGATGTAGGCTGTGATGAGAGCTATGAAGGGAAAAAAACACAAACAAAACACAGAGTTGAGATAGAAAATCATAAGAGACTATTTTAGATAGGGTAGTCATTGTGGTCTTTTTGAGGCTGTGACATTTAAGCTGAGGCCTAAAGATGAGGAGATAGTAAAAAGCGGGTGGAAGAGCATCCAGACAGTGGGAACAGCATATGCAAAGGCCCTGAGTTGGGGCAGAGCTTGGCTTGGGAGAAGGGGTTGGGTGCAAGAAAAGCAGCACACCAGACAAGGGGCTATTGCAGCAGTCCAGGCAAAAGATGCCACGGATCAGATCAGGGTGGTGGCAGCAGAGATTTAGAGCAGTGCTTAGAGTTGGGATATATGTTGGAGGTGGAACTGACATTTCTTGCCAGTGAATTGGGCATGAGAGATTGAGAAACAGGACTCTTCCCAGGTTTCTGGCCTGAGCTAGGAGGATGGTAGTGCCATTTACTGAGCTGAGGAACAGGTTTTGGGGAAAAACTTAAGAGTTCCATTTTGGACATGTGAGGTTTGAGATATCAGCATGACATTCAAGTGGAGTTATAAGACAGACAGTTATGTACCTGTGTCTGAAGCTCAGAGGGAGGAGTGCTGTGGTCTGAAGAAATTACTCTGGGAGTCATCAGCCTAAATTCAATATTATTATTGAATCCATGGAAATGGATGTGATTTCCTAGGAAGCCTGTGGCTAGGATCGAGGTCTCTTTGGATGAAGGTAAAGGAGCTTCCATTCATGGTACTCATCCTCGGTGGGTCTCTCCCTTTTCAAAATCTCAGCTTAAAAATTAGTATTAGTGAGAGTCCTTCTATTAGTCTGGACCCTCCAAAATTCTCCTTTGGACTAATCCAGGCCTCTGACTCTATCTTGATACCCCATATGAATGCAGAATGGCTTTTGTTAGATGACACTATCAGCTTACAATGAAGGCTGTGATGAGAAACCATACAAGAAACTCATCCTGGTGGTTAGCAGCATGTAGCTGCTGTCTCCCCCATTTTGCAGAGGAAACTGAGGCACAGGGAGGTTAAGGACTTAAGGAACTTGTGCTTGGTAATGTAGTTCCCGAATTCTTAAATATTTCGTTATACTACACTGACTAACAGAAACGGTAATCCGTCTAGAGGCACTATTTAATTTGTCTTTGGGAGGTTATTTAGGGGCAAGTGGAAGAAAAACAAAAGTAGAGAATCTGGAAGCAGCACATTCATGTCCTGTTCCAGCCACCGGTGGGATTGCAACAGACACAGCCACTGCCCTTCCTGTCTCTGGCCCAGCACCACACTGGAAAGCCCACCCACAAACAGTCCCATTAGAATTTCACAGGAAGTCACGGCAAAGTTCCCTGTGTAATCGCCTGTCTGCTTCACAAGTACCTTCTAATGAGAAAAAGATAATCAGTAGCATTGAGGCAATATTTGGTCACCTTCCACTCTACCACTTCTACTTCAAATTCTCCAGCTTCTTGTCTTTGTTTTTCTTAATGTTCATTTTCTACTGAGTTCTTTTTTTCCCCTTTATATTTCTTCCCCTCCCCCCCATTATTTCCTATATATGTTTAGCCTATTGGTGTTGGCTAAAACAATTTCTAAATTTTCTTCTTAGCTTACGACAGAGACCTTTTAGAGTTTTGCTCATCTTTTTTCCAACTATTATCAAAATGCAGAGCTAAATGTTCTGTTTTATACATACCAACATTTTTGTGCATGTCTTGTTATTTTCACAATACTGTTACCTGTGTTTTCCATCATATTATTCTGGAAACGCTTAGTGGACAGTGACCATGTCAGGATAACTTTGGTTCAGTGCTGAACCAAAGCAGGTGTTTTAAAAATTTTAAATAAATGAGAAAAAAAGCTGATTTGATAAGGTTAGTTAAGGGTGATTATTTTGCTTATGGGGAAAAATTCTCCTCTAAAAAAGATTTTTCTGAATATATTTAGATTTTTGTTTATAGAGCATTTTACTTGACAGAGAATTTGAGAGAGGAAAAATGAAATTCTGAATTGCTTTGTAGTCTTTGCATCCTGAAGATGAGCAAGAAATGAAAATAAAGCATTTCAGAAGTTAAGACTTAAGTCCATGAAAATACGTTTTGATTCCCCAAAATTTCCAGGCAAGCATTGTGTGTGTAGTGCCAGAGATCCTATATCACAAATTCTGGTTAAGCATTAAAGAAGATCTGTCAGAATTAAAGAATTCCTAATACCTACTGTGTCCCTGGCACTGGGCCAGGTGCAAGGAGGGTGTGGATAGACGTGGCCTCTGCCTTCACCCAGCTGTGGAGGGAGCAGGAGAGCAGGGCTCAGTGGCTAGACACTGTGTGTGAAAAGTTCTGTGTGAGACATGCACGGGAAGGGAATCCGATAGATTAAAAGATGGTGGGTGGGGGAACAAGCAATTTTGGGGATGATCAGTATGGAAACGGAATGAAAACCTGAGCTAGTCTAGAAAAATCTCATAAGGAAAGTCTCCGAAGTTGTTCATGAAATCTGAGAGCAGACACAACAATGTTTTTGTTATTCTCTTGGTTGGCCACAGTGAGTGGGGGTCTTGTGCTATATCCCTCAGGGCAGGTAAGCAAAGGAAGCAAACAGGAGTCTACTGAACTGAACAATAGGGCCTCAGCAGACAGCTCTTGATAACAAAAGGAAGCTCTATGTCAGGGGAGCGTGTGGGCTTCTCAGGAAGAGGCAACGGAGAGACAACGGGGACAGCATGAAGTGTGTGGGCTTTCTCTCCCGCCGCGTGGCGTGCTGGGCTCAATCCAGTCTTTCAGCATCCACCTGCTGTTAATCAAAGCTCCAGCATATCTCTAATTTAGCACTTACTACCCCATTGTGCATTGTCCCCTAGTTGCTTTTGACTTTTTAATCCTCATTTGACATGTACCTGGTAGTGAAAGCTTCTGGAACCACACAGAGAATTTCTTCCAGCCTGTTTGGAGGGGGAAGGACCTGGGGCAGTGGATGTGGCAGATGCTCCCCTCACTTTGTAAGTCCCATAAGTGGCTCTGCGGACAAATCAAAGTCTCTGAGGTGGATGAGAGTCTTGCCCCACCAACTGAGCTGTGAGAGACCTGTGGCTTTCTTTACTTCTCTGTAACTGGGTTTGATGTAATTTGTTGTGTCCCTCATTGCAGTGGGCATGTGAAACAGGCAATTCAGGGTCTGCCCCTGCCCTTCCTCTGGGGCACTGCCTCTGTTCCGGAAACTCGTGCAGTGCCCAGGAGAGTTTGGACTGGGCTGCCCTCACTCCCACTCAGCCTTGAGTCTCCGACCACGCAGGTCCCTTGCCGCCCTGATCCACCAGTGGGGCAGCCTCAGGCTGTCTCTCTCCCTGTTAGAGCACAGAGAGTGTTCTGCAGCTCCTGCACCTCGCTGGGACACTGCCCGGCTCTGCGAGGCTGGTTCAGGGACAGCTGCCAGGCTTCCTACCAGCCATTTCAGCTCAAGTCCACTGTGAGGCTCAGGGCTGGGTCTGGGGTGGGAGGTTGAGGGGGACATTGCTGCCATCCTGGGCCACACATCTGCCCTTAGCTCCCCCTCCCCCATGACAAACCTATCCGGGGTATCTGCCCATAACCCCTCTCCTGTGGGCTCCTCTCAGGGACCCACATTATGTCCAGTTCTCGTCCCTCCTCGGGGTCTCTCCCTTCCCTACTGCGAAGACTGTGGCTGTCTACAGGCTGGGAGGATCTTAGCTGTGCCTGACCACGGATTCTTCCACAGCTGTTGTTTATGTCCAGAGTTCTTTCCCTCCAACTCTGACGCTGCCTTCTGTGGTGTTACGCCGCCCTGAGCAATGAGGACTGCAGCTCCAGCTTCTTAAATGGGATGATCATGGGGGTGGGGGTGAGGTAGCAGGAAATATGGGGGAAAGAGCCTCAGTGAATATGTCAGAATATAGTGTCCACGGAGTTCACACGGTTGAGGAGGACCTCGGAGTCCATCCCCAACTCCTTACCCCTGTTTGAACCTTTCCACAGTATCCGACACATTAATGACAGGAATTTCACAGGCCTTGGGACAGCCCCTTTGATTGCTGGACAGTGTCATCTTTACCAAAGGCTCCCTGTAACATCACCTCCTGACTGCCCATGGGGACACACTCCATGGTTCTACTCCATGTTCCCTCGGTGCTCCTGGCTGCCCAGGCCCCAGGTGACTGGCCTGGGAAAGAAACAATCCCCAGCCAAGAGAAAAAGGCTTTGAACAGAGGGTGTCAACCTGAGTCCAGCTGAGCCAGTCCTGGTGCGTGCCCTGTTATCGGACAGGCTCCTGCCTCAGGCAGTCCCTGCAGTGGGCAGTTAGCCACCTGTCTTCAAGCCCATCTGTGGGCTGACTTTGTGCTGGCTCGCCCGCCTCTGACAGAGTGGGCTGGCGTTCTGTACTCTCGTGTTCCACAAAAGCTCCTTAGATGCTTCCAGCACATACCTGAGGGGAGAACTCTGCTATGAGCGATTGTTAAGCAATTCACCAAATATAAAATTAAACTAGAAGTGGAGGTAAAGTCTGTCAATTGAGTGGCTGTTCTTCACTGGCAGTCAACTGTTAACTCTCCGCTTTCCGTCAGGTGAACTGGAGCTCGAGTGTCCATTCTTGCACCAAGGCCTACCTTTGCCCCTTTCTCCCTCTCTCCGTCCTTTTCTCCTCTTCCTTTTTTCCTTCCTCAAACATTTATTGAGCTTCTGTATATGCCAGGCAGTGGGCTGGGTGCTAGACAGGAAATGATGAATCAGACCAAGACTTTGGCCTCAAGGAGCTCACAGAAATGTGAATATATTATTTTAAGTGTTGGAGATTGTACTAGTTGTCTATTGCTGTGTAACAAATCATTAATACTTCAAACCTTAGCAGCTTACGACCACACTTATTGTCTCCCAGTTTCTGGGGATCGGGAACCCAGGTGTGGCTTAGCTGGGTCCTCTGGCTCAGGGACTCTCAGAGGGCTACAGTCCAGGTGTTGGCCCAGGCTGCGGTCATCTCGAGGTACAGCTGGGGGACAGCCACTCCCAGACTCACTCCTGTCACTGTTGCCAGGCCTTGGTTCCTCACCGGCTGTCAGAGAAGCTCACAACGGAGGGCTGACTTCCACCAGAGGAGCGAGCAAGAGAGCAAGAGAGGGCAGACAAGAATGGAGCCAGGGTCTTTCCATAACCTCATCTCAGAAGTGACATCGCATCACTTTTGCCACATTCTATTTTCTAGAAGGAGTCACTGGGTCCAGCCTACCCTCAAAGGAAGGGGATTATACACGGGCATGAATACTAGGAGGTGGGGATCTCAGGGCACATTAAGGGCCCCCTACCATAGAGGTATTGCCATAATATCTTTAAAGAAATTTAAGCCTCAAATCACCTGGCCCAAACACAGCAAGCTAAATACATCAATCACCCTTTCCTTTACATGCAGTTAGGAAGGTGTGTGAGGAAACTTTAGTAGGATTAGACTGAAGCCCCAAAGAGTAAGGGGTTTGTTATTCCTGCGTCCCTACTTTGCCAGAAGGCACATCTTAGGTTCTGTCTCTGATGGAGAGTCGAAATAACCTCACCAAACAGCTTAATCAAGTATATCCCTTCTACCCACTCCCTGAAAAAGACCAGTGTCTAGGAGGCAGGTAGAGGATATTCAACTACCCCTATTTAGTTCCAGAAAAACTAAGGCATTATGACTTGCAATGTATCTAGTGTAACTCAATATATTTTGTATTCATATTTCCAACCATAAAAATCTGCAACCTTAATAAGAATACTAATTCACACACAATGTCCAAATGAAAGATTTCCATTCAAGAATCTATTCTACTCGCCCAGTTACTATTCATTTATAGTGTCAGCTGAGAGAAAGGTTGAAGGCATTCCTAATTGGCTGCCTTGGGATAACACATTTGAAATGATACCAATTAACATTGCAGTGTCTGTGAGACCTAATTTATAGGAACTCATGTTTCAGTCTAAAAGATTAATAATGCATCATACAACGGATCCTACAGTACAATTTGTTGAAGGTTGTTAAGAGTATATTCATACTTGTGCTATCATTTTTAAAGAAACAAGTGCAGATTGGAAATATCTAAATATTTTATAAAGAACATAGGATACTCACCAAAGAATCCACTATTTTAATTTACATAATTTGCTGACATTGCAATGAGACCCACATCCTTAGATTCTAACTCAGCCTCACAAGCATTAGTGCAGTGGCCCTTGCAAACCCGCTGAGAGGAAGGTCACAGACTGGGAGACTGAGGTAAGGCGGCATCCTTACCGCCAGGCCAGCTTCCTCATTCACATCCAATGCTGCGCTTGCCTTCTTGCAAAACAATTAGCCCTGCATGTTGACCTTCCCAAAAGGTCCTTGTTAATTGAAACATCACAACAAATTTGTGGTAGTTTGTTTTAGTACAAAAATAAAATAAAGCCAAATCATATTTATAACTCAAAAGTTAGGATTTTGTTGCTAATTTTGTCAATGAGTAAGTTTATAGCCTTAATCAAAATTCAGTTTGGGAGTATTCCATATCATGTGCATATTTTTCAATATTCACTTGCAGTCACATTTGAGGGATTTGATATTGAACCCTCAGAGTCTCAGATATTTTCTTCCCCCCATATCATTATTTCATTAGTCTAAAATGCTTGCAATTTCATACTGTAGAAAATGTGACACCCCAAGTTAGAAATCACTGAGAAGAAATATATGGAAACCTGTCTTAGTGCATCACTTACAGAGGGGTGAATGTGAACATGAAAACTTTTCACTCTGAAAAGCCAGTTTCCAAAAGAAACACATCAGGCAAGACTAAGGTGGTAACCACAGAAAATAACTTAAATTCTGTTTGCATTTTTAAAATACAATGATTTCTTCAAGGACTCATTTAAAGTTTAGTTTATACTTAACATTATTCCTTTGACCTCGGCAGGGACAGGGATCATCTGCCCAAGTTACTGATGGGACATAGAATCACACAGAGGGGTGGGTGACATCAGCAGTCAGGTACTAATTAAACCCAAGCTTTCTGATTTTCACTCCCTGCTTTTTTCTAAACCAAAGAGGCTCTTATTTTTCACATTTAGAAATTAAGCAACTCTCAAAGCTCCCTTTCTCTGGGCTTACTGTGCAAATAATGTAACAAAATGCAGCACAAGTCGAATCTGCAATTAACTTGGGGATTTATCATCACTGACTCCACAAGTACACTGTAGGTTTCTAAATAAACTTCCCTATTGGATGCACAAGTTTCTGCAGAAGTGTCTTTTACCAGCTTAAAAAAGAAAGGCTGGAAGAGCAATGATTTTTTAAAAATTTCCAGCAATGCTGAAATACTACAGAGACAGGACCAGGTTATGGGAGAGAGACTGTGGTGTCAGAAGTAGGACCCAAGAGGAACTCCTCTATCTCATTGGCTCTTTCTTTCCAAGTTACAGCAATAGGGAGTTTCTGAAACTTACCACTCGATTGGCAGGATGCCTCTGGTGTGTTGTGGTTTGGTGACTGTTTTGAAATGGTGAAGTGGAAGAAACAAAGTCTCTATGGCCAAAGTCATGATGAAATATGAAGATATGAACACACGCATGAGCATGTACTAATATTATGTATTCTCTCTCTTTCTCAAACACACACACACACACACACACACACACACACTTGTTTTGAAACTGTGGATTCTCTTACCAAGCTTGAATAGATGTATGTTGCTTTTTTATTTATTTATTTTTGGAGACAGGGTCTCACTCTGTTGCCTGGGCTACAGTGCAGTGCTGTCATCATAGGATACTGCAACCTCAAATTTCTAGGCTCAAGCAATCCTCCTGCCTCAGCCTCCCGAGTAGCTGGAACTACAGGCACACACCACCATGCCTAGATGGGATCTCACTATGTTGTTCAGGCTGGTCTCAAACTCCTGGCCTCAAGCGATCCTCCTGCCTTAGCCTCCCAAAGTGCTAGGATTCCAGGTGTGAGCCGCTGTTCCCAGCTTGCTTCTTAATATAAATGTTTAAAGTTTACATCGCAGATCCTTTTGCTGGTTGGATAATGGGCTCATGCTGTAATAGGTGGGAATCTCCAGGTGGAGACACAGGTAGAAAAGGAAGTCATACTTTTTTATCTATAGGTAAAAACATTAATTCTTTCTTATGAGGCCCTCAAAAATTCTATGTCTTGCTTTTTATATGAGAATGTAATGTTTCACAAGACTAATGACTATATTCTATGTAGTACAAGACTCTTACTGTTTTCTCTATGCAATTTCACCTATTAAAAAATCACCACATCCTACCTGATGCTTGGAATACCGTTTCAAACTTTTTAATTAGTACATCATAGGACATACTAGAGCAATATTGTTCAATAGAAATATGACAGAACTATATATGTAATTTCAAATTTTCTAGTAGTTATATTTTAAAAAGTAAAAAAAGGTGAAATTCATTTAAATAATATTTTTATTTAACCCACTGTATCCATAATATTGTCATTTCAATATATTTATAATACATTTCAGATAATGAAATATTTTACATTCTTTTTTTCATACTAAATATCTAAAATCTGGTGAGTAAATCTGGTGAGTATTTTATACCTAAAGCAAAGTTAATTTGGATGCTAAAGTTTCATCAGAAATACTTAATCTGTGTTGAGATTTCATAAAATTTACAGTTGAAAAAGTTGATTCATGTTTCCAAGTTGCTCCAGACATACTTATAATAAATGAATTGAGCATGTTTTTACACTCAAATTAATTAAAATTGAATAATATCAAAAATTCAGTTCCTCAATTGCACTAACCACATTTCAAGTGAACAACAATGACATGCGGCTAGTAGCCACTGTATTAGACAGCACAGTTTTAGATTAATGAATCCTTTTCTTTCTTTGAGCCACCACAGATCTCACTGGAGATGGATTTATTTTAAAAGATTAAAACTTTTGCCAAAAGGAGGCTTAAGAATTTTCCTTGATTACTTCACTTCATCCCTCCACTTAAACGCCCCCCCCCCACCACCAAAGCTAATGTCATCATATAATTCTGGTTGGTCATCTCTGTCCCTCCGTGAGTCAAAAGCTATTCAGAGTAATATAAGCTCCATTTCTCCTGTGGGGCTGCATGACAGGGAGGGAAGGAGAAAGGGAAGGATAGAATTGTGCTCTGGGCCGTGCCTAGTGGACAGTAGAGAAACCAGGGCAGGAGCCCAGAGGAAGAGGAGGCCCAGCTCACCGAGCACTCTCTGGCCGTGGCTTTCCTTTCCTAGCCCTCACATGGCCTCCCAGTCACTGCAAACCGCCTTGCAGCAACTTGGATCTCTGCAATCTCCTTGGGAGTCTCTTGGGAAAGGCTAGAAGTTTTCACGCAAAATAGAAAACATTGCATATGCCCGTGGAACTGATTATAATCAGTTATCCCTGGTAGGTTTTTTTCTTTCCTTTTTTTTGAAGGGAGAGCCTGAGCTGGCTCTGGGCAAGACTTTCAGCTCCCTCTCTTCCCACCTGTGTGGCCTCAGATGAGAAAACACAGCTCAGTTTCCCCTTTAGTGAGACATGGTTTCAATGAGGATTAAATAAATTGGTATTTAAAACACCTTAAAGGGAATCTGGTGGATGAAAAGCCCTCAAGAAACAGTAGAGTTTATTATTACTGTTTTACACCATGGACTCTTATAAAGTTTATCAACAAAGAACTATATAACCACTATACATAAAATATGAATATCGTGAGGATAGCACATCCTATAGTGCACAAAGGAGTAAATGCCTTTTATGATTTGGAAAAGAGTATTTATTTTTAAATAAACAAATATTGGCTTTATTTCATATAAATGTGTCCAGCAGCACCATTCCAGTTCCCTCCTGCAGAGGAGTATATATTACCTTCAGACCTCCTTTCAGAATCATAATGTTTGAATCATTCCATTGGCACTCGTTAAAAATGAATACAGCCCCTGCATTGCAGAAGAAAAAAATCCAAATTTTGCCAGTGGTCACTCATCTGCCTTTCTGTATAAGTGCATGCATTTTTCCTTATTTTGCCTGTTTCTTCTCTCCTCAGCTCCCTTGCTAGCACCCTGTGATATCACAGTCCTCAGTCTCTGGCTTACAGGGGATCTCAGGGCCAAGCTTCCATGGCTCTAAGAGAACTTGCAACAACCTTGCACCTTGTCCATCCTCTCCCAAAACCCATTGCCACTGGTTTTTAACAGGATTTCAAAAGGTGAAGCCTTGTGCATGAGCAATGATTTCATTGTAGTTCATCAGCTCAGATCAGTGGACTCTTGTTGCCTTGGGATTAGAAAGATCAGTGACCTTAAACCAGGATCCAGGAGGACAAAACTGAGCAAGGACACCAGAGAACAATGAATGGTTTGCTTATGCAACACTGATGAAATAATCACTGTGGTGGGTGTACTTCATTATATGACTTTATGCTGTCTGTAAGTGATCAGATTAGATAGAAGTTGTGCGTCACCATGTTATGCAATATGTAAACTATGTCATTATAGATTCATTTTGGAGCAACATCCTGAGATACTTAATGGATATTTAGCTGCAGTGAACTGCTATAGATTTGTCATAGTTCCAGAAAAGTGGAACTGGAAACATTAGGTTAGAGACAATGGTGGTAAGGTAGAAAAAACCTAGAAAATCCAAGTTTATATCCGATCCTCTCATGTACTGGTGGTGACCTTGGGCAAGTCGTTTTACCCCACTGAAACCTCAGTTTCTTCATATGTGAGTGAGCATCAGAATCACTACACCAGGGTGTTTGTGTGAGGATTGAATAAGATAATGACTGTGGCTTTCCAGGGCTATTCTTAACCTTAAGTGTTTGATTAATACTCATTTTCAATATATATAATTTTATTTAATCACATGAGAAAATGCTCATAATATAGGGCTAAATGAAAAGAGTATATTACCATATTACTCATAAAATTATTTAAATTTTGTAATTAAATATTTGTATCATTGCATCCAGCCTGAGTTTCTCCCCAGGCTTTAGATTTGTACACCCAGCTGCCCACTTGACATCTCTAAGTGGATCTCAGACTCTACATATACAAAACCAAATTCCTAATCCTCCATCCCCACCCAACCTGCCTTTGTTAGCTTTTCCCATCTCAATTAATGAAAGTTAATTTCCCTCACCCTTCCAGTCGAGAAAGCCAAAACTCTGGAATCATTCTTGGCTCTTTTTTTTTTCTCTCCTGCTTTACATCTTAATCTGTCAGCAAATTCTTTTGGCTCTACTTTCAAAACATATCCCAATTCCAGCTGTTCCTCACCTCCTGCACTGCTACCATCCAGCCCAAGCCACCACTTCCCGCCTGGGTTACTGCCACAGCCTCCCAGCTGCTTGGTCTCCCTGCTGCCGCCCTTCCCCCATAGCCCACTTGCAGCCTGGCAGCCAAGGCGATCCTTCTAAACCTTAAGTCATTTCACATCATTGCTCTGCCCAAAACCCTCCAGTGACTCCCCATCCGCTCAGAGTAAAAGCTAAAGCCCTTATAGTGGCCTATGAAAGCCCTTCATGCTCTGACACCCCAACTCCCCAATACCTTACCACCCTCATCATTGTCCCCATCCCATCTCTGCTCACTGGGCTCTTCACACAGACCCAGCCCCTCCGCTCCAGCACCTTTGGAGTTGCTTCCCCATCTGCTCTTCCGCAGCCATCCACATGGCTCCCTCTTCACCAGCTTCAGGCCTCAGCTCAAATGGCACTTTGCTCCCTATTTCATGAGGCCACCCACACCCACCCCACACACCCACCCCCTTCCCTGCTTCTTTTTTCCTCATGAAGCTCATCATCATCTGACTTTGTCACCACATTATGTATGTGTATGTGTGTATGTATGTGAATAACATATACACACATACACACATGTAATTTATTTGTTTATTGTCAGCCACTCCCCACTAGCATATAAGCTCCAGGAAGGCCAGGATCACTGTTTATCGCTGCTACAGCCCTACTGCCCAGAACAGTGCCTGGCACAGAGAGGACTCTCAATAAATGTTTTTAGAATAAGTGAGTGAATTATTTGTCTATATTCATTCAACAAATATTATTGAGCCCCACCCTGTGCCAAACATTGTTCTAGCACTTAAAATACAGCAGTAAATAAAATAGACAAAGATACTGCTCATAGAGCTTATTTATATCTATCTATACCTTTATCCGTACATCTACATCTGTCTCTATCTCTACGTCTATGTGTACATCTACATATATCTCTCTCTCCCTAAGACTGGAAAGTGTATAGTGATAGGACTATGGGTGATTTTCCATTATTGGTGCTCTTCTATACTTTCTACATTTTCTCAATTAAAGTGTAATTTTTTTAAATTTCAAAATTGACATGTGATTATGATTGTAATCAAAAGCAATTATGTAGATAGGAAAGAGGAATGAAGGAATAGTTAAAGGAAAAAGAAAACCTTAATGTCTATCCTCTGCTCATGTGAACTCAGTCAAACATGTGATTAAGTATCCGACTTTTATCTTCCTGCTGTTGTTGAGGCAGTATGGCATTGAATTTAAGAGCAGGATCTCTGTACACAAAGTGCCTGGGTTTTAATCTTTCATAGTTACATGACCGTACTTAAGCTCTCTCTCTAGCTCGGTTTCCTCATCTGATTATTGGAAATAATAATAGTATTATTATTAATAATACTTCATAGGTTGATGTGAGGATTAATTGAGTTAATACATGCAAAGTGCTTAGAACAGTGCAGGACATGGGACTAATGATCAGTGATAAGTACTATTATTGTTTTTGTTGATGTTATGGTTATCTTTATTATTATTGAGTGAAAAAAGGAAAAGTTTTATTCTCCAGACCGTTATATTTAATTATGCACCCACTGGCTCCTAGAAAAAAAATACTATTTAGAATCTCATTCTTATGCAAAAATTTGAATAGTTTATTTACAGTATGGTCTTCTTTTGGTAAATTCATCAGGAACTAAAGAACAATTCTGAGAATAGGAACAGTCAAGCCTGATGAGACCAGCTCAGTTCTCAGAACTTTCTCCGATATTGTCTGTGGAAGCAGATTTTCTGGCCATGTGAGAAGGGAGTCAGGATATTGCCTCCTGAGCTGCCACAGAAAGTGCAGTGAAAATGAATTTGTGTAGCTGGCACTCCAGTGTGAATGCCTGGGTGCCCGATGTGAAGTTAATTATATGAAAGCTGGAGATATCATTACATTTTCCCACAAAAAATAATTAATTTAGCCCCAGATTACAATTAAAATGAGTAACACTATTATGTATTAGGTAAATACATGTAATTCTTTGAAAAACTTATTTCAAATGCCATAGTTCGACAACAAGTGGTTATGTCCTATCAGGTTTAACCTTGAAGGTTTTAGTATTTTGGTTAGTTACTTATTTGCTCATTTGTTTTTGCTACTCTGATGGGATGTCCAGCCCAAACAAATTATGTTATTAATTGAAAATGTTTTAATTTAGCATTTTATCATATTCATTTACAACTAATCTAATTAAATTGATCAAACATATTGCTTAATGCGGGAGTAAGTGTTAAGACATCTGCAAATTCTGTACTTTAGCAATTGTATTTATTATAGTTAGGGGTATTTACAAGGCAACTACATAAAATGGTGCAGAATCTCAACATTAACCCATGTTCTCCCAGACTAAAGATTAGAATGTTCCAAGACTTCATGATGTTAGATCATACCATTTCTATTTTAACCCTTAAACAGAAGTGACACACTGAAAATCCAGTGCAGTAATTTAGGCACGTTGTGTTTATATACTTGATAATCGAACAATCTTTATTCAGTTCAATAATGGAGATTCCACATAATACTGGGCACTTTTGTTATCGATCTCACAGTTCTTGGTCCCTGAGTCAACAGAAATTGTCACAAGACTGAAAAAGGAATTTATACAGGCAAGGCTTTATGGGTGTGTGTGGGAGGGAGGTTTGCTCGAACAAAATGAAGACAATGCTGGTTAAGGAGCAACCAGCAGACTGGCTCTCAGAACAAAGGGCTGGGGAACTTTTAAAGGGTAAAGAGAACAAGTTTGACTCTAGCATTGAAATCATAGCATGTAGAGGTGGAGTTTTGTTGGCAGCTGCCTATCCAGCAACCATGCTTCTTCATGCATTGCATGTCTCATTAGTATGTTAAATCTCCACCCTTGGGCATGATTTTTAGTATTAAAATAAGGCAAAAGGTCTATGAGTGGTCAACTTTGGGCTTCATCTTGGCAGTAACCAGTTTGCGCTGGCTTTGATTGGGGCCAGAAGACCTCTGCTCCGATGATTGCCATGTCCTGTTAAAGGAAGAACTACCTTCTATTGAACCTGGGTGTTAGTCATTTTCAAAGCTTTTGCTCAGTATTGTAGGAAGACTTAAGCTTTGGCTCAAGGCTCAGGCAGGTAGCCAAAGTCCACCTCCTATACTATCTCACTTTTTCAAAATCTTCCAGTCACTTCCTACTGTATTGCAATTCCAAGAGAGTCTGCCAGGGTCGCATGACAAAGAGGGCACAGGATTATCAATCTGAAGGAAGTTTCAGAGGCAATCTCTACCTTTCCTCTGGCTTCAGGCTGAATTGTACAATTAAGAGCCCAAACTTGTGTAGTCCTTTACCCTCTCAGAGCAATTGAGATATATCTATGACAAATGAGATATATTTGAGCACCAGGGTAAAGTGCTTAGTTCTAGTTAAGATCAGTCCATTTTTCATCTCAGAAATTCTCCCCTTAGACTTCAGCTGAGTGTGAAACCAAGTCCTTTGATGTATATCAAACTATCATCAACCCATAACAACACATGTTAGGAATTAATCTGAAGCAGGTATCCCTCAGCACAGAAATGGGATGCTTCTGTGTGGTTTAAAGTTGCAACACAAACAAACACAGCCATCCAAATGGGAACATTCAGTGATCAAAAATCCATCTCATTAAAAGTACCTTTATACTTACTGTGAGGGAAACGGCATCAAAGGGGAGATCATGGGAGGGACAACATCCAGGAAAAAGGTAACACCACAGCCAAACCTCAAGCACAGTCCATTACTGGGAACGATGTGGATTGTTCTCTCCAGAAATGAAATATAACACAGGTACTTGAGGAACTTAGACCTTAGCTGAAAAAAGGAAGAGGAAATTCAGGGACTTTCTAAGTGCCCAGAGACAGGACATTTGCCCAAAGCTAGGCTGCGTGGTACAGGAGTTAAGAGCAGGGCTTTGGACTCACATGACCTGGGTTTTAATTCTTTACTCACTGCGTAACCCAGTCAATTTGCCTAACCTCTTGGTTTCCCATTTATAAAATGGGGAAAATGGAGATGATGGTAATAATAGTACCCACCTTATAAAGTGGTTGAAATGTTTAGTGATGGAACAGGTGTAAGGTGCCTGGTATGGAGATGCTGTCAATAGTGTTAGTTTTTATTCTCTGTATAGAGTAGAAATGGAGACAAATGAGCCCAAGAAGCTCATCTTCCCCCTGACCTTGGGAAAATGCCATTTGCCAATGAACGTCCCCGAGCCCTGCAAAATGTTAACAACATTACTAAGGCATTTTAATTTCTCTAGATTCTCCTAGCTTTGTGCTCCCTTTCTGGTGTCTGCTTACATACACTCATACTTTTCACAGTTATAATCATAGTGATTGCATGCTTTCATATGCAAATATTTTCTTTTCATTTACCTTTGAGTCTAGGCTCCTGCTGGGCTGTGCATTGTGCTCTGCTGTCTGTGGTGATTTGGGGAGGGCCTCAGATCAGGACAAATCAAACCCTTTTGTTAGGAAGGCCTAAGCTTTTCCATCTTGAATTTCCAATTGCTATTGCTCATTATCTTGCAAAGCATTTGGCCCTGCCTAAGCCTTTCCAAAATGAATTCAAATAAACAAGATTCTAACCTCCAGGAGTTTACAACCTCATACAATCCAAATGGATGCAGACCAGACATAATCAAGGCAAACAAGTTTTGAAAAATGACAGAAACAAAATTGTGCAGACTGCGGAAGTCTACCAAGTGAAGACTATGGCTTAGAGAAGTGGGCTCACTATTCAGAAAGGCTGGGACCAGAGGGAAAATGTTCCTCTCAATCCTTAGCCTCTCTCTTTCTCTTTGTTGAATATTTAGTATTTTGTTCTACACTTGGCCCTTACACAAAAAAGTTAATGAAAGAAGTAGAAGTTTTGGTCCTCAAAAAGTTGATAAAAATTATTATAATTGATGCACAAATATCACAATATGTGCAATATCCATGAAATGTGGCATTTTATGAATACTAAAGATGAGAAATGGCAAACATTGATGGTTTGCAGTTTCTCTTTTGAGCTATGTTCACTTCTTCTCTCCTACAGTGTTTAAAACAAATAATGGAATGAAAAGAGAATGAACTTGGGATAACTGAGCAGAAACTGAAAGTATGGAAGGACAGCGGAGGGGGGAAATCTGGACTTGCGCACGATTTTCTCATTTGTTGTCTGTCTCCTCTGCTGGAACTGTTAAGAACTGTTCTGCTGATTAAGGGCTTTTAGAGCATCCACATAATGTGAACTGACACCAAAGAATGAAACCGGGGGACCAGAGAAAAGAGACATGAGTTTACTCGGGGACCTTAGGCGCCAGGGCTCTGGTGGCAGCCAGCCAGGCAATTCTTCGCGCTGCACCGGAAACAGCAAGTGATTATATAGGCAAGCACAAACAAACAAACGTTAACTTGGGGATATGGTGTGCATCACCAGGTATGGTAGGGCAGTCTTCCATAATGCTCAGCTTGGTCTCAGCTGCCCTGTCAGGAGGTGTGGGGCGGTGGAGAGTCCCCTGCGGCTTTGTTTTAACTCTTTCTTCAGCTTCCCCGAGCAGGATTGGGGCCAGGATCTCCAATTACCCCACAAGGATATTGGCTGCTGTTCACTACCGTTTCTTTAGCACCTAGAAGAGGGCTGGGCCATAGAAGGTGCTCAATAATCATCTGTTAAAAAATAAGAAAATAGAGGATAGAATTTCGACCTCCTACACTTGTACACTTGCAGGGCTTGATAAAGTCAGGCATGATGGCCCCTATTGGACTGGCAAGCATACTGTGGAGCTCCAGCTCTCAGCAGCCATGACACCCTGTAAGGTCATTTGAGGGTGAACTCCAAATCAGAAACTAAGAATTCCCAGCATCCCGTTCCTTTAAGACAAGAGTAACACTACAGCCTGCAGCAAAGACAGCTGTATCACCACCTGAGCTGTATTTAGAACGAGAATTTGGAATCATTACCTGGTTAGTAGGGGAATCCAGTAGCTCTGCATCTTAGTTTTGTTTTAATAACATTCAAACAAGGAAATGCTTTGTTCCCAGTGATCTCTCATGCAGTCTATAGGTTGTATATATCTCATTTTAAAGTATTGCTGCATTTAAATTTAAACCACATAGCTCTCAAGAATAATATTATTTAGCTGATGAGAATAAACATAAAGTTAACAGAAGGAAAGGACCTGGCCCCTGGAGTATTGCAGGAAACCTGCAAGAGAAGCAGAAAGTCATAACTGTGTCGAAGTGACTAATCTAATACCTGGGCAGGTTGATTAGATTCTTGAATTTAAATGGGAAAAGTTCAGAGATTTTTGTAGTTCATAAAAGTCCTTTGTATGAATTATTAGTGCCTCTAACAATTCTCCTCTCTGTAAGTGGCATCTCAGAGTCATCTGACTACCTTAACACAAACCCTTTGTTTATAGAAAAAGCTGTCTGGAGAATATGAAAAAACAATCTTCCTCTACCCACCCCCCTAAAAAAATAAATAATTAAAAAAATCATACTTGGTACTGTTTTAGTAGCTGGCAATTTTGAGGAGACTTTTTATTTTTCTTAACAAATTGCCAAATGGAAATGGCTATAGAAACAACATTGTGCAGGCATGAGAGGGGCCTAATGTTTGACCCCTCCTCCTTCTCCACTCCTTGCATACTGCAGACAAATAAGCCAGAAATGCAAAGGAACTGTGTCATAAATTCATTTACAAAGCTAAAAGATCTTTTTACCCATTCCTGAAATTGAAAGATCTTTTAGCAAAAAATAAACCAGACAAAATTTTTAGGTGGCAAAATTTCCCTACAGGATCTCCTTCCCTACCCTAAGTCCCAAGGGAAAGGTCCCTTTTCCTACCCTAAACTCCAAAGTGTCCCCTTTCCTCATCAAAGCTGCTCAAAGGTTTTGTTTGTATGTATGTTTGGGTTTTTTGCAATTAAGCTTAAATTCTGATTGTGAAATGAAAGGCTCTAAGACTTGCACTTATCATGGAAAAGATGGGATGGGAGTGGGTAAGGTTACCAAATATAGCAAATAAAACTATAGAATGTCCAGTTAAATTTGGATTTTAGATAAACTGGGAATAATTTTCCAATATAAGTATCTTCCATGCAATATGTTGGGCATGCTTATGTAATATTTAAAAAATGTATCCACTGACGGTGTGAAATTCAAATTCAACTGGGCATCCTGTATTTTATCTGTCAAACCTGGGAGCAGGTATTCTGGGTAGGGAGCAGTTCCCTGTGCCCCTGAAATCCCAATGAGTGCATCTGTACATAAAGCTTATGTGGAGATTCATGCAGGGTGGGTCAGAGTGTCTGAAGATAAACAACAGTTCTACCTTTTGTTGTTGTTTGGAGAAAGGTTCACCCTTAGTTTTGTTACTGTTATTTGCAGATAAAGTTTGCCTTGGAATAGCAGCATGGTAGAATGAAAAGGGCATCTGCTTTGGCACCAACATGCCTGGGATGTAACTCCAACTCTGACATTTATTCACAGTGTAACCTCAGACTTGTTAATTCACATTTGGCACCAGGGATGATAAATACCTTTTCTGTAGACTTCCCAGGTTGAAGTAAGAATTAAAAAGTGTAATAAAGCTACTAACACAATGCCCAGTATACAGGACAGCTGTCCAATGTTGCCCCATTTCCCATAACAAATTTGTCCCTTTGTAAAGGAAATGCTGGAATTAGTATAGTGGCAGCCCCAAGCTTCTTCGTAAAGCATTGATGAGTAGCGCTATGGCTCTTTCTTTGTTTCTTTGTTTTTTTCTTTAATACTTTCTTTGATGTATAACTTATATATGGTAAAGTACATAACTTTTCAATGGACAAATTGATAATTTTTCCATATGTTCATGTAACCACAAGTAGGTCAAATCTAGAACATTTCCATCCCCCCAGAAAGTTCCCTTATACCTGTTCCCAATTAATAAGATCTTCCCAAAGGTAACTGCTATTATGACTTCTATTACCATAAATTAGTTTTCCCTGTTCTTAAAGTTCATAAGTGGAATCTTACAGAATGTATCCTTTGAGTCTGGCTTCTTTCATGTAATATATGTTTGAGATTCATCCATGTTGTCATTTATATTAGTAGTTTGACCTTTTTCATTCTAGTATGATATTCCATTGTATGACTACACCATAGTTTATCCATTTTATTGTTTATGGACTTCAGGGTTTTCAGTTTGGGGTTATTATAAATAAAGCCACTATGAACATTCTTGTACCTATCTTTTTGTGAGCATATGTATTGATTTCTCTTAGATGTATGGGAGTAGATTGGCTGTGTCATAGAGTATCTATGTTCTCACTCTCTGTAAACCCCAGGTGGATCAAAAGTATGTAGCTTACATGGTAAAGTTGCAAATATTTTTTTTTTAAAGGGAAGGGAAAAAGTAAATACAAAAGGAAAAAACGAAGGAACTGCTAGCCTACCATCTTCACCAAACCTCGCCAATACATAGATATGTGCTTTTAGCTCACATTTCACTGTAGGAGGGCCTCTGAATTTAGAGGAAGAGCTTCTTTCCCACAGTTGAGAAAACAGATTCCACAGAGAATCTTGGGCCATATATACTTAGTCACATGAGTGATGTACTTAATTTAAGTTTAAACAAATGTCATTTCATTTAAGAAGAAAAATTGCAGCTTCTTCTTACATAAAATTTATGTTCAAACTTTCACATTGATTTATCTTATACCAATCTTAACAATATTTTGTTAGTTCTCAAGTTGACACATCATAGCATATTACCTCTTAGAAATAAAAAATATTTCACAAACAAATCCGTTTTTAAAGGCCAAAACTATCCTAAATGTCATTAAAGTTGTTTCCATTTTGGCAAGAAATATAATACATTGAATTTTATGCAAAATAAAATTTTCATAAACAGTGACAACAATATAATGCTTTCACTTTCCATCCCTTCGGGCAGTTTGTGCATTTTGCTGCAATTTCCCAGTATAGGTCTAAAATTATTCCTCTTGTGTTATGATACTGAGTGTGACTACATTTTGTTATGAGGAGAGGAGAGGGAGGAGAGGAGGAGTTGACCTTCAGCGGAACCCCAGCTCACACTTATGCTCCTCTGATGTCAGTGCTAACTGCATAGGTCTGGACATTCCATTGTTGAAGCTACTCAGGGAAGGAGGCTATGGGACAAAGCCAGGGACAAAAAGCAGAGCCCACCAAAGCAAGGGTTCTTTCAAATAAAGTTCTAAGAAGTTAAGAATGTGGTTGTAAAGTACACTCACTTATAAATTATTGTGAAATGTATTATTCTGCCTGAAAACTTTTTTTAGCACTGAAATAATCCATAATGCCAAAAATACAGTGCCAGGATTATAAAATGAAGCCCTCAGAGGGGATGTTTGTAATGCCACAGGGTACTAAGAGGGATTAGGGTCTGATGTGGTGTTTGCTCATTCAAAACACATTTTATGAAGGCAACTATGCATGACAGTGGTAAAGAAAAAAAAAAGTTTAAAAAACCCCACATTTTAGCAGAAACTGGTGTACAGGACTGAACCAGGTCACTGCAAAGAGAGGGAGACATGATACAAAAGAAGTCAAACGACTGGTCCCTAGCCTCTACAATTGAGGAAGTAAAGCCCTCTCTGAGTTGTACCTCTCCTACCAGCCCCCTCAAGGGGTCAAGGAAATTGCTTAGAGAACAGAGTGGCCTTAGGAGGCAGCAGGCCTAGGTTCAAATCTCAAACTTGACACTTACTGGCTCTGTGATCTTGGAAATATTAATCTCCTGAACTTCAGTTTCCTTATCTGAAAAATGGGCCGCTGCAGGATTATTGTGAGTGTAAAGTGAAATAGTGAAAGTTCGACCAATGTTGGTTCCTAACCCCACCCCTGCCTGCCCCCAGCCCTTTCCCATTCTATTTTTCTGCTGAAATACCCTGAGCAGGTCAGTGCGTCATTTCATCCTCTTGAAATTGTCTTGCATGCTGATGATATTTTTTCACTTCCTGAGACATGATTCTGTTTAGAGAAAAATAGGAGACTGCAGACTAGGGTCTAAAACAGGTTTTGAAAAATTACAGAAATGCAATCTTAAAGGAGGGGGCTCAGGCTACATTTTTTCCATGTTAAAAAAAGCTTGAATTTACTGCAATATTAATCAATTTTAGTAAAAACCAATTAAATCTGCCCCTCAATTTTCACAATATATTGCATATAATAAATACTTGGTATAGCCAATAGACGTTGAAATGAATTATAATGGTCAGTCTAACTCTGCATGTAATATAAACAGAGCCCAAGCCAATTTTTCTCACAAAAACTACCTTAACAACCAGAAGATTATGAAATAAGGATGTTGAATCCATAAATCTTTGCTCCTTAGAGAATAGTGAAAATACTGAAAATGGTTTCAAACTGATTTTATTGCAGCAAAGTGTTGGTAAAACCTTGTGAATGTTTTATTTTTTCATTCATTATAAGCAAATATTCAACGGCCATCTATCCGAACAATCATGGGGTTAAAGACGAATTACTTGCAGCATCCCTGGCCTGGGGGATCTCACTGGTCTCAGGCAAACCAGAGACTTACAATTATTCACCATATAATACAATGTGAAAAAGGAGATTGGATACAACATACTGACCAACACAGAAAAAAAGAGCAATTTAGAGGAGTTTTCTTCGTGGAGAAAATAAAATTCTAAGAAAGTAACACATTGAATAGGAAGATATTGGGTGGTTTAGAGTATGGCTTTGGGCGTAGAACTGTGGCCTTGGGTAAATTGCTTAACCTCTCTGTGCCTCAATGAACTCATCTGTAAAATGAGGATGACGCTATCATCTACTTCATAGGGTTGTTTTCAGGACTAAAACAGTGGTTCTCAAATTTGAGCCTGCATCAGAATCACCTGGAGGGCTTGTTAAGCCAGATTTCTGGGCTCCACCCCAGAGATTCTGATTCAGTAGGTCTAGGGTGGGCCTCTAGAATTTGCCTTTCTAACAAGCTCCCAGGTAATGCTGATGCTGGCAGACAGGGAGCTATACTTTGAGAATCACTGAGTTAATACAAGTGAGGGATTTGAACAACTTCTGGCACGTGGCAAACAGTGTAAGCTCTTTATGAGCTTCTGAGCTGGGATTAAAAGGATGAGTAGGAGTTTGCCAGGTAAAGGAAGACACTCCAAGAAGAGGACTCTCTAGGCAAAAGAAACAGCATGCTGTCTTAGGGATAAATTGGACATTCGGTATAGTTGGAATACAGAATGGCTTGAGGCTAGGGAATGCCAAGATGAGGCTGTGAAAGAATATTGGAGAATAGTTTGTGAATGCCTGGGAGTGCCGCAGAGACTTTAAACAATGACCTGATGAGCCCCTAGTGTTACAGTTTTCTCTCAGGTCTTCCCTCTCTTATGAGAATCCAGCTACTGAAGGACAGGTGTGGGCATCAGCACATGCCAGGCACACAGCGGCGTTTAATAAATGCTTGTGGACTGAATGCATGCAAGCAGAAAAGGTAAAGTGTGTATAAATTATAAAGGGCAGCAGCTGACTGGTTAGCGACCTCCTAACCTGTAAAACATAGGCAGCCCTGAGCTTCTTAGGCCTAACACAATATGTCAAGGCAGCTGAGCAGCTGAAACTGCCTCCTTTCATTATTTCATTCCAACACAACAGGGCAAAGCCACAAAGCAATTTTATCTACTGAAAAACAATTACAGCTGGGCCAGGGAAAAACATCACAAAAGCTTCGGAAATTTCCTGAGAGCCAGGATATATGGAATCTGGACAGATTTAATCTCCCTCATTGCAGCTGATCCTTAAATGGCAAGCTTAATCTCATTTTTATTTTCTGCAAAGGATAATTTGGAGAGGCTTCAGGGAAGTGGAGTCAAGTCCTCTCAGATTTCTAGAGAGACATCATCATTTAAAAAAATGAAGAAATGCTAAATGAAGGTTATAAAAACTGAAGTGCATTTTAAATGTTTATATCCTATAAATCTACCCTTTTAACATAAAACATAAAGTGTAAATAATTGTGTCTGTCACAGGATAACAAAAGAATTTTTATTAAAAAAATTTTATTTAAAAAACCAAGTTTTTAAGATAAGCTATGTTGTCAGGCTGTGTGGCAAAATTTATTTCCCTTTTTTCTGTGTCTCTCTGAGACTCTGTATGGCCTCAGTAAGAGGAATGCCAAAAGTCTAAATGTAAGGCCCTTCATGGTCATCAGCCTTGGACCAAAGGACCTTTCTGACCCCCACTGTGGTAGACCTTGGCAACAAAACCAAAAATAATTTAACTTACTTCAGGTGTTGGTCAGAGGAGGGGGTCGTAAGGGTCTGATCCATACAGGTCAGGCAAGGCACCGGCTTCCCGATGGTGTCTTTCCTGTGTGAAAATGGGTGGCTTAGGGAAGATCCAGAAAGAAGCAGGTAAGAGGAGCCAAATGGCCAGGGTTAGACTTGGCTCTGCCTTCACAGGACAAGTCACCTAATCGCTTTATACCTCAGTTTATTCATGTGTACAATGGGGTGATAGCTCAAAATATCAACGAAGTATTTGGGAAGGATGTGGCTACTGAATGCACAGTATGTTGATGGTTTGAGAAGTTCTGTTTTGGTGATTTTAATCTTGAAAATGAGCCATATGGGCAATCTGAGACCAAGGTGGATAATGATGAGCTGAAAGCTCTAGTGGAAGCAAATCCATCTCAACCTACGAGTGAATTAGCAGCAAGGTTTGATGTTACTATTCCAACAATATTGGACCATTTGAAACAAATCAGCAAGGTAAAGAAGCTGGATAGATCAGTTCCACATGAATTAAATGAGCATCAGCAGAGAAATTGTCTCGAAGCTTGCCTTTCTTTGCTGTCGTGACATAAAGGCGAACCATTTCTATACCGTATTGTTACGTGTGATGAAAAAATGGATTCTTTTTGACAATTGCAAGCATTCGGCACAATGGTTGAATAAAGATGAAGTGCCAAAACACAGTCCAAAACCAAATATTCCTCAAAAAAAGCTAACGGTGTCTGTTTGGTGGTCCAGGGAGGGTATTATGCACTACAGCTTCATGAAACCTGGTTAGTCGATGACAGTGGATGTCTATTGCAACCAACTGGACAAAATGATGAGGATGCTTATGATTAAGCAGCTGAGATTGGTCAAAAAAGACAAGCCAATCCTTTTGCAAGACAACGCTCAACCACATGTCGCACAAACAATGCTGCTCAAACTACAGAAACTGGACTTGGAAACCCTCTGTCATCCACTGTATTCACCAGACCTTGCACCAAATGACTACCACTTCTTCTGGGCTTCGGACCACGCCTTGCAAGGAAAAATACGCAATTTTCAACAAGCTGTGGAAAACACCTTTCATGGTTTCGTCGCCACTCACTTTCTAGGCTTCTTCGCTCCTGGCATAAACAAGCTACGGTTAAGATGGCAAAACTGTGTTGATAGTTTAGGTGCATACTTTGATTAATTGTACTGCTTCTTGTTTGAAATATAATAAACTACACTTTTGAGTCAAAATCAGACATTTCATATTTAATGACTGAATAGTACCTACCTTACAGAGTTGTGATCATTGAATAGGTTAGACCTTATATGTCACCCACTCAATAGGCAGTGACCAGATGCCTGCTAGCTGGGCAGCCTCAGGAGACTCACTTAACCTCTCTGGGTCTCAGTTTTCTCAGAAAATGAGAGGGTAGGATAAGTTTAACTCTGAGCATCTTCCTGTTCTTAAACTGTTTGATTCTGTGATTCTGCTGTGAGTGTTCTGTTGTGGGAAATAAAGGGATGGAGAGGAGCAATTTTGGCCATGAATTCCTCAGTTATTTCAGCATTTGAACCATACCCTGAGAACATTTTATTTGCCTGGGAAGTTTGATTTGTTCATGACAGTTTTTACCCAGCAAGTACTTATTTGTCAAACATCATTTTTTAGAAGGTACACTAGTATTGAG